>OZ024829.1:71864109-73351609 GCA_964016985.1 Anodontia alba
GATAATTCTTAATTCATTTTCAAGAATAAATATATATATAGAATTTTAAGTCTAGTTCAAAAAAGACTTGACAGAGTTCAACAATATAAGGGGCTACTAGGTATTAGAACCCATCGCTGTCATTCTATAACCTATAACCCAAGACTACACATGTCTATAGTGCTCAATGAATAAACATATATTGAGCGAGGACTAGTGACTACTACTTGGTCACTAGTAATCCAACACAATGCTCTGGCACTACTCTACGAAACTACTGCCCGGTGAAATTTCGTTAGAATGACCTGGAACTAGTCTACGAACTACTGCCCGATGAATTTTCGTTAGAATCGGAAGTTAACCTCTTTCTAGCGAATGAAAGAGATAAATTGCATAAGTTAATTTAAAATATTAATAGAATTACACTTCTATAATAAGTCAATGGAATATTTAGAAATTTATTATATAAAATGTTACTATGTATTTCATTTTATAACCTATATCCATTGACTTGACTTATTTATAAAGCTCTATGAACAATAATAGATTGTTCGGGGACTAGTGACTGTTACCCAATCACTAGTAATCTGACACAATGACTGGACACTAGAACTCGTAACTATTGCCCAGTAGACGCCACTAGTAATCCAATACAATAACTGGATACTAGTAATCATAAGTATTTGCCAGTGGTATACACTAGTAGCTGGACATATGACTGGACACTATACTCGTAATTGTGTTTGCCTGGTGAAGTCACTAATAATTCAACACAATGACTGGACACTAGTACTCGTAACTGTTGCCCAGTGAAGTCACTAATAATTCGACACAATGACCGGATACTAGTTCTCGTAACTGTTGCCCGGTAGGAGTGACTAATAATGCGACACAATGACTGGACACTAGTACTCGTAACTGTTGCCCGGTGAAGTCACTAATAATTCGACACAATGACCGAACACTAGTACTCGTAACTGTTGCCCGGTAGGAGTCACTAATAATGCGACACAATGACCGGACACTAGTACTCGTAACTGATGGAGTAACTAGTAATCCGTCACAATGACCGGACACTAGTACCCGTGATAAATGCCCGGTGATTTAATAATGCCTGGATGACCGGTGACTGGATGACCGGTGACCGGTAAGAAATGCCCGGTGATTTTATCCATGCCTGGATGCCCAGTGACTGGTGACTGGTGAAGCTGACAATGAATGACTGGTGACTGGTGACCGGTGACTGGTGGACTTAGACTTATTTTGGATACTAAAGCATCCATAAGAAGCCACCTTGATGGGTCTTACCCCGGCAGTATAGCCATATGGGGTGGGGCTCCCATCAGTAAAGAACTGTCGTATAACCCATAAGGGTTGACAAGTTCTTTACTAATCAGCTTCTCCACCATAGAAATCTTTGCCAATTCACAAGATATCCAGTAACAGTCCAGGTATAGCATGTCACATCGCTGAATAATCTGGAACAAAAAGAAACAAGTTAAAATTTTTGATATAAGAAAACACGACTTCCGAACCGACCGCACACGAGCGTTGTGCCGATTATAGCGAGAGTCGCGAAAACGCATGTCGAAATAGCCAGTCAATAAAAGCAAAATCGACAGTCGAAAATTTTAAATAAGAACATGGTTAGTGAAAGGAGTGATAAAGAAACAAAAGAAACACAAGAATACAGAAATTTATCCGTGAGGAATAGAAATAATCCAAATTTCTTTCACAGGTAAAACTCCTTGTTGAATTTCTTTGTCCACAGAAAAGAAACTGACACGTGATCAATTGAGCAGGAGGAGTTACGTCACACAGGTAACTGCCTAAGGGACCTTCTGGTTTAAGACTTTAATTAACGACTGAAAGGTCGTTTTTTCTGTGGAAGGTGTGAAAACAGAAGAGAATAGCACATTATCTATAGGTTAATGTATTATGAAGTTAAAACTTACGGTTTAAAACCTACGTATGTTTAAACAAAAAAAGTGTATGATCTTTTCATTTTTGACATTATTTTCATTTATTTTCATGATTTTTTGCTTATTTTTTATTTTTTATTCATGCTCACACGCTCATCTTATACAGGCCTTAGTTACCTACCTCCACGTGGATTTTCTTTTGGAAAATGAGGGACCGGTAAAGTGCAGCTGTCCCGAAATTTAGATATATTACATGCCGAAGTGGCAGAATTATTAAAAAATAATGCTGTAGAAACAGTGTGTTTGTTTGTGTTGAGGTTTTACGGCCCAGTCAACTTAATGATGTCATGTCAAGCACGGTCAGTTTACCTAACCACACGTTTACTTGGCAGGCTTAGTCCTCTAAGCGGTTAGCCAGTATTGTGCACATTCTTTTGCCACAAACTGACAATTGCCCTTCTTGAATCAGTGGAAGGGAGAATGACTGTAGAAAATATTTCATGATTAATCTCCACGAAAGAATGTTGCTGACCTCGGCAGGTGTTGAACCCGCGACCTCCTGGTCTCCAGTCGGATGGCGCATCCAACTGAGCCACCGAGGCCGGCATGTAGAAACAGTACCCATGACTGAGAGACTTCGGTTTCTATAGCACCGTTTTTCAGTGCCAAGAAAGAATGCAAAAATGAGTGAGACCAGTGATAAATCTGAGACCCTTGAACAGGTATCTGAAGACAGAACATTTCAAAATGGACACCATGACACAAGTTCTAAATCTAGTGAAGCCAAACAACTGGGCAATCTCTTTGGATTTAAGCGAGGCATACATGCATATTCCCATCTTTCCGGGCCACAGAAAATTTCTCGGATTTTGCATTTACAAAAATAATGTCAGTTGTGAGAGCTCATTTAAGAACCCAGAACATCAGACTGGCATCTTATCTGGAGGACTGGTTAGCTGTAAATCAGTTGAGAAGTCCGCTTCTTCAAGATTGAGAGAGACGCCTGAATCTTCTGACTTCACTAGGTTTCATAGTAAACAAAGAGAAATCAGAACTAGTTCCCAAACAGGAAATAGTGTGCATAGGGGCACTTTTCACTTCAAGTTAGGAATAGTGACGCCAACTCCAGAAAGAATAAAGAAGTTAGTTTCTGCAATAAAGAACTTACACAGGAGTCAAAATTGGGCAAAAGATTTTCTTCATTTGTTGGGGATCATGGCATCATGCCTAGAACTGATACCAAATGCACGTCTCTTCATGCGACCCACTCAGTTACACCTCCTAGCATTCTGGAGCCCTGCATCTCTGGATCTCGAGGCCTCCATTCCAGTTACACAACATCTAAAGTCTCATCTTATTTGGGTAAATCCAGCAAACACCATGGGGGCAGATCTTTACAACAGAAATACGCTAAAAACAACCATTTTTACCGACGCTTCCAAACAGGTGTATGGGGGCCGTGTGGGCAATCAATACTTTCAGGGGATATGGTCAGAATCCCAAAAGAAGCTACACAACAATCTTTTGAAGTTGGAGGCTGTATTCCTATGAAATACTTTCTTCCAATTCTGAAGAACAAGACCATTCTAATAAGAAGCAACTCAACTACTGTAGTACAGTACATCATGAAACAGGGTGGCAAGAGGTCTCCTCCCCTATGTTACAGGGCTTGGGATCTATGGAATTTGCCATACAAAACAACATACACATCAAAGCAGCTCATATTTTTGGCTGCCGGAATACTCTTGCAGATCAGCTGTCAAGTATCAAAATTCAGCCCACAGAATGGATGCTACACAAATCATGGGTTCAAAAATTTTTTCATTTATGGGCCTTCCCACTGATAGATCTTTTAGCATTGATACGAAACAGACAGACTCAGATATTCTGTTATTAGATTCCGCATGAAGAAGCTCTAGCTCTGGATGCTCTGTCAATCTCAAAGGAGAGCATAATTATGCTTATCCTCCCATTTGTCTGACCCCAAGTCCTGAAACATATAGAGCTGTTCGCTGCCAAGTGATTCTGATAGCTCCAAAATGGCCTCACAGGCATTGGTACACCAATCTGTTACAACTTTCAGTAGCTTGTGCAAGGAAACTGTCACTCTGGCCCAATCTACTACAACAACCAAATTCAATGATAAATCATCCCAATCCAGAAGTATTCAGTCTACATGCCTGACTTCTATCGACAGAAGTTTCCATGAAAAGGGATTTTCTAGCAAATCTAGAAAACTTATCAGCTTCTTGGAGGCAAGGCACACAGAAGGATTACACTGGGAAATTTAACAAGTTCTGTAGCTGGTGTCATGAATGGCAAATTGATCCCTATTCTACCTCTTTAACCCAAATGGAAGATTTCTTGACTGATCTGTTTGAAAGTGGCTTGCAATACAGAACAATTTCAGGTCTATGCTCTCAGCAGTATTGCAACCAATCGGAAACATCTCAGTAGGTCAGCATCCGCACATTATCAGACTGCTGAAAGGAGTGTTCAACTCTAGACCTCCCAAAGTTAAACTGTTACCTGAATGGGATTTACAGCTAGCCTTGAATAGACTTCAAAAACAACCTTTTGAGTCATTGAGCAGAGCTTCACTTAAAATTACCACTTTCAAGACAATTTTCCTCATTGTAATATCTACTTTCAGAAGATTTACAAGGGGAAGTCTCAGTTTGTGTATAGAAATATATATATGCCAAGGACTGACAAAACAAGATAAAGACATTTTGGTTCTCAAATACATGTTCCTGCTTTTCAGGAAAATTCTCTCTTGGATCCAAAAAGAGCATTGAATTAGTATCTAGAGAACAGTTTTTAAGGAGAAAAATCTGACAGAACTTCAGAAAAGAAGACTTTCTTAGCTCTAAATAAACTTCATCATGCTGTGTCCACACAAACAATATCAAATTGGATTGTTCAGATCATTAAAATGGCATATGAGGATAAGAATATGTAAGTGAAAGCTCATTCTACTTGGGCTTTTGGTGGAGCTTCCATGAAATCAATTCTTGAGGCAGCAGAAGTTCTATTTAAGGAACTTGGATGTAGAAGTTTTAAAACAGTAAACTTTATCATAGAGATTATCATTCCGGCGGGTTTCTGTGAGGAGAGATATGTTTTATGTTGAATATTGAACAGGGAGGTATTATTTTTTTTTGATTTGGGCTTTACGGCCCTTTCAAGAATATTTCACTTATATCGAGCCAATCATTCATCAAAGGTGGGCGAAAACCGGAGAACCCTGAGAAAAACCACCTGACCATTCGTAAGCAGAACTTGGCTTTCCCACGTGACCCGAGCGGGGCTTGAACCACAGCGGTGAGAAACAAACAGGGAAGGTTATGTTCCCAGAGTATGGGGATATAAATACATGTAGATATTTATAAATACTAGAGGAATAAGTAGAGGTGAAATACAGACCAAAATACAGTAAATTGTGTTATATACATGACAGTCAAAAGGATTTGACAACTGTGATATAGTGTACAAAGTATTATTCATTTCATCAGAACTTACATTGTTTAGCATGAATCTCTGGGAGAGATTTTTGTCTGTAAAGATTCATCAGCATCATTGTTGAACTCTACAACACCACAAGAAATTTCCACACTCAGCCCTCTATAGAAGGACTGCTTTGGAATCTGTGAAATTCAACAGTATCTTTGGAATGGTAAGTAAAGCCTAGTGAAGGACAATTGGAAAATTTGTAAACAAGTTACAATTTTATGAATGTAGCTTTACTTAACATTCCAGGTTTCCTTCCATCCACCCCTGGGAAATTTCTGGAATGATTAAGCTGGAGTTGACGTTTTCAGACTCAAGCATTTGCGGGTTTATGTAGTCGGGGGACGAATTCAAAAGTATCTTTGGAATGATAAGTGCAATGATGGGATTTAACAGATGCACAGTTTCATGAAAATCACTTGAAAAGTTGGGAGATTGTTGAAAAATACCTGAAATTGACAAAGAGCAATAACTCTTGTAAAAATTATTTTTTTAATGTAAAACTGATTTTACTGAGAATACCTGCCATATATTTCACTTATTGCTAAACCCTTATGCTCCTAATCATAGGGATTATACATTACATAGACTTCTTAATGTAATGATGGGATTTAACAGCTGCAATGTTTCATGAAAATCACTTGAAAAGTTGGGAGATTGTTGACAAATACCTGAAATTGCCAAAGAGTAATATCTCTGGTAAAAATTATTTTTTTTTTAATATAAAATTGATTTTACTGAGAATACCTACAATATATTTCACTTATTGCTATACCCTTATGCTCCTGATAAAAAATACCCAATGTATGACATGCACCCTACCAAGGAGGTTGTTCCAGAATGACTACTGAACCAATAGTTGGTGCGCATTGTGCAACTTCTGGAAGTTTTGTTTGTGTTGAGGTTTTAAAGCCCAGTCAACCCAGTGGGGTCATGTCAAGCATGGTCAGTTTACCTAACCACACTTTTATTGAGCAGGCTTAGTCTTCTAAGCAGTTAACCAATATTGTGCACATTCTTTCACCAGAAACTGACAACTGCCCTTCTTGAATCAGGGGAAGGGAAAGAATGACCATAGAAAATATTTCATCATCAATCTCCACAAAAGAATGTTGCCGACCCGGCTGGGGTCAAACCCGCAACTTCCTGATCACCAGTTGGATGCTCATCCAACTGAGCCACCGAGGCCGGCTCTTCCGGAAGTAAGTTTCCACCTTAAATATATATCAAATACATATATATAAGGAATGAGGGATGTGATATTGGGCACTCTCAGTGAAATGTATGGTAGGTATTCTCAGTAAAATCAATTTTACATTTAAGATAAAAATGTTAAACTATAATACCCCACCATTGTCAGGTCGGGGGCAGATAACTCTGTCAAACATTGAGAAAATTTGCCCATTAGCAATCCCAAACCAGATCTCCTCAATATCAATGCATGTACCAAATTTGTTTAAAATCCCTTGACATTTAAACAAGTTATCATCCGGAAAATAAAATATGGGCATGTCTCGGGCGGGTAACTCCGTCAATATTTGGCGAAATTTGCCCAATCCCAAACCAGATCTCCACAACAGCAATGCAAATACCAAGTTTGGTGAAAATCCATTGATGTTTACTCAAGTTATCATCCGGAAATGAAATACGGATGAACAGACGTACGACTGATAGACGGACATTCGAGCGAAATGATGGTTATGTGACTTTTTGTACGCACAACTGATGGTTATGTGACTTTTTATGTGACCCGTCACATAAAATGAAAATGTGTCACATAACACTCACTTAGACGGAATAAATCTGCCCAGTTGAGAGTTGTGTGACTGTATTCACATAAACATATAGACAACAGTCACATAACACCCATTTCGTTGGCCTGGATGGATGACGTTCTTACGAGAGGTATGTTACGAGGTTATTCCTTTGATCTTTCTTTGATCTTCTTTAACCCCACAACTACCATTTTTATCTATTTGTCAACCCCACAACACAATTTTTAACCCCACAATGACGGAATAAACCAGACGCCAATACAAACACTAACCTCCCCATGTACCTGGCATTTGATGGACGGACAGACACATGGACGTCCAATGTGAAACCATAATACGCTGCCACTATCCTGTGGGGGCTGGGGTGGGGGTGGGGGGGGGGGGGAAGGGGGGTATAAAAATTAATTTTAATGATATCTAACACCTCCAATATATTTCACTTATTGCTACAATCATCAGCATTGGAGGGTTGGATTTCTCCTGAGGGGGTCATACTTTTAATGTGTTGGATGTCATGGATCTATAGCCCTTGGTAGTTCTTACTTGACAATTCTTGTCTCTAAAAATATATATTATGAAGTCAGCCACTACATTAGGAGAGGCCTCGATTGGATTAATTTTCCTCTGATTTGCCCAATCGACAAAAAAATTTCCATTTTGCATCATAGACCTTTCTCGTAGAGGCTCTTCTTACGTCTGCAACTTCATTTGAAAACTTTCTGTGACAGATTGTTTGATAATGCCCATGTGTGAAGTGCTAGAAGTTGAGGATTCGAATGCAGGAACTATTACTGTTCCAGGTCTGGAATTACTGGAAGAGCTATGGGAGGAGATATCTACAGAATTATCAGTGCAGGGAATCAAGATCTGTTTGGCCACTGAGGTGCTATCTGAACCTTTTTGTATTGAGATTGACTGATTTTGTTCATCACCATGGGAATGAGATGAAACGGAGGAAACTCGTAGGCATGAATGTGGTTCCAATTCATTGTGAGTGCATCTATTGCTAATGCTTTTTCATCCAAATTGGTGACACATATATTGGCAATCTGTGATTGAGACGTGTTGTAAATAGATCTGTTGGGAAATTCGGTCTTCTGAAATATTGGGTTTGCAACTGATTGTTTGAGAGACCATTCTGTTGTGATCGGTTTCAGGGTTCTTGAGAGCCAATCTGCTAGAATGTTGAATTTCCCGGGTATGTGTCTTATTACATGGCTGATCTTGTTTTGATGACACCAAATGAGGGTGTTCCAAACTTCTAGCTACAGGTCTAGAGAGTGAATTCCGTCCTGTCAATTTATGTAAGAAACAACAGTTGTGTTGTCTGTGGAGATTAGTTCTGTTGAGTTTACTATGTGGTGATGTGCATTTTTCAAGGCAAGAGATAAAGCCATCATCTCTAGAATATTGATGTGGAGTTGTCTCGAGTCCATGAAACAGAAGTCCCTCTGGTTCCAGATGAGCTCCCTAGCCTGTTAGACTGTAAACAGTTGGTGAGATGGAGGTGGGGGGTGGGGGTCTTGATTGGAACACCTTATAGATAAATCTGACAATTATGTAACCAAAGTAGGTACATCTGATGTTGTGAGATATCTGAATTTGTTGATGAAGAGGGAGAACATGCGGTTTCCATTGTGCTAGTAGAGACATTTGTAATGGTTTGAGACGTAACCTCCTTAGTGCTACAAAGTCTGCTGCTACATTGAATTTTCCCAAAAGAGAAAGGAATTGTCTGGCAGAAACCTTCATTCAGAAGAAACAGTTTGATTGTCAGTAGTAAAATAAAAGTGAAAAAGATTGAATTCTGTCATGTGGAATTCTGTGTTGATTTTAGTGAGGAATTCCATCCCTATGAATTTGAAATTCTGGGATGGAATCAGATCTGACTTGCCTTGATTGATGATCAGTCCCAATGATGAAATCAGGTGAATGATGTAATGTCTGTGTCCCAACAGAAGAAGACGATTTTGGTCCCTTGACAGCCAATCGTCCAGATATGGAAAGAGGGTAATAGCATTCTTGTACAGATGAGAAGCTATTACTGTCATTAGATGAGTGAAGACATATTACTTGTTGACAGTCCAAAATTCTCTCCACTGCTCTTTTTAGAAGGAGGTTGTTGACTTCTTCCAACTCTGATCTTTGAGTCTGTTTAAAGATTAGCTCCTTTGAAAGAGGAGGATGTTCCTTGAATGGTATTTTGTATCCTCTTTCCATGACAGAAAGGGCCTACTGGTTTGATGTTATATTTTGCCAATAATGGGCAAAGTGGACCAACCATCCTCCAACCAGAATCGGGGGTTGAGGACTGGGCAGTAGAGGAGATTTTTTCAATGTCTTCTGGGGACATAGGCCCCTGCCCTAAAGAGGAAACTGCCTCTATCCCTCCTGCCATTTCCCCCTGGAGCTACCACCTTTGGCTGGTCCTGTGGGTCTCCTAGGTTGACATTGATCCTTTTTTTCCTATGTGATCTCCTGGAATAAGAGGGAGATCTATGGCGAGCTGTCGATCCCTTTGATCTCGATCTAGAAGAGTGAAACAATTCCCTGACTGGAGATGGGGTTCTGTTTCGATTTGACTGGTAAAATTGCTCAACAGATTATGACCAGGATGACCTGTTGACCAGAAAAGGGTTTGACTGGATGACCAGAGCCCTGGATGGTCTATTGACCAATGGCCAGGTGACCTGGATGACCGGTGAAATGTTGACTGGAGATGATGTTTGACTGGTAGATCTTGACCCCCTAGTTACTGACCGGTGGATGATTGACTGGTTAATGGTGACCGCAGGACTTAGTCATTTGAGAGTCTCTGATCAGAGCTGGGCTGACTGGTGACAGGCGTCTGGTGGACCGACTTTTTAGTGGGTCTGACAAGACTGGTGACTGGCAGACTTAGTCTCCTGGCTGAATTGACTGGTGGACTTGGGTTTTCTGAGCCCCTTGACCGATGAACTTAAGGCTTCTGGTGATCTTGAACAGTCAATTTTTCTCATACTTCAGGAGAACTGTGTTGAGATGCACTACTAGCATTTCGGGATACGGACTGCTCTCGTTCCCTAGTGCTAGAGGATCTTGGCTCTGTCAGCGTTTTCTTGGTGTCCCTGGGCTGATGGCTGCTGTTGCTAGCCCTGACAGAGCTGGCTATTGAGGAAGACTGGCGTTCCTTAATCTGTACTGAAGAACTAGCCAGCCCCCAACTGATGCTGATTTGGACAGTGATTGTCCAGAATCTGACTTTTCACCAGATTCGGCGTCGGTTGTTTTTCATCTGTTTTGCCTTTACCTTTCTACCCGCGTATGTACGTCTTCCTTCGTATGGCAGACCATGTGGAGAAAGTTGAACAGTGAATTTATCTGGAACAGAGTAAACATTTACTACAGGTAAAATGATTGTCCCATTCAGATTTAAATTGTCTGCATTTGCCTTTTAATTGCGACATAAAACATTGAAGGGAAGAATGAAAGACAAATTGAAATAATAGAAAATGTTTGGAGACAAAACATAGACAGTTACGCTACAAAAAATCTATTGAGTAGGTAAATAAAGAGAATTTCAATCGAAATTTCAACCTCCAAAATACTTTTCAAAAACACATAAATTCAAAAATAAACATCAGAAGAATAATTCATAGTTTGGGAGCAAAATCGCAAAAGAAGAAGAAAAATTTCAACAATGATGCAGAAAAAAATGATGCAATTTTTTCAGGTGACAATTTTCTTTGTGTCTTCTTTACCACAAAAAGGAAACTAACTTCCGGAATTTGCGTGATGCACATCAACTACTAGTTCACTAGGGACCCGCACCGGGACTACCTCCTTGGTAGGGTGCACGTCATACGTTTTTTTATTTGGAGCACAAGGGCATAGCAGTAAGTGAAATATATTGGAGGTATTCAATATCTGTAAAATCATAGTAGCAGGACAACCTTATATAATGATCATCTTCAGTTGTTGGGAATAATACCTGGAAAAGTCATGAAAATCCCTTAAAAGCTTAAAGATGGCCTTGAAGCACACATTTCACATAATCAGATGATCACTTATGTATGAATTGCAGAGAATAGAGCCTGTCTAGGAAGCGATAGGGAGGCAGGAAGAGGGACAGATGCATCTATTTTAATAGCTCATTTGATTAATATGGATGGGTGAAATAAATTGATCAATCAATGAACAAGAAATTGGCTCAATGGCTATGTCACAACTGTTTGTTTTGTTCAAACACTAGAATTCCGAGAATCGGATGTGTCGCCTGCTTAAAGCGCCAACCATTTGATATGAAAAAAGAAAAACAAGAGGGCCATGATGGCCCTGTAACGCTCACCTGAGCAACATAGCACTTTGAGAGCCTGATCTAGAACTGATCAAGGCAAACATTCTGATCAAAGTTCAAAATGATTATATTAACAAGTAAGACAATGTAGCGTGTCTAATGGACTGTGAAATAAAGGTCAAGGTCAAATATGGATGACTGCACTCAAGAGGCCATGCTAAGATGTATGCATGTACTAAGTATCACTGGCTGTAGGAGCAATAGTTACTGAGAAACTGACCTAAACACAAACACTTCACAAGTACCAAATATCACTCTGTTGGACCAATAATTACTGAGAAACTGACCTAAATGGAAAAAATTAAGAGAGTCACTGGACAGAAAACTATACATCACCTTGTAATCATCAAGACAAACATTTTGAGCAAGACTCATGATGATCACTTCAAAAATGTGACCTCTAGAGCATCAACAAGGTTTTCCTTTGATTTGGCCAGGTGAACTAGTTTTTTTATATCAATCGACCCAGTTTTAAACTAGACCTAGAAATCATCAAGACAAACATTTTGAGCAATATTTATGATGATTATTTCAAAGATGTGACCTCTGGAGTGTTAACAGTTTTCTGCTGATTGGCCTGGTCACCTAGTTTTTGACCCCATGTGACCCTGTTTCAAACTTGACCTAGAAATCATCAAGACAAACATTTTGAGCAAGATTCATGATGATTGCTTCAAAAATGTGACCGCTTGAGTGTTAACAAGGTTTTCTGCTGATTTGGCCAGGTGACCTAGTTTTTTACCCCGTGACCCAGTTTCAAACCTGACCTAGAAATCATCAAGACAAACATATTGAGCAAGATTCATGATGATTGATTGAAAAATGTGACCACTAGAGTGTTAACAAGGTTTTCTGCTGATCTGGCCAGGTAACCTAGTTTTTGACCACAGGTGACCAAGTTTCGAACCTGACCTAGAAATCATCAAGACAAACATTTTGAGCAAGATTCATGATGATTGCTTGAAAAATGTGACTGCTAGTGATAACAAGATTTTACGCTGATTTGGCCTGGTGACCTAGTTTTTTACCCCAGGTGTTCCAGTTTCGAACTTGACCTAGAAATCATCAAGACAAACATTTTGAGCCAGCTTCATGATGATTGCTTCAAAAATGTGACAGCTAGAGTGTTAACAAGGTTTTCTGCTGATTTGGCCCGGTGACCTAGTTTGTTACCCCACGTGACCCAGTTTCAAACATATCCTAGAACTCATCAAGACAAACATTTTGTGCAAGATTCATGATGATAGCTTCAAAAATGTGACTGCTACATTGTTAACAATGGTTTCTGCTGGTTTGGCCTGGTGACCTAGTTTTTCATACCATGTGACCCAGTTTCAAACCTGACCTAGAAATCATCAAGACAAACATTTTGAGCAAGATTCATGATGACTGCTTAAAAAATGTGACCGCTAGAGTGTTAACAAGTTTTCTGCTGATTTGGCCTGGTGACCTAGTTTTTGACTCCAAGTGACCCAGTTTCGAACCTGACCTAGAAATCATCAAGACAAACATTTTGAGCAAGATTCATGATAATTGCTTGAAAAATGTGACTGCTAGAGTGGTAACAAGGTTTTCTGCTGATTTGGCCTGGTGACCTAGTTTTTGACTCAAAGTGACCCAGTTTCGAAACTGACCTAGAAATCATCAAGACAAACATTTTGAGCAAATTTCATGATGATTGCTTCAAAAATGTGACCGCTAGAATGTTAACAAGGTTTTCTGCTGATTTGGCTCAGTGACCTAGTTTTTGACCCCAAGTGACCCAGTTTCGAACTTGACCTAGAAATCATCAAGACAAACATTTTGAGCAAGATTCATGATGATTGCTTGAAAAATGTGACCGCTAGAGTGTTAACAAGGTTTTCTGCTGATTTAGCCTGGTGACCTAGTTTTTGACTCCAAGTGACCCAGTTTCGAACTTGACCTAGAAATCATCAAGACAAACATTTTGAGCAAGTTTCATGATGATTGCTTCAAAAATGTGACCGCTAGAGTGTTAACAAGGTTTTCTGCTGATCTGGCCCGGTGACCTAGTTTTTGACCCCAAGTGACCCAGTTTCGAACTTGACCTAGAAATCATTAAGACAAACATATTGAGCAAGATTCATGATGACTGCTTCAAAAATGTGACCACAAGAGTGTTAACAAGGTTTTCTGCTGATCTGGCCCGGTGACCTAGTTTTTGACCCAAGTGACCCAGTTTCGAACTTGACCTAGATTTAATAGAGCCAAACATTTTGAGCAAGTTTCATCAAGATTGGGTCAAAACTATGACCTCTAGAGTGTTAAGTTTTTTCTTTGATTTGACCTGGTGACCTAGTTTTTGACCCCAAGTAACCCAGTATCGAATTTGACCTAGATTTCATAGAGGCAAACATTCTGACCAAGTTTCATCAAGATTGGGTCAAAACTGTGACCTCTAGAGTGTTAACAAACTAATTGTTGACGACGGACGACGGACACAGGGTGATGACAATAGCTCACCCTGAGCTTTTGCTCAGGTGAGCTAAAAACACTAGTCCTTATAATCGCTCCTATCCCTAAAGGCAGCCGGCCTCGGTGGCTCAGTTGGATGCGCCGTCCGACTGGAGACCAGGAAGTCGCGGGTTCAACCCCCGCCAAGGTCGGCAACATTCTTTCGTGGAGATTGATCATGAAATATTTTCTAAGGTCATTCTCTCCCTTCCGCTGATTCAAGAAGGGCAGTTGTCAGTTTCTGGCGAAAGAATGTGCACAATACTGGTTAACCACTTGAGGACTAAGCCTGCCCAGTAAATGTGTGGTTAGGTAAACTGACTGCGCTCGACATTACCCCATTGGGTTGACTGGGCCGTAAAACCTCAACACAAACAAATATCCCTAAAGGCAACCCCTCACCACTTTGTCTAAATTTTAATTATCAAGTAAAAAAAGGGCTATAATTCGGCCAAAATTGTTTGGATGATTACAAATATCAAACTTGACCTCTACGCTATAATGATATGCCATTCTGCAAACTTCAAATGAAATCAATGCATCCCTTCAAAAGTTACTGAGGGGAAATAATACCTTTACCTTGTATTTTACCCCAACAACAAAAACAAAGTCGAAAAAGGGCCATAACTTGGCCAAAATTTTGCAGATGATTACCAATATCGAACTTGACCTGTATTTTACAATGATATATCCTTCTGCAAACTTTCAATAAATCAATGCATCCCTGAAAAGTTATTGAGCGGAAACCAATATCAACACACCAACAAAAACTGTGGAAAAAGGACCATAACTCAGCCAAAATTTTGCAGATGATTATTAATATCGAATTCGACCTGTATTTTACAATGATATATCCTTCTGCAAACTTTCAATAAAATCAATGCATCCCTGCAAAAGTTATTGATTGGAAACCAATATCAACACACCAAGAAAAACTAAGTCGAAAAAGGGCCATAACTCAGCCAAAATTTGGCTGATTATTACCAATATCGAACTTGACCTGTATTTTACAATGATATAAAGTTCTTCAAAGTTTGAATGAAATCAATGCATCCCTTCAAAAATTATTGAGCAGAAAAGAACAATAAAAACTAAGTGGAAAAAGGGTCATAACTCAGCCAAAATTTGCAGATGATTACCAATATCGAACTTGACCTGTATTTTATAGTGATATAAAGTTCTGCAAAATTTGAATGAAATCAATACATCCCTACAAAAGTTATTGAACGGAAATGAAGTTTTTAAAAGTAAAACACGTTTTAATAAGCAATATTTAACCTATAGATAATGTGCTATTCTATTCTGCTATCATACCTTTCCACAGAAAAAATGACAGTAACGTCATCCCATACAATCCAGAAGGTCCCTTAGGCAGACACCTGTGTGACGTCACTTCCTCCCGCTCTTTTGATCATGTGTCAGTTTCTTTGATGGTAAAGCCCTAAAGGATAGAGCTAAGCGGGGATAGGGAGGCCGGATTATCTTATCTATAGGTTAAGTATTGCTTGTTAAAATATGTTTTACTTTTAAAAACTTCATTTTAACTGCACAATACATTAACCTATAGATAATGTACTACAATTAGCATAAAATGGTGGGAAGGAGCTCCCAATTCTAACACAAGAACAAGTAGATCCCTCCACTTCTGGATTAAGGCTCAAGAAACTCTTAGGATAAGCTCATTCTTGATATAAATCTCAAGAATAAGCTCCTTCCAAAATACATATAATACATTAATTACCTTAATATACTATGTACAATAGTGTTTGGAGGCTGTTAGTCTTCTTCAGGCATCCAAGGCACTGACATCTTGGCCCGCACCACTGTTTGGGCCACAACAATTGGGCCCAAATTATGCAGGTTTTCAAGTTGCTGAGACATATCCTGTAGATAAAACTTAGCAAAGGTAGAAGATTGATTCCATACCGCTGCTTTTAGAATCTCATTGAGCGGAATTTTATCGAAAAAGGCCCAAGGGAAGGCTAAAGCCCTAACTTCATGGGCTTTAATCTTTAAGAAAGGAAAATCTTTACTAGTGCCTATACTATAGGAAAGCTTAATAGTATAAGATATCCATCTAGAGACAGAGGATTTAGATATATCTTGTTTGCCTTTAACTGGTAGAAATAGTCTAGTTCTATTTTGACGATAAGGTCTAGTCATTTTAAGATAGAATTTTAAGGCTCTTATTGTGCATAAAGTCTATCCGAGTGTTCCCTTTTGCATATACGAGCTAGATTAGGGATAATTATAGGATCTGGGCAAATGGACGGAAGCTGATTCTTAGCCAGAAACCCAGTTTGAACTTTCAGAGATACCGATCCATCAGACTGATTGAATCAAATGATTTGCATCCATTGCCAGAGCTTGAATCTCGCTACATCTTTTGGCAGTGGCAAGAGCTAAGAGAAAGGCTGTCTTTAACGTAACATGGAGTTTAGAAGTCTTATGTAAAGGTTCATATGGGGCTTTCTGTAGACAGACTAAGACCCAAGATAAATCCCATTTAGGAGTAAGAGATCTTTGTACAGGACATTGTAATTCAAAGGATCTTATTAATTCTGATAAGACAGGGTTAGACAGAGGATTTAGATATATCTTGTTTGCCTTTAACTGGTAGAAATAGTCTAGTTCTATTTTGACGATAAGGTAATAGAAGGCTAAAGCCCTAACTTCATGGGCTTTAATCTTTAAGAAAGGAAAATCTTTACTGGTGAGTTTCCTGTAGGCAAGCTTAATAGTATAAGATATCCATCTAGAGACAGAGGAATTTATATAAGGATATAAGGTAATTAATGTATTATATGTATTTTGGAAGGAGCTTATTCTTGAGATTTATATCAAGAATGAGCTTATCCTAAGACTTTCCTGAGCCTTAATCCAGAAGTGGAGGGATCTACTTGTTCATTTTGTTCTTGTGTTTTTCAGTCCTTTTAGTATTGCGATTACCTCGCTTGGGGAAGACAGAGCTAATCTTAGTGCTTCTTGTACGTTTGTTCGGTTTGTGCTTGTTTAGATTTGTCGGTTTCCTCTTCCTCTTGGGGTCTGGGAAGGGCTGCGGTTTGTGATTGTGGCACTCCCTCGACTTTTCTCTTACCTTTTTTAGAACTGATTCTATTACCAGTCTTAAATTTAAGAGTGTTAGATATCATAGATCTATATCCCTTAACAGTACTAATCTGATACTTTTTCTCAAAGAAAAGGTAAATGAGGAAAATTGCTGTAACAGTAAGAGGGGCCGAGACCGGATTAACCTTCCTTCTATGACACCAACGGGTATATATGATCCATTTCACGTTATATTCTGAGTTGATGTTCGTCTTGATTTGGAGACAAAATCTGCAACGTTTTGCGAACATTTTCTATCTCTAACTGATTGCTTGATAACTCCAGGCGTGAAGGTGAGTACTGGGAGGTTTCGATGTTGAAACTTTCCTTTTGCTTGTGTTAATAGTTTTGGAAAGAGTGGAAGATGAACTGGAGCTGATACAAGTAATTGTAAAACCTCTGAGAACCATGTTTGTTGCGGCCAAAAAGGGGCTATAAGAACTATTCTGCACTGAGATTGGCGTATCTTGTTCAGGACAGAAGGAATCATTTTTGTTGGAGGAAATGCATAAGCATGAAGATGGTTCCAGTTCATGGAAAATGCATCTATCACAGTCTTGATTGTCCAGAACTGGGGACACATAAAGTGGAAGTTTGTGACTGGAATGTGTCACAAACAGATCCAGATTTGGATAGTTGAACATTTTGAAAATTGAATTCGCTATCGACTGATCCAATGCCCACTCTGTTTTGACTATTTTGTCGATTCTCGATAACCTGTCTGCCAAAACATTGAATTTGCCTGGGATATGACGAATCCTGATGACAATAATATGTTGTAGGCACCATTGGAGGATCTTCCATACCTCTACGCATAGGTTGGGAGAATGTGTTCCTCCTTGCTTGTTGATATATGAGACCACTGTTGTGTTGCTGGTAGAAATCATGACACCAGAATGGTGAATATATTTGAAGGCTCTTATTAGTGCGAAACGAATGGCCATTATTTCCAACATGTTGATATGGAGCTGGGATTGGTCATCCGACCAGCGACCATGAAAGGATAGACTCATCGGTTCCAGATGAGCTCCCCAACTGAAATAACTGGCATCCATATAAATGAATATCTTGGGGTCTGGAGAGTGAATGGGCATACCTTGAACGAAGCGATTGGTATTCATCCATCATTTCAAATGGACTTTGATCATACTGTTGATCGTAACCTGATGATCTAAGGGAAGAACGTGAGGTTTCCAGACTGATAATATGCACATTTGCAGAGGCAGTAAATGCAGTCTGCCTAATTAAGTCTGCTGCTGCACTGAGTTTGCCCAAAAGAGAAAGGGAAGTTCGTGCCAAAATTTGAGTCTGAGAGAGAATTGTTTTGATAGTCAGGATAAGAGCTTTTACTCGGTCCACTGAGTTAGAAATTCCATACCTATAAAGGTGAATTCTTGTGTTGGTATCAAATCTGACTTCTTTAGATTTGGTATAAAACCCAGATTTTGTACCCTTTGAAGAGTGTATTTTGTGTGAGAGATAAGTCGATTGCGAATCAGATCTCTTATTAGCCAATCGTCTAGGTATGGGAAGAGATACGGCACGTAGTCGTAGGTGTGTTGCTATTACATTCATTAATTTTGTGAAAATCCATGGACTTAGGGACATTCCGAATGGTAAGGTCATGAACTGAAAGACCTGATGTTCGTAGATGAACCGAAGGTATTTTCTGGATCTCGGATGTATCGGAACATGAAAATATGCATCTGTCAGATCTATGGAGACAGCCCAGTCGTTGATCATTATCGATTGTCTTACTGACTTGAATGTCTCCATCTTGAAATGCTGTTTGTTTATATATTCTGATTTAGTAAGGAAAGATCTATTACTGGGTGTTCTTTTTTGGCACAAGGATTAGCTGGGAATAAAAACCGGGCGTTCCCGGATTCAGTAAACTTTCCGCTGCCCGTTTCTTGAGAAGTTCTGCGATCTCTTCTTGCAACAAGAGGGCCATAATGGCCCTGTAACGCTCACCTGAGCATCATAGCACTTTGAGAACCTGATCTAGAACTGATCAAGGCAAACATTCCGATCAAAATTCAAAACGATTATATTAACAAGTAAGACAATGTAGCATGTCTAATGGACTGTGAAATAAAGGTCAAGGTCAAATATGGATGACTGCACTCAAGAGGCCATGCTAAGATGTATGCATGTACTAAGTATCACTGGCTGTAGGAACAATAGTTACTGAGAAACTGTCCTAAACACAAACACTTCACAAGTACCAAATATCACTCTGTAGGACCAATAATTACTGAGAAACTGACATAAACGGAAAAAACTTAAGAAAGTCATTGGATAGAAAAATATACATCACCTTGAAATCATCAAGACAAACATTTTGAGCAAGATTCATGATGATCACTTCAAAAATGTGACCTCTAGAGCATCAACAAGGTTTTCTTTTGATTTGGCCAGGTGACCTAGTTTGATATCAAGTGACCCAGTTTTAAACTAGACCTAGAAATCATCAAGACAAACATTCTGAGCAATATTTATGATGATTATTTAAAAAATGTGACCTCTGGAGTGCTAACAGTTTTCTGCTGATTTAGCCTGGTGACCTAGTGTTTGAGCCCCTGTGACGCAGTTTTGGACTTGACCTAGAAATCATCAAGACAAACATTCTGAGCAAGATTCATGACGATTGCTTCAAAAATGTGACCACTAGAGTGTTAACAAAATTTTCTGCTGATTTTGCCTGGTGACCTAGTTTTTGACCCCAAGTGACCCAGTTTCGAAACTGACCTACAACTCATCAAGACAAACATTTTGAGCAAGATTCATGATGATTGCTTCAAAAATGTCACCGCTAGAGTGTTAACAAGGTTTTCTGCTGATTTGGCGCGGTGACCTAGTTTTTGATCCCAAGTGTTCCAGTTTCAAACTTGATCTAGAAATCATCAAGACAAACACGTTGGGCAAGATTCATGATGATTGCTTAAAAAAAATGTGACCACTAGAGTGTTAACAAGGTTTTCCGCTGATTTGGCTAGGTGACCTAGTTTTTGACCCCAGTTGACCCAGTTTCGAGCCTGACCTAGAAATCATCAAGACAAACATTTTGAGCAAGATTCATGATGATTGCTTAAAAAATGTGACCGCTGGAGTGTTAACAAAGTTTTCCTCTGATTTGGCTCGGTGACCTAGTTTTTGATCCCAAGTGACCCAGTTTTGAACTTGACCTAAAAATCATCAAGACAAACATTTTGAGCAAGATTCATGATGATTGCTTCAAAAATGTGACTGATAGAGTGATAACAAGGTTTTCCGCAAATTTGGCCAGGTGACCTAGATTTTGATCCCAGGTGACCCAGTTTCGAACTTGACCTAGAAATCATCAAAACAAACATTTTGAGCAAGATTCATGATGATTGCTTGAACAGGTCACCCCGATGCTTCCTAGCAAGTTTGGAGTCAATTGGCCTTTCAGTTCAGGAGAAGCAAAAAATAGATTTTCAAGATGGCTGTCATGGCGGCCACCTTGGATTTCCGATTGGACCGATTTAGCTATTTTTGATCTATAAGTCACCCTGATGCTTCCTACCATGTTTGGAGTCAATTGGCTTTTGGGTTTAGGAGAAGAAGCAAAAAATAGATTTTTAAGATGGCTGCCATGGCAGCCATCTTGGATTTCCGATCGGCACGATTTTACCTATTTTTGATCTACAAGTCACCCCGATGCTTCCTAGCAAGTTTGGAGTCAATTGGCCTTTCGGTTCAGGAGAAGAAGCGAAAAATAGATTTTCAAGATGGCTGCCATATTGGATTTCCGATCAGCACGATTTTAGCTATTTTTGATCTACAAGTCACCCCGATGCTTCCTAGCAAGTTTGGTGTCAATTGGCCTTTCGGTTCAGGAGAAGAAGCGAAAAATAGATTTTCAAGATGGCTGCCATATTGGATTTCTGATCGGCACGATTTTAGCTATTTTTGATCTACAAGTCACCCTGATGCTTCCTAACAAGTTTAGAGTCAAATGGCCTTTCACTTCAGGAGAAGAAGCAAAAAATAGATTTTCAAGATGGCTGCCATGGCGGCCATCTCGGATTTCCTATCGGCACGATTTTAGCTATTTTTGATGTACAAGTCACCCTGATGCTTCCTGCCAAGTATCGAGTCAATTGGCCCAGGGGTGTAGGAGGAGTAGGCTTTTAAAGCAATTGTTGACGCCGCACGACAGATGACGCACGACGGACATTGACTGACCACAATAGCTCACCATGAGCACTTCGTGCTCAGGTGAGCTAATAATGGGGAGGAAGATTGACTCAGATTTATCGGGACAACCGACAGGGGAGGAACTGACTTGAATGGGATCTTGAACCCATTTCAGAGGATAGAGAGGACCCACTTATTGTCTGTCAATTTTTCCCATTGTTCCACAAAATGGGCCAACCTTCCTCCCACTGGAATGTCTGGATGTGGTAGGAATGGTAGTGGAAAGGGTTGGACTTCAGAATTTTGTGGAGGATGAGGCTTGCTTAGAGGAGGAGAACTGTTTCTGATTTCCACTTCTCTTAGCATATTCCTTTCTATTTGATGTGTATGATTGTGTCTGACTTTTAGGCCTGTACGGCTGCGTTTGCTGGGGCCTAGAAAGTTTAGTCGGCTGCTTCGGTCTTTTAAAGTTCGGAGGAGCCGGGTAAGTCACTTTTTGTTTTTGTTGCATGGTAGTAGCAACCGAGGGAGTTGCCAAGAACCTTTGTTGCTGGGCTTCAAAATTGCCCTTGGCAACTTCCTTAATTTTGTTACCAAATAAGGTCTCAGAATTTATTGGAGCGTTTCGCAACTCATGGTTGGAATTGTCTAATAAAAGCTTAGACGTGGCCAGCACAGCATCACGTCTAGCTTGAAATATCTCCGTAGCTAAGATTGTAGACATAGCCGTGGCATGCTTTATAGACTTAGCTACGGCTTCAAGCAGTCTTGAAAGAGCTGGCATGGACATTGTCTGCTGCTGCATACACAAGTATGCAGCAGAAGAGAATAGATCCGCATGCGAGTTTATCGCTATGAGTTCGCGGGCTCTTTTTTCCCATATTTCAATGTTTTTCATTGGAATGGAGCATTTTGCCTTGCCGGATAAATCCAGCCTGGAAGCTTCCGATTCTAAAGGAGGAATGTTATCTGTCAGGAAATACTGACTCTGGCTCTTATAGAATTTAGTCTGTGTTAGGGAAGATACTAAATTTTGAGAGCATATCCAATCTCTACCACATTTCTCCGTGTTGATTTTGTTCTGGAGAAATCTGGCAGTATTTTCAACTATCTTGGATTGTGGCAAAACTAGAAATGGAGTTGTATGCGACTCCATTAGATGTTCAATGCCAGATAAAGGCTTTGCCGGAGTATGCTCCTTGGTTGGCCTTGGGCATAACTCCCGTGGCAAAAGCCTGAAGACTTCATTGACTGCCCTATCAAAGGACCAGGTTTCTATCTCCGAGTCTGAACCGGAGTCCTTTGAAGAGCGCTGAAAAGTCTGATCAGGTTGCGGCATTGTCGGGGCATTAGTTATTTCCACAGGCTGTAGCATACTTGGATTCTGTACAGCCTGCGGACTATGTCTACTTCTTTTGTATCTGCCATAATCATGGGACTGATTATCAGATAATGTGGAAGAAGAAGAAGAAAATGTATGTCTTCTTCTTCTCTTCTTATGAGAATGGTTGGATCTTTTTGACTTTCTGCTTCTTTTGTGAGAGTCTGAAGATGCAGACCTACAAGAGGAAGATGTAGAAGAGGATCTACGTCTCCTCCTCTTCTTGGACTTATGTTTACTTTAGACTGATCTCTTCTGGAAATACATCCAGAGAGGGAAGTCTGTGAAACTTGTCTGTTGTCCGATCTCCAGTTATTATCAGGCGGCTCTATGATAATACTGGGATCAGACATTACTTAAGTCCGGTTCCAGGGGTAATAAAGCTCTTTTTGAATTATTAGCTGGGTTCATGTCTGAATGACTGTTCAGAACCCAAATTTGCTCTATTAGCAGTGAACTCCATGCCCATGGCATGAGTATCACTAATAGTTGTTTGGTATAGTCTCATGACCGGTGACCGGTGGCCGATTGACCATTGGCCGATGAAAATTGAATTTCCCCTGTTTTTATATTTTCCAAGTCCAATGACCGGTGGCTGGATGGCAGGTGACTTGTAACTAACTGACTTGATCTACCATGTGTAATGCCCATTTGACCAGTGACCGATGGCCAGTCTGTGATGTCTTCTTGTCCAGTGGGCAAATGGCTGGTGGCCTGTTGACCAGTGACCGGAGGCCAGTGGACTTACAATCCTCTGGGTACAAGTATCCTTGGAGTTGCCACCTGGATGGGTCCTCCCCCGGGCAGCAGGGCCAAGTGGGGTGGTGTTCCTATCCAATTTCCTATCGTCTGATGAATCAGACATGGCTTGCAATCTCTTCTTCTTCTTAGACATGACCCACTTTCTAGAAGCGTAAGTTCTTCTTTTCTCAGCAAGCTTCCAGGTTCTGTCCACCCAGGAACTACACGTATTACAGGTTGATTCCCTGGAACAACAAGAACATTTTAGGCATTTGTCATGATTATCCCAACATGATTTTATATGACCACATTCAGCATGCATAATAGTTATGAAAGTCGCGAAAACTCATTACGATGAACGAGCGAAGGATAAATACAAGAAAACGAAAAATAATTTTCAACAAAAATTAGTATGAATATTGAAAGGCATGATGAAGGAACAAGAGAAAGAACAAAGATTATAAATTCAACCAGAGAAAAAGGAAGAAAACAAAATTTCTTTCACCCAGAGAAAAAATCCGTGCTCATGTTCTCGTCCATAGAAAAGAAACTGACACGTGATCAAAAGAGCGGGAGGAAGTGATGTCACACAGGTGACTGCCTAAGGGACCTTCTGGATTAAGACTGTATGGGATGACGTTACTGTCGTTTTTTCTGTGGAAAGATATGATAGCAGAATAGAATAGCACATTATCTATAGGTTAATGTATTATACAGTTAAAACAAAAAATGTGATGACGACACCACCACCGACCTTAGACAACATGATCCCTATGTGTCTGTCATGCTACGCAGGCGACACAAAAAGAGCTTAACGCATAGACTAAACACTGTTCAGCCACGGATGAAAAGTAGGTCAAGGTCAGTAACAGTCAATGGCAGTGGGCAGGGTGCATCATGGGGGATATGTCTGGTCTCATTACCCTAGAAGCCTTGGCGTTTGAGAAATGGAGCTAAATGCCAGTACCTACGACAATGCCAGAAAGTGATCTCTATACTTGCAGTCATTACAAAAATCATGAAAATATTTGAGATGCAACATGAGAAAATGCACTGTGTGCTTAGTGAAGACTCAGCTCAGTCTGCATTCCCTCAGTCTGATCAGTTTTTGTTGTCTCCGCATGAGAAAGCCTTGGATCCCTGGCTATTCACAGAGCACCTGGTGAAGACTGATCACACTTCAAAGATGTGCAGGTTGATCTGCACTTTTGCTAGGCATATATATCACAAGGCACAATTTTAAGGATGACACAACCGTACACAAGGTGGTTCAGGATATGGTGGCTTGCAAAGATTACTTGTTGGGCAAATGAAGGCCACAAAGCCAGCATGTTACTTAGTGATATATGACTGTGTTGCTTCTCACAACAAAGCCAGTAAAATGCAAAATGAGGCACTTAACTGTGAAGCTGATCAAATATCCACAGTACATCTATGCTTGAAGGTAGAAAATGTCAGTAGTATGAAGTATCTTTGAGTGGCCATCACAAGCAGAGACATATATTGAACATACATATTACACATATTGATAACAACTGTACATGAGCAAACAATACCTTGGGGTTACTCTGTTCAAAATCTCTTGTGTCCTCCTGCTGAGGTAAAAGAAACAGCTTACAAAGGACTGGTAGCCAGTCCTGGATTATACTTGCTTAGTCTGGTAGTGTAGTTCTTCATGTGCTGGAAAAGGTGCAAAATATGGCTGCCAAGTTTGTGACCTCGTTATAGTTAACAAGCCTGGCAGAATGACAAAAATTCTCCAACAGCAGTGCTGAATTGGGAATACCTGAAGCAGCATAGGAAAGAAAGTAGCTTGATTCTCCTTCATAAGAGCCTGAAGGATCAAGCAAAATATAGACATCTGATTGGGTGGGAAGCAGCACCCACTTGCTGTTCAAGTGCCCTTAGCCAGAACATATCTTAGCCATATCTACAAATCAAGCTTCTTTCCAGCTGCAATTAGAGAATGGAATGCACTCCCAGCTTCCACAGTGTCCTAAGCTGAAACTTCTGAGGATAGTGTCTCAAGAGTTGTCACAATGATCAGGTCTTGAGATTAATCTCCTTCCTACACATCCTTGTGAATGAATGTCATTAACTACATTTGAAAGAAGAACTTAATCTTATAATGATGAAAATTTAATTTGAAAAAACAAAAACAAAAAAAACCCAAAAAAACCCAAGGCTTTTATTTCCCAACAGGTTTTTCAGTGCTATGCATAAAAGCAGCTAAAGGTTACCATTACATTTACACATTTACGAGAAATGTATGTATCTTAACCATAACACAGGGTAAGGCACTGTTTTAAACCAAAACTATTGATAATTTTCTTATTTTTCCACAAATATGATCTGGATATCCCTCTTATCTACAGCCATGGTACTTCCATTACACAATGCTGGGGAAAAATGAAGATTTGGTAATTAAAGCAAATTAAGACAGATTTGTGTCCTAAAAATGGATGATAGAAATAGATCAAAAAAAAAAAAAAAATAATAAATAAATAAATAAACAAAATAAAAACAAAACAAAATAAAAACATAAACAAAAAAAAACAAAACATTAAAACCATGTTGATTTGACTATATGTGCCACAAAATGACAAACAGTGTAGACCTGACAAATTGATCTGGAATTGATCTGGTATGCACCAATTCTGACAGGTTTTGAACAACATGTTAAAACTTTCTGAAAAGCATGCCACCAAGTTTGGTTCAAATGACATTGTTACTTTTAGAGATGTTTACAAACTGATGGCGAAGGATGCCCACATTAAGGGAGCTTCTCCTGTAGAGTACTGTTTGCTCAAGAGGTATATCCCAAAACATAGTTACTATGTGCAAATTTGGTGAGAATCTGCTTAACTGGATCATGAGATATGACGCAGACAAGAAAATGTTATGATTGACCATGAAAATCCACTTCTTGGTCCATGATATCATGCAGACGTGGTACTTAAGCAGTGACCTGGAAAATTAGGTTAGGGTCACCAAAACCTAATCAGTTCATCTCAGAGTTTCGATGATCTCTTTGTTCAAATTTTGTAAGAATCCATTGACTGAATCGTAGGACACCATGCAGACAAGAAAGTGTCATACCAAAAGGATCCACACCAAAAAACTATGTCCCCTGCCCCTTCAGTGGGGGGACATAATTATATGTTCCATCATTTCGCATAATATACATGTTAAGGAAAAGGATCTATATTTGGCTGGAACACTTTTGTCACCTTTCTTATATATTGGACTGACATTAGCTTTTGTCCAATCTTTGGGGACCTCTCCTGCAGCTGATTATCTACCAAATATCAGCAAAATAATGGGCAGTCTCATCTTTAAGTACAATCGGCTTAATCACATCAGGATCAGCTGCATTGTCAAGTCTGAGATTTGATAATAATTAAATTTCAGTATACTGTTCAAGTCTATGGTGATGTTAGGCATTGTTGGATAATTACATTTAAACTTGTTTGGTATATTTTGGAGAAGACTTCTTGAAGCTTTCCTATGCTGATCTGGCCATGCAGAAGTGGGGATGGTAAAGACAGACTGACATTGTCTATTAAGAAGATTTGCCTTGCCTTTATTTTGTGAGTGCTGTGTGTTTATATTGTTGTCGTTTCGAGGAGAAACACACTGATTGTCCTGTCTAGCATTTACAATCAGTGAAAAAAGCCTTTTATTTATAAAATGTGAATTGCCTGTTTCTTTTCCCTCCTCTCCATCTCCAAGACCTAGTACATTCTTTAGGTAAGCCTTATATGCCTAACCTCTCCAAGACCTAGTACATTCTGTAGGTAAACCTTATATGCCTAACCTCTCCATCTCCAAGACCTAGTACATTCTGTAGGTAAATTTTATATCATGCCTAACCTCTCCATCTCCAAGATGTAGTACATTCTGTAGGTAAAAGTTATATGCCTAACCTCTCCATCTCCAAGACTTAGTACATTCTGTATGTAAATGTTGTATGCCTAACAAAAGTAAAATCTAAGCATGATCCCTTGCATTGCATAATAATCTCATCAAAGCAAAAATACAAGAAATGTCAGAAAAACTTAGTTATAACAAAACTTTTAAGCTGTACAAATTTCTAATTCATAAAACACAGTTCTGCAAAGAATCAGTCTGCCTAGACACATCAAGCACATCAAGTCTATACAGTGTCCCACATTCAGTTTCAAACCGGTGTTTTTTACTGTGTAGTAAGGCAGCTTTTCTCTCTATACAGCTTGTATAATAAAGTTTTACTAGTGACAGTGTTAATTAGACTGATTACATCTTTCATTATCACCACATAAAGGTACATAAATATACATATTACTGATATTACATCAACTGAGACTGTTTAAAATGTTTACAAAGGTTTTTTCTGGGAAAAGTAAATCCTGGTGGGTCAGGATCTGAAACTTGCTACTGAGTTTTTGTAGTAGGGTCTAATTAAAACTTCCTCTATACACCATAGTATAAAGACAATATTTCCTTGCTGGAACCTCAAAAGTTTCAGTTCCTGCCCAAATGGACACTTTTCCTGGACCAGTACAAGTTAGTTTTATTACCTGATACAAGAGCAAAATTAGCCTTATCAAACTTGCAGCAACCAGCTGTAATGGAGAAAACCAAGAAGTCTCATTGGGCAGTCAGAGGACTGGTTAAAGTAAATCATGCATGACCAGTGAGACAGGGCATATATAGGGGATACAAACCCTAGAATTGATATTGTAAGAATGAATTTTATTTTAGTAGATTTTGTTGATGCATAAACAATGCAAATCACCTACAAACTGATTAAAGCCCACAAAGGACTTAATGTAAAGTTTATGAGTGATTTGCTGATGTTCAGGGACAACTATTATAACCACTAACCTACCATGCTTATTTGTGATGAACATAGTGGCTAGCAGCTTACAATACATGTCTGGTTAGGTGAGATGACTGCAGATGCTAGGGATTTAAACCTAGCTCTGAAATTTTTCTTCTTGGATATTTTTTTCCCCATGGGTATCAGAACAATTGCATAGGGTAAGGAAGGTTTTGCCTGTCCTGGCTTTTACAGTCTCAAGAATGATTTTAAGTTTGCCCCTAGAAAGTCCATTCTTCATTGTGGTGTAAATTATAAAATACACTACATTGCTGACACAATAATCTGAAGTGATTCTGACCAATCTATGTAAGTACTTCTGTAAACTTGCGTTCAATTAAATTCTTTGGCTAGTGCAATTATGCATATTCTGTTTTACAGATGGTAGTCTGAGCATTCATTTCTAGCTTCTGAAATCTGACATTCTCCTTCAGAATTCTTCCCAGTGTTCAATTCACACTTCTTCCTACACCTTTTCCACACTGGAAGGCCTTTTTAATTTTCCAAACAGCCAATCTAAGGCTTAGCTGAGATGATCACATAATTCACCACAGCGACCACAATTAAAGGGCAGCTGACAGGCAATTGGAAGGTTGATTTTGTCCTTGTCTAAAGATCAATGACCACATTTGGTAGTAAATAATAAATTCATTAATGCCAAAATTTGAAAAAAAATACTTTGTATTTTGATTTTCATGTGTTATTTTTGGAGTCAATTGTACTACAATTTTTCATCTTCCAACTTGTTTAAATCCAATGACTGACACTTTTTATCAGTAGGCCTTCCACTTTTGAAGGCATAAATCACACTGGTCACTTGTCAACATTCATTAAGTTTTCTTTGTTTATTGATGGGAATGAATACACTTTCAGGGGAGGCAACTCTATCAAAATTACCTTTTTGCCTCCATTCTGAAAAGAGGTCTCTGCTCTAAAAGAAAATTTATTCCCCTTGGCAGCAAATTCTTTTCTTTTAGAAGGTGCTTCATGTGCAGGAGAGCAAACATTAGGTAACAAAAGTTGCCTTTCTTCCAGTGTATCCAGTTCTTGTATATGATGTATATCATGAGAAAACCTGCCTTCAGGCTTTCAAGTGCCCTCCAACAAAAACAAGAGGCCCATGGGCCACAACTCGCTCACCTGAGTGACATAACCACTGCAGATATGCAAGTCACTTCGATACTTGCAATATAAATGTATATGGCCCATACAAATGCATGGGGAAGCAAATTTCAACATAGAACCATCATTTTAGCAATTTTGGTAGATCTCCTGTCCCCCATAATTTGTGCAAAGATTAGGGCCCAGGGCTTATTTGGTTCTGGAGAAGAAGATTTTTAAAGGTTTTTACCATATATGGGCATGGCAGCCATTTTGATCAATGGACCATGCCCATTTTAGCAATCTTTCATTCTCCTGCCCAAGAAGGCTCTGCATGAAATTTGAGCAACACTGGCCTAGAGGCTTCAGAGGAATAATCATTTGAAATTATCAACATTTTTTCCATACAAATGTACAGGGCCCATACATATGCATACAGAAGCAAACTGACCTCGCCGTAAAAAGGTCAAATGTCAATGTATGACAATTATTTTAGCAACTTTGGTAGATCGCTTGTTCCCAATGATATATGCAAAGATTCAGCCATAAGGCATCCTCGGTTTTGGAGAATAAGATTTTTAAATGTTTTTTCCCATACAAATGCATAGGGAAGCAAACTTGACCTTGCCGTAAAAAGGTCAAATGTCAATGTACGATCATTATCTTAGCAACTTTGGTAGACCCCCAGTCCCCGATGACTTAAGCAAAGATTCAGCCCCAAGGCGTCCTCGGTTTTGGAGGAGAAAATTTTTAAAGGTTTTTACCATATATGGGCGTGGCGGCCATCTTGGCCAATGAACCGTGGCCATTTTAGTAATCTTTCATTCCCCCAACCTACGGAGGCTCCATATGAAATTTGAGCAAAATTGGCTGAGCCTCCAGAGGAGAAGTCGTTTGAAATTCTGAATATTTTTCCCATACAAATGCATAAGGAAGCAAAACTGACCTCACCGTAAAAAAGTCAAATGTCAATGCACGACCATTATTTTAGCAAATTTGGTAGATCTCCAGTTTCAGATGATATATGTAAAGATTCAGCCACAAGGCATCCTCGGTTTTGGAGAACAAGATTTTTAAAGGTTTTTCCCATACAAATGCATAGGGAAGTAAACTTGACCTTGCCATAAAAAGGTCAAATGTCAATATACATTTATTTTAGCAATTTTGGTAGACCTCCCATCCCCGATGACTTATGCCAAGATTCAGCCCTAAGGCATCCTAGGTTCTGGAGAAGAAGATTTTTAAAGGTTTTTACCATATATGGGCATGGCGGCCACCTTGGTCAATGAACTGCAACCATTTTAACAATCTTTCATTCCTACAACCTAAGGAGGCTCCATTTGAAATTTGAGCAAAATTGGCCCAGAGGCTCCAGAGAAGAAGTCGTTTGAAATTCTGAACATTTTTCCCATACAAATGCACAAGGAACCAAAATTGACCTTACCATAAAAAGGTCAAATGTCAATGTACGACCATTATTTTAGCAACTTTGGTAGACCTCCTGTTTCCGATGATATATGTAAAGGTTCAGCCAAATTGCATCCTCAGTTTTGGAGAACAAGATGTTTAAAGGTTTTTTCCATACAAATGCATAGGAAAGCAAACTTGACCTTGCCGTTAAAAGGTCAAATGTCAATATACGACCTTTATTTTAGCAATTTTGGTAGACCTCCCATCCCCGATGACTTATGCAAAGATTCAGCCCCAAGGCATCCTCGGTTCTGGAGAAGAAGATTTTTAAAGGTTTTTACCATATATGGGCATGGCGGCCATCTTGTTCAATGGACCGCGACCCTTTTAGCAATTTTTTGTTCCCCCAACCTAAGGAGGCTCCATATGAAATTTGAGCAAAATTGGCTCAGGGGCTTCAGAGGAGAAGTCGTTTGAAAATGTTAACGGACGGACGGATGCACGGACGGACGGACGACGGACAAAAAGTGATCACAATAGCTCATCCTGAGCATAGCTCAGGTGAGCTAAAAAGCAGGGATAAATTAGGGCTCAAAATTTTCAAAAAGTAGGGCAAAAGTAGGAATTTCAATCTTGAAAAGAAGGAAAAGTAGGGATGTTGGGAGTGTTTTCAAACTTAGAAAAAGACATTATAAGCAAATGGAGTTTTCTCAGAACAATAACACTACATTACCATGGAAAAGAAATACCAAAATAAATGTTCCAAAAGAAGGAGTTACAACTGATGTAAAAATATTTGATAAACTTTTGCATCTTGACTGCTCAGGTTAAGCTGATCTGATTTTTACAAACTCTGAGCGAGCAAGGTTAAAAAAGGATAATTTTTGGTCACTTCAAACATTTTTGGACTAAAGAGTAGGTAATTTTCAGAAAAATGCAGGGAAAAATAGGAGCAGAAAAAAAGTAGGGAAAAGGGCCCGCTTGAAAGCCTGTGCCTTTTTACATACCAATCAGCCCTCACTGTTGGTATTACATACCAGTCAACCCTCACTGTTGTTATTACATACTAATCATCCCTCACTGTTTATGGGCCTTTGCAGTGTGGCAAGTTTTCTTATGATGCTAATCAAATGATGACTCAGTGTTATACATAGTGTGACAGTTGGTTGTTGATGGTTTGGTCTAGACTCTTAGCCCTGAGTTAGGTCCTCCCAGCATCTCATAACGCACCTCAGATGAACGGCACAGTAGAATGCAGCTACATATCATTCCAAGAAGCTAAAATAAAACCAGAGGACAAATGGTTCTGAGCAAGCTTATGGCAACATTTTTAAAGAATGAAATATGAGGGTAGTTCAATAAGTTTGTAGAACTCGGGGTTTAACTCACAGATTGGAAGATGGTTTCAACATTATTTTTCAATATAATCCCCCTTTACTTCAATGCATTTGGCCCACTTTTCTTTTAAGCAGTCTATGCCTTTGAAATAAAAGTCGTCTATTTGGTCCTCAAACCAAGCCTCTGTAGCAGCCTTGAGCTCATCATCGTCCCGAAATCTCTTTCCACGCAAGTGGGACTTCAAATTTCGAAACAGATAATAATCACTTGGGGCCAGGTCTGGACTGTATGGCGGGTGATTTAACTGCTCGAACTTGCACTCACAAATAGCTGCTTGTGCAACTCTGGACTTGTGCACAAGGGCATTATCATGCAAAAGAGGGACACCAGCAGCTAGCTTTCCCCTTCATTTTTCTTTAATAGCAACCCTTAATTGTTTAATGATATTGGCATAGTATTCTCCTGTAATTGAAGTACCAGCAGGCTTGTAATCTATCAATATAATCCCTTTGGAGTCCCTAAACACCGTGGCCATTACCTTGTTGGCTGATGGTTGGGTACGAAATTTCTTAGGTGGGGGTGAGCCAGGGCGCTTCCATTGCATGGACTCTTTTTTAGTATCTGGTTCCCAGTGGTGAAGCCAAGTTTCATCTCCTGTTACAAGACGAGTGTGAAAGTCTTCTGGATTGGCACTGTACACTTCCAGAAGTTCTTGACTTGACTCCACCCTTTGCTGATGATCTTGCATGTTCAGGTTTCTGGGTACCCACCTGGCAGATACTTTTGACATGCCTAAATGTGGATTATAGTGTAAACACTTCAATTAGAAATACCACATTCTGAAGCAAGTTTGGCAACTCTGATTTGGCGATTGTTTAGCACAAGTCTCTCAACACGGTCTATCATCTCCTGGCTGATGACATCAGCAGGGCGACCTGGTTTTGGGTCATCTTCTAAGGAGTCTCGCCCACGTTTAAATTCTGCTGACCACTTTGCCACTATGGAATACTTTGGGCTACTATCACCATACACATCAGCCATGCGCCGATGGATTTCTTTGGCCTTTGCACCCTCCTGAGTGAGGAACTTTATGACTGCTCTGAACTCAATATTCTGACTTTCCAGTTTTGCCTATGGGTATAGGTTTTCAAACAAAAAGTAAGAGCAAAAAATGTACGTGTCGACTGAACGGCTGTTATCATTCAACTGACAAAGGTTTACACTGCACAAAAATGAAAAAAGAAATCTTGAATTGTATAGAAAAATACCGAGTTCTATGAACTTATTGAACTCCCCTCGTATATCGGTATGGTAGCTGGTACAGTTTGAAAAACCTTTGGTCTCTGTATCCTACAGTAACTTGGAGAGTCTTGGTAGAGGTCCATTAGATAAAGCTATACACCAAATATCAATCAGATGAGAAGATTTTTTTAAGTTTTTCCCTATATGAGTCTATGTAAAACAAGTGAGCCCTGAGGCAGGGCCATTTGAACAATCCCGGTAGAGGCCCATTTAGATGAAGTTACATACCAAAGATCAAAGGCCTGGGCCTTCTAGTTTCTGAGGAGAAGATTTTTAAAGTTTTTCCCTATATGAGTCTATGTAAAACAAGTGACCCCCGGGGTGAGGCTATTTTTGACCCCAATTTGAACAATCTTGGTAGAGGTCCACAAGATACCTAATACTAAAGGCCTGGGTCTTCTAGTTTCAGATAAGAAGAATTTTAAAATTTTGCCTATACAAGTCTTTATAAACAAATTTGACTTCTCTGTAAGAAATCATTTTTTTTTTTTTTCAACTTAGGCCCATGTCCCCAATGCTTCATATCAAGCCCCAGGGCCATTGGTCCTCTGGTTCCAGAGAAGAAAATTTTTAAAGGGCTTTTACCATATATAGGCATGGTGGCCAGCTTGGTCATGTGACCCAGAACAAACTTACATTCCCTCCACCCATGGAGGCTCCATTTGAAATTTGCCTTTTACTGGCATATTGGTTTCTGAGGAGAAGATGTTTGAAGTGTGTGGATGACGGACAGATGGACAACGGAGCCTGGCTATACTATAAGCTCACCAATGAGCCTAAAGGGTCAGGTAAGCTAAAACAGAAACAAGAGGGCCATGATGGCCCTGTAACGCTCACCTGAGCAACATAGCACTTTGAGAGCCTGATCTAGAACTGATCAAGGCAAACATTCTGATCAAAGTTCAAAATGATTATAACAAAGTTTTCTCCTGATTTGGCCCGGTGACCTAGTTTTCGATACCAAGCGACCCAGTTTCGAACTTGACCTAGAACTCATCAAGACAAACATTTTGTGCAAGATTCATGATGACTGCTTGAAAAATGTGACCGCTAGAGTGATAACAAGATTTTACGCTTATTTGGCCAGGTGACCTAGTTTTTGATCCCAGGTGTTCCAGTTTCGAACTTGACCTAGAAATCATCAAGACAAACATTTTGAGCCAGATTCATGATGATTGTTTCAAAAATGACCGCTAGAGTGTTAACAAGGTTTTCTGCTGATTTGGCCCGGTGACCTAGTTTTTAACCCCAAGTGACCCAGTTTCAAACATATCCTAGAACTCATCAAGGCCAAAATTTTGAGCAAGATTCATGATAATTGCTTCAAAAATGTGACCGCTAGAGTGTTAACAAGGTTTTCTGCAGGTTTGGCCTGGTGACCTAGTTTTTGAAACCACATGACCCAGTTTTGAACCTGACCTAGAAATCATCAAGACAAACATTTTGAGCAAGATTCATGATTATTGCTTCAAAAATGTGACCGCTAGAGTGTTAACAAGGTTTTCTGCTGATTTGGCCCGGTGACCTAGATTTTGATTCCAAGTGACCCAGTTTCGACCTCGACCTATAAATCATCAAGACAAACATTTTGAGCAAGATTCATGATGATTGCTTAAAAAATGTGACTGCTAGAGTGTTAACAAGGTTTTCTGCTGATCTGGCCAGGTGACCTAGTTTTTGACCCCAAGAGACCCAGTTTCGAACTTGACCTAGAAATCATCAAGACAAACATATTGAGCAAGATTCATGATGATTGCATAAAAAATGTGACCGCTACAGTGTTAACAAGGTTTTCTACTGATCTGGCCCAGTGACCTAGTTTTTGACCCAAGTGACCAAGTTTCGAACTTGACCTAGAAATCATCAAGACAAACATATTGAGCAAGATTCATGATGATTGCTTCAAAAATGTGACTGCTAGAGTGTTAACAAGGCTTTCTGCTGATCTGGCTAGGTGACCTAGTTTTTGACCCCAGGTGACCCAGTTTCAGATTTGACCTAGAAATCATCAAGACAAATATATTGAGCAAGATTCATGATGATTGCTTCAAAAATGTGACCACTAGAGTGTTAACAAGGTTTTCTGCTGATCTGGCCCGGTGACCTAGTTTTTGACCCCCAAGTGACCCAGTTTCGAACTTGACCTAGAAATCATCAAGACAAACATATTGAGCAAGATTCATGATGACTGCTTCAAAAATGTGACTGCTAGAGTGTTAACAAGGTTTTCTGCTGATCTGGCCAGGTGACCTAGTTTTTGACCCCAGGTGACCCAGTTTCGAACTTGACCTAGAATTCATCAAGACAAACATAATGAGCAAGATTCATGACCATTGCTTCAAAAATGTGACCGCTAGAGTGTTAACAAGGTTTTCTGCTGGTCTGGCCCGGTGACCTAGTTTTTGACCCCAAGTGACCCAGTTTCGAACTTGACCTAGAAATCATCAGGACAAACATATTGAGCAAGATTCATGATGATTGCTTCAAAAATGTGACTGCTAGAGTGTTAACAAGGTTTTCTGCTGATCTGGCCAGGTCACCTAGTTTTTGACCCCAGGTGACCCAGTTTCGAACTTGACCTAGAAATCATCAAGGCAAATATATTGAGCAAGATTCATGATGATTGCTTCAAAAATGAAGTTTTTTAAAAGTAAAACATATTTTAACGAGTAATACTTAACCTATAGATAATGTGCTATTCTCTTCTGTTTTCACACCTTCCACAGAAAAAACGACCTTTCAGTAGTTAATTAAAGTCTTAAACCAGAAGGTCCCTTAGGCAGTTACCTGTGTGACGTAACTCCTCCCGCTCAATTGATCACGTGTCAGTTTCTTTTATGTGTAAAACAATAGACACAATTAGGAGATAAGCGAGGGTGGACGGAGGGAGATAATTGATTATCTATAGGTTAAGTATTACTCGTTAAATTATGTTTTACTTTTAAAAAACTTCATTTTAACTTCATAATACATTAACCTATAGATAATGTGCTAGAATTTGCAGAATAGGAGGGAGGTGTTCTCACCACTTCTGGTTCAAGACTCAGGAAACTCTAAGGAATCAGATACGTTCTAATTCTATATTTAATAGAAAGAATGATCTAGATTCACAAAATAGCATATCTTTAAGGTGTTATGATCTAACAACCTTATATATAATAGTAGATTCTAGAGGAAGCCAGTTCTTAAGTCTCAGAGACCTAACATTGGCCCCCCGCCCCCCCCCCCAACCTTTTTTTTTTCTTTTTGGGAAACAACAATTGGCTTCCAAAAGAAAAAGGAGTCATTGAGACATAACATAAATATTCCATCGCAAAGTAAGCTAGGAATAAAGAAATAATATTTTCAAAACAAAATTTGTAAAACAAAAAGCCAAGACCATATACTGTAAGTAGTCTATCTAGGGTCTTGAATAAATAATGAAAAGTCTACTCGGTGGAGTTTCCTATAGATAACTGACATATGTAGATATTTTGGATAAAATTCTAGATATGTGAAGCTATCTAATTGTAATAGTCTAAGCTATTAGAATTATAAACTAATTAAATTCTGTTAATTGGAGCGACAGGACAGTTTCCAATGAACAGACATAGACTTAAAATAACCATAAAGTTGTATAATTATTCCCCTTTGATCAAATTAAAGAAGGGGAGATAATAAAAGTAGATGGAGTTAACTTAACTATAACTCAGTTATCCATCAGAAGAAAAAGGTATAGACAAACATAATGGTTAAAAACTATTGCTAGGCTAATTGTATTACGAATTTTTAGTCAAGCAATAAAATAATACAGAGTTTGCATAAAACTGCTGGGAAGAAAAAACAACCTAAACCATTGATAATTAGTTTTGTCATAGACATGTAAAAGCGTTTGATATCCTGACAAAATTATAAAGAAGAAACTGTCAACATCATAACTTAGAGTTTGACAGACAATAAGAGAGATAAGAATAAGGTTGATCGCAGCTAACTGTAAGATGGTCATAGTTTGGCTAAATCTTACCGTATTGATAGGATTAAGCAATAATAAATAATTTGTTTGTGTTGAGGTTTTACGGCCCAGTCAACCCAATGGGGTCATGTCGAGCGCGGTCAGTTTACCTAACCACACGTTTACTGGGCAGGCTTAGTCCTCTAAGCGGTTAACCAGTATTGTGCACATTCTTTCGCCAGAAACTGACAACTGCCCTTCTTGAATCAGCGGAAGGGAGAGAATGACCTTAGAAAATATTTCATGATCAATCTCCACGAAAGAATGTTGCCGACCTCGGCGGGGGTTGAACCCGCGACCTCCTGGTCTCCAGTCGGACGGCGCATCCAACTGAGCCACCGAGGCCGGCTATTAATAAGCTGGTTAGAATCTTTCTATACCAGAAGATTGCCATGAAAAGTACTCCTGAGTAAATAATCATGGAAATCAAGAAATGTTAAAAAATCCACTTTGTAATGACGAATCAAAATGTTCATAAAAAGAGAAGGACTCAGAGAAAAAGTAATAGTGTGATAATCTCTGAAGAAAGATTATACAATAGTACTGATTAATAATCTCTAAAACACTTAATTTATAAGTTAAGAGATAGTATTACTATTCTATACACATATTTAAGAATAGTAAGAAATATATGAATACTAAATTAAAATTATACAACGGAACAAATTCCTGCTATAAATAAAAAGTTAAGCGTAACTATTTATTAAGCAAGGAATTATTAAACATATAACTCGCTATAAAATTACTGCCCAGAATTTTATAGATAAATATTCAATCAAATTTTTAGAATTGAATATTAATAGAATAGAATCTATGTCTGCATAATTGGTAATTCCTGAAATATCAAATTACGTACTCGCAAATGAATTCAGGAAGAAAACATATATACATATATGTACATATACATATATATATATACTCTCGAGATCTATGCGTAAACCATAGAGAGTAATAAAATAATATTATTACCATGATCCCTGACGGAAGGGTAAAAACATGTATAAATATGAAAGAGATAATAATTAATTTAACGTCATATAGGTTTAAGATAAATTTTGTTTAATCTTTAACCAATATGCAGCAACAGTGACTCGATATTCTGTAGTCGTACATAGAAAAAGAGTACTTAGTCATTAGAATTTTATATGATTGAAATAGAGATAATGGAATCTAAATGGATGTATCTCCATGAACTGAATCAAAGGATAATATCCATTCTAAAAACTAGGGCTTGTTTTAGGCTTAGTTTAACAAGCGTAGAATTGAATTATTTCCAAGTATTCATGAAGTCGTTATGCTCTGAATACTGAGAAAAACTGTTAAAATATTGTTTAGGAAATAAAAAAGTGACTGGTCCATAATGTTAGCTAGATTTAAACCTGGAACGTAGCGAGAAGGTCAATCTAACTTAAAAGTGAGTTGAGGAAGATAAATAATGAAGATAGATATATAAATATCGGTATAATATATTATCTCCAACTATTATCAAATAATCTGAATGTTTAAAAGCATAAATGCTACTCGAAAGTTTATTTACCGAATGTATAATCGGAGAAACTTTCAGTATGTTCAAAAACGTATCACAAAAGTAAGATCTGACCAGGAATGTAGGTGCAGCACTTACAACGTTGTGAAGTTTATAAAAACATATTCTAAATTATAAATTGAAGCAGTGCATTTCAAAATCATCGAAACGTCTTGAAATGACTTATTGTGTGGAAAATAAATAAATATCCAGTTTTGGAAAAGATATTTATCTATATATATAGACCATTTTTGATGCGGACTGGAAATCAAGATATTAATCGCAAACTGAACTTGAACTCTTAGCGAGAATTACTAAGATCCCTTTAACGAATGTAAACATAAAGAAGGGGTAAAGAGATAATTAAGTGTATCTTAATTCTTTACCAGCTTGTAATTAAGGAAGTTTTCCCTTTTGTCTAAGCCTAGACCATACATTGATTAATATGAATATGATAATATCTGCTATTATGAGGTAAACTCTCGTTAATTAACCTCTAAGCATATATTAAAAATATATATCAACATAATCTAGAGCTTCGGTAAGTTTAGAGGAAGGAAATGATTGACTTTGGCAGTTTCTGAATAGTTACAAAGTCAATAAAAATATATCAAAAGGAAAGTAATGTATATAATATCTAATTTAGGCAATAATAATCTGTCACGTACTGAATAGTTAATGCCTTTACTAAATATGTATCCATTGTCAATATCAAATGTGCGAGAAAATTTTGATTGACATGGACTAGTTATAAATAAAATATTAGAGGTATATAGCTAGTCGAAGCAAAACTATTCCTCAATAAAGATAAGGTAGACCTATAATATACGAGGATTAATTGGTCTAGTAATTATAAGTTTTAAACCTTCCTAAATAATTTCTAATTATAATCATAATAAAATTATTATTCCAAGATGAAGAATCTTCATCGTAATAGATTCTTACTGAGACAAAATTATCTGGTATATTACTATCGTAGTCTTAAATGATCCAGAAGAAAAAATAAAACAGGCAAAGTAAAGAACGTATCGAATTATATCTATGCCTAAATATAAGATTTTCTTCTTATTTATTATTTTATAGCAGAGTTTAGACAGAGCACGACTGACCTAGACTCTTATATAATCAATCAAAAGACAGTATAAAATAGAATAATAGCTTAACGGATCAACTATTTTCCATGTAGAAAGGCAAAAGGAAAATATGTACCTCAACTAGAATTTTAAATCGTAGTAGTCTAGAGAGGTAGTGGATAAATAAATAAACTGTTAATATATTTATCTGATTCGTGTAGATTTCAGATACCTTATGAATGAAATATTAATAGAAAGTAGAAAGGATCTATTATTACTTTCTTGTCAATTTACTCCATAGATTACATGCTGATTACATATCGGGAGCATGTAGAAATTTTAGATTTCGTGTATATTTTTTTCTTAGAACTAAGGATATTTTTATAGAGTTCACCTTTGTCTTACAGCCGAATAAGGTGAATATGTAAGAAGTTAATCTCTTTGTAGCGAATAAAAAGAGATATAAACTATATAATTATAGATGGAAGTATCATCTACACTTTGTGAATGAATTACGAATTTGATCGTAACTGATAATTCTTAATTCATTTTCAAGAATAAATATATATATAGAATTTTAAGTCTAGTTCAAAAAAGACTTGACAGAGTTCAACAATATAAGGGGCTACTAGGTATTAGAACCCATCGCTGTCATTCTATAACCTATAACCCAAGACTACACATTTCTATAGTGCTCAATGAATAAACATACATTGAGCGAGGACTAGTGACTACTAATCGGTCACTAGTAATCCGACACAATGCTCTGGCACTAGTCTACGAAACTACTGCCCAGTGAAATTTCGTTAGAATGACCTGGCACTAGTCTACGAACTACTGCCGGATGAATTTTCGTTTGAATTGGAAGTTAACCTCTTTCTAGCGAATGAAAGAGATAAATTGCATAGTTAATTTAAAATATTAATAGAATTACACTTCTGTAATAAGTCAATGGAATATTTAGAAATTTATTATATAAAATGTTACTATGTATTTCATTTTATAACCTATATCCATTGACTTGATTAATTTATAAAGCTCTATAAGCAATAATAGATTGTTCGGGGAACAATAATAGATTGTTCGGGGACTAGTGACTGTTACCCAATCACTAATAATGCGACACAATGACCGGACACTAGTACTCGTAACTATTGCCCAGTAGACGCCACTAGTAATCCAATACAATAACTGGATACTAGTAATCATAAGTATTTGCCAGTGGTATACACTAGTAGCTGGACATATGACCGGACACTAGTACTCGTAACTGTTTGCCCAGTGAAGTCACTAATAATTCGACACAATGACCGGATACTACTTTTCGTAACTGTTGCCCGGTAGGAGTGACTAATAATGCGACACAATGACCGGACACTAGTACTCGTAACTGTTGCCCGGTGAAGTCACTAATAATTCGACACAATGACCGGACACTAGTACTCGTAACTGTTGCCCGGTAGGAGTCACTAATAATGCGACACAATGACCGGACACTAGTACTAGTAATTGATGGAGTAACTAGTAATCCATCACAATGACCGGACACTAGTATCCTTGATAAATGCCCGGTGATTTAATCATGCCTGGATGACCGGTGACTGGATGACTGGTGACCGGTAAGAAATGCCCGGTGATTTTATCCATGCCTGGATGCCCGGTGACTGGTGACTGGTGAAGCTGACAATGAATGACTGGTGACTGGTGACTGGTGGACTTAGACTTATTTTGGATACTAAAGCATCCATAAGAAGCCACCTTGATGGGTCTTACCCCGGCAGTATAGCCATATGGGGTGGGGCTCCCATCAGTAAAGAACTGTCGTATAACCCATAAGGGTTGACAAGTTCTTTACTAATCAGCTTCTCCACCATAGAAATCTTCGCCAATTCGCAAGATATCCAGTAACAGTCCAGGTATAGCATGTCGCATCGCTGAATAATCTGGAACAAAAAGAAACAAGTTAAAATTTTTGATATAAGAAAACATGACTTCCGAACCGACCGCACACGAGCTTTGTGCCGATTATAGCGAGAGTCGCGAAAACGCATGTCGAAATAGCCAGTCAATAAAAGCAAAATGGACAATCAAAAATTTTAAATAATAACATGGTTAGTGAAAGGAGTGATAAAGAAACAAAAGAAACACAAGGATACAGAAATTTATCCGTGAGGAATAGAAATAATCCAAATTTCTTTCACAGGTAAAAATCCTTGTTGAATTTCTTTGTCCACAGAAAAGAAACTGACACGTGATCAATTGAGCGGGAGGAGTTACGTCACACAGGTAACTGCCTAAGGGACCTTCTGGTTTAAGACTTTAATTAACGACTGAAAGGTCGTTTTTTCTGTGGAAGGTGTGAAAACAGAAGAGAATAGCACATTATCTATAGGTTAATGTATTATGAAGTTAAAATGTGACCTCTAGAGTGTTAACAAGGTTTTCTGCTGATCTGGCCCGGTGACCTAGTTTTTGACCCCAAGTGACCCAGTTTCGAACTTGACCTAGATTTAATAGAGGCAAACATTTTGAGCAAGTTTCATCAAGATTGGGTCAAAATTATGACCTCTAGAGTGTTAACAAGTTTTTCCTTTGATTTGACCTGGTGACCTAGTTTTTGACCCCAAGTAACCCAGTATGAACTTGACCTAGATTTCATAGAGGCAAACATTCTGACCAAGTTTCATCAAGATTGGGTCAAAACTGTGACCTCTAGAGTGTTAACAAACTAATTGTTGACGACGAACGACGGACGACGGACATAGGGTGATGACAATAGCTCACCCTGAGCTTATGCTCAGGTGAGCTAACAAAAACACAAGTCTAACAATAGATATACATGATTGTACTTATAGATAGAAGATGCTAGTACAGAGTCACTGTTACAAATATGATACAACAGAAATATTTTAAGGGAAATTGGTACACTTTCAGGGCTGACAACATTGGTCAAATATTTTTTTGTCTCTTTCCAAAATCCAGTCCATTCTAAAAGGAAAGAATTTGCTCCCCTTTATTTCTTTTCTTTTTGTGTACACCCTTTTCAGAAGGAGCTTATGCTAGGTGTGCATAAATGTAAAAAGGAAGTAAAAGTTATCTGTCTTATATAAAATGGCAGAATATCTTCCAAGAGTATCCAGACCCCTTAAAGTCATATGGTACTACTTTGCAATTTTTGTGTAATCATCAAAATTTGGAAGTCATTCTATAGCAAATGGCTAAAAATTGTGGATTACATATGGTTTTGGATTCATTTTTTTAGCTCACCTGAGAACGAAGTACTCAAGGTGAGCTATTGTGGTCAGTCAATGTCTGTCATGCGTCATCCGCCATCCATCGTTTGGCATCAACAATTGCTTTAAAAGCCTACTCCTCCTACATCCCTTGGCCAGTTGACTTGAAACTTGATAGGAAGCATCTGGGTGACTTGTAGATCAAACATAGTAAAAATCATTCTGATCGGAAATCCAAGATGGCCACCATGGTCGTCATCTTGAAAATCTCTTCATCACTTCATCTCCTGAATTCAAAGGTCAACTGACTTGAAACTTGGTAGGAAGCATCAGGGTGACTTGTAGAACAAAAATAGCTGAAATCATTCCAATAGGAAATCCAAGATGGCCGCCATCTTGAACATTTACTTTTTGCTTCTTCTCCTGAACCTAAAAACCAATTGACTTGAAACTTGGTATGAAGCATCTGAATGACGTAGATCAAAATTAGCTAAAACTGTTCCGATCGGAAATCCAAGGTTGCAGTCACGGCGCCCATCTTGAAAATCAATTTTTTACTTCTCCTGAACCGAAAAGCCAAATGACTTGAAACTTGGTAGGAAGCTTTGGGGTGACTTGTAGATCAAAAACAGCTAAAATCATTCTAAATAGAAATCCAAGATGGCCACCATGGCGGCTATCTTGAAAAAATATATTTATCGCTTCTTCTCCTAAATGCAAAGGCCAACTGACTTGAAACTTGGTAGGAAGCATTGGGATGACTTGTAGATCAAAAACATAGCGTGTACAGTCTCTTAACTTCAAAAATCTACTTTTGTCATTAACCACCTATGGTGCTAGATGTAGTAAAACCAATTACTGGCAATTATCTCAGTCCAGTAACCTCTGATAAGAAATTACAGATAATGTGCCAGACTACTTTTTACCTGTCAGATAGGTATATTTGACCTAGATAGCCTAATATTCCCTGTCAGTAGATGCATCTATAATGAAAAGTAGTTGCTTCCACACACTATTTGCATAAGAAAAATATCACAATTTTATCAGAATTTTTTTTTCATTTTTACGGTCATACAAATTTCATTGTATTAAATAGGAGTGTTTCAACTTTCCATATTCATTTGGGGATGTTTTTGAGCAGTTATAAGTATAAAAAATATAAACTTTACATCTGCATTTTTTTTTTATTTTTACAGCCAAAAAAAAAATTGATAATATTTAGGTTTTTGTAATGGTTGGATTTGTCATGTGGCTCTTAATCGCATACCTAGATATGTGAGCACCTATATAGATGGAGAGGATGGTGAGCATTTCACACGATTTAATGATGAAACAATACGAAAGATGTGACTCAGGGATCAGGTTAAATGATGAAGGTAGCAGTTGTTGTGTTATTATACTATACAATTTACTAGCCTCTGTAATAAACAACTTGACTGTTGCATGTAGGTCTCTGTGGCTAGGTTCAGCATGTAAAATGGGCCACAGCATGAAATAAATAAAGGCACAAATCAGCCTGCATATCTGCACAGTCAGTTCAGCCGTATAATTATGTGATGCAGCACGTGATTGCCAGAACAATCAATCTGTTAAAATATGTTTATATTATTAACTCGCCATGGCTTTTTACGATGGTTTTAATAATCTTCTGCATATTTGAATAAAAAAATACTGATAAAACAATCATATTTGATTATTTTTAATGTGTAGGTAATTTTATATCGGTTGTTGTTGATTGTTATGCGGCAGTCAAAAATCGATCGAACACCTGATATTGCGATTTGCTTAATATTGCACGTAGAAAATCAATTAAAATGGCTATTCCGCATAATTTTGCATGTACATTTCATTTATTTTCATAAATTTTACATACAATGAAAAAAATAGATGCAAAGATTTTTTTTACTCAGTTCCTACCTGGAATGACCTGGATTTGTATGTATCGAATTACACACATATCTGGCCATTCCTCGCATTCTTCATAGGAAGGCCAGCTAAAAGTTATAAACTGCACATGTTCGCAGCGGGTATTACAGCATAAGTGGATACCACACATTCCCCGAGAAAAACAAAGAAAACCGCGTGATGTGCGGTTAGTGAGATAAGAGACTGTACATGCTATGTAGCTAAAATTGTTCAAATCGGAAATCCAAAATGGCTGCCACAGCACCCATCTTGACTATCAACTGTTTACTTCTTCTGAACCGAAAGGCCAAATGACTTGAAACTTGGTAGGAAGCTTTGGGGTGACTTGTAGATCAAAAACAGCTGAATCATTCTAAACAGAAATCCAAGATGGCCACCATAGCAGCCATCTCGAAAATATATTTTTGGTTTCTTCTCCTAAACCCAAAGGCCAATTGACTTGAAACTTGGTAGGAAGCATTGGGGTGACTTGTAGATCATGGCAGCCATCTTGAATATCTATTTTTCACTTCTCCTAAACTGGGAGACCAATTGACTTGAAACTTGGTTGGAAGCATCTGGGTGACTTGTAGATTAAAAATAGCTAAAATCCTTCCATTCTTAAATCCAAGATAGCAGCCAAGGCAGCCATCTTGAAAATCTATTTTTCCCTTATTCTCCTGAACCGAAAGGCCAATTGACCTGAAACTTGGTAGGAAACGTCTGGGTGACTTGTAGATCGAAAATAGCTAAAATCGTTCCGATCGGATATCCAAGATGGCCACCATAGTGCCCATCTTGAAAATCTATTTTTCGCTTTATCTCCAGAACCAAAAGGCCACTTGACTTGAAACTTGGTAGAAAGCATTGGGGTGACGAAGATCAAAAATAGCTAAAATCATCCTGAACAGAAATCCAAGATGGCCGCCATACATTTTTCGCTTCTCCTGAATCCAAAGGTCAATTGACTTGAAACTTGGTAGGAAGCATTGGGGTGACTTGTAAATCAAAAATTGTTCCGATCAGAAATCCAAGATGGCTGCCATGGCAGCCATCTTGAAAATCTATTTTTCACTTCTTCCCCTGAACTAAAAGACCAACTGACTTGAAACTTGGTAGGAAGCATTGGGGTGACTTGTAAATCAAAAATAGCAAAAAGTGTTCCGATCAGAAATCCAAGATGGCCACCATGGCAGCCATCTTTAAAATCTATTTTTCACTTCTTCCCCTGAATTGAAAGACCAATTGACTTGAAACTTGGTAGGAAGCATCTGGGTAACTTGTAGATGAACAAGAGTTGTCAGAAGACAATGCAGCTCGCCAGACGCACACCTTTGAAAACTTAAACATTGTGCTAACGCGGAAGCGGATGCCGACAGATGCCAAAACATTGTCCTAACGCGCATGCCAACAGCTGGGTGACAACGTAAGCTCTCCAGGGACATAGTCCCTGCGAGCTAAAAATGGCTAAAATCCTTCCATTCTGAAATCCAAGATGGCAGCCACGGCAGCCATCTTGAAAATCTATTTTTCCCTTAATTTCCTGAACCAAAAGGCCAATTGACCTGAAACTTGGTAGTCAGCATCTGGGTGACTTGTAGATCAACAAGAGGGCCATGATGGCCCTGTAAGGCTCACCTGAGCAACATAGCACTTTGAGAGCCTGATCTAGAACTGATCAAGGCAAACATTCTGATCAAAGTTCAAAATGATTATATTAACAAGTAAGACAATGTAGCATGTCTAATGGACTGTGAAATAAAGGTCAAGGTCAAATATGGATGACTGCACTCAAGAGGCCATGCTAAGATGTATGCATGTACTAAGTATCACTGGCTGTAGGAGCAATAGTTACAGAGAAACTGACCTAAACACAAACACTTCACAAGTACCAAATATCACTCTGTAGGACCAATAATTACTGAGAAACTGACCTAAATGGAAAAACTTAAGAAAGTCACTGGACAGAAAACTATATATCACCTTGAAATCATCAAGACAAACACTTTGAGCAAGATTCATGATGATCACTTCAAAAATGTGACCTCTAGAGCATCAACAAGGTTTTCCTTTGATTTGGCCAGGTGAACTAGTTTTTTTTATATCAAGTGACCTAGTTTTAAACTAGACCTAGAAATCATCAAGACAATCATTTTGAGCAATATTTATGATGATTATTTCAAAAATGTGACCTCTGGAGTATTAACAGTTTTCTGCTGATTTGGCCAGGTGACCTAGTTTTTGACCCCATGTGACCCAGTTTCAAACTTGACCTAGAAATCATCAAGACAAACATTTTGAGCAAGATTCATGATGATTGCTTCAAAAATGTGACCGGTAGAGTGTTAACAAGGTTTTCTGCTGATCTGGCCAGGTGACCTAGTTTTTGACCCCAAGTGACCCAGTTTCAAACTTGACCTAGAAATCATCAAGACAAACATGTTGAGCAAGATTCATGATGATTACTTGAAAAATGTGACCACTAGAGTGTTAACAAGGTTTTCTGCTGATCTGGCCAGGTGACCTAGTTTTTGACCCCAGGTGACCCAGTTTCAAACCTGAACTAAAAATCATCAAGACAAACATTCTGAGCAAGATTCATGATGATTGCTTAAAAAATGTGACCGCTAGAATGTTAACAAAGTTTTCTGCTGATTTGGCCCGGTGACCTAGTTTTTGACTCCAAGTGACCCAGTTTCGAAACTGACCTAGAACACATCAAGACAAACATTTTGAGCAAGATACATGATGATTGCTTGAAAAATGTGACTTCTAGAGTGATAACAAGATTTTACGCTGATTTGGCCAGATGACCTAGTTTTTGACCCCAGGTGTTCCAGTTTCGAACTTGACCTAGAAATCATCAAGACAAACATTTTGAGCAAGATTCATGATGATTGTTTCCAAAATGTGACCGCTAGAGTGTTAACAAGGTTTTCTGCTGATTTGGCCCGGTGACGTAGTTTTTGACCCCACGTAACCCAGTTTCAAATATATCCTAGAACTCATCAAGACAAACATTTTTGGCAACATTGTTGATTATTGCTTCAAAAATGTGACTGCTACAGTGTTAACAAGGTTTTCTGCTAGTTTGGCCTGGTGACCTAGTTTTTGATACCACGTGACCCAGTTTCAATCTTGACCTAGAAATCATCAAGACAAACATTTTGAGCAAGATTCATGATGATAGCTTGAAAAATGTGACCGCTAGAGTGTTAACAAGGTTTTCTGCTGATTTGGCCCAGTGACCTAGTTTTTGACTCCAAGTGACCAAGTTTCGAACTTGACCTAGGAATCATCAAGACAAACATTTGAGCAAGATTCATGATGATTGCTTGAAAAATGTGACTGCTAGAGTATTAACAAGGTTTTCTGCTGATTTGGCCCGGTGACCTAGTTTTAGACTTCAAGAGACCCAGTTTCGAACTTGACCTAGAAATCATTAAGACAAACATTTTGAGCAAGATTCATGATGATTGCTTCAAAAATGTGACCCCTAGAGTGTTAACAAGGATTTCTGCTGATTTGGCCCGGTGACCTAGTTTTTCACCCCAAGTGACCCAGTTTCAAACTTGACCTAGAAATCATCAAGACAAACACATTGAGCAAGATTCATGATGACTGCTTCAAAAATGTGACCGCTAGAGTGTTAACAAGGTTTTCTGCTGATCTGGCCTGGTGACCTAGTTTTTGACCCCAAGTGACCCAGTTTCGAACTTGACCTAGATTTAATAGAGGCAAACATTTTGAGCAAGTTTCATCAAGATTGGGTCAAAACTATGACCTCTAGAGTGTTAACAAGTTTTTCCTTTGATTTGACCTGGTGACCTAGTTTTTGATCCCAAGTAACCCAGTATCGAACTTGACCTAGATTTCATAGAGGCAAACATTCTGACCAAGTTTCATCAAGATTAGGTCAAAACTGTGACCTCTAGAGTGTTAACAAACTAATTGTTGACGACGAACAACTGACGACGGACGACGGACATAGGGTGATGACAATAGCTCACCCTGAGCTTTTGCTCAAGTGAGCTAAAAATAGCTATAATCGATCCGATCAAAATCCAAGATGGCTGCCACGGTGCCCATCTTGAAAATCGATTTTTTACTTCTTTTCCTGAACCAAAAGGCCATTTTTTGCTTCTACTCCTGAACTGAAAGGCCAACTGACTTTGAACTTGGTAGGAAGCATTGGGGTGACTTGTAGAACAAAAATAGCTAAAATCTTTCTGATTAGAAATCCGATCTTGAAAATCAATTTTTCACTTCTTCTCCTGAACTGAAAGGCCAGTTGACCTGACTGATTGTGTTGGGGGTTTAAGGACATGTCAACCCTTGTGGGTCATTTTGTGTAGTCTCCCAGAGAAAGGGAGAAAAGAGATTGAGGAGATGGAAGAGAGGGACTTGGAAGAAAAAGAACAGGAATGAAAGTGAAGAAACAGAAGAAACCCTTACATGCTAAAAGGATAGCAGGACTTGCCCAAATGTAGGCCAATATCAGATGGACACCCCAGTGACGTAAGATACACGACACCTTCCATCACGGAAACATACCTATATCATTTTGACCCCCTTAAACCCCACTTTTATATAGTAAAACTGGGGTTAACAAGGGTATACATTATTTTTCTTATTTCTGCTCAAAACCATAGATTGTGGGTACTCGTTAGAACTGCCTCAGTGAGGCAGTTCTAACAAGTACCCACAATCTATGTTTTGAGCAGAAATGTGAAAGATATCAGAATTTTTATCTGAAAATTTTCATTTTTTTGGTGGTTCAATTTTCAGTATATTTGAATAGGCATGTTTTCGTAATGGCCACACCCGATCAGTTGACCTGAAACGTGGCATTGGGGTGACTTGTATATCAATAAGAAATCCAAGATGGCCCCTGTAGCAGCCATCTTGAAAATCCATTTTTCCCCTCTTCTCCTGAACTGAAAGGCCAACTGACTTGAAACTTGGTAGAGAGGGTGGACAGGGGGGGGGCGGGGATACGGGGATAAGGGGGACAGGGGACAGGGGTAAAGGGGATGGGGGATGGGGGTAAAGGGGGCAGGGGAGGGGGAAGAGAGGGCGGGGGATGGGGGAAGAGGGGGCGGGTGTTGGGAAATTTTGGGGGCAGGGGTTATACCAAAATTTGTTGTATTTTACGGATTTTACTCAATTTTTATGTACTTCAGTGCAATAACTGGGTATCAGAAGTATCTAATAGACATATTAAAGTAAATTCAGGTATATTTACAATGAATCCTGCGTTGATTTCACTTCACCGACGAGGAGTGTTCCGCCAACCGTGGTTTACATTGAATTCGTTTACATCCGATTTCGTTTTATCTCTAGTTGATTACTTCCCTTTGATTCCGAAAGTTCACATAATAGCCATTGTCGGTGGCAATCCACATTTTTAGAAATAATTATCCGTCTGCCGTAGACAATCATTTTATTTGCTTATTGTTGGATAAGGACTTTTGTGTTGTTCAATAAAAAAAAAAAAAAAAATCACTTCAAGATCCAACATGAATTTTCTGATAGGTGTTCCAAACACGGAATATACACGTTGCCGGGTGGGGTGAGGCAAAGGTATCGTGTAACTGATATTGGCTTATAGATGGGCAAGACCTGCTATCCTTGCAGCAGGTAAAGGTAGAGGGGAATGCTTTTATTTCTTCTGTTTCTTCACTTTCATTCATTTTCCTTTCTCGCCTGTCCCTCTCTTTCATCTCCTTTACTATCTCCTATCTCTCTTCTCCCTTTCTCTGGGAGACGACACAAAATGACCCACAAGGGTTGATGTGTTGTTAAATCCGAACTCAGTCAAATCAATCACATGTTGCCCGGTGACAAAACACGGACCATTCACGGACTTACGGACCAATAAAAATTCCGTGTCCGTGGTCCGTGAATAGTCTGTATTAATTGCAAAATATAGTAAACTTAACCGCTAATTGGTCCGTGACGTCACGTTATTCCGATTTTGATATTACTCCTAGTTGTTTTTTTCATATATCATAAGTGGCGTCCGTAATTTAAATAACGGTCCGTGCTTTGTCAAGTCCGTGAATAATAGGTCCGTGTTTTGTCGTCCGTGAATTGTAGGTCTGTGGTTTGTCAAGAGATCCATGAATAATTGGTCCGTATTTTGTTATGCAGTCCGTGTATTGTCAAAAGGTCCATAAGTCCATGAGTCCGTGTCTGTAAGTGGCCCGTGTTTTGTCAACCACCACACACTAACATGTTCGACATTTAACTCAGTTTTTGAGAAAACCACAAGAAAAAATTATTGTTCTCACTGACCCCCAAGTGTGGGACCATGCTTATAAAAAATATTAAAAGAAGATGCAGATTTACATGGTATTTTTGAGTTTTGATTTTGTGCCAATTAGGATCAGTTTGGGCCCGGACCTAGGCCCACCACATTTTTTTTCTTGACCAGTTTAGGACCGGATCAAGGCCCACCATCTTGTAATACTTACGCAGACTTTTGAAATGGAGGGTGCAAATATTTAGCTTTTCTGTAAACGGAGTGCAAATGCCAAGGAAATAGGGGGTAAACATTGGGGTTGTAGTTTGGGGTCAAAATCTGCATGAATGTATTTTGCATAGTCATGTTTAAATTTAATTATAGCGTTGGGGATATTAAAAATTCTGATTTAGGGGAGGGAATAGTTTGCTTGGGGGAGGGAAGTGGTGGTAAGGGGGGCAGTAAGTGGGGGAAAGAGGGGAGGGAAGTGGGGGAAAAGGGGGAGGGAAGTGGGGGTAAGGGGGGAGGGAAGTGGGGAATGCCTACCCCCCTGTCCACCCCCTCTTGGTAGGAAGCATCAGGGTGACTACTAGATCAAAAATAGCTAAACTCCATATTGAAAATCTATTTTTCTCTTCTTCTCCAGAACCAAAAGGCCATTTGAATTGAAACTCGGTAGGAAGCATCAGGGTTACTAGTAAATAAAAAAACAAGAGGCCCACGGGCCACGGTTCGCTCACCTGAGTGACATAGCCACTGCAGACATGCAGATGTTATGCAACATTTTTCCAATCCTATCATCGCAACTAAGGAAAATATCATCATTTGAGCAGTTCTTAGTTTTGAAGAAGAATATATGGGCCTGACAGTCAATGGAGCATGATCATTTGAATAAACTATCAATCACATTTCAACAGAAGGATCAAATTGAAATTTGGTGGAAATTGGCTAAGTGGTTTCTGAAGAATCATGATTTTATGCATGTAAACAGCACAGTGGCAGGGAAATATTATAAATATTAACCAGATGATGGCCATCTTAGATTTCCAATCAGAACAATTTTAACTACTGTTGATCTACAAGTCACTTCGATACTTTCAATATAAATGTATATGGCCCATACAAATGGGGAAGCAAATTTGACCTTGGGAGGAAAACAGGTCAAATGTCAACACAGAACCATCATTTTAGCAAATTTGGTAGATCTCCTGTCCCCCATAATTTGTGCAAAGATTAGGACCCAGGGCTTATTTGGTTATGGAGAAGAAGATTTTTAAAGGTTTTTACCATATATGGACATGGCAGCCATTTTGATCAATGGACCATACCCATTTTAGCAATCTTTCATTCTCCTGCCCACGGAGGCTCCGCATGAAATTTGAGCAACACTGGCCCGGAGGCTTCAGAGGAAAAGCCATTTGAAATTATCAACATTTTTTCCATACAAATGTATGGGGCCCATACAAATGCATACAGAAGCAAACTTGACCTCGCCGTCAAAAGGTTAAATGTCAATGTATGACCATTATTTTAGCAACTTTGGTAGACCGCCAGTTCCAGATGATATATGCAAAGATTCAGCTACAAGCCATCCTCGGTTTAGGAGAATAAGATTTTTAAATGTTTTTACCATATATGGGCATGATCTTGGTCAATGAACCGTTACCATTTTAGCAATCTTTTGTTCCCCCTACCTAAGGAGGCTCCATGTGAAATTTGAGCAAAATTGGCCCAGAGGCTCCAGAGGAGAAGTTGTTTGAAATTCTGAACATTTTTCCCATACAAATGCATAAGGAAGCAAAATTGACCTTACTGTAAAAAGGTCAAATGTCAATGTACGACCATTATTTTAGCAATTTTGGTAGCCCTCCCGTTCCCGATGATATATGCAAAGATTCAACCATAAGGCATGCTCGGTTTTGGAGAAGAAGATTTTTAAAGGTTTTTCCCATACAAATGCATAGGGAAGCAAACTTGACCTTGCCGTAAAATTTTTTGTAAATCTTTAACTTGTTTTATACTGATTTTATTTTTGTACTTCAAGGGTGGCAACTCAGAAGAGTATTTAAAAAAAAAAAAAAAAAAAAAAAAAATCCAAAAATCCATGTTTATAAGTTTTGATATTAGTCAAGCTTCTTAATTCTATATCTAAATAAAGATTTAATAATGGCAAAATTTCCGTGCAAACCTAATAAAAGAAGATTAAAAAAAAATAAAAAATAAATAACTTGCCCATATGGCCATAACTTTAGTTATTTACAAAAAATATACCTATTATAAAATAAAATTGCACACTATTTCCTCTAAACAATATGCTGCATAAAGTTTACGAAATTATGAAAAGGGGCATCTCTGCCAATATTTGGTGTACTACAACCTCGAAATAATATGCGCTGCTCCACATCATCGTGTAACTACTTTAGAAGTTTCAGCTTGATCAGATGTAAACTGTAGGAGTTAGCCGGAAACAAAAAAAAATACAGAAATTTTCAAAGGGGTAACTCTGCTAATATTTGGTGTACAGTAACCTCCAAACAATATGCACTGCTCCACATCATGGTCTAACTATAAACGAAGTTTCAGCTTGATCGGATGCAAAAATTGTAGGATTTAGCCAGAAACGAAAAGTTTAATGAAATTTTAAAAGGGGCATAACTCTGCTAATATTTGGTAGACTGTTACTTCGAAACAATATGAGCTGCTCCACATCTTGGTCTAACATTAAGTGAAGTTTCAGCTTTTAATTTTAATTGTAGGATGAGTTAGCAGGAAACGAGAAGTTTAAAGAAATTTTCAAATGGGCATAACTCTGCTGATATTTGGTGGACTGTATCCTCGAAAAAATATGCACTGCTCCACATCATGATCTAACTATAAATGAAGTTTCAGCTTGATCAGATGTAAAATGTAGGAGGATTTAACCGGAAACGAAAAAGTTTTCTGAAATTTTTAAAGGGGCATAACTCTGCTAATATTTGGTGGACTGTAAACAATATGGGCTGCTCCACATCATGGTCTAACTATATACCAAGTTTCAGCTTGATCGGATGTAAAGTGTAGGAGGAGTTAGCAGGAAACGAAAAAGTTTAGGGACGGATACCATACCCTGTAACATAATATGTCCCGTTTTTCAAACGGGCATATAAAAATTGTTAAAACAAGAGGGCCATGGCTCGCTCACCTGATTGAAATAGGCACTGCAGATATGCATTTGTCATGCAACATTTTTTCAATTCTGTCACTGCAACAAATGAAAGGATCATCATTTGAGCAGTTCTTAGTTTTGAAGAAGAAGAATGTGTTTTTTACACATTCTTCTTCTTCAAATTATTACTTTTTGGTTTGGGGGCTAGCTAATGCATTTTAAATACAATAAACCTCAAAATACCTCATAATTATGTCCAAAATAGCCCCAAAATAGCCCTAAAACTTGGATGTTCACCTGGACAGGCGGACACTCAAAATTTCAAATGGTATTACATAATACACGTGCCACTTTTTGTGGCGGGGCATAAAAATGCAATTCAACCATTTTCCCATTATAAGTCAATGGGAGCCTTCTGTTGCCATGGCAACTAAGCCAAGAGTCAGACCACCCTAATTATAGCTATTTTGAATTGCCCTTACCCAAGCAAGTTTTGTACCAAATTAGAGTCATACTGCTTCAGTAGTTTTGAAGTTGACATTTGAAAAAGTCCTTTTTCAAAATTGAATGTTGCTGTGGCAACCAAACAAAATGGCCACTGGTCATAAAACATATAAACTGGGTAGACAATCATCAGATGATCATAACTGCCAAATGTAGCTCATTTCACTTCACTGATTATGGAGAAAGTGCAATTTAAATATTTTCCCATTATAAGTCTATGGGAGATTTCTGTTGCCATCGCAACCAAACCAAGAGGCAGATCAACATAATTTTAGCTATTTTGAATTATGCTCTTACCCAAGCAACATTTGTACCAAATTAGAGTCATACTGTTTCAGTGGTTTTGAAGCAGTTGACATTTAAAAATTCCTTTTTTAAAATTTAATGTTGCCATGGCAACCAAACAAAATGGCGGCTGGTCATAAAACACATAAACTGGGTAGGCAATAATCAAATGATCATAAATGCCAAAAATATGGTTCACATCACTCCACTGGTTATGGAGAAGATACGATTTCACCCTTTTCCCATTATAAGTCTGTGGGAGCTTTCTGTTGCCATGGCAACCAAACCAAGAGACAGATCACCATAATTTTAGCTATTTTGAATTGCCCTTACCCCAACAACGCTTGAACCAAATTAGAGTCATACTGCTTCAGTGGTTTTGAAGGAGTTGTCATTTAAAAAATTACTTTTTGAAATTTAATGTTGCCATGACAATGTAACAAAATGGCCACTGGTCATCAACCACATAAGCTGGGTAGACAATCATCAGATGATCATAACTGCCAAATATGATTCACATCACTTCAGTGGTTATGGAGAAAATGCAGTTTAACCATTTTCCCATTATTAGCTCAACTGAGCACAAAGTGCTCAAGCTAAGCTGTTGTGATCAGTCAATGTCCGTCGTCCATTGTGCATCATGCGTCGTTCTGCATTCGTCATCTGTCCTTCAGTGTCAACAATTGCTTTAAAAGCCTACTCCTCCTACACCCCTGGGCCAAAGGACTCGAAACTTGGTAGGCATCTTGAAAATCTATTTTTCGCCGTTTCTCCTGAACCAAAAGGCCTGTTGACTCAAAACTTGGTAGGAAGCATTGGGGTGACTTGTAGATCAAAAATAGCTAAAAATCGTTCCGATCGGAACTCCAAGATGGCCATCTTGAAAATCTATTTTTCGCTTCTTCTCCTAAAGCAAAAGGCCAATTGACTCGAAACTTGGTAGGAAGCATCAGGGTGACTTGTAGACCAACAAGAGGCCCATGGGCCACAACGCTCACCTGAGTTAACTGCTGTAAGTTAATCAGGTCATTTACTCATCATTCTGTATTAGCCCATCAAGTTTCAAGGCAATGGCTTAAACAGTTTTTGAGATATCTTGCTTACAAGGTTAAAATGCTGAAATTTTTAAAGGGCCATAAGTAAAACCAGTTTGGACCCCAGGGGCTTGATTGGCAGGATTTATGTAGGGGACCACTAAGCATTGCTACATACTAAATACATAAGCTGTGGGCCTGACAGTTTCTGAGAAGAAGATCTTTTAAGTTTTTCCCATTATAACTCTGTGGGAGTAAATGAACCCTGGGGCATGGCCAACTTGGACCCCAGGGGCATGGTTGGCAGGATTTATGTAGGGTACCACTAAACATTGCTACATACTAAATATATGAGCTGTGGGCCTCATGGTTTCAAAGAAGAAGATTTTTTAAAGATTTTTTCCCATTATAAGTCTATGGACGCTAATGACCCCCTGGGGTGTGGCCAATTTAGACCCCAGGGGCTTCATTGGCAGGATTTATGTAGGGGACTACTAAACATTGCTACATACTAAATATTTAAGCTGTGGGCCTCATAGGATCAGAGAAAAAGATTCTTTTAATCTATTTTTTTTTTTCACTATAAGTCCATGGGAGCTAATGAACCCCTGAGAAGTGGTCAATTTGGACCTCAGGGGCATGGTTGGAAGAATTAATGTAGAAGACCACCAAACATTGCTACATACTAAATCTGTTAGCTCTGGGCCTCATGGTTTCAGAGAAGAAGATTTTTTAATGTTCTTTAGCTATGTAGCTCTATATAAACATATGACCCCCTGGGGTGTGGCCAGTTTGGAGCCCAGGGGCTTGATTAGCAGAATTTATGTAGGGGACCACTAAACATTGCTATTCACTAAATATATAAGCTGTGGGCCTCAAGGTTTCAGAGAAGAAGATTTTTTAAGTTTTTTCCATTATATGTCCATGGGAGCTAATGACCCCTGGGGCGAGGCCAGTTTAGACCCCAGGGGCTTGATTGGCAGGATTTTTGTAGGGGACCACTAAACATTGCTTGACACTAAATATATAAGTTGTGGGCCTCATGGTTTCAGGAGAAGATTTTTTTAAGTTTTTCCCACTATAAGTCTATGGGAGCTAATGACCCCCAGGGAATGGCGGGTTTGGACCCAAGGGGCTTGATTGGCAGGATTTATGTAGGAGACCACTAAACACTGCTACATACTTAATCTGTTAGCTTTCTGCCTCATGGTTTCAGAGAAGAAGATTTTTGAAGGTTCTTTAGCTATATAGCTCTATATAAACATATGACCCCCTGGGGTGTGGCCAGTTTGGAGCCCAGGGGCTTGATTGGCAGGATTTATGTAGGGTCCACTACACATTGCTACATACTCAATATATAAGCTGTGGGCCTCATGATTTCAGAGAAAAGTTTTTTTAAGTTTTTCCCATTATGGGAGCTAATGACCCCCAGGGCGTGGCCGGTTTGGACCCAAGGGGCTTGATTGGCAGAATTTATGTAGGAGACCACTAAACACTGCTACATATTTAATCTGTTAGCTCTCTGCCTCATGGTGTCAGAGAAGAAAGAGTTTTGAAGGTTCTTTAGCTATATAGCTCTATATATACATATGACCCCCCTGGGGTGTGGCCAGTTTGGAGCCCACGGGCTTGATTGGCAGGATTTAAGTAGGCGACCACTACACATTGCTACATACTCATTATACAAGAGGCCCACGGGCCACGGGTCGCTCACCTGAGTGACATAGCCATGGCAGATATGCAGATGTTATGCAACATTTTTCCAATCCTGTCATCACAACTGATGAAAAGATCATCATTTAAGCAGTTCTTTATTTTGAAGAAGAAGATATATGGCATGCCAGTCAATTGAGCGTGATCATTTGAACAAACTCTAAATGGCAGCCAGCTTGGATTTACGATCGGCACGATTTTAGCTATTTTTGATCTACGAGTCACCCTAATGCTTCCTACCAAGTTTCGAGTCAACTGGCCTTTCAGTTCAGGAGAAGAGGCGAAAAATAGATTTTCAAGATGGCTGCCATGGCGGCCATCTTGGATATCCGATTGGCACGATTTTAGCTATTTCTGATGTACAAGTCACCCCAATGTCTCCTACGAAGTTTGGAGTCAATTGGCCTTTCGGTGCAGGAGAAGAAGCTAAATATAGATTTTCAAGATGGCGGCCATATTGGCCATCTGAGATTTCAGATCAGAACGATTTTAGCTATATTTGATCTACAAGTCACCCTGATGCTTCCTACTAAGTTTCGAGTCAAGTGACTTTTGGGTTTAGGAGAAGAAGCGAAAAATAGATTTTCAAGATAGCTGCCATGGCGGCCATTTTGGATTTACTATCGGCATGATTTTAGCTGTTTTTGATCTACAAGTCACCCAAATGCTTCCTACCAAGTTTCGAGTCAACTGGCCTTTCGGTTCAGGAAAAGAAGTGAAAAATAGATTTTCAAGATGGCTGCCATGGCGCCCATCCTGGTTTCACAATCGGCATGATTTTAGCTATTTTTTATCTACAAGTCACCCCGATGCTTCCTACCAAATTTGGAGTCAACTGGCCTTTCGGTTCAGGAGAAGAAGCGAAAAATAGATTTTCAAGATGGCTGCCATGGCGGCCATCTTGGATTTCCGATCGGCAGGATTTTTGCTATTTTTGATCTACAAGTCATCCTGATGCTTCCTAGCAAGTTTGGTGTCAATTGGCCTTTCGGTGTAGGAGAAGAAGCTAAATATAGATTTTCAAGATGGCGGCCATATTGGCCATCTGGGATTTCAGATCAGAACGACTTTAGCTATATTTGATCTACAAGTCACCCTGATGCTTCCTACTAAGTTTCGAGTCAAGTGACTTTTGGGTTTAGGAGAAGAAGCAAAAAATAGATTTTCAAGATAGCTGCCATGGCGGCCATTTTGGATTTACGATCGGCATGATTTTAGCTGTTTTTGATCTACGCCTAAATGCTTCCTAGCAAGTTTGGAGTCAACTGGCCTTTCGGTTCAGGAGAAGAAGCGAAAAATAGATTTTCAAGATGGCTGCCATGGCGTCCATCCTGGTTTTACAATCGGCATGATTTTAGCTATTTGTGATCTACAAGTCACCCCAATGCTTCCTACCAAATTTGGAGTCAACTGGCCTTTCGGTTCAGGAGAAGAAGCGAAAAATAGATTTTCAAGATGGCTGCCATGGCGGCCATCTTGGATTTCCGATCGGCACGATTTTTGCTATTTTTGATCTACAAGTCATCCTGATGCTTACTAGCAAGTTTGGAGTCAATTGGCCTTTCAGTTCAGGAGAAGAAGCAAAAAATAGATTTTCAAGATGGCCGCCATGGCGGCCATCTTGGATTTCCGATCGGCACGATTTTAGCTACTTTTGATCTACAAGTCACCCTGATGCTTCCTAGCAAGTTTGGAATCAATTGGCCTATCGGTTCAGGAGAAGAAGCGAAAAATAGATTTTCAAGATGGCGGCCATGGCGGCCATCTTGGATTTCCAATCGGCACGATTTTAGCTATTTTTGATCTACAAGTCACCCTGATGCTTCCTAGCAAGTTTGGAGTCAACTGGCCTTTCGGTTCAGGAGAAGAAGCGAAAAATAGATTTTCAAGATAGCGGCCATGGCGGCCATCTTCGATTTCCGATCGGCACGATTTTAGCTATTTTTGATCTACAAGTCACCCTGATGGTTCCTAGCAAGTTTGGAGTCAATTGGCCTTTCGGTTCAGGAGAAGAAGCGAAAAATAGATTTTCAAGATGGCGGCCACCTTGGATTTCCGATCGGAACAATTTTAGCTATTTTTGATCTACAAGTCACCCCGATGCTTCCTACCAAGTATCAAGTCAATTGGCCCAGGGGTGTAGCAGGAGTAAGCTTTTAAAGCAATTGTTGACGCCGCACGAGGCACGTCGGACAACGGACATTGACTGACCACAATAGCTCACCATGAGCACTTCGTGCTCAGGTGAGCTAATAAGCATGTGGCCTCATGGTTTCAGAGAAGAAGATTTTTTAAGTTTTCCCATTATAAGTCTATGGGAGTTAATGACCCCTGGAGCATGACCAGTTTGGACCCCAGGGGCTTGATTGACAGGATATATTTAGTAGACTTACACATTGCTGCATACTAAATATAGAAGCTCTGGGCCTCATGGTTTCAGAGAAGAAGATCTTTGAAGGTTCTTTAGCTACACAATTCTATATAAACATATGACAATAGCCAGGGGCTTGATTGGCAGGATTTAAGTAGTGGACCACTACACATTGCTACATACTAAATATATAAGCTGTGGGCCTCATGGCTTCAGAGAAGAAGACTTTTTAGGTTTTACCCATTTTAAGTCTATGGGAGCTAATGACCCCAGGACACGGCCAATAGGGACCCCAGGGGCATGATTGGGAGGATTTATGTTGAAGACCACCAAACATCACTACATACTTAATCTGTTAGCTCTGGGCCTTATGGTTTCAGAAAAGAAGATTTTTTAATGTTCTTTAGCTATGTAGCTCTATATAAACATATGACCCCTGGGGTGTGGCCAGTTTGGAGCCCAGGGGCTTGATTAGCAGGATTTATGTAGGGGACCACTAAACTTTGCTATACAATAAATATATAAACTGTGGGCCTCAAGGTTTCAAGAAGAAGATTTTTTAAGTTTTTTTTCCATTATAAGTCTATGGGAGCTAATGACCCCCAGGGCGTGGCCAGTTTACACCCCAGTGGCTTGATTGGCAGGATTTTTGTAGGGGACCACTAAACATTGCTACACACTAAATATATAAGCTGTGGGCCTCATGGTTTCAGAGCAGAAGACTTTTTAAGTTTTTCCCATTATAAGTCTACGGGAGCTAATGACTCCAGAGGCATGGTCGGTTTGGACCCAAGGGGCTTGATTGGCAGAATTTGTGTGGAGACTACTAAACACTGCTACATACTTAATCAGTTAGGCGTTTGATCAAGTACCTCGGAAGGTCATCTAGTGGGCGCTGAGAAAACTTGGTGTGGAGGAGTGGATTGTGCGACTGGTGCTGGGGATGTATGCAAATGCATGGAGCTGTGTCTGTGTTGGTGAGGGTTACAGGGAAGAGTTTGAAGTGATGGTTGGTGTTCACCAAGGATCAGTACTCAGCCCGCTGCCCTTCATCATTGTGCTTATCATGTGAGTTCTGCTCTGGGCTCCCCTGGGAGGACCTCTATGCCGATGACCTTGTTATCATTGCTGAATCGCTTGAGGACTGTGTCCGCCCGTACCTCAAATTTACGAAAACTACAGAGTTCTCTTCGTAAATGAGTGGATTCTTTCGTATTTTTGCATAATTTTGTCCGGAGATTGCGTATATTCTTGTAGTTTGTTACGAAGGTTTGCGGAAATCTGCGTATTTATGAACAAATTTCTGTACATACGTAGAAATATATTCGTAGCTGTCTACAAACAAACGGAGCAATCTCGGCACTCTGAACGGTTTACTTCGTAAAACTGTGGACTTAACATTTTTCAGTGCAGAACAGTTCGTAGAATATAGACTTAATTTCAGTTCGTATATGTATGGAGATTACTGGAGAACATAGAATATAACTTAACCAATTTTTGGTTCGAAGTCTTTCGTAGCATTCGGAGTGTGCTTAGAGACCTTTGTTATTTAATATGCATAACAGATTCACAGAAGAATTTGTTGCCATGGATACACAATGGTATCAATTAAGATATCATAAAAGTAGTTGTTTTATTGCTTTGAAACCAAAAAGTTCAGTCATTTATAGAGCTACTCTGAGGCAACATAACTATAAAACTAGTTCATTAGTGAATTTAAATTATGAATTAGAAATACATATACTTGGTTTTTGTGTTTTACATGTAAAATGGAATAGTCTAAATGACTTTAATAGTCTGGTTTGGACAGAAGGTTGGTGGTCTCTTTTGATTACATGTACATGTACTTCAATAGAATATAAGCAAATCAAAAAGTTGAATTCTAAGTCTTGCACTTTTTATTTTTTCATTCACAATACATTGATTACGAGGGATGTTCGAAATGAATTGCCTATTTCTATCTGGAGACTTCAAATTTCAAGTTAGACCAAAAGTACTCATTTCATGCCCTCGAAGTACTCCCCGTGGCTAGAAATGCAAAGTTTCAGCCGATGTATCCCTTCTTGAAGGCGTCACGGTACGCTGATTTGGGCACAGTAATAAGGTACTGATGAATGGCAGATCCAAGTGCCTGTCGGGACTGGTATTTCCGCCCAGCAAGGAATGCTTTCAATTTCGGAAACAAAAAGAAATCACATGAGGCAAGGTCTGGGGAATATAGGGGGTGAGGCAAAACAGTTACTTTTTCTTTCTTCAAAAATGCCGTAACTATTGCGGAGGTATGAGCTGGGGCATTGTCATGTAGAAGACGGACATGTTTAAAACCAGTGGCAGGGCGTCGTTTCTGATAATACTTTTTCAGTTTCTTCAGTACTACGTCTTTGTAGTACTTTCCAGTGATGCTTTTGCCCTTTTAAACTGGCACTTTTATTGCGACTCCTTCACCAGAGAAAAAGATTGCATACAAAACCTTCTTTTTACTCAAAGAACGTTTGGCAATTATTGGGCATTTGCTGTGTTTAGTGGCCCAGATCTTATTGCTAACCTTTCTGACGGGCTCAAAATAATGGACCCAGGTTTCATCACCTGTGACGACATTGGCAAACTGCTTTTTGTCATATTTTGGAAACATTTGAAGCAGCTTTTTGGCCACTTTAACCCGTTGCCTCTTTTGCTCATCAGTCAACAGATGTGGCATCCATCTAGCAGAAATCTTTCTGACTTTCAAATGCTTCTTCAAAATAAGGTGAACCATTGATAGTCATATGCCTACCTTTCGTGCAATATCACGAACTGTAAATCTGGCATCTCCTTCAATTATTTCCTTAATTTTGGAAACGATTTCTTTACGAGATGCAGATTTTGGCCTACCTGATTTCGGTGCATTTTTGATGGACTCTACACCAGACTCAAATTTCTTTTTCCACCACCAAACTGTGTCATAAGACACACAAGAAGGTTCAAAAGCAGTAGAAATTTCAGTCATCAGCTTCTTCAAAGAACAACCAAGTTTTGAGCGAGATTTGATGTAAGCCCATATTTCATCTTTTTTGTCGAAGCTTCTACCAACCATTTTTACTGCAGTGGTCAATGACTGCGTGTATTCAAATGGCAAATTTTATGTCTTACACTTAGTCTAACATGTACATTTATACACCATTGTGTAGATATTGAATAGCCCTATACAGGTATGTATTGGTTTTTATCGTGCCCCATGTGGATATCGAGCTAGAGGACAATAAGCAATTCATTTCGAACATCCCTCGTATAATGCTTTTCTTCAAAAGAAGTGCTGTAAAATTGCTGTAAAATCTTTTTTCCATCACTGATAACAGATATACAAAACACACATGTACATGACTTTTTAAGTAGATTCCAATGACTAATAACCTTTTTGTAAATACAAAATGCTTTAATACAAAATAAACTTATGTTATACTTCATTTTGTGGTAGAAAAAGCATGCTTTATGGAGTTTTCATAATAATTTTGTTACTGCCCTACCTTGAAATCCTGGAGGTGCTTGCTATGTTCATTTGGAGGCCAGCCTAGGTGGCTCCATTGGATGCATGTTCAACTTGTGATTAGGTTACAGGTTTGACCCCCATCAGGTCAGCAACTTTATTTCATAGGGATTTGATCATGAAGTACTTTTTATGGTCATTCTCTCCCTTCCGCTATAATGTAAGAAGGGCAGTTGTCAGTTTCTGGCGAAAGAATGTGCACATTCACTGGTTAACCACTTAGAGGACTAAGCTGCCCAGTAAAAGTGTGTGGTTAGGTAAACTGACCAGGCTCTACATGACCCCCATTAGGTTGACTGGGCTGTAAAACCTCAACACAAACAAGTGTTCATTTGGAGACAAATAGGTAGTCATGCGGAGCTGATTACAAACAAGCAGAGTATTGGGACATTTTCTACAAACCTTTATGCAACATACGAATGGTAAGCGTGCGTAAGCAAGGGGAGCTAGTTACGAACAATTACGCAGTCATGCGGAGCTGATTACAAACCAGCGGAGTATTGGGACATTTTCTACGAACCTTAACTCAAGATACGAATGGTAAGTATGCGTAAGCATGCAGAAATTTCATCCCAATACTCCGCTTGTTACGAAAGTGCGTAGCTCATTCCGAATGTGGTGGTAATAGTAGAGGTTTACGCATTCTCCACTCTGTTTTCAATTTTTCAGTAAAAAATTGCTTCGTAGTAAATGTCCCAATACTCCGCACAATATTTTCTTCATAGTTATTCGTAGTTGCACAAAAATCCTTCGGAAATTTGAGGTACTGAGGAGGCTCTTGACTTGGAAAAAAGCAATGGAGAAGAAAGGACTGAGAGTAAATGCAGGAAAGACAAAGATCATGATCTGCGGTACTGGACTGGACCTCCTGCAGAGTTCAGGCGATTTTCAATGCGCCGTCTGTCGCTCTGGAGTGGGCAGCAACAGCATCTTCTGCAATGGCTGCAAGCACTGGGTGCACAAGAAATGCAGTGGGTTCAAGCGCTTGACAAAAGACCCTGACTACAGATGTACAAGGTGCCAGGGAACTGCACGCCCCTTGGATGGCAGACCACAGAAGGAAGTCCAGGTCGGACCTGACAAGCTTGAGGTGGTAGCTTCCTTATGCTACCTAGGAGACATGCTCTCAGCAGCAGGTGGCTGTGAACTTTCAACCACAACACGCGTGAAAACCGCCTGGAAGATGTTCAAGGATCTGCTATCAGTTCTCTCTTCATGCCACCTCTCTTTCAAAACACGTGGCCGTGTGTACAGCTCTTGTGTGCGGAGGGCAATGCTCCATGCCAGTGAGACTTGGCCATTGACAAAGCCAAACCTCCAGCGTCTGCAGCGAAATGACAGGGCAATGATCAGACAGATCTGCAGTGTCAGGCCGCAAGACATTGTCACCACTAGATCCAGTGAGCTACTTGCGCAGCTTGGCATTGAGGATCTGGACCTCATTCTGGAGAGAAGACAGATGGTATGGACATGTGGAACGCTCCAATGGTGCAGTCAAGCCAGCCTTTGATATACAGGTTGATGGAAAACGTGGGCCTGGGAGGCCCAAGATGACATGGAAGCAGCTGACAGAGGGATTGCAGAGAGTGGAAGCTCTCGGCTATCAATGCTCATGTTAGACATACCTGGAGATCTGGTGTGAGATCTGCCATGCATGCAGCAAGCCAGCTATCTGGAAGGGGGCCCACTGATGTGGATTTTGCCCCTGTACCTGCACGTTAATCAAAAATCTGATTATGATTATGATCCCTGCCTCATGGTTTCAGAGAAGAAGATTTTTGAAGGTTCTCTTTAGCTATATAGCTCTATATATACATATGACCCCCTAGTGTACACCCATTTTGGAGCCCAGAGGCTTGATTGGAAGGATTTATGTTGGGGACCACTACACATTGCTACATACTCAATATATAAGCTGTGGGTCTCATGGTTTCAAAGAAGATTTTTTAGGTTTATTCCCATTATAAGTCTATGGGAGCTAATGACCCCCAGGGCATGGCCAGTTTGGGCCCCAAGAGCTTGATTGGCAGGATTTATGTAGGGGACCACTAAACATTGGTACATACTAAATATGTAAGCTGTGGGCTTCATGGTTTCGGAGGAGATTTTTTTAAGTTTTTTTTCCATTATAAGTCTATGGGAGCTAATGACCCCCACACCCATCCCCCACCGCCCAGGGCATTGCCAGTTTGGACCCGAGGGGCTTGATTGGCAGGATTTATGTAGGGGGTCATTAAACACTGCTACTTACTAAATATATAAGCTCTGGGCCTCATGGTTTCAGAGAAGATTTTTTAAGTTTTTTCCCATTATAAGTCTATGGGAGCTAATGACCCCTGGGGTGTGGCCAGTTTGGGCCCCAGGGGCTTGATTGATAGGATTTATGTAGGGGATCACTAAACATTGCCACATACTAAATATGTAAGCTGTCGGCCTCATGGTTTCAGAGAAGAAGATTTTTTAAGTTTTTTCCCATTATAAGTCTATGGGAGCAAATGACCCCCGGGGCGTGGCCAGTTTGGACCCCATGGGCTTGATTGGCAGCATTTATGTAGGGGACCATTAAACATTGCTACTTACTAAATATATAAGCTCTGGGCCTCATGGTTTCAGCGAAGAAGATTTTTAAGTTTTTCCCATTATAAGTCAGTTGGAGCTACCAACCCCCGGGGCCTGGCCAGTTTGGGCTCCAGGGGCTTGATTGGCAGGATTTATGTATGGGACCACCAAACATTGCTGCATACTAAATATGTAAGCTGTGGGCCTCATGGTTTCAGAGAAGAAGATTTTTTAAGTTTTTTTCCATTATAAGTCTATGGGGGCTAATGACCCCGGGGTGTGGCCTGTTTGGGCCTGTTTGGGCCCCAGGTGCTTGATTGTCAGGATTTATGTAGGGGCCCACTAAAGATTGCTACATACTAAATATGTAAGCTGTGAGCCTCATGGTTTCAGAGAAAAAGATTTTTTTTCCATTATAGGTCTATTGGAGCTAATGACCCCGGGTTGTGCCAGTTTGGACCCCAGGGACTTGATTGGCAAGATTTATGTAGGGGACACCACTAAACATTGCTACATACTAAATATTTAACCTCTGGGCCTCATGGTTTCAGAGAAGAAGATTTTTTTAAGTTTTTCCCATTATAAGTCTATAGGAGTTCACGACCCCCTGAAGATTTTTTAGGTTTATTCCCATTATAAGTCTATGGGAGCTAATGACCCCCAGGGCATGGCCAGTTTGGACCCCAGGGGCTTGATTGGCAGGATTTATGTAGGGGACCTCTAAACATTGGTACATACAAAATATATAAGGCGTGGGCCTCATGGTTTCAGAGAAAAAGATTTTTAAAGTTTTTCCCATTATAAGTCTATGGGAGCTATATATCGGCATGGTGGCCATCTTGATTTATGGACAGTGGACAGATTTATGGACAGTGACCATTTTTACAAATTTTCAATCCCCCTTAAATACAAGGCTCCACATTAAGTTTGAAGAAATCTGGCCCAGGGGTTTCAGAGGAGAAGTCGTTCAAAGGTGTGAACGGACGGGCAGGCGGACAGACAGACGGAGGGACAGAGGAAAGACGGACGGAGAGTGACCACAATAGTTCATCTTGAGCCTTTGGCTCAGGTGAGCTAAAAATAACTAAAATCATTCCGATTGGAAATCCAAAATAGCCACCTTGGTGGCCATCTTGAAAATCTATGTTTCACTTCTTTTCCTGAACCGAAAAGCCAAATGACTCGAAACTTGGTAGGAAGCATTGCAAATGACTTGCAGATCAAAAATAGCTAAAATCATTCCGATTGGAAATCCAAGATAGCGGCCATGGCTGCCATCTTGAAAATTTATTTTTCGCTTCTTCTCCTGAACTGAATGGCCAATTGACTCGAAACTTGGTAGGAAGCATCGGGGTGACTTGTAGATCAAAATAGCTAAAATCATTCTGATCTGAAATCCAAGATGGCCGCTATGGTGGCCATCTTGAAAATCTATTTTTCGCTTCTTCTCCTGAATTGAAAGGCTAATTTTCTTGAAACTTGGTAAGAAGCATCAGGATGATTTGTAGATCAAAAATAGCTAAAATTTTTCCTATCTGAAATCCATTTTTTTGCTTATTCTCCTGAATCCAAAGGCCAACTGACTTGAAACTTGGTAGGAAACTTGTAGGTGACTTGTAGATAAAAAAATAGCTCAAATCCTTCCAGTCGGAAATCCAAGATGGCCGCAATCTATTTTTTGCTTCTTCTCCTGGACCGAAAGGCCAATTGACTCGAAACTTGGTAAGAAGCATTGGGGTAACTTTTAGATCAAAGAAAGTAATATTGTTCTGATCCAAAATCCAAGATGGCCACCATGGCAGCCATCTAGAAAATTTATTTTTCACTTCTTTTCTTGAACTGAAAGGCCAATTGACTCAAACCTGGATACGAAGCTTTGGGGTGATTCGTAGATTAAATATAGCTAAAATTGTTCAGATCGAAAATCAAAGATGGCTGCCATCTTAAAAAATCTATTTCATGCTTCTTCTCTTGAACAGAAAGGCCAATTGACTTGAAACTTGCAGGAAGCATATGGGTGATTGGAAGATCAAAAATACCAAACATACAAGCAGATCTTTTAAGTAAAAAGTTGACAGACGCACGAAACACAATGGACAACGGACGAAGACCGGTCACAAAAGCTCACCTTGAGCCTTTGGCTCAGGTGAGCGAATAAAAAAAAGAGGCCCGGGAATTAGCAATAAAAAATAAAGTAAAGAAAATGAAACAAGAGGACTATAATGGTCCTATATCGCTCACCTGATCAAACAGATTTGCAGACTTACTGCTGAAGTTTTAGCCAAGTTCACTGCTCTAAGATTTATGTATAAATTTTATAGCCCTGCCCCCTACCAACCCCCCTCCCCCCCCCCCACCCCCACAACCACCAAGCCATGCTTTGTTTGTGTTGAGGTTTTACGTCCCAGTCAACCCAATGGGGTCATGTCGAGCGCGGTCAGTTTACCTAACCACACATTTACTGGGCAGCTTTTTTTCTTTTTAACACATCATGACGACTTGACTTAATCTTGAAAGAGGGTCACCAACAGAACATTTCTGCCAAGTTATTTTGAAATTGGTCCAGTGGTTTCTGACAAAAAGATTTTTTAAAGTGTTTTATATCGCTATAAAGCCCTACCCACTAACGGCTATTTTTTTTTTTTTTGAGGAATCATGACAGCTTGAACAAACTTGGTAGAGGGTAACCAAAGGAACATTCCTGCCAAGTTAAATTGAAATCGGTTCAGTGTTTTCTGACAAGAAGAAGATTTTTAAAGTTTTCTATTTTGATCTATAGGGAAAATAAGCCAGTCCCACCCCTTAGCAGCCATGTTTCTTGACAAATCAAGATTGCTTGAACATTCTTGGTAGAGGGTCACAAAAGCATTATTGAAATCTGTCAGGAGGTATTTGACAAGAAGAATTTTAAAGTTTTCTATACCGATATATATGGAAAATAAGCCCCGCCCCCTGGGGGCCATGTTTTTTGATGTATCATGAAGGCTTGAACAATCTTGGTAGAGGGTCACCAAAGCAACATTCCTGCCAAGTTGCATTGAACTCGGTCCAATGGTTTCTTACGAGAAGGTTTTTAAAGTTTTTTATATAGATATATAGGGAAAATAAGCCCCGTCCCCTAGAGGCCATGTTTTTTGACGATTCCTGACAGCTTGAACAACCTTGGTAGAGGGTCACCAAAGAAACATTCCTGCCAAGTTATATTGAAATCAGTCCATTGGTTTCTGATAAGAAGATTTTTTAGTTTTCTATATAGATATATATGGAAAATAAGCCCCACCCGCTAGCAGCCATGTTTTTTGACAAATCACGATTACTTGAACAATCTTGGTAGAGGGTCACGAAGGAAACATTTTTGCCAAGTTATAATGAAATCGGTCTTGTGGTTGCTGATAAGAAAATTTTTAAAGTTTTCTATATAGATATATAGGGAAAATAAGTCACCCCTCCCCCACCACTCCTCCCCCCCCCCCCCACCCCCCACCCCCCCCTCCTTCCCTGGTGGTGGCCATGTTTTTTGACGAATCATGACGGCTTGAACAACCATGAAAGAGGGTTACATAAGAAACATTTCTGCAATGTTATATTGAAATCAGTCCAGTGGTTTCTGACAGGAAGATCATTAAAGTTTTCTATACAGATATTTAGGGAAAATATGCCCCGCCCCCTAGCAGCCATGTTTTTTGACAAATCATGAATACTTGAACAATCTTGGTAAAGGGTCACCAAGGAAACATTTCTGCCAAGTTATATTGAAATCAGTCCAGTGGTTCCTGACAAAGAGATTTTTTTCAAGCTTTCTATATAGATATATAGGGGAAATAAGCCCCGCCCCTTAGCAGCCATGTTTTTTGACAAATCACGAGGGCTTGAACAATCTTGGTAAAGGGTCACCAAGGAAACATTTCTGCCAAGCTGTACTGAAATCGGTCCAGTAGTTTCTGACAAGAAGATTTTTTTCAAGTTTTCTATATAGATATAAAGGCAAAATGAGCTCCACCCCCTTGCGGCCATGGTTTTTGATGACTCACGATTACTTGAACAATCTTGGTAGAGGGTCACTATGGAAACATTTTTGCCAAGTTATAATGAAATCGGTCCAGTAGTTTCTGATAAGAAGATTTTTCAAGTTTTTTATAAAGATATATAGGGAAAATAAGCCCCACCCCCTGGCGGCCATGTTTTTTGACAAATCCAAATGGCTTGAACAATCTTGGTACAGAATCACCAAAGGAACATTTCTGCAAAATTACATTGCAATCGGTCCAGTGGTTTTCTGACAAGAAGATTTTTTTTAAGTTTTCTATATCGATATATAGGGAAAATAGAGGATCACCAAAGGAACATTTCTGCAAAATTATATGGAAATCTGTTCAGTGGTTTCTGACAAGAAGATTTTTAAAGTTTTCTATATAGATATATAAGGAAAATAAGCCCCGCCCCCTGACGGCCATGCTTTTTGACAAATCCAAATGGCTTGAACAATCTTGGTAGAGGATCACCAAAGGAACATTTCTGCAAAATTATATGGAAATCGGTCCAGTGGTTTCTGACAAGAAGATTTTTTAAGTTTTCTATATAGATATATAGGGTAAATAAGCCCCGCCCCCTGGCAGCCATGTTTTTTGACAAATCCAAATGGCTTGAATAATCTTGGTAGAGGATTACCAAAAGAACATTTCTGCAAAATTATATGTAAATCAGTCCAGTGGTTTCTGACCAGAAGATTTTTTTTATTTTTATATAGAATAAGCCCCGCCCCCTGGTGGCCATGTTTTTTGACGAATCCAAATGGCTTGAACAATCTTGGTAGAGGATCACCAAAGGAACATTTCTGCAAAATAATATTGAAATAGGTCCAGTGGTTTCTGATAAGAAGATTTTTTAAATTTTCTATATAGATATATAGGGAAAATAAGCTCCGCCCTCTGGCAGCCATGTTTTTTGACGAATCCAAACGGCTTGAAAAATCTTGGTAGAGGATCACCAAAGGAACATTTCTGCAAAACTATATGGAAATCGGTCCAGTTGTTTCTGACAAGAAGATTTTTTTAAGTTTTCTATATAGATATATAGGGAAAATAAGCTCCGCCCCCTGGCGGCCATGTTTTTTGACGAATCCAAATGGCTTGAATAATCTTGGTAGAGGGTCACCAAAGGAACATTTCTGCAAAATTATACGGAAATCGGTCCAGTGGTTTCTGACAAGAAGATTTTTTAAATTTAGTTAAAATATCTATTTTTAGCTCCTGTGACCTAAATATGCAATAGACCGGAACCATTTGAACAACTTTGAAAGAGGACCAACCAAGGATCAATTCTGTGAAGTTTGGTCGAATGCCAATCAGTGGTTTAGGAGGAGATGTTGTTTAAAGATTGTGGACGGACGGACAGACGGACAACGACGACGGATGGTGAGTGATCACAATAGCTCTTCTTGAGCCTTCGGCTGAGGTGAGCTAATAATAAAATATATCAATAAATATTGGACAGCAATCATTAGGTTATCTTTCTACATATATGGTTGGTCCTGAAAAGTCTTTTTATATAAGTCAGTTGAGATGTTTGACACTTCTCAACTTCTCATCATTAACACCTCTATGTCACTTTAAAAGGGTAGCCGACCATGACATGAGTGAAATCTGTTTACAACTACGATGGCCCAGTGATTGCAAATAATACCAGTCTATTTATCTACTGTCTATTGGTGTTTTTCAAAGGACAACAAAATTAATATTTTCGGTCTACAAAGGATAATGAAAAATATTAAATAAGATGACAAGAGGCCCACGGGCCACTGGTCGCTCACCTGAGTGACATTGCCACTGCAGATATGCAGATGTTATGCAACATTTTTCCAATCCTGTCATCGCAACTAATGAAAAGATAATCATTTAAGCAGTTCTTAATTTTGAAGAAGAATATATATAAGGCATGCCAGTCAATGGAGCGTGATCATTTGAACAAATTCTAAATGGCGGCCAGCTTGGATTTATGATCAGCACGATTTTAGCTATTTTTGACCTACGAGTCACCCCAATGCTTCCTACCAAGTTTCGAGTCAAATGGCCTTTCAGTTCAGGAGAAGAAGCCAAAAATAGATTTTCAAGATGGCTGCCATGGCGGCCATCTTGGATATCCGACTGGCACAATTTTAGCTATTTTTGATCTACAAGTCACCCCAATGTCTCCTACCAAGTTTGGAGTCAATTGGCCTTTCAGTACAGGAGAAGACGCTAAATATAGATTTTCAAGATGGCGGCCATGGTGGCCATCTGGGATTTCGGATCAGAACAATTTTAGCTATATTTGATCTACAAATCACCCTGATGCTTCCTATTAAGTTTCAAGTCAAGTGACTTTTGGGGTTTAGGAGAAGAAGCGAAGAATACATTTTCAAGACAGCCGCCATGGCGGCCATCTTGGATTTACGATCGGCATGATTTTAGCTATTTTTGATCTACAAGTCACCCAAATGCTTCCTACCAAGTTTCGAGTCAACTGGCCTTTCGGTTCAGGAGAAGAAGCGAAAAATAGATTTTCAAGATGGCTGCCATGGTGCACATCCTGGTTTTACGATCGGCACGATTTTAGCTATTTTTGATCTACAAGTCACCCCAATGCTTCCTAGCAAGTTTGGAGTCAACTGGCCTTTCGGTTCAGGAGAAGAAGCGAAAAATAGATTTTCAAGATGGCTGCCATGGAGGCCATCTTGGATTTCGGATAGGCACTATTTTAGCTACTTTTCAGCTATAAGTCACCCCATTGCTTCCTACCAAGTTTGGAGACAATTGGCTTTTGGGTTTAGGAGTAGAAGCGAAAAATAGATTTTCAAGATGGCCATCATTGCAGCCATCTTGGATTTCCGATCGGTACGATTTTAGCTATTTTTTATCTACAAGTCACCCTGGTGCTTCCTAGCAAGTTTGGAGTCAATTGGCCTTTCCGTTCAGGAGAAGAAACGAAAAATAGATTTTCAAGATGGCGGCCATAGCAGCCATCTTGGATTTCCGATCGGCACGATTTTAGATACTTTTGATCTACAAGATGCTTCCTTGCAAGTTTGGAGTCAATTGGCCTTTCGGTTCAGGAGAAGAAGAGAAAAATAGATTTTCATGATGGCCCCCATGGCGGCCATCTTGGATTTCCAATCGGCACGATTTTAGCTATTTTTGACCTACAAGACACCCCGATGCTTCCTAGCAAGTTTGGAGTCAATTGGCCTTTCGGTTCAGGAGAAGAAGAGAAAAATAGATTTTCAAGATGGCGGCTATGGCGGCCATCTTGGATTTCCGATTGGCACGATTTTAGCTATTTTTGATCTACAAGTCACCCTGATGCTTCCTAGCAAGTTTAGAGTCAAATGGCCTTTTAGTTCAGGAGAAGAAGCGAAAAATAGATTTTCAAGATGGCGGCCATCTTGGATTTCCGATCGGCACGATTTTAGATATTTTTGATCTACAAGTCACCCTGATGCTTCCTACCAAGTATCGAGTCAATTGGCCCAGGGGTGTAGGAAGAGTAGGCTTTTAAAGCAATTGTTGCCGCCGCACAACGGACGACGCACGACTGACGACGGACATTGACTGACCACAATAGCTCACCATGAGCACTTCTTGCTCAGGTGTGCTAAAAAGATAAAGATAATAAAAATTATATGCGTTTTTTTTTTTGTTATTTTTGTTATATATTCTTATATTTATTATAAGCTCACCTGAGCCAAAGGCTCAAGATGAGCTTTTGTGACCGGTCTTCGTCGGCTGTCCGTCATGCGTCGTCTGTCAACAATTTACTTACAAGAGGTCCATGGGCCACACACCTCAGTGACATAGCCACTGCAGATATGCAGATGTTATGCAACATTTTTCCAATCCTGTCACTGCAACTAATTAAAAAATCATCCTTTAAGCAGTTCTTAATTTTGAAGAAGAATATTATATATGGCATGACAGTAAATGGAGTGTGATCATTTGAACAAACTCTCAATCACATTTCAACAGTAGGATCAATGTGAAATTTGGTGGCAACTGGCTAAGTGGTTTCTGAAGAATCACGATTTTATACATGTAAACAGCACAGTGGCAGGGAAAAATAATAAACATAAACAAGATGGCAGCCATCTTGGATTTCCAATCAGAATGATTTTAGCTACTGTTGATCTACAAGATACTTCCAATGAACTTTTTGTCAATTGCCCTTTCAATTCAGGAGAAAAAGTTCAAAACAGATTTTCAAGATGGCCGCCATAGCTGCAATATGGGATTTCCTATCGCAACGATTTGAGCTATTTTTGATCTACAAGTCACCCCAATGCTTCCTACCAAGTTTTGAGTCAATTGGCCTTTCAGTTCAGAAGAAGAAGGGAAAAATAGATTTTCAAGATGGCTGCCATCTTGGATTTCCGATCGGAACGATTTCAGCTATTTTTATATCTACAAGTCATCTCGATGCTTCCTACCAATTTTCAAATCAACTGGCCCTTTGGTTCAGCAAAATAAGCGAAAAAAAGAGTTTCAAGATGGACGCCATGACGGCCATCTTGGATTTCCGATCCAAACACTTTAAGCTATTTTAGATCTACGTCACCCGAATGCTTCCTACCAAGTTTCGAGTCAAATGGCCATTCAGTTCAGGAGAAGAAGCGAAAAATAGATTTTCAAGATGGCTGTCATGGTGGCCATCTTGGATTTCTGATAGGGATGATTTTAGCTATTTTTGATCTACAGGTCACCCTGATGCTTCCTACCTTGTTTAAAGTCGATAAGCCTTTCGGTTCAGGAGAATAAGTGAAAAATAGATTTCAAGATGGCCGCCATGGCAGCCATCTTGGATTTCCAATTGGAACGGTTTTAGCCATTTTTAATCTATAAGTTACCCCTATGCTTCCTACCAAGTTTCATGTCTATTGGCTTTTGGGTTTAGGAGAAGGGAAAAAAAGATTTTTAAGATGGCCACCATGGCAGCCATCTTGGATTTCAGATCAGCATGATTTTAGCTATTTTTGATCTACAAGTCACCCTGATACTTCCTACCAAGTTTGGAGTGAATTGGCCTTTCGGCTCAGGAGAAGAAGCGAAAAATAGATTTTCAAGATGGCGGCCATGGCGGCCATCTTGGATTTCCAATTGGAACAATTTTAGCTACTTTTGATCTACAAGTCACCCTTATGCTTCCTAGCAAGTTTGGAGTCAATTGGCATTTGGGGTTAGGAGAAGAAGCGAAATAGATTTTCAAGATGGCTGCCATGGCAGTCCACTTAGATTTCCGATCAGTATGATTTTAGCTATTTTTGATCCACAAGTCACCCCGATGCTTCCTAGCAAGTTTGGAGTCAATTGGCCTTTCGGTTCAGGAGAAGAAGCAAAAAAATAGATTTTCAAGATGGCTGCCGTGGCAGCCATCTTGGATTTCCTATCGGAACAATTTTATCTATTTTTGATCTATAAGTCACCCGAATGCTCCCTACCTTGTTTGGAGTCAATTGGCTTTTGGGTTTAGGAGAAGAAGCGAAAAATAGATTTTCAAGATGGCTGCCATGGCGGCCATCTCGGATTTCCAATTGGCACCATTTAAGCTATTTTTCATTTACAAGTCACTCCGATGCTTCCTAGCAAGTTTGGAGTCAACTGGCCTTTCGGTTCAGGAGAAGAAGCGAAAAACAGATTTTCAAGATGGCGGCCATCTTGGATTTCCGATCGGCAGGATTTTAGCTATTTTTGATCTACAAGTCACCCTGATGCTTCCTACCAAGTTTGGAGTCAATTGGCCTTTCGGTTCAGGAGAAGAAGCGAAAAACAGATTTTCAGGATAGCAGCCATGGCAGCCATCTTGGATTTCTAATCAGAATGATTTAAGCTACTTTTGGTTTACAAGTCATCCTGATGCTTCCTACCAAGTTTCAAATCAATTGGCCTGTTGGTTCAGGAGAAGAAGCCAAAAATATATTTTCAAGATGGCCACCACCGCTGCCATCTTTGATTTCTGATCGGAAGGATTTTAGCTATATTTGATCTACAAGTCACCCCAATGCTTCCTACCAAGTTTCAACTGGCCTTTTAGTTCAGGAGAAGAAGCTAAAAATAGATTTTCAAGATGGCGGCCATGGTAGCCATCTTGGATTTCAGTTCTGAATGATTTTAGCTATTTTTTATTTACAAGCTACCCCGATGCTTCCTACAAAGTTTCAAGTCAACTAGCCTTTTGGTTCTGGAGAAGCAAGAATTGATTTTTAAGATGGCTGCCACGGTGGCCATCTTGGATTTCCGGAATGATTTTAGCTATTTTTGATCTACAAGTCACCCTGCTGCTTCCAACCAAGTTTCATGTCAACTGGCCTTTTAGTTCAGATGAAGCAAAAAATAGATTTTCAAGATGGCCATCATGGTGGCCATCTTGGAATTGGGATCGAAAAGATTTTAGCCATTTTTAATCTACAAGTCAACCCGATGAATCCTAATAAGTTTCAAGTCAATTGATCTTTTGGTTCAGGAGGAGAAGCGAAAAATAGATTCTCAAGATGGCCACCATGATGGCCATCTTGGATTTCTGATCGGAATGTTTGTTTGTGTTGAGGTTTTACGGCGCAGTCAACCCAATGGGGTCATGTCGAGCGCGGTCAGTTTACCTAACCACACGTTTACTGGGCAGGCTTAGTCCTCTAAGCGGATAACCAGAATTGTGCACATTCTTTCGCCAGAAACTGAAGACTGCCCTTCTTGAATCAGCGGAAGGAAGAGAATGACCGTAGAAAATATTTCATGATCAATCTCCACGAAAGAATGTTGCCGACCTCGGCGGGGGTTGAACCTGCGACCTCCTGGTCTCCAGTCGAACGGCGCATCCAACTGAGCCACCGAGGCCGGCTCTGATCGGAATGATTTTAGCTATTTTTGACCTACAAGTCACCCCTGATGCTTCTTACCAAGTCTCAAATCAATTGGCCTTTTGCTTCAGGAGTAGAAGCGAAAAATAGATTTTCAAGATGGCTGCCAAGGTAGCCATCTAGGATTTTGATCAGAAAGATTTTAGCTATTTTTGATCTACAAGTCACCCTGATGCTTCCTACCAAGTTTCAAGTCAATTGGCCTTTTGGTTCAAAAGAAGAAGCAAAGAAGAGGGCCATGATGGCCCTGTGACGCTCACCTGAGTATCATAGCACTTTGAGAACCTGACCTAGAACTTATCAAGGCAAACATTCTGACCAAAATTCATAATGATTTAACAAGTAAAACAATGTAGCATGTCTAATGGACTGTGAAATAGAGGTCAAGGTCAAATATGGATGACTGCACTCAAGAGGCCATGTTAAGATGTATGCATGTACTAAGTATCACTGGCTGTAGGAGCAATAGTTACTGAGAAACTGACCTAAACACAAACAATTCACAAATACCAAATATCACTCTGTAGGACCAATAATTACTGAGAAACTGACCTAAACAGAAAAAACTAAAGACAGTCACTGGACAGTGAAATATACGTCACCTAGAAATCATCAAGGCAAACATTCTGAGCAAGATTCATGATGATCACTTCAAAAATGTGACCTCTAGAACATCAACAAGGTTTTCCTTTGATTTGGCCTGGTGACCTAGTTTCTGACATCGTGACCCAGTTTTAATCTAGACCTAGATATCATCAAGATGACTATTTTGAGCAATATTTATGATGATTATTTAAAAAATGTGACCTCTGGAGTGTTAACAAGGTTTTCCTTAGATTTGGCCTGATGACCTAGATTTTGACCCCACATGACCCAGTTTCAAACTTGACTTAGAAATCATCAAGACAAACATTTTGGGCAAGATTCATGATGATTGCTTCAAAAATGTGACCTCTAGAGTGTTAACAGGGTCTTCTTTTGATTTGGCCTGGTGACCTAGTTTTTGACTCCAAGTGACCCAGTTTCAAACTTGACCTAGAAATCATAAAGACAAACATTTTGAGCAAGATTCATGATGATTGCTTCATAAATGTTACTGCTAGAGTGTTAACAAGGTTTTATACTGATGTGGCCAGGTGACCTAGTTTTTGACCCAACATGACCCAGTTTCAAACTTGACTTAGAAATCATCAAGACAAACATTTTGAGCAAGATTCATGAAGATTGCTTCAAAAATGTGACTGCTAGACTGTTAACAAGGTTTTCTGCTGATTTGATCCAGTGACCTAGTTTTTGACCCCAAGTGACCCAGTTTCAAACCTGACCTAGAACTCATCAAGACAAACATTTTGAGCAAAATTCATGATGATTGCTTCAAAAATGTGACAGCTAGAGCGTTAACAAGGTTTTCCGCTGATATGGCCAGGTGACCTAGTTTTTGACCCCACATGACCCAGTTTCGAATCTGACCTAGAAATCAACAAAACAAACATTTTGAGCAAGATTCATGAAGATTGCCGCAAAAATGTGACCGCTAGACTGTTAACAAGGTTTTCCATTGATTTGGCCTGGTGACCTAGTTTTTGATCCCAAGTGACCCAGTTTCAAACTTGACCTAAAAATCATCAAGACAAACATTTTGAGCAAGATTCATGATGATTGCTTGAAAAATGTGACCGCTAGAGTATTAACAAGGTTTTCCGATGATTTGGCCACGTGACCTAGTTTTTGACCCCACATGACCCAGTTTAGAACTTGACCTAGAAATCATCAAGACAAACATTTTCAGCAAGATTCATGGCAATTGCTTCAAAAATTTGACCGCTAGAGTGTTAACAAGGTTTTCTGCTGGTTTGGCCCGGTGACCTAGTTTTTGACCCCAAGTGACCCAGTTTCGAACTTGACCTAGAACTCATTAAGAGAAACATCTGAGCAAGATTCATGGTGATTGCTTCAAAAATGTGACCTCTAGAGTGTAAACAAATTTTTCCTTTGATTTGACCTAGTGACCTAGTTTTTGACCCCAAGAGACCCAGCATCGAACTTGACCTAGATTTTATATGCGCAAACATTCTGGGCAAGTTTCATCAAGATTTGGTCAAAACTGTGACCTCTAAAGTGTTAACAAACTAATTGTTGACGATGAACAGAGCCAGAGGGTGATGACAATAGCTCACCCTGAGCTTTTGCTCAGCTGAGCTAAAAATAGATTTTCAAGATGGCCATCTTGGATTTCTGATCTGAATGATTTTAGCTTCTTTTGATATACAAGTCACCCCCAACGTTTCAAGTCAATTGGTCTTTTGGTTCAGGAGAAAACTGAAAAATAGATTTTCAATATGGCCACTTTGGTGGCCATCTTAGATTTCAGATCGTAATGATTTCAGCTATTTTTTATCAACAAGTCACCCCGATGCTTCCTACCAAGTTTCACGTTAACTGGCCTTTCGGTTCAGGAGGAGAAGCGAAAGATTTTAGCTATTTTTTATCTACAAGTCTACCCGATGAATCCTAACAAGTTTCAAGTCAATTGACCTTTCAGTTCAGGAGGAGAAGCTAAAAATAGATTTTCAAGATGGCCACCACGATGGCCATCTTGGATTTCCGATCGGAACTATTTTAGCTATTTTTTTATCTACAAGTCACCCCGGATACTTCTTACCAAGTCTCAAGTCAATTGTTTCAGGAGTAGAAGCGAAAAATAGAATATCAAGATGGCTGCCAAGGTAGCCATCTAGAATTTCCGATCAGAAAGATTTTAGCTATTTTTGATCTACAAGTCACCCTGATGCTTCCTACCAAGTTTCAAGTCAAGTGGCCTTTTGGTTCAGGAGAAGAAGCAAACAAGAGGGCAATGATGGCCTGTAATGCTCACCTGAGCAACATAGCACTTTGAGAACCTGATCTAGAACTGATCAAGGCAAACATTCTGATCAAAGTTCAAAATGATTATATTAACAAGTAAGACAATGTAGCATGTCTAATGGACTGTGAAATAAAGGTCAAGGTCAAATATGGATGACTGCACTCAAGAGGCCATGCTAATATGTAAGATTTCATAGAGGCAAACATTCTGACCAAGTTTCATCAAGATTGGGTCAAAACTGTGACCTCTAGAGTGTTAACAAACTAATTGTTGACGACGAACGACGGATGACGACGGACATAGGGTGATGACAATAGCTCACCCTGAGCTTTTGCTCAGGTGAGCTAAAAAACAGATTTTCAAGATGGCCATCCTGGATTTCTGATCGGAACGATTTTAGCTATTTTTTAATCTTCCTACAAAATTTCAAGTCAATTGGCCTTTTGGTTTAGGAGAAAAACGAAAAATAAATTTTCAATATGGCCACCACCGCTGCCATCTTGGATTTCAGACTGTAATGATTTCAGCTATTTTTGATCTACAAGTCACCCTGATGCTTCCTACCAAGTTCCACGTCAACTGGCCTTTCAGTTCAGGAGAAGAAGCAAACAAGAGCTACGCCAAGTGGGGCATTATACACCCGTGGCAAGTAATAAGATGTAGCATATAAACTGGCTCCTGTATAATTCAGTGCTCCAGACATAAACTGTAAGTGGAATTACAAAAAAATTTTTTTAAAATTTTCATTGGGGCATAGTTCTGCTGATATTTGGTGAACTGCAACCTAAGGGTCCAAGCTGGCCCAGAAATTAGGGGAGAAGTGACTTCTCCCTCATGGGAGATAAGGAAAATAGGGAGAAGTTTGCTGCTTCTAGGGAGAAGTGCTTTCGGACGGAGGACACATGACAGAAGCATGGCTATATTATAAGCTCATATGAACCTTTGGCTGATTTGTTTTTCCTATTCTTCAATATCGGACCAAACAATAACAAAACAAAAATAAACAACCAAAAAAAAAAAAACAAGAGGCCCATGGGCCACAGGTCGCTCACCTGAGTGACATAGTCACTGCAGATATGCAGATGTTATGCAACATTTTTCCAGGCCTGTCATCGTAGCTAATGAAAAGATCAACCTTTAAGCAGTTCTTAATTTTGAAGAAGAATATTATATATGACATGACAGTCAATGGAGCATGATCATTTGAACAAACCCTCAATCACATTTCAACAGTAGGATCAATGTGAAATTTGGAGGCAATTGGCTAATTGGTTTCTGAAGAATCATGATTTTATACATGTAAACAGCACAGTGGCAGGGAAATATAATAAACATAAACAAGATGGCAGCCATCTTGGATTTCCAATCAGAATGATTTTAACTATTGTTGATCTACAAGTCACCTCGATACTTGCAATGAACTTTGAGTCGGTTCAGGAGAAAAAGTTTAAAACAAGATTTTCAAGATGGCCACCATAGCTGCAATTTGGGATTCCCTATCACAACGATTTGAGCTATTTTTCATCTACAAGTCACCCCGATGCTTCCTATCAAGTTTCAAGTCAATTGGCCTTTCAGTTCAGAAGAAGAAGGGAAAAATAGATTTTCAAGAAGGCCGCCATCTTGGATTTCCGATTGGAACGATTTTAGCTATTTTTATATCTACAAGTCATCCCAATCCTTCCTACCAATTTTCAAATCAACTGGCCCTTTGGTTCAGGAAAATAAGTGAAAAAAAGAGTTTCAAGATGGCTGCCATGATGGCCATCTTGGATTTCCGATCCAAACAATTTAAGCTTTTAGATCTACAAGTCACCCAAATGCTTCCTACCAAGTTTCGAATCAAATGGCCTTTCAGTTCAGGAGAAGCAGCAAAATATAGATATTCAGTATGGCTGTCATGGCGGCCATCTTGGATTTCTGATAGGGATGATTTCAGCTATTTTTGATCTACAGGTCACCCTGATGCTTCCTACCTAGTTTAAAGTCAATAAGCCTTTTGGTTCAGGAGAAGAAGTAAAAACAGATTTTCAAGATGGCTGCCATGGCGGCCATCTTGGATTTCCACTCAGAACGATTTTAGCCAATTTCAATCTATAAGTCACCCCGATGCTACCTACCAAGTTTCAAGTCAATTGGCTTTTGGGTTTAGGAGAAGACGCGAAAAAAAGATTTTCAAGATGGCCACCATGGCGGTCATCTTGGATTTCCAATCAGCTACTTTTGATCTACAAGTTACCCTGATGCGTCCTACCAAGTTTGGAGTCAATAGGCCTTTCGGCTCAGGAGAAGAAGAGAAAAATAGACTTTCAAGATGGCGACCATGGCGGCCATCTTGGATTTCCGATTCGAACGATTTTAGCTACTTTTGATCTACAAGTCACCCCAATGCTTCCTACCAAGTTTCGAGTCAATTGGCATTTTGGATAAGGAGAAGAAGTGAAAAATAGATTTTCAAGATTTAGGATCGGCAAAATTTTAGCTATTTTTTATCTACATGTCACACCTATGCTTCCTTGCAAGTTTGGAGTCAATTGGCCTTTCGGTTCAGGAGCAGAAAAACAAAATATAGATTTTCAAGACAGCTGCCATGGCAGCCATCTTGGATTTCCGATCGGAACAATTTTAGCTATTTTTGATCTACAAGTCACCCCAATGCTTCCTACCAGGTTTGGAGTCAATTGGCTTTTGGGTTCAGGAGAAGAACCGAAAAATAGATTTTCCAAGATGGCTGCCATCTTGGATTTCGGATTGGCATGATTTTAGCTATTTTTGATCTACAAGTCACCCCAATGCTTCCTAGCAAGTTTGGAGTCAATTGGCCTTTCGGTTCAGAAAAAGAAGCAAAAAATAGATTTTCAAGATGGCTGCCATGGCGGCCATCTTGGATTTCCAATCGGCACGATTTTAGCTATTTTTGATCTACATGTCACCCCAATGCTTCCTAGCAAGTTTCGAGTCAATTGGCCTTTCGGTTCAGGAGAAGAAGCGAAAAATAGATTTTCAAGATGGCGGCCATGGCAGCCATCTTGGATTTCCGATCAGCACGATTTTAGCTATTTTTGATCTACAAGTCACCCCAATGCTTCCTAGCAAGTTTCGAGTCAATTGGCCTTTCGATTCAGGAGAAGAAGCGAAAAATAGATTTTCAAGATGGCAGCCATGGCGCGATCGGCATAATTTTAGCTATTTTTGATCTACAAGTCACCCCAATGCTTCCTAGCAAGTTTGGAGTCAATTGGCCTTTCCGTTCAGGAGAAGAAGCGAAAAATAGACTTTCAAGATGGCGGCCATCTTGGATTTCCGATCGGCATGATTTTAGCTATTTTTGATCTACAAGTCACCCCGATGCTTCCTAGCAAGTTTGGAGTCAATTGGCCTTTCGGTTCAGGAGAAGAAGCGAAAAATAGATTTTCAAGATGGCAGCCATCTTGGATTTCCGATCAGCACAATTTTAGCTATTTTTGATCTAGAGGTCACCCTGATGCTTCCTACCAAGTATCGAGTCAATTGGCCCAGGGGTGTACGAGGAGTAGGCTTTTAAAGCAATTGTTGACGCCACACGATGAACGACGGACGACGGACATTGACTGACCACAATAGCTCACCATAAGCGTTTCGTGCTCAGGTGAGCTAAAAAGCAAGAAAATTTTTTGTAAAGCTTTAACTTATTTTCTTATTTTATACTGACTTTATTTTTGTTCTTCAAGGGAGCCAACTCAGAAGAGTACCGTAATGTGCTTAAAAATTGGGACATTAAAAAAATAATAATTTTTTTTTGCTGTAGCAATACTTAGGACAACAAAAAATAATTATTTTTTGGGGTGTCCCAAAACTTGGGGTCAGGATGAAGATGCAGCCGCCGTGCGCAGACCGAAATTTTCGGTCCCGTGTTCGGCAAGATGAAAGTGTAAAAATCGTTATTTACGGTAAAAACAAGTTAATAAAAGAAATTACCACTTGATTGTTCTTCTTTGCAGCCCCTAATCCTTAATTTATGGATAATCCACCTTTAATTAGTTACATGTCAGTGACAACAATCAGGCTAATTGCGTTTCTAATTTGCCAGGTGCACAAATATACTATCGTAAAAACTGACGACTGTAGTAAACCGTTAGTCACGTGTTTTATTCCGCTGCTGGCATTGGCCGATAACAACACGTCATGCTGTAAACAAAAGTGTATCGAAATCTCCCTGTTTATTTATAGAATAGCAGCTCAGTGTTTTTTTTTAGTTTATTTTTGATAACGTATTTTATGTTGTGTGTGTAATAATTTTGCACAGGCACAGTGTTAAGTACACACATATTAAAACTTTCAGTCGTTACATAGATTAGATTGTCATAATTTATCATCAATAACTCACCATAAAGGATCGCCCCTTAAATCGCCAATCGCCAATCACAACTGCAGCAGACGACAGTTTGATTTTTGTTTTCAAAGAAAAGTCTTGATATTTCATGTGAAGCGTCTGCTGCAGACGATTCGCATGAACGCTTTGATTAGCAAGTGTTCGAGTAATCTGGATTACCAGGGTGTATTTGCCTTGATAAAAATTGGTTTTCTACAGTCCTCGTTCTACGAGGTCATGTGGAGCAGTCTACTTGCAGTATTTCCCAAAGTACCGAGAACGCAAAAGCTGTAAAACATTTTTTTATTTTTAACATTAAAAGTTGCTTTAAATTAACAAATAATGAAACTAATTATGATAATAATAAAAAAAAATACAAGCTCACAAATAAATATGCAAATAGGAGGCGTGACTAAATACGTCATGGATCAAATATGGCAGCCAAGCTCTCGATGTCATGGTTTTACACATTTTTATCCACGGATTCCTGAAAAATGAAGAAGTTTTGGGGTATTCTAAAGGGCAGGGCCATTTGCTATTGGCTTTAAGCTTTGGCTGCTTTAATGAGAAAATCACGGGAAACTGGATAAATTCGGTAAATACTTCTCATTTTTTCCATGAACGAACATCAACCAAGAGATCTTTTTGGGGGAAAAAAGGGGCCGATAAACTGTGTCCCAATTCTTTGGAAACAAAAATTACAGATTTCTGATGAAAATTTTAGTATGTCCCAAATATTTGGGTCATCAAAAATAATTATTTTCAAGAATTTAGGACGTGTCCCAAAACTTTGGGTGTCCCAATTTTTAAGCATATTACAGTATTAAAAAACAAAAAAAAATGTTTATAAGTTTTGATATTAGTCAAGCTTCTTAATTCTGTATCATTTAATAAATGTATTTTTAAAGATTTAATAATGGCAACATTTCCTTGCAAATCTAATAAAAGAAGATGTAAAAAAAAAAATAAATAAAATAAATAACTTGCCCATATGGCCATAACTTTAGTTATTTGTATTTATGACATTTCAGCTTGATCGGAAGTAAACTGTAGGAGGATTTAGCCAGAAACAAAAAAATTAACAGAAATTTTCAAAGGGGTTTAGCTCTGCTAATATTTGGTGGACTGTAACCTTGAAACAATATGTGCTGCTCCACATCATGGTCTAACTACAAATCAAGTTTCAGCTTGATCGGATGTAACCTGTAGGAGGAGTTAGCTGGAAACGAAAAGTTTACAGAAATTTTCAAAGGGGCTTAACTCTGCCAATATTTGGTGCACTGTAACCTTGAAATAATATGGGCTGCTCCACATCATCGTGTAACTATTTATGAAGTTTCAGCTTGATCGGACGTAAACTGTAGGAGTATTTAGCCAGAAACGAAAAATTAATAGAAATTTTCAAAGGAGTACAACTCTGGTGGACTGTAACCTCAAAATAATATGCGCTGCTCCACATCATGGTCTAACTATAAATGAAGTTTCAGCTTGATCGGATGTAAAATGTAGGAATAGTTAAACAGAAATAAAAAGTTTACAGAAATTTTCAAAGGGGCATAACTCTGCAAACATCTGGTGGACTGTAACCCCGAAACAAAACGCACTGCTGCACATCATGGTCTAACTATATACCAAGTTTCAGCTTGATCAGATGTAAACTGTAGGAGGAGTTGGCCAGAAACGAAAAAGTATTCGGACGGACGGATGGACGCAGGCCATACCCCATAACATAATACGTCCCGTTTTTCAAACGGGCGTATAAAAATAGATTTTCAAGATGGCCACCCTGGCGGCAGTCTTGGATTTCTGATGGGGGAGAATGATTTTAGTTATTTTTGATCAACAAGTCACCCCAATGCTTCGTACCAAGTTTTGAGTCAATTGGCCCAGGGATGTAGGAGCAGTAGGCTTTAAAAGCAAATTGCTGATGCCGCACAACAGACAGCGGACATTGACCAATCTAAACAGCTCACCTTGAGCACTTTGTGCTCAGCTTAGCTAAAAAGCTGTAAATACTATGTAGTGGTTCCAGCTGATGATGTTTATGATGATCAGTTTTAGTCCCATTAGACCTTTTCAGTCGAAGTGTTCTAGACAGCCAAAAGGTGAATTACTTACCTGAATAATAGCGAAAGCAATTGCTGTTCCAGCAATGTAGACCAAATTCTTCAGGAACGTATCCTCCAACAGTGACACACAGCCCTAAAAAGAACAAAAGAACTAGATACAAGAGGATATCGCTCACCTAAGTTCACTGCTTTAAGATTTTTGTATAAATTTTATGATCAAGAGAAACATGATGGTCCAATATTTCTGATATACTGAAATTAGTCCAGTGATTTCTAACAAGAAGATTTTTTATAATTTTCTAAATAGATATATAGGGAAAATAAGCCCTGCCCATTAGCAGCCATTTTTTTTTTGAAGAATCATGATGGCTTGAACAATCTTGGTAGAGAGTCATCAAAGAAACATTTTTCTGCAAAATTATATTGAAATCGGTCTAGTGGTTTAGGACAAGAATTTGAAAGATTTCTATATCAATATAAAGGGAAAATAAGCCCAGCCGCCAGGCAGCCATGTTTTTTTAACAAATTGTCATGGCCGGAACAATCTATCTATCTCTATCTATCTATCTCTCAATACGGCATACACCCTCAACTGAGTATTATGTGTAGGGGTCCCCGCAACATGCGGTTAAAGAAAAGGTTTAAAAAATACAGGCCAGATAATGAGAAATAAACAAGAGGACCATGATGGTCCTATATTGCTCACCTGAGCAAACAGATTTGCATACATACCGTTGAAGTTTCAGCCAAGTTCACTGCTGTAAGATTTTTGTATAAATTTTATTGCCCTGCCCCAACCCCCCCATCCCTACCCCTCCCCCTCCCCCTCCACCCCACCAGTGGCCATGTTTTTTGAACTGAATCTTGAAAGAGGGTCACCAAAGGAACATTTCTGCCGTTATACTGAAAGTGGTCCAGTGGTTTCTGACAAAAAGATTTTGAAAGTGTTTTATATAGCTATAAAGCCCTACCCCCTAACGACCATGTTTTTCGACAAATCAAAACAGCTTGAACAAACTTGGTAGAGGGTTACCAAAGGAACATTCTTGCCAAGTTTTATTGAAATCTGTTCAGTGGTTTCAGAGAAGAAGATTTTTAAAATTTTCTATTTAAATATATAGGGAAAATCAGCCCCACCCCCTAGCAGCCGTGTTTTTTGACGAACCATGATTGCTTGAACAATCTTGATAGAGCGTCACCAAAGCAACATTACAGCCAAGTAATATTGAAATCAGTCAGGGGGTATTTGACAAGAAGAATTTTAAAGTTTTCTATGCAGATCAGGGCTCCGGAAAACAGGAAAAATAGCCAGTCTGGACCGAAATTAAGAATTCTGGACCGGTTTCAAACACCCCAAAACGCTAATAATTAGGTCCAACAGGTTTGTGCCTTGAACCCCATTTTTTCCCCAACCAACCAATTTTCACGAATCAATGATGTCTAAAAAATCACAAACGGTCAAGTCTTCCCAAACTGACAACGTCCGCGCACCTTTTAAATGCGATATTATGGTAGTTAAAAGGTTCTAAACGGTCATTTGACATGTATATTGGAGAGACAGATGAATAACCGCAACCTACCGCAGCACAAATCAATTACCTCATTATCCAAACATTGTCAAAAAAATCAACACTTCACTGTCCTTTGTGCGGTAAACAAGCAATTAACAGGAATCATCAGTAATGGTAGTCTGCTAATCAATCCGTTTGTGTGACACGTGTGAATACACTGAGACTGCAAAACACCAGGTGCAGTCTGCATGTCCAAAAGATCAAAGGTCTCTTTAACTGAGAGTGATAAAAGAATGCATCGCTTGAACGCACCCGTTTTCCTCCTCTTCTTTTTTGTTTTGATCAACACGGTTTGTCGGTCCCAGATTTGATAAATTAATTCCCAAACCATGTACGTCCTGATCAGATGTCGCATACAAAGGCGTCCGATCTGGGTCTTATTGTTTGCTTCTTTTTTTTTTTTTTTTTTTTTTTGTTGACGGCCGTAACACGCAAGGTAGATTTCCCAGTAAAAATAAGTAATGCACCACTTGCGCTAGACAAGATTGGTCAGTGCTTAAAATTTAAGCAGTCTGGTCAAATCTTGAAACATTGAAAACTGCAAACCGCCCGTGGCGCAGGCCTTTTTTTATCAGACCTAATTAGGTCCATGAAAGTCGTTTCGTTCCGTCTCTCCTGTTTCCCGCCGTCTCAGCGCTTACACAAGACGGGAATCAATTGTTTATAAATAGTTATCTAGGAAAACCCTGCGGAGGTGGAAATAACTACAAAATTGTCTTTTTTTTTTTTTTCTTTCTTTTTACATACCTGACTGTATTTATTGATGATGCCAGCTTTGATCATGCTCGTTATACCCGGACTTCCGTCATATAACGGAGTTGAGGTGTATTATTTAAAAGAAGTTATAGGACTGCCAATTGTCATTAGTTTTCGTGACAGGTGATATTAAATATATATATATATATATATATATTTTTTTTTTTTGTTTGGAAATGGGCTCATTGATGACGTCATCGTCATCGGCTGGACCGATTCAGATTTCAGAATTTCCAGAGCCCTGATGCAGATATATACGAAAAATAAGCCCCGCCCCCTGGGGGCCATGTTTTTGACGTATCATGAAGGCTTGAACAATCTTGGTAGAAGGTCACCAAAGCAACATTCCTGCCAAGTTACAATGAACTCGGCCCAAGGGTTTCTTACGAGAAGATTTTTAAAGTTTTCTATATAGATATATTGGGAAAATAAGCCCCGCCCCCTAGCGGCCATGTCTTTTGACGAATCCAAATGGCTTGAACAATCTTGATAGAGGATTACATAAGAAACATTCCTGCAATGTTATATTGAAATTGGTCCAGTGGTTTCTGACAAGAAGTTTTTTAATTTTCTATATAGATATATAATATAGGGAAAATAAGCCCTGCCCCCTGGCGGCCATGTTTTTTGACGAATCCAAAATGGCTTGAACAATCTTGATAGAGGGTTACATAAGAAACATTCCTGCAATGTTATATTGAAATTGGTCCAGTCGCTTCTAATAAGAAGATCATTAAAGTTTTCTATATTATAGTTATATAGGGAAAATAAGCCCCATCCCCTAGCGGCCATGTTTTTTGACAAATCATAACAGCTTGAACAATCTTGGTAAAGGGTCACCAAGGAAACATTTTTGCCAATTTATATTGAAATCGGTCCAGTGGTTTCTGACAAGAAGATTTTTTCTAGTTTTCAATTTAGATATACAGGGAAAACAAGAGGCCCACAGGCCACGGGTCGCTCACCTGAGTGACATAGCCACTGCAGATATGCAGATGTTATGCAACATTTTTTCAATCCTGTCATCGCAACTAATGAAAAGATCATCCTTTAAGCAGTTCTTAATTTTGAAGAATATTATATATGGTATGACAGTCAATGGAGCATGATCATTTGAGCAAACTCTCAATCACATTTCAAAAGTAGGATCAATGTGAAATTTGGTGGCATTTGGCTAAGTGGTTTCTGAAGAATCATGATTTTATACACGTAAACAGCACAGTGGCAGGGAAATATAATAAACATAAACAAGATAGCAGCCACCTTGGATTTCCAATCAGAATGATTTTAGCTACTGTTGATCTACAAGTCACCTCGATACTTCCAATGAACTTTGTGTGAATTGCCCTTTCGGTTCAGGAGAAAAAGTTCAAAACAGATTTTCAAGATGGCCGCCATAGCCGCAATTTGGGATTTCCTATCGCAACAATTTGAGCTATTTTTGAGGTACAAGTCACCCAGATGCTTCCTACCAAGTTTCGAGTCAATTAGCCTTTCAGTTCAGAAGAAGGGAAAAATAGATTTTCAAGATGGCCGCCATCTTGGATTTCCGATCGGAACAATTTTAGCTATTTTTATATCTACAAGTCATCCCGATGCTTCCTACCAATTTTCGAATCAACTGGCCCTTTGGTTCAGAGCGAAAAAAAGAGTTTCCAGGTGGCTGCCATGACGGCCATCTTGGTTTTCCGATCAAAACAATTTAAGCTATTTTAGATCTACAAGTCACCCAAATGCTTCCTACCAAGTTTCGAGTCAAATGGCCTTTCAGTTCTGGAGAAGAAGTGAAAAATAGATTTTCAAGATGGCTGTCATAGTGGCCATCTTGGATTTCTGATAGGGACGATTTTAGCTATTTTTGATCTACAGGTCACCCAAATGCTTCCTACCAAGTCAATAAGCCTTTCGGTTCAGGAGAAGAAGTGAAAAATTTCCAATCGGAACGATTTTAGCAATTTTTAATCTATAAGTCACCCCGATGCTTCCTACCAAGTTTCAAGTCAATTGGCTTTTGGGTTTAGGAGAAGAAGGGAAAAATACATTTTCAAGATGGCCACCATGGCGGCCATCTTGGATTTCCGATCAGCATGATTTTAGCTATTTTTGATCTACAAGTCACCCTGATGCTTCCTACCAAGCTTGGAATCAATTGGCCTTTCGGCTCAGGAGTAGATGCGAAAAATAGATTTTCAAGATGGCGGCAATGACGGCCATTTTGCATGTCCAATTGGAACTATTTTTGATCTACAACTCACCCCGATGCTTCCTACCAAGTTTCGAGTCAATTGGAATTTGGGGTTAGTAGAAGAAGCGAAAAATAGATTTTCAAGATAGCCGCCATGGCGGCCATCTTGGATTTCCGATCAGCACGATTTTAGCTTTTTTTTATCTACAAGTCAGCCCGATGCTTCCTAGCAAGTTTGGAGTCAATTGGCCTTTCGGTTCAGGAGAAGAAGCGAAAAATAGATTTTCAAGATGGCAGCTATGGCGGCCATCTTGGATTTCCGATCGGCACGATTTTAGCTATTTTTGATCTACAAGTCACACCAATGCTTCCTACCAAGTATCAAGTCAAATGGCCCAGGAATGTTGGAGGAGCAGGCTTTTAAAGCAATTGTTGACGCCGCACGACGGACGACGCACAATGCACGACTGACATTGACTGACCACAATAGCTCAGCATGTGCACTTCGTGCTCATGGTGAGCTAATAAGCCCCACCCCCCCCTAGTGGCCATGTTTTTTGACAAATCATGACGGCTTGAACAATCTTGGTAGTGGGTCGCCAAGGAAACATTTCTGCCAAGTTATACTGAAATCGGTGACGTCGTTCCTGACAAGAAGATTTTTTCAAGTTTACTATATTGATATATAGGGAAAATAAGCCCCGCACCCCTGGGGGCCATGTTTTTTCATGAATCATGATGGCTTGAACAATCTTGGTAGAGGATCACCAAAGGAACATTTCTGCAAAATTATACTGAAATCGGTCCGGTTGTTTCTGACAAGAAGATTTTTAAAGTTTTCTATATAGATATATAGGGAAAATAAGTCCCACCCCCTAGTGGCCATGTTTTTTGATGAATCCAAATGGCTTGAACAATCTTGGTAGAGGATCACCAAAGGAACATTTCTGCAAAATTATATTGAAGTCAGTCCAGTGGTTTCTGATAAGAAGACTTTTAAATTTTTCTATATAGATATATAGGGAAAATAAGCGCCGCCCCAACTGGCGGCCATGTTTTTTAATGAATCCAAATGACTTGAACAATCTTGGTAGAGGATCACCAAAGGAACATTTCTGCAAAATTATATTGAAATTGGTCCAGTGGTTTCTGACAAGAAGATTTTTTAAGTTTTTAGTTAAAAAATCTATTTTTAGCTCCTGTGACCTAGATGTGCAATGGACCGGAACCATTTGAAAAATTTTGAAAGAGGACCAACCAAGGATCATTCTTGTGAAATTTGGTCAAAATCCTATTAGTGGTTTAGGAGGAGATGTTGTTTAAAGATTGTGGACGGAGAGACGGATGACAACGACGACAGACGGTGGAATGAGCCTTTGGCTCAGGTGAGCTAATAAAAGTGCATTGTGTTAGTGTTAGTGTATTATACAGAAGGAAAGAAAAGTGAGGATAAAAACAGTGGTGGTGTTTATGGTTTGAGATGGCACACCTGACTTGCAGCCTGTTTAAAGCTATCAAGGTTAGTCAGGGTGGTGGTGGTGGAAGGGAGATTGTTCCACTGAACGACTGCTAAAGAATAGAATGAATATTTGTAATAGTCAGTCCAGGTGTATATCTGTCTGTATGCTAGTGAGTGGGTTGTACGCCGTGAGGTACAGCTCAGTGGTATGATATATGTTGGGAGAGGTACTGCTACATATCCATAGATGATTTTGTAAAATAGGACCAGTTTCGAATCTGCACGCCGCTGCTCTATGGGTATGCCAGTGGAGTTTCTCTAACATGTCCAAAATACTTGAATATGGCGAATAGTCATTCAGTACCCATCGAGCTGCCCTCCTCTGTACCATCTCGATTTTGTTAATATCATCTTTAGTATGGGGGGTCCCAGACTGGAGCGGCATACTCCAGCTGTGGACGGACTATGGCCTTATAAGCACATTCTCGAAGTTGGGGGTTCTTGGCTTTCAAGTTTCTGCGCATGAAGCCAAGGGACGTTGGCATTGCCAGTGATCCTGGCAATATGGGGCTTCCAGTATAGGTCATGGGAGATGTCTACTCTGAGATACCTGGCACAGGGGACCACCTCCAGTGCTTGGATGGGCAATGTGTAGGCTGTGTGGAGGGGTGATCGTGATCTGGTCACGCTTATTTCCCCGACACTTACCTGGATTGAATTCCATATTCCAGTGTACCTCCCAGTCCTGCAGAATGTCAAGGTCATCTTGGAGCTGCCAGGAATCAGCAAGGCTATTAATGGCTAAGTATACTGCTGTATCATCAGCAAAGTCTTACCTGACTTTTGACCTTTTCAGGCAGGTCATTTATGTATACCAGGAAGAGGATTGGTCCAAGGACTGATCCCTGAGGGACACCTGATGTTACTGGTACTTCCTCAGAGCAATCCCCCTCAAGGAAAACAGTCTGTGACCTGCCATTCAGAAATGACTTGATCAATCTCAGGAATTTGCCTCTGATACCATGCAGCTTGTAGATGAGCTTCTCGTGGCTGACCTTGTCAAATGCCTTGCTGAAGTCCAGCAGTATTATGTCTGTTTGCTTTCCTTCGATGAAGTTCCGCTATTAACATGGTGAGTTGGGTTTTGCAAGACCTCTTAGCACAAAAGCCGTGCTGAAGGTCACAGAGGATCTGATTTCTGTCCAAAGGTAGATCTTGGTCACCAAAGCAATATTTCTGCCACATTATACTGAAATCAATCCAGTGGTTTCTGACAAGAAGATTTTTAAAGTTTTCTATATAGATAATTAGGGAACATAAGCTCTGTCCCCTGGTGGCCATGTTTTTTGACAAATCACGCTGGCTTGAACAATCTTGGTAAAGGATCACCAAAGGAACATTTCTGCCAAATCATATTATCTCAGTATCACTAATTATCACTTCCAACAGTCTCTATAGGGTAAAGTTTCACAACTGGTCTTGTAGTAGTTCCACGTTTTGTCTTCACCTTCAAGGCACAAACTGATCCATCGCTCCCAGTGATCAGGTCCTCGACTACTGCTAGGCTCCAACGGCTTCGTAGTCCCTTGTCATGGATCTGCATGACATCTCCCACATGGATATGTTCCTCTCTCATTTCCATAGTTTTGTGATACTCTCGTAATGCCGTGAGGTACTCAGATCTCCGTTTCCAGAACTGACTAATAATGTTCGCCTGAGATCTGGCCCGGTTTGTGAGTGTCGTCTGGTCCCTCTGAACTACCGTAATATCATTGTCTGTGTAGTGCTCATGGTATGGTATTGACATCATTTTACGGCCGTAGAGTAGATGCTACGGCATTAATGGCTCCAAATCGTTGATATTCTAGGACACGTGCGTGAGCGGTCATTCATTACCGCCTCAATTTCCATCACCCTCATCTGTAATGTTTCCATGGATATAAATCGTCTTCCCAGAGTCTTCTTCAAAGACATTTTCTTAAGTCCAATGAGGCGCTCCCAGAAACCACCACACCAAGGAGTGTTTGCGGGTATAAATCTCCACTCTGTTCCTCTTCTGCAGAGTTCCTCTTGAATGGCTGCTGAGCTGAACAACATCTTAAGCTGGTTTGCTGCAGCAATATACATAGTGGCATTGTCTGAGATCATCACCTTGGGTAAGGACTTGCGGCTTGTAAATCTCTGGAATGCTTGAAGAAATGAGTCTGTAGACAAGTCTGGTACGACTTCATGGTGAACGGCTCTGGTAGCTGTGCACGTATAGAGGCAAATGCAACATTTCTTTTCACTTCCGTTAGCATTCTTCACGTACAGAGCACCTGTTAAATCAACAACAGTGACGCTCAATGGCGGCGCTTCTTTTCTTGGTTTTTGGGTAAGGGTGGTGGGTCTGGTGTTCCATACAGTCTGCCAATAACTCTGTTACATTTCACACATGTAAGTAGTAACGATCTGACGCACTGACGGATGGCAGGTATCCAAAATTTCTGTCTCAGTTGGGTGATGGTAGAGTTTACTCCAGAATGCAGTTGGTTCTCGTGAGCGTCAAACACGATCAATTTGGTAAGCTCATGTTTCTTAGGTAGCAAGTAGGGAAACTTCGTTGCATAGTCCAGGGGCGCATTATGTATTCTTCCGCCGCAACGAACGACACCATTGCCATCTAGGTACAATCTGAGTTGTCTCACCAGTGGTAAACGTGAACTCTTGCTGTTTGTCTTCATACTTGCTATTTCCTCTTGATAATTGAAGCTTGACACGATTTCAGCCATCTAATTTCAGCATCATACAGTTTGTTTGCTGTCAAGCTGCTTGTAACTCTGTTTGCTCTTTGTCATCTGCAACTGTCGATGAATCTGCACCTGTATGCAGTGACTCAAAGCAGTCTCAGGTAAGTACTGTGGTTGGTTTCGTCGATCACTCGTTGAATACCTGGGATCTCAGTGCACTGAAGACTCGAAACTGCTGTCGTCTGCCTATGGGCGTCAGCTGCATCTTCAGGTAGCATCTGTACCGTTGATTTGTTATATTCCCAGGTAGGCCACTGATCTCTGTTTGGGAGCCATGCAGGCTTTATGCAATTTTATCTAGATCTTGTGGGATTTACTTTTTTTAAGGTCATGTAATAAGGCTCCTCTGAACTTCTGACGTTCAAATTTAGAGTTTTAGGGCCCGGTTAAGGTCATGTCGAGCTGATAAGTTCACCCATTTAAGCTTAGCGTACCATAAAAGGGGCACTGGCAAATAGTGTAGATCCAGATCAGATGCCGCATCGTTGGATCAGGGTCTACATTATTTGCTTTAACTTCAGAATTTTCTACGAAACATGACAATAATAAAAAAAAACCAACCAGGCATCCCTTGTAATGGAAATTGACCGTTCTGAAGAGTGAAAATAGAAGAGTCCACTCGGCATAAATGGGTTAACCTACTTGTTCTTGTCCTGGGTAGGGCTAGTCCTCTAAGCGATTAAAGCAAACAATGTACATTGTCAAAAAGGGGATTTTGGGATCATTGTGGGTGCCTTATTTTGATCGTATTGCTGCAAAGTCAATGTCCAATGCTTCATTTATACTGTAAAAATTGTAAAATATTGTAACATATATTTGTATCATATATTTGAGAGCCTCATGGAAGATTAGAGCCATTGTTTGCTAAATGTTGTCACCCTCGTTAAATAAAGTCTTTACTTCCTTCCTTCCTTCCTTACTTACTTACTCACACCCAGATCAGACGCCGGAGAACGCGGCGTCTGATCAGGGTCTACTTTTTTGTTTTAGGTTCGGAAATTTCTACGAAATATGATAATGATAAAAAACAACCAGACAACGCTTATAATGGAAGAGTCGAAATAGAAGACTCCACTCGGTATAAATGGGTTAACCTACTCGTTCTTTTCTGGGTAGGGCTAGTCCTCTAAGCGATTAGCCAGTGCTTGTGGGCATTCTTTCACCAGTATTTTTACTGATAACTGTCCCTCTTGAATTAGCGGAATGAGGAAAACGACTGTAGAAATGATTTCATGATCAATCTCCATGAAAGTTATGTGGGTAGCTGGGATTCGAGCTTCCAACATCAGCTGTGCTATATTTTTTTGGAATTGAGACCGTGTACTGTATTCTTTGCTTCGACTGTATGGGCCACTTTTATGCACCAGTCATTTGAATCTCTGGGATAGCGGGGACATAGCGGGAGTTAAGTACCGTTATTTAACCCCCGATGAGCCCTGGCAGTGCTGTAGGTGTGCTGGTGCTGGTTTCCAGCCAAAATGTTTTGCATGCATAAATTAGAGCCACATCAACCTCATACTGTCAATGAAACTTTACCTTTGAATATAGCTGTATGGAGTAAACCAGACCTTTTACCATGAAAAAAGTACAGGTTGATTTTTGCAACAGAAAGCAGACTTTTCCAGGAAACAAATTTGGCCCCGAGGTGGAGAGGCGTTTAGCAGGGCTTTTACCATAAATTTGTCCCTGCAGTACAGGGCGTTTAGCAGGGTTTAAAAACTGAAAAGTTAAAAGCCCTGCTATTCCCTGAGGGCCGGGACTACATTATTGATTCAGGAGAAGTGAAGCTGCGCATGCGCGCATATGCAAAGTGTGCAGTAATATAACTATTCCTAGTTAAAACACTGGACAGCCTTCCTGTGTCAACAGTTTTTCTTTGCTTACCATACAAGAAAAGAAAAGAAAAAAGAAACGCCTGGAACTTTAACTTCAAGAATATTTTATTATCATTATTATTTTTTCCCTGCATAAAAATATACCGCCGACACACCCATGTTTGGGCTGAATGGCAGGCAGATAGTGAAGACCTAGGCCTGCTTTCCAGTCTTCGGGTAGCTTCCTTTTCTTCATCTTACATCTTTGGTAAGCTGCACACTCGCGTAGCTGGGGTCACTTAAATAATTATACAGACAAATGCGGGGTAAGATTTACTCTGTAGGTTTTACTGTTCAATTGGAGGGGGAGGCGGGTAACTTCATGTTGGAAATATATTCTTAAGGTAATTGCAGATTTCATATTTTAGGAATAACAAGGAGTCATAATCCACCCACTAGAGAGAACTGGACATTATGCGTACGCATACACATCTTTCATTCCCGTGATACTGGTAATGAACTTTAATGACAACTGTATCATTCCCTGATTTAATATCCTACGTTTTACAATTTGGCGAAAACCCGAAAATGCAATGCTACTAACAAGGTAGTCCGTAAATAATTAAAGGCTTGCTTGTCAACAATAGCCTACCTACCATAGTTCTGCATCTGAAATATCGGCCAATCATTAACGATAATGCAAGGCTGGGCATACCATCTTTATTTGGGAGCCATTAGTGCCCTTGTGGGAGTAAACAATGTGACGTGAATGCAAATCGCATCACGGGAGCATGCGTTTTAGTGGACCCATAGTGAATCTTACTTTAGTTACCTCTCACGTCAGTTTGACGCATATGCATGTTCAGAATTTATTCTTTAATGATTATTCTTTAACTCTTTTCTTACTCGGAACTCACTTTTTTAACTCGAAACTCACTTTTCTTACTCGAAACTCACTTTTCCTACTCGAAACTTGCTTTCCTTACTCGAAACTCACTTTTTTAACTCGAAACTCACTTTTCTTACTCGAAACTTACTTTTCTAACTCAAAACTTAGTTTAATTACTCGAAATTTCGGAAAGTATTGTCAACAGGGGACTCTTGTGTCTCCAAGCGTGAGAGAGCATATAAACTCCCCTGGACACAACGAGAATGATAAACTTTTTTGGGGGTTACAATTAAAAAAAAAATGATAACACTAACTAGAGTCTCGTATATTAATATTAGAGTCCTATATTGTATTGATGAAAAATTGCAAGACAAGAAATAGATCTTGAAAGAAGTGTCTATATTGGTTGTAACCGGGGAAAGAAAGTAGACAATTTTTATTTGGGAGTACCCATCTGCTAGCGTAGATTTATATCATAGCATTTGCATAAGATTTGTTGTAGGGGATATGTAAAATAAGAAGCCGCATAACGCATTTCTTCACTGGTTATACCTATTTTATTCAAGGCAAATAACTCTTTTTTTTTTCTTTTGAAATAGTAAGTATCCATATGTGAAGAAAAAAAAACAGTTCTAGAAGAAAATTGTGGCTAGTCTAGGGAGCCATATCACAGCATATGAATATAGCGTAAAAGCACAACAGACCTGCGTAATTCATGATGTCATTAATGTTTTACAATTAAAAATTATACACGGGTTGTTAAACTAAACAGAGAATTTTATGGGAAACAAGAAATGACTTTATAAATGTAATTGTTAATGGCTTACAAATAACTGTTTACCTAAATTGACATAAAAATCATGCTCGGAATAGCACATTATCACTGATAAACATTTGAAATACTTACGAAGCAACACATTGAGCATATTTTCAATTTGCCACATTTGTCACCTTTTTCATCAGTGTTTTAACAAACTGTTTTCACAAGCAATTTTCTTTTAAGATAAGCTTTAAAGTAGAACACGAGGGAAATGTATATTTGCTCCCATCCATCCCTCTTTATATTTTCAAGTAGGGTTTTTACTTACTGTACCAGAACCCGTATGTGGGCTGAGGATGATGTAGTTTCCATGTTGGCCCTTGGGTACAGACTGGGATGGAGTAAGTCACAGGAATAGTGGCACTGACGGACAGAGAGCAAAAAAAGTGTTACACGGGACCTGGCCCATTTTTGAGAGAAAAGTTATACAGGCTTGTAAGACAGAAGGAAACACCCTTAGAGCAAGGCTATCCATGCCTTAAAAGTTAAAGGGCTTCAATATTTTGTCCCGTTACATAACTTGGGGCTCGTCCCGTTACAGAGTATACCTTCTGCATAATGTTTTGCAAACCTTCCATTATAGTTACTCTTCTGTTCACATCTTTTTGTTCCCACAAACATACCTTTTGCTTCAATTCATTTCTGCATAACATTCCCAATTTCCACTAGTAACTCCCCAGATATGACATATTTTGTCATATCTTTTCTTGTTATCCATTACAGCCCTGCTGAAAGCCCTGCTCTGCGGGGACCTGCTGACAGTCATAGTACCGCTCTTTCCGTACAGTAAATTCCGCTAGGGGTATATTTGTGCAACAAAACAATCCTGGCACTGCGGGGAGCTACCCTGCATACTATCCCCGCTATCCCCCTCCCATTCCCGTTGGTGTTAGGGGTGGTCGGGGTCATTGGTTACAAAGGGCTTGTGCATTCCGCCAAAGAAGGCGTAAAAAATAGCTGTGTTTCTGCTAACATGCTGAAAAAAATTGGCCAGTAGGTAGGAGAAACTTTTTATATATATATATATATTTTCCTATTTTTCTCCAGAAAAGAACAGGGTCGGACCTGTAATTTTATGAAAATACAGTTATGTTGTTGAGGGTCGGACTTTACTTTTGTATTTTGCATTTTTAATGGTAATAGCTGAGTTGGATGTTTGAAACAGTGTCCTGATCAGGTTTGCGGAAACACAGCTATTTTTTCATGCCTAAGTAAGTCTAAATTTATGAACTTCGACTGCAACTTTACACTGATTTTGCAGTGATCAGACATATGTGAATGCAGAGGACAGCATTCTGTCCGTTCAGATGTAAAAGAGAAAGTTCTGCAGCCACAATACATTAAAACTAATTAATTAATGGATTACTATGTACAAGATGGAAATAATGTATGTTTTTTTGTAAATTTTTTGGAAAAGGTGATTTGAATCGCATATGCCGTGTGCAGTAAACAGTGTATATATTATCTCCCCTGCCAATGCGAAATCCCTATTCAAAATTGGTTTTGGGCATTCTATCTTTAATTTGGAACACTTAGAGCCCTTGTGGGTGTAAACAATGTGATGTGAACACAAATCGCATCACAGGAGCATGCATTTTAGTAGACCCATTGTGAATCTTACTTTAGTTACCTCTGACGTCAGTTTAAGCATATGCATGTATGCATGTTCAGAATTAATTCTATCATGATTATTCTGTAACTCACTTTTCTTACTCAAAACTCACTTTTGTTACTCATAACTCACTTTTTTAACTCGAAACTCACTTTTCTTACTCCAAACTCTCTTTTCTTACTCGAAACTCGCTTTTCTTACTGGAAACTCACTACTCAACTAAAAGTGAATCACCAACGTCTGCAGCAGATGACAGGGCAATGATCAGATAGATCTGCAATGTCAGGCCACAAGATGTGGTCACCACCAGGTCCAATGAACTACTTGCGCGGCTCGGCATTGAGGATCTGGACCTCATTCTGAAGGAGAGAAGGCTCTGCTGATATGGACATGTGGAATGCTCCAATGGTGCAGTCAAGACAAGCCTTTCACATACAGGTTGAGGGAAAACGTAGGCTTGGGAGGTCCAAGATGACATGGAAGCAGCTGACAGAGAGGGATTGCAGAGAGTGGAAGCTCTCAGCAATCAACCCTCATGATAGAAATATATGAAGATCTGGTGTGAGATCTGCCATGCGTGCAGCAAGCCAGCTATCTGGAAGGGGACCCACTGATGTGGATGTTGCCCCTGTACCTGCACGTTAATCAAAAATCCGATTATGATGATATGATGATTGTACTGTTGTTACCATCATGGGCAAGCAGTATTGGAGTCAAGCAGTGTTAGAGTCAGGCAGTTGGGGGCATAGTGTTTTACAAACACCAGCTCTAGTTCCTAATATCTTGAAAACTCAGTGATGGATATTCATCAATTTCTGCAGACACATTGATATCAACTTAAATTTTGATAGAAAAAAAGTTTTATGTTTTATGGGGTGCGGGGTGGTGGGTGAGGAGGGGGGGGATCGAATAAGCACTGCTTATTGACAGTTTTCATTCTGTCTGTATGTTAGTTCACTTTGGCATCAATATTTTCTGCTAAGTTGTTTTTTGCTTACATTTGTGACATTCTTCACTTGATATGTGTAAAGTATAACCCTGGAGAGACACAGGTGTCGGTTACAGACTCAGCATTTTCATTTAACATTTGCATTATTATTTTGCAGTAAGTTCTGCTTTGCTTATACTTCTGAATTTCTTAACACAAAGTTGGTGATATGTGGTTAGTACTTACTGCTGATTGTACACAGGTCAGTTAGAATCATCTTGCTGTTGCTGCAGACTAAAGATAAACCTCTTAGACTTTGAATTTGTTAACATTCCCATCAAAGGTTCTCAATCAAACTAAGTCCCTAATTTTTGTGATTTTGTGTGTTCTTTGTTGCCAAAGGCAATCCTTTTTGACTTTTATTGTGTTTAAGTTATTGATACCAGACAAAGGGCTTTATTGCCCCACGTTTTAACTGCACAATACATTAACCTATAGATAATGTGCTATTCTCTTCTGTTTTCACACCTTCCACAGAAAAACGACCTTTCAGTCGTCAATTAAAGTCTTAAACCAGAAGGTCCCTTAGGCAGTTACCTGTGTGACGTAACTCCTCCCGCTCAGTTGATCACGTGTCAGTTTCTTTTCTGTGGACAAAGAAAATCAACAAGGATTTTTTACCTGTGAAAGAAATTCCGATTATTTCTTTTCCTCACGGTTAAATTTCTGTATCCTTGTGTTTCTTTTGTTTCCTTATCACTCCTTTCACTATCTATGTTATTATTTGAAATTTTCGATTTTCGATTTCATGTTATTTTTGACTGGCCTTTCTTGACATGCTTTTTCGCGACTCTCGCTATTCGGCACAACGCTCGTGTGTGGTCGGTTCGGAAGTCATGTTTATATATACAGAATATTAACTTGTTCTTTTTGTTCCAGGTTCTTCAGCGATTCGATATAATATACCTGGACTTTTATTGGATATCTTGCAGAGATCTTCCGAGTTCGCTGAAGATTTCCATGGTGGAGAAGCTGATTGTAAAGATCTGGTCAACCCTTGATGGGTTATACAACAATTCTTTACTGATGGGAGCCCCACCCCATATGGCTTTACTGCCGGGGCAAGACCCATCAAGGTGGCATCTTTGGGTACTTAGTATCCGATAAAGTCTAAGTCCACCAGTCACCAGTCATCGGTCACCAGTCAACCAGTCACCAGTCATCCAGTCACCGGTCAACCAGTCACCGGTCAACCAGTCACCAGTCAACCAGGCACCAGTCAATCAGCTTCACCAGTCACCAGTCAACCAGGCACCGGTCAACTAGGCACAGGTCAACCAGGCACCAGTCAACCAGTCACCAGTCAACCAGTCGCCAGTCACCAGTCAACCAGTCACCGGTCAACCAGGCACCAGTCAGCCAGTCTCCAGTCAATAATTCATTATTCAATTATTTTTTGGAAAAACTTAGCTTTCTGACATATTTCACCTGACAAAATAGTCATGAATACTAGTTTCCGGTCATTATGTCTAATTATTAGTAAATTTTACCAGGCAAATAGTATCGATACTTATGCCTGGCCATTTTATTATATTTTTTCTGATTTTTCACCTGGCAAGATTTACCAATATTAGTGTCTGGTCAATTTTGCCTAATTATTATTTTCTCACCGGGAAAAAGTTTCGAATACTTGTGCTTGGTCAATTTCTCATATAATTACTATTCTTCATCGGACTAGAATTACGAATACTGCTGTCTGATCAATTTGTCAAATTATTAGTAACTTTCACCAGGCAACAGTTACGAATACTAGTGTCCGGTCATTATGTCGGGTAACTAGTGTCAGAATAGTAGTCACTAATTCCCGAACAATCTATTATTGTTTATAGAGCTTTATACACAAATCAAGTCAATGGATAGAGGTTATAAAATGAAATACATACTAACCACCTATATAATAAAATTCTGTACAGTCTTTCCCGAATCAGACTAGAATTCTAAATAATTCATTGACTTATTATAGGAGTATAATTCTATTAATATTGTAAATTAACTTATGTTTTCTCTCTTTCTTTCGCTAGAAAGAGGTTAACTTCCGATTCTAACGAATTTTCACCGGGCAGTAGTTACGTAGAAGAGTGTCAGGTCAATATGTCGGATTACTAGTGACCAAGTAGTAGTCACTAGTCCTCAATCAATATATTATTATTCATTGAGCACCATAGACATGTCTAGTCTTGGGTTATATGTTATAGAATGACACCGATGGGTTCGAATACCTACTAGCCCCTTATATCGTTGAATTCTGTCCAGTCATTTCTGAATTAGACTTAGAATTCTACTGATATATATATATATATATATATATATATATATTTATTCTTGGTAAATGAATTAAGAATTATCGGTTATGATCAAATTTGCAATTCATTGACTAAGTGTAGAAGATACTTCCATCTATATTTAAAATAACTTATCACTCTCTTTATTCGCTACAAAGAGATTAACTTCTTAGATATTCACCTTATTTGGCTCCAAGGCAAAGGTGAATTCTATAAAATTATTATTATTTCTAAGAAGAAAAATATACACAGAATCTAAAATTTTTCTTCTTTCCTTCCATGTTTTTCTACTTGCTCCCGATATGTCTCAGCATATTATCTAGGGAATAAGTTAGATAAGAAAGTAGCAATCGATCCTCTCTACTTTCTATAAATATTACAATCAGACATCTACACGAATTAGATAACTGAATTAAGAGTTTATTTATTTTTCTGCTACCTCTCTAGATTAAACGATTAGAAACTCCAGTTGAGGTACATATTTCCTTTTGTTTTTGTACATGGAAAATAGCTGAGCTGTTATGCTATGATTCCATATTATACTATCAATTGATTTATTATATAAAGAGTCTAGGTCAGTCGTGCTCTGTCTAAACTCTTGTATAAAATAATAAATAAGAAGAAAATCTTATATTTAGGCACGTATTATTCGATACGCTCTTTACAGTGGCCCTCTTTAATTTTTCCTTCTGGATCATCTAAGACTACGATAGCAATGTACCAGATAAATTTGTCTGTTATAGAATCTATTACGCTGAAGATTCTTCATCTGGGAATAATAATTTTCTATGATTACGATTGGAAATTATTTGGAAGTTTTTAAAAAACTTATAAACAATTAGACCTAATCTACGTATATTATAGGTCTACATTATCTTTTATTGAGGAATAATTTTGCTTCGACTAACTCTATACCTCTACTTTTACATTTATAACAAGAGTCCATGTCAATCAAAATTTCTCGCACCTTTGGTTTAGACAATGGATAGATATTCAGTAAAGGCATTTAATTATTCAGTACGTGACTGATTATTATTGCCTAAATTACATATTATATACAATATTTTTCTATTTCATTATTTATTGGCTTTGTAACTGTTCAGAAACTGCCAAAGTCAATTATTTCTTTCGTCTAAACTTTCTGAAAGCTTAGATTGTATATATATATTTTTAAAAAATGCTTAGAGGGTAATTAACGATAGTTTACCTCATAATAGCAGATATTATTATATTCAAATTAATCATCCCTTTGTTCTACTCTGTACGTTGTAGGTTTAGACAATAGGGAAAACATATTTAATTACGATTCGGTAAAGAAATAAGATACATTTCTTTATCTCTTTACCCTTTTTATGGTTACATTCGTTTAAGGGATCAATAGTTCTTCTCGCTATAAGAGTTCAAGTTCTCTTTGCGAGTAATGGAAAGATTAATATCTTGACTTCCAGTTCGCATTAAGAATGGTCCATATATAGATAAATATCTTTTCCGAAACTGGATATTTATACTTTACACACAATAAGTCATTTCAAGACGTTTCGATGATTATGAAATGCACTGTCTCAATTCATAACATAGAGTTTGTTTATATAAACTTAACAACGTAGTAAGTGCCTCACCTATGTTTCCAGTCAGATCTTACTATTTTGTGATACGATTTCGAACATACTGGAAGTTTTCCGATTATACATTCGGTAAATAAACTTTCGCGTAGCATTTACGCTTTAAACCATTCAGATTATTTAATAATATTTGGAGATAATATATAATAACTGATATTTATATATCTATCTTCATTAATTATCATTCTCAACTTACTTTAAGTTTAGACTGACCTTCTCGCTACGTTCCAGGTCTAAATCTAACTAACATTATGGACCCATCACCTTTTGTTACAGATAAAATATTGCCTAAACAACTTTATTAGTTTTTCTTAGTATTCAGAGCGTAACGACTACATGAATACTTGAAAGTATTTTCAACTGCGCTTGTTAAACTAAGCTAAAAACAAGCTCTAGTTTTTTCAGAATGGATACTATCAATTGACTCAGTTCAAGGAGACACATCCATTCAGATCCCATTATCTTTATTTCAGCCATACAAGTTTTTGACTAAGAACTCATTTTCTACCTACGAATAAAGAATAATGAGTCACTGTTCTTGCATATTTGGTTAAAGATAGAACGATTTATATCTTAAACCTATATGACTTTAAATTAATTATTACCTATATTATTTCAAATTTATACATGTTTAACCCTTGCGTTAGGGATCGTGGTATCAATACTATAATTTTAACTCCCTATGGTTTACGCATAGATCTAGAGAGTATATATATATTTTTTTCTTCCTGAATTCATTTACGAGTATGTAATGTGGTATTTCAGGAATTATCAACTATTCAGAAATAGGTTTTTACACTATTTATATTCAATTAAAAAATTTTTTTATTGAATATTTATCTATAAAATTCCGGGTAGTAATTTTATAACAAGTTATATGTTTAATTATTCCTTGCTTAATAAACAGTTACACTTAATTTTTATTCATAGCAGGAATTTGCCCTGTAGTATATTTTAAATTTAGTATTCATATATTTTTCTCACTATTCTTAAATATTCATACAGAATAGTAATTCTATCTCTGAACTCTTAAGTTAAGTGTTACAGAGATGATTAATCAGTACTACTGTATAAATTTTCTTCAGAATGAATATCGCCTTATTACATTCTTTCTGAGTCCTTCTCTTTTCTGAACATTTGATTCATCATTACAAAGTGGATTTTAACAATCTTCTTGTTTTTATCCATGATTATTTACCCAGGAGTAATTTTCATGGCAATCTGTTCTGGCATAGGAAGTTTCTATCCAGTTATTTCCTATTGCTTAATCTCACCAGTATAGTAAGATTTAGCCAAAATATGACTGTCTTACAGTTAGCTGTCATCAGCCTTATTCTTCTCTCTCTTATTGTCTGTCAAATTCTACGTTATGATGTTGACAGTCTCTTCCTTTATTATTTTGTCCAGGACACGAAACGCCTTAATATGTCCAATGACAAAAACTATTTAGCAATGACTTAGGTTGCCTTTTTCCTCCCAGCAGTCTTAGGCAACCTCTATTATCTTATTGCTTGTCTAAATATACGTTAATTCTTTTAGTCTAGCAATAGTTTAAACCATTAAATTTTGTATATACTTTTTCTTCTGATGGATAACTGAGATTCACTTAAATTTACTCCATCTACTCAATTATTATCTCCCCTTCTTTTAATTGATTAAAGGGGAATAATTATACAACATTATGGTTATTTCAAAAAGTCTATGGTCTGTTTATCGGAAACGGTCCTATCGCTCCAATTAAACAGACTAGCTTAGACTATTACAATTAAATAATCTTCACATATCTAGAATTTTATCCAAAATCTCTACATATGTCAGTTATCTACAGGAAACTCGAACGAGTAGACATTTCCTTATTTAAATTGAGCCTCTAAGATAGACAACTTATAGTCTAGGCTTCTGTTTGACAATTTTGTTTCGAAAATATTATCAACTATATTCCTGATCTTACATTGCAAATGGAATATTAAGGTTATGTCTCAGTGACTCATTTTTCTTTTTGGGGCCAATAGTTGTTTCCCAAAAAGAAACAAGAGGGCCATTATGGCCCTGTAATGCTCACCTGAGCAACATAGCACTTTGAGAACCTGATCTAGAACTGATCAAGGAAAACATTCTGATCAAAGTCAAAATGATTATATTAACAAGTAAGACAATGTAGCATGTCTAATGGACTGTGAAATAAAGGTCAAGGTCAAATATGGATGACTGCACTCAAGAGGCCATGATAAGATGTATGCATGTACTAAGTATCACTGGCTGTAGGAGCAATAGTTACTGAGAAACTGACCTAAACACAAACACTTCACAAGTACCAAATACCACTCTGTAGGACCAATAATTACTGAGAAACTGACCTAAACAGAAAAACTTAAGAAAGTCACTGGATAGAAAAATATACATCACCTTGAAATCATCAAGACAAACATTTTGAGCAAGATTCATGATGATCACTTCAAAAATGTTACCTCTAGGGCATCAACAAGGTTTTCCTTTGATTTGGCCAGGTGACCTAGTTTCTGAAATCAAGTGACCCAGTTTTAAACTAGACTTAGAAATCATCCAAGACAAACATTTTGAGCAATATTTATGATGATTATTTAAAAAATGTGACCTCTGGAGTGTAAATAGTTTTCTGCTGATTTGGCCTGGTGACCTAGTTTTTGACCCCATGTGACCAAGTTTCGAACTTGACCTAGAAATCATTAAGACAAACATTTTGAGCAAAATTCATGATGATTGCTTGAAAAATGTGACCACTAGAGTGTTAACAAGGTTTTCTGCTGATTTGGCCAGGTGACCTAGTTTTTGACCCCAAGTGACCCAGTTTCAAATTTGACCTAGAAATCACCAAGACAAACATGTTGAGCAAGATTCATGATGATTGCTTGAAAAATGTGACCACTAGAGTGTTAACAAGGTTTTCCGCTGATCTGGCCAGGTGACCTAGTTTTTGACCCCATGTGACCAAGTTTCAAACGACCTAAAAATCATCAAGACAAACATTTTGAGCAAGATTCATGATGACTGCTTCAAAAATGTGACTGCTAGAGTGTTAACAAGGTTTTCTGCTGGTTTGGCCTGGTGACCTAGTTTTTGACCCCAACTGACCCAGTTTCGAACTTGACCTAAAAATCATAAAGACAAACATTTTTAGCAAGAGTCATGATAATTGCTTGAAAAATGACCGCTAGAGTGATAACAAGGTTTTCTGCTGGTTTGGCCAGGTGACCTAGTTTTTGACCCCAGGTGACCCAGTTTTGAACTTGACCTAGAAATCATCAAGACAAACATTTTGGCAAGATTCATGATGATTGCTTGAAAAATGTGACCGCTAGAGTGTTAACAAGGTTTTCTGATGGTTTGGCCTGGTGACCTAGTTTTTGACCCCATGTGACCCAGTTTCAAATCTGACCTAGAAATCAACAAGACAAACATTTTGAGCAAGATTCATGATGATTCCTTGAAAAATGTGACCGCTAGAGTGTTAACAAGGTTTTCTGCTGATTTGGGCCAGTGACCTAGTTTTTGACTCCAAGTGACCCAGTTTCGAACTTGACCTAGAAATCATCAAGACAAACATTTTGAGCAAGATTCATGATGATTGCTTCAAAAATGTGACCGCTAGAGTGTTAACAAGGTTTTCTGCTGATTTGGCCCGGTGACCTAGTTTTTGACCCCAAGTGATCCAGTTTCAAACCTGACCTAGAACTCATCAAGACAAACATATTGGGCAAGATTCATGATGATTGCTTCAAAAATGTGACCGCTAGAGTGTATAGTTTTCTGCTGATCTGGCCCTGTGACCTAGTTTTTGACCCCAAGTGACCCAGTTTCGAACTTGACCTAGATTTAATAGAGGCAAACATTTTGAGCAAGTTTCATCAAGATTGGGTCAAAACTATGACCTCTAGAGTGTTAAGTTTTTCCTTTGATTTGACCTGGTGACCTAGTTTTTAACCCCAAGTAATCCAGTATCGAACTTGACCTAGATTTCATAGAGGCAAACATTCTGAGCAAGTTTCACCAAGATTGGGTTAAAACTGTGACCTCTAGAGTGTTAAGTTTTTCCTTTGATTTGACCTGGTGACCTAGTTTTTGACCCCAAGTAACCCAGTATCGAACTTGACCTAGACTTCATAGAGGCAAACATTCTGAGCAAGTTTCATCAATATTGGATCAAAACTGTGACCTCTAGAGTGTTAACAAACTAATTGTTGACGACGAATGACGGACGCCGGACGCCGGACGACGGACAGAGGGTGATGACAATAGCTCACCCTGAGCTTTTGCTCAGTTGAGCTAAAAAGGAGTGGGGGGGGGGGGGGGGGGGTGCAAATATTAGAGGGGAATAATATACAACATTATGGTTATTTCAAGTCTATGGTCTGTTTATCAGAAACGGTCCTATCGCTCCAATTAAACAGACTAGCTTAGACTATTACAATTAGATAATCTTCACATATCTAGAATTTTATCCAAAATCTCTACATATGTCAGTTATCTACAGGAAACTCGAACGAGTAGACATTTCCTTATTTAAATTGAGCCTCTAAGATAGACAACTTATAGTCTAGGCTTCTGTTTGACAATTTTGTTTTGAAAATATTATCAACTATATTCCTGATCTTACATTGCAAATGGAATATTAAGGTTATGTCTCAGTGACTCATTTTTCTTTTTGGGGCCAATAGTTGTTTCCCAAAAAGAAAAAAGGGGGGTGGGGGGGCCAAATATTAGGTCTCTGAGGCTTAAGAACTAGCTTCCTCTAGAGTCTACTATTAACATATAAGGTAGTTAGATCATAAAGATATGTTATAATTGTGAATCTACATCATTCTTTCTATTAAATATAGAATTAGAATGTATCTGATTCCTTAGAGTTTCCCCGAGTCTTAAACCAGAAGTGGTGGGATATTATTTATTTGGTGTTAGAATTAGGAGAGCTCCTCCCTCCTATTCTGCAAATTCTAGCACATTATCTATAGGTTAATGTATAGTGCAGTTAAAATGAAGTTTTTTAAAAGTAAAACATATTTTAACTATTAATATTTAACCTATAGATAGTCAATTTTCTCCCTCCTCCCCCCCTCGCTTATCTCTCCTAATTGTGTCTTTTGTTTTTACACATAAAAGAAACTGACACGTGATCAATTGAGCGGGAGGAGTTACGTCAGACAGGTAACTGCCTAAGGGACCTTCTGGTTTAAGACTTTAATTGACGACTGAAAGGTCGTTTTTCCGAAAACAGATGAGAATAGCACATTATCTATAGATTAAGTATTGATAGTTAAAATATGTTTTACTTTTAAAAAACTTCATTTTAGCTCACCTGAGCATCTGTGCAAACTTGCACTCCAGAAATTATTTTTCCAAAACCAGAGAAGTGATTTGAACCTAATTTGGTAGAGATGGAGCCTGGATATGAGAAGAAATCAAATTTTTTAAATTAATGACAATTAATCTTTTTGGTTGGTTGCCATGGTAACCAAAATATCCATAGACATATAATGGGAAAATGTCAGTTGACTACTCTGAAACTGCATTACCAATTGTAACCAAAGTGCACATTGCCAAAAGCAGAGATGCCAACCATTCCGATTTTTGCGGAATCATACGGATTTTCAAGTCTGATTTCCGCATTACGATTTCGGACATCAAAATTCCGGCAAATAACGATTTTAAATCGGTGCTGGATAAAATAAAGGAAGTTGCTCCTCCCTGTACACCGATGTGGAGAAAATTATACCTGTTCACTGGTAGTAAAATTGGGTTGTTTCCCTTTAAAAACCAGACTGGTTTGTGCATTGTTTATTGGAAAAAACATAACTTAGTTGGCAAATAGTTGCAAGTTTGAGAACCCGAAAATGACTTCCCCGCCAAAAAGTGATGCAGAAATTGATCTGAGATTATACAAATTTATTGCCAGTACTGAAGCCATCAAAGGCCAGAGAATATTTTGCTTTCTGAGATGTTTGCATCTCACACAGTGGCTGGGATGACTGTCGCCAGCATGTTTCGACCAAGAAACATGTTGAGGTAGCGAAATTGAAAACAGAATATAAATCTTTTGGCGTTTTTCAAACAGTCTGGGAGCTTGGATGGCAGTTATCAGGGCAGAAATGTACTTTACAAGCTTTCTGATGAGCAGCTGTCTACTCTAGTAGTAGAGAAATTCTGGATGTTTTCTTCAAGAATTGTTTGCTATGAACAAACATTTTCTGATGAACTTCTAAGAAAGGCCATGTTGGCTACCTATGTCATCAACAGAACTTAAAGTAAAGCTCTCAGCTGTGCCTATGGGAGGGAGAAATAGGGTACCGTACTAGGATATTGAAGTTGTGTAAGTGCATTTTGTGACATATTTACAACATTTATTGTGAAATACGTGGCATTCCTGAAAATGTCCCCAGATTCCTGAAAAGTGTCTGTCATATTCCTGATAAGCAACATTTAGGGTTGGCATCTCTGCAAAAGTATTGGGAGCCAGCTTTGCAGATGACCGCCATGACCATATTTGGTAAAACCTTTAAATGACTTTTATGAAGCATCCTTGGGACAAAAGCTTTCAAGTTTTCAAGAAATATTTGGAACCATCATCTAAGACAGCCATTGTGACCATATTAGTACGGGGTCTAAGCATGCCAGAAAATGGTCGAGTAGTACTCAGCGTATAACAGTAAAGTTTTGTTTTCTTTTTAAAGACATATATCTGCTTGATACAGTTTGGCATGTTGCCCATTCTAAAAATGGGGCATAAGGGAGCAAGGGGGGATAATAAGATAAGTCCCTGATTTTGAAACTTTAAAGTGGTCCTCATTTCTTTGTCAAATTTACATAACTTGAACATATTAATAATAAAATATTTATATTTCTTGAAAGTATGATACATTGACTGCAAGATGGCATGCAGAGTGATTTCTTCATTCTCGTACAGTAAACAAATATGGGGAATATTTCATAGGTACCCAATTTTCGTTGATAGTGACTTTCTTTTAGCTATATATACAGAATCAGATTACGTTGTTGCACAAGCGGGACTGCAAAAGGACACAAGATCTCATCCCTATATCTTACTGCGGTCATATTGCCCGCAACAATAATCAACTGTGATTTTATCCCGTGAGCAATGCCTCCCCTATGACTGCAGTAAGGTATAGGGATGAGATCTTGCGTCCTGTTGCAGTCCCGCTTGTGCAACAACGTAATCTGATTCTGCAGCAGGACAATGCCCGACCACATGTTGCCCGAGTATGTCAGGATTTCCTGGCAAACAATAACATCGCACCACTAGCATGGCCACCGTACAGTCCAGATTTGACCCCAATAGAGCACATGTGGGATGAGCTGGACAGAAGGGTTAGGAAGCGCCGAAATCCCCCCGCAACTCTCGCACAACTAAGGAATGCGTTGATCGATGAATGGAATAACATCCCGATGCGAACTGTCAATGCTTTGGTTAACTCTATCCAAAGGAGAATTAGGGCAGCAACGGCAGCAAGAGGGGGGCACACCCGATATTGATTTTCAGTTTGATTTTGATTTCAAGATTTGGGGGGTAGCTACCAATGAACTTCAATAATTCCAGACTTGTTGATCACAAACCAATGAAATTTGGAACTTTTGTTCCATACATGTACCGTTTTGTAATCATAGTAAAATATTTAACAAACTTTTTCAAACTTGAATGAAATTTAGGAATAAAATTTACCCTGCGTTTCTTTTTCCTTTCAGTATATATCACATTATATGAGTCAAAGCCAATATGTTTTATTAAATTCTTATTACTTCCTTAGTTAAAATATTTTTTGAGGTTTGAATAAAGTTTTCTATTATTCTTCCTACAACTTGAATTTAACAAACAAAATTCATGACTAAATTTTTTGAGTTTTGAATAAAGTTTTCTATTATTCTTCCTACAACTGGAATTTAACAAACAAAATTCTTGACTAAATTTACTTTTTATCCCCACACTTTTTTAGCTCACCTGAGCTATGCTAAGGATGAGCTATAGTGATAACTTTTTGTCCGTCGTCCGTCCGTTAACATTTTCAAATGACTTCTCCTCTGAAGCCTCTGAGCCAATTTTGTTCAAATTTCATGTGGAGCCACCTTAGATTGGGGGAACAAAAGATTGCTAAAATGGTCGCGGTCCGTTGACCAAGATGGCCGCAATGCCAATATATGGTAAAAACCTTAAAAAATCTTCTTCTCCAGAACCAAGGATTCCTTGGGGCTGAATCTTTGCACAAATCATCTGGGACAGTAGGTCTACCAAAGTTGCTAAAATAATGTTGTACATTGACATTTGACATTTCTACGTTGAGGTCAAGTTTGCTTCCCTATGCATTTGTATGGGCACCATACATTTGTATGGGAAAAATGTTGAGAATTTCAAATGACTTCTCCTCTGAAGCCTCTGGGCCAGTGTTGCTCAAATTTCATGTGGAGTCGTTGGGGGAATGAAAGATTGCTAAAATGGTTGCGGTCCATTGACTAAGATGGCCACCATGTCCATATATGGTAAAAACCTTTAAAAATCATCTTCTCCAGAACCGAGGATGCCTTGGGGCTGAATCTTTTCACAAATCATCGGGGATGGGAGGTCTACCAAAGTTGCTAAAATGATGGTCGTACATTGACGTTTGACCTGTTTACGGCGATGTCAAGTTTGCTTCCGTATGCATTTGTATGGACCCCATACATTTGTATGGAAAAAATGTTGAGAATTTCATATGACTTCTGCTCTGAAACCTCTGGGCCAATGTTGCTCAAATTTTATATGGAGCCTCCTTGGGGTAGGGGAACGAAAGATTGTTAAAATGGTTGTGGTCCGTTGACCAAGATGGCTGCCATGCCCATATATGGTAAAAACCTTTAAAAATCTTCCTCTCCAGAACCAAATAAGCCCTGGGGCCTAATCTTTGCACAAATCATCGGGGACAGGAGATCTACCAAAATTGCTAAAATGATGGTCCTGCATTGAGATTTGACCTTTTTACAGCAAGGTCAAATTTGCTTCCCCATGCATTTGTATGGGCCCTATACATTTACATGTATATGGGAAAAATGTTGAGAATTCATATTTTAGACATCTCCTCTATAATCCAGTTGAATCGAAACTTGATGATGAGCATTGAGGCTCTTAGTAGACACAAAATAGCTAAATGAGCCAATAGAAAATCCAAGATGGCCACCACAGCCGCCATCTTGAAAATCAATTTTCGACATTTCCCAAACCTTTGATTGCTTTGAGTGGTAACTTGCTCTGTAGCAACAGGATGACTTCTGGATCGAAACAAGCTAAAATTATGTTGATCGGAAATCCAAGATGGCTGCAATGGTTCTGCTCCATTGAACAAGATTGCTGCCAGAGCTAAAAATAGAAACTCTTCAAACGACATCTCGTCCTTGGCCAATGGCCTAATTTCAAAATATTTGCACAGAAGTGTTCCTCCAATGGCCCTCTACCAAAATTGCTAAAATGATTCCCCTTGGCTGAACAAAATGGCGGCCAGAGCTAAAAATCGAAAAACCTTTAAAAGACATCTTTGAAGCCAGTGTCCGGATTGCAAAGTAGTTTCATAGAAGTGTTCCTCTTATGGCGCTTTACCAAAATTGCTAAAATAGTTCAGCTCAGCTGAAGAAAATGGCCGCCAGAGCTAAAAATAGAAAAAAAAAAAACCCTTAAAACTACATCTCCTCCTTGGCCAGAGGCCTGATTTCAAAATGATTTCATAGAAATGTTCCTCTTATCCCCTTTTATAAAATTGCCAAAATGGTTCTGCTCTGCTGAACAAAGTTATCACCAGAGCTTAAAGTAGAAAAACTGTTAAACAACATCTTTGTGGCCAGTGGCTGGATTTCAAAATAATTTCACATCAATGTTCCCCTTTACTAAAATTGCTAAAATGGTTCTGCTCTGCTGAATAAAATGGTTGCCAGAGCTAAAAATAGAAAAAAACCTTTAAAGGACAGGATAAGAAGATGACCCAATTAACTTCTGAAAAAAATCTGAATTCTTTTTTTACTTGTGGCCCTTTGAAAATTTCGGCATTTTAACCTTGTAAGCAAGATCACTCAACAACTGTTTAAGCCATTGTATTGAAACTTGACAGGCTGATAGGGAATGATGAGTAAATGACCTGATTAACTTATAGCAGTTAACTCAGGTGAGGGTTGTGGCCCATGGGCCTCTTGTTAAAAAAGCGATGGGGTTATTATTAATGCCTCCATCCGTCCGTCATGCTATCTCGTAAACCACTGTGGAAGTCTACCAAACTTGCTACATCACTTCCCCTCATGGTAAGGGCATGCTAGAGCAACATTATTATACCCCCAGCAAACTTCTGTTTGTGGGTGGGGGGGTGGGGGGGGGGGCAGGGGGGGGGGGGGGTGTATACTGTTTTCACGTTGTCCGTGTGTCCATCCGGGATGCTGGTTTTTTCCTACTATCTTGAAAACGCAGTGATGGATATTCATCAATTTCTGCACACATTGATATCATTAATGTGTACCTAAATAAGAGAAAGTAAGGGCTAGGGGCCAATTCTCTTAGAGTTATTGCCCTTTGTAAATTTTTTTCTTAATGCAGTAAAAAGTTTGTGTGCAGGAGATATGGAGCGGACAAGAAAGTGTACGGAAGGACAGATAGATGGACAGACGGATGGACAGACAGACAAAGGCCATTTCTCTAATCCCCAATCCGCTTCGCAGCTGGGGATTAATAATCCCCCATCCACTTCGCGGCGGGGGATTAAAAACTGAGCCTTGTTTATGCAGTAAAAAGTTTGTGTGCACACTATCTCTTTAACCAATGGCTGGAATTTGACCAAACTAGCATAGATACATCATCAGGATGGGGGAAAGAAAGGATTAGATTTTGGTGACCTTGACCTTATTTTCAAGGTCACTACATTATGAATACTCAACAAGGCAGTCTGAAGGACAGCTATATCCCCTGCCGCAGAATGACAGTGGAGTGGCCGTAAAATTCAAGGCTCAAACTGGTAGCCTTCAATTGTGACCTTGACCTTGAGTCTGCATTGTTGAGCTATGGGTTCTGCACATCATCTCACTAAGGCGAACATTTGACCCAAATTTGATAAATATCTTTCAAAGGGTTCAGGGGATATGAACATGAAATTCAAGGCTCAAACTTGTGACCTTTAACTGTGACCTTGACCTTGAGTAGGCATGCTTGAGTTATGGGTTTTGCACATCGCCTCACTAAGGCAAACATTTGAGCAAAGTTTCATGAAAATCTTTCAAAGGGTTCAGGAGATATGGAGTGAACAAGAAAGAGACGGATGACCTACCTTGACCTTGAGTCTGCATAGGTTCTACACATCATCTCACTAAGGCGAACACTTGACCCAAATTTAACAAGGCAGTCTGAATGGCAATGGAGCGGCCTCAAAATTCAAGGCTCAAACTGGTGACCTTCAACTGTGACCTTGACCTTAAGTCCACAGGGCTGAGTTATGGGTTCTGCACATTATCCCAATGAGGTGAACATTTGACCAAAATTTAGAGAAAATCCTCCCAGGGGTAAAAGAGATACAGAGCGGACACAAAATTCAAGGCTCAAACCTGTGACCTTGAACTGTGACCTTGTTAGTCTGCATGGTTGAGCTATGGGATCTGCACATCATTTCACTGAGGCAAACATTTGACCAAAATTAAAAGAAAATCCTTCCAGGGCTATAGGAGATATCGAGTGGACATGAAATTCAGGGCTCAAACTCGCGACCTTGAACTGTGACCTTGTCCTTGAGTCCCCATGGCTGATTTATGGGTTCTGCACATCGTCCCACAGGTGAACATTTGACTAAAGTTTAGAGAAAATCCTCCCAGGGGTAAAAGAGATACAGAGCGGACACGAAATTCAAGGCTCAAACCTGTGACTATGAACTGTGACCTTGACCTTGTGTCCGCATGGTTGAGTTATTGATTCTGCACATCGTCTCACTAAGGTGAACATTTGACCAAAGTTTAAAGAAAATCCTTCCACTAATATTGGAGATACAGAGTGGACACAAAATTCAAGGCTCAAACCCATGACCTTGACCTGTGACCTTGACCTTGAGTTGGCATGGTTGACTTATGGGTTCTGCACATCGACTCACTGAGGCGAACACTTGACCAAAGTATAATAAAAATCTTCCAAAAGGTTCAGGAGATATGGAGCGGACAAGACAGTGTTACAGAAGGACAGACAGACGGACGGACAGACAAAGGCCCAATCCTCTTCGCGGCCGGGGATTAATAATCCCCCATCCGCTTTGTCGTGGGGGATTAAAAAGTGAGCCTTGTTAATGCAGTAAAAAGTTTGTGTGCACACTATTTCTTTAACCAATTACTGGAATTTGACCAAACTAGCACAGATACGTCATTAGGATGGGGGAAAGAAGTGATTAGATTTTGGTGACCTTGACCTTATTTTCAAGGTCACTACATTATAAATACTCAAAAAAGTGAGCCTTGTTAATGCAGTAAAAAGTTTGTGTGCAAACTATCTCTTTAAACAATGGCTGAAATTTGACCAAACTAGCACAGATACATCATCAGGATGGGGGAAAGAAGGGATTAGATTTTGGTGACCTTGACGTTATTTTCAAGGATTTTGGTGACCTTGACCTTATCAACACACCTGAGCACGAAGTGCTCATGGTGAGCTATTGTGGTCAGTCAATGTCCGTTGTTCGTCGTCTGCGTGCGGCGTCAACAATTGCTTTAAAAGCCTACTCCTCCTACACCCCTGGGCCAATTGACTCGATAGTAGGTAGGAATTATCGGGGTGACTTGTAGAACAAAAATAGCTAAAATCGTTGCAGTCGGTAGGAATCATCGGGGTGACTTGTAGAACAAAAATAGCTAAAATCGTTGCGATCGGAAATCCAAGACTGCCGCTATGGCTGCCATCTTGAAAATCTATTTTTCGCTTCTTCTCCTGAATCGAAACGCCAACTGACTCCAAACTTGGTAGGAAGCATTGGGGTGACTTGTAGATCAAAAATAGCTAAATCCATGCCAATCAGAAATCCAAGATGGCCACCATCTTGAAAATCTATTTTTTGCTTCTCCTAAACCCAAAAGTCAATTGACTCCAAACTTAGTAGGAAGCATTGGGGTGACTTATAGATCAAAAATAGCTAAAATTGTTCCGATCAGAAATCCAAGATGGCCGCCATGGCGGCCATCTTGAAAATCTGTTTTTCGCTTCTTCTCATGAACCGAAAGGCTTTTTGACATTAAACTAGGTAGGAAGCATAGGGGTGGCTTGTAGATCAAAAATAGCTAAAATCTTGCCGATCCAAAATCCAAGATGGCCGCCATGGCGGCCATCTTGAAAATCTATTTTTTTGCTTTTTCTCCTAAACTGATTGACTCCAAACTTGGTAGGAAGCATTGGGCTGACTTATAGTCAAAAATAGCTAAAATCATTCCGATGGGAAATCCAAGATGCCCTTTCACTTCTTCTCCTGAACCGAAAGGTTTATTATACCCCCCGCAAACTTTGTTTGTGGGGGGTGGGTGGGTGTATACTGTTTTCATGTTGTCTGTCTGTCCGTCCGTCCGTGTGTCCGTCTGGGATGCTGGTTTTTTTCCTAATATCTTGAAAACACAGTGATGGATATTCATCAATTTCTGCAGATAAGTAAGGGCTAGGGGCCAATTCTCTTGGAGTCATTGCCCTTTGTAAATTTTTGTCTTAATGCAGAAAAAAGGCAGAAAAAAAGTTTGTGTGCACACTATCTGTTTAACCTATGGCTGGAATCAAACTAGCACAGATACATCATCAGGATGGGGGGGGGAGAAGTGATAAGATTTTGGTGACCTTGACCTTATTTTCAAGGTCACTACATTATAAATACTTAAAAAGGAGCCTAAAGGATCCTTGTTAATGAAGTAAAAAGTTTGTGTGCACAATATCTCTTTAATCAATGGCTGGAATTTGACAAAACTAGCACAGATATATCATAAGGATGGGGCAAAGAAATGATTAGATTTTGGTGACCTTGACCTTATTTTCAAGGTCAACACACTATAAATACTCAAAAATGTGAGCCTTGTTAATGCAGTAAAAAGTTTGTGTGCACTCTTTAACCGATGGATGGAATTTGACCAAACTAGCACAGATACATCATCAATATGGGGGAAAGAAGTGATTAGATTTTGGTGACCTTGAACTTATTTTCAAGGTCACTACATTATAAATACTCAAAAAGGAGGCTATAGGAGCCTTGTTAATGAAGTAAAAAGTTTGTGTGCACAATATCTCTTTAACCAATGGCTGGAATTTGACCGAACTAGCACAGATACATCATAACGATGGGGAAAAGAAATGATTAGATTTTGGTGACCTTCACCTTATTTTCAAGGTCACTACACTATAAATACTCAAAAAAGTGAGCCTTGTTAATGCAGTAAAAAGTTTGTGTGCACATTATCTCTTTAACCAATGGCTGGAATTTGACCAAACTAGCACAGATACATCATCAGTATGGGGGAAAGAAGTGATTACATTTTGGTGACCTTGACCTTATTTTCAAGGTCACTACATTATAAATACTCAAAAAGGAGCCTAAAGGAGCCTTGTTAAGGAAGTAAAAAGTTTGTGTGCACAATATCTCTTTAACCAATGGCTGGAAATAGACCAAACTAGCACAGATTTTTTTTTTTTTTTTTTTTTTTTTGATTTGGGTTTTACGGCCTTTTCAAGAATATTTCACTTATATCGAGCCGATCGTTCATTGAAGGTGGGCGAAAACCGGAGAACCCGGAGAAAAACCACCTGACCATCCGTAAGCAGAACTTGGCTTTCCCACATATGACCCGAGCGAGGCTCGAACCACAGCGGTGAGAAACCTAATGGATTAAGAGTCAACTCTCTTATCCACTAGGCTACGGGGGCCCGCAACTAGCACAGATACATCATAAGAATGGGGCAAAGAACTGATTAGATTTTGTTGACCTTGACCTTATTTTCAGGGTCACTACACTATAAATACTCAAAAAAGTGAGCCTTGTTAATGCAGTAAAAAGTTTTTGTGCACATTATCTCTTTAATCAATGGCTAGAATTTGACCAAACTAGCACAGATACATCATCAGGATGGGGGAAAGAAGTGATTAGATTTTGATGACCTTGACCTGATTTTCAAGGTCACTACATTATAAATACTCAAAAAGTGCGCCTTGTTAATGCAGTAAAAAGTTTGTGTGCACACTATCTCTTTAATCATTTTCTGGTTTTATTAGATTTATGTGACCTTGACTTTATTTTCAAGGTCACGCTGGCACTTTGAAACTTGAACTTTGTTAGAAAAAGGTTTTATTCTTTATGCAGGGGGTATTGAATAAGCGTTGCTTATTGACAATTTTCATTGACATTAAACTAGGTAGGAAGCATCGGGGTGACTTGTAGATCAAAAATAGCTAAAATTGTGCCGATTGGAAAATTTATTTTTTGCTTCTTCTCCTAAACCCAAAAGCCAATTGACTCCAAACTTGGTAGGAAGCATTGGGGTGACTTATAGATAAAAAAAATAGCTAAAATCATCCTGAGTGGAAATCCAAGATGGCTGTCTTGGCAGCCATCTTGAAAATCTATTTTTTGCTTCTTCTCCTAAACTGAAAAAGCCAATTGACTTGAAACTTGGTAGGAAGCATCGGGTTGACTTGTAGGTCAAACGTAGCTAAATATTGCTGATCGGAAATCCAAGATGTCTTCCGGCCATCCTGAAAATCTATTTTTCGCTTCTTCTCCTGAATCAAAAGGCTTATTGACTTTAATTTTGGTAGGAAGCATCGGGGTGACTTGTAGATTGGTAGGAAGCATCGGGGTGACTTGTAGATCAAAAATAGCTAAAATCATCCCTATTCGAAATCCAAGATGGCCGCCATGGCTGCCATCTTGTGTTTTATGTATACTTGTATAGGGAAAACCTTTATAAAAATCTTTTTGTCTGAAACTAGAAAGCCCTGGCCTTTGACATTTGGTTACATAGCTTCATCTAGTTCACATGCCTATTCAACAATAAGGCACAATGCGATCATGCTTCTGTCCAGCAGCTTTTCCCACACCTCCTCCTCCTCCTCCCCCCCCCCCCCCACCCCCCCTCATCCGAAAACATTCATTTTCAACAAGTTTTAAACATACATAGTCCTATGAAGAGAAATCATAGTCTTTTAGAATATACTAGAGACAATGACACTCAGGTGAGCAGATTAGGACCCTCTGGGCCCTCTTGTTTTCAAGGTCACTACACTATAAATACTCAAAAAGTGAGCCTTGTGTGCACTCTATTTCATGAATCAATAGATGGAATTTGACCAAATTAGCACACACAGATACATCATTGGGATTACGGAAAGAAGTGATTAGATTTCAGTGACCTTTATCTCGTTTTCAAGGTCACACTGGCACTTTGAAACTCAAATTTTGATAGAAAAAGGCTTGTGTGCACACTATATCTTGAACCAACGGCTGGAATTTTAACAAACTAGCACAGATACATTGTTAGGACATAGGAAAGAAGTGATTAGATTTTGTGATCTTGACCTCAGTTTCAAGGTCACTACATTATAAAGACTCCAAAAATGAGCCTTGTAAAAAGTTTGTGTGCACACTATCTCTTTAACCAATGGCTGGAATTTGACCAAATTAGCACAGATACAGCATCAGGATGGGGGAAAGAAGTGTTTAGATTTTGGTGGCCTTCACCTTATTTTCAAGGTCACTACATTATAAATACTCAATAAGTGAGTCTTGTGTGCACTCTATCTCATGAATCAATAGATGGAATTGGACCAAACTAGCACAGATATATTATTGGTATTGGGGAAAGAAGTGGTTAGATGTTGGTGACCTTTATCACATTTTCAAGATCACACCGGCACTTTGAAACTCAAAGTTTAATAGAAAAAAGCTTGTGTGCACACTATATCTTGAACCAATGGCTGTAATTTTAACAAACTAGCACAGATACATCATTAATAAATGGGAAAGAAGTGATTAGATTTGTGTGACCCTGACCTCATTTTCAAGGTCTCTACATTATAAAAACTCTAAAAATGACGCTTGTGTGCACCCTATCTCATGAATCATTAGATGGAATTTGATCAAGCATAGATACTTCATTGGGATGAGGGAAAGAAGTTATTAGATTTTGGTGACCTGGACCTCATTTTCAAGGTCACACTGACACTTGGAAACTCAAATTTTGATAGAAAAAAGCTTATGTGACACATTGATATCAGTAAGGTGTACCTACATTAGAGAAAGTAAGGGCTAGGGGCCCATTCTTTTGGAGTTATTGCCCTTTGTAAAATTTCTTAATGCAGTAAAAAGTTTGTGTGCACACTATCTCTTTAACCAACGGCTGGAATTTGACCAAACTAGCATAGAGACATCATCAGGATTTGGGAAAGAAGTGATTAGATTTTGGTGACCGTGACCTTATTTTCAAGGTCACTACATTATAAATACTCAAAAAGTGAGCCTTGTGTGCACTCTATCTTTTTTCCTGCATATCTTGATTAGTATTATTAGGAATCTTAACACATTTTACATAAATGTTCATATTCATGAGATGCTGCTACAGAAAAAGAAGGGCCAGGGGATCAATAGTTATTCCCCTTTGTAATTTTTTAATGTCCGTAACACTTTTGTTTTTCCTGTGTATCTTGCTTAATAATTTTGGTAATCTTGTTTTATTAGAGTTTGGTGATCTTGACTTTATTTTCAAGGTCACGCCGGCACTTTGAAACTTAAATTTTGATAGAAAAAAGTTTTATGCTTTATGCAGGGGGGTATCGAATAAGCACTGCTTATTGACAATTTTCATTATAGCCCTGCTTTGAAAAAAGTGGGGCTATACTGGATTTGCCTTGTCCTTCTGTCATTCCTTCCATCTGTTATTCCTTCCTTCTGCCCTTCCCAATTATCAGATAAATTTTCGTTGAACTTTTCCCAGGAACTGTAAGGGTTACAAAGTTGAAACTTGGTACACACCATACCCTGCGGGTTGATGTATTGTGTATACTGGAATCAAGGGCAAGGGCCCATAACTCACGAGTTAAATCCCTTGATAGGTTTTACAATTTTTGTTACAGATTTCTCAGGAACTATGAAAGTTGTAAAGTTGAAACTTGGTACACTCATGGACAATGGGCTGATTTATCATGTTTACTGGAATTAGGGGCAATGGCCCATAACTCTTGGAGTTACATCCTTTGATAGGTTTTACAATTTACCTTTAATGAAAAATTTTCATTACAGATTTCTCAAGAACTATGAAAGCTGTGAAGTTGAAACTTTGTACACACATGAACAATGGGCTAACGTACCATGTGTACTAGAATCAGGGCCAAGAGCTTATAACTCTTGTAGTTAATCCCTTGATGGGTTTTATTGTCACACTTTTCTCAAGTTACAAAGTTGAAACGTGGTCCACACATGGACAGTGGGTTGATGTATTTTAACTGCACAATACATTAACCTATAGATAATGTGCTGTTCTATACTGTTTTCACACCTTCCACAGAAAAAACGACAGTTCAGTCGTCTTAAAGAGTCTTAATCCAAAAGGCCCCTTAGGCAGTTACCTGTGTGACGTCACTCTTCCCACTCTTTTGATCACGTGTCAGTTTCTTTTCTATGGAACAAAGAAAATAAACAGGATTTTTTACCAGGTGATAAAAAAATCTAAATTTCTTTCTTTTTCTACGATCTGTTTTCTTAGTGCCTGTTTTCTTTTGTTCCTTTCTCATTCCTTTCACAGAAAATCTTATTACTTTCATTAAATCGATTTTCAATGGTGTTCTATGGTGAAGAAGCTTATTAGTAAGAACTTGTCCACGTTCGGGTTATACGACAGTTCTTACTGATGGGACACCACCCCACAAGGCCCTGCTGCCGGGGTAGGACCCATCTGGATGACGTCTTTATGAGTACTATAGGTACTCAATAAAGTCTAAGTCCACCACTGTCCGGGCATCCATCCGTCTACCTTACAGACTATGACAATATGGCTGAAGATTTCTATGGTGGAGAAGCTGATGGGATACCACCCCACAAGGCCCTGCTGCCTGGGGTAGGACCCATCTGGGTGGCATCTTATGAGTGCTTTAGGCACTCCATAAGTCTGAGTCCACCTCTGACCAGTCATGACCGGTGATGACAGGCCACTGGTCACCGGTCATACTGGTCACCGGTCATTCATCTGGGTGGTGTCTTTATGGGTGATACTCAATAAAGTCTAAGTCTACAAATCACCGGTCAACCGGTCACCGGTCAGACCAGTGTCAGGTAAAAAAATTACTACCGAGCATTAATTACCGGGCTTCTATTCACCATGCTATGATCACTGGGTACCAGTCAATGATCACTGGGTACCAGTCACAGATCATAGAAGTTACCAATTAATTGCCAGATTATTAGTGACGGAATAACAGTCACTAGTTCCCGGACAATTAGTTTTGACTTATAGAGCGTCAGAGATGAGTCAAATTAATGAGTACAAATTATCAAATGACAACGTTTGGTTAGAATATTGGGTAGACATTATATCAAGGAATTCTATGCAGTCATTATCGAATTAGACTCAGAATCCTAGATATTTGTAATTATAATCTGAAAGTACATGTATATTATGATCGAACATCTAACAATACTTAAAAGATTATAGTTCATCTTTTAACTCACTGCAGCAGGATCTTTACCCTGTAAGGTGTTATGACAGAGGATTAGCTCCATGCTGTGACTTGATAATATAAGAAGAGAAGATAAACGTATCATTTACCTATCCTCTCCTTCTTCTTAATTTATTGGTTTCTCTTTTGGAAGATACAAAAAACAGAAATCAATATAATTATTAGAAAGAAGTTAATAATTTCTTTCTTATTCTTTCGTGGTTCATAGTTATGGTATCATAATCTAAACTTTCCCCTCAGGTTGTTACGATCAACTAATAGAGTGGTTAAAAGTACCTAACTTATATAGGTTGTTTTTCATTCAGATTAAACTACAATCTGATAAGTTGGTAGAAAACACTTAATTTTATCAGGCAGCTGAATTTTGAATGATATTGCAACCTGATAGAATGATATTTAAGATTCCTAAATTTTAGTTAAAAAATTGGTGCATTATCTAGGTCTTAGAATCAGTCTTCGAAAAGACTCCTGATCCTTTGATAATATAATTATCAGTCTTCTAAAAAATTATCGGTCAGAGTCCCAAAAAAATTTAGAAGATTATACACATTATATGTTACTATCAGAACAGAACTATGTTAATTCCTTATTAGTTCTGTTCTATCTAATAATATAATATTTTAAGTAGATCCAAATTATATAGAATAAATTTGGATCATATATCCAAATTATATAGAAAAAATTTGGATCATATACACATCAAATGTTTTGATTTTTCATGTGTAATATCTATAACATAATTCCTCTATAGATTTAATTTGCATAGAAGTCTAGTAGAGGTAAATATTCTTTATTTCCTGGGAAACAATAAGTATTTCAGGATTTAATCCCTTACTAATTGCTCACCGACAATTATTTATTCCTGTAACAAGAGTCCATGTCAATCATGTCTTGTCCAGACTCTTGGAGAAGGATATTTCCAATTAAAGTATAAAGACATCTAAGTCAGAACATAATCGATAGCGTTATAAGACTGGACTGTCTCTTAAATTATAATGGATCTCTTATATGATTAAGTTGTTCATTTAAGGAAGTTCTGTATTTACGTTTTACTGTCAGATCTTCCTAGTCTTGTTCCAGCAATTTAGGATTGTACCTTAATTTGTACATTTCCTCAAATTGCAAATGGATGTTATCATTATGAATTTACGTTAACAGACCATTATTGAATTATTTGACAATAATTGAGGATATTATTTGCGATACAATAAGATCTATCTTCATAGAGTCATTAATCATTTTAAGTTGATTTGAGAGTTGATTCCTAGTTAGATTTTTGACCTATTTACGTTCGTTGTATAGGTTTCAAAATCTTGTTTATACATTTATACATTGAATTAATTTTAGTATTGATTCATACTTCAACATAATTATTGACTCAGACTTTAATTGAATCGATTATGTCTGATTAGTCACTTGGGAACTTGCATATGTTACTGGAATTGTCAAATTGCAGTAGTGACAAATTTCCAGTTTATGTCAGTGGATATACTCCTGTTGCTCAGTTTAGGGAGCATATATCCATTTGGTTCCAATAAATATTGTATCATTTTCTATCTTCGAATAGAGGAATAACGAGTTTCCATTCTTACATTTCGGATAGATGATTAATATTCATCTATCTTTAAACAAGTATGGCATACAATTTGGAGAAAAAAAAAAAAGCCATACAATACATCTTCACCCTTGTGTTAAGAGTTGATAACACAACGGGAGTATAATATAAGTCTCCCAATTTACACATAGAAATATGGGAGTACCCTTTCTCTTCTGAAATGCGATAAAGTCTCAAAAATAGTTATATTTCAGAAAGTTTTTCAACTATTAAGAAATTTTTCTTAAAACTACTTATATGTTCAAGACCGATTTCTATATATTTATAACAAATAGATTGTTTATCATTATATACAATCATTGCAGTTATATTATACTTATAACCAGTTTCCTTGGATAATCTTACTGTCACGATAAATGATTCATCCATAAACTGGAACATCTTATAGATTACTATGAAGTGATATACCATAAACCAATTTCTATCCAACTTGGATAAATTAGTTACGACAAACGAATTATTCATAACAGGAATATCTGGCTACCATATATATATTATAAATGATAATATCATCTATTCTCACTATTCCAGATATATATATATATATATATATATATATATATATATATATATATATATATATATATATATATACCGGTATATATATATGCAGAATAGTTAATTACTTCTCTGAACTTCTTCGCCTTTGGGTATCAGAGATATTAAAATTAGTACCAGTCTGACTCGTATGGTGTAAACTCTACTGTGGTTAGTAGAAATTTATATAATAAACTTCCTAATTCTCATCTTGGAGGAAGTTTTAGCATTACTGGAGTCAGAATTTACTATATTGTAATTATATCACTGAAGGTTGAATCGATATTGGCTTCTCTTCCGTAATAGTCAAATTACCGATATACCTTCGAATCCTGACTAAAAATATCTAGATCTGGTAACAGAATCGATTCTAGCCAGTTCTTAACCCTTGTCATGCTGAATAAATTAAGATGCCATGCCCACTTCTAATTTCCAGCCAATCAGATTACTTGATCCAGGTTTTTGATAGAAATTCACATATTTAATGACAAACAGTGCAGATCCAGATCAGTTGGCTTCTTCAGAAGCCAACTGATCTGGATCTACACTGTTTGCTAAGGTAGAGTATATCCGGGTTCAGCAGGACAAAGGTTAAATTAACTAGAGCTTTTATCAATATGGTAAGATCTTTTAAGGAGGCTGTTATACAGTTAGCTAGGTTATCAGCCTTTATTCTTATTAAAAATTTAACAGCTGCCAAACTCTAAGCTATGATGTTTGCAACAATTTACTTAAAAGACATCTCCTCCTAAACCGGTGAATGGATTCTGAAATAATTTTACAGGAATGTTCTTTGGGTGACCCTCAACCAAAATTGCCTTAATGGTTCCACTCCACTAAACAAAATGGCCGCTAGAGCTAAAAATAGAAAAACCTTAAAAGTACATCTCCTCCTAGGCCACTGAATGCATTTTGAAATAATTTCACAGGAATGTTCCTTAGATGACCCTCTACCAAAATTGCCTAAATGGTTCTGCTCTGCTAAACAAGTTGGCCACCAGAGCTAATAATAGAAAAACCTTTAAACAATATCTCCTCCCAGGCCAATGGCCCGATTTCAAAATAATTTCACAGAAATGTTCCTCTCATGCCCCTTTACCAAAACTGCTAAATTGGTTCTGTTCTGCTAAACAAAATGGCCACCAGAGCTAAAAATAGAAAAAAACCTTTAAATGACATCTCCCAGGCCAATGGCTGATTTCAAAATAATTTCACAGAAATGTTCCTCTCATGCCCCTGTACCAAATTTGCTAAAATGGTTCTGCTCCACTAAACAAAATGGCCACCAGAGCTAAAAATAGAAAAATCCTTTTAAATGACATCTTCTTCTAAGCTAAGGGCCCGATTTCAAAATAATTTTACTGAAATGTTCCCTAATGCCACTTTACCAAAATTGCTAAAATGGTTTGGCTCCACTGAACAAAATGGTCCCAGAGCTAAAAATAGAAAAAGGGTGAAGACTGTCATACATCTCAACAATTTACTTAAGAGACATCTTCTCCAAAACCGGTTAATCGATTTTGAAATACTTTTACAAGAATGTTCCTTGAGTGACCCTCTACCAAAATTTCTAAAATGGTTCCGCTCCGCTAAACAAAATGGCCACCAGAGCAAAAATTTCTAAAATGGTTCCGCTCCGCTAAACAAAATGGCCACCAGAGCTGAAAATAGAAAAACCTTTTAACGACATCTCCCATGCCAGTGGCATGATTTCATTTACCAAAATTGCTGAAATGGTTCCACTCTGCTAAACAAAATGGCCGTCAGAGCTAAAAATATAAAAACCTTTAAACAACATCTCCTCTTAGGCCTGTGACCAGATTTCAAAATAATTTCACAGAAATGTTCCTCTTTTGTTCCTTGACCAAAATTGCTAAAATGGTTCCCTTTGGCTTAACAAAATGGCCACTAGAGCTAAAAATAGAAAAAGGGCATAGACTGTCATGCGTCTGTCAACAATTTACTTAAAAGACATCTCCCCCTAAACCGGTTAATGGATTTTGAAATAATTTTACAGGAATGTTTCTTGAGTGACCCTCTACCGAAATTGCTAAACAAAATGGCATCCAGAGCAAAAAAAAAGAAAATCTTTAAACAACATCTCCTCCTAGGCCAAGGGCCTGATTATGCCCCCTCCTATTCGAAGAATAGCGGAAGGGCATTAAGTGTTACCCCTGTCCGTCCCGTACGCATGTCCATCCCCATTTGTGTCCTGGCCATAACTCCTAAACCGTATGGAATATATTTATGAAACTTTACAGGTGCATGCATGACATTGAGACGATGTGACATTGAGATGCTTGCTTGTTTGGTTTTTGAATTATCTGCCCTTGACTTAGTTCCATATAGTAAATCGTGTCCAGGCCATAACTCCTAAACCGTATGGAATATATTTATGAAACTTTACAGGTGCATGCATGACATTGAGACGATGTGTCATGAAAAAGGAAGACAACTCTTGCTTATTTGGTTTTTATACGCCCGTTTGAAAAACGGGACGTATTATGTTACGGGGTATGGCGTCCGTCTGTCCATCCGTAAACTTTTTCGTTTCCGGCTAACTCCTCCTACAGTTTATATCCGATCAAACTGAAACTTGGTATATAGTTAGACCATGATGTGGCGCAGCGCATATTGTTTCAGGGTTACAGTCCACCAAATCTTTGCAGAGTTATGCCCCTTAGAAAATTTCTGTAAACTTTTCATTTCCGGTTAACTCCTCCTACATTTTACATCCAATCAAGCTGAAACTTCATATATAGTTAGCCCATGATGTGGAGCGGAGCAGCGCATATTGTTTGAGGTTACAGTCCACCAAATATTAGCAGAGTTATGCCCCTTTGAAAATTTCAGTTGACTTTTTGTTTCCGGCTAACTCCTCCTACAGTTTACATCCAATCAAGCTGAAACTTGATTTGTAGTTAGACCATGAAGTGGAGCAGTGCATATTGTTTCAAGGTTACAGTCCACCAAATATTAGCAGAGTTATACCCCTTTGAAGATTTCTATTAATTTTTCATTTCTGGCTAAATGCTCCTACAGTTTACATCCAATCAAGCTGAAACTTCATGTACAGTTAGACCATGATGTGGAGCAGCGCATATTGTTTCGAGGTTATAGTCCACCAAATATTAGCAGAGTTATGCCCCTTTGAAAATTTCAGTAAACTTTTCGTTTCCGGCTAAATCCTCCTACAGTTCACATCCTATCAAGCTGAAATTTTATTTGTTGTTAGACCATGATTTGGAGTAGCGCATTTTGTTTCAAGGTTACAGTCCACCAAATATTAGCAGAGTTAAACCCCGTTGAAAATTTCTATTAATTTCTATTAATTTTTTGTTTCCGGCTAAATCCTTCTATAGTTTACATCCGATCAAGCTGAAACTTCATAAATAGTTACACGATGATGTGGAGCAGCACATATTATTTGGAGGTTACAGTGCACCAAATATTGGCAGATTTATGCCCCTTTGAAAGTTTTTGTAAACTTTTCGCAGCATATTGTTTAGAGGTAATAGTGTGCAAATTTTATTTTATAATAGGTATATTTTTTGCAAATAACTAAAGTTTTGGTCATATGAGCAAGATATTGATTTTTTTTTTTTTATTATTAGATTTCCAAGGAAAGGTTGCCATTATTAAATCTTTATGAATACATAATTTTTGGATTTTTTTTTTTTTTTTTAATACTCTTCTGATTTGGCTCCCTTGAAGAACAAAAATAAAATCAGTATTAAACAAGTTAAAGGTTTACAGAAAAATTTCTTGCAGCATTTTTTTTTTTTTTTTTTTTGGTTGTTTATTTTTGTTTTGTTATTGTTTGGTCCGATATTGAAGTATAGGAAAAACAAATCAGCCAAAGGCTCATATGACCTTATAATATAGTCATGCTTCTGTGGTGTGTCCTCCGTCAGAAAGCACTTCTCCCTAGAAGCAGCAAACTTCTCCCTATTTTCCCAGGAGGGAGAAGTCACTTCTTCCTTAATTCCTGGGCCAGCTTGGTCGCTTAGGTTACAGTTCACCAAATATCAGCAGAGATATGCCCCAATGAAATTTTTTTAATTTTTTTTTCTTTTTTTTTGTAATTCCACTTACAGTTTATATCCGGAGCACTGAATTATACAGGAGCCAGTTTTTGTGCTACATCTTTTTACTTGCCACGGGCGTATAATGCCCCGCTTGGCAGAGCTCTTGTTGAATTATCTGCCCTTGACTTAGTTCCATATAGAAGAATAGCGGAAGGGCATTAAGTGTTACCCCTGTCCGTCCCGTACATATGTCCATCCCCATTCGTGTCCGGGCCATAACTCCTAAACTGTACGGAATATATTTATGAAACTTAGGTGCATGCATGACATTGAGACGATGTGTCATGAAAAAGGAAGAGAACTCTTGCTTGTTTGGTTTTTGAATTATCTGCCCTTGACTTATTTCCATATAGTAAATTGTGTCCTGGCCATAACTCCTAAACCATATGGAATATATTTATGAAACTTTACAGGTGCATGCATGACATTGAGACGATGTGTAATGAAAAAGGAAGACAACACTTGCTTGTTTGGTTTTTGAATTATCTGCCCTTGACTTAGTTCCATATAGTAAACCCTGTCCAGGACATAACTCCTAAACCGTATGGAAAATATTTATGAAACTTTACAGGTGCATGCATGACATTGAGACGATGTGTCATGAAAAAGGAAAACAACGCTTGCTTGTTTGGTTTTTGAATTATCTGCCCTTGACTTAGTTCTATATAGTAAACTGTGTCCTGGCCATAACTCCTAAACCGTATGGAATATATTTATGAAACTTTAAAGGTGCATGCATGAAATTGAGACGATGTGTTGTGAAAAAGGAAGACAACTCTTGCTTGTTCGGTTTTTGAATTATCTGCCCTTGACTTAGTTCCATATAGTAAACCGTGTCCGGGCCATAACTCCTTAACCGTATGGAATATATTTATGAAACTTTACAGGTGCATGCATGACATTTAGTCGATGTGTTGTGATAAAGGAAGACAACTCTTGCTTGTTTGGTTTTTGAATTATCTGCCCTTGACTTAGTTTCATATAGTAAACCATGTGTGGGCCTTAACTCCTAAATCATATGGAATATATTTATGAAAATTAATAGATGCATGCATGACATTGAGGCGATGTGTAATGAACATGGAAGACAACTCTTGCTTAATTGGTTTATGAATTATCTGCCCTTGACTACATATGTAACCTTTTTCTGAATGGCATTTTGGCGGGGGCATCTGTGTCCTATGGACACTTTTTCTAGTTTCAAAATAATTTCACAGAAATGTTCCTCTAATACCCTTTTACCAAAATTGCTAAAATGGTTCTGCTCGGCTGAACAAAATGGCCACCAGAGCTAAAAATAAAAAAAAACTTTAAACAACATCTCCTCCTAGGCCTATGGCCTGATTTCAAAATAATTTTGCAGAAATGTTCCTCTGATTAAGTTATATTCTCCTTGAGTGCTGTGATACTCAGGTGAGCGATATAGGGCCATCATGGCCCTCTTGTTAACTTTACCAAGGACACAAATGTTTCCTAAATCTCCTCTGGTAGAAGTTTAATGTTAAAAATTTATTCAAATTGTCCCTCTTCATATGAAGAAATAGACAATATCTTTCTGATATCAATTGCCCTGACTAAGATTTGTTATCACAGTCTGACTGGCAATAGATAAGATATATAAAATTATCAATCATATGTTCGCTATCACTGATGGATAAACTGGGTATTCGGCAAGAATTAGATTAGTCCATTACCCAGGTTATTATTATTATTCCTGTTTAGCTCAAAATGCAAAGGAATAATTACAAAGTCTTACAATTGTTTAAGTATTATGAACTGGTTATTGACATCAGTTAAATCAGTCTAATTAACCAGATTCCAATTATTTCATATTTATAAATAGTTTTACTATTTAATAACTTAGATAATCATTACATTTCTAGGATTTATATTTATACCTCTAGATATGTAGGTTATCTACAGGAAACTCATACGAGAAGACATTTCCTTATTTTATTTGTCTATCAAAGATAGACAGCTATCTGTCTGAGCATCTTTCTATTTCATTGACTCAGTAATTCTTTTTTGCATCATCTCTCGTTACCCAAAAAGAAAAAAGGTGGGGGGCCAGGAATTCAGGCCTCTGAGGCTTGAGAAACTGGCAGCCTCCAGAGTCTACTATTAACATATAAGGTATTAACACCTTAAGATATGTTATTAATATTGGAACTGGCTCATTCTTAGGATTTATATCATCAGACATATTAAATTTTGAAAAAATGAGGGAGGTGGGGGTGGTGGGGGAGGGGGAGGGGGGGTGGGGGCAAGATACCGTGGCTAAATTTTAGAAACCATCCATTATTTATTGTTTTCTTACCATTCCAGCAAGTCACTGTTTTACCTTACCCACTCTTACTAAACTATCCCATATTAGACGAAACTTTTTGTATCTCATATATGCAAACAGAACTCTTGGTTTCTTAATACTCCTTGCAACTATAATATCTTCTGCTGAAAGTTCTGAGGACCCTGTCGCTATATTCAAACCACTTGTGAGATCTAGAGACTAGTCTTCACAATCGTTGGCCCTGGTGAATGAATATCTATTGATGTGTCACCAGTAAACTATTCTGATTCTGATTCTGCTAAAATAAACCTTTTTAATAATGGTAGCACTTAGCCTGAACCTGCAAATATAGCAAGCCCCCAGACATATATGTAGAGAGAAGTTTAGGAGTAATTAAATTTATAATGAGAAAGAATTTGATGTGCAGAGCAATGACAGAATAAAGATTTCATAATGAGGATGATTAAGGGGTGTTTTTTCATTTCTCTTTAGAAACCTATATTGTGGGTACTTGTTAGAATCGCCTCATTACGGTGAATGAGACTCGTGCACACCAAATTGGCTTTTATTCAGAAATAAGAAGACTGATTCTTGAATTAAATCTGTTGAAAGAAGAAAAACTTATAATGGAACAAACAAAATAGTATAGCCAGACAAAATTAGACGTAACAAGAGAGGGGACAAGATACCGTAGGTATGGTATCTTGTCCCATGATTAAACTGTCTGATCAGAAACATTTCAATGTGTACCTGAGGGAACTACAATGTATATACATTTATAAATGAGAAAAATTGTGATCTTCTGTACAAAAAAAAACACAAAATAAAGATGTTGAAAGAAGAAAACACTTGAAATAAAACAGAGTAAATAGCTTAGACAAACAAAAGTATAAATAACAAAAGGGGGCACAAGATACCCTGGGTACAGTATCTTGTCCCCTAGAGGGAAACACTTGAAATGAAATAGAAAAAAAAGCAAGGACAAACAAAAAAAGACATAACAACAGGGTGGGGGGGGGGGGGTGGGGGGGGGCGGGGCAAGGACAAGGTACTGTAGGTACCGTATCTTGTCCCCTGATTACACCTGTACAGTCAGTAACATTTCAATGTGTACTTGAGTGGACTATGTATATTTAACTTCACAAAGAGAAAAATCGCGATCTTCCATAGAACAATCACAAAATAAAGATTATCTAGCCTGTTGAAAGAAAAAAACACTTGTAACAGAACAGAAAAATTGGCATAGACAAAAAAAAAGCAAAATAAGAGGGGGGGACAATATACCGCAGCTACGGTATCTTGTCCCCAAGGACAAAATAACCCAGAGGGGGACAAGATACCACGTGGTATCTTGTCCCCGGGGACAAGATACAGTGGGGACAAGATAAACTGGGACACCGGTATATTTGTTTTGCAATATTTTTTTTGGTTCAAATGGAAATTGCTTCGAAGCTATTGCGTAAAAATGAAGAAGGCTGAGTTTGTGATTGACAAGTACATTATCTGACAACCGCCATGATTCTCGCCCAGGTACCTATTGGACCACATTAAAGGGGTCTTTGAAGCTATTTATAGCAAGTGGTTTCTTTATGTCTGGATTTAACTGACAGTTTTGATTGGGAAACTTGTTCAGCATGTCTTTCACACGTGTCTGATCACTGCAAAATCAAAGTAAAGATGTGATGTGAAGTTTGCCTGGGTCTTCATGGCATGATCTCGTTCACGCGATGTAAAACATTTCACTGATGATTTCAGTCGGTACATTAAAGTTTGATGTTATAACTTAGCAGTGTCCGGATTCCCGTGTCGTATTCTCCAGAAATGAACAATGGGATGTTCATAAATTAAGACTGACTTATTTAGCGGAATGCACTTTTGTAACTTACTGCCCCCACCACCCATAACCCACCTACGGGGATGGGAGGAGGGCTAGCGGTGATAATATGCGGGGCAGTGCCAGCTTGTGTTGCACAAATATACCCCAGCGGAATTTACTGTATGAAAAGAGCGGTACTATGACTGTCAGCAGGTCCCCGCAGTGCAGGGCTAATGGATAAAAAGTTTATCCATCTCGTTGTGTCCAGCTGAGTCTACATGCTCTCTCAAACTTGCAGACGCAGGATACCCCTGTTGACAATATTTTCCCAAAGTTCGATTAAGAAAAGTGAGTTTCGAGTAAGGAAAGTGAGTTTCGAGTAAGAAAAGTGAGTTTTGAGTAAGAAAAGCGAGTTTCGAGTAAGAAAAGTGAGTTTCTAGTTAAAAAATGTGAGTTTCGAGTAAGAAAAGCGAGTTTCGAGTAAGAAAAGTAGTTTCGAGTAAGAAAAGTGAATTTCGAGTAAGAAAAGCGGGTATCGAGTAAGAAAAGTGAGTTTCGAGTTAAAAAAGTGAGTTTCGAGTAAGAATAGCAAGTTTTGAGTAAGAAAAGTGAGTTTCGAGTAAGAAAAGCGAGTTTCGAGTAAGAAAAGTTAGTAAGAAAAGTCAGTTACAGAATTATCATTACAGAATAAATTCTGAACATGCATATGCATCAAACTGATGTCAGAAGTAAGATTCACTATAGGTCCACTAAAATGCATGCTCCCTTGATGCGATTTGCGTTCACGTAACATTATTTACACCCATAAGGGCACTAAGGGTTCCCAAATAAAGATGGCATGTCCAAAACCAATTTTAAATAGGGATTTAGCATTGACAGGGGAGATAATATAAATGCTGTTTACCGCACACGGCATATGTGATTCAGGAAAGCAGATTACTATTACTTTACCCAGGAAATCAGATTTTGTAGTGTAGCGTTTTCACTTTTGCTCGGTATATTTGTAGTGTGATTCGTATTTGTGACTTGCATGCAACACTGGACTTAATTTGGACAAGAGGTTCAGCAGCAATTGCTATATGATATTGGTAGGGGTGGCAATAGCGCCGCACATCAGAGCTTTCAAAATGGCATCTTAGTGTTTTAAGAAGTATTATTCATTTACTAACTATTTGCATCTTCCAGAATAGGAGAATGACAAAGAATAATTCATGACCACTCTATAAATATTCCATGAAAGGATGTTGCAGGATCGAACCCGCATCTTCCTGATCTCTAGTTGAATGCGCATGCGAGCTACCGAGTCCAGCCTGGGTAGGCTTACAATTTATTGTAGACCTTTTATATAAAGTGTATCACTAGTACTCAGTGCCATCCTTTCGTCAGTCTAGATAGAATCCGCGTCCAGTCGAACGTGCATCCGACTGAGCCACTTGGCTGGCACTTGGGGCATGTAGTGATCTGTTTTGGTCAACACTATGGCACATATTTTCTTATCTTTAGTTAGTTCTGTATAATAAGCTGAGGAACAGAAATTTCTACAAATTTACATGTGCGCCCCAGCAAAGACTCAGATCAGCCTGCACATCTTATCAGTCTTGGTTGTCCGCATCAATTAGCTTTGGGTCTTTAGCTTTCTATAGAGTGCACGGACGAGCGATTGCACGGATGTGCAGTCTATGCTGAGTGCCCATGCATTTTGCTACAAAAATCTGCCTTTTTGTATGTGTTTATTTAACGTAGATGAGCATTAAGTTTTAACCATATCCGTGTGTCCCTTGGTCATGTCCCATCCAGTCACCTACTCCTTAACCATGACATTTAATAAGGATACTTCGCATTTTATAAGGAAACTAAGGTCACAGGCGAAATTAAAAAAAAAAAAAAAAAAAATGGAATGTTTCCTGAACCCGACCGACCCTGTCTCAACTCACTCCACCTCACCCCCACCCGGCCTCCCCCGAACTTAAAAAACAATGGGGGAGGGGTGGGGGGATTCGTCCAAAATGTTGACCTATTCATATACTGCCCTTTGATTTTTTTTATACCCATTTATTGTTGGTAATTAGACAAATAACACAGTCAATCTAATGAATACCAAGAGAACAAGCAGCCTCAAAAAATCTCAGAGAGAAAAATATACGTATGGGATGTCAGAAAAGTGGTGCCTTTCATATACGGATCAAGAAAAATCGGTTCAGTTAAATATACTTTGTTGAAAAAAAGGGGGCTAATCATATATACCTGGCAGCGCTGAAAAAGGAGGCCATTTGGCACGCACATTCATACTATGCCATATATAGGAAGTTACCCCCCCACCCCACCCCCTCCCTGCCGAGTCTATTTCCAACACATGAAAACTATTTAAAACAGAACAGCAAAAAACAATAATGCACTGTGTTAACACAGTTTCTCCAGCTGACTGCAGGTGCTATTTTAAGCATGCTGAATATTTTTAATTATTAGACGGCCAATGTGTTAATTCTTACCATGCTATGGGCTAATTCAGCAAATGACAAACTGATGACAGTTTTCTAATTTTTCCTAGAAAAATGGATCTGACACTGCATGCAAATAGTCTCCTCAGGAGACCATCTGCATGAAATTTCAAACTGTGTATATTAGAAAAAAGGAAGAAAAATGTCATCAATTTGTTGTCTGCTGAATTGGTAAAGGTTAACAGGGATACAGTGGCCACATGATGACGTGTGAGCAAAAATCTGACCTGCAAAAGAAAAACGGATCTTACACGAATTACTCGCGACCCGATCGGCTGGGCAGGCTATTGAAAATAATAAAACTGCTGTCATTGTGCGTAAGGAATGTCCGTCCTTGTAAGTATGCTATATAAATAAAATAGACCCTATTGGACCGTGCAGACTTGTCTGGATCAGCTTTTTTCGCATTTGCAATAAGGTACGCTACAATGTCCGTCCTTGTAAGTATGCACTATAAATAAAACAGACCCTATCAGACCATGCAGACTTGTCTGGATCTGCTATTTTCGCATTTGCAATAAGGTACGCTTTTTACTGCTCGGAACACTGTATGGTATTAACCGGTAGACTCGTGAACTGCAAAATAGTTACCGTGTTTGCTTGAATAATATCGCTCAGTTTGATGCATATGCATGTTTAAAATTTATTCTGTAATCATTATTCTGCAACACTATTCTTACTCGAAACTCACTTTTTTAACTCAAAACTCACTTTTCTTACTCGAAACTCACTTTTTTAACTCAAAACTCATTTTTCTTACTCGAAACTCGCTTTTTTTACTTGAAACTCTCCTTTTTAACTCGAAACTCACTTTTCTTACTCGAAACTCGCTATTCTTACTCGAAACTCGCTTTTTTAACTTGAAACTCACTTTTCTTACTCGAAACTCACTACTCGAAAAATAGAAACCCTCCAGACGTTGGAGGTTTGGTTTTGTCAATGGCCAAGTCTCACTGGCATCGAGCATTGCGCTCCGCACACAAGAGCTGAACACATGGCCACGTGTCTTGAAAGAGAGGTGGCGTGAAGGGAGAACTGGTAGCAGCTCCTTGAACTTCTTCCAGGCGGTTTTCACACATGTTGTGGTTGAATGTTCACAGCCACCTGCTGCTGAGAGCATGTCTCCTAGGTAGCAAAAGGAAGCTACCACCTCCAGCTTGTCAGGTCCGACGGACTTCCCTCTGTGGTCTGCTGTCCAAGGGGCATGCAGTTCCCTGGCACCGTGTACATCTGTAGTCAGGGTCCTTTGTCAAGCGCTTGAATCCACTGCATTTCTTGTGCACCCAGTGCTTGCAGCCGTTGCAGAAGATGCTATTGCTGCCCACTCCAGTGCAACAGACGGCACATGGAAACTCGCCTGAACTCTGCAGGAGGTCCAGGCCCATATCGCAGATCATGATCGTCTTTCCTGCATTTACTCTCAGTCCTTTCTTTTCCATTGCTTCTTTCCAAGTCAAGAGCCTTCTGACACATTCCTCAAGTGATTCAGCGATGATAACAAGGTCATCGGCATAGAGGTCGGAACTCTCGTGATAAAGCTTCAAGCACAATGATGAAGAGAAGCGGGCTTAGTACTGAGCCTTGGTGAACACCGACCTTCACTTCAAATTCTTCACTGTACCCCTCACCAACACGGACACGGCTCCGTGCATTTGCATACATCCCCTGCACCAGTCGTACAATCCACTCCTCCACACCAAGTTTTCTCAGCGCCCACCAGATAACATTCCGAGGTACTTGATCAAAAGCCTTCTCCAGTCTACAAAAGCCATGTGGAGTCTCTTGTTGGCAGCTAGATACTTCTCTTGCAGCTGCCTGACAACAAAGATTGCGTCTGTTGTGCCTCTGCCAGGGACGAAGCCAAACTGGGAATCGTCTCTTGACACCAACTGTCTGATGAGGCCATCCACAATCCTCTCCAGGACATTCATGACCTGCTCTGTCAGCATGAGACCACGGTAGTTGCCCCTTTCCAATGCATCCTCCTTTCTCTTGTAGAGGCAGACAATGAAACTCTGCTCCCAGTCAGAGGGTACCTTGCCATCGTGAATGATTGAAGCTGCGAGGTCACGGATCATGGCGGCGCCCATGTCACCGGCTGCTTGTATCATCTCCACCACTATACCTGAAGGGCCCAGTGCTTTGCCCACCTTCATCTGTGAAATAGCCTTCTTAACCATATCAATGTTGATTTGGATGGGCGGGCCTTCCACTGGTGGTTGATAAGACAGGTGGTCTGGGTCCCAGTCAAACTCAACGTTGAGAAGCCTTTGTAATGCTCTAACCAGGCCTTCTGCTTTGAGTCTTCACTCATTGACATCTCTCCTGCATCATTCTTCACTGTTTTGTCACCAACAACATCAGCGTTCTCTCTTCTAAACTGGTTAGCAAGGCGGTAGACTTCTGAAGACTTGGGGTCAATATTCTCGAAGACCTTGTCAGCTTCTTGACTGAGCATGGTGCACCGCATGTCTGGCATTGCCTTTGGCTGCATCGTATGATGCCCTAGTGCCTTTACCAGTCTTCCAGGTCTTGGAAGCTTTCTGCTTGGCAGCAATGGCCTTTTCCACGTGTTCATTCCACCACTAGGTTTCACAATGCCAATGGTGGGGCCGTTATGCCACACACCTCCTCAGTTGTCTTGAGCAGTCCAGTCTTGATGTTGTTCCAGATATTCTCAGTGGCCCCATCAGCTACACCTGCAGACATGCTTACATACAAGTTGAAGACCTCCTGGAAATGATTGCTCGCCTGAGGGTCTTTAAGCTTCCAAACTTTGAGGCGAGGGGTGAACTTGCACTTGGATTTTGGTGGCACATCAATCCTCATGTCGCATACAAGAAGCTGATGTTGCAGGGCTACCTCCTCGCCAGGGATTACTTTTACATCTGTGACAAGTTTGCGCATGGTCCTACGGAAAAGGAAGAAGTCTATCTGTGTGGCTATGTTTCCCAACTTGTATGTGATGAGACGGCTGTCACGTTTCTTGAAACGTGTGTTCCCAAGAAGCAGGTCGAATGCTAGGGCGTACTCTAGGGTTCTCTCACCCTCAACATCTGGTTCTGGCCTACCATACCCCATCCCACCATGCACCCCTGTATCCAGTGCCTGCATGGCCTACATGGTCATTCCAATCTCTACATGGGATCAGAAATTCTGATGCTGGGATCCTGGCAGTCACAGCACACAGTTGATCAAAGAACAAGTCCTTAACCTCATCGCTTAGAGATTTCAATCTTATTTTATTAAAAGGGAAATAACACTAAAATGGGAGATAATTCGGATAAGAAAAAGAATACGGGTCACCTATTTTTTCATGAGGAATCCATATATGAAATTTCAAAACATTAGCATACATGGTTCCAAACTTATGCTATACACAATAAAGCAACAACATTAAATGGCCAGAAATTGCAATTGGTTCAAAATTTAATCAGGTGATCTCCTCCTCAGTCCGAATCAGTATACCAAATATCAAGGCTCTAGCTCAAATACTTTTTGAGATATCTTACTAACAAGATTTCAATGTTATTTTATTAAAAGGTAAATAACTCTAAAATGGGAGATAATTCAGATAAGAAAACAAGAGCCCCATGGGCCACAACTCGCTCACCTGAGTGAAACTGCGACTGCAGATATGCAGATGGCATGCAACATTTTTCCAATACAATCAAATATTAAAACTTATGACAAGGCAATGTCTTAAGCAGTTTTTGAGATATCTTGCTTACAAGGTCAAAATGCTGAAATTTTCAAAATGCCATAAGTAAAAAAAAGTTCAGATATTTTTCAGAAGTCATTTTGTTCATCTACTTATCCTGTCCTTTAAAGGCTTTTTTTTCGCTCTGGGAACCATTTTGTTCAGCAGAGCAGTACCATTTTAGCAATTTTGGCAAAGGGGCATAAGAGGAACATTGATGTGAAATTATTTTGAAATCTTGCCACTGGCCATGGAGATGTTGTTTAAAGGTTTTTCTATTTGTTAGCTCTGGTGACCATTTCGTTCAGCAGAGCAGAACCATTTTGGCAATTTTGGTAAAGGGGGATAAGAGGAACATTTCTGTGAAATCATTTTGAAATCAGATCACTGGCCAAGGAGGAGATGTTATAAGTCTTTTTTTTTCTATTTTTAGCTCTGGCGGCCATTTTGTTCAGCCTAGCAGAGCTTTTTTAGCAATTTTGGTAAAGGGCCATAAGAGGAACACTTCTGTGAAATTACTTTGAAATCAGGACACTGCTGCTGCGGAGATGTCTTTTAAAGGTTTTTCTATTTTTAGCTCTGGCCACCATTTTGTCCAGCCAAGTGGAGCCATTTTAGTAATTTTGGTTGATGGCTCTTGGTGGAACACTTCTGTGCGAATATTTTGAAATCAGATCATTGGCCAAGGATGAAATGTCGTTTGAAGATTATCTATTTTTTAGCTTTGGCGGCCATCTTGTTCAACTGAGCAGAACCATTGTGGCCATCTTGGATTTTCGATCGACACAATTTTAGCTTGTTTCGATCCAGAAGTCATCCTGTTGCTAAAGAGCAAGTTTCGGCTCAAAGCAATCTAAGGTTTGAGAAGAGATGTTGAAAATTGATTTTCAAGATGGCGGCTGTGGTGGCCATCTTGGATTTTCTATCGGCTCATTTAGCTATTTTGTGTGGTGGCCATCTTGGATTTTCTATTTTGTGTTGTGGCCATCTTGGATTTTCTATCGGCTCATTTAGCTATTTTTATGTCTCATAAGGGCCCTAATGCTCATCATCAAGTTTCAATTCAACTGGATTATAGAGGAGATGTCCAAAATATGAATTCTCAACATTTTCCCCATATAAATATATAGGGCCCATACAAATGCATGGGGAAGCAAATTTGACCTTGCCATAAAAAAGTCAAACGTCAATGTAGGACCATCAATTTAGCAATTTTGGTAGATCTCCTGTCCCCAAGGATTTGTGCTAAGATAAGGCCCCAGGGCTTATTTGGTTCTGGAGAAGAAGATTTTTAAAGGTTTTTACCATATATGGGCATGGCAACCATTCTTGGTCAATGGACCACAACCATTTTAGCAAGCTTTCATTCCCCCAACTTAAGGAGGCTCCACATAAAATTTGAGCAACATCGGCCCAGAGGCTTCAGAGGAGAAATCGTTTGAAATTCTCAACATTTTTTCCATACAAATGTTTGGTGCCCATACAAATGCATAGGGAAGCAAACAAGACCTCGCCATAAAAAGGTCAAACGACAATGTACGACCAACATTTTAGCAACTTTGGTAGACCTCTCATCCCTGATATTTGTGCAAAGATTCAGCCCCAAGGCATCCTCTGTTCTGGAGAAGATTTTTAAAGGTTTTTACCATATATGGGCATGGTGGCCATCTTGGTCAATGGACTGTGACCATTTTAGCAATCTTTCATTTCCACAACCTAAGGAGGCTCCACATTAAATTTGAGCAACACTGGCCCAGAGGCTTCAGAGGAGAAGTTGTTTGAAATTCTCAACATTTTTCCCATACAAATGTATGGTGCCCATACAAATGCATAGGGAAGCAAACTTTACCTCGCCATAAAAAAGTCAAACGTCAATGTACAACAATTATTTTAGCAATTTTGGTAGACCTCTCGTCCTCAATGATTTACGCAAAGATTCAGCCCCAAGGCATCCTGGGAGCAGAAGATTTTTAAAATTTTTTACCATATATGGGCATGGCGGCCATCTTGGTCAGTGGACCGCAACCATTTTAGCAATCTTTCGTTCCCCCAACCTAAGGAGGCTCTATATGAAATTTGAGCAAAATTGGCTCAGCAGCTTCAGAGGAGAAGTCAATTGAAAATGTTAACGGACACATGGACGACGGGACTAAAAGTGATCACAATAGCTCATCCAGAGCATAGCTCAGGTGAGCTAAAAAATACGGGTCACCTATTTTTTCATCAGGAATCCATATATGAAATTTCAAAACATTAGCATATATGATTCTAAACTATAAATGCTATGAAAACAGATAATACAAGGTAAAAATGGCCCAATGTACAAAGGGCCATAGCTCACAAGTATTTTTCAGAATTTAAACAAAAGTTAATCAGGTCATCTACTCATCACTACCAATCCATTCATCAAGTTACAAGGCTCTAATTTCATTAGTTTTTTAGATATTTTGCTGACAAGGGAAAAATGCCAATATTTACAAAGGGCCATTACTCATGAAATATTTTTCAGAATTTATTCAAAAGTTAATCAGGTCATCTACTCATCATTACCAATCAATTCACCAAATTTTAAGGCTCTAGCTTTAACAATTTTCGAGATATGTTGCCGACAAGGTAAAAATGCCCAATGTTACAAAAGACCATAACTCATGAAGTATTTTTCAAAATTTTATTTAAAAGTTAATCAGGTTGTCTTCTCATCATTCCCAATCTATTCATCAAGTTACAAGGCTCTAGCTTCAATAGGTGTTGAGATATTTTGCTGACAAGGGAAAAAATGCCCAAATTTACAAAGGGCCATTATTCATGAAATATTTTTCAGAATTTATTCAAAAGTTTATCAGGTCATCTACTTATCATTACCAATCAATTCGCTGAGTTTTTCAAGGCTCTAGCTCCAACAATTTTTAAGATTTTTTGCTGACTAGATAAAAATGCCCAAAATTACAGAGGGCTGTAACTCATGAAGTATTTTTCAGAATTTATTCAAAAGTTAATCAAGTCATCTACTCATCACTATCAAAATATTCATTAAGTTTCAAGGCTCTAGCTTCAATAGTTTTTGAGATATTTTGCTGACAAGGAAAAATGCCCAAATTTACAAAGGCCCATTACTCATGAAATATTTTTCAGAATTTACTCAAAAGTTAATCAGGTCATCTACTCATCATTACCAATCAATTCACCGAGTTTCAAGGCTCTAGCTCCAACGGTTTTTGAGATATTTTGCTGACAAGGTAAAAATGCCCAAAATTACAAAAGGCCATAACTCATGAAGTATTTTTCAGAATTTATCCAAAAGTTAATCAGGTCATCTACTCATCACTACCAATCTATTCATCAAGTTTCAAGGCTCCAGCTTCAATAGTTTCTGAGATATTTTGCTGACATGGGAAAAATGCCCAAATTTACAAAGGGCCATTACTCATGAAATATTTTTCAAAATTTATTCAAAAGTTGATCAGGTCATTTACTCATCATTATCAATCAATTCACCAAGTTTCAAGGCTCTAGCTCCAACAGTTTTTGAGATGTTTTGCTGACAAAGTAAAATGCCCAAAATTACAAAGGCCATAAATCATGATGTATTTTTCAACATTTATTCAAAAGTTAACCAGGTCATGATGAGCTTCATGATATAATTAAGTTAAAATCCCCTACCCAAGCATAATTTCTACTAAATCAAATTCAAATGGTCTTTGGTTTCAGAAAAAAAAAAAAAAAAATTGAAAAGAGTGCAGGAAAGCTTGATGACAGATGTAAAACTAGAGCTGGTGTTTGTAAAACACTATGCCCCCAACTGCTTGACTCTAACACTGTTTGACTCCAACACTGCTTAGCCATGACGGTAACAACAGTACAAATATATGATTTCAATGTTATTTTATCAAAGGGAAATAACTCTAAAATAGGAGATGATTGGGATAAGAAAAAAATACGGATCACCTATTTTTTCATGAGGAATCAAAACATGAAATTTCAAAACATTAGCATACATGGTTCTAAACTTATGCTATACAAAATAAAGCAACGACATTAAATGGCCCGAAATTGCGAAGGGCCATAACATTTCATTTAATTGGTTCAAAATTTATTCAGGTGATCTCCTCCTCAATCCCAATCAGTATACCAAATATCATGGCTCTAGCTTAAATACTTTTTGAGATATCTTGCTGAAAAAGTCAAAATGCCTAGAACTACAAAGGGCCATAACACATCAATTTTTCATGGAATTCCCTAAAAAACAAACCAGGTAATCTCCACATCATCCCCAATCAGCATATAATATTTCAAGACCCTAGCTTTAGTGCTTTTCGAGAAATCTTGCTGACAAGGTCAAAATGTTCAGAACTGCAAAGGGCCGTAACTTTATCAATATTTTCATGGAATTCTCTCAAAATATAATCGGGTAATGTACACATCATTCCCACTCACTGTATCGAATTTCAAGAACCCAGCTTAAATACTTTTCAAGATATCTTGCTCACAAGATTTAATTCTGATTTTTTTCAAAGGGGCATAACTTTAAATAAACATGCTGGAAAAGAAACAAAATACGGGTCGGCTATTTTTTCATTGGGAACCCAAATATAAAATTTCAAAACCCTAGCGTGCAGGGTTCTTAAGATATGGCATGCACAAAAAAAGCTTGATGAATGGACAAACAGTCGGATGGACAAATGAAGGCAAAATAATATGCTCCATCAATTTCATTCGAAACTGGGGGCATAATCAGGTCATCTACTCATCGCTACCAATGTATTCATCAAGTTTCAAGGCTCCAGCTTCAATAGTTTTTGAGATATTTTGTTCACAAGGGAAACATGCCCAAATTTACAAAGGGCCATTACTTATGAAATATTTTTCAGAATTTACAAAAAAATTAATCAGGTCATCTACTAATCATTACCAATCAATTCACCAAGTTTCAAGTCTCTAGCTCTAATAGTTTTTGAGATATTTTGCTGACGAGATAAAAATGCCCAAAATAACAAAGGGGCATAACTCAAGAAGTATATTTCAAAACTTCTTCAAAAGTTAATCAGGTTGTCTACTCATCACTACCAGTCTATTCATCAAGTGTCAAGGCTCTAGTTCCAACAGTTTTTGAGATATTTTGCTGACAAGGTAAAATTGCCCAAAATTACAAAGGGCCATAACTCATGAAGTATTTTTTCAGAATTTCTTCAAAAATTAATCAGGTCATCTACTCATCACTACAAATCCATTTACTAAGTTTCAAGGCTCTAGCTCTAACAGTTTTTGAGATATTTTGCTGACAAGATAAAAATGCCTAAAATTACAAAGGGGCATAACTCAAGAAGTATATTTCAAAATTTCTTCAAAAGTTTATCAGGTTGTCTACTCATCACTACCAGTCTATTCATCAAGTTTCAAGGCTCTAGCTTCAATAGTTTTTGAGATATTTTGCTGACAAGTTAAAAATGCCCTAAATTACAAAGGGCCATAACTCATGAAGTGTTTTTCAGAATTTCTTCAAAAGTTAATCAGGTCATCTACACATCACTACAAATCCATTTACTAAGTTTCAAGGCTCAAGCTCTAACAGTTTTTGAGATATTTTGCTGACAAGGTAAAAATGCCCAAAATTACAAAGGTCCATAACTCAAAAGGCATTTTTCAAAATTTCTTCAAAAGTTAATCAGGTTGTCTACTCATCACTACCAGTCTATTCATTAAGTTTCAAGGCTCTAGCTCCAACGGTTTTTGAGATATTTTGCTGACAAGATAAAAATGCCCAAAATTACAAAGGGCCATAACTCATGAAGTATTTTTCAGAATTTCTTCAAAAGTTAATCAGGTCATCTACTCATCACTACAAATCCATTTACTAAGTTTCAAGGCTCTAGCTCTAACAGTTTTTGAGATATTTTGCTGACAAGGTAAAATTGCCCAAAATTACAAAGGGCCATAACTCAAGAAGTATTTTTCAAAATTTCTTCAAAAGTTAATCAGGTTGTCTACTCATCACTACCAGTCTATTCATCAAGTGTCAAGGCTCTAGCTTTAATAGTTTTTGAGATATTTTGCTGACAAGATTGCATCCATATTTTTTCAAAGGGCCATAACTCAGAAAATGGGCATAATCCTGTCAAGAAAAAAAATACATTTCAGCTATTTTTTCATGAGGAATTCATATATGAAATTTCAAAACAGTAGCATTCACGGTTTTAAAGTTATGCTATGCATCAAAAAGCGTGACGGACGGACGGACGGACGGACGAACAACCCAGAAGCAATATGCCCCTCCAACTTCTTTGAAGTTGGGGGCATAATGATCACAATAGCTCATCCTGAGCTTCATGAAATTACTTAAAACTTATTTACCTGGTCAAAGAGATCTGGACTGCACTATCACAAGATTTCACAGTGTGCTTACAACAGCTGTGAGGAGCCATCTTAGTATGATTCCTTTCCCAAACTTTTGCAGTGTTCCAGTCTGATGAGTTGAAGACCCCACAACATTGTAGCTACAAAAAGAATTAAATATTAACAAATCAGTTCTCAAACAATAGATGATAGGGCACTGCCTTTACAATGCTATGGCTGGCATCCATGGAATAGTAAAGCATTATAAATGAACAGTGTTGTAAAACAAAAAACAAAAAAACAAAAATAGCCTGTTGCTGGCAAGCGTCCCCAAACATCATGGCTTTGTTAGTAAAGGGTTGTGAGTTTTAAATCGGTTTGCTGAAAAGCATTGGATTAAAATCCAACAACATAATCACATACACATCTTCAAAGAACCTAAAAGAAAGGAAGGAAGGACCCTACAATAACAAGGTAAGAATTAACTATATAGAACTTCATTGAAGTTTATGTCACACCTGTGAAAAACAAGCAAATTCCATAGGGAATTTATGTCCCCCGCCTTATTTTTATTTGAGCTGTTAAAAATGGGTAAGTTATCTAGAGGACCATTGGTCCTGTATCATTTACCTAAGTATTGAAGCAGGAAACCAGTGATAAAAAATAATTTCAGGATTCTGAAAAAAACACATGCATATCATCAGACCATCCTTAAAGCACCTGTAAAGTTTCAAAAGGATCGGCTTAAAACTGTGGTAGGAGTTACGGGGACAAGGTACCTACTCCCTTTACGCTTCTGTAATATTAGAACTCAAAAAATGTCTAAGTTAAAAATGCGGAAAAAGTGATAAAAATTATTTCAGGATTCTGAAAAAAACACATGCATATCTTCAGGCCATCCTAAAAGCCCATGTAAAGTTTCAAAAGGATTGGCCAAAAACTGTGGGAGTAGTTAAGGGGACAAGGTACCTACTCCCTATACACTTCTGTAATATTAGAACTCAAAAAATGTCTAAGTTAAAAATGAGGAAAAAGTGATAAAAAATTATTTCAGGATTCTGAAAAATCCACATGCATATCTTCAGGCCATCCTAAAAGCCCATGTAAAGTTTCAAAAGGATCGGCCAAAAACTGTGGGAGGAGTTAAGGGGACAAGGTACCTACTCCCTATAGACTTCTGTAATATTAGAACTCAAAAAATGTCTAAGTTCAAAATGTGTAAAAAGTGATAAAAATTATTTCAGGATTCCGAAAAAACCACATGAATATCTTCAGACCATCCTTAAAGCACCCATAAAGTTTCAAAAGGATCGGCTTAAAACTGTGGTAGGAGTTACGGGGACAAGGTACCTACTCCCTACACGCTTCTGTAGTATTAGAACTCAAAAAATGTCTAAGTTAAAAATGCGGAAAAAGTAATAAAAAATTATTTCAGGATTCTGAAAAAACCACATGCATATCTTCAGGCCATCCTCAAAACCCATGTAAAGTTTCAAAAGAATCAGCCAAAAACTGTGGGAGGAGTTAAGGGGACAAGGTACCTACTCACTATACACTTCTGTAATATTAGAACTAAAAAAATTTCTAAGTTAAAAATGCAGAAAAAGTGATAAAAAATTATTTCAGGATTCTGAAAAATCCAAATGCATATCTTGAGGCCATCCTAAAAGCCCACGTAAAGTTTCAAAAGGATCGGCCAGAAACTGTGGGAGGACTTAAGGGAACAAGGTACCTACTCCCTATAGACCTGTAATATTAGAACTCAAAAAAATGTCTAAGTTCAAAATGTGTAAAAAGTGATAAAAAAATAATTCAGAATTCTGAAAAAAAAAACACATGCATATATTCAGACCATCCTTAAAGCACCTGTAAAGTTTCAAAAGGATTGGCTTAAAACTGTGGGAGGAGTTACAGGGACAAGGTACCTACTTCCTATACGCTTCTGTAGTATTAGAACTCAAAAAATGTCTAAGTTCAAAATGTGGAAAAAGTAATAAAAAATTATTTCAGGATTCTGAAAAAAACACATGCATATCTTCAGGCCATCCTTAAAGCACCTGTAAAGTTTCAAAAGGATCGGCCAACTAGAGCTGGTGTTTGTAAAACACTATGCCCCCAACTGCCTGACTCTAACACTGCTTGACTCCAACACTGCTTGCCCATGACGGTAATAACAGTACAAATATATGAGATTTCAATATTATTTCATCAAAGGGAAATAACTCTAAAATAGGAGATAATTGGGATAAGAAAAAAATATGGGTCACCTATTTTTTCATGAGGAATCAAAATATGAAATTTCAAAACATTAGCATACATGGTTCTAAACTTATGCTATACACAATAAAGCAACGACATTAAATGGCCAGAAATTGCGAAGGGCCATAACTCCAACATTTCATTTAATTGGTTCAAAATTGAATCAGGTGATCTCCTCCTCAATCCCAATCAGTATACCAAATATCATGGCTCTGGCTTAAATACTTTTTGAGATATCTTGTTGACAAGGTCAAAATGCCTAGAACTACAAAAGGCAATAACTACGTCGATTTTTCATGGAATTCCCTAAAAAACAAATCAGGTAATCTCCACATCATCCCCAATCAGCATATAATATTTCAAGACCCTAGCTTAAGTACTTTTCGAGACATCTTGCTGACAAGGTCAAAATGTGCAGAACAGCAAAGGGCCGTAACTTTATCAATATTTTCACAGAATTCTCTCAAAATATAATCAGGTAATTTACACATCATTACCACTCACTATATCGAATTTCAAGAACCCAGCTTAAATATTTTTCAAGATATCTTGCTCACAAGATTTAATTCTGATTTTTTTCAAAGGGGCATAACTCTAAACAAACATGCTGGACAAGGAAAAAAATACGGGTCAGCTATTTTTTCATTGGGAACCCAAATATAAAATTTCAAAACCTTAGCATGCAGGGTTCTTAAGATATGGCATGCACAAAAAAGCTTCATCAACGGACAAATGGACTGACGGACAAACGAAGGCAAAATAATATGCCCCATCAATTTCATTCGAAACTAGGGGCATATCAGGTCATCTACTCATCGCTACCAATCTATTCATCAAGTTTCAAGGCTCCAGCTTCAATAGTTTTTAGATATTTTGCTGACAAGGGAAACATGCCCAAATTTACAAAGGGCCATTACTAACGAAATATTTTTCAGAATTTACACAAAAGTTAATCAGGTCATCTACTCATCATTACTATTCAATTCACCAAGTTTCAAGGCTCTAGCTCTAACAGTTTTTGAGATATTTTGCTGACAAGATAAAAATGTCAAAAATTACAAAGGGCCATAACTCATAAGTATTTTTCAAAATTTATTCAAAAGTTAATCAGGTTGTCTACTCATCACTACTAGTCTATTCATCAAGTTTCAAGGCTCTAGCTCCAATGGTTTTTGAGATATTTTGCTGACAAGGTAAAAATGCCCAAAATTACAAAGGGCCATAACTCATGAAGTATTTTTCAGAATTTCTTCAAAAGTTAATCAGGTCATCTACTCATCACTATAAATCCATTTATTAAGTTTCAAGGCTCTAGCTCTAATAGTTTTTGAGATATTTTGCTGACGAGGTAAAAATGCCCAAAATTACAAAGGGCCATAACTCAAGAAGTACTTTTCATAATTTCTTTAAAAGTTAATCAGGTTGTCTACTCATCACTACCAGTCTATTCATCAAGTTTCAAGGCTCTAGCTCCAACAGTTTTTGAGATATTTTGCTGACAAGGTAAAATTGCCCAAAATTACAAAGGGCCATAACTCATGATGTATTTTTTAGAATTTCTTCAAAAGTTAATCAGGTCATCTACTCATCACTACAAATCCATTTGCTAAGTTTCAAGGCTCAAGCTCTAACAGTTTTTGAGATATTTTGCTGACAAGGTAAAAATGCCCAAAATTACAAAGGGCCATAACTCAAGAAGTATTTTTCATAATTTCTTCAAAAGTTAATCAGGTTGTCTACTCATCACTACCAGCCTATTCATCAAGTTTCAAGCCTCTAGCTCCAACGGTTTTTGAGATATTTTGCTGACAAGATAAAAATGCCCAAAAATTCAAAGGGCCGTAACTCATGAAGTATTTTTCAGAATTTCTTCAAAAGTTAATCAAGTCATCTACTCATCACTACAAATCCATTTACTAAGTTTCAAGGCTCTAGCTCGAACAGATTTTGGGATATTTTGCTGACAAGGTATAAATGCCCAAAATTACAAAGGGCCATAACTCAAGAAGTATTTTTCGAAATTTCTTCAAAAGTTAATCAGGTTGTCTACTCATCACTACCAGTCTATTCATCAAGTTTCAAGGCTCTAGCTTCAATAGTTTCTGAGATATTTTGCTGACAAGATTTCATCCATGTTTTTTCAAAGGGCCATAACTCAGAAAAGGGGCATAATCCTGTCAAGAAAAAAAATACATGTCAGCTATTTTTTCATGAGGAATCCATATAAGAAATTTCAAATCAGTAGCTTTCACGGTTCTTAAGTTATACTATGCATCAAAAAGCGTGACGAACGGACGGACGGACGGACGGAAGGCCGGACGGACGGACGAACAACCCAGAAGCAATATGCCCCTCCAACTTCTTTGAAGTTGGGGGCATAAAAACTGTGGGAGGAGTTAAGGGGACAAGGTACCTACTCCCTATACACTTCTGTAATATTAGAACTCAAAAAATGTCTAAGTTAAAAATGCGGAAAAAGTGATAAAAAATTATTTCAGGATTCTGAAAAATCCACATGCATATCTTCAGGCCATCCTAAAAGCCCATGTAAAGTTTCAAAAGGATCGGCCAAAAACTGTGGGAGGAGTTAAGGGGACAAGGTACCTACTCCCTATAGACTTCTGTAATATAAGAACTCAAAAAATGTCTAAGTTCAAAATGTGTAAAAAGTGATAAAAAATAATTTCAGGATTCTGAAAAAAACACATGCATATCTTCAGACCATCCTTAAAACACCTGTAAGGTTTCAAAAGGATCGGACAAAAACTGTGGGAGGAGTTAAGGGGACAAGATACCTACTAAAAATTCGGAACCACACACCACGGAAAGCCGAAAACAGTGTCCCTCCGCTTTTCTTCGAAAAGGCGTGGGACAAAAAATAGTAATGGTTACTTCAGGAAGAGGAAGTGTAAGGATTATGATGGTATATTAGGCAAAAGATGCCCAAGTTCAGAAAGCATTAAAAGTGATAAAAAGAATGTCATGATTATATGAAAGTCACATACACATCCTCATAACATACAGATGCCTGCAATGTTTCAAAAAGATTGGTCTAAATCTATAACAGGGTTGTCCTCACAAGATGGGGTACCAAAAGCAAACATTGACTAAGTTCACAAAGCAGAAAAAGTAATAAGAAAAAATAATTAAAGGATTATATTGAAAACACATGCACATGCTCATAACATGAAGAAAATGCCTGCAATGTTTCAAAAAGTTTGGCATAAAACTGTATGAGGTTGCACTCAGAACTACCCACTTATCCTTTCTAAGGATGGACAAAATCATTTTAACAGTCCCTGTCGACTGTTGTTAACTATTCTGAGACGAGGCTGCCTGTGATGCTCTAATTTAATACTTGTTTTGCTGAGTGCTGTGTTGTCATATATCTTTAATCAGATTGGTATAAAACTGTAAGATGAGTTGTGCTCACAACCTACCCACTCATTGTGTCAGATGGAGAGACAAACCCAATTTAATAGCCCCTTCAAGTAACATTGGCGGACAATAAAACCAAAGAGAAAAAGAAAAAGAACAAGAGGTAAAAGTTGGTAAAACATAAAGGGAGGATAACCCCAAAAGCAAACACATATCTTCAGAGCAGAGGAGATGTCTTTTAAAGGTTTTTCTATTGTTAGCTCTGGCCACCATTTTGTTCAGCCAAGCAGAGCCATTTTAGAAATTTTGGTTGAGGGCCATTGGTGGAACACTTCTGTGCAACTATTCTGAAATCAGGCCATTGGCCAAGGACGAGATGTCGTTTGAAGTTTTTCTATTTTTCAGCTCTGGCGGCCATCTTGTTCAATAAAGCAGAACCATTGCAGCCATCTTGGACTTTCGATCAACACAATTTTAGCTTGTTTCGATCCAGAAGTCAGCAAGTTTTGGCTCAAAGCCATCCAAGGTTTGAGAAGAGATGTCAAAAATTTGATTTTCAAGATGGCGGCTGTGGTCGCCATCTTGGATTTTCTATCGGCTCATTTAGCAATTTTGTGTCTCATAAGCGCCCGAATGCTCATCATCAAGTTTCGATTCAACTGGATTATAGAGGAGATGTCCAAAATATGAATTCTCAACATTTTTCCTATATAAAGGTATTGGTCCAACACTGAAATTCGTATCAGCTCTAAATCGCGAGAAAAATCCCCCCATCGTTCAAAAGAATAATTTTGGTCTCAAATTAAAGCTTAATATCTCAACTTTCATTTGCCAGGTGTTATCGTGTCTGAAAGTGGTAGCGTCATATAGTAAAATGGGGTGATAACTCTGTACCATGGCGGTCTGAGAATGGAATCATAGGTATTTAGATGAGAATATTAACGTTCTTAGTCATTTTAAATTCTACAAATTGCAACTTTTTATAATCATAAAATATATACGCTACAGAACTATGTTATTGAACAGATTGTTAAAAGTCAATTAGTGTAATCTACGTGATATAACTTAGAATAACCCTATAGTAAGTAGCACTTTTGCCGTCTAATTGTGGAACTTCAATATATCAAGTTGTGCTCTGTTATTTTAATATTCTAAATGAGCAATACATAAGCTTTTCAAAACTGTAAGTCACATTTGTCTATGCTGTATACTTAATCAGCTATATTGTATCAAAGGTGTGTACCTTGTGTGTAAAATATCCTTCAAAATGCATGTTTCTAATACTATTGCATATGTATGACCATTGACCTAAATGTTTCTGGAAGTCTGACAGCTAACAAGAGCTCCGCCAAGCGGGGCATTATACGCCTGTGGCAAGTAATAAGATGTAGTACATAAACTGGCTCCTGTATAATTCAGTGCTCGGGATATAAACTGTAAGTGGAATTACAAACAAGAGGACCATGATGGTCCTATATCGCTCACCTGAGCAAACAGCTTTGCAAACTTACCGTTGAAGTTTCAGCCAAGTTCACTGCTCTAAGATTTTTGTATAAATTTTATAGCCCTACTCCCGAGCGGCCATGTTTTTTTCATGCATCATGATCACTGGAACTGAATCTTGAAAGAAGGTCATCAAAGGAACAATTCTGCCAAGTTATATTGAAATTGGTCCAGTGGTTTCTGACAAAAAGATTTTTGAAGTGTTTTATATAGCTATATAGGGAAAATAAGCCCCATCCCCTAACGGCCATGTTTTTTGACGAATCATGACAGCTTGAACAAACTTGGTAGAGGGCCACCAAAGGAACATTCCTGCCAAGTTATATTACCAAAGAAACATTCCTGCAATGTTGTATTGAAATCGGTCCAGTGGTTTCTGACAAAAGGATTATTAAAGTTTCCTAAACAGATATATAGGGAAAATAAGCCCCGCCCACTAGCGGCCATGCTTCTTGACAAATCATGGCTTGAACAATCTTGGTAGAGGATCAGCAAGGGAACATTTCTGCCAAGTTATATAGAAATCGGTCCAGTGGTTTCTGACAAGAAGATTTTTAAAGTTTTCTATATAGATATATAGGGAAAATAAGCCCCGCCCCCTGGCGGCCATGTTTTTTGATGTATCCAAATGGCTTGAACAATCTTGGTAGACCATCACCAAAGGAACATTTCTGCAAAATTATATTGAAATCGGTCCAGTGGTTTCTGACAAGAAGATTTTTAAAGTTTTCTATTTAGATATTAGGGAAAATAAGCCCCACCCCTAGCAGCCATGTTTTTTGACGAATCATGATTGCTTGAACAATCTTGGTACAGGGTCACCAAAGCAACATTCCTGCCAAGTAATATTGAAATTAGTCAGGTGGTTTCTGACAAGAAGAATTTTAAAATTTTCTATACAGATATATATGGAAACTAAGCCCCGCCCCCTGGCGGCCATGTTTTTTGACGTATCATGAGGGCTTGAACAATCTTGGTAGAAGGTCACTAAAGCAACATTCCTGCCAAGTTACAATGAACTTGATCCAACGGTTTCTTATGAGAAGATTTTTAAAGTTTTCTATATAGATATATAGGGAAAATATGCCCCGCCCCCTAGCGGCCATGTTTTTTGACGAATCATGCCGGCTTGAACAATCTTGGTAGAGGGACACCAAAGAAACATTCCTGCCAAGTTATATTGAAATCGGTCCATTGGTTTCTGACAAGAAAATTTTTAAACTTTTCTATATAGATATATAGGGAAAAATAAGCCCTGCCCCCTGGGGGCCATGTTTTTTGATGAATCATGATAACTTGAACAATCTTGGTAGAGGGTCAAGAAGGAAACATTGCTGTCAAGTTATAATGAAATCGGTCCAGTGGTTTCTGACAAGAAGATTTTTAAAGTTTTCTATTTAGATACATAGGGAAAATAAGCCCTGCCCCCTGGCAGCCATGTTTTTTGATGAATCATGACGACTTGAACAATCTTGGTAGACAGTTACCAAAGAAACATTCCTGCAATGTTGTATTGAAATCGGTCAAGTGATTTCTGACAAAAGGATTATTAAAGTTTTCTAAACAGATATATAGGGAAAATAAGCCCCGCCCCCTAGCGGCCATGTTTTTTGACGAATCCAAATGGCTTGAACAGTCTTGGTAGACCATCACCAAAAGAACATTTCTGCAAAATTATATTGAAATCGGTCCAGTGGTTTCTGACAAGAAGATTTTTAAAGTTTTCTATATAGATATATAGGGAAAATAAGCCCCGCCCCCTGGCGGCCATGTTTTTTGACGAATCCAAATGGCTTGAACAATCTTAGTAGAAGATCATCAAAGGAACATTTCTGCAAAATTATATTGAAATCGGTCCAGTGGTTTCTGACAAGAAGATTTTTAAAATTTTCTATATAGATATAAAGGGAAAATAAGCCCCGCCCCTTGGCGGCCATGTTTTTTGGTGAATCCAAATGGCTTGAACAATCTTGGTAGAGGATCACCAAAGGAACATTTTTGCCAAGTTATATAGAAATCGGTCCACTGGTTTCTGACAAGAAGATTTTTAAAGTTTTCTATATAGATACATAGGGAAATTAAGCCCCACCCCCTAACGGCCATGTTCTTTGACGAATCATGACAGCTTGAACAAATTTGCTAGAGGGCCACCAAAGGAACATTCCTGCCAAATTATATAGAAATCGGTCCAGTGGTTTCTGACAAGAACAGTTTTAAAGTTTTCTATATAGATATATAGGGAAAATAAGCCCCGCCCCCCCTGGCGGCCATGTTTTTTGACGAATCCAAATGGCTTGAACAATCTTGGTAGACCATCACCAAAGGAACATTTCTGCAAAACTATATTGAAATCGGTCCAGTGGTTTCTGACAAGAAGATTTTTAAAGTTTCCTATAGAGATATATAGGGAACATAAGCCCCGCCCCCTGGCGGCCATGTTTTTTGATGAATCCAAATGGCTTGAATAATCTTGGTAGAGGATCACCAAAGGAACATTTCTGCAAAATTATATTGAAATCGGTCCAGTGGTTTCTGATAAGAAGATTTTTAAATTTTTCTATATAGATATATAAGGAAAATAAGCCCCGCCCCCTGGCCGCCATGTTTTTTGGTGAATCCAAATGGCTTGAACAATCTTGGTAGAGGATCACCAAAGGAACATTTATGCAAAATTACATTGAAATCGGTCCAGTGGTTCCTGACAAGAAGATTTTTAAAGATTTCTATATAGATATATAGGGAAAATAAGCCCCGCCCCCTGGCTGCCATGTTTTATGACCAATCAAAATGGCTTGAACAATCTTGGTAGAAGATCATCAAAGGAACATTTCTGCAAAATAACATTGAAATCGGTCCAGTGGTTTCTGACAAGAAGATTTTTAAAATTTTCTATATAGGGAAAATAAGCCCCGTCCCCTGGCGGCCATGTTTTTTTGGTGAATCCAAATGGCTTGAACAATCTTAGTAGAGGATCACCAAAGGAACATTTTTGCCAAGTTATATAGAAATCGGTCCAGTGGTTTCTGACAAGAAGATTTTTAAAGTTTTCTATACAGATATATAGGGAAAATAAGCCCCGCCCCCTGGCGGCCATGTTTTTTCGATGAATCCTAATGGCTTGAAAAATCTTGGTAGAGGGTCACCAAAGGAACATTTCTGCAAAATTATATTGAAATCGGTCCAGTGGTTTCTGACAAGAAGATTTTTAAAGTTTTCAATATAGCTATATAGGGAAAATAAGCCCCACCCCCTAAGGGCCATGTTTTTTGACGAATCATGACAGCTTGAACAAATTTGGTAGAGGGCCACCAAAGGAACATTCCTGCCAAGTTATATAGAAATCGGTCCAGTGGTTTCTGACAAGAAGATTTTTAAACTTTTCTATATAGATATATAGGATAAATAAGCCCCGCAACCTAGCGGCCATGTTTTTTGACGAATCCAAATGGCTTCAACAATCTTGGTAGAGAATCACCAAAGGAACATTTCTACAAAATTATATTGAAATCGGTCCAGTGGTTTCTGATAAGAAGATTTTTAAAGTTTTCTGTAGAGATATATAGGGAAAATAAGCCCCGCCCCCGGGCGGCCATGTTTTTCGATGAATCCAAATGGCTTGAATAATCTTGGTAGAGGATCACCAAAGGAACATTTCTGCAAAATTATATTGAAATCGGTCCAGTGGTTTCTGATAAGAAGATTTTTAAAGTTTTCTATAGAGATATATAAGGAAAATAAGCCCCGCCCCATGGCGGCCATGTTTTTGGGTGTATCCAAATGGCTTGAACAATCTTAGTAGAGGATCACCAAAGGAACATTTATGCAAAATTACATTGAAATCAGTCCAGTGGTTTCTGACAAGAAGATTTTTAAAGTTTTCTATATAGATATATAGGGAAAACAAGAGGCCACGGGCCATGGGTCGCTCACCTGAGTGACATAGCCACTGCAGATATGCAGATGTTATGCAACATTTTTCCAATCCTGTCATCGCAACTAATGAAAAGATCATCATTTAAGCAGTTCTTTATTTTGAAGAAGAAGATATATGGCATGCCAGTCAATTGAGCGTGATCATTTGAACAAACTCTAAATGGCAGCCAGCTTGGATTTACGATCGGCACGATTTTAGCTATTTTTGATCTACGAGTCACCCCAATGCTTCCTACCAAGTTTTGAGTCAACTGGCCTTTCAGTTCAGGAGAAATCGCGAAAAATAGATTTTCAAGATGGCTGCCATGGCGGCCATCTTGGATATCCGATTGGCACGATTTTAGCTATTTTTGATCTACAAGTCACCCCAATGTCTCCTACGAAGTTTGGAGTCAATTGGCCTTTCAGTGCAGGAGAAGAAGCTAAATATAGATTTTCAAGATGGCGGCCATGGTGGCCATCTGGGATTTCTGATCAGAACCATTTTAGCTATATTTGATCTACAAGTCACCCTGATGCTTCCTACTAAGTTTCGAGTCAAGTGACTTTTGGGTTTAGGAGAAGAAGCGAAAAATAGATTTTCAAGATAGCCGCCATGGCGGCTATCTTGGATTTACGATCTGCATGATTTTAGCTATTTTTGATCTACAAGTCACCCAAATGCTTCCTACCAAGTTTCGAGTCAACTGGCCTTTCGGTTCAGGAGAAGAAGCGAAAAATAGATTTTCAAGATGGCTGCCATGGCGCCCATCCTGGTTTTACGATCGGCATGATTTTAGCTATTTTTGATCTACAGGTCACCCCGATGCTTCCTAGCAACTTACGAGTCAATTGGCCTTTCGGTTCAGGAGAAAAAGCGAAAAATAGATTTTCAAGATGGCTGCCATGGAGGCCATCTTTGATTTCCGATAGGCACGATTTTAGCTATTTTTGATCTATAAGTCACCCCAATGCCTCCTACCAAGTTTGGAGTCAATTGGCGTTTGGGTTTAGGGGTAGAAGCGAAAAATATATTTTCAAGATGGCGGCCATGGCGGCCATCTTGGATTTCCGATCGGCACAATTTTAGCTATTTTTGATCTACAAGTCATCCTGATGCTTCCTAGCAAGTCTGGAGTCAATTGGCCTTTCGGTTCAGGAGAAGAAGCGAAAAATAGATTTTCAAGATGGCCGCCATGGCGGCCATCTTGGATTTCAGTTCGGCACGATTTTAGCTACTTTTGATCTTCAAGTCACCCTGATGCTTCCTAGCAAGTTTGGAGTCAAATGGCCTTTCGGTTCAGGAGAAGAAGCGAAAAATAGATTTTCAAGATGGCGGCAATGGCGGCCACCTTGGATTTCCGATAGGCATGATTTTAGCTATTTTTGATCTACAAGTCACCCTGATGCTTCCTAGCAAGTTTGGAGTCAACTGGCCTTTCGGTTCAGGAGAAGAAGCGACAAATAGATTTTCAAGATGGCGGCCATGGCAGCCATCTTGGATTTCCCATCGGCACAATTTTAGCTACTTTTGATCTACAAGTCACCCTGATGGTTCCTAGCAAGTTTGGAGTCAAATGCCCTTTCGGTTCAGGAGAAGAAGCGAAAAATAGATTTTCAAGATGGCGGCCATCTTGGATTTCCGATCGGAACGATTTTAGCTATTTTTGATCAACAAGTCACCCCGATGCTTCCTACCAAGTATCAAGTCAATTGGCCCAGGGGTGTAGGAGGAGTAGGCTTTTAAAGCAATTGTTGACGCTGCATGATGCACGACGGACGACGGACATTGACTGACCACAATAGCTCACCATGAGCACTTCGTGCTCAGGTGAGCTAATAAGCCCCGTGCCCTGGCGGCCATGTTTTTTGACGAATCCAAATGACTTGAACAATCTTGGTAGAAGATCATCAAAGAAACATTTCTGCAAAATTATATTGAAATCGGTCCAGTGGTTTCTGACAAGAAGATTTTTAAACTTTTCTATATAGATATATAGGGAAAATAAGCCCCGCCCCCTGGCGGCCATGTTTTTTGACGAATCCAAAAGGCTTGAACAATCTTGGTAGAGAATCACCAAAGGAACATTTCTGCAAAATTATATTGAAATTGGTCCAGTGGTTTCTGACAAGAAGATTTTTAAAATTTTCTATACAGATTATATAGGGTAAATAAGCCCCGCCCCCTGGCGGCCATGTTTTTTGACAAATCCAAATGGCTTGAAAAATCTTGGTAGAGAATCACCAAAGGAACATTTCTGCAAAATTATATTGAAATCGGTCCAGTGGTTTCTGACAAGAAGATTTTTAAAATTTTCTATACAGATATATAGGGAAAATAAGCCCCGCCCCCTGGCGGCCATATTTTTTGATGAATCCAAATGGCTTGAACAATCTTGGTAGAGGATCACCAAAGGAACATTTCTGCAAAATTATATTGAAATCGGTCCACTGGTTTCTGACTAGAAGATTTTCAAAGTTTTTAGATAAAAAATCTTTTTTTAGCTCCTGTGACCTAGATATGCAACGGACCGGAACCATTTGAACAAGTTTGAAAGAGGACCAACCAAGGATCATTCCTGTGAAGTTTGGTCAAAATCCAATCTGTGGTTTAGGAAGAGATGTTGTTTAAAGATTGTGGACGGACGGACGACGACAACGACGACGGACGGTGAGTGATCACAATACCTCACCTTGAGCCTTCGGCTCAGGTGAGCTAAAAAAAAAATTAAAAAATTTCATTGGGGCATAGCTCTGCTGATATTTGGTGAACTGTACCCTAAGGGTCCAAGCTGGCCCAGAAATTAAGGGACAAGTGACTTCTCCCTCCACGGAAAATAGGGAGAAGTTTGCTGCTTCTAGGGAGAAGTGCTTTCAGATGGAGGACACACCACAGAAGCATGGCTATATTATAAGCTCATATGAGCCTTTGGCTGATTTGTTTTTCCTATACTTCAATATCGGACCAAACAATAACAAAACAAAAATAAACAACCAAAAAAAAAAAAAAAAAAAAAAATGCTGCAAGAAATTTTTTTGTAAACCTTTAACTTGTTTAATACTGATTTTATTTTTGTTCTTCAAGGGAACCAACTCAGAAGAGTATTAAAAAAAAAAATCCAAAAAGAATTATGTTTATAAGTTTTGATATTAGTCAAGCTTCTTAATTCTGTATCATTTAACAAATGTATTTATAAAGATTTTTATAATGGCAACATTTCCTTGCAAATCTAATAAAAGAAGATGTTGAAAAAAAATTCAATATCTAGCCCATATGACCATAACTATAGTTATTGCAAAAAATATACCTCTTATAAAATAAAATTTGCACACTATTACCTCTAACCAATATGCTGCAAAAAGTTTACAAAAAACTTTCAAAGGGGCATAACTCTGCAAATATTTGATGCACTGTAACCTTGAAATAATATGTGCTGCTCCACATCATCATGTAACTATTTATGAAGTTTCAGCTTGATCGGATGTAAACTGTAGGAGGATTTAGCTGGAAACGAAAAATTAACAGAAATTTTTAAAGGGGTTTAACTATGCTAATATTTGGTGGATTGTAACCTTGAAACAATATGCGCTGCTCAACATCATGGTCTAACTACAAATCAAGTTTCAGCTTTATAGGATGTAAACTGTAGGAGGAGTTAGCCGGAAACGAAAAGTTTAATGAAATTTTCAAAGGGGCATAACTCTGCTAATATTTGGTGGACTGTAACCTTGAAACAATATGCGCTGCTCCACATCATGGTCTCACTATACACGGTTTCAGCTTGATCAGATGTAAAATGTAGGAGGAGTTAACCGGAAATGAAAAGTTTACAGAAATTTTCTAAGGGGCATACTCTGCGAACATTTGTTGGACTGTAACCCCGAAATAATATGCGCTGCATCACATCATGGTCTAACTATATACCAAGTTTCAGCTTGATTGGATGTAAACTGTAGGAGGAGTTAGCCGGAAACGAAAAAGTTTACGGACGGATGCCATACCCCGTAACATAATATGTCCCGTTTTTCAAACGGGCATATAAAAACAATGTAGTGCATTGTTATATAAATGATAAAAAGGGTACGGAAATACAAATTATTCAGTCAGTTTCAAAGCTAGGTCCTAATATAAAATGCGGTACATAGTGAAACATTATTTACTCATCATCTTATGTTTTATTTAACTAACTCATATTTTTGTGTTTGCTTTACTAAATACATTGTACTTTGCCCTAGTAATGAGATTTGTGTGTCACTACATTTAAGCCCAGATCATGTTCAGCCTCAAGCCCATATTTTGTAAGCCCTAATCTACCAATCACAGGAGTGAACAAGATCACGTGATCGGAAAATCAGAACAGGATTGTGAAAAATTCGGAGATAAAGGCTTACGAAATTCGAGGAAAACTTTTTGGAATAAAGTGTTTTGTTGTGCATAAAATTTATTCTATTGAATAACAGAAGTTAGAAAAATAAATTTGACACTTCGTCTATGCTTCATCCATTGCGGATGGCATTTGAGGACCGAATATCATCTGGATTTGTTTCCAGGATCTAGAGACAAAGGAATCCCGAGAAAGTGTCATGGCGGAAACTTTGACCCCCGCCGCTTCGGGAGTTGGAATGGAGCAGGATTATCAACCGCCACAGAATGAAATTGAAGTTATTACAGAGCATAATGCTCCATTATCAGTGGAATCTCTTCAGAAAATTGCTTCTGGAGTTCCAGAGAACAGGCTGTCGCAAAATCAATTTATTTTTGCGAAAGCAGCAGTGCCCAGTCATCCAACATTGACTTCAACCAATCGGATGACTGGGGTGGAGTTTTACGGAAATACCGTTCAGAACGAGATGCCGGAAGTTTCGGGCATTTCTATGGCAAACATGGAGGCCTTCAGAGAGCACCGTAATCAAACGGACATGAGTTTCTACCAGCAACAGTTAATCCAGACGCAAAAAATGTTTACGGAACAACAAAGTATGATGAAACAATTATCAGAAACGGTGAATAAAATTCAGGAGAATATGCAGCCGTCGCAAAGACAAGAAACTGCCTGTTTGTCAGCAAAACGAAAGAGGAAACTGCATGAAATCTCTTCCGATGACTCTGAGCAGTCTGATATTGAGAGTGGAGAATACAATTCCACATCTTCGGAGGATGATCGGGAACAATCACCGAAACGTGAGATGACAAATTCGTCTACGGATAGGAAAAAGAAGTTGTTAATATCAACAGAAAGACATTTTGGCCAGGACTCAGATCTTGGGGAAATGGTTGATCCAGAATTAGCGAAGATGGTGAACAAAGGACTTAGCGCCAACATAGACCATAAAAGTGAAAACACTAAAACTCTCTTGTCAAAATATAAAAGACCAGTAAATTGTGAGTATTTGGATGTACCAAAGGTGGCTACAACTATCTGAACAAGTAGACAAACAGCCAAAGATATTAAAGACTCTGACAAGGTGCTACAGAGAACTCAAAGTTACCTTACCCAAGGTTTAGTTCCATTAGTTCAAATCATGGATATGACACTAAAAGCTGAATCAGAAGAAGCGGAAAAAATCTTTGATTGTCTGTTGATGCATTTAAGCTTTTAGCTTATGCCCATAGAGACTTCTCAAGTCAAAGAAAGCGAATGCTGACTCCTGCAATTGCAGGTAAATACAGATGCTTGTGTGGGGAATCCTCACCTATCACGGCTACCCAATTATTTGGAGATGACTTAACACAGCAAATCAAGGACATAGAAGAAAGCAATAAAATATGTAATAAATTGTCATGGAAAGATTCAAAAGGACATAAAAGTGGACAAAAGGATTATAAATATCAAGGACATAATAAATACAAGAAAGGACAATATCACAAAGGTAACTCTTTTTTAGAGAAGAGGGGCCCAAGGTCACAGAAAAACCAGAAGAAAGGAAACTTGGGCCGACACCAGAAATAATTCAGCCAGATAATGTAAGTGGAAATTCTCTGTGTACTTTACTATGTAATACTCCAGACAATTTTGTGGCGGGCAAAATTTCTAAATTCCCAGAGGAATGGGAAAAGATCACATCAGACAAGAAAATTTTAGATATTGTAAACTTTGAGTTTACATTAGAATTTAAAACGCCTCCTTGTTCTATGTGTAACAGAACAGAGATTCAGTTTAATTCTACTGAACAAGAAATTATTGACCACCTGTTACAAAAATTTGTTCAGAAAAATATTATTGAAGAAGCAACCCATGAAGATGGGGCGGTTATATCAAACATTTTTGTCCGGCCCAAACCAGATGGGACACACAGGCTAATATTAAATCTTAGCAATTTAAACTAGACAAAGTGTCCAGTGGGGCACGTATACCCCTGACCAGTGCTACCACCAGTTTTTAAAGAGCACAAAGTATGTAGCTTTGACTCTGGAGATGGCAGTTGTATGCTATATGTTATAACATTAAAAAATTCAGTCACACATAATATGAAGCCCTTGACCTCAAAGATCAGGCACAGGTGAAGGGATTGAGCTAAATAAAACTTTAGCCCTAACTATCACCATATACTAGTGAAATCAATCAGTCTTTATAATATAAGCAAAAATGACATTTTTATGAAAAGTCTGTGACCTTGACTTAAAAGCCATGCCCCAGCTTGGGAATGGTGCTGAGAAAAACTTTAGACCTATATATACCATCATGCTTAATATTAATGAAACCAACAAAAGGGTCTTCATAATATAGCTATATAAATTTTAATGAAAATTTTAAGGTCACCTGCCTACTCAATGCCCTCTACATATCGGTAAAGTATCACAAAAATATCTTAAAGAATTTTTAGAGTTATTGTCCGCACAAGATTTAAATAACCAAGGGAGAAAACTGCAGAATAGAGTCAGAGTGTCATTCTTGAATGTGATATGCCTACTCAATGTCCTATACATACTGGTGAAGTATCATGAAAATATCTGTTTTTAAAGTTATGGGTCGCACAAAATTTTTAAAATTCTCGAGAAAAGGGGAAATAACTCATGAACCAAGTCAGTTAGTTGTCTTTCTTGTACCTGACACCCTACCAAATGCCCTCTACAACCTGACAGTTTCCTGAAAATAGCTCAAAGGGTAGTTAGGAGTTATGGGGTGCACAATAATGCGTTTATGGACAGACAGATGGATGGATGGACGGATGGATTCCATGCTGATAGCTATATCCCCTAAACCTCTCGGTAGTAGGATAATGAAATTCAACAAAAGGTCTTGATGGTACAGCTATATAAACTTAGATGCAATGTTTTTTACTTTTATATGAAATTTCTAAGTCTGTGACCTTGACCTCAAGGTCATACCCCGGGATGGGGATGATGCTGAGTAAAACTCTAGACCTATATCTACTAACATGTCAAATATAAATGAAATTCCTCAAAGGGTCTTGATGGTATAGCTATATAAACTTAAACACAAAAAACTTTGACTTTTTTATGAAAATTCTAAGTCCGTGACCTTGACCCCAAGGTCACCCCCAGGGAGGGGATGGTGCTGATAAAAACTTAAGACCTATATCTACCATCATGCCAAACATGAATGAAATCCATCAAAGGGTCTTCAAAATATGAGGTCTTATAAACTTTAACGCAAAAACTTTGACCCTAAGACAAAAATAAAGTATGAACAAATAATGCTTCAACAGATGGACGGACAGACGAACAGATTTCTTGCTGATAGCTATATCCACTCAACCTTTCATTTAGGGGATAATGAAATTTAACAAAAGGTCTTGATGATATGGCTATATAAACTTAAACGCAAATTTTTTTACTTTTATATGAAAATTATAAGTTCGTGACCTTGACCTCGGTCACACCCGGGGTGGGGATCATGCGGAGTAAGACGCTAGGCCGATATCTACCAACATGTCAAATATAAATGAAATTCCTCAAGGGACTTGATGATATAGCTATATAAACTTACACACAAAAAATTTTGATTTTTTTATGAAATTTCTGTGACCTTGACCCAAAGGTCGCCCCCCGGGTGGGGATGGTGCTGATAAAAACTTAAGACCTATATCTACCAACATGTCAAATATAAATGAAATTCTTCAAGGGTCTTGATGATATAGCTATATAAACTTAAACACAAAAACTTTGACTTTTTTACGAAAATTCTAAGTCCGTGACCTTGACCCCAAGGTCACTCCGGGGGTGGGGATGGTGCTGATAAAAACTTTAGACCTATATCTATCATCATGCCAAATATACATGAAATCCATCAAAGGGTCTTCAAAATATGAGGTCTTATAAACTTAAACGCAAAAACTTTGACCCTAAGACAAAAATAAAGTATGAACGAATAATGCTTCAACGGACTGATGGACAGACGAACAGATTCCTTGCTGATAACTATATCAGCTCAAACTTTCAGTTTGGGGATAATGAAATTTAATAAAAGGTCTTGATGATATGGCTATATAAACTTAAACGCAAAAATTTTTACTTTTATATGAAAATTCTAAGTTTGTGATCTTGACCTCGGTCACATCCGGGGTGGGGATCATGCCGAGTAAGACGCTAGGCCGATACTGTGCCCAAATCAGCGTACCGTGACGCCTTCAAGAAGTGGATACATCGGCTGAAACTTTGAATTTCTAGCCACGGGGAGTACTTCGAGGGCATGAAAGAAGTACTTTTGGGCTAACTTGAAATTTGAAGTCTCCAGACAGAAATAAGCAATTCATTTCGAACATCCCTCATATGTACGAACATACAAACGTACATACCGGACAAACCCTATATCCTCTCCACAACTTCGTTGTGCGAGGGGATAAAAAATAGGGGCAATTAGTAAGAAAGAGTATGTTAAACAATATTTTCCATCTTGTTGAGTTGTTTTGAGAATAAATTTGTGAAACAGAACAAATAAGAGCTAGAAGGTAAACTTTTATCAAATGCTGAAGCCGACAACGAAGCCGAATGCCGGGGGTATGGCAATAGCTCCCCTTACTTTCGTAAAGGCCAGCTAATAATGCACACAGTTCTACTTATTTTTTATCTGAATTTTATTTGGATAGCCATTTGGCCAACTTTTGGGAAAGAAACTGTCCTTTTGGCTTTCTGCTTGTAGTGTTTTGATTCTGGTGCCATTGCTTTAAAGTGCGTCATTCTTTCCCTTTGGTGTCTTGGACGGAAGGTATTGGGTAATTGTATCAATTACTGATCATTGCCTTCCTTTCTATTTATATGGAAATAATATCAAACATCTCTTCAATCTAAAAATGCAAATATTTGCTCATACCCACAAAACTGATATTCAACAATTAGTGTCACAGATAGGATTACACTCAGATTATAGCTAATTTCTTAGAACACAGAGCTGAAGGTATACATCTTTCAAATAAATTTGTTTAAACTTGAATTACCTTTTCATTTTTGCAGTAAAGCAACATTCTGACACTACTATATCTACAGTGGCAACACTACTATATCTACAGTGGCACAATGAAACAGGATAAGGCTTCCCAAACTGAAATGCTTGTGATATGCCCAGATAGAAATTGTTACCAAACCTCAACAATGTACAGTTTTTAGTTTTATAATTCATATATAGTCTAAAGTAATGTCTATTCTGCCAGAAAATAAAAGACAAGAAGTCTGGTTGATTTATGAATCGACAAGCTATCCAAAAAATATTAAGTTAACTCCCACGGATGCCTACTTGTTACCTGAAAAAAAAAAAGCAACAAATGCTGTGAAAAAATCAGGGACACTATCAAAATCATTTTACTCTTAGAATGAGCTTCTGTAAAGGCACTTTTCATTGAGGGACATTAAACACTGTGCCTTATCAGAACGCATAGTAGCAGATAAAAGCAACGTTTCCTCATAGTAGGTGATAAGTAATGCATAGTTTGAGATAAGAGTAATGATCAGATGCTGTTCAAACAAGATTTATCCTTCTGAGTCAACAACTAATGACTACCAAACCGGTTACACGGACGTCCAAAAGTATCATAAAATTCATTGCAGGGAAAGCAAAATAAAAATATGTCTTTATTTTGTCAACTGACAAGATATAAAACGAACACCCCTATATGCACTGTTACAGACTGAGTATAAACCACATTTTTCCGTCACCAAGACACACATTCCATGGGTAATGTGTAACACATGCTTGAAATAGATAGCCATTGTCTATTAATAGAATTTGTAATGCCATAAATATCACAGATCAACAGAGATAAGCAATTAAGTTGGTTTACACAGCAACGCATAGTAGGAAAAATCGGCAATACAAAGTCAGAAAATTTGGCAACGCATAGAACCTTTGAAGATCTGTGGGAAATGCACTACATGTACGTGTACATTCTGCTAGCTGATATTGAACTCCCTTGTCCTCATTTCTGCTTCCCGCCACCTCGACATTTTTTCTTGACGTGGACGTTTTAATATCGACATCTTATTTTGGTACACGTCATGTTCTGAGCTCTTGATAACCAGGTAGGAAAACATTAAAGAAAACATTTAAGTTTTCCCTGACAATTTCCGAAGCATTTTACTACGCTAGATTTTTTTTTTTTTTTTTTTTTTTTTTTTTGGTTTTACGGCCCTTTCAAGATTATTTCACTTATATCAAGCCAATCCTTAATCAGAGGTGGGCAAAAACTGGAGTACCTGGAGAAAAAACACATGATCTTCCGTTGCAGAACTTGGCGTCTCACATGTGACCCGAGCCAGGCTCGAACCACAGCGGTGACAGACCTAATGATTAAGAGTCAGCGCTCTTACCCACTAGGCCACGGAGGCCCGTCTGGGGTATGCTAGATAATTATAAGAATAATGGCAGGACCTGATAAAATTAGATCCCAAATCTTGCCAAATTCTGTCCTGAACATTAAAAAGGAAAGAAGCAAACAAATACAGTTACATAAATACGTTAATTAAGCATTGGTCCACTTTTTACGAACTGGTGGCGACTCAGTTTTCTTAAGCTTACCAAACAATAGTCACATACTTAATAGCAAAAAGGAATAATTTCCATAATGGCGAAACACTAAGAACCAGAATAAAAACGGTCAGTAATAAATAACTGAATAGCTCAAGCATTCTATATGAGAGCCAAACCTTAGCCATTATTGTCCATTGTGTTTCAGAACATACAACCTGATTCCTTTTTCTACCCACACATTTTAATTGGGACTGATCTACACAAACAAATACAACTATGCTGTTTTCAATGTTCAGTGGTGGAGCAAAACATTGCATTGCCTGAACTGGAAATACAGACGATTTTACCATTACATAGATTTAGCCTCGTTGCGATAAGACCTGTCTTCGGGGTTTCTGACCAAGCAAGACTGAGCAGCTACAGACACCAGCTAACGCCATCACAGAAACATGCCTATATAATTTTGACCCCATAAAACCCAACTTATATATATTAAAACTGGGGTTTACAGAATTGTGAGAAGTATCTAACAAGTACCCTACAATCTATGTTTTGAGCAGAAATATGAAAAACTTCAGAATTTTTTATCTGAAATTTTTCATTTTTTGGTCATAAAATTTTAATAATTTTGAATAGGCATGTTTTCGTAATACCTAGTCTTGGTTTTTTAATGTGGGTGGAATCTCATGATTTAAAGGTGTCTCAGATATGGAGATGTTTCTTTGCACAAATTCTAGATCGAGTCTCAGGAGAACAGAGCTTTCTCTTTTTACAGCTCTTCTTTGGTCTGTTCAACCACAGGTTCTGTTTTCTTTTCCTAGATGACTTGCTGAAATCAGTGAAGGAAAACAAAATAACAACTATGCGTTCACTTTATCATCTACTATGCAGTGCCATAAAATTGTAGAACAAGGATAGAAGAACTACTATGCGTTCCTTTTAGAACAAGAGCTCTGCCAAGCAGGGCATTATACGCCCGTGGCAAGTAATAAGATGTAGCACATAACTGGCTCCTGTATAATTCAGTGCTCCGGATATTAACTGTAAGTGGAATTACAAAAAAAATTAGAAATGTGTCAGAATGATACAGATGCCCCCGCCCAGGGCCATCCTCACCCCCACGCAGATATTTTGCAAAAAATGAAGTTGAAACAAGAGGACCATGATGGTCCTATATCGCTCACCTGACCAAACAGATTTGCATATTTACTGTTGAAGTTTCAGCCAAGTTCACTGCTCTAGGATTTTTGTATCAACTTTATAGCACTAACCACCCCCACCCCCCTCCACCACACCCCCGGCCATGTTTTTTTACAAATCTTGACGACTTGAACTGAATCTTAAAAGAGGGTCACCAAAGGAACATTTCTGCCAAGTTATATTGAAATTGGTCCAGTGGTTTAAAAAGTTTTATATAGCTATAAAGCCCTATGCCCTAACGGCCATGTTTTTTGACGAATCATGAAAGCTTGAACAAACTTGGTAGCGGGTCACCAAAGGAACATTCCTGCCAAGTTATATTGAAATCTGTTCAGTGGTTTCTGACAAGAAGATTTTTAAAGTTTTCTATTTAGATATATAGGGAAAATAAGTCCCACCCCATGGCAGCCATGTTTTTTGACGAATCATGACTGCTTGTACAATCTTGATAGAGGTTCACCAAAGCAACATTCCAGCCAGGTAATATTGAAATCGGTCATGGGGTATGTGACAATAAGAATTTTAAAATTTTCTATGCAGATATAGACGAAAAATAAGCCCCGCCATGGTTTTTGACATATCATGAAGGCTTGAACAATCTTGGTAGAAGGTCACCAAAGCAACATTCCTGCCAAGTTACATTGAACTCGGTCCAACTGTTTCTTACGAGAAGATTTTTAAAGTTTTCTATATAGATATATAGGTCACCAAAGCAACATTCCTGCCAAGTTACATTGAACTCGGTCCAACTGTTTCTTACGAGAAGATTTTTAAAGTTTTCTATATAGATATATAGGGAAAATAAGCCCTGCCCCCTAGCGGCTATGTTTTTTGATGAATCATGACGGCTTGAACAATCTTTGTAGAGGGTCACCAAAGAAACATTCCTGCCAAGTTGTATTGAAATCGGTCCATTAGTTTCTGAAAAGAAGATTTTTAAAGTTTTATATATAGATATATAGGGAAAATAAGCCCTGCCCCCGGCAGCCATGTTTTTTGACGAATCATGATTACTTGAACAATCTTAGTAGAGGGTCACCAAGGAAACATTTCTGCAAAGTTATAATGAAATCAGTTCAGTGGTTTCTGACAAGAAGAGTTTTAAAGTTTTCTATAGATATATAAGGAAAATAAGCCCCGACTCCTGGCGGCCATGTTTTTTGACGAATCATGACGGCTTGAACAATCTTGATAGAGGGTTACATAAGAAACATTCCTGCAATGTTACATTGAAATCGGTCAAGTGGTTTCTGAAAAGACTATTAAAATTTTCTATATAGATATATAGGAAAATAAGCCCCGCCCCCTAGTGGCCATGTTTTTTGACAAATCATAACGGTTTGAACAATCTTGGTAAAGGGTCACCAAGGAAACATTTCTGTGAAGTTATATTGAAATCAGTCCTGTGGTTTCTGACGACAAGATTTTTTCAAGTTTTCTATATAGATATATATGGAAAATAAGCCCCGCTAGAGGCCATGTTTTTTGACAAATCATGACGGCTTGAACAATCTTGATAGAGGGTCACTAAGGAAACATTTCTGCCAAGTTATATTGAAATCGGTCCAGTCGTTTATGACATGAAGATTTTTAAAGTTTTCTATACAGATATATATGAAAAATTAACCCCGCCCCCTAGCGGCCATGTTTTTTAACGAATCATGGCGGCTTGAACAATCTTGGTAGAGGATCATCGAAGAAACATTACTGTAAAATTATATTGAAATCGGTCCAGTGCTTTATGACGAGAAGATTTTTAAAGTTTTCTATATAGATATATAAGGAAAATAAGCCCCGCCCCCCTGGCGGACATGTTTTTTGACAAATCCAAATGGCTTGAACAATCTTGCAACAGGATAACCAAAGGAACATTTCTGCAAAATCATATGGAAATCGGTCATGTGGTTTCGGACAAGAAGATTTTTAAAGTTTTCTATACAGATATATAGTGAAAATAAGCCCCGCCCCCTGGCGGCCATGTTTTTTGACAAATCCATATGGCTTGAACAATCTTGGTACAGGATCACCAAGGGAACATTTCTGCAAAATTATATTGAAATCGGTCCAGTGGTTCTGACAAGACGATTTTTAAACTTTTCTATATAGATATATAGGGAAAATAAGCGCCGCCCCCTGGTGGCCATGTTTTTTGACGAATCCAAATGGCTTGAACAATCTTGGTAGAGGATCACCAAAGGAACATTTTTGCAAAATTATATTGAAATCGGTCTACTGGTTTGGACAAGAAGATTTTTAAAGTTTTCTATATAGATTATATAGGGAAAATAAGCCCCGCCCCCTGGCGTCCATGTTTTTTCATGAATCCAAATGGCTTGAACAAACTTGCAACAGGATCACCAAAGGAACATTTATGCAAAATTATATGGAAATCGGTCAAGTGGTTTCGGACAAGAAGATTTTTAAAGTTTTCTATATAGATATATAGGGAAAATAAGCCCCGCCCCCTGGCGGCCATGTTTTTTGACAAATACAAATGGCTTGAACAATCTTGGTAGAGGATCACCAAAGGAACATTTCTGCAAAATTTTATTGAAATCGGTCCAGTGGTTTCTGACGAGAAGATTTTTTGAGTTTTTAGTTAAAAAATCTATTTTTAGCTCCTGTGACCTAGATATGCAATGGACCGGAACCATTTGAACAACTTTGAAAGAGGATCAACCAAGGACCATTCCTGTCAAATTTGGTCAAAATCCAATCAGTGGTTTAGGAGGAGATGTTGTTTAAAGATTGTGAACGGACGGACGGACGGACGGACTGACGGACGGACAGACGGACGACGACGACGACGACGACGGACGGTGAGTGATCACAATACCTCACCTTGAGCCTTCAGCTCAGGTGAGCTAAAAAGGGCCATAACTCTCATAATAATTGGCAGATTTTACAATAAATTGAACTTGACCATATTGTATGATTATATTACCTGGGTATAAAATATGAATCCAATACACATATCAATCTTTTTTAAAAAAATATCAGAAGGAAAACATCTTTTGAAGGTGAAAAAGGACCATAACATAATAATGGGTTGATTTTACCCTATTGGAACTTGACCTCTATTTTATGATTATATACCTGTGTGTTAAATATGAATTCAATACACTGATGTTTTCAAAAGATATCAAACTGAAACTATTTTTCAAAGTTGAAAAAGGGCTGTAACTCCAAATATAATTGGTGGATTTTACCCTAAATCAATCTTGACCTATTTTTTATAATTATATGCTTGTGTATAAAATATAAATCCAATTCACTAATCTTTTCAAAAGTTATGGAACGGAAACCATTTTTCAAAGTTGAAAAAGGGCCATAACTCCAAAAATAATTGGTGGATTTTACCCTAAATCCAACTTGACATACATTTTATGATTATATACCTGTGTATAAAATTTGAATCCAATACACTAATCTTTTCAAAAGATATCGAACGGAAACCATTTTTTCAACTATTTTTCAACACTGATAAAGGGCCATAACTCCAAAAATAATTGGTGGATTTTACCCTAAATCAAACTTGACCTATATTTTATAATTATATGCTTGTGTATAAAATATGAATCCAATACACCAATCTTTTCAAAAGTTATAGAACGGAAACCATTTTTCAAAGTTGAAAAAGGGCCATAACTCCCAAAATAATAGATGGATTTTATTCTAAATCGAACTTGACCTACATTTTATGATTATATACCTGTGTACAAAATTTCAATCCAATACACCAACCCTTTTAAAAGATATCGCACAGAAACCATTTTTCAAAGTTGAAAATTTTTCAAAGTTGAAAAGGGCCATAACTCCTAAAATAATTGGCGGATTTTACCCTAAATCGAACTTGACCTACATTTTATGATTATATACCTGTGTATAAAATTTCAATCCAATACACCAACCCTTTCAAAAGATATCACACGGAAACCAAAAGTGTTACGTACGGGACGGACGGACGGGATGGACGGACGGACGTACGGACAGCGGTGATACTATATGCACCCCCACTGAAAATGGCAAATTTAAAAAATTTTCATTGGGGCATAGCTCTGCTGATATTTGGTGAACTGTAACCTGATGGTCCAAGCTGGCCCAGAAATTAAGGGAGAAGTGACTTCTCCCTCCTGGGAAAATAGGGAGAAGTTTGCTGCGTCTAGGGAGATGGGCTTTCGGATGGAGAACACATGACAGAAGCATGGCTATATTATAAGCTCATATGAGTCTTTGGCTGATTTGTTTTTCCTATATTTCAATATCAGACCAAACAATAAAACAAAAATAAACAAACAAAAAAAAACAAAAAAAAAAAACAAAAAACAACAAGAGCTTAGCCAAGCAGGGCATTATATGCCCGTGGCAAGTTATAAGATGTAGCACATAAACTGGCTCCTGTATAATTCAGTGCTCCGGATATAAACTGTAAGTGGAATTACAAAAAAAAAAAATTAAAAATTTTCACTGGGGAATAGCTCTGCTGATATTTGGTTAACTGTAACCTAAGGGTCCCAAGCTTGCCCAGAAATTAAGGGAGAAGTGTCTTCTCCCTCCTGGGAAAATAGGGAGAAGTTTGCTGCGCCTAGGGAGAAGTGCTTTTGGACAGAGGACACACAACAGAAGCATGGCTATATTATAAGCTCATATAAGCCTTTGGCTGATTTGTTTTTCCTATACTTCAATATCGGACCAAACAATAACAAAACAAAAATAACCAAAAAAAAAAAAAAAAAAATGAATGCTGCAAGAATTTTTTTTGTAAACCTTTAACTTGTTTCATACTGATTTTATTTTTGTTCTTCAAGGGATCAAACTGAGAAGAGTATTAAAAAAAAAAAAAAAAAAATCCAAAAAGAATTATGTTTATAAGTTTTGATATTAGTCAAGCTTCTTCATTCAGTATCAATTAATAAAATTAATGTATTTATAAAGATTTAATAATGGCAACATTTCCTTGCAAATCTAATAAAAGAAGATGTTAAAAAAAATAATAAATAACTTGAACATATGGCCATAACTTTAGTTATTTGCAAAAAATATACCTATTACAAAATAAAATTTGCACACTATTACCTCTAAAAAATATGCTGTGAAAAGTTTACAAAAACTTTCAAAGAGGCATAACTCTGCGAATATTTGGTGCACTGTAACCTAAAAATAATATGCGCTGCTCCACATTATCGTGTAACTATTTATGAAGTTTCAGCTTGATCGGATGTAAACTGTAGGAGGAGTTAGCCTGAAACGAAAAATTAATAGAAATTTTCAAAGGTGTTTAACTCTGCTAATATTTGGTGGACTGTAACCTTGAAACAATATGCACTGCTCCACATCATGGTCTAACTACAAATCAAGTTTCAGCTTGATCGGATGTAAACTGTAGGAGTTAGCCAGAAACGAAAAGTTACTAGAAATTTTCAAAGGGGCATAACTCTGCCAATATTTGGTGCACTGTAAACTCAAAATAATATGCACTACTCCACATTATCGTGTAACTATTTATGAAGTTTCAGCTTGAACGGATGTAAACTGTAGGAGGATTTAGCCAGAAACGAAAAATTAATAGAAATTTTCAAAGGGGTATAACTCTGCTAATATTTGGTGAACTGTAACCTTGAAATAATATGTGCTGCTCCACATCATGGTCTAACTATAAATGAAGTTTCAGCTTGATCAGATGTAAACTGTAGGAGGAGTTTAAAGAAATTTTCAAAGGGGCCTTACTCTGCTAATATTTGGTGGACTGTAACCTCAAAACAATATGCGCTGCTCCACATCATGGTCTAACTATAAATGAAGTTTCAGCTTGATCAGATGTAAACTGTAGGATGAGTTAGCCGAAAACGAAAAGTTTACAGAAATTTTCAAAGGGGCATTACTCTGCTAATATTTGGTGGACTGTAACCCCGAAACAATATGCACTGCTCCACATCATGGTCTTACTATAAATGAAGTTTCAGCTTGATCGGATGTAAAATGTAACAGGAGTTAACCGGAAATGAAAAGTTTACAGAAATTTTCAAAGGGGCATAACTCTGCAAACATTTGATGGACTGTAACCCTGAAATAATATGCGCTGCTCCACATCATGGTCTAACTGTATACCAAGTTTCAGCTTGATCAGATGTAAACTGTAGGAGGAATTAGCCGGAAACTAAAAGTTTACGGACAGATGGATGCCATACCCCGTAACATAATACGTCCCGTTTTTCAAACGGCGTATAAAAAATGCTGCAAGAAATTTTTTTGTAGGAGAAATTAGCCGGAAACTAACGAAAAAGTTTCCGGACGGACAAACGGACAAAGGGACGGACGGACGCCATACACCGTAACATAATACGTCCCGTTTTTCAAACAGGCATATAATAATACTAGAGCTGGTGTTTGTAAAACACTATGCCCCCAACTGCTTGACTCTAACACTGTTTGACTCCAACACTGCTTAGCCATGACGGTAACAACAGTACAAATATATGATTTCAATGTTATTTTATCAAAGGGAAATAACTCTAAAATAGGAGATGATTGGGATAAGAAAAAAATACGGATCACCTATTTTTTCATGAGGAATCAAAACATGAAATTTCAAAACATTAGCATACATGGTTCTAAACTTATGCTATACACAATAAAGCAACGACATTAAATGGCCCGAAATTGCGAAGGGCCATAACTCCAACATTTCATTTAATTGGTTCAAAATTTATTCAGGTGATCTCCTCCTCAATCCCAATCAGTATACCAAATATCATGGCTCTAGCTTAAATACTTTTTGAGATATCTTGCTGAAAAAGTCAAAATGCCTAGAACTACAAAGGGCCATAACTACATCAATTTTTCATGGAATTCCCTAAAAAACAAACCAGGTAATCTCCACATCATCCCCAATCAGCATATAATATTTCAAGACCCTAGCTTAAGTGCTTTTCGAGAAATCTTGCTGACAAGGTCAAAATGAGCAGAACTGCAAAGGGCCGTAACTTTATCAATATTTTCATGGAATTCTCTCAAAATCTAATCGGGTATATAATTCCCACTCACTGTATCGAATTACAAGAACCCAGCTTAAATACTTTTCAAGATATCTTGCTCACAAGATTTAATTCTGATTTTTTTCAAAGGGGCATAACTTTAAATAAACATGCTAGACAAGAAACAAAATACGGGTCGGCTATTTTTTCATTGGGAACCCAAATATAAAATTTCAAAACCCTAGCGTGCAGGGTTCTTAAGATATGGCATGCACAAAAAAAGCTTGATGAACGGACAAACAGTCGGATGGACAAATGAAGGCAAAATAATATGCCCCATCAATTTCATTCGAAACTGGGGGCATAATCAGGTCATCTACTCATCGCTACCAATCTATTCATCAAGTTTCAAAGCTCCAGCTTCAATAGTTTTTGAGATATTTTGTTCACAAGGGAAACATGCCCAAATTTACAAAGGGCCATTACTTATGAAATATTTTTCAGAATTTACAAAAAAATTAATCAGGTCATCTACTCATCATTACCAATCAATTCACCAAGTTTCAAGTCTCTAGCTCTAATAGTTTTTGAGATATTTTGCTGACAAGATAAAAATGCCTAAAATTACAAAGGGGCATAACTCAAGAAGTATATTTCAAAATTTCTTCAAAAGTTTATCAGGTTGTCTACTCATCACTACCAGTCTATTCATCAAGTTTCAAGGCTCTAGCTTCAATAGTTTTTGAGATATTTTGCTGACAAGTTAAAAATGCCCTAAATTACAAAGGGCCAGAACTCATGAAGTGTTTTTCAGAATTTCTTCAAAAGTTAATCAGGTCATCTACACATCACTACAAATCCATTTACTAAGTTTCAAGGCTCAAGCTCTAACAGTTTTTGAGATATTTTGCTGACAAGGTAAAAATGCCCAAAATTACAAAGGTCCATAACTCAAAAGGCATTTTTCAAAATTTCTTCAAAAGTTAATCAGGTTGTCTACTCATCACTACCAGTCTATTCATTAAGTTTCAAGGCTCTAGCTCCAACGGTTTTTGAGATATTTTGCTGACAAGATAAAAATGCCCAAAATTACAAAGGGCCATAACTCATGAAGTATTTTTCAGAATTTCTTCAAAAGTTAATCAGGTCATCTACTCATCACTACAAATCCATTTACTAAGTTTCAAGGCTCTAGCTCTAACAGTTTTTGAGATATTTTGCTGACAAGGTAAAATTGCCCAAAATTACAAAGGGCCATAACTCAAGAAGTATTTTTCAAAATTTCTTCAAATGTTAATCAGGTTGTCTACTAATCACTACCAGTCTATTCATCAAGTTTCAAGGCTCTAGCTTTAATAGTTTTTGAGATATTTTGCTGACAAGATTGCATCCATATTTTTTCAAAGGGCCATAACTCAGAAAAGGGGCATAATCCTGTCAAGAAAAAAAATACGTGTCAGCTTTTTTTTCATGAGGAATGCATATATAAAATTTCAAAACAGTAGCATTCACGGTTTTAAAGTTATGCTATGCATCAAAAAGCGTGACGAACGGACGGACGGACGAACAACCCAGAAGCAATATGCCCCTCCAACTTCTTTGAAGTTGGGGGCATAAAAAGGAGAGAATAAATTCATCAGAAACGCTAGTTAACATAAACATAAGAGTGAACAAATGAAAAAAAATTGTTTGATACATCAAAAACTTTCAACTGAACAATATAGTGTAATCTTTGATATCAACAGATGCTAATCTTTTGTTTTTGAGTGCTGCATATCTAGTGCAGAACTGGGTCATGGGGGTTTAGAACATCTCGTTAGCAAACAATGAACGATGTTTCTGTTAAAAGATAGGATAAATAATTGGTATAATCAATGGGAAATTCCATAGAAGTATTGTTTAAAACCACTTACGTGTTTTTGTCATCATTTTGTCCCGGTCTTTCCACCGACCCCATCTTGTAAACACAAAATTTTTCCTCAGCTACGCGTTGCTTATCACCTACTATGAGGAAACGTTGCTTTTATCTGCTACTATGCGTTCTGATAAGGCACAGTGATTATACTAACCTGACAAGTGACTGCAGGTAGATGATTGCCAAACAGGTAGCTCATTAAACAGAACATCCATTAGAAACATCAAAAATCTTCACCATGACTCTAGACAAGATACAATGGTCAAGAGTGACACTCCAAACAAGCTAACAATTGTATTAAGCCAGAGCCATTACTTTCTGATAAAATATCAAAGCAAAAAAAAAGGTAAGAGAAAGTCCAGGGAGTGCCACAATCACAAACCGCAGCCCTTCCCAGACCCCAAGAGGAAGAGGAAACCGACAAATCCAAACAAGCACAAACCGAACAAACATACGAAAAGCACTAAGATTAGCTCTCTCTTCCCCAAGCGAGGTAATCGCAATACTAAAAGGACTGAAAAACACAAGAACAAAATGACATACGGAAAGACATACAACAAATCGCCTCGTAGAATAAACCACAAAGCAACAAAGAGTAAGACTAACAAACAAATGGAACTTACAATGAAACCTACATCAACTGTATGTACAAGCTATTTGATGGTTACTTTTGTCTTCTATTCTGATACACTACAATGGTATTTTGCTTCTGACTGGTAATAACCAAAATAATTCAAAGCCTAGCATTAAAGGATACCTCTAAATTAAGGTATAAATGGGCATAATGAACAGAGACATAGTCTGAAGTTGTTTGCAAATAACTGATAAGGTTCAATTTTAAATGTTAGTAATATACACTTTGTGGCCTGATATCTGTTTGAGCTTTGTGACAATAGGAGAGTTCGTGACACGGCTAATATACTATAAATAGAACAAGTCTTGCGCGTGCGCGGAGCGGTCTTGAAAAAGTAGGACAAGAAAGCAATGGAGAACGAAGAGAATCTACAGACGCCAAAAACGAACATAACCGTTTTGCTGCGATTCAGTCAAACGTGATTTTTTTCTTCACCGAGTTTCTCCGCGAACGTTTTTTTCTCTGGACAATTAATCAGAGAAATTATTGTTAATTTTTTCCGCAACTTTCATAATTTTCCATGCGGTATGAGGCAATACTCAGATAAATTTAAAAGAAATATGTTTGTCATAACTGATTTTTAAATCAACAAAATTGTATAAAATTGTGAATAAAAGTTGCACTGTGTGTGTGTGTGTGTGTGTGTGTGTGTGTGTGTGTGTATGTGTGTGCATGCATGTGCGCGCGCACGCGTGTTCGTGTACATTTATGATGTAAATATGGCGAAGACTCAGGGTAACGAGCGGGTTTTTTATGTTTACTTGGAAAAATCACAAGCTAATCTGCGTCTTCGCTGCTAGCATATGCCTTTTTGTTAACATTTCAAAAAGTCACGCACAAATCAGGGCTGCGATAAGCAGTGCAAAACACCTGCGAACATATTTTCTTGGGGCAGACATCTGTAGATACGGAAATCTAAACACACACACACACACACACACACACACATTTCCGAATGATGAGGGTTTTGATGGGGCTTATTGATTACTGACTAATGACCTTATTTTTTTTATTATTGACTACTGAGTTTTTGTCTAAAATTTTAGTGACTACTGATTTTTATGACCTAGAATTTAACTACTAAGCCCCCAAAAAACAAAACCCAAAAAACAAAATACGCTGATTTTTGTGAAAGTAGTTTTACCGATTACCGATAAAAAGGCATTTTAATGGTACCACCCAATCCAGACCCTCATTGATTTGCACTCCTGAACGCGCTGCCGGAACGTAAAGGAAAAACGGTGTCTGTTCGTAGTATGATATTTTCAGTATGAGAAAAATACCCACCCCCAGCATAACGCAATCTGATTTAGTGGTCCCTGTATCATTTTAGACAGCGAAGGTTCAGATCATCCTGCGCATCGGCGTAATCTGAGTAGGACCTTTGCTGTTATCGTGGTGAATGCCTTAATCAGGCTGCGCGGATGTACTAAATAGTCAAGTTTTACTGTGTATGGGTCATTCTTTTAAAGACACAAACACAACAAACAAACAAACGAAGTAGCACGAGAAAAATTCACGTGCTCAGCAACGTCAGAAAAAAAACAAAACAAAAAAAACTAAGTCGCTAGAGAGCGAATATCAAAATGAGCATGCGCATCCACGCAGTCTGTGTATTGCTGGCTACACGGTGCTTTCTTGGTTCGAAATTGACAGTGTTATATGAGAGGCAGTCTCGTAGCATATTTCTTAGATGGACTCGTCTCGTTAAACATAGAATCGCCCCGATAGTTGAATGAATGGAGTTTTTCTTTTAAAGAGACACCGAATATTTCGGGTTCTTTAAAATCCAAAATATTTGGCAACGGTATGAATGATAGACACTGTAGGCAATATGAACTGCATCTACTGTTCTGTTGATTTGATCTAGGTGTACACGGTTCAGGCACATCTGCCCAAATAATAGGGAAATATGGTCTTTTGTGACGTCTACATGTATATTTTTATTAAGTTATTTATTTATTTATTTTTTTTATTATTATTATCAATATTATCCAAAGATAATTTTCTGTGTGATGACATGAAAGTGAAACTCGTTCAAAATTTTAGATGCAGTTTGATCTGGATATATCATGTTTGCACATTATTTTAAAATATTTATAGGTGTTATCAACGTATTTAGCGAGAAAGAATGTCCTACTTTTGGTTTTATGTGTACTGCGTAGTGCGCAACACATAAACTCGTGACGTCACCAAGGAACGCTCCTATTTAAACTGAATGCCCCCTATGTAAAATTTCCCTTTGACAACTACTGAACACTAACCACTAGTAGGAATGGATACACTTTTAGGGAATGCAGCCCTGTCAAAATGATTTCCTCCTTCTGAGAGGGGTCTGCTCTAAAAAGGGAAGAATCTGCTCCATTGGGAGCAAGTATTTCCTTTGGAGTAAACCCCTTCTCAGAGGGGGTTTGATGTGCAGGAAAGCAAACAGGAAGTCACAAAAGTTGCCTCCCTCCACACATCCTGACCAAAACTGCACTAGTCTAGAATGGTCACAGTCTTAAACAGGAATAATTATGATTACCTCACCTCATTCTGCAAATAGTCAATCTGATCTTTCCATACATTGCCACTGGCATCATACTTATTGAGGGCATCTCTTAGTCCATCATCAACTGCCTTCTTCATCTAGCAAACAAAGGAACATCAAGCTAAACTGACAATTAAACTAAAGAACAAAGTTCTGGAGAAATTAACAACAAATACTTAATGTAAATATTTTCAAGCTGCCAACATTGTGTGTATATCATTCTACTAAAAGGAATATAATTATATGTGTGAGTACTTACCTTAATTATATTGACAGACAAGCCTCAGCAAACACTCAAGGCCAGATCAAATAGTTGCAAAAGTGTCTGCACTATTATCACTGCTTTGTATATTTTAGTCAGAGCAACAGGTAGTCAAATGGACTTGCTAGGCTATCCTAGGATAAGTGTATTAAGTAGTTATGGTCTCTGAATATTCAGGGTATTAATATGGAAAAGTATTGTTGGAGTGTGGTGCAGTTTGTGAAGTATGGTAAGGAGTGTCAATTTGTTTTTATAAAAGTTTTACCTCAGTTTTGGCTTCTCAAAATTTTGTTGATGCACCTCTTACGCCTAATATTGAAAGCTCCTTTAATTCACTGACAAATTACTTGCATTCTGGTTATCCTCTAATTTCTACCATTTATTTAGTTTTGTTGCCATATTTTTAGATGAAGTCTTATTAGATCACAGAGAACAGATATTTTAGATTTGTGAGTATTTTACTCCTCAAAATTCAATTAACTGGGTAAAACCTTGTTTCAGTTTTTGAGTAATTTTACCCCCAAAAATAAAAATAATCGGGTGAAATTTCAAAAATGAACAAGAGGACCATGATGGTCCTATATAGCTCACCTGAGCAAATAATTTGCATACTTACTATTGATGGTTTCAGCCAAGTTCACTGCTCTAAGATTTTTGTATCAATTTTATAGCCCTGCCCCCTAGCCGCCATGTTTTTTAATGCATCATGGCGGCTTGAACTGAATCTTGATAGAGGGTCACTAAGGGAACATTTCTGCCAAGTTATATTGAAATCGGTCCAGTGGTTTCTGACAAAAAGATTTTTAAAGTGTTTTGTATTGATATATAGGGAAAATAAGCCCTGTTTTTTGACGAAGCTTGAACAAACTTGGTAGAGGGTCATCAAAGGAACATTCCTGCCAAGTTATATTGAAATAGGTCCAGTGGTTTCAGTTTTAAAGTTTTCTATATAGATATATAGGGAAAAAAAGCCCCGTCCCCTCGCAGCCATGTTTTTGACGAATCATGATAGCTTGAACAATCTTGGTAGATGGTCACCAAAGGAACATTCCTGCCAAGTAATATTGAAATCGGTCGAGTGGTTTCTGAAAAGAAGATTTTTAAAGTTTTCTATATAGATATATAGGGAAAATAAAGTTTTTAAAAGTAAAACATATTTTAACTAGCAATACTTAACCTATAGATAATGTGCTATTCTATTCTGTATTCTACATCTCCCACAGAAAAATGACAGTTCAGTCGTCTTATACAGTCTTAATCCAGATGGTCCCTTAGGCAGTTACCTGTATGACGTAACTCTTCCCGCTTAAATGATCACGCGTCAATTTCTTTGATGTGTATAAAAACAATAGAAACAATTAGAACAGAGCTGCAGGGTGGAAGGTGGGATTCCTTTATCTATAGGTTAAGTATTGCTAATTAAAATATGTTTTACTTTTAAAAACTTCATTTTAACTGCACAATACATTAACCTATAGATAATGTGCTAGAATTAGCAGATTAGGAGGGAGGAGCTCTCCCAGTTCTTATATCAATAATATAAATCCCACTTATTTCTGGTTAAGACTCAGGAAACTCTAAGGAATCAGATACATTCTTTTTCTGTATGTAATAGTAAGAATGATAATAACATATCTTTAAGGTGTTAAAAGTTACTACCTTATATGTTAATAGTAGACTCTCTAGAGGGTGCTATGTCTTAAGCCTCAGAGATCTAATTACTAGCCCCTCCCCCCAGCCCCCCCCCACCCCCCCTTCTTTTTTGGGTAACAACAGTTGGCCCCAAAAAAGAATTAATGAGTCATTGAGACATAATCTCAATATAGCACTTCAAATGCAACCTCAAGAGTATTGTTTGATAATATGTTTGAAACCAAACTTGTCAAACATACATCTAGACAACAAGCTGTCTATCTTTAGAGGCACATAATGAATAAGGATATGTCTCTCGGACAAGCTTCATATTGATAATCTACATTTCTCGAGATTTTCATATAAATCCTAGACATGAAAAGATTATCCAATTTTTAAATAGTCTAAACTATTATAATTATGATCCATTATCTAGAGTCTGATTAATTGGATCGATATGACTGTTTCCAATAAGCAGACCATATTCCTTAGCTAGTCGTAAGGTTTTATAATTATTACCCTTTTTTGTTTCGATATAAACAGGGGGGAATAATAACAATTTGGGTAAATGGTCTAATCTTAACCAAATACCCAGTTTATCTATCAATAGTAGCAAATATAAAATTGATAATTTTGTCTATTGCTAGACTAATTGTATTAACGTATCTTAGTCCTAGCAATAAAACTATCCAGCAATGGTCTATTTCTGCAATGAAGGATGACAAGCTAAGAAGTTTTAATAAAACACTTCTGTCATAGGAGATTTTGAAAGCGTTTCGTATCCTTGACATATTAAGAAAGGAAAAGACTGCTAGCATCATCACGTAGAGTTTGGCAAACTTAATACTGAAAACAAGAACTAGAGGCCCAAGTGGGCCAGAAATCGCTCACCTGGATTAGGCTGATCATGATATGTTACATTGTGCCATGGTGGCCATCTTGGCTATCAAATCAGATTGCCTTTAGCAATTCAGAATCTGATGTTGTTTGAAGAGTTTCAAGAATGCCACCATGGCCGTCATCTTGGATACTGGAACTGAATGATTCAGCAATTCTGAATCTCCATTTCACCCTGATGCCTCCCATCAAGTTTCGGCTCAACCTGACTTACTGTTTGGGAAGAGATGTGATTTGAAGAATTTCAAGATGGCGGCCATCTTGGACATTGGAACAGAAGGATTTTAGCAATTCTGAATTTCCATATCACCCAAATGCCTCCCATCATGTTTAAGCTCAATCAGACACCCTTCGGTAGCAGATGTGATTTCAAGATTTTCAAGATGGCTGCCATGGTGGCCATCTTGGATATAAGAACGGAATCATTTTAGCAATTCTAAATCTCCATGCTGCCCAGATGCCTTCCATCAAGTATCCCCTCCATCCAACTTACTGTTGGGGAGCAGATAACAATTGAAGACTTACAAGATAGCCAGAGGAGATGTTCGAAGACTTTCAAGAAGGCTGACAATTTTAGCAATTCTGAATCTCTATGTTGCTTCGATGCCTCCAATCAAGTTTAGACTCGATCAGACCTATGGTTTGGGAGGAGATGTCGTTTGAAGAATTTCAATACGGCCGCCATGGCGGCCAACTTGGATATCTGAACGGAAGGATTTTAGCAATTCTGAATCTCTGTGTCACTGTGATGCTTCCCATCAAGTTTTGGCTCAATCCAACTTACGGTTTGGGAGGAGATGTCATTTGAAGAATTTCAAGATGGAGTCCATGGCAGCCATCTTGGATATTGGAACAGTACAACTTTAACAATTCTGAATCTTTATGTTGCTCCAATGCCTCTTATCAAGTTTTGGCTCAAACGCACCTACGGTTTGGGAGGAGATGTTGTTTGAAGTATTTCAAGATGGCCGCATTCTTTGATATGGGAACAGAACGATTTTAGCAATTCTGAGTATCTATAACTCACCAAAGCCTCCCATCAAGTTTCAGCTCAATCTGACTTATTGTTTGGGATTAGATGTCGTTTGAAGAATTTCAAGATGGCCACCATGGCAGCCATCTTGGATATCTGAGCGGAACGATTTTAGCAATTCTGAATCTCTGTGTCACTGTGATGATGTTGTTTGAAGAAGTTCAAGATGGCCACCATGGCTGCCATCTTGGATATCGGAACGGAACAATCTTAGCAATTCTGAATCTCTATGTCACTCCGATGCCTCCCATAAAGTTTCTGCTCAATCTGACTTATGGTTTTGGAGGAGATATCGTTTGAAGAATTTCAAGATGGCTGCCGTGGTGGCCATCTTGGATATCTGAACGGAACAATTTTAGCAATTCTGAATCGCTGTGTCACTGTGATGCTTCCCATCAAGTTTTGGCTCAATCCAACTTACAGTTTGGGAGGAGATGTCATTTGAAGAATTTCAAGATGGCCGCCATGGATATTGGAATGGAACAATCTTAGCAATTCTGAATCTCTATGTCACTCCGATGCCTCCCCTTAAAGTTTCGGCGCAATCTGACTTATGGTTTTGGAGGAGATATCGTTTGAAGTATTTCAAGATGGCTGCAGTGGCGGCCATCTTGGATATTGTAACAGAACAATTTTAGCAATTCTGAATCCCTGACAACTGTCACTGTGATGCCTCCCGTCAAGTTTTGACTCAATCTGACTTAAGCTTTGGGAGGAGTTGTCGTTTGAAGAATTTCAAGATGGCCGCCATGGCGGCCATCTTGGATATCGGAATGGAATGACTTTAGCAATTCTGAATTCTGTGATGCCTCCCATCAAGTTTCAGCTGAATCGGACTTAGGGATTTAGAGATGTTATTTGAATAATTTCAAGATGACCGCCCTTCGGCCATTTTGGATATTGGAACGGAAAGATTTTAGCAATTTTGAATCTTAGTGTCACTGTGATGCCTCCCATCAAGTTTCAGCTCAATCAGACTTAGTCATTTGAGGAATTTCAAGGTGGCCATCTTCGATATCGGAACAGAATGATTTTAGCAATTTTGAATCTCTGTGTCACTGTGATGCCTCCCGTCAAGTTTCAGCTCAATTGGACTTAGGGTTTAGGAGACGATGTCGTTTGAAGATGGCCGCCGTGACAGCCATTTTGGATATGGGAACTGAATATTTCAGCATATCGGAATGGAACGATTTTAGCAATTTTGAATTTCTGTGTCACTGTGATACCTCTCATCAAATTTCAGCTCAATCAGACTTAGTCATTTGAGGAATTTCAAGGTGGCCATCTTCGATATCGGAACAGAATGATTTTAGCAATTTTGAATCTCTGTGTCACTGTGATGCCTCCCGTCAAGTTTCAGCTCAATTGGACTTAGGGTTTAGGAGATGATGTCGTTTGAAGAATTTCAAGATGGCCGCCGTGACAGCCATTTTGGATATGGGAACTGAATATTTCAGCAATTTTGAATCTCTGTGTCACTGTGATGCCTCCCATCAAGTTTCAGCTCAATGGGACTTAGGGTTTGGGACGAGATGTCATTTGAAGAATTTTAAGATGGATGGCCGCCATCTTGATATCGGAATGGAATGATTTTAGCAATTTTGAATCTCTGTGTCACTGTGATGCCTCTCATCAAGTTTCAGCTCAATCAGACTTAGTGTTTAAGAGGAGATGTCATTTGAAGAATTTCAAGATGGCCACCATGGCAGCCATCCCGGATTTGGAATGGAACGATTGTAGCAATTTGAATCTCTGTGTCACTGTGATGCCTCCCATCAAGTTTCAGCTCAATCAGACTTAGGGTTTAGGAGGAGATGTTGTTTGAAGAATTTCAAGATGGCCGCCATGGCGGCAGTCTTGGATATCGGAATGGAACGAATTTAGCAATTCTGAATCTCCATGTTGCCACAATGCCTCCTACTAAGTTTCAGCCTAATCCAACTTATGGTTCTGGAGGAGATGTCGAGAATGTGAAAAGCTAACGACGGACGGACGATGGACAACAGACCATTGCATAAGCTGACCTGGAGCAAGCAAAGCTCCAGGTCAGCTAATGAAGGCTGATAACATAGCTTACTGTAAAACAGCCTCTTAATTTAGCTTTAGATCTTACAATATTATTGAGATCTAATCAACTAGAGCAAGTGCCCAGAGGGTCACAAATACCCCCGGCCGGTGCCATTTCTTAATTATAAATATTTTAAAGTTAATGCAATGATATAAGGCAATAATATAGTTTACAATGTCAGTCTCTGAGTGACATTGATCTATCATCCCAAGTACAACTTTTCTGGAGTAAATAGTCTTCAAGACATGAAGCAAATTTACTGGGCCATAAAATATAGGTCACTGACCTACATTCATATCATCATCATAATCAAATTTTTTATTAATGTGCAGGTACAGGGGCAACATCCACACCAGTGGGCCCCCTTCCAGATAGTTAGCTTGCTGCACGCATGGCAGATCTCACACCAGATCTCCAGTAATGTCTATCATGAGGGTTGATAGCCGAGAGCTTCCACTCTCTGCAATCCCTCTCTGTCAGCTGTTTCCATGTCATCTTGGGCCTCCCAGGCCCACTGTTTCCATCAACCTGTATGTCAAAGGCTGTCTTGACTGCACTATTGGAGTGTTCCACATGTCCATACCATCGGAGTCTTCTCTCCTTCAGAATGAGGTCCAGATCCTCAATGCCAAGCCGCACAAGTAGCTCAATGGACCTGGTGGTGATAATGTCTTGCGGCCTGACATTGCAGATCTGTCTGATCATTGCCCTGTCATTTCGCTGCAGACGCTGGAGGTTTGGCTTTGTCAATGGCCAAGTCTCGCTGGCATGGAGCACTGCGCTCCGCACACAAGAGCTGTACACATGGCCACGTGTTTTGAAAGAGAGGTGGCATGAAGAAAGAACTGGTAGCAGATCCTTGAACTTCTTCCAGGCGGTTTTCACACTTGTTGTGGTTGAAAGTTCACAGCCACCTGCTGCTGAGAGTATGTCTCCTAGGTAGCAAAAGGAAGCTAACACCTCAAGCTTGTCAGGTCCGACCTGGACTTCCTTCTGTGGTCTGCCATTCAAGGGGCGTGCAGTCCCCTGGCACCGTGTACATCTGTAGTCAGGGTCTTTTTTCAAGCGCTTGAGCCCACTGCATTTCTTGTGCACCCAGTGCTTGCAGCCATTGCAGAAGATGCTGTTGCTGCCCACTTCAGTGCAACAGACAGCGCATGGAAACTCGCCTGAACTCTGCAGGAGGTCCAGTCCCGTACCGCAGATCATGATCTTTGTCTTTCCTGCATTTACTCTCAGTCCTTTCTTCTCCATTGCTTCTTTCCATGTCAAGAGCCTCCTGACACATTCCTCAAGCGATTCAGAGATGATAACAAGGTCATCAGCATAGAGGTCTTCCCAGGGGACCCCAGAGCGGAACTCTCGTTATATGGCTTCAAGCACAATGATGAAGAGCAGCGGGCTGAGTACTGATCCTTGGTGAACACCAACCTTTTCTTCAAACTCTTCACTGTACCCCTCACCAACATGGACACGGCTCCACGCATTTGCATAATCCCCTGCCCCAGTCACACAATCCACTCCTCCACACCAAGTTTTCTCAGCGCCCACCAGATGACCTTCCGAGGTACTCGATCAAACGCCTTATCCAGGTCTACGAAAGCCATGTAGAGTCTCTTGTTGGCAGCTAGATACTTCTCTTGCAGTTGCCTGACAACAAAGGTTGCGTCTGTAGTGCCTCTGCCTGGAACGAAGCCAAACTGGGAATCGTCGATTGACATCAACTGTCTGATGAGGCCGTCCACAATCCTCTCCAGGATTTTCATAACCTGCTCTGTCAGCTTAAGACCGTGGTAGTTGCCCCTTTCCAATGCGTCCCCCTTTCCCTTGTTGAGGCAAACAATGAAACTCTGCTCCCAGTCAGAGGGTACCTTGCCATCACGAATGATTGCAGCTGAGAGGTCACGGATCATGGGGGCACCCATGTCACCCGCTGCTCGTATCATCTCCACCACTATGCCTAATGGGCCCGGTGCTTTGCCAGCCTTCATCTGTGAGATAGCCTTCTTAACCATATCAATGGTGACTGGGATGGGTGGGCCTTCCACTGGTGGTTGATAAGACAGGTGGTCTGGGTCCCAGTCAAACTCAACGTTGAGAAGCCTTTGGTAGTGCTCTAGCCAGGCCTTCTGCTTTGAGTCTTCGCTCATTGACATCCTTCGTGCATTATTCTTCACAGGTTTGTCACCAACAACAACATCAGTGTTCTCTCTTCTTAACTGGTTAGCAAGGCGGTAGACTTCTGAAGACTTTGGGTCAATATTCCCGTAGACCTTCTTGTCGGCTTCTTGACGAGCATGGTGCACTGCATGTCTGGCATTCTGTTTGGCTGCATCGTATGATGCCCTAGTGCCTTTTGATTTGATTTGGGTTTTACGGCCCTTTCAAGAATATTTCACTTATATCAAGCCGATCGTTCATCGAAGGTGGGCGAAAACCGGAGAACCCGGAGAAAAACCACCTGACCATCCGTAAGCAGAACTTGGCTTTCCCACATATGACCCGAGCCAGGCTCGAACCACAGCGGTGAGAAACCTAATGGATTAAGAGTCAACTCTCTTATCCACTAGGCTACGGGGGCCCGCTCCCCTAGTGCCTTTATCAGCCTTCCAGGCCTTGAAAGCTTTCCGCTTGGCGGCAATGGCCTTTTCCACTTGTTCATTCCACCACCGGGTTTCACGACGCCAACGGTGTGGATGAGTTGTGCCACACACCTCCTCAGTTGTCTTAAGCAGTCCAATCTTGATGTTGTTCCAGATATCCTCAGTGGCCCCATCAGCTACATCTGCAGATGTTCTCACATGCAAGTTGAAGACCTCCTGGAAATGATTGCTTGTCTGAGGGTCTTTAAGCTTCCAAACTTTGAGGTGAGGGATGAACTTGCGCTTGGATTTTGGTGGCACATCAATCCTCATGTTGCATACAAGAAGCTGATGTTGCAGAGCTACTTCCTCGCCAGGGATCACTTTTACATCTGTGACAAGTTTGCGCATGGTCCTAAGGAAAAGGATAAAGTCTATCTGTGTGGCTATGTTTCCCGACTTGTACGTGATGAGATGGCTGTCATGTTTCTTGAAACGTGTTCCCAAGAAGCAGGTCAAATGCTAGGGCGTACTCTAGAATTCTCTCTCCCTCAACATCTGGTTTCGGCCTGCCATACCCCATCCCACCATGCACTTCCCTGTACAGGGTTCATACAGGCAAGGCCAAGTCAAATTCAAGGACTTTTCAAGAACCAACCTTAAGTTTTCAAGGACTATAATACTTACACAAATTCGTAAATTCTAGCACTGTCATGCATTAGTTCCACATCCAGTGAAAAATTTTGGGTTAAAAACTGATGATTTCTGCCAAATAATGTTAAAATAAACTCTCTTAAAACCAAAAGTATTAAGCTGTGGTTGCAGTTTCTGTTTTAACCTGTAAGAAATTTACAAATGTCCCGTACATCACTTTTTCTTGTTTCTTATGCCCCTCTCCCTGCGCCTGTGACCACAATGCACTTTCACCCATTTGTATTGATGTCCTTATTACATGGTTGACAGTGCGCCTTATGTTTACTGTTCGTTTACTTTACCCAAGAATATCGTTTTTACCATCTCTGCTATAAACACACTTTTCCATTACGCAGAAATAAATTCAGGGTCCAAAAAAATACACACACTATAGAACAGCAGACGCCATTTTTGTTTCTTGTTTAGTCTGGTTATTGGAATTGACCTTTTTCAGTAATAAAAGTTGTCAAAATCGCCAAGTACCAGTCTGCAAGGGAGACAATCCAAACATCAAGTACAAATCATTCGAACCTATGTGTGTTCAAACTTTGTTTTCGTGCTCAGCACATTCGACCTCTTTAATTATGGCACTCCTGCACCTCTGTCTTTGCTCAAAACTTGCCGATTTTTTTCGAATTTTACTTTTGATTCTCACAGAGATTTAAAATTGTCTAGAATACAAGAAAATGTGAAATTCAAGTACTTTTCAAGGTCTATGGACAGTTTTCAAGGGCTTTTCAAGACAAATTTTGTTTTCAAGGACTTTTCAAGACTGCCCTTCATTTTCAAGTACTTTTCAAGCCTGTGCGAACCCTGCTGTATCCAGTGCCTGCACGGCCTACATGGCCATTCCAATCTCCACATGGGATCAGAAATTCTGATGCTGGGATCCTGGCAGTCACAGCACACAGCTGATCAAAGAACAGGTCCTTAACCTCATCACTTAGACCACTCTGTGGAGCATACACAGACAGAAAGGTAACCACACGCTGGCCGACTATGAGTTCCACTAAGATGATTCTGTCGGAGACTCTCTGAACCTCAAAAACTTTCTCTATCCATTCTTCTGCCACAAACACTCCTACACCAGCAGTGCCTTTGTCGTTTCCTGACCAGTAGAGCTTGTACCTGGTGTCCTTGCCCTTGATTGTGTGGCAGCTGCCACTACGGTATCTGGTCTGAATACAGCAGACATCCACTTTCCTGGGGGATAGTGTTTCCACTACCTCGCAAACTCTTCCTCTCAGGGTGTTCACATTGAGTGTTCCAACCCTGAATTTCCTTAGGTGCTTGCTTGATTCGCTACAATGGCCCGACCCTGCCTCCCACACCTGACAGGAGGCCAAGCCGGAGATGTTACCAACAGAAATTTGATGTCTGTTGGCACCGCTTAACTCCGAATCTATTCTTGTGCTTGCCATGAAAGATTTTGGAACAACTGTTTTTACGGGATCGCCTGTCCTGGCTGACATCCCAACTCAGTTCTTTTACGGCATCTTAGCATGCACGCCATTTCCGCACTCAGGCAGTTTGCTTTGCCGTTGTCCTTATTAAGAAAGGATCGTACGCCAAACCACAATAGCTAGAACACCAAGCCATCGGTCTGTAGCTGATTGCTGCCTAGCTCTGCCACTCAGTTTGTGGCAGCCTCGTAACCCTGAAGGTGGGGAGGCAACTGTGATAGAGGGCAGCCTCACATTCCCACACTCATGTTGAGTGTCACAGCTGGATGCAGTTTTACGTCATACCCAGGACCATACTTGAGAAACTAGAGCGTCACGAATACCCCCCGCCGGTGCCATTTCTTAATTTTAAAATATTTTAAAGTTAATGACAATGATATAAGGCAAGATATTATTTACAATGTCAGCTCTGAGTGACACTGATCTATCATCCCTAGTACAACTTTCTTGGAGTAAATAGTCTTCAAGACATGAAGGAAATTTGCTGGGCCATAAAATATAGGTCACTGACCTATACATACTTGAGAAATTAATCTGATGGTCACACTGATGCATTATACCAACTGTGATGTTAATCCATTAAATAATCTAAAAGATATTAAGCGAAATCACTAGACCATTAAATGTAGGTCATAATGATTTATATTTACTTTGAGTTGAAAGTCTGTGTCACACTGTGTCATTATATGTAAATATGACATTTAGGTATCAAACAGTGCGAGATATAAGACAAAATCACAGGGCTATGAAATACAGGTCACATAATCCCAAAATATGACAGTAATACATCAAATTGTCTTCAAGATGTAACAAAAAATCACTGGACTATGAAATATAGGTCATAGTGACCTACATTTACGTTTAGGTCAACTGTTGGATCATATTAATTCATAATCCCAACTAATGATATTCACACATCAATTAACATTCAAGATATGAGGCAAAATTACTGGACCATGAAATATAGGTCATGGTGACCTACATTTGTTATGCTGTCAATTGTGGTGTCACAAAGAACCAATATTCCAAGTACCACATTAATCCATGAAACAGTCTTCAAGATACAAGGCAAAATGGCTGGAGTATGAAAATATGATCACAATGACCTTGACCTTATTACACTGAATGTTGATGTGATAAACATGTCTGATGCCCATCCTTCTTTAAGAAGTTGTTTGTATAAACAAACTGCAACATACTACTTTATTGAGGCATTAATCCATGAAATAGGCTTCAAAATATAAGTCAAAATCACTGAAGCATGAAAATAAGGTCACAATGATCTTGACCTTATTACACTGAATGTTGATGTGATAAACATGTCTGATTTTCATCCTTCTTTAATAAGAGGTTGTTTGTATAAACAAACTGCAATATACTATTTTATTGGGGGCATCCTAGATTTTGACCTTTAGCCCCACCCTGGGGCATGACCCAGGGCTCCATAGATGTAGAATGGAAGAGAACCCTCCCAGGTACCCCCATACCAAATACGAAAAGTTTTTGATCAGTGGCTGCAGAGTTATAAGTAATAAAAAAACTTCGAAGTAAAACTTGGTTATAGAAAGGGTTAACGGACAGAACCACACCCGGACAGACAGAAGGATGGATGAATGGATGGAAGGACGGATAGATGGACAGACGGATGGACAGACAGATAAACGGACTAACGGAATGGACAAAAACGATATATAACCTTTTGGCACAGGGTATAATAAAGACAATCAGAAACAAATATTGCGTAAGCATCATTAATAATCCTCTCATTAAGTCATCTACTAATTGTTTTTTTATTAAAAGGTATTAAAATAAAAAATTAAAAAAATAATAAGAAATAAATAAAAAAATACTAATAAAAATAATAATAATAATAAACAAAACAAAAAAACACACAAAAAACACACAAAAAAACTCATCTACTAATCTTTCTTTAAAGTGTGCCCTTATTAGGTGCATATTTTATGGAAAGGTTTTCCCAGTAATTTTGAAAAACCCAAGCGCACCATGTGGTAATTAGATCAAAGTTTGTTCGATTTGGGCTTAATGTCACTTTCAACAATCTTTCAGTCATATTTTGTGTTGAGGTTTTACGGCCCAGTCAACCCAATGGGATCATGTCGAGCGCGGTCAGTTTACCTAACCACACGTTTACTGGGCAAGCTTAGTCCTCTAAGCGGTTAACCAGTACTGTGCACATTCTTTCGCCAGAAACTGACAACTGCGCTTCTTGAATCAGCGGAAGGGAGAGAATGACCGTAGAAAATATTTCATGATCAATCTCCACGAAAGAATGTTGCCGACCTCGGCGGGGGTTGAACCCGCGACCTCCTGGTCTCCAGTCGGACGGCGCATCCAACTGAGCCACCGAGGCCGGCTTCAGTCATATTGCGATGGTAATTAGATCAAAGATGGTAGGGCAATTTTTGCATCATCAAATATACTGTTGGTACCTAATGAAACTGCTTCAACCCACAAGATGTTTAGGTGAAAAAGTGACAAGTTATATTCCTGTTATCTGGAGTTAAGTATTTTTAACTCTTGTTCTGCTGAATAAATTAAGATGCCACTCCCATATCTAATTTTCAGCCAATCAGATTACTTGATATAAATTTGTATACTTAATGGCAAACAGTGCAGATCCAGACCAGATCTGAAGAAGCCAAATGATATGGATCTACACTGTTTGCAAATGCAGGACATATCTGGGTTCAGCAGGACAAGGGTTAATTAAGTCTTGTTATGACATCATTTACTCATAACTCCATGCCATTCACGGACATTGTCGTTCCTACCTGCAGTTTCACAACTCTGAACTTACTTTAGAGGACTGGATAAGAAGCAGCGAACAAAGGACTTGTTCGCCTGGTTTTGGAATATGGCAGTTGTGTTTGGGATCTCCAAGGTGTGATTCTTCAAGATGAAATCGAAAAAGTTCAGAATAGGGCTGCTAGATTTGTAACTAGGAATACTGCTTTGAAACTGGAAGTATGATTGATTGTGTTGGGGTTTAATGACACGTCAACCCTTGTGGGTCATTTTGTGTTGTCTCCCAGGGAAAGGGAGAAAAGAGATAGAAGAGATGAAAGAGAGGGACAGGGAAGAAAGAGGAACAGGAATGAAAGTGAAGAAACAGAGGAAACTGGATCTACTGGAGCAATACTGGAGCAAGTGCCCAGAGGGTCACGAATACCGGCGCAATTTCTTAATTATAAAATATTTGAAAGTTAATGACAATGATGTAAGGCAAGATATGGTTTACAATGTCAGCTCTGAGTGACAATGATCTATCATCCCTAGTACAACTTTCCAGGAGTAAATAGTCTTCGACATGAAGCAAATTTGCTGGGCCATAAAATATAGGTCACTGACCTACATATACTTGAGAAATTAATCTGATGGTCACACTGATGCATTATACCAACTATGATGTTAATCCATTACATAATCTAAAAGATATTAAGCAAAATCACTAGACCATGAAATATAGGTCATACTGATTTATATTTAATTTATGGTGAAAGTTTCGGTCACACTGTCATTATATGTAAATATGACATTTAGGTATCAAATAGTGGGAGATATATGACAAAATCACAGGGCGATGAAATATAGGTCACACAATCCCAAAATATGGTAGTAATACATCAAATTGTCTTCAAGATGTAACATAAAATCACTGGACTATGAAATATAGGTCAAAGTGACCTACATTTACTTTTTGGTCAACTGTTGGATCATACTAATTCATAATCCCAAATAATGATGTTCATATATCTGTTATGCTGTCAATCGTGGTGTCACACAGAACCAATATTCTAAGTATCACATTAATCCATGAAATGGTCTTCAAGATATAAGGCAAAATCGCTGGAGTATGAAAATATGATCACAATGACCTTGACCTTATTACACTGAATACTGATGTGATAAACATGTCTGATGCCCATCCTTCTTTAAGAAGTTGTTTGTATAAACAAACTGCAACATACTACTTTATTGAGGCATTAATCCAAGAAAATCACTGAATTGTGACCTTGACCTTATTACACTGAATGTTGATGTGATAAACATGTCTGATGCCAATCCTTCTTTAATAAGAGGTTGTTTGTATAAACAAACTGCAATATACTACTTTATTGGGGGAATCCTAGATTTTGACCTTTAGCCCCACCCTGGGGCAAGACCCAGCGGTTCTTAGATGTAGAATGGAAGAGAACCCTCCCAGGTACCCACATACCAAATATGAAAAGTTTTTGATCAGTAGCTGCAGAGTTATGTTATAAAAAAAACTTCGAAGTAAAACTTGGTTATAGAAAGGGTTAACGGACGGAATCACATCCGGACAGACAGAAGGATGGACGGACAGATGAACGGACTAACGGAACAGATGAAAACTATATACCCCTTCGGCATACTTCGTATGTCATGGGTATAATAAGAGGTTGTTTTTATAAACAAACTGCAAAATACTACTTTATTGGGGTGTCCTAGATTTTGACCTCTAGCCCCGCCCTGGGGCATGACCCAGGGGTTCATGTAGAACGGAAGAGAACCCTCCCAGGTACCCCCATACCAAATATGAAAAGATTTTGATCAGCGGCTGCAGAGTTATAAGTAATCAAAAAACTTCGAAGTAAAACTTGGTTATAGAAAAGATTAACGGACGGAATCACATCCGGATGGACGGACAGACAAACGGACTAACGGAATGGACGAAAACTATATACCCCTTCAGCATACTTCGTATGCCGGGGGTATAATTAGAAAGAAACAGTTAGAGTCGTTTTCCATTACCAGGTCGATATACAATACCATGAATCTACTTCGAAGTAGTTGTGGTCATAGTACTGAAGCTATAAACCAAAGTCATAAACCTGTAAATGAATGACGAATCAGAATGTTCCATGCAACAGACTCAGACCCCAGAAAAAAGTGGGGAATCAGGTGTCAGACATTCTAATGAATATTATTATTCAAATTCTGAGTATATTAATATTGAATATGATAGAAAAAGGAAGTAATTTCGATACGACTTCCTTCTATGATAGTAAAATATAGGAAATACTTAGTCCATAAATGCCTTAAACTTCCCTACTAATACGAAAATAAGGGAGTTTATTATGCAGCTTCAACTCATATAGTATAATGTCGAGTCAAAATAATACTGATTTTAGTATCTCTGATAACGCTACACGTATAGGTTCAGAGACAGAGTTAACTATTCTGCATGAATATAAAAGGAATAGTGGGAATAGATTATTTAATTATCAAAATATATAAATATAATAGAATATTCTTGTTATGAATAAATCGTTAGACGTAACTAATTTATTCAAGTAGATAATAATTTATATTTCATAATCTATAAAATGTTCCCTTTTATAGATAAATCATTAATCATTACGGTAAGATTATCCAAAGAAACTAGATATAAAATATTCCAAGGATTTTATATATTGATAAACACTCCATTATAATTTAGATTTGAATATATAAATAGTCTAAAACCAATTTATTAATAATTGACACCGCCTGTTATACCCTATTTTCTATGCTTGTATCGAATTTCAGGAAGGAAAGAGGTGCTCTCAAGATCTATGTGTAGATCGTGAGAGTGATTACATCACAGTTACAGATGATTCTTAACACAAGAGTGAAAGATGTATTATGTAGTGTTCTTATTCATTAAATTGTGAGTCATACTGGTTAAAGATAAATATCGTTCAATCTTTAACCAGAGATGTAAAGAATAGTCTATAATTCTCTTTTCGAAGATACAAAAATGAGTTCTTTGTCGGCAATGAGTGTATCGATAAAGTAATACAGTAATTAGAACTTAATGGATATATCTCTCTGAACTGAGTCGTATAATAGTATCCATTATATAAAATGAAAGACTGTCGGTAGCTTGACTTAACAAGCGCAGTATCCAATGAATGCTCTCGAGTAATCAGACATAATTGTTACACACTGAATACCGAGAAATTGCTTTAGATTTAAAAACCTACAATGCAACGTGAATAGGTCAATCTAACCATTACAAGTTTAATTTATCATAATTAATGACAAAATGAAGATTATATATATATATATATATATATATATATATATATATATATATATATATATATTATATATATATATATATATATATATATATATAATATATATATATATATATATAGGGTCTTATATAATATCTCCAATTATTATTTAGCAATCTTTTAGTGGCCTATAAACGTAAAAGCTTAACAAAAGTCCATTTACGGAATAACTGTACAACTTCCGGTACATTCATAATCATTAACGAAAACCTAGGAAGATCAGACAGAAAGCGTAAGTGCGGAACTTCCTAAAATGTGAAGCTTCATGTATAAGAACTCTATTATAATTAATTAAGATGGTCAATCTAATGATGATATTGAAACGTCTACAATTAATTGTCCTTATCTTCAATTACAAATATCCATGATCGGATATTGCGATACTATATTTATAGAACAACATATCTGGGAGAGATCAAGATTTTCCAGATTGCATCCTTCCATTACTCATTAATGGAACTTTGTATTCTTTATGACGAGAAGAACCACTGGTTCCCATTAACAGAGCTAACCATAGATGGGGAATATAATTTTATTTGATCCTAGCATATTATAAAATAATGTAAAATTTCCTATTTCGTCACCATTTCGTAAATATAATATCTTTCTCACATTGTCCTAATCGTTGACATACGAAGGTAGACAATGGAATAATTGATTTAAGATATAACTGACATTGCTGTTTAGAGGAGATAAAACTACGCGTTACATTAATTCTCCTCTTACAACATTTTCTTTGTATTATAGTTTAACCATTTTATATTTATTCTAATAATATATAAATAGCCGGCGGGGTTCAAACCTCACTCAGCCCAGTGGTATTTCATATTTCTCCCGATGCATATTTTTCTGAAGTACTAGCATCAGTTATGTTGTAGTTTGTTTAAATCTTGAATTATAATAATATTTTCCAAGCTTCAGTATCCTGTGGATCCAGAGAGTTCCTTGTCTATAATGAGTGCGCCAGCGCACCAAAAATATGCCCTATCCGACGGGTCATTCAGAGAAATCAAGCATAATACTGTTCCATGAAACTTGTTTTTTAACAAGCGTAGTGGTGCAGTGGTTATGTCTCCTGACTTTGAAGGGCTAGGCGCTGTCGTCGTAGCCGGCGTGGGTTCTAACCTCACTCAGCCCAGTGGTATTTCATATTTCTCCCTATACCCTATACACTCCTTATAGCATCAGTTATGATCCTGGGCCGGAATTCTTTGTTGAGTTTGTTTAAATATATATATATACATATATATATATTATTAGATCTATACCTTCTATCAGTTTAGATCTAAAGTAATTATTGACTGTAACGGTTTCTAAACGGTCCCATAGCCAAATGTTTCATAAGAAGTAAAACTGTATATTTCGTAATTAGTTTGCAACTTCTTGAACTAAATTAATAGATTAAGGCAATAATAATAACATATCAGATGTATTGATGAACAAACTCTGATTGACATGGACCCTTGTTATAGGTGTAAAATAATAGAGGAAGTAGAGCTAATCGTAGCATAATATTCCTCAATAATTTGCTTTATATTAGACTTAATATTATATTATAAATAATGTAGACTTATACTATACGTAGATTAGGTCTAACTGTTTATCAGCTGTATGGTTTCCTATCGTTACCATAGCCAATGTGTTAAATTATTATTCTCAGAAGAAGAATCATCATAATCAATTCTTTATCTGCTAACTCAATTACCTGGAACATTTCTCATGTAAACTTAAATGATCCAGAATTGAAATAAGGCAAACTAAAAGAACTTATCAAATAAATTATGCCTTAGTATATAAATATCTTCTTAACAATTTATTTTATTTCAAGAGTTTGGACAGAACACAGCTGACCTAGACTCTTAACCAGATATAAATAATTATCAATACATAATTTAATATGGTGCTCATAGAATAACTGACCGGCTATTTCCCATATTCTATGAAATAAAATATGTACCTCAACTAGACTTATATGCTAATCGTTGTAATCTAGAGAGGATGTTTGATTAGTTAACTCTTATTAAACTAGAACAGTGTTTTCGGAGGAAAACATACAGTCAAACCTGTTCTAAAGGCCACCTGTATTTAGCAATCACCTGCCTTTAAAGGGCCACTATTTCAGATCCCATTAAAGGCAAAGTGGAAATCTACCTGTATTAAGCAAGCTCCTGTCTTAAGCAACCAGTTTTTGGCTTTCCCATAGATGCTTGCATAACACAGGTTTGACTGTATGTCCTCCCACCAGTTTGAACAGACATATAGTTAAAATAGACTCAAGATCACAATATACCTATATGTAAGTTTGGTCAAAATTCATCCATTCCTCAATGAGACAGGATGCTGACAAGCCATTTTCTAAAATCATAGCCCTTGTGTAATCTTGAAAATGGGATCAAGGTCATAAAATAATCAGTTCGTGTCTCTGTCTCAATATAGCTGTGCAAGTTTGGTCAAAATCCATCCATTCATTCAGCAGATAGCATGCAGACAAACCATTATCCTACAATCTGAGCCCTCCTGCGACCTTGAAAATGAGGTCAAGGTCACCAAAATAAAATTAGTTATTTTCCATGCCACAACAATTTGGCTGTGCAAGTTTAGTTAAAATCCATCCTTTCCTTCAAGAGATACAGTGCAGACAAGCCATTTTCCAACAATCTAAGCCCTAGTGTGACCTTGAAAATGGGGTCAAGGTCACCAAAATCTAATCAGTTCTTTTCCATGTCACAACAATATAGCTGTACAAGTTAGGTCAAAATCAATCCATTCCTTTAGGAGATAGGATGCAGACAAGCCATTTACAAATAATCTAAGCCCTAGTCTGACCTTGAAAATGTGGTGAAGGTCACCAAAATATAATCAGTTCCAATGTTGACAATGACCTTGAAAATGGGGTCAAGGTCACCAAAATCTAATCAGTTCTTTTACATGTCCCAGCATTGTAGTTCCAAAAATATAGCTGTGCAAGTCTGGTCCAAATCTACTCATTCCTTCAGGAGACAAGGTGCAGACAAGCCATTTTCCACCAATCTAGGCCTTAGTGTTACCTTGAAAATGGGGTCAAGGTCATCAAAATCTAATCAGTTCTTTTCCATGTCTCAACAATTAAGATGTAGAAGTTTGGTCAAAATCCGTTCATTCATTTAGGAAATAGGGTGCAGACAAGCAATTTTCCAACAATTTATGCCTTACTGTGACCTTGAAAATTGGGTCAAGATCACCACAATCTAATCAGTTCTTTTCCATGTCTCAACAATATAGCTGTACAAGTTTGGTCAAAATCCATTTATTCATTCAGGAGATAGGGTGCATACAAACTATTTTCCAACAAATCTAAGCCCTCCCATGACCTTGAAAATGGGGTCAAGGTCACCAAAATCTAAACAGTTCTTTTACATGTCCCAGCATTGTAGATGTGCAAGTTTGGTCAAAATCTATTCATTCCTACAAGAGATAGGGTGTGGACAAGTCATTTTCCAACAATCTAAGCCCTCCTGTGACCTTGAAAATGGGGTCAACGCCACCAAAATCTAATCAGTTCTTTTACATGTATCAGCAATATAGATGTGCAAGTTTGGTTAAAATCTATTCATTCCTTCAAGAGATAGGATGCGGACAAGGCATTTTCCAACAATCTAAGCCCTCCTATGACCTTGAAAATGGGGTCATGGTCACCAAAATCTAATCAGCATTTTTCCCCCTCCCAAATGATATATTTGTGTAAGTTTGGCTAAAATCTGTCAATTCAATAAGGAGATAGAGTGCAGACAAGAGGCTACGCCCCATTTTCCGACAATCTAAGCCCTCCTGTGACCTTGAAAATGGGGTCAAGGTCACCACAATCTAATCAGTTCTTTTACTTGTCCCAGCAATATAGATGTGCAAGTTTGGTTGAATTTGTGTAAGTTTGGCTAAAATCTGTCCATTCAATAAGGAGATAGAGTGCAGACAAGAGGCTATGCCCCATTTTCCAACAATCTAAGCCCTCCTGTGACCTTGAAAATGGGGTCAAGGTCACCAAAATCTAATCAGCACTTTTCCCCCTCCCAATGATACATTTGTGTAAATTTGGCTAAAATTTGTCCATTCAATAAGGAGATAGAGTGCGGACAAGAGGCTACACCCCACTTTCCAACAATCTAAGCCCTCCTGTGACTTTGAAAACGGGGTCAAGGTCACCAAAATCTAATCAGCATTTTTCCCCCTCCCAATGATATATTTGTGTAAGTTTGGCTAAAATCTGTCCAATCAATAAGGTGACAGTGCGGACAAGAGGCTATGCCCAATTTTCCAACAATCTAAGCCCTCCTGTGACCTTGAAAATGGGGTCAAGGTCACCAAAATCTAATCAGCATTTTTCCCCCTCCCAATGATATATTTGTGTAAGTTTGGCCAAAATCTGTCCATTCAATAACGAAATAGAGTGCAAAGAAGTGGCTACGCTGACGCCGACAGGATCGGCACTAAAAACAATATGTCCCCTACACCCCCATGGTGGGGGACATAAATAATACATAATCAAGACCAGTTAAAAAACAATTAGTGAGCATGTTTAACCAAAACTATCCCATGTAAATCTGGATATAATTGGGATTATTTTTATTTATCATACAGGTAAACAAGAGGCCCACGGACCACGGGTCGCTCACCTGAGTGACATAGCCACTGCAGATATGCAGATGTTATGCAATATTTTTCCAGTCCTGTCATCGCAGCTAATGAAAAGATCAACCTTTAAGCAGTTCTTAATTTTGAAGAAGAATATTATATGGCGGCCATCTTGGATTTCCGATCGGAACAATTTTAGCTATTTTTGATCTACAAGTCACCAAATGCTTCCTACCATATTTGGAGTCAACTGGCTTTTGGGTTCAGGAGAAGAAGCGAAAAATAGATTTTCAAGATGGCTGCCATGGCCGCCATCTTGGATTTCCGATAGGCATGATTTTAGCTATTTTTGATCTACAAGTCACCCTGATGCTTCCTAGCAAGTTTGGAGGCAATTGGCCTTTCGGTTCAGGAGAAGAAGCGAAAAATAGATTTTCAAGATGGCGGCCATGGCGGCCATCTTGGATTTCCGATCAGCACGATTTTAGCTATTTTTGATCTACAAGTTACCCCGATGCTTCCTAGCAAGTTTGGAGTCAATTGGCCTTTCGGTTCAGGAGAAAAGAGAAAAATAGATTTTCAAGATGGCGGCCATGGCGGCCATCTTGGATTTCCGATCGGCATGATTTTCGCTATTTTTGATCTACAAGTCACCCCGATGCTTCCTAGCAAGTTTGGAGTCAATTGGCCTTTCGGTTCAGGAGAAGAAGCGAAAAATAGATTTTCAAGATGGCGGCCATCTTGGATTTCTGATCGGCACGATTTTAGCTATTTTTGATCTACAGGTCACCCTGATGCTTCCTACCAAGTATCTAGTCAATTGGCCCAGGGGTGTAGGAGGAGTAGGCTTTTAAAGCAATTGTTGAAGCCGCACGACGGACGACGCACGACGGACATTGACTGACTACAATAGCTCACCATGAGCACTTCGTGCTCAGGTGAGCTAAAAAATATAAGGAAATTAGTGCAATCATAATAATTTAATGCCCGATTATTGAAGGATCAATTATCTAAATCGTTTAGATCTATGATACGAGGGCAAGTCAATAAGTAACCAGCCTATCCCATTTCCAATTGACCGAGACACCCATGATTTTCATGTCTTGTTTCAATTTATGTTTTAGGCCTGAGGGCAAAATTGCACCCTTATCGTATCATTCACTCATAAGATATTGAATGTCAAACATGGCTAGCGATGCAAAAGTAAGCTTTTCGTCAAAAGTTGAGTACCGTGCTGTAATTCGGTACTTGTATTTGAAAGGGAAACAGGTCAGGAAATACATTGTGAGTTGACCAATGTTTATGGGTCTTCTGCACCATCGTATGCACAAGTTAAATTCTGGGTCGGGGAATTCAAACGCAGTAGAACGTCTTTAGAAGACGAAACCAGGTCTGGACGCCCATCAGATGCCACCGATGAAGAAATGTGTAACAAAGTACGGGATCTGGTGTACTCTGATAGTCGAATTAAGGTGGAAGAAATAGCGAATGCATTACACATTTCACATGGTAGCATTTCAACAACTTTACATGATCGCTTGGGTATGCACAAGCTAACAGCCTGTTGGGTCCCAAAATCCCTTAGCGACGAGCAAATGGCGACCAGAGCATCAGTATGCAGCGCATTGTTGAAGCGGTTTAGGTCAAAGGAAGATGATTTCCTTTCACGCCTGGTGACTGTAGATGAGACCTGGGTCCATTATTATGAGCCGGAGAATAAAGGTCAAAGTCGCCAGAGTGTAGGGCCGGGGTCTCTGAGGCCAAAGAAGTTCAAAACGCAACCCTCTGCTGGCAAGTTGATGGCAACTGTATTTTGAGATGCACAAGGCATTATTATGTTGGACTTTCTAGCAAAGAAAAGTACAATGCCAGTTGCGTATTATGCAAATTTGCTCCACCAACTGAGAACTGTGGTCCTTGAAAAACGCCGAGGTAAACTCTCCAAAGGGATTCTGCTCCAACAGGACAATGCGAGAGTCCACACTTGCAAAATTGAAATGGATGCTGTTGAGCGGAATGGGTACGAGCTAATACCGCACCCCGCATATTCTCCGGACTTAGCTCCTAGTGACTATTTCCTATTCCCAAACTTAAAAAAGGATATCCGTGGACGTCATTTCCGGTCCAACGAAGAAGTCGTGGCGGCAGTTGAGGAGTGTGTCAGAGACAAGGACCCTGGCTTCTTCAGTTCTGGGCTGATGGCACTGGAACACCGTTGGTCCAAGTGCATCATTCTAGAGGGCAATTACATCGAAAAAGAAGAGATCGATCTCATCCAGAAATAAGTTAGGCTGGTTTTTTATTGACTCGCCCTCGTACCTTTTAAAATAATAATATTAAGAAAAGAAGAGAGGATCGAATACTTCTTTCTTATACCTATACTGATTTCGTACCAATAGCAAGGAGAGACTGAAGAAGAAGAAAAAAATAATTCTGTTCCGACTATATTTTCCTTCTTCGTATAATATAAGTAAAATTATGGAGCTCACCTCTTGCAATGAGGCCGAATGAGGTGAGGATCCTATAAGCGGTGGTCTCTTTGAAACTTATTAAAGAGAAACACATTTTTATATTTTTAAAGTATTGTCCCATGTTCAACAACAATAACAATACTTAATATAAATAGCATTAAAACTCTTTATATTATTAATCATTGAATTCAGAATTTGATCATAACTGATAAATCAGATTCTATTATGATTAAAATATATATATAGGATTCTGAGTCTAATTCGGTAATGACTGGACAGAATTCCATGATATAGATGGTTACCAGGTATTCGAACCCAACGCTGTCATTCTATAACCTGTACCCATTGACTTGACTGGTCTATGATGCTCTGTGAGCAGTAATGGGTTGTACAGGGACTAGTGACTGCTATCCAGTCACTGGTAATCTGACATAATGAACGGCGACTGGTACCCGGTAACTGTTGCCCGGTGAATAGTTGCCCGTAGAAAAGTTACCCGGTGAATAGATGACCAGTCAATTATTGACTGGTAAATAGTTGACTGGTGAATAGTTGACTGGCGCCTGGTTGCCTGGTGCCTGGTGGACTGGTGCCTGGTTGACCAGTGACCAGTGACTGGATGACCGGTGACAAATGACCAGTGATTTTATCCAGTGCCTGGATGACCGGTGACAGGTTGACAAAATATGCCCAGTGATTTTGCCCGGTGCCTGGTGCCTGGTGAGGCTGATGCAGAATGACTGGTGACTGGTTGACCCGTGACTGGTTGACTGGTGCCTGGTGGACTTATACTTTATTGAGTACTTATAGCACTCATAAAGACGCCACTCAGATGGGTCCTATCCCTGGCAGTATAGCCCTGCAGGGTGGTGTCCCATCAGTAAAGAATTGTCTTATAACCCAAAAGGGTTGACAAGTTCTTTACTAATCAGCTTCTCCACCATAGGAATCTTCTACCAACTCGTGTTTATCTGAAAAATACTAAAATATTCCAGTTATTACAGATTGCATAAATAAATAGCCTAAAACGAAAAGAGCAAGTTATATATTTGAGTTATAATGCACAACTTCCGAACCGAACCAAACACGATCGTTGTGCCGACGAATACGAGAGTCGCGAAAAACGTATGACTCAATTCAACAATCAACAATAGCAAGAAATTGATAAATCAAAAATTTCAAATAAATAACATATTTAGTGGAAGGAATGTAAAAGGAACATAAGAAAGAAAAGGATTTAGAAATTTAACCGTGAGAAAAGAAATTAAATACAGATTTCTTTCACTGGAGAAAATCCTTTGTCCACAGAAAAGAAACTGACACTGATCATTTAAGCGGGAAAAGTTACGTCATACAGGTAACTGCCTAAGGGACCTTCTGGATTAAGACTATAAGACGACTGAACTGTCGTTTTTCTGTGGAAGGTGTAGAATACAGAATAGAATAGCACATTATCTATAGGTTAATGTATTGTGCAGTTAAAATAAGCCCCGCCCCCTGGCGGCCATCTTTTTTGACTAATCAAGACGGCTTGAACAATATTGGTAGAAGGTCAACAAAGCAATATTCCTACCAAGTTAAATTGAACTCTGATAAGATTTTTAAAGTTTTCTATATAGATATACTGGGAAAATAAGCCCAGCACCCTAGCAGCCATGTTTTTTTTTTGAACAATCTTGGTATAGGATCACCAAAGAAACATTCCTGCTGAATATATATTGAAATCAGTCCTGTGGTTTATGACGAGAATATTTTTAAAGTTTTCTATACAGATATATAGGGAAAATAAGCTCCGCCCCCTAGTGGCCATGTTTTTTGACGTATCATGAGAGCTTAAACAATCTTGGTAGAGGGTCAACAAAGGAACATTTCTGCCAAGCTATATTGAAATCTGTCCAGTGGTTACTGCCAAGAAGATTTTTAAAGTTTTCAATATAGATATATAGGGACAATAAGCCCCACCCCCTAGCAGCCATGTTTTTTGAAGAATCACGATGGCTTGAACAATCTTGGTAGAGGGTTACCAAAGGAACATTTCTGCCAAATTATACTGAAATAGGTCCAGTGGTTTCTTATGAGAAGATTTTTAGTTTTCTATATAGATATATAGGGAAAATAAGCCCTGCCCCCTAGCTGCCATGTTTTTTAATGAATCATAATGGCTTGAACAATCTTGGTAGAGGGTCACCAAAGGAACATTTCTGCTAAGTTACATTGAAAGCTGTCCAGTGGTTTCTGACAAGAAGAATTTTAAAGTTTTCTATATAGATACATAGGGAAAATAAGCCCCGCCTTCTCGGCGGCCATGTTTTTTGACGAATCATGACTGCTTGATCAATCTTGGTAGAGGGTCACCAAGGAAATATTTCTGCCAAGTTATATTGAAATCGGTCCAGTGGTTTCTGACAAGTAGACTTTTAAGTTTTCTATATAGATATATAGGGAAAATAAGCTCTGCCCCCTGGTGGCCATGTTTTTTGACGAATCATGACGGCTTGAACAATCTTGGTAGAGGGTTATGAAAGGAACATTCCTGCCTTGTTACATTGAAATCAGTCCAGTGGTTTTTGATGAGAAAATTTTTAAAATTTTCTATATAGATATATAGGGAAAATAAGCCCTGCCCCTAGCGGCTATGTTTTTTGACAAATCAGGATGGCCTGAACAATCTTGGTAGAGGTCACCAAGGGGACATTTCTGCCAAGTTATATTGAAATTGGTCCAGTGGTTTCTGACCAGAAGATTTTTAAAGTTTTCTATATAGATATATATAGGGAAAATAAGCCCCGCCCCCTGGCAGTCATGTTTTTTGACGAATCAGGATGGGCAGGTAGAGGATCACCAAAGGAATATTTTTGCAAAATTATATTGAAATTGGTCCAGTGGTTTCTGACAAGAAGATTTTTAAAGTTCTTTTCTTTTGGTTGCCATGGCAACCAAAATTCTGCATGGATTCCAAATCTTTGAACAATTTTCAGTCATTATTACCCAAGGATCAATCCTGTGAAATTTGGTTAAAATTGGCTCAGTGGTTTAGGAGGAGATGTTGTTTAAAGATTGTGGACAGATGCACAGATGGACAATGATGGATGGTGAGTGATCACTAGCTCACCTTGAGCCGAAGGTGGGCTAACAAAAAAGGACTAAAACAGGCATAAAATCAGAGACCAAGAGTAAATATCGATTTAATTCATCAAAATAACTTGAAATAACTAAATATTTAAACTTTATATTTTCAACAAAGGAACTACAGCAGTGAAACAGATAAGGTGGGTATTTGGTGATAATTCATGGATAATTTTCCTTATTTCTCCATAAAAACATATGCTGTGGGTATTCATTAGAATAGCCAGTGCTACTATTGAGATGAAGTAAAGAATGGAGTGTGAGTCCATGGAGTACACGTAGCTTTAGCAAAGTGCTTTGGTGTCATGGTAAAGAAAGACAACAAAACCAAGAAGTAGACTGTTGCTGATGTCAGAGAAACCGGGTCATTAAGGCCACAGATCATTTTGGCTCTGTTCATTTCCGCCTTGCACGGTGGGTTGCTTCAGCCTAATATTCTATTTAGTCTTAGAAGCTGTGTTGGCTTAAGTAGAGAAGGGCAGTGTAGTGCACAGGGTAGAATACCTTTAGAAGCAAATGGACATGCTGGGTTATAAAATATCATACATGAAGCTGGCCCAGAAAAATAGGAAGACATCCCGTCTCCCCCACAGGAAAACAGGGAGACATCCTCCAAGATAGGGAAATTTGACATTCCCAACCTACTTTACTTGCACAGCAAACACCACCAAAATGCCAGTTTATTAAAATAAAATTTTTTGTTGTTGTTGTTGTTTTGTATTTTGTTTTTAGCATTTTTTATTTCAGTGGTAACTAAAGGCCCAAGTGGACGAGAAATAATAGCTCACCTGGATTAGGCTGATCATGATATGTTACATTGTGCCATGGTGAACATCCTGGCTATCAGATCAGATTGCCTTTAGCAATCCAGATTCTGATGTTGTTTGAAGTTTCAAGATTGCCACCATGGCTGCCATCTTGCATACTGAAGGATTTAGCAATTCTGAATCTCCATGTCACCCTGATGCCTCCCATCGGCTCAATCTGACTTACGGTTTGGGAGGAGATGTGGTTTGAAGAATTTCAAGATTGGATATTGGAACAGAATGATTTTAGCAATTCTGAATTTCCATAATACCCCAGTGCCTCACATCAAGTTTAAGCTCAATCAGATTTACTGTTCGAGAGCATATGTGATTTGAAAATTTTCAAGATGGCTGTCATGGTGAATATCTTAGATATCAGAAAGAAACCATTTTAGCAATTCTAAATCTCCACACTGCCCCGATGCCTTCCATCAAGTTTCTGCTCCATCTCACTTACGGTTTGGGAGCAGGTAACAACTGAAGACTTTCTAGATGGCTGCCATGAAGGATACTATTCTGATGAAGATATCGAAAACGTGAAAAACTACTGATGGACATAGGGATGAAGGACGGCCCATGGTCAACAGACTACGGCATAAGCTGACCTGGAGCAAAACTCCAGGTGAGCTAACAATTGAACATCTTCAATACGGCTGCTGTGGCAGCCATCCTGGATACCATAACAAAACGGTTTTAGCAATTCTGAATCTCCATGTTGCCGCAATGCCTCCCACCAAGTTTTGGCTCAATCTGACTTACCATTCGGGAGCAGATGAGGTTTGAAGATTTTTAAGATGGCCATCTTGGGGGGGGGGGGGCCATCTTAGATATCAGAACAGAAAGATTTTACCAATTCTGAATCTCTATGTTGCTCTGATGCCTCCCATCAAGTTTTGACTCAATCCACATTACGGTTTGGGAGGAGATGTCTTCTGAAGAATTTCAAGATGGCCACTGTGGCAGCCATCTCTGATGTTGGAATGGAACAAATTTAATAGTTCTGAATCTCCGTATCTCCCCAATGCCTCCCACCAAGTTTCAGCTTAATCAGACTTACCATTTGGGAGCAGATGTCGTTTCATGATTTTCAAGATGGCCACCATGGTAGCCATCTTGGATATTGGAATGGAATGAATTAAGCAGTTCTAAATATCCAAGTCACCCAAATGTCTCCTGACAGGTTTGGGCTCAGTCCGACTTACTGTTCGGGAGCAAACGTGGTTTGAAAATTTTCAAGATGACTAACGTGGCGACCATCTTGGATATCGGAACGGAACGATTTTAACAATTCTGATCAGTTTAGAAGAGAGAACACTGATGTTGTTGGTGACAAACCTGTGAAGAATGATGCAGGAGAGATGTCAATGAGCGAAGACTCAAAGCAGAAGGCTTGGCTAGAGCACTACCAAAGGCTTCTCAATGTTCAGTTTGACTGGGACCCAGACCACCTGTCTTATCAACCATCACTGGAAGGCCCGCCCATCCCAATCACCACTGATATGGTTAAGAAGGCTATCTCAAAGATGAAGGCAGGCAAAGCACTGGGCCCATCAGGCATAGTGGTGGAGATGATACGAGCAGCCGGTGACATGGGCGGCTCCATGATCCGTGAACTCGCAGCTGCAATCATTCGTGACGGCAAGGTACCCTCTGACTGGGAGCAGAGTTTCATTGTCTGCTTCTACAAGGGAAAGGGGGACGCATTGGAAAGGGGCAACTACCGCGGTCTCAAGCTGACAGAGCAGGTTATCCTGGAGAGGATTGTGGACGGCCTCATCAGACAGCTGGTGTCAATGGACGATTCCCAGTTTGGCTTCGTCCCAGGCAGAGGCACTACAGACGCAATCTTTGTTGTCTGGCAGCTGCAAGAGAAGTATCTTTCTTTCTTTGTGTAGAGGTTTTACGGCCCAGTCAACCCAATGGGGTCATGTCGAGCGCGGTCAGTTTACCTAACCACACGTTTACTGGGCAGGCTTAGTCCTCCAAGCGGTTAACCAGTATTGTGCACATTCTGGAGACTCTACATGGCTTTCATAGACCTGGAGAAGGCGTTTGATCGAGTACCTCGAAAGGTCATCTGGTGGGCACATTGTGACCTACATTTTATGATTATATACCTGTGTATAAAATTTCAGTACAATGCACCAATCCTTTCAAAAGATATCGCATGGAAACCATTTGTGTTACGTACGGGACGGATGGACGTACGGACAGCGGTGATACTATATGCACCCCCCACATTGAAAATGGCGGGGAGGGGGGGAGGGGGGGCATAAAAACGGTTTGAGTCTTAATCCAGAAAGTCCCTTGAGGCAGACCCGTTTGGCGTCACCTTTCCCGTGTTTTGATCATGTGTTCAGTTTCTTTGTAGCATAAAGCAATATAACTGAGAGGAGCAGGGAGGGAGGATGGCAATCTCTAATCCGTAGCTTTACTTGTTAAAATATGTTTTACTATAAAAACTTCATTTTAACTTCATAATACATTAACCTATGGATAATGTGCTAGAATCTGTAGATTAGGAGGGAGGTGCTCCCCTAATTCTAACACAATTATATATAGATTCCCTTAACTTCTAGATTAAGATTCAGGAAACTCTAAGGAATCAGATACATTCTATGATATAATCTTAAGAATGATCTAGATTCACTAAGATATATATAAGATTAATTACCTTAAATATATGTATAATTGACTTTGGAGGCTGCCAGTCTTCTTAAGCATCCAAGGCCTGAATTTCCAGGCCCCCCTCCATCACTTTTTGGGCAACAACTACTGGGCCCAAACTATGCGAATTAGTAACTTGGTGACATATCCCGCAAGTAAAATTTTGCAAAGGTAGAAGATTGATTCCAGACTGCTGCTTTGAGAATGTCATTGAGTGGAACCTTATCAAAGAATGCCCAGGAAGAAGATAGTGCCCTAACTTCCTGAACCTTAATTTTTAAGAAGAAATATCTCTTCGGGTGAGTTTCCTATAGGCAAGCTTAAATATAAGCTACCCATCTCGAGACTGAAGTCTTAGAGATGTCATGATTGCCTTAAAAAGAGTCTAATTCTATTTTGACGATAAGAACTAGTCATCTTAAGGTAAAACTTTAATGCTCTAATTGGGCATAAAAGTCTATCTAAAATTAATGTTCCCTCTTACATTTTCAAGCTAAGTTTGGGATGACTATAGGATCTGGGCAAATCGACAGAAGCTGATTCTTAGCCAAAAAGCCAGTTCGTACTATAAATGATACTGAACCATCTGATTGAATGAACCTTAAATGATTTGAGTCCATTGCCAAAGCATGAATTTTGCTGCACCCATTACGAAAACATGCCTATTCAAATATACTGAAAATTTTATCATGCAAAAATATAAAAAATTCAGATAAAAAACTCTGATATTTTCATATTTCTGCTCGAAACATAGATATTGGGTACTCATAAGAACTGCCTTAGTGAGGCAGTTCTAATGAGTACCCACAATCTATGTTTTCGAGCAAAAATAAGAAAAATAATGTATACATCTGTAAACCCCAGTTTTATTATAAAAAGTGGGGTTAAAGTGGGTCAAATATAGGCATATTTTCGTGATGTCTTGGCCATGGCAAGAGCTAATAGAAAGGCTGTTTTAATCATAACATGAAGTTTAGAAGCCGTGTGTAAAGATTCATATGGGGCTTTTTGTAGACAAATTAAGACCCAAGATAAATCCCATTTCGGGGTAAGAGATCTTTGTTCTGAACGTTGCAATTCAAAAGATCTAATTAACTCTGACAAGACTGGATTAGAACCCATTCAATTACCAGTCTTAAATTCAAGTGTACTTGAAATCATGGATCAATAACCCTTGATGGTACTGTTTGACATTTTTTCTCAGGAAAAAGGATAGAGTTGGCTATGGCAGTAAGAGGGGCCGAAACCCTCTTTCTATGACACCAATTGGAGTATACGACCCATTTTGCATTACAGATTTTCTGAGTAGATGCTCTTCTTGATTTTGGGACAAATCTGCAACATTTTTATGTCTAATTGATTGCTTGATAACTCCCAAGCGTGAAGTGCAAGAGTTGGGAGGTTTTGATGTTGAAACTCCCATTACTTGTGTTAGTAAGTTTTGAAAGTACGGAAGTCGAATCGGGGCAAATACTAGTAATTATAACACTTCTGAGAACCAAGGATGTTGAGGCTAAAGAGGAGCAATTAGAACTATTATGCACCGAGACTGACAGATTTTGGTTAGAATAGATGGTATCAGAATTGTTGGTGGAAATGCATAGGCATGTAAATTGTTCCAGTTCACTGATAATGCGTCTATGGCAGAGGCTTGATTGTTCGAAACTGGAGATATATACAATGGGAGTTTGTGACTGAATCGAATCGCAAACAAATCCACATTGGGAAAATTTAGCATTTGAAAAGGCAATATGCCACCGTTTGATCCAAGGACCATTCTGTATTGAGAAGTTAGTCTAGTCTTGAGAGATGGTCTTCCCATTATGCAGAAATAAATTCGGGGTCCAAAAAAACACACACTAAAGAGCAGCCGACACCATTTTTGTTTTTTGTTTAATCTGGTTATTGGAATTGACTTTTTTCAGTAATAAAAGTTATCAAAATTGCCAAGTATCAATCTGCAAGGGAGACAATACAAACATCAAGTATGAAACATTCGAACCGATGTGCATTCGAACTTTGTTTTCATGCCGAGCACATTCAACCTCTTTAATTATGGCACTCCTGCATCTCTGTCGTTGCTTTTGATTCTCACAGAGATTTAAAATTGTCTAGAATACAAGAAAATGTGAAATTTAAGTACTTTTCAAGGTCTATAAACAGTTTTCAAGGGCTTTTCAAGACAAATTTTGTTTTCAAGGACTTTTCAAGACTGCCTTTCATTTTCAAGTACTTTTCAAGCCTGTGCGAACCCTAAAGAAGATGAAGAAGAAGATGAGGAAGAACTGTATCTCATCCTCTTGCTATGTTTAGATTTAGGCTGATCTCTTCTGCTAGGTTTTTTTAAGAGAAGCAGATCCATTAGACGTCAAAGTATTTGTCTGAGGTTCGATAACAATACTTGGGTCTGACATAGTATTGAAATCTGATTTCAAAGGCAGTAGCACTCTTTGTTTATTCATTGAGCTTGGCGGTTCATTCTTAACTGATTGCTCTGAGCTCAAGTAGTGTCTATAATCTGTGCCTAACATTTGCTGCCTGATACCTGGTGCCTGGTGACCCGTGACTGGTGCCCGGTGACTAGTGTTAAAGTCAACTGCCTGGTGACTGGTGCCCAGTGCCTGGTGATTGATGACCGGTGCCTGGTGATCATCACTCATTGACAGGTACCCAGTGACTGGTGACTGGTGCCTGGTGTTCACTAGTCAATGACCGGTGCCTGGATGACTGGTGACTGGTGCCTGTGCCCGGTGACTGGTGAAGATGACTGCCTGGTGACCGGTGCCTGGTGGACTTATATTGTGAATGATATGCCCATTAGTAAAGTTGCCATCACTCTGGGGCCTACCCCCAGCAGTACTGCCATGGTGATCCCATCCTTTGTAGATTGTCATCAGATAAATCCAAACTGACTTTCTTCTTCTTTTTGGCATATTTCTTCTTAGTTATTGTTGATCTTCTAGAGCAATACTATCCTAGTTTGTCTGCTAAATTCCATATAGTTGAAGACGAGTTTTCACAAACCAGGCACGTAGAATATCTGGAACAAGAAGAACAAGAAAGACAATTAGTATGATTATCCCACAACGCTTTGATATGACCACACTCGCCTCTACCAGTCGGCATCAAAAGTCATGAAAATGTATGAAATCGATCGACGATCAATATTATCACAAGATCAAAAAGTGAAATTTGAAAAGAGAAAGAGTCATCTGTGAAAGGAATAATAAAGGTACATAAGAATACCAGGAAATAAGAAATATTCCGGAGAAAGAGAAATAAAATTAGAGTTTTTTCACCCATAAACCCTGTTTATTTCCTTGTTCCACGGAAAAGAAACTGAACATGTATGTGATCAAAACAGCGGAAAAGGTGACGTCATCGGACCTTCTGGATTAAGACTCGAGCTATTTTTCTGTGGAAGGTTTAAGTATAGAAGAGAATAGCACATTATCCATAGGTTAATATATTATGAAGTTAAAAGGCTTGGTAATTAAGTTTCATTTTTAAAATGTGTCTGTTTGGTATGCATTTCTGACCAGGAAAGGCTCTACAATTTAACGAACATAAGTTTGTTTTTCCTCTTGAAGCGGTTTCCCACCATGTGGCGTTCCTGTAACAAGCACACAGTTTCTTCATGTGGGGCAAGGAAAATTCTAGCTTTGTAACCTATACAGGTAATGCAAACATCCCAGAATTGTGTACCATTGTGCAGGGCACAACTGAGCAGTCCCATGATAATCTACACAAGGTTTACTAGATAAATTCTACGGGACTTAAAAACTGTTTTTTTTTGCCAACATGAATACATGTAACTGTTTTGATGCACATAAGTATTAAGGTACTATTTTGCTTGACAAAAGAAAGGAAGGAAGAGAAAAATAAAACCAGAGCTGGTGTTTGTAAAACACTATGCCCCCAACTGCCTGACTCTAACACTGCTTGACTCCAACACTGCTTGCCCATGACAGTAACAACAGTACAAATATATGAGATTTCAGTGTTATTTTATCAAAGGGAAATAATTCTAAAATAGGAGACAATTGGGATAAGAAAAAAATACGGGTCACCTATTTTTTCATGAGGAATCAAAATATGAAATTTCAAAACATTAGCATACATGGTTCTAAACTTATGCTATACACAATAAAGCTACTCCAACATTTCATTTAATTGGTTCAAAATTTAATCAGGTGATCTCCTCTTCAATCCCAATCAATATACTAAATATCATGGCTCCGGCTTAAATACTTTTTGAGATATCTTGCTGACAAGGTCAACAGGCCTAGAATTACAAAGGGCCATAACTACATCAATTTTTCATGGAATTCCCTAAAAAACAAATCAGGTAATCTTCACATCATCCCCAATCAGCATATAATATTTCAAGACCCTAGTTTAAGTTCTTTTTGAGACATCTTGCTGACAAGGTCAAAATGTGCAGAACTGCAAAAGGCCGTAACTTTATCAATATTTTCACAGAATTCTCTCAAAATATAATCAGGTAATTTACACATCATTCCCACTTACTATATCGAATTTCAAGAACCCAGCTTAAATACTTTTCAAGATATCTTGCTCACAAGATTTAATTCTGATTTTTTTCAAAGGGGCATAACTCTAAACATGCTACACAAGAAAAAAAAATACTGGTCAGCTTTTTTTTCATTGGGAACCCAAATATAAAATTTAAAAACCCTAGCATGCAGGGTTCTTAAGATATGGCATGCACAAAAAAGCTTGACGAATGGACAAAACAGACGGATGGACAAATGAAGGCAAAATAATATGCCCCATCAATTTCATTCGAAACTGGGGGCATGATCAGGTCATCTACTCATCGCTACCAATCTATTCATCAAGTTTCAAGGCTCCAGCTTCAATAGTTTTTTAGATATTTTGCTGACAAGGGAAACATGCCAAAATTTACAAAGGGCCATTACTTACCAAATATTTTTCAGAATTTACAAAAAAGTTAATCAGGTTATCTACTCATCATTACCAACCAATTCACCAAGTTTCAAGTCTCTAGCTCTAACAGTTTTTGAGATATTTTGCTGACAAGATAAAAATGCCCAAAATAACAAAGGGCCATAACTCAAAAAGTATTTTTCAAAATTTATTCAAAAGTTAATCAGGTTGTCTACGCATCATTACAAATCCATTCACCATATTTCATGGCTCTAACCCTAACAGTTTTTGAGATATTTTGCTGACAAGGTAAAAATGCCCAAAATCAAAAAGGGCCATAACTCAAGAAGCATTTTTCAAAATTTCTTCAAAAGTTAATCAGGTTGTCTACTCATCACTACCAGTCTATTCATCAAGTTTCAAGGCTCTAGCTCCAACAGTTTTTGAGATATTTTGATGACAAGGTTAAAATGCCCCAAATTACAAAGGGCCATAAACTCATTAAGTACTTTTCAGAATTTCTTCAAAAGTTAATCAGGTCATCTACTCATCACTACAAATCCATTTACTAAGTTTCAAGGCTCTAGCTCTAATAGTTTTTGCGATATTTTGCTGACAAGGTAAAAATGCCCAAAATCACAAAGGGCCATAACTCAAGAAGTATTTTTCAAAATTTCTTCAAAAGTTAATCAGGTCATCTACTCATCACTATCAGTCTATTCATCAAGTTTCAAGGCTCTCGCTCCAACGGTTTTTGAGATATTTTGCTGACAAGGTAAAAATGCCCAAAATTACAAAGGGCCATAACTTGTGAAGTATTTTTCAGAATTTCTTCAAAAGTTAATCAGGTCATCTTCTCATCACTACAAATCCATTTACTAAGTTTCAAGGCTCTAGCTCTAACATTTTTTTAGATATTTTGCTGTCAAGGTAAAAATGCCCAAAATTACAAAGGGCCATAACTCAAGAAGTATTTTTCAAAATTTCTTCAAAAGTTAATCAGGTTGTCCACTCATCACTACCAGTCTATTCATCAAGTTTCAAGGCTCTAGCTTCAATAGTTTTTGAGATATTTTGCTGACAAAATTGCATCCGTATTTTTTCAAAGGGCCATAACTCAGAAAAGGGGCATAATCCTGTCAAGAAAAAAAACATGTGTCAGCTATTTTTTCATGAGGAATCCATATAAGAAATTTCAAAACAGTAGCATTCACGGTTCTAAAGTTATGCTATGCATCAAAAAGCGTGACGAATGGACGGAGGGACGGAAGGATGGACGGACGGACGAACAACCCAGAAGCAATATGCCCCCCCCCCCCCCCCAACCAACTTCTTTGAAGTTGGGGGCATAATAACCATCAGAGGAGATGGCATTTCCCCCGACCAAACCACCATTTCTAAATTTAGTGTATTTCAATCGATATCATGTATATATTGAACGAGAGTAAAGTAAAAAGATGCAAAGAAAGTATGAAATGTGACCAAAATAATAAGTGAAAACAAAAATAGGTGTACTGTGTATGGCGTGATATACGTTGCAATATTGTATCTGGTAATATATTTGTTCCATATTCAAATATGTATTCTATATTAAGATATTTATGGCCAATAAAAATATATTTATATGCAAAATAGATATTTATTGGCAATAAAATATATTTATTGGCAATAAATCTTATTTATTGGCAATAAAAATATTTATTTGCAAAATAAATATTCATTGGCAATAAAATATATTTATTGGCAATAAAATTTATTTATTGGCAATAAAATTATTTTTTTTTTTTTTCAAAATAAAAATATTTGTTCTATAATAAGTATATTCATCGGCAACAAACAATATGTATTGGCAATAAAAATATATTTATTCAAAATATAAAATATGTTAATAAAATTGATACATATTTATTGAATCAATATTCTGCTGTGTCACAATAAAAAATATTTATCTGCAATGTGCTAAAAAATATGTTGGTTAAAATTAGCATTTCATTGGCTCTGTGAAACCTAATAATGGCAGCCTCTATTGATTATACAGAGCGCTGCCATATTGTTTTGGTTCGCGGTTTATGGTCAACTCGATTCTTGGCTGTTTCGACCTTAGTCAATTCGCACCTTTCGATTCTTCGTCATCTCGCACCCCCGGACACAGTTACAGTTTCTTTGTTTTGGATGTGACTAGTAATTTGCGTGGAATAACGGCCCATATGATTTTTTTAAACCTAAAAGCATTATATACTTGAATATATAGTCCAGATCTTGGGGGCTGATCTTGGACCACTAGTCCATACATTTCTAGTGGTCCTAATGTTTCCATGCAGACTGGTAAATTAGAGCTAAAGTTCTCATAGAAGAGTTAACAAAACTGCAACAAAGTCTCTAACATTCTATAAAAACTGACAAACATGGGGGCATCTAAGGACGAAAGTCTAAGGTGTTAAAATCTAAGCAGTGAGTTGACCAAGGATCAAACCACCGGAAATTTTGTCGAGCCAATGAAATTATCTGTTACAAGGCTACATCATATCCCACAATGTTAATCTTACCCAATATATATATTTTTTTAACTTACAATGAATATTTTATTTATTTATTTAATTATTTATTTATGTAAAAATTGTCAATAATTCTTTTATTTTATTTTATTTTTTTTTTTTATTTTATTTTATTTTTTATTTTTTTTATTTATTTTTTTTTTTATTTATTTATTTTTTTTTGCAAATAAATATATATTTTATATATTGTGATTTTTTATTGTCCACATAAAATATTGTATCAATGCATATTTAATTTGCAAAAAAAATATATATACATCACACATAAATATTTTTATTGTGAATAAATATATTTTATTGCCAATGAATATTTTATCGTAAATAAATATATTTCTATTGGCAATAAATATTCATGTAGCAAAGAAATATATTTTTATATCGCAAATAAATGTTTTATTGTGAATAAATATATTTTATTGGCAATAAGTATCTTGATATAGAATACATATTTTTTAATATGGAACAAATATATTATCAGATACAATACTGCAACGTATATCACGCCATAACTGTGAATGATTTTTTATTTTTGCATGTTCTTTTGGTTTTTTTTTATTTTTGTCAAAATCATCTAATAATTACTTCTGATGTGATAATTTGTACAGGATACACAATATTTGCAAATACTTTGAATTTGTGAGTGTACATATTCAGAAATAATAGCAAAAAATAAATGCCTTGTAAAGGTAAAGGAACTTGCTGCATGTTTATTGGGGTAAAATCAACAGAGTAAAAGTTGTCCTTCTTGCATGCTACACACCTTCTTGACCTGATATATGTTCCTACCAAAAATTATCAAGTTATTTCAAACAGTGTGGGAGTTATGACCTGCTCAAGATTTTGGCTTCAGGGGAGATAATAACGGAGAAAGTGAGAGTACTCTTGAACACGACATGCCTACTGGTCCTTATCTATGCCTCTATCAAATATTATCAAAATATTTCAAACCACATACTCAAGGATTTAGCTCAGAAATTCATTCAGGGGAGGTAACTAGAAAACAACCACAGCAGAGGTTGTCTCTCTTGCATGTGACACACCTACTGTTCAATACCAATGCCTCTACCAAGTATTATCAAAATATGTCTAAGGGTATCAAAGTTATGGAACGCAAGATTATGGCTTCAGGGGAGATAACTACATTATGGAGAAGAAAGTGAGAGTTGTCTCTCTTGCATGCGACACACCTACTGGTCCTCCTCCTCATCTCTACCAAATATTATCATATTATCTCAAACAGTATGTTAGTTACGGCCTGCACAAGATTTCAGCTTCAGTGGAGATAACTACATCAGCAAGAAAGTGAGAGTTGTCTCTCTTGCATGGTACATGCCTCCTCTTCATTTCTACCAAACATTATCAAAATACGTCTAAGAGTATCAAAGTTATGGAGCGCACAAGATTTTGGCTTCAGGGGAGGTAACTACATAATAAAGAAAGTGAGAGTTGTCTCTCTTGCATGTGACATGCCTACTGGTCCTCCTCTTCATTTCTACAAAACATTATCAAAATATGTCTTAGGGTATCAAAGTTATAGAGTGCATAAGATTTTGGCTTCAGGGGAAATAACTACATAACGAAAAAGAAAGTGAGAGTTGTCTCTCTTGCATGTGACATGCCTACTGGCCCTCCTCTTAATCGCTATCAAATATTATCATATTATCTCAAACAGTATAGGAGTTATGGCCTGCACAAGATTTCTGCTTCAGGGGAGACAACTACATAATAAAGAAAGTGAGAGTTGTCTCTCTTGCATGCGACACGCCTACTGGTCCTCCTCGTCATCCCTACCAAATATTATCAAATTATCTCAAACAGTATGGGAGTTATGGCCTGCACAAGATTTCGGATTCAGGGGAGATAACTATATAATGAAGACAGTGAGAGTTGTCAGCCGGCCTCGGTGGCTGCGCCGTCCGACTGGAGACCAGGAGGTTGCGGGTTCAACCCCCGCCGAGGTCGGCAACATTCTTTTGTGGAGATTGACCACAAAATATTTTCTACGGTCATTCTCTCCCTTCCGCTGATTCAAGAAGGGCAGTTGTCGGTTTCTGGTGAAAGAATGTGCACAATACTGGTTAACCGCTTAGAGGACTAAGCCTGCCCAGTAAACGTGTGGTTAGGTAAACTGACCGCGCTCGACACGACCCCATTGGGTTGACTGGGCCGTAAAACCTCAACACAAACAAACAGTGAGAGTTGTCACTCTTACATGCAACACACTCGTACCTACTAGTCCTCTTCTTCATTTCTACCAAACATTATCAAAATATATCTTAGGGTATCAAAGTTATGGCCTGCACAAGATTTCCGCTTCAGGGGAGATAACTACACAACGAATAAAGTGAGACTTGTCTCTCTTACACATGACATGCCTACTGGTCCTCCTCTTCATCCCTACCAAATATTATCATATTATCTCAAACAGTATGGGAGTTATGGCCTGCACAAGATTTCGGCTTCAAGGGAGATAACTATATAAGGAAGACAGTGAGAGTTGTCTCTCTTGCATGAGACACACCTACTGGTCCTCCTCTTCATTCCTACCAAACATTACCAAAATATGTCTAAGGGTATCAAAGTTATGGAGCGCACAAGGATGAGTACAATTTCTGCTTCAAGGGAGATAACCAATAAAGTGAGAGTTGTCTCTCTTGCATATGACACACCTACTGGTCCTCCTCTTCATCCCTACCAAATATGACCAAATTATCTCAAACAGTATGGGAGTTATGGCCTGCAGAAGATTTTGGCTTCAGGGGAGATAACTATATAATGAAGACAGTGAGAGGTGTCTTTCTTGCACACGACATGCCTACTGGTCCTCCTCTACATTCCTACTAAATAATATCAAAGTATGTCTAAGGGTATCAAAGTTACGGATCGCACAAGGATGAGGCTACAATATTACTGCTTCAGGGGAGATAACTACATAACAAATAAACGGAGAGTTGTCTGTCTTGCACCGGACATGCCTTCTGGTCCTCCTCTTCATCCCTACCAAATATTATCAAATTTTCTCAAACAGTATGGGAGTTATTGCCTGCACAAGATTTCAGCTTCAGAGGAGATAACTACATAATGAAGACAGTGAGAGTTGTCTCTTGCATGTGATGTGCCTACTGGTCCTCCTCTACATTCCTACCAAATATTATCAAAATATGTCCAAGGGTATCGAAGTTATGGAGTGCACAAAGATGCGTCTACAGATGGATGGACGGACGGACGCCATGCTGATAGCTATATCCCCCGAACCTATCGGTCAGGGGATAAAAATGCTATGAATCCAGGGTCGAAGCTGGCCCAGAAATTTAGGAAGAAGTGACTTCTCCCTCCTGGGAAAATGGGGAGAAGTTTGCAGAGTCAAGGAAGAAGTGATTTCAGACGGAGGAAGGACGACAGAAGCATACTATAAGCTCATAATATGAACCTTTGGCTGATTTGTTTTTCCTCAACTTCAATATCTGACCAAACAATATTAAAAACAAGAGAGCCACGGCTCGCTTACCTGAGTGAAATAGCCACTGCAGATATGCATTTGTTATGCAACATTTTTTCAATTCTGTCATTGCAACTAATGAAAGGATCATCATTTAAGCAATTCTTGGTTTTGAAGAATGTGTTTTTTTACACATTTTTCTTCTTCAATTATTATTTTTTTGGTTTAGGGGCTAGCTAATGCATTTTAAACGGAATAAACCTAAAAATACCTCATAATTATGTCCAAAATAGCCCAAAATTGGCCCTAAAACTTGGATGTTCGCCGGGTCAGATGGACGGACACTCAAAATTTACAATGGTATAACATAATACACTTGCCACTTTTTATGGTGGGGCATAAAAATGCAATTTAACCATTTTCTCATTACAAGTCAATGGGAGCTTTCTGTTGCCATGGCAAAAAAACCAAGAGGCAGACCATCATAATTTTACTTATTTTGAATTGTCCTTACCCAAGTAAGTTTTGTACCAAATTATAGTCATACTGGTTGAGTGGTTTCGAAGTTGTCATTTGAAAAAGTCCTTTTTCAAAATTGAATGTTGCCGTGGCAACCAAACAAAATGGCCACCAGTCATAAAACAAACAAACTGGGTAGACAATCACCCAAGATAATTATAACTGCCAAATATGGCTCACATCACTTCACTGGTTATGAAGAAAGTGCAATTTAACCATTTTCCCATTATAAGTCTATGGGAGCTTTCTTTTGCCATGGCAACCAAACCAAGAGGCAGACCGCCAAACTTTTTGCTATTTTGAATTGTCTTTAGCCAAGCAACATTTATCCCAAATTAGAGTCCTACTGCTTCAGTGGTTTTGAAGGAGTTGTTATTTAAAAAAAAATCATATTTTTTTTTTAAATTTAAAGTTGCCATGGCAACCAAACAAAATTGCCACTGGTCATCAAACATATAAATTGAGTAGACAATCATCTAATGATCATAACTGCCACATACGGTTCACATGACTTCACTGGTAATGGAGAAAATGCAATTTAACCATCATCCCATTATAAGTCAATGGGAGCTTTCTGTTGCCATGGTAACCAAACCATGAGGCAGAACACCACAATTTTTGCTATTTTGAATTGCCCTTACCCAAGCAACATTTGTACCAAATTAGAGTCATACTTCTACAGTGGTTTTGAAGGAGTGGTCATTTAAAAAAGTCCTTTTTTAAAATTCAATGTTACCATGGCAACCAAACAAAATAGCCGCTGGTCATAAAACACATAGACTGGGTAGACAATCAACTAATGATCATAAATAGCAAACATCGTTCACATCACTTCAGTGATTATGGAGTAAATACAATTTAACCTTTTTCCCATTGTAAGTCTATGGGAGCTTTCTGTTGCCATGGCAACTAAATCAAGAGGCAAATCACCATAATTTTAACTATTTTGAATTGCCCTTATTCAAACAACATCTGAACCAAATTAGAGTCATACTGTTTCAGTGGTTTTGCCCAAAGTTACAAACCATAACTCATGAAGTATTTTTCAGAATTTATTCAAAAAGAGTTTATTCAAAAGTTAATCAGGTCATCTTCTCATCAATACCAATCTATTCACCAGGTTCCAAAGCTCTTGCATCAATAGTTTTTTGAGCCATAACTCAGGAAAGGGGTATAATCCTGATGGGAAAAAAATATGTGTCAGCTATTATTTCATGAGGAATCCATATATGAAATTTCAAAACCCTAGCATGCACGGTTCAGAAGTTATGCTATGCATCAAAAAGCATGCAACGTAAAAATGTCCAAAGTTACAAAGGGCCATAAATCATGAAGTATTTTTCAAAATTTATTCAACAGTTAATCAGGTGATCTACTCATCAATACCAATCTATTCACCAGGTTTCAAGGCTCTAGCTTCAATAGTTTTTGAGATATTTTGCTGACAAAATTTCATCCATATTTTTTCAAAGGGCCATAACTCAGGAAAGGGGCATAATCCTGATGGGAATACATGTCAGCTATTTTTTCATAAGGAATCCATATATGAAATTTCAAAACCCTAGCATGCACAGTTTATAAGTTAAGCTATGCATCAAAAAGCGTAACGGACGGACGCACAAACGTCCCAGAAGCAATATGCCCCTCCACATTCTTCAAAGTTGGGGGCATAAATACTGGTGACAGGGTTATGGTTCTTGCATTCTGCAATTCCCTACATGGCCCTCTATCAGTGTATCAAGTTTCATTTGTTTATCATCAATACTTTTAGAGATATGCTCCAGACAAGCTTACTAAATCAGAAAGGGAAATAACTGTAATTACTTGCGATAGAGTTACAGTTCTTGCACTCTGCACTTCCTCTGATGGTCATCTATCAATGTATCAAGTTTCATTTCATTCCCTCCTATACTTTCAGAGATATGCTCTGGACAAGATTTTTATTTCAAAAATTAAGAAGGGAAGTAACTCTATGAATACTGGTGATTGGGCTATGGTTCTTACATTCTGCAATTCCCCTCAAAGCCCTCCATCACTGTATCGAGTTTCATTTATTTATCTTCAATACTTGAGATATGCTCCGGACAAGCTTACTATTGCAAAAATTAGAAAAGGAAGTAACTCTGAAATTACATGTGATAGAGTTACAATTCTTGCACTCTGCACTTCCTCTGATGGCCATCTATCAATGTATCAAGTTTCATTTAATTCGCTTCTATATTTTCAGAGATATGCTCTGGACAAGCTTTTTACTGCAAAAATTAAGAACGGAAATAACTCCATAAATACTGGTGATAGGGTTATGGTTCTTACATTCTGCAATTCCCCTCACTGTATCAAGTTTCTTTTATTTATCTTCAATACTTGAGATATGCTCCGGACAAGCTTACTATTGCAAAACTTAGAAAGGGAAATAACTCTGAAATTACTTGTGATAGAGTTACAATTCTTGCACTTTGCAATTCCCCTCATGGCCCTCTATCAGTGTATCACGTTTCATTAAATTACCTTCAATACTTTTAGAGATATGCTCCGGACAAAAGTGTGACAGACGGACGGACGGTCGGACAGACGGACAAAGTGGCAACTATATGCTCTCCCTTTGGTGAGCAGAAATATCTAAGGACCCACTTGAGTTAGCCTCATGAAATTTTGCAAGCAGTTGGTACCAAGGTGTAGATGACCTGATCAAATTTTGGTCAGAGTTATGTTCCTTTTCAACTTTGGCATTTTGTATTGACAAGCATATAGTTGGGGGAATAGTGTTTTACAAACACATTTCTAGTTTCTAGCTATTTTGAGATTTTTTAGGCAAATTAGGAATAGAGGGTCCAGAATACATGTACACTTTAAATGTTAGGAACTTTTCAAGATTTTAAAAACATTTCAAAAGTAGCACCATTTTTCACACCGGACTCCTATAGACAAATCCCTGACATGTCAAGGGACTGGTCTTTTTAAAGGAAATTAGCCTGAATATCCTCTGACAGGCTGATGCCATATTTGTTCAATTAAATGCTAAAATGATACCTTCCCCATACATAGAGAAATCTCATAAGAGTTATATTTCCATCACTGGATAAAAGTAAGAAACATAATTACTTTAATAACCCTTAGTACAAAGCAGAGAGGCCTGAGCAAACACTGTAGAATGCAGTGTCTAGTCAGGTTCTACTCATTCTGCAGTTTTGTAGATACATGAAAAAGTAGTATATACATCATGTGATGATCAACGTCAGCTTGTGCATCATTCTGAGAACCACTTTAGCCAGTAGACTATTTAGTGTTATCAAAAAGCCCTGATAAGTTCCTTAATTATGCCAGCCATTCTGTGCCTATTACTGATGGCAATATGTCACAATTTTATATGTAGCATTTACAACTAACTGTGTTTACAAATGAGTTTTGAACGTAAGAAAAAAGTGCTTACATCTTCTCTGAAGACATAGCCCAGAGCACCAGCTACTACTTCTGCTGTCAACACAATCAAAAGCATGGAGAAGAACTGCAAAGACAAAAATTCACCAATCAATTTATGATCTAATGCAGAATAAATTTTAAATGGCTGCTATTTCTTTGCAGGTAAAAGCTTTCTTCTGTTTGGTCTTTTTAAGTACAATTAACACTTCTACTTTACTCTTAAAGAGAAAACAAGAATACCAGAGCCAATGGACAAAGCCATGAGTATACTGTCTAGCCTAATAGTGAACAGCAAGAGCATGATGATTTCAACACAGCTGTATAGAATAGTAATACTGACCACCTTCAAGAGAACTCATGTGCTCCTCTTAACAGAAATCAACCTTAAGGCATATGAGACCAATGAAGACCCAGATCAGCCTGTACATCAATGCAGCATATGTCATTAGGTTGTTTTCTGTTTGAAGGGGCTCATATCTTTCCTACTAAACAAATGCATTTGCTGTTTTACCAAGAAAACAACAAAGAATAGCTACATTCTTTGGTTTTGATTCGTCACAATATTGCTTATACTGATAATTTTGATATTAGCATTTTGATGTTTTAGTTTGTTTTTTTTTCTGACTTTTCTGACAAAATTTTTTCAGAAGTAAAAAATTCCCACAAATGTTGACCTGCCCACCCCCACTTTTACAATGATTGAATATTGCTTTTCAATGGGTGGTCATGCCCTAAACAGCAGTGATTGGCTGCGCTGTAGAGGATGGGCCACCTTGACGAGATCGAGTGCCTCATACCATAGACTTGATTTTATAGTTGTTTATTATAAAATTTGTAATACTTTGTATATTACCAAATAAATAGATTGGCAGATTTGTCGAGAAAAGGGTGAAGATTACCAGCCAATTTTCAACACTGAAGCATTAGCATATTGCCCTGATTGATAATCTCTATTTGACTTTTGTGGAATTTTGTTTGCTTTTTCTGATTTTTTAATTTAAGGACAATTTCTTTATTCAAGTTCTCCCAAAATAGCAGACACGCACTGACAAGTCACATGGTTATTGTCAATGACCGCGTTGTATTAACTAACAGATATACCGGTGACCCACAAAATAATACCTTACTACTTGGGGAAGATATGATGACCTTGACCTGCCTGCATATTAAAATATTTAACTAGACACACTGTTTTTAGGCCCTGTCTAGCCCTCTGCTTAGATCCTGATTAGAATAAACTGATGTGACAGCCAGTCCAGTTCTTATAATCAGCAAAATACTTTTTCATAATCAATAAGGTACCTTTTTTTTTGTTAAGAATTTAATGTCCTTCTGCACAAATCACCTTATAGACAGGTAATCAGACAGACCGCTCTATGTCAGTACATTCAAGTAAAGAATTCTCACTGAAAGTAGGCTAATCTTGGGTTCTAACTGACACCTTTGTTTAACTCTTACATAAGCAATCAATAATAACCATACAGATGGTGTATTGACAAGCAAAATAGTAATATCACCTGGCAAAATAAACAGACCCAGATCGATCAGCCTGCACTTAAAAATGTTTCAATTCTGTACCATTTTTCGACTCTGCATTATCAGTCTACTGGCAATGTAAAAACCTATTTTTTGTGAAAAAATAGTTGTCTGCTGACCATTTTTGTACTCAGCATGCTAAACTTAAACATTCAGGCTTAAAAGGTTCTGCAGATGACATTCTGAAATACTTACACAAAAAATAGGGTTTGACATTTCATGCAGTTTGTCCCCTATTACTCAGCTTGCTGGGTTAAAAAGTACAGCAGTAACATTTGTAAATTCTTTTTCTTGAAACAAGGAGACCATGATGGTCCTATATTACTCATCTGAGCAAACAGATTTCCATACTTACTATTGAAGTTTCACCCAAGTTCGCTGCTTTAAGATTTTTGTATAAATTCTATGTTCAAGGGTGATGTGATGGTCCTATAAAATGGAGTAGCAATGCCATATATGGCAAGCAGTGCCTCATTCTTTAAATCTTATCTTCAACATTTCTATGACAAGAGGCCCATGGGCCACAATGCTCACCTGAGTTAACTGCTGTAGGTTAATCAGTTCATTTACTCATCATTCCCTATTAGCCCATCAAGTTTCAAGGCTTAAACAGTTTTTGAGATATCTTGCTTACAAGGTTAAAATGCTGAAATTTTCAAAGGGCCATAAGTAAAATCAAAGCGCCAAAAGGCACTGAAATGACAGATTCTATCAGAAATTCATGCCGGGGTTCGCTATTTTAAAGGACAGATTTTTGAAAACCCGTCCAATAAAAAGGTTTCACATTTGTTTAAAAATGTAGTACTACAAATTCAGATATCAAATGCTTGCAGAGGTATATATATATAGTGCCATGAAGTTCCACTTGATGTTTTGAAGTTTCAAAAGAAATATTTTGTCTCAAAATGTTGCAAAAAGCCAGTTATCACATGCAATAAAGAGCTAAAATTGTGATAAATTCTCTTCAATAACTTAATACCTGTACTTAAAAAATGGTTGCAAATGACGGCATTAAATTTGCTGTGCAAACCTGCAAATTTAAAACAAGATGCGAACCTTTCGTTGGGTTCTTTTTAAAGAAGCCAACTTGTTGTCTACTTTCACTTTCACAATCGAGCGTTCAATAAGAGGAAATAACCAAAGTAGCAATAGAGATTTTCAACACTTTCCTTTTTTTCTGATAAATAGTTACACTTTAAACCCAAGCATCCTTTTTATTAAAATGCCGCAGATAAAATATTTTAATGTTAAGCAAATCAACAACAGCGAGATTACATCTTGTAATGTTTGACTAAAGCTCTGTCCCTTTAATCCGACAGTATTGAATTTTTTACACACGTCAGACAAATGGGCAAGTGCTCTGTGTAAAAGTTTTATCATACCATATTTTGAAATATTGTCTTTATTTTCCCAAGGAGACAGCATTTGACATTTCATGCTAGCTGATTCCTCATTTGAGACAATTTGCATGAAATTATGTTTTACGGTAAAAAATATCTGCTAATTTTTGACACGCGGATTATGAGGCAGCGCCTGTTCTATTAATAGCTAACAACAAATTGCGCAGATCAACCTTACAACCTATATATCTAACGCACTCAGATAATATCGGAGAAAACACTTTGCAGCATGATTATGAGCACAGCCTTTTTTTCTTTTATTATCAAGCATAAAAAATCTTCAGAATCTAATTTGGAGAGTAATAGCTGATTAGACAGTGTTTATATTGCTGGTAACAGTGGCTTACGGTCTAGTTTCTCGCGCCACGTCTTTAGTCCAGCGCAGGCGTATTGATACACAAGTATTTTGATATGTTAACCCTTAGACTGCATACAACGACTGTAGCAGATGTCAATTTTATTTTTTGTCTTATTATATCAGAGAATTTCATGCGATTCATCCGTTGGCAAACAATTCATATGAAATGCTTAGTCTGGTTTTCTCTGCAAATAAGGGAGAATTCTGAATGTCGCCTGCTTTAAAAATTGCACGGCGCTATAAAGATATTAATAGCATCGGACTACATTTTGAGCGGACACATATTTCAGTGGTAGTGAAAGCCGGAAGCAGACGTTAAAATTGTAACTAAATTGTGATCATGAAGGACGACGAAGAATGACAGATAGAAATCTGTCATTAACCAGTTTAAACCCCAGGGGCTTGATTGGCAGGATTTATGTAGGGGACCACTAAACATTGCTACATACTAAATATATAAGCTGCGGGTCTGATGGTTTCAGAGAAGAAGATCTTTTAAGTTTTCCCCATTATAAGCATGTGGGAGTAAATGACCCCCTGGGGTGTGGCCAGTTTGGACCCCAGGGGCATGGTTGGCAGGATTTATGTAGGGGACCACTAAACATTGCTACATACTAAATATATGAGCTGTGGGCCTCATGGTTTCAGAGAAGAATATTTTTTTAAGGTTTTCCCATTATAAGTCTATGGGAGCTAATGACCCCTGGGGCATGGCCAATTTAGACCCCAGGGCATCCTTGGCAGGATTTATGTAGGGGACCACTAAACATTGCTACATACTAAATATTTAAGCTGTGGGCCTCATAATTTCAGAGAAAAAGATTCTTTTAATTTTTCATTTCCACTATAAGTCCATGGGAGTTAATGACCCACTGAGAAGTGGCCAATTTGGACCCCAGGGGCATGGTTGGAAGAATTAATGTAGAAGACCATCAAACATTGCTACATTTGTTTGTGTTGAGGTTTTATGGCCCAGTCAACCCAATGGGGTCATGTCAAGCGCGGTCAGTTTACCTAACCACACGTTTACTGGGCAGGCTTAGTCCTCTAAGCGGTTAACCAGTATTGTGCATTCTTTCACCAGAAACTGACAACTGCCCTTCTTGAATCAGCGGAAGGGAGAGAATGACCGTAGAAAATATTTCATGATCAATCTCCACGAAAGAATGCTGCCGACCTCGGCGGGGTTGAACCCGCGACCTCCTGGTATCCAGTCGGACGGCGCATCCAACTGAGCCACCGAGGCCGGCAAACATTGCTACATACTAAATCTGTTAGCTATGGGCCTCATGGTTTCAGAGAAGAAGGTTTTTGAAGGTTCTTTAGCTACACGGTTCTATATAAACATATGACCTCTGGATTGTGGCCAGTTTGGACCACTGGGGCTTGATTGGCAAGATTTAAGTAGGGGACCACTACACATTGCTACATACTAAATATATAAGCTGTGGGCCTCATGGCTTCTGAGAAGAACACTTTTTAGGTTTTTCCAATTTTAAGTCTATGGGAGCTAATGACCAGTATTGACCACCAGGCCATGGCCAATTTGGACCCCAGGAGGATGGTTGGCAGGATTTATGTAGGAGACCACCAAACATCGCTACATACTTAATCTGTTAGCTCTGGGCCTCATGGTTTCAGAGAAGAAGATTTTTTAATGTTCTTCAGCTATATAGCTCTATATAAACATATGACCCCCTGGTGTGTGGCCAGTTTGGAATCCAGGGCCTTGATTAGTAGGATTTATGTAGGGAACCAATAAACATTGCTACACACTAAATATATAAGCTGTGGGCCTCATGGTTTTAGAGAAGAAGATTCTTTATGTTTTTTCTATTATAAGTCTATGGGAGCTAATGACCCCCGGGGCGTGGCCTGTTTGGACCCAAGGGGCTTGATTGGCAGGATTTATGTAGGAGACCATTAAACACTGCTACATACTTAGTCTGTAAGCTCTCTGCCTCATGGTTTCAGAGAAGAAGATTTTTGAAGGTTCTTTAGCTATATAGCTCTATATATACATATGACCCCCTGGGGTGTGGCCAGTTCTGAGCCTTGGGGCTTGATTGGCAGGATTTATGTAGGGGACCACTACACATTGCTATATACTCAATATAAGCTGTGGGCCTCATGGTTTCAGAGAAGAAGATTTTTTTAGGTTTTTCCCATTATAAGTCTATGGGAGCTAATGGCCTCCGGGGCGTGGTCAGTTTGGACCCCAGGGGCTTGATTGGCAGGATTTATGTAGTGGACGACTACACATTGCTACATACTAAATATATAAGCTCTGGGCCTCATGGTTTCAGAGAAGAAGATTTTTATAAGTTTTTCCCATTATAAGACTATGGGAGCTAATGACCCCCGGGTTGTGGCCAATTGGGACCCCAGGGGCATGGTTGGCAGGATTTATGTAGGAGACCACTTAACATCGCTTCATACTTAATCTATTAGCTCTCGGCCTCATGGTTTCAGAGAAGAAGATTTTTGAAGGTTCTTTAGCTATATAGCTCTATATAAATATATGACCCCTGGGGTGTGGCCAATTTAGACCCCAGGGGCTTGATTGGCAGGATTTATGTAGGGGATCACTACACATTGCTACATACTAAATATAGAAGCTCTGGGCCTCATGGTTTCAGAGAAGAAGATTTTGTAAGTTTTTCCCATTATAAGTCTATGGGAGCTAATGACCCCCAGGGCATGGCCGGTTTGGACCCAAGGGGCTTGATTGGCAGGATTTATGTAGGAGACATGAAATTTTTAAAGTAAAATTAATTTCAGTTGAAGCATACTCACCTCAAGATATTATAAGCCTTATTTGAGCGGTTCACTGCGAGATTGACCTTCAACAGAAAGACAACTAGGAAAAACAAAAGGGCCATGATGGCCCTGTAATGCTCACCTGAGTATCATAGCACTTTGAGAACCTGACCCTAGAAGTGATCAAGGCAAACATTCTGATCAAAATTCAAAATGATTATATTAACAAGTAAGACAATGTAGCATGTCTAATGGACTGTGAAATAGAGGTCAAGATCAAATATGGATGATTGCACTCAAGAGGCCATGCTAAGATGTATGCATGTACTAAGTATCACTCGCTGTAGGAGCAACAGTAACTGAGAAACTGACCTCAACAAAAACACTTCACAAGTACCAAATATCACTCTGTAGGACCAATAATTACTGAGAAACTGACCTAAATGGAAAAACTTAAGAAAATCACAGGACAGTAAAATATACGTCACCAAGAAATCGTCAAGACAAACATTCTGAGCAAGATTCATGATGATCACTTCAAAAATGTGACCTCTAGAGCATCAACAAGGTTTTCCTTTGATTTGGCCTGGTGACCTAGTTTCTGATATTAAGTGACCCAGTTTTAAACTAGACCTATAAATCATCAAGACAAACATTTTGAGCAATATTTATGATGATTATTTAAAAAATGTTACCTCTGGAGTGTTAAAAAAGTTTTCCTTTGATTTGGCCTGGTGACCTAGTTTTTGATCCCACATGACCCAGTTTCAAATCTGACTTAGAAATCATCAAGACAAACATTTTGGGCAAGATTCATGATGATTGCTTCAAAAATGTGACCTCTATAGTGTTAAAAAGGTCTTCCTTTGATTTGGCCTGATGACCTAGTTTTTGACTCCAAGTGACCAAGTTTCAAACCTGACCCAGAAATCATCAAGACAAACATTTTGAGCAAGATTCATGATGATTGCTTCATAAATGTGACCGCTGGAGTGTTAACAAGGTTTTACACTGATGTGGCCAGGTGACCTAGCTTTTGACCCCACATGACCCAGTTTTGAACTTGACCTAGAAATCATCAAGACAAACATTTAAAGCAAGATTCATGATGACTGCTTCAAAAATGTGACTGCTAGAGTGTTAACAAGGTTTTCTGCTGATTTGGCCTGGTGACCAAGTTTTTGACCCCAAGTGAGCCAGTTTCGAACTTGACCTTGAACTCATCAAGACAAACATTTAAAGCAAGATTCAGGATGATTGCTTCAAAAATGTGACTGCTAGAGTGTTCACAAGGTTTTCCTTTGATCTGGCCTGGTGACCTAGTTTTTGACCTCAAGTGACCCAGTTTCAACCTAGAAATCATAAAGACAAAAATTTGAGCAAGATTCATGATAACTGCTTGAAAAATGAGACCGCTAGAGTGTTAACAAGGTTTTCAGCTGATTAGGCCAGGTGACCTAGTTTTGACCCTAAGTGACCCAGTTTTGAACTTGACCTAGAAATCATCAAGACAAACATTTTGAGCAAGATTCATGATGATTGCTTTAAAAATGTGACCGCTAGAGTGTTAACAAGGTTTTCTGCTGATTTGGCCCGGTGACCTAGTTTTTGACCCCAAGTGACCCAGTTTCTAACTTGACCTTGAACTCATCAAGACAAACATTTTGAGCAAGATTCATGATGATTGCTTCAAAAATATGACCGTTAGTGTTAACAAGGTTTTCCTTTGATTTGGCCTGGTGACCTAGTTTTTGACCCCAAGTGACCCAGTTTCGAACTTGACCTAGAAATAATCAAAGCAAACATTTTGAGCAACATTCATGATGATTGCTTCAAAAATGTGACCTCTTGAGTGTTGTTTTTCCTTTGATTTGACCTGGTGACCTAGTTTTTGACCCCAAGTGACCCAGTATCAAACTTGACCTAGATTTCATAGGGGCAAACATTCTGGGCAAGTTTCATCAAGATTAGGTCAAAACTGTGACCTCTAGAGTGTTAACAAACTAAATGTTGACGACGGACGACGGTCAGAGGATGATCACAATAGCTCACCCTGAACTTTTGCTCAGGTGAGCTAAAAATTGTTTGAAACAGACTGTAGCTCATCCTAGTTGTTCCTCCTACCAAGCGTCCTGTTGCTAGGGGACCAGGATCGGGTACCAGTCACACACTGGTCCCCTTCCACCACGCCACCGTAAGCAACCAATGAGGACGCGCCAGGTATATTCCCGCCAATGCATGCGTCACACATGCAGCTTGCCGAACGCATGAAGTCGTCCATTGTTACTATAAATATTAGACATGAGGTAGAAAACATCACTATTTTTAAGGGAGCAATAAAAATTAACAGTGAAAGTGGGGTGGGAGGAGGGATGTTTGATAATATCGAGGTGAGTATCCTTTAATTGAAATTAATTTTACTTTAAAAATTTCATTTCAATGTCTGCATACATCACCTCAAGATATTATAAGCCTGAATGTAAAGCATAGGTGGGAAGGCAACGATAATAAAATAAACCTTTACTCACCCATGCTGGAATCGGGTAAAATTCATCAGTCCCCTGATATTTTCTAGTAATTTAGGGGAATACGTTTAGTTACGGTATGCTTGCGGAACGAAATCCAAATACCGTTGAAGAAGAAGAAGAAGATCCGACCCTTTGAAGAGAAGTTTCACACCGAATTCAAGCAGGAATAAAAATACTGTAAAGAGACTTAAGGTACAGATCGATGACCACCAGTAATGGACTGAGCAGCCACAAGAGGTCCCAAGGATGATGTATCTTGTCTAATTGGGGCCAAATCCCTGAGATAAAATCAGGCAAAAGTGCTATTGGTATGTCAATATGCAGCTCTTACAACATCCTCAAGGGCAACCAAATTCCAATAAGCCCACGGTGAGGATAAAGCTCTAACTTCATGAGCCGAGATTTTCATGAATGACAGATCAGAAGAAGACAAATCTGCATAAGCTAATTTAACCACAAAACTGAGAAAGATCTGGAATAACAATAGGTTCTGGAAATGAATCTGGAAGTTGGTTTTTAGCTAAAAACCCAGGTTGAGTGAAGAAGGTAATGGAATCAGAGTTATGGTCATAACGAAAACAACCCTCCTCAACTGACAGAGCATGAATCTCACTTCTTCTTCTAGCTGCAGCAAAAGTAAGAAGAAACACTGCTTTAAGCCTGATGTATTTGATGTCCGCTGTCCTTAGAGGTTCATATGGAGCTTTATTAAGAGACCAAAGAACACAAGTCAAATTCCATTTGGGCGTAAGGGATCTGAAAACAGGTCTTCTCAAGGCAAATCCTTTAATAAGATCCGAAATGACTGGGTCAGCCGTACAGTCTGCTGCTTTGGAAAATTTCAGTGTATTTGAAATGGTGGAACGGTAGCCCTTAATAGAAGCTACTGATAATTTCAGGGTGTCAAAAAGATACCAGAAAAAATCTATCAATTTTGTTAAAGAGGGATCAATAGGATTAACTTCCCTTGCTGACACCAATCTGAGAATATCCTCCATCTTGCAGAATAGACCTTGAGCGTAGACTCTCTGCCGGACTGAGATATGCATTGGGTAGCGAACTCAGAAATGTGTCTACCTCTGATTTGACTCCTGACAACATCCAGGCATGAAGATGTAACATAGATGTATTGTGATGGAATACTTCGCCGTGATATTGTGAAACCAGGCCCTGATGAACAGGAAGCTCCCTGGGAAAGTCTATGATGAGACTCAGAATGACTGAAAACCTGCTCCTCTGGGGCCAAAGCGGGACTATGAGAATGAACCGACTGTTGGAATCCCTTATCTTGCTGAGAACCAGGGGAACAAGTTTGAATGGAGGAAATGCATATGCAAATAGGTTTTTCCATTCTAGGACATAGCATCCACCTCACAAGCCTTGTGATCTGGTACTGGAGAAACAAACAGGGGCAGCAGATGGTTTAATCTGGTGGCAAAGAGATCCACTTGAGGAGTACCCCAAAGCTTGAAAATCTGGTGAGCAATCCCCCGATCTAGAGACCATTTGGTAGGGTGAATTCGGTCTGGGCGCGACAGACTGTCCGCTAAAACATTCAATTTCCCTGGAATATGCCTGACTTGAATGTGAATATTCCGATGATGACACCTGTAAAGGAGCTCCCATACTAGCCTGCACAGATATGAAGAGTAAGTCCCCCCTTGTTTCTTGAGGTAAGCCACTACTGACGAATTGTCTGACGCTACCATCACACAAGAATTGTAAATGTGATTCTGAAAATGTTGGCGTGCTAGGAAAACTGCTCGTAACTCCAAACTGTTGATGTGAAGTCTTGGGAAGCAGAGTCCCAAAGGCCTTGGATCTCTAGGCCTAGGGGTTCCAAACGAGCGCCCAAGCCCGAGTGACTGGCGTCTGAAAATAGATGGAAATCTGGAGATGGAATAACTAGAGGAATTCCGGTCAAGTAAATGGTAGGATTCATCCACCATTTGATTGATGCATGACAAGAACGGGATGTTGGAATAGATAGGTCCAAACTGTCGCGGTGAGGTTTCCAATTTGCCAGAAAATGGAACTGAAGAGGTTACATATGAAGGTGACCCAACTGAACTAAATCTGCAGCTGCATTGAGTGATCCCAACAGGGACAGAAATTCTCAGGCGGTAATGAACTGAACCTGCAGAACCGGGAAAAGCAGGAGAAGAATTTTGTTGACTCTCTCTTCTGGAACACTGACAATGCCCAAGTGAGTCAGAAACCTCATGCCTACAAAATTGAAGTTCTGAGAAAGAACTAGGTCTGATTTCAGAGAATTTGGTATTAGACCTAGATTTGTAATGATTTCCCATGATAGTGATAGGTCGGCCAGGAGGGACTCCCGGGACAGACGATGGATAAATCAGTCGTCGAAGTACTGGAGAATGTTGGGCCCCAGAGATCGAATATGTCCTGCCACAATCTCCATCAGGTTTGTACAAACAAAGGGCGCTGTTGAAATCCCAAATAGAAGAGCCTGGAATTGATAAACAGTTCCTTCTAGGGAAAATCTCAGGTACTTGTGAGAAGCTGGATGGATGGATGGGAATATGGAGGTATGCATCCATAAGATCTATGGAAACTGCCCAAGTCCCTGGAGGAATGGATCTCCGAATCGAGGCCGTTGTTTCCATTTGAAAGTGCTCTATCCTCATCATTTTGTTCAGTGAGGATAGATCTATAATTAGACGAAAACAGCCAGTTTTCTTGACTAGGAAAATCCGGCTGTAGAACCGGGAGAGGTAGTATCTCCACGACCTTCTTTTCCAGGAATATCTGCACCTCCTCCCTCAAGTGACTTAGATGTTGTTGAGCCACTGGGAACAGAATTGGAGACGAAGACAACGGAGGTTCCTTTACAAAAGGAATCCAGTGGCCCTTCCTCAGAATAGAAAGGGCCCAGGAATCCTGAGTTATGGATGACCAAGTCTCCACAAAATTTGACAGACGAGCACCCACTGGAAGACAAGGATGAGGTGCAGATGGAAGGGCCCTTATGATGTCATTTACCCTGTTTAGCATGGCCCCTCCTAAAAGAAGATGATGATCCACCACGGTCCCCCCTGATGGATCGAAACCGGTTGAAAGAGACAGAAGACGAAGAAGAAGTGGGAACCCGTCTGTTAGCTTTTGATTCCCCCCTAGACTTCTTCGCCAAATTTGAATTGAAAGAAGAAGAAGGTCTCTTTCTGGTATGCAAACCTCCTGAGTAATTTCTTCTCAGGATGGAATGATGTCTATCGTCTAAATTGACTCTGAGAACTTCCTCTATTTTCCCACCAAAAAGAGAAGAAGAGTTCAGAGGAGCCGCTCTAAGGTTATCTTTACTGTGAGAGAAGAGCAAATGAGTGTCTAGAGCAGCATTACGGCATTTGATGCAGCAGCATGGCCGAAATAGACAAACCTAAGGCCATACTGTGCTTGGCAGAGCGGTTCATTGCTAATAGTAAATTATGCAGAACATCTGGGTCCACATGTTCTGCGCAGAGGGCCTGACATGCAGCTGAGTCGAAAAAATCACAATATGAACTAACAGCAACCGCTCTCCTAGCCAACCGCTCCAGGTACTCTAAAAGAGTAACTGGTATTGAGGCATATCTACCCACTGAGATGCCCAGCCTGCCAGCATCGGCATCAAGGGTGGGTATATTACTCGGCCAAAATTCTGTGTGGCAAACGTATGAATGCGGTCAAGTGAGACAGTCAATAATCTTTCTTGGAACATACCAATTTGAAGAACTTCGAGCCTCTGCGGTGTTGTCCAACAACTTCCCCATCAACTGATTAACAGTTGAAGATTTGGGAAGTGTCGATTTGGAGGAAGTTGGCTGATCCAGTATTGATTCAAGCAGAGATTGGACATGTGCGCTGTCTTGAGTTTGGTCAGCCTGGGGGCAAAGGTCTCCCAAAAGGGAGAAAACTTCCTCCAGTGTCTCATGGTAATTTATGGCAGGCTCATGAGACTGGCTCTCTTCAAGAGACGGGCTAAGTGATTCTCAGAAAGAGCCTGGTCCAGGTCATACTCACAATTGTGAGATGTAGCCCAGGGGATTTGGCTAATGGCATGATCCGTGATCATTGAGGGTGGATCCAGACTGACCCGTAGACGAAGCATGCACACCCCCCTCAACACCCCCCACCCCAGCGCTTCTTCTTCAGCAACAGAAGGGTGATCCATGATCCACTCTCTAACCCAAGGATCCCAACCCTGCCAGTCCTCAATACTGAGGCAATGTCAGGGGTGCTATGGGGCTGGTTACCCTCAAAGCCGTAGCAATAAGACCTAGAGAACTACCCCTGCCCAAAGCAGGAGTAGTCACCGAAGGTCTATTCTGTAGGAAGAATAGAATCTGTAGGAACATCGTTCGCTACAAATCCCAGTGGACCTACATAAGAATAGTCAGCAACTGGAATTCTGCTGCTATTCAGCACATCACTATCCACATGCCCATAAGGGTCATCAATTCTTGAACTTACCCTGACATCAGAAGGTGAAGCAGAGGATGTGAAAGTAGTACCCTCTACATGTGTTCCAATTAGCTGTACTCCTACAGAAACCGGTAGATCCGGTAACTGGTTCTGCTGTCAAAGAATCTAAGAATGTACCTTTCTGAAAAATAATACTAGAACAAGTTGGAATGGCTGAAGTAGCACTATATTGAGAACCCCTATTAATAGTTCTGGGCTTAGAAAGGGGCAAAGGAGGGTTGGAATTACTACATGATGCAACCTGAGAGGAAGTAGAAGATAGAGAAATTTCAGCATTACAACTGCGAACTGATTTTAGATCACTAAACGACCCCCTAGACGAGCCAGGAATGGCTTCATAACAGGTAACGTTTGAAAAGTTAAAGTTTGGATAATATCCATACCCGCTATAGCCATCCCAAGAACCCCAAAGATAAAAATAGGGCCAATAATAAGCCCCCTGATCTGTGCCATCCTGCCAAGAAGCCTGAAAGGAAGGCACAGATACATCACTAGGAAATCTAGCCACCATATTATATGCTGCCAAATTAACGTACCTGTAAGGGGTATGGATAAAGATCCCTGAACCTGCTCAAGGTTGGCTGAAATATGAGATGGGAAGTGAGAAATCTCTTCCCAGATCTCCAACGCCCACTCGGCAGACCTAAAACATGGAGTTGACTGTGAACACCCACAACACCTAAAACAAAGAACATGGCTGTCTGCCGATGATTTTGTTTGTTTGCAATTAATGCACAACATAATAACACTTAGGCATTAATTCAGCAAAGAAACAGAAATAAAATACAGACATCTGTTGACGAAAAAATACTTCTTTCCTGAAATCCAAAGAATGATCTACACAGCAGGTGTTAACCTCGCAAACAACCGAAAAATAGTGATGTTTTCTACCTCATGTCTAAAATTTATAGTAACAATGGATGACTGCATGCGTTCGGCAAGCTGCATGCATGCCTCATACATTGGCGGGAATATACCTGGGTGTCCTGATTGGTTGCTTACGGTGGCATGGCGGAAGGGGACCAGTGCATGACTGGTACCCAATCTTGGTCACCTAGCCACAGGACGCTTGGTAGGGGGGACAACTAGGACGAGCTATAGTCTGTTTCAAACAATTTTTTTCCTAGTTGCCTTTCCTTTGTAGGTCGATCTCATGGTGAACCACTCAAATAAGGCTTATAATATCTTGCGGTGATGTATGCTGACATTGAACACTAAACACTGCTACATACTTAATCTGTAAGCTCCCTGCCTCATGGTTTCTGAGAAGAAGATTTTTGAAGGTTCTTAAGCTATATAGCTCTATATATACATCTGACCCCCTGGGGTGTGGCCAGTTTAGAGCACAGGGGCTCCATTGGCAGGATTTATGTAGCGGACCACTACACATTGCTACATTCTCAATATATAAGCTGTGGACCTCATGGTTTCAGAGAAGAAGATTTTTTAAGGTTTTCCCATTATAAGTCTATGGGAGCTAATGGCCCCCGGTGCATGGCCAGTTTAGACCCCAGGAGCTTGATTGGTAGGATTTATGTAGTGGACCACTACACATTGCTACATACTAAATATATAAGCTCTGGGCCTCATGGTTTCAGAGAAGAAGATTTTTTTACGTTTTTCCCATTATAAGTCTATGGGAGCTAATAACTCCCAGGGAGTGGCCAATTTGGACCCCAGGGGCATGGTTGGCATATGGAGGATATTTATTTATGTAGGAGACCACCTAACATCACTTCATACTTAATCTATTAGCTCTAGGCCTCATGGTTTCAGAGAAGAAGATTTTTGAGGGTTCCTACTTCCCAAATCCCGGACATAGGCTTCTACCGATATTTCCTTCATTCAAGCCTATGGGAATGGTGGGCGAAGCTTGCTTACCAAGTAATGCTTACTATCCGCGGACGTCTGATTACACCCTTTGTTCTGGGGTCCATGTCTGTTTGTCTGAACATTCTGATTTATCATTCATTTATGGATTTATGAGTTTGGATTACGGCTTTGGTACCATGACCGCAACTACTATATAGCTCTATATAAACATAACCCCTGGGGCATGCAATTTGGACCCCAGGGGCTTGATTGGCAGGATTTATGTAGGGGACCACTACACATTGCTACATACTAAATACATGTATATAAGCTCTGGGCCTCATGGTTTCAGAAAAGAAGATTTTGTAAGTTTTTTCCATTATAAGTCTATGGGAGCTAATGACCCCGGGGCATGGCCAGTTTGGGCCCCAGGGGCTTAAATTGGCAGGATTTATGTAGGGGACCACTAAACATTGCTACATACTAAATACGTAAGCTGTGGACCTCATGGTTTCAGAGAAGAAGATTTCTTAAGTTTTTTCCATTATAAGTCTATGGGAGCTAATGACACCCCCCCTCCCCCCCCGCCCACTCCCAGACCCCCCGGGCATGGCCAATTTGGACCCCAGGGGCTTGATTGGCGGGATTTATGTAGGGGACCACTAAACATTGCTACATACTAAATATAATAAGCTCTGGGCCTCATGGTTTCAGAGAAGAAGATTTTTTAAGTTTTTCCCATTATAAGTCTATGGAAGCTAATGACCCCCGGGATGTGGCCAGTTTGGGCCCCAGCGGCTTGATTGGCAGGATTTATGTAGTGGACCACTACACATTGCTACATACTACATATATAAGCTCTGGGCCAAGCGGAGCCATTTTAGTAATTTTTGTTGAGGGCCATTGGTGGAACACTTCTGTGCAAATATTTTGAAATCAGACCATTTGCCAAGGACGTGATGTCATTTGAAGATTTTCTATTTTTTAGCTCTGGCGGCCATCTTGTTCAATGGAGCAGAACCGCTGTGGCCATCTTGGATTTTCGATCGACACAATTTTAGTTAGTTTCAATCCAATAGTCATCCTGTTGCTAAAGAGCAAGTTTCGGCTCAAACCGATATAAGGTTTGAGAAGAGATGTCGAAAATTGATTTTCAAGATGGTGGCTGTGGTGGCCATCTTGGATTTTCTATTGGCTCGTTTAGCTATTTTGTGTCTCATAAGCGCCCTAATGCTCATCATCAAGTTTCGATTCAACTGGATTATAGAGGAGATGTCCAAAATATGAATTCTCAACATTTTTCCCATATAAATATATAGGGCCCATACAAATGCATGGGGAAGCAAATTTGACCTTGCCGTAAAAAGGTCAAACGTCAACGTAGGACCATCATTTTAGCAATTTTGGTAGACCTCCCGTCCCCGATGATTTGTGCAAAGATTAGGCCCCAGGGCTTATTTCATTCTGGAGAAGATGATTTTTAAAGGTTTTTACCATATATGGGCATGGCAGCCATCTTCGTCAATGGACCATGACCATTTTAGCAATCTTTCGTTCCCCCAACCTAAAGAGGCTCCACATAAAATTTGAGCAACATTGGCCCAGAGGCTTCAGAGGAGAAGTCGTTTGAAATTCTCAACACATTTCCCTTACAAATGTATGGTGCCCAGACAAATGCATAGGGAAGCAAACTTGACCTCGTCATAAAAAGGTCAAACGTCAATGTACAACTATTATTTTAGCAACTTTGGTAGACCTCTTGTCCCCGATGATTTGTGCAAAGATTCAGCCCTAAGGCATCATCAGTTCTGGAGACAAAATTGGCTCAGCGGCTTCCAGGGTTCTCACTAGGATTTTAAAAGTAGGAGTCTTGGACTCCCCTTTTATAAAAAGTAGGAGTCCCAGCCAAAAAGTAGGAGTCCCACTCCCCAAAAATAGGAGTCCCATATATTTTTTTTTTTTTTTTTTCATGACTCTCCTTTAATAGTGAGCATATCCCCGGTAACTTCATTCTATAAACACCTGATGGAGAATCAGTTTTCTTATTTTCACATACTTTTTGTATTGTTTTTTTTTTTTCCAACTGATTTTGGTCTCTGCTTTAAGTATTATTCTGAGTAATGCGTGTAACCAGCTGGTAATCATTATCACACATCCTGATGTTGTTAATTCAACGGAGCTGGCCTAGAAATTAGGATGACTTCATATCTCTCTCATAGGAAAATAGAGACATCTTTGTAGATCAGGGAGACATGATAATCCTAACCTATTTTACTTGCATGGTAAAGATCATCGCACTTTTAATATTTAACAAAGTAATATTTAACAAAGTCAATATTTTTAGCTTTTTATTTCAGAGCAATACTTGAACTCTTCCATCATGTGTTGCAAGTATAGAAGATATTATTATTTTATGGTTTATGTAGCAAAATATTCGAGGACATTTCTCGAGAAATATGAACTACCGGTAATCCTTCCAATGGCACCCCTCTTTCATTGCTTTTCAGTTAAATTCAATACGGTAAATGTCCTAAAATTTCAAACAAAATTAAATAATTTCAGTTCTTGCTGTTCGAAATTTTAGAAATTATGATTTGCTAAAAAATTACTGTTCGAAATTTTTGGACAGATTCACTTACAGCCAAAACTGACCTGGCTATCGGATGCTTTCGGACACCGGAAACGACAAAAAAGGACCTACACGACGAAAGGGTTTTCTTATTTGCTATGTATGATTGGTAAACTGAATGTGAAATTGTATGAACTAATAGCGAGCACAGATCAAAGTGAGCTCTACGGTAGAGAATATGATCAAGGAAAAGTAACATACAATGATATATACTTTCAGCAGTAATGGCTCTGACCAATTTTCTTCCGTTTTTTCTTCCCAGAAGTTGCACCGGAAGTTGGAGGACTTGATTATGGGTCTCACTAATACGCGTCATGAAGTGACCAAACGAGTGCCAGTAAGAGTCACGAACATATTTTGTTGATTATTTTTATTATTTATTATTGATTTACATAATATTTTTATATACTAATATTCATTCTTTAATGATGCTGTGAAGAGTGCAGATATAGGTCTGTGCTGTGCTTGCATTTAGGCTAAGCCTATTTTCATATTAAATAATTACCACACTGATGTTTGTTTTCAATTCCATCCGATTAATTCTATGTCGAATAATGTTTCTCATAACAAAACAATTTATTATCCGGTACACTAATTAATCGCCAGATACATTTGTTCAGCACTCCGGGAATGTGCCACTTTCTTAAAATAGGCTGGCTTAGTCCACTGTCTTCTTACGTAACAACCCTCTTCACTTTACCGCACTGAGATACACAAGCTGACCCAAAAAAATACTTCGAAAGGTTACCGCATGTTTGTTCTTGTTTGAGCCACTACAGAAACACAAAAGTCCCTTTCCTCAAAAATGAAATGTACGGAGTTTAAATGTGAAAAGCGCAGACTGATTAGAATTTCCGCCGTTTTGAAGCGCAGTATTCACACAGCTTGCTGACATAATGCATTCTGTTGGCGATATGCGTAGACCCAGATCAGACCACCCCAATTCATAGACTTGTTGATCTTGTCTATGCTGGTCTCAAATGTCATAAAATCTTTTCTATTGGAAAGGACTCTTACATAAACGAACAGTGCGGACAACCAGATCTGAATGCAGCCTGATCAAGATCAAAGATTTTAGCTCTACACCAAACTGAACTACCTATGCCAAACCTGTGAACTGCCATTATCATTTTTAGCAATATTTCTTTCTTTAAAACAATAAGTATTGTCGTTTAGAATTCAGTAACAAAACTTATTGCAAGAATTATCTGTCATCAATAGTATCCTTTCATTAGATCTAGTTCAGGCGAAAATGTCCCTTTGTGTATATGTGTAAGTCAGATCAGAATGCGGGATGCAGTCTAGTGCAGGATGGTGTCCACTCAATTCACTGATTAGATCACTGGTATAAAACACTGTAATACATGAATCGCAGTCTCCAGCAAGTGCACAGACTGATCACATTTGTAATAAATGATTAGGTTCATTTTGGCTTATTGGGACCTATCATCTCTGTTGGGACATTACCTGTTCAAATAGGATGCACTGAGCATATCATGACAATCACGCGGTCAGACAGGAAATATTTTGCTGGAGGCGTTAATCCCCACGACGAAAACCTTTTCGGCGTGCTTATTGAAACCTTTGGCACGCTAAACTTAAATATTAGCGGCAGATATTATCGAAGGACACAGTGTATGGACGAGCAGGAACGACCCAGATCAGAATGTGCGTATGCACATGCTAATTTACAATTTCGTGTGTAGCGCTTTCTTACTATCGCATGTGCGTCACGCTTTGCAGAAATGATCAGATCAACTTTGGAATTCTGGTATAGCAGTCACACGACACCGAAATATCGGAATACTACCGAAATACCCGTGAAAAATACAGGAATACCTGTGGAGACACCAATACTGGCTTTCATGAAGAAATGAATATACTCGGAGGACTATCTTGAAAAGCCCAGAGGCCAATTCCCCTATTCCCCCAAATTAGTTTCATTCCCTTGTTCTCTGCGGCATCTGATCTGGGTCTACGCTGTTTGCATAGGCATATCTGTTCCAATATTTAGGTTCTTTAAATTTTTTAATAATACGTGCCAGTTTCGTATGCATTTCTGACGAGAAAAGGCTCAATAAAATATGTTTTTCTCCCAAAGAGGTTTTCGGCCACGATTTCACGTGACGTACCGCTACGAGCACGTGGTTTCTTAATGCGGGGCAAGGGAAATGTTGCTTTGTGACTGTTCATTTTCTGGGTATTTTAATAAATATAATGTTCTCAATATATACATAATGTAAAAAAATAACTACTTACATTTATTTATACCCTGATAAATGCGGAGTAAGGTCCTCACTCTTTAGGTTTTACTGTTTATAGGGAGCTAAATTTATATACCTTGACGATGATTTTTACGAGTCGGACCCAGCATATTTTTTTGAATCAGGGGTGGGTACAGGATGATTTCTAAAGGGATTCGATTTGATCGAATTTCCGTACTTTACGTATTTGGACAGACAGGCCTGAGCAAACAGTGTAGACCCAGATCAGATGCCACAGAATGCATGTAAAACCTTCACTGAAACGGTGATGTATTTAATCTAAGACTTGTAATCTCTCCAAGAACTGGAGTTTACATGCCCGTTTGTTACCACAAACGGCAAAATCTGACCGCCCTTGCATCGGAAGATGATCTGAGTCTTCAATGGTCGCACGTCTTACTGTCCTAAAGGTGTTTTCCAAATTTCCATGCTCCCTGTTCCCCTTAACTAGTTTCATTCCCTCTTTCTCTGCGGCGCCTGATCTGAGTCTACAGTTTGCATAGGCCTATCTGTCCCAATACTTAGGTTCTATTTTTAATACTTGGCAGTTTCATAGGCATTTCTGACGAAAAGGTGCTCTAAAATTTAATGAACATAAGTGTGTGTTTTCCCTCTATGGGGTTTCCGCCATGATTTCTCATGACATTACCGTTACGAGCACGCGGTTTCTTCATGCAGGGCAAGGGAATGCGACTGTTGCATTTTCTGTATTTTCACATATATTTTTGTAACCTATACTGGAAATGAGACTCTCCAAGAATTGCGTGTCGTCGTCTGGTGGCGTATCTGAGCAGACCCATGAAAATCTACGTAGGTATAGCAATAAGACATATGAAGTAGTGGTGAGATACACGAACAAACAGCAAATAGTCAAATCGTACAGAGCGGATCCATAGATTTATCCTGGCCTTCGTTTTTCAACTGGAATATTTATCATGTCTGCCACAAGGCGCATAATCTAACCCTTATCATGCAGACATCCATGTGACTGTCGCCTGGAACTGGCTAACATTGTGATGGAAGTCTCTCTTTTTTTTTTCTTTTTTTTTGTGAATTTTCAGTCAGTATCTCTTGGGTTTGTATAAAATTAAAATACGGTTCCCATGCCATTTATGTACATAAAAATCGTTATGACACTGCTGTGTGCATTTATGTTTTGGGGTGGCTTTCAACACTACTACTTTAATTTCCGGTTCCGTAACGGGGAAAAAAAAACCAAAAAAAAAAGCCGTTACCGAAATTAGAATGTGCCGATAAAAAATTACTTGAAGAAAGCTGTGTTCGAAATTTTAGAAATCCCCTTTTTGCAAAACTGCTACTGTTCGAGATTTTAGGACATTTCCAGAAATTATTTTGGGCAAAAATATTAGGTGTTCAAAATTTTAGAGTGTTCGAAATTTTAGGACATTTACTGTACCCCATCCCAGCCCAAAAAAGTTTGGTTTGTTGCTGTCTTGAGTGTTATGGATATTACTTGAAACACATTTTAATCAAAACCAATTAAAGCTCCATTGTATGCCATCGCAAATTTGTATTTGCAATATATCCGCATATTCTGATCATGGACACCTCTATTGAGCTTCCCGCAAAACGTCATTTCAATGTTTACATTTGCACCGAGCTGCGATCAATACACGCCACGAAAAAATGTCCGGGACTTCTTCACCAGCTGAAATTTCGATCTACTGCTTTGATTTGCCGAAAAAGTCTTGATAATTTAGTTCTATTTTTAATATGTGTCTGTTTCATATGCAATTCTGACAAGAAAATGCTCTACAATGCAACATGGTAATAGTTCGTTTTTCTCCCAAAATGGTTTCCCACCACACCGTCAAATGATGTTACCCTTACGAGCACGCGCTTACCATTAGGAGCACGCACTTTCTTCAAGCGGGAACAATGAAAATGTAACTTATACTAGAGCAGTCCCGAATTGTATACCGTCGTCCGGGGTGCATCTGAGCAGTCCAATTAGACTCTTCACAGGGTTTACGGGATGGATTCGATGGGACCTGGAAACTATTTTTTTTAGTAACAAAAGGAATAACCGTTTTGATGCACAGACTGACATCTCGCAAAGGGATAAGATACTATTTTTCTTGTGGCCACTTGTCGTCTTTTAACAGAAAAACAGTAAGCAGACGTTTTTGATGTTCGTGACGAAAATTCTGCGTCCAACAAACTTTTTAAAATGAAAAAAAATGATAATTAATAACAACAAAAACAAACAAAAAAAAAAAAAAAACAAAAAAAAAAAAAGCCGCAAGGGATGAAAGCATGACACCTGCATGTGCATTTTCGATGAATCAGACGGTCGGTGCAGGCAATACACACTGAGGGAAGGGGTTGCATACCAGTGTCAGTCACATGCTTTAATTGCTCGATCGCTGAAGTGTGAACTGCCAACACCTGTTTAACTACCGCTTGTTTTGCAAATAACGGTACTGTCGCAGGTGTGAAAAGCACAGGGCTGATTACTACTGTTCTTTTAAGATGCTACCAACCACGAATAACACGAGGCGGATTTTAGACTTCAACCAAATAATCCGATCATAATTAGTAGCAGTCACACGGGAAAAAAACATGCGTCCCGTGGACTCGGCTTTGGGGAATTTTTAGGAGTCCGGACCCGGATTAATGCGTCCCGGGATGCAGAATCCTGCGTCCCCGAGAACCCTGGGCTTCAGAGGAGAAGTCGTTTGAAAATGTTAACGGAGGGATGGATGCACGGATGGATGGACCGACGATGGATGAAAAGTGATCACAATAGCTCATCCTGAGCATAGCTCAGGTGAGCTAAAAACAAAACTAGAAATGTATCCACAGTACACAGATGCAACCGCTTTGGGTACCTCTATAAAACTGTGCAAACCTTGCCAAATTAGCCTATGTCAATGTGGGGGCATCTTTGTACTTTGGACACATTTCTAGTTAACAAAGAATTCAAAAATAATGAGAAATATAAGGCCCTTTGCCTGCAAGGTCAGTAGCTCTTAAACCATGAGACTAAGAAACTCAATTTGGTGTTCTCTAGTGATTTTCAACAAAGAATCCAAATTTAACTAGAGCAAGTCGATGGTGAGCCATCACATATCCCCACGCCAGTGCCATCGCATATCTCCATGCACATCAAAATTCAAAATGCATTCCTCCAGTCTCATCCATAGGGCTATCGCCTGTGAAAGTTTTAAGATTCTAGCTTAAATGGTCTAGGAGCAATGGTGTGACATTATGGACAGACGGACGGACAGACGGATGGTATTACAATATCCCCACTTTTTCTTTTAAAAGCGCAGGGATAATGAGAAATATAAAAAGGCCCTTTGCCTGCAAGGCCTGTAACTCTTAACCCGTAAGACTAAGAAACTCAGTTTTGTGTTCCCTTGTAAGTGATTTTTAACAAAGAATACAAAATAAGGAGAAATGTAAGGCCCTTTTGCTGCAAGGCCTGTAACTCTTAAACCATAAGACTAAGAAACTCAGTTTTGTGTTCCCTAGCAAGTGACTTTCAGTAAAGAACATAAAAATCAGGAAAAAAATAAGGCGTGCATCCAGAGTATAAGTAAGGGAGATAGCTCCAGACGGACAGATGGCCAGACAGAGAATGCTCAGGCACCTTTGCCTTCACTGTGCACTTCCTCTGATGGTCATCTATCAATGTATCAAGTTTTATTTAATTCCCTTCTATACTCTCAGAGATATGCTCCGGACATGCTTTTTACTGTAAAAATTAAGAAGGGAAGTAACTCTGTAAATACTGGTGAAGGGGTTATGGTTCTTGCATTCTGCAATTCCCTTCATGGCCCACTATCAGTGTATCAAGTTTCATTTATTTATCTTCAATACTTTTAGAGATATGCTCCAGACAAGCTTACTATTGCAAAAATTAGAGAGGGAAATAACTCTGTAATTACTTGTGATGGAGTTATGGTTTTTGCACTCTGCACTTCCTCTGATAGCCATCTACCAATGTATCAAGTAGCTTATAATTGCAAAAATTAAGAAGGGAAGTAACTCAGTATATACTGGTGATAGGGTTATGGTTCTTGCATTCTGCAATTTACTTCGTAGCCCTCTATCATTGTGTCAAGTTTCATTTATTTACCTTCATTACTTTCAGAGATATGCTCTGGACAAACTTACTATTGCAAAAATTAGAAACGGAAATAACTCTGTAATTACTTGTGATAGAGTAACGATTCTTGTACAAGAGGGCCATCATGTAACGCTCACCTGCGTATCAGAGAACCTGACCTAGAACTGATCAAGGCAAACATTCTGACCAAAATTCATAATAATTATATTTATAAGTAAGACAATGTAGCATGTCTACTGGACTGTGAAATAGAGGTCAAGGTCAAATATGGATGACTGTACTCAAGAGGCCACACTAAGATGTATGCATGTGCTAAGTATCATTGGCTGTAGGAGCAATAGTTACTGAGAAACTTACCTAAACACAAACACTTCAAAAGTGCCAGATATCATTCTGTAGGACCAAACGTTACTGAGAAACTGACCTAAATGGAAAAACTAAAGAGTCACTGGACCGTGAAATATACATCATAAGTGACCTAGTTCCAAACTTCACCTACAAATCATCAAGACAAACATTTTGAGGAAGATTTGTGATGATCACTTCAAAAATGTGACCTCTAGAGTGTTAACAAGGTTTTCATTTGATTTGGCCTGTTGACCTAGTTTCTGACTCCAAGTGACCTAGTTTTGAACTACACCTAGAAATCACCAAGACAAACATTTTGAGCAATATACATGATGATTATTTAAAAAATGTGACCTCGGGAGTGTTAACTAGAGCTAGTGCCCAGAGGGTCACGAATACCCCCGGCCGGCATCCATTTCTTAATTATAAAATATTTTAAAGTTAATGACAATGGTATAAGGCAAGATATAGTTTACAATGTCAGTCTCTGAGTGACACTGATCTATCATCCCAAGTACAACTTTCCTGGAGTAAATAGTCTTCAAAACATGAAGCAAATTTGCTGGGCCATAAAATATTTGTCACTGACCTACATATACTTGAGAAATTAATCTGATGGTCCCACTGATGCATTATACCAACTATGATATAATCTAAACGATATTAAGCAAAATCACTAGACCATGACATATAGGTCATACTGATTTATATTTACTTTATGGTGAAAGTTTGGGTCACACTGTGTCATTATATGTAAATATGACATTTAGTATCAAACAGTGGGAGATATAAGACAAAATCACAGGGCTATGAAATATAGGTCTAAATATCCCAAAATATGATAGTAATACATCAAATTGTCTTCAAGATGTAACATAAAATCACTGGACTATGAAATATAGGTCACAATGACCTACATTTACTTTTAGGTCAACTGTTGGATCATACTACATTGTAATTCATAATCCCAAATAATGATATTCATACATCAATTAACATTCAAGATATGAGGCAAAATTACTGGACCATGAAATATAGGTCAAAGTGACCTACATTTGTTATGCTGTAAATCTTGGTGTCACACAGAACCAATATTCCAAGTATCACATTAATCCATGAAATAGTCTTCAAGATGTTAGGCATAATCGCTGGAGCATGAAAATATGATCACAATGACCTTGACCTTATTACACTGAATGTTGATGTGATAAACATGTCTGATGCCCATCTTTCTTTAAGAAGTTGTTTGTATAAACAAACTGCAACATACTACTTTATTGAAGCGTTAATCCATGAAATAGGCTTCAAAATATACGTCAGAATCATTGAAGCATGAAAAGAAGGTCACAATGACCTTGACCTTATTACACTGAATGTTGATGTAATAAACATGTCTGATGCCCATCCTTCTTTAATAAGAGGTTGTTTGTATAAACAAACTGCATACTAACTTATTGGGGGTGTCCTAGAATTTGATCTCTAGCCCCGCCCTGGGGCATGACCCAAGGGTTTATAGATGTAGAATGAAAGAGAACCCTCCCAGGTACCACCATACCAAATATGAAAAGTGTTTGATCAGTGGCGACAGAGTTACAAGTAATCAAAAAACTTCGAAGTAAAACTTGGTTATTAAAAGGGTTAACAGACAGAATCACATCCTGACAGGTGTACGGAAGGAAGGACGGATAGATGAACGGACTAACAGCATGTATGAAAACTATTTACCCCTTCGGCATACTTCATATGCCATATACCCCTTCGGCATACTTCGTATGCCATGGATATAATAAGAGGTTTTTGTATAAACAAACTACAAAATACTTTATTGGGGTGTCCTAGATTTTGACATCTTGCCCCGCCCTGGGGCATGACCCAGGGGTTCATACATGTAGAATGGAAGAGAACCCTACCAGGTACTCCCATACCAAGTACTAAAAGTTTCTGATCAGTGGCTGCAGAGTTATAAGTAATCAAAACAAGAGGGCCATGATGGCCCTGTAACGCTCACCTGAGCAACATAGCACTTTGAGAGCCTGATCTAGAACTGATCAAGGCAAACATTCTGATCAAAGTTCAAAATGATTATGTTAACAAGTAAGACAATGTAGCATGTCTAATGGACTGTGAAATAAAGGTCAAGGTCAAATATGGATGACTGCACCCAAGAGGCCATGCTAAGATGTATGCATGTAATAAGTATCACTGGCTGTAGGAGCAATAGTTACTGAGAAACTGACCTAAACACAAACACTTCACAAGTACCAAATATCACACTGTACGACCAATAATTACTGAGAAACAGACCTAAATGGAAAAACTTAAGAGAGTCACTGGACAGAAAACTATACATCACCTTGAAATCATCAAGGCAAACATTTTGAGCAAGATTCATGATGATCACTTCAAAAATGTGACCTCTAGAGCATCAACAAAGTTTTCCTTTGATTTGGCCAGGTGAACTAGTTTTTGATATCAAGTGACCCAGTTTTAAACTAGACCTAGAAATCATTAAGACATACATTTTGAGCAATATTTATGATGATTATTTCAAAAATGTGACCTCTGGAGTTTTAACAGTTTTCTGCTGATTTGGCCAGGTCACCTAGTTTTTGACCCCATGTGACCCAGTTTCAAACCTGACCTAGAAATCATCAAGACAAACATTTTGAGCAAGATTCATGATGATTGCTTCAAGAATGTGACCGCTAGAGTGTTAACAAGGTTTTCTGCTGATTTGGCCAGGTGACCTAGTTTTTGACCCCAAGTGACCCAGTTTCAAACGACCTAGAAATCATCAAGAGCCATGTGACCCAGTTTCAAACTTGACCTAGAAATGATCAAGACAAACATTTTGAGCAAGATTCATGATGATTGCTTCAAAAATGTGACCACTAGAGTGTTAACAAGGTTTTCTGCTGATTTGGCCAGGTGACCTAGTTTTTGACCCCAAGTGACCCAGTTTCAAACTTGACCTAGAACTCAAGACAAAACATTTTAAGCAAGATTCATGATGACTGTTTTCAAAAATGTGACCGCTAGGGTGTTAACAAGGATTTTAGCTGATTTGGCCAGGTGACCTAGTTTTTGACCCCAGGTGACCCAGTTTCGAACCTGACCTAAAAATCATCAAGACAAACATTTTGAGCAAGATTCATGATGATTGCTTAAAAAATGTGACCGCTTGAGTGTTAAAGTTTTCTGCTGATTTGGCCCGGTGACCTAGTTTTTGACTCCAAGTGACCCAGTTTCGAACTTGACCTAAAAATCATCAAGACAAACATTTTGAGCAAGATTCATGATGATTGCTTGAAAAATGTGACCGCTAGAGTGATAACAAGATTTTACGCTGATTTGGCCAGGTGACCTAGTTTTTGACCCCAGGTGTTCCAGTTTCGAACTTGACCTAGAAATCATCAAGACAAACATTTTGAGCCAGATTCATGATGACTGCTTAAAAAATGTGACCGCTAGAGTGTTAACAAGGTTTTCTGCTGATTTGGCCCGGTGACCTAGTTTTTGACCCCACGTGACCCAGTTTCAAACATATCCTAGAACTCATCAAGACAAACATTTTGAGCAAGATTCATCATTATTGCTTCAAAAATGTGACCGATAGAGTGTTAACAAGGTTTTCTGCTGGTTTGGCCTGGTGACCTAGTTTTTTATACCACGTGACCCAGTTTCAACCTTGACCTAGAACTCATCAAGACAAACATTTTGAGCAAGATTCATGATGATTGCTTGAAAAATGTGACCACTAGAGTGTTAATAAGGTTTTCTGCTGATTTGGCCCGGTGACCTAGTTTTTGACTCCAAGTGACCCAGTTTCAAATTTGACCTAGAACTCATCAAGACAAACATTTTGAGAAAGATTCATGATGATTGCATGAAAAATGTGACCGCTAGTGTTAACAAGGTTTTCTGCTGATTTGGCCCGGTGACCTAGTTTTTGACTCCAAGTGACCCAGTTTCGAACTTGACCTAGAAATCATCAAGACAAACATTTTGAGCAAGATTCATGATGATTGCTTCAAAAATATGACCGCTAGAGTGTTAACAAGGTTTTCTGCTGATTTGGCCCGGTGACCTAGTTTTTAACACCAAGTGACCCAGTTTCGAACTTGATCTAGAAATCATCAAGGCAAACATATTGAGCAAGATTCATGATGATTGCTTCAAAAATGTGACTGCTAGAGTGTTAACAAGGTTTTCTGCTGATCTGGCCCGGTGACCTAGTTTTTGACCCCAAGTGACCCAGTTTCAAACTTGATCTAGATTTAATAGAGGCAAACATTTTGAGCAAGTTTCATCAAGATTGGGTCAAAACTATGACCTCTAGAGTGTTAACAAGTTTTTCCTTTGATTTGACCTGGTGACCTAGTTTTTGACCCCAAGTAACCCAGTATCGAACTTGACCTACATTTCATAGAGGCAAACATTCTGACCAAGTTTCATCAAGATTTGGTCAAAACTGTGACCTCTAGGGTGTTAACAAACTAATTGTTGATGACGGACGACGGACATAGGGTGATGACAATAGCTCACCCTGAGCTTTTGCTCATGTGAGCTAAAAACTTCGAAGTAAAACTTGGTTATAGAATCACACCCAGACGGATGGACAGAAGGACGGACGGACGGACAGACAGACGTACGGACTAATGGAACAGACAAAAACTATATACCCCTTCGGCATACTTTGTATGCCGGGGTATAACAAGGGTTTCCTTTGATTTGGCCTGGTGACTTAGTTTTTGACCCCACGTGACTCAGTTTCAAATTTGACCTAGGAATCATCAAGACAAACATTTTGAGCAAGATTAATGATGATTGCTTCAAAAATGTGACCTCTAGAGTGTTAACAAGGGCTTTCTTTGATTTGGCCCGGTGACCTAGTTTTAGGCCCCAAGTGACCCAGTTTTAAACTCAACCTAGAAATCATCAAGACAAACATATTGAGCAATATTCATGATGATTGCTTCAAAAATGTGACCACTAGAGTGTTAACAAAGTTTTCCTTTGATTTGGCCTGGTGACCTACCTAGTTTTAGACCCCAAGTGACCCAGTTTCAAACTTGAACTCATCAAGACAAACACAATGAGCAAGATTCATGATGATTGCTTCAAAAATGTGACTGCTAGAGTGTAAACAAGGTTTTCCTTTGATTAAACCTGGTGACCTAGTTTTTGACCCCAAATGACATTTCATATGAAATTTTGTTACAAATGGCCCAGTAGTTTTTGAGAAAAACATGTTTTAATTTTCACATCTGAATGGCCTTGGTCAAGGTCAAGGAATGACCTTGACCTTGAATACTCATGTAGTTTTATTTACTCATTTATCTCACTGCATCTACCAATTTTCAGACCACAGGCTGCAATAGTTTCTGACAAGAGAATCGGTGAAACCGAAGGATGCTCCCAAAGATGCGCAGTGGTGTGAGGGTTATGTAAGTGAAAAAATAAAATACTTTTAAGAGATATGCTACAGCCAAGCTTATTATTGCAATCAAAGCACTGTAGGTGCTGGTTGCCTGGGCATCAGAAGGCCCAATGACAAATGACTAAAGTTCCATTTGAAAGCCTGTAAAATGTACAAAAAAAAAAAAAAAACTAGAAATGTGTCCACAGTACACAGATGCCCCAGCTTTGGGTACCTCTATAAAACTGTGCAAACCTTGCCAAATTAGCATACGTCAATGTGGGGGCATCTGTGTACTTTGGAAACATTTCTAGTTAACAAAGAATCCAAACATAATGAGAAATATAAGGCCCTTCGCCTGCAAGGTCAGTAACTCTTAAACCATGAAACTAAGAAACTCAATTTTTGTTCTTTAGTAAGTGGTTTTCAACAAAGACTCCAAATATAATGAGAAATATAAAAAGGCCCTTTGCCTGCAAGGCCTGTAACTCTTAACCCGTAAGACTAAGAAACTCAGTTTTGTGTTCCCTAGTAAGTGTTTTTTAACAAAGAATGCAAAATAAGGAGAAATGTAAGGCCCTTTTGCTGCAAGGCCTGTAACTCTTAAACTATAAAACTAAGAAACTCAGTTTTGTGTTCCCTAGTAAGTGATTTTCAACAAAGAATGTAAAAAACATGAAAAAAAATAAGGCGTGCATCCAGAGGATAAGTAAGGGAGAGAACTCCAGAAGGACAGATGGCTGGACAGACGGATGCTCAGGCACCTTTGCCTTGACTCTGCACTTCCTCTGATGGCCATCTATCAATGTATCAAGTTTCATTTAATTCCCTTCTATACTTTCAGAGATATGCTCCAGACAAGCTTTTTACTGCAAAAATTAAGCAGGGAAGTAACTCCGTAAATACTGGTGACAGAGTTATGGTTCTTGCATTCTGCAATTCCCTTCATGACCCACTTTCAGTCTATCAAGTTTCGTTTATTTATCTTCAACTTTTTGAGATATGCTCCACTTACTTAGGCTTACTATCGCAAAAATTAAAAAGGAAATAACTTGTGATAGAGTTAGATTTAGAGTAAATTCTTGTGATAGAGTTATGGTTCTTTCACTCTGCACTTCCTCTGGCCGTCTATCAATGTATCAAGTTTCATTTAATTCCCTTCTATACTTTCAGTTATATGCTCTGGACAAGCTTTTTATTGCAAAAATTAAGAAGGGAAGTAACTCAGTATACACTGGTGATAGGGTTATGGTTCTTGCATTCTGCAATTTACTTCGTAGCCCTCTATCTATTGTATCAAGTTTCATTTATTTATCTTCAATACTTTCAGAGATATGCTCCGGACAAACTTACTATTGCAAAAATTAGAATGGGAAATAACTCTGTAATTACTTGTGATACAGTTACCATTCTTGCACTCTGCACTCCCTCTGACGGCCATCGTTCAATGTATCAAGTTTCATTTAATTCCCTTCTATGCTTTCAGAGAAATGCTCTGGACAAGCTCTTTATTGCAAAAATTAAGAAGGGAAGTAACTCCGTAAATACTGGTGACAGGGTCATGTTTCTTGCATTCTGCAATTCCCCTCATGGCCCTCTATCAGTGTATCAAGTTTCATTAAATTACCTTCAATACTTTTAGAGATATGGTCCGGACAAAAGTTTGATGGACGATGGTCAGACGGATAGACAAAGCGGCGACTATATGCTCTCCCTTCGGGGAGCATAAAAAATAGAGAGTCATTCAAGGAACATTCCTGTAAAATTATTTCAAAATCCATTGACTCGTTTAGGAGGAGATGTCTCTTAAGTAGATTGTTGATAGACGCATGTCTACACCCTTTTTCTTTTTTTAGCTGGTGGCCATTTTGTTCAGCCAAATGGATCCATTTTAGCAATTTTTGGTAAAGGGTCATAAAAGGAACATTTCTATGAAATTATTTTGAAATCCGGTCATAGGCCTAAAAGGCGATGTCGTTTAAAGGTTTTTCCTATTTTTAGCTCTGACGGCCATTTTGTTTAGCAGAGTGAAACCATTTTAGCAATTTTGGTAAAGGGGCATTAGAGGAACATATTTCTGTTAAATTATTTTGAAATCGGGCCACTGGTATGGGAGATGATGTTTAAAGGTTTTCTATTTTTACCTCTGGTGGCTATTTTGTTTAGCAGAGCGGAACCATTTTAGCAATTTTGGTAGAGGGTCACTCAAGGAACATTCCTGTAAAATTATTTCAAAATCCATTGACCGGTTTAGGAGAAGATGTCTCTTAAGTAAATTGTTGACAGATGCATGACAGTCTACGCCCTTTTTCTAATTTTAGCTTTGGCTGCCATTTTGTTCAGCGGAGCCAAACCATTTTAGCAATCTTGGTAAAGGGGCATGAAAGGAACATTTCAGTAAAATTATTTTGAAATCGGGCCCTTGGCCTAAAAGAAGATGTCGTTTAAAAGGTTTTTTTCTATTTTTAGCTCTGACAGCCATTTTGTTTAGCAGAGTGAAACCATTTTAGCAATTTTGGTAAAGGGGCATTAGAGGAACATATTTCTGTTAAATTATTTTGAAATCGGGCCACTGGTATGGGAGATGATGTTTAAAGGTTTTCTATTTTTACCTCTGGTGGCTATTTTGTTTAGCAGAGTGGAACCATTTTAGCAATTTTGGTAGAGGGTCACTCAAGGAACATTCCTGTAAAATTATTTAAAAAGTCCATTAACCGGTTTAGAAGATGTCTCTTAAGTAAATCGTTGACAGATGCATGACAGTCTACACCCTTTTTCTAATTTTAGCTTTGGCTGCCATTTTGTTCAGCGGAGCCAAACCATTTTAGCGTTCAGCGGAGCCAAACCATTTTAGCAATCTTGGTAAAAGGGCATGAGAGGAACATTTCAGTAAAATTATTTTGAAATCGGGCCCTTGGCCTAGAAGAAGATGTTGTTTAAAAGGGTTTTTCTATTTTTAGCTCTGGCGGCCATTTTGTTTAGCAGAGGTGAACCATTCTAGCATTTTTGGTAAAGGGGCATTAGAGGAACATTTCTGTTAAATTATTTTGAAATTGGCCATTGGCCTGGGAGATGTCGTTTAAAGGTTTTCCTATTTTTAGCTCTGGCGGCCATTTTGTTTAGCGGAGCGGAATCATTTTAGTAATTTGGTAAAGGGGCATGAGAGGAACATTTCTGTGAAATCATTTTGAAATCAGGCCATTGGCCTGGGAGGAGATGTTTAAAGGTTTTTCTATTTTTAGCTCTGGTGGCCATTTTGTTTAGCGGAGAGGAACCATTTAGGCAATTTTGATAGAGGGTTATCTAAGGAACATTCCTGTGAAATTATTTCAAAATCCATTCAGTGGCCCAGGAGGAGATGTCATTTTAAGGTTTTTCTATTTTTAGCTCTGGCTGCCATTTTGTTTAGCGGAGCGGAACCATTTAGGCAATTTTGGTAGAGGGTCACCCAAGGAACATTCCTGTAAAATTATTTCAAAATCCATTCACTGGTTTAGGAGGAGATGTCTTTTAAGTAATAAGCTAGGGTTAGGGTTAGGGTTTAGGGTTAGGGTTGGGTTAGGGTTAGGGTTAGGGAGACAGACGATGCACAACGCAAGACAGACGACAGACGAAGACCGGTCACAAAAGCTCACCTTGACCCTTTGGCGCAGGTGAGCTAAAAATCCGTTCACTGGTTTAGGAGGAGATGTCTTTTAAATAAATAGTTGACAGATGAGAAGACCTTTCAAGGTTTTTTTCTATTTTTAGCTCTGGCGGCCATCTTGTTCATCCGAGCAGAACGGTTTGAGCAATTTTGGTAGAGGGTCACCCAAGGAACATTCCTGTGAAAAATTATTTTGAAATTGGGTCAGTGGCCTAGGAGGAGATGTCGTTTTAAGGTTTTTCTATTTTTAGCTCTGGTGGCCATTTTGTTTAGCGGAGCAGAATCATTTAGGCAATTTTGGTAGAGGGTCACCCAAGGAACATTCCTGTAAAATTATTTCAAAATCCATTCACCAGGTTAGGAGGAGATGTCTTTTAAGTAAAAAGTTGACAGATGGATAATGCACGACGCATGACAGACGACGGCAAAAGACCGGTCACAAAAGCTCACCTTGAGCCTTTGGCTCAGGTGAGCTAACAAAGTCAGTGGACCGTGAATATAGGTCAAGGTCAAATATAGATGACTGCATTCAAGAGGCCATCCTAAGATGTCTGCAAATGCCAAGTATCACAGCTGTAGGACCAACAGTTACTGAGAAACTGACCTAAACGGAAAAACTTATGAAAGTCACTGGACCATGAAATATAGGTCATAAGTGACCCGGTCCAAACTTGACCAAGAACTTATCAAGACAAATATTTTGAGCAAGATTTATGATGATCGCACCTGCTTAGGGCCCTTTGGTTTCAGGAGTTTTTCTTTAAGTTTTTAGCTATATAGCTCTATTTCAATAAATGACCCCCAGGGCATGGCCAATTTGGACTCCAGGGGCATGGTTGCAATTGATACGATTTATGTAGGAGATCACTAAACAATGCTACATTGGGGGGGGGGGTTGTGGGCTTCATGGTTTCAGAGAAGAAGACTTTTTAACTTTATCCCATTATGTCTATGGGAGCTAATGTTCCCTGGGGGTGGCCAATTTAGACCCCAGGGACATGGTTGGCAGGATTTATGTAGGAGCCCACTAATCATTGTTACATACAAAATGTGTTAGCTCTGGGCCTCATGTCTTCAGAGAAAAAGATTTTTGAGGGTTCTTTTGCAAAATAGCTCTATATAAACAAGAGACCCATGGGCCACGGGTCGCTCACCTGAGTGACATAGCCACTGCAAATATGCAGATGTTATGCAACATTTTTCCAATCCTGTCATTGCAACTAATGAAAAGATCATCATTTAAGCAGTTCTTAATTTTGAAGAAAAATATATATGACATGACAGTCAATGGAGCGTGATCATTTGAACAAACTCTCAATCACATTTCAACAGTAGGATCAATGGGAAATTTGGTAGCAAATGACTAAGTAGTTTCTGAAGAATCACGATTTTATACATGTAAACAGCTCAGTGGCAGGGAAATATAATAAACATAAACAAGATGGCAGCCATCTTGGATTTCCAATCAGAATGATTTTAGCTATTGTTGATCTACAAGTCACCTCGATACTTCCAATGAACTTTGAGTCAATTGCCCTTTCGGTTCAGGAGAAAAAGTTCAAAACAGATTTTCAAGATGGCTGCCATGGCCGCAATTTGGGACTTCCTATCGCAACGATTTGAGCAATTTTTTATCTACAAGTCACCCCGATGCTTCCTACCAAGTTTCAAGTCAATATGCCTTTCAGTTCAGAAGAAGAAGGGAAAAATAGATTTTCAAGATGGCCGCCATCTTGGATTTCCGAATGGAATGATTTTAGCTATTTTTATATCTACAAGTCATCCCCATGCTTCCTACCAATTTTAAAATTAACTGGCCCTTTGGTTTAGGAAAATAAGCAAAAAAAAAAGATTTTCAAGATGGCCACCATCTTGGATTTTGGATCCAAACAATTTAAGCTATTTTAGATCTACAAGTCACCTCAATGCTTCCTACCAAGTTTTGAGTCAAATGGCCTTTCAGTCCAGGAGAAAAAGTGAAAAATAGATTTTCAAGATGGCTGTCATGGCGGCCATCTTGGAATTCTGATAGGGACAATTTTAGCTTTTTTTGATCTACAGGTAACCCTGATGCTTCCTACCTAGTTTAAACTCAATCAGCCTTTCAGTTCAGAAGTGAAAAATAGATTTTCAAGATGGCCACCATGGCAGCCATCTTGGATTTCCAATCAGAATGATTTTAGCCGTTTTTGATCTATAAGTCACCCTGAAGCTTCCTACCAAGTTTCAAGTCAACTGGCTTTTGGGTTTAGGAGAAGAAGCAAAAAAAAATTTTCAAGATGGCCACCATGGTGGCCATCTTGGATTTCCCATCAGCACGATTTTAGCTATTTTTGATCTACAAGTCACCCCGATGCTTCCTACCAATTTTTGAATCAATTGGCATTTGGGTTTAGGAGAAGAAGCAAAAATAGATTTTCAAGATGGCCGCCATGGCTGCCATTTTGGATTTACAATCGGCACGATTTTAGCTATTTTTGATCTACAAGTCACCTCAATGCTTCCTACCAAGTTTCGAGTCAACTGGCCTTTATGTTCAGGAGAAGAAACGAAAAATAGATTTTCAAGATGGCGGCCATGGCGGCCATCTTGGATTTCCTATCGGAACAATTTTAGCTATTTTTGATCTACAAGTAACCCTGAGGCTTCCTACTAAGTTTCGAGTCAACTGACTTTTGGGTTTAGGAGAAGAAGTGAAAAATAGATTTTCAAGATGGCCGACATGGTGGCCATCTTGGATTTACAATCGGCACGATTTTAGCTACTTTTGATCGACAAGTCACCCCAATGCTTCCTACCAAGTTTTGAGTCAACTGGCCATTCGGTTCAGGAGAAGAAGCAAAAAATACATTTTCAAAATGGCTGCCATGGCGGCCATCTTGGCTTTCCGATCAGAACGATTTTAGCTATTTTTGATCTATAAGTTACCCCAATGCTTCCTACCAAGTTTGGAGTCAATTGGCTTTTGGGTTTAGGAGTATAAGCGAAAAATAGATTTTCAAGATGGCCGCCATGGCGGCCATCTTGGATTTCCAATCGGCAGGATTTTAGCTATTTTTTATCTATAAGTCACCCCGATGCTTCCTAGCAAGTTTGGAGTCAACTGACCTTTCGGTTCAGGAGAAGAAGCGAAAAATAGATTTTCAAGATGGCCACCATGGCGGCCATCTTGGATTTCAGATCGGAACGATTTTAGCTATTTTTGATCTACGTCATCCCAATGCTTCCTACCAAGTATCGAGTCAATTGGCCCAGGGGTGTAGGAGGAGTAGGCTTTTAAAGCAATTGTTGACGCCGCACGACGAACAACGGACATTGACTGACCACAATAGCTCACCATGAGCACTTCGTGCTCAGGTGAGCTAACAAATGACCCCCTAAACACTGCTGCATACTTAACATATAAGCTGTGGGCCTCAAGGGTTCAGTTTAAAAAGATTTTTTAGGTTTTTCCCATTATAAGTCAATGGGAGCTAATGACCCCTGGGGCGTGGCCAATGTAGACCCCAGGGCAGCATTCCCACTCACATTTTGATTTAGGGATACATGTACCCCTTGGGTTTAGCATTTGGGGGTACAGATCATTTTTTGAGGGTACAAATATTTTGAGATAATTAAATGCATTGTATAGTACAGGGAAGACTGTATAAAAACGCCATTTTATGACCGACCTTTTCATTTTGCCTTTGGGACTGTCGCTGCCAGCTTCGTGCTGAACGTCTTCATTAGAACCCAAGCATTTCAGTGATTTGGTGGCAGAGGGGCCTTCAGTAACATCCAAAGATTTGCCATTTTGCACCCCTTTCTCCACTAAGTTTGAGCCGAAGAAGAATGCTAGCTTGTGACATCTTTGTTGAAGAGTTTCAAACCTACCACGTGTTTTGGCTAGGTAATGAACAATCAAGATATCCCTCTCGGATATAAACAACATGGTCGTCAGTGATTGGATAATGCAAAAAAGACCATATGCAATAACCAATGAACAATAATCTCATCCCTCTCGGTAAAAACATAATTAAATTCCGTGCTCCTCGTAACGATCCTCGGTCCGCTTCTATGCACTGGCCGTACGCATTTGTTATTGTCCGCCGGCAATCACAGTGTTTCGATGCTTTATTAATATTCAAAAGGATGCTAATGAGCGAAAACTGACTCAAACAGGACGTACGAATGTTTCAATTTATGCGTGCACCAAATTTGCAGTATGTTTTGTGTACGTAGATACCAACAATTCTGTACGCTCATGGCAGATTCTCCACGTGAATCACGTACTGTGGTACGTGAATGGGAATGCTGCCAGGGGCTTGATTGGCAGGATTTATGTAGGGGACCACTAAACATTGCTACATACAAAATTTATAAGCTGTAGGCCTCAGAAGATTTTTTTAAGTTTTTCCCATTATAAGTCTATGGGAGCTAATGAACCCTGGGGTGTTGCCAGTTTGGATCTCAGGGGCTTGTTTGGCAGGATTTACATAGGGGACCACTAAACATTGCTACATACTAACTATATAAGCTGTGGGCCTCATGGTTTGGTTTAAACAATAGTTTATTGACTATAATATGTACAACACAAACATACAACAAGAGGGCCATGATAGCCCTGTAACGCTCACCTGAGCATCATAGCACTTTGAGAACCTGATCTAGAACTGATCAAGGCAAACATTCTGATCAAAATTCAAAATGATTATATTAACAAGGCAATGTGGCATGTCTAATGGACTGTGAAATAAAGGTCAAGGTCAAATATGGATGACTGCACTCAAGAGGCCATGCTAAGATATATGCATGTACTAAGTATCACTGGCTGTAGGAGCAATAGTTACTGAGAAACTGACCTAAACACAAACACTTCACAAGTACCAAATATCACCCTGTAGGACCAATTACTGAGAAACTGACCTAAACAGAAAAACTTAAGAAAGTCACTGGATAGAAAAATATACATCACCTTGAAATCATCAAGACAAACATTTTGAGCAAGATTCATGATGATTGCTTCAAAAATGTGACCACTAGAGTGTTAACAAAATTTTTTGATTTGGCCTGCTGACCTAGTTTTTGACCCAAAGTGACCCAGTTTCGAACTTGACCTAGAACTCATCAAGACAAACATTTTGAGCAAGGTTCATGATGATTGCTTCAAAAATGTGACCGCTAGAGTGTTAACAAGGTTTTCTGCTGATTTGGCCCGGTGATCTAGTTTTTGATCCCAAGTAACCCAGTTTCAAACATAACCGAGAAATAATCAAGACAAACATGTTGAGCAAGATTCATGATGATTGCTTGAAAAATGTGACCACTAGAGTGTTAACAAGGTTTTCCGCTGATTTGGCCAGGTGACCTAGTTTTTGACCCCAGGGGACCCAGTTTCGAACCTGACCTAGAAATCATCAAGACAAACATTTTGAGCAAGATTCATGATGATTGCTTCAAAAATGTGACCACTAGAGTGTTAACAAAGTTTTCCGCTGATTTGGCCAGGTGACCTAGTTTTTGACCCCAAGTGACCCAGTTTCGAACTTGACCTAGAACTCATCAAGACAAAACATTTTAAGCAAGATTCATGATGACTGCTTCAAAAATGTGACCGCTAGGGTGTTAACAAGGTTGTAGCTGATTTGGCCAGGTGACCTAGTTTTTGACCCAAAGTGACCCAGTTTCAAACTTGACCTAAAAATCATCAAGACAAACATTTTGAGCAAGATTCATGATGACTGCTTGAAAAATGTGACCGTTAGTGATAACAAGGTTTTCCGCTGATTTGGCCAGGTGACCTAGTTTTTGACCCCAGGTGACCCAGTTTCAAACTTGACCTAGAACTCATCAAGACAAAACATTTTAAGCAAGATTCATGATGACTGCTTCAAAAATGTGACCGCTAGGGTGTTAACAAGGTTTTAGCTGATTTGGCCAGGTGACCTAGTTTTTGACCCAAAGTGACCCAGTTTCAAACTTGACCTAAAAATCATCAAGACAAACATTTTGAGCAAGATTCATGATGACTGCTTGAAAAATGTGACCGTTAGTGATAACAAGGTTTTCCGCTGATTTGGCCAGGTGACCTAGTTTTTGACCCCAGGTGACCCAGTTTCGAACCTGACCTAGAAATCATCAAGACAAACATTTTGAGCAAGATTCATGATGATTGCTTAAACAAGTCACCCTGGTGCTTCCTACTATGTTTGGAGTCAATTGGCTTTTGGGTTTAGGAGTAGAAGCAAAAAATAGATTTTCAAGATGGCTGCCATGGCAGCCATCTTGGATTTCCGATCGGCACGATTTTAGCTATTTTTTATCTACATGTCACCCCGATGCTTCCTACCAAGTTTGGAGTCAATTGGCCCTTTGGTTCAGGAGAAGAAGCGAAAAATAGATTTTGAAGATGGCGGCCATGCCGGCCATCTTGGATTTCCAATCAGCACGATTTTATCTATTTTTGATCTACAAGTCACCCTGATGCTTCCTAGCAAGTTTGGAGTCAGTTGGCGTTTTGGTTCAGGAGAAGAAGCGAAAAATAGATTTTCAAGATGGCGGCCATGGCGGCCATCTTGGATTTCCGATCAGCACGATTTTAGCTATTTTTGATCTACAAGTCACCCTGATGCTTCCTACTGAGTATCGAGTCAATTGGGCTAGGGGTGTAGGAAGAGTAGGCTTTTAAAGCAATTGTTGACGCCGCACGAGAGACGACGCATGACGGACGACGGACATTGACTGACCACAATAGCTCACCATGAGCACTTCGTGTTCAGGTGAGCTAACAAGCTAATTATAGCTTATGTGAAATCTTCTTCTAGCACAAATATTGTACAAAACAAACGAGTGTAGAAAATAAAGGCTTCTATCGTTGAAATTAGCAAAATGCATACAGAAGTTTTATCAAAGATACATATAAAAGAGAGAGAGAAAAAAGTAAAATAAAATAAAAAAAAAGTTTTCCATAGTTTCCCAGATGCTAGTCCGACTAGAAGACGATGTCCCGATAAGTCATGTTAATTGACAACACAATGACAGTTATATTCCATCTAAATCACATCGAACCTTTTCGGTAGAATAATATATTTGTGCATAGCATCAAACATTATTTCGTTTTCTTCTCTCGATAAACTTGAATCACCAAATAAGTACGTTTTCAATGGTAGGTGAAGGAAATCTGATAAAGTATGATTGTATTCATGTTAAGTGATGGTTTGGACATTTGAAAAAGAAATGTTTAGTAGTCTCGGGTCTACCACAAGAACATAAAGGGGAGTCAATAAGGTTTTTGCGATATAGGTGATGCCTTAAAGAACTGCATTCTAGTCGAAATGGCATGTGAAAAATTTGAGCTCTCCTACTTCCAAAATAGAACCAAATAGGTGGTTTGTTGATGTGCTTGGCTAGTTTACATTTAAACTGTGTGACTGAAGTATTGTTCCTTATTTCAATGGGAAGATTATTCCAAGCTTTTATTACCCATAGAAGAAAAGAGTTAAACTATAATGTCGAATTTTGCATTAACAGACAATATATAATATGAATTCCTAAGTGAATATTGCGATTGATTTTTGAACTAGGTTCGGTACAAGGCCTCATGGTTTCAGAGAAGATTTTTTAAGTTTTTCCCATTATAAGTCTATGGAAGCTAATGACCCCTGTGGCATGGCCAATTAAGACCCAAGGGGCTCGATTGGCAGGATTTATGTAGGAGACCACTAAACATTGCTACATACTTAATATATAAGCTGGGGGTCTCATGGTTTCAGAGAAGAAGATTTTTAAGATTTTTTTCATTACAAGTCCATGGGAACTAATGACCCCCGTAGGGTGGCCTATTTCACCCAAGGGGCATAGTTGGCAGGTTTTATGTAGGAGACCACATACCATTGCTACATATGATACTAATCTGTTAGCTCTGGGCCTCATGGTTTCAGAGAAGATTTTTGAAGGTTCTTTAGCTATGCAGCTCTATATAACCCCCTGAGGTGTGGCCAGTTTGGACCCCAGGGGCTTGATTGGCAGGATTTATGTAAGGGACCAATAAACATTGCTACATACTAAATACATAAGCTGTGGGCCTCATGGCTCAAAGAAGAAGATTTTTTAAGTTTTTCCCATCATTAAACTATGGGAGCTAATGACCCCCGGGTTTTGGCCAATTTGGACCCCAGGGGCATGGTTGGTAGGATTTATGTAGAAGACCACTTAACATCACTTCATGTTTAATCTGTTAGCTCTTGGACTCATGGTTTCAGAGAAGAAGATTTTTGAAGGTTCTTAAGTACGAGGGCGTGTCAATAAATAACCAGCCTATCCCATTTCCGATGGACCGAGATGGTCACGATTTTCATGCTTTGTTTCAATATATGTTTTATACACGGGTACAAAATTGCACACGTATCAAGTCATTCTTTAATATTGAGTGTCAAACATGGCTAGTGATGCAAAGGCATGCTTTTCATCTAAAGTTGAGTACCATGCTGTAATTTGGTACTTGTATTTAAAAGGTAAAACAGGCAAGGAAATACATGGCGAGTTAGCCGATGTTTATGGGTCTTTTGCACCATCTTATGCTCAGGTTAAATTCTGGGCAGGGGAATTCAAACGTGGTAGAACGTCTTTAGAAGATGAAGCTTGGGCTGGACGCCCACTAGATGCCACCGACGAAGAAATGTGTAAGAAAGTTCGGGATCTGGTATACTCTGAAATTTAATAAAAGGTCTTGATGATATGGCTATATAAACTTAAACGCAAAAATTTTTACTTTTATATAAAAAAAATTCTAAGTTCGTGACCTTGACCTCAGTCACATCCAGGGTGGGGATCATGCCAAGTAAGAAGCTAGGCCGATATCTACCAACATGTCAAATATAAATGAAATTCCTCAAGGGTCTTGATGATATAGCTATATAAACTTAAACACAAAAAAATTTGACTTTTTTATGAAAATTGTAAATCAGTGACCTTGACCCCAAGGTCAACCCCGGGGTGGGGATGGTGCTGATAAAAACTTAAGACCTATATCTACCATCATGCCAAATATGAATGAAATCCATCCAAGGGTCTTCAAAATATGAGGTCTTATAAACTTTAACGCAAAAACTTTGTCCCTAAGACAAAAATAAAGTATGGACGAATAATACTTCAACGGACTGACGGACAGACGAACAGATTCCTTGCTGATAGCTATATCAGCTCAACCTTTCAGTTAGGGGATAATGAAATTTAATAAAAGGTCTTGATGATATGGCTATATAAACTTAAACGCAAAAATTTTTACTTTTATATTAAAAAATTCTAAGTTCGTGACCTTGACCTCAGTCACATCCAGGGTGGGGATCATGCCGAGTAAGAAGCTAGGCCGATATCTACCAACATGTCAAATATAAATGAAATTCCTCAAGGGTCTTGATGATATAGCTATATAAACTTAAAACACAAAAAACTTTGACTTTTTTATGAAAATTCTAAGTCCGTGACACCAAGGTCACCCCCGGAGTGGGGATGGTGCTGATAAAAAAATTTAGACCTATACCTACCATCATGCTAAATATGAACGAAATCCATCAAAGGGTCTTCAAAATATGAGGTCTTATAAATCTTAACGCAAAAACTTTGACCCTGTGACATTTTTACAAAAATTCTAAGTCCGTGACCGTGACCCCAAGGTCACCCCCGGGGTGGGGATGGTTCTAATAAAAACTTTAGACCTATATCTACCATCATGCCAAATATGAACGAAATCCATCAAAGGGTCTTCAAAATATGAGGTCTTATAAACTTTAACGCAAAACCTTTGACCCTGTGACGGAAAGACGAACGAACGAACGTACGTACGTACGAACGAACGGACGAACAGAAAAGCGAAAATTATACCCCCACATACTTTGTATGTCAGGGGTATAAACAGTTTTTGATTTGAATACGTACATTGCATGCCCAAAGTTTCAAGCAAAAAAAATATGCTGATGTATATAATTTCGCTGCTGACTAGACCTTATAGCGTAGCATGCAGGTCCGAGGGAGCATGCGTGCATGTGTGTGTGTGTGTGTGTGTGTGTGTGTGTGTGTGTGTGTGTGTGTGTGTGTGTGTGTGTGTGTGTGTGTGTGTGTGTGTGTGTGAGAGAGATTGTTCCTTTTATCAAGAAGGAAGGAGGGCAGTAAATGACTCGTCATCAACATTGCTTTTTATTTTCATCTCTATTATTTGTTTACAGTTCAACACTACATCAAGACAGAACAGACACTAGAACTGGCAGCAAACTCCATCAATGTTACATATATAGTTATATACATGTATATAAACATTTTTTTTGTATATATATATATATATATATATATATATATATATATATATATATATATATATATAACAAATAGACAAAAAGAATGTGGTTTAATATTAGGCTAAACAGTAAGAAAATTTGCCCTTGTAAGTAAATGTGCCCTACCCTGCGCCCTTCTATTTTCAAATCCTAGCTGGACCACTGGAGCTGAACACAATTCTTAATATATGTATTTGGGGAAAGACCTTAGCATCACGACAACACATCCCTTTTTCTGATGAAAGATAATAAAAAAGATTGATGCAGTTCTACAGAGTACTGACAACCTGTGTCTTACAGCAGAAATAAACAATGAATACTGCTATAAACCCCAGATGGGATTTGTAATATTATAAAATCATGGTTATATTTCAGTCTGACAGAAGTCCAAGATGAACTTAGTGTTTCTATATTGAGACCACCTTTGGGACTGTTCAAAAGAGGTCTTTAAGTGGTAGACCACTTTTAGAACAGTCCCAAAGTTTGTCTCTTAACATGATACAATAGGTATAGTAAACACAAAGAAAATAACTGAAACCTTCTCAATCAGCCTTTAAAGTAGATTTAGTCTTAATCTTAGGTGGTCTTAATAGTGGAATTTTACTGTATATTGTAAGTGCTTCAAAATGCCTTTGCCTTCTTTGTGGAATGCCGCGTGCTTCAAAATCACTTTGCCTTCTTCATGGAATACTGCATGCTGAAAGTGCCCTTTTTGTAGAAAAATTACCATGCCCTTTTCTGTTTCTGGGGGAAACACTAAAGTGTTATGCAATTTCATCAATGTTTATAGTTGGTATTGGTGCCATGAAACAACAGGAGAGTATGATGGTGATTTATAGAAGCAGCTACCACACAGACAACACTATGTATCAATTATCAAAACACTGTAGAAAAATATAATTGGTTTTGTTGCCAGGAATGAATGGTAATGTCGAGGACGACATTTATAAAGTGGGGGAAAGTGTACAAGGGTTGTTAATACCAGCTTCCATATCCTATCAGACCATGATCTCATTTTTCATTTTTAAGGACACCCTGTAGCATACTTTTCATAAAGCTATGACTTTGTTGACTATGACTGCTGGCGCGCGAATCACTTATGCATGAACAGCAATTACTAATACGCATGCGCACTAACCATATGCCTTGTCAGTCATATGTTTAATTTCATGGCGGCAGGTCGCCTTCCGCCCGTGTGTGAAATGAAGGTCTCAATATTTCTAATACAGGATATATTGTTTGTTGCAGGTATGTCCCATTACATTATCTCTCATGTTTTTTTAATAATAGGACACAGCAGCATTGCAAATTCTATTATTTTGCAGTTGCGCATTGATGCCTCTTTGTAGCTGCTGCGTGTCCATCTATCAGTCTTGATTATAAATATATATGAGCCGACTCATGACGGAATGGTCTTTAGAGTTGATGCTTTTGAAATGCATGTGCACGGCCGGCTGCGGTAGCTAGCCATGGCTCTTTATCTGAACGTTCCTCTGGATCCATGAATTGTGTCTATGAATATAGGAAGCCCTGATGATCTTGCGCTTATGCGATGCGCAGCCTCGGTTGATGCTTTGCTATGCGCCTATGCGTTAAGTACCTTTTCGTTATGGTCTGGTTCATATGTAGAAATAATGAGGACGCTACGGTGTTCGCAGATTATACAGACATTTTGTGAATTTGAATATTTGTCAGTCATATGTTTAATTTCATGGCGGCAGGTCGCCTTCCGCCTGTGTGTGAAATGAAGGTCTCAATATTTCTAATACAGGATATATTGTTTGTTGCAGCGTGGCTGGTACAAATAAAGCGGTTGAATATCCACTGGTTAATAGGCGTTTTTGTTAATCAACATGACCCGCTTCGAACCCCGTAACAGATTTGGCGCCCAACGTGGGACCACGCTCTAGAAAGCAACATCACGTGACCAACATCAGCCAGTCAACTCTGAGGTCATCCGAATTTCGACGATTTTCATTGGCTATTATCGTTTCATGGGTTATGACGTGTAATGGCGACCACCATGGATAAACATTGTAGATTATGAATGAAACCATTTTTGTTGGTGAGTGATTAATGAGCGTTAATCTTCATCAGATTTTCATTCGTTGTATTTATTTAAGCAAAGACTGTGTACACCATTCTTTATTCAAGTGACTGGTTTTCCTTCAGCTACCAGAGTTTACTTCGTTTCATTACTTTAGTGCATCAGTGTTTACTATCAACATTCCAGAGCTTTGCACGGGATTGACCTGGTTTAAGTACAGTGACTCTATGTATGGTAAACATTCATCAAGTACACTGGCAAGCGCCCTGATCTGAACACTTTCGTTTAATTTTAACAGCTGAATTGTATTTAGTAATTTACTTTATACATTTGATCTCGTATTTGGTAATTTACTTTATATGTTTGAGCCACTGAAGAAATGCTCCTTTATTCTATTCATTCTGATCAAAATTGGCCACATTGTACATGTAGTCTTATCGGTGTACATGAGGAATGAAAGTGTGTGTGAAAGTGTGATTTATTGGATCCGTGAAACAGTGATTTGAAAAGAAATAGAATTTGAACATTACACACACTTGCCATAATCTCTTATTAATTCAGTGATATGTTATGACTGAAATAGTGTTTATAGGGTTGTTATTGTAAGACAGGCATAAATATGGTAATATATTTGATAGTCCGCTGCTCGTAATCATTAACTGGTTCCGAGCTGAACTGGATAAACAGTGGCTGGAAGTTGATGTCGTATTTCACCTGCCAAGGTCCTGTTTATTCTAGGTTCTATCTTTATGTGTAAAGGGTGTGGTTATACATGTATTGAAGAACCTATTGTTGAATATTTGTCTATAAGCATATAGATGCATAACATTATTATTATTAGTAGTAGTAGTAGTTAAAATGTAATATAGGATAAAAGTATAAATACTTCTCTCCTTAACATCACAGCCCTCTTGCATGCTCACAAATTTACCGCACATTGTATGCACTGTTAAGAAACAGACAGATGGATGCACAAAAATGCAAAAGAGTATCTGGTTATCGTTAAATAGGCATCACCCTTAGAATTATATTTCAATGTGTGTGGTTAACTTTTACAACAAAACATATTATTCAAATGATACAAAAGGGTCCTAGTCCTACTGAGATTATCCTGGTGGAGATGAGAAATATATTTGGCATCTAATAGGCTAACCCAGCGGTTGAAAATCAAAAATATTTCAGAAAAGGTTCTAGGGTGTTTTCCGCCAGATAATTTCGTTTAAATAAGTAAATGATATATCCGTATGCGGGAATTTAGAAATCGAGATTTGTAAATTTAAATCAGCTGTTCGTCCACAAAAGTCTATAGGGTAAATCCAGATGCGGTATGGTTGTATGACTCAGGTATTTATCAATAGAAGAAGATAATTCCTTTGTTCCGTATATCGACTCAGCTGTAGCTTTTTGATAATTCCGAATAAGGTATACCTTATGGACATGGGTCTGAGTTTCATGCTACCATAGCTTATATTACTCTGCGTGAATTTGTAAGATTTTTAGTAAGGTATTCCTTGTGTGGTCGTGTAGCAATTGGAAGTTTCTGCACTTAGGTTATGTTGTAAAGCAACCTGTAATAAGGTAAACCCGTTGAGGGTTGAATGTCCCTATACTAAAAAAAAAAAAAAAAAAACTGTATAACATGACAAGCCTGCATGAGGGTTAAATTATTTCCCACTATTAAACACTGCCTTTAAAGGGTAAACCCGAGTGAGTGTTGTTTGTGAAAATCTACAGGTAAACCCGAGTGAGGATTGTTTAAAAAAACGGCTAAAGGGTAAACCCGAGTGAGGGTTGTTTGAAAAAATCTAAAAGTAAAGCCGAGTGAGGGCTGTTTGAAAAAAAAAATCTAAAGGTAAACCCGAGTGAGGGTTGTTTGAAAAAAATCTACAGGTAAACCCGAGTGAGGGTTGTTTAAAAAAAAATCTAAAGGGTAAACCTGAGTGAAGGTTGTAAAAAAAAAAAAAAAAAAATGAAATGAATAAATAAAAAGATAATAATAAATTCGGGTTCAGAGTATAAAATAACACATCAGTAGCTTTATTAAACAGTAAAGGAACGCAACTGATATATCCGAGTACGTAAATAATTAAGACTTAAATATTAAAAATTTTACCAGCTTCTGTGCATGCGAGATAAAACCGAAGTCGGAATATTAAACAATAAACATATTACTCCAACACCAGATAAAATTTATAAATGAAAAATAAATAAAATAATAATAAAATAACGTCAATTCTAAATCAAAGTACCGGGTATTTTGTGTGAAATGATAAATCCAGGTGCGGAATATCGAACAATAAAAATTACTACATTAAACTACATAAATAAAATTTAATTAATACGGCGAGTTTGGAAAATAGTTGATCTTAATATGTCGGTTTACTAACAGTGTAGGTCGATAAGCCCGTGTGCAGAAAACCATTAAAATATATTACTGTGACAATTAAACAATCAGTGGTTGAAACAGTCACTGTATACATCGTTGATAGCAAATAGATTGAGTGAATTTCATAAAACCGTAATGATATATCCGGCTGCGAACCTGATAAATTTATCGTTAAAACAGTAATCTTTACCGATTTACTGCTTTAAAACACAGCTGTGCAGACATTCAGACATTTTTTTTCTACAGCTGTGCATTATATATTTTTAAAAGAACATTACACAAAGATAGTAGTTTGTAGAGCCTTGTGCCTAATAAAACTGAGAAAATGGCATCTGGTGAAACACCAGATAGAAGTTGGAAAGACGACACCCTCGACTATATGTTTAGAGAACTGGTCAAAAGTGAGAAGTATCGATATCTTTTGTCAGCTACGCCTAAAACAGAACAAGCTAAGGTAGTCGAAGAAAAGAAAATGACCCAAGAGCCAGGGGACCCCGGTGATATAGCAAAATATTTATTTGCGAGTACACCAAGTAACAAACTGCCCACATTTGAAAGTTACTTACAAGATCCTGAACGGCCGTCAGTGCCTAAGGACACTGGTGACAAAGTTGACTTTGCTGCATTGCTACAGTCAAATAAATTAGGTCTCCCTGATACCAGTATGGTACAATTAGCAAAGGTTCCAGTACCAAAGCTCCCTCAGTTCTCAGGAACTGACGGAAAGGGAGAAGCGTCATATGAAGTATGGCGTTTTGAAGTCATGTGTTTACAGAAGGAAAAGATTTATCCAGATGCACACATACTTCAAGCTATAAGGCAATCCCTCAGGGGCCCAGCACGGGATATACTGTTGACTGTTGGGGAAACCGCCACTTCAGCTGTTATACTAGAGAAGCTGAATGGAATATATGGCATAGTATCCTCAAATGAATCAATAATTCAGCAGTTCTATTTAGAGCAACAAAAGGAGAATGAGAACGTGGCTCAATATAGTATAAGGATAGAAAATATGCTCCAGAAAACTAAGGATTACATATCACCAATAACCAAAAGTGACATGTTGAGGTCCAAACTTTGGAATGGACTTAGGGATCCTCAATTAAGGAATGCTAGTAGATTTAAATATGAAATGGAACGGGATTTCAATAGATTAAGAAAAGAAATAAGAAAGATAGAGCAAGATATGCCATCTGAAACTATCCCTAAAACAGCTTCAGTACAGCAACAAAGTGTTGCTAAGGTTAATGAAAATCAATTAGAAGAGATTCTAAAGCGTTTGAAAGCTATGGAAGGAAAGTTTGAAGGAATAGAAAAAAGTATAGAAAGAAAAATTGAGAGCAAGCTGCATGAAATATCACAAGAAAATACAGTGATAGATAATCAATCCGCGAGAGGCAGACGACCAACAAGAGGGTATGGTCCAAATAGAGGCTATAGAGGACGTTACCGAGGTGGAAGACAAGGACAGAGAGGATCTTTAAACGAGAAAGGGTCTACATCGTAGGGCAGATAGTAGACCACAGTGGAGACAAGGGCCCTTTTGAAGAATATTGTATGGATCAGTTACCGGTTGAAAATAACTTAAATGATAGAGAATATATTCCAAGCCTGATAGAAAACAAACAATCTCAGAATGAATATACATCTGGAGCTGAGCCGTCAATAAAAGAAGAGAATGAAAAAGCTCGAATTATAGGATCTAGGTATTTTGATTACAATCAAAATAGCCAGAATCCAAAAGAAAAGGTTGTGCACTTTAGAGCAAATAATAGAGATTCCAATATTTGTTCGAGTTCCTCAAGTAAGAACTTTTCAAATAAGAAAAGTTCCGACTCCCTGACTAACATCAAAGACGGTGAGGTCTTGAACTGCAAACTTGATCATGTCAAGTCGGAGAATAAAAGTAATTGCGTAAATAAAGATATACCTCTTATAGATAGATTACTAGGAAGCAGAAATGAGTCAGAGGTAGAGATTTGTGGCACGAAATGTCATGCGTTGATAGATACAGGCTCAATGGTGACTACAATGTCTCAAAGATTTTATGATAGTTTGAGAACAAAACCGGAGCTTTTAAGTTTAGACATATTCCAGTTAGACGTACGAGTAGCTGGTGGTTCTACTTTACCCTATAGTGGGTATATTGAGGCAGAGGTCAGAATTCCGTTTCTTCACGACAAGACTATGGCTGTTCCAGTTTTGGTTGTTCCTGATATGCAGTACTCTGGCCAAGTACCTGTAATTATCGGAACAAACGTTATTCGAACCTGTAAGGCATTGTCGTGTGATCTTTCAGATACTTCTGTGCCTCAAGCATGGGACTCTGCATTTGAAGCTTTACAGAATAATGTGGTTGGAGTCGTTAAATCTACAAATCAGAGAACAATAAATATTAAGCCAATGGAATCTAAGACAATTACAGGATTTGTACGCAACTGTAAAGCACAAGATGCAGTGACTGAAGCCGGAGATTTTGGGCTATCAGGCTCTCTTAACATATGTCCACGGGTGGTTTCAATTAAAGGGAACCAACACTACAGCAAAATACCTGTGAAGGTATTTAACATATCCGCAAGGACATTAAAAATAGAACCACGTTCGCATCTATGTGAACTTCATGAAGTTATAAAGTATTGAAGCCATGGTCACCTTCAAGTTTTGTAGAGCCTGATAACATTGACAATAAGAAGTGTGAGGGTGAACCTGAAATAAAAGACCTTGGTGTGACGGTCAACACAGAAGGCTTAAATACAGAACAAAAAGAAACAATTTTCAACTTGTTGCAGAAGTGGACTTCAATTTTCTCCAAGGGTCCTACGGATCTTGGAAAAACAGATCTAATCAAACATGAGATTTACTTAAAGGATGACACACCTTTCAAAGACCCCTATAGGCGCATACCACCTGCTCTCTTTGAAGAGGTGCGTGAACATCTCAAAGAAATGTTGGATGCCGGGGCTATCCGTGAGTCTCAAAGCCCTTTTTCATCCAACGTGGTTCTTGTCCGAAAAAAAGACAACAGCCTGAGGTTTTGTATTGACTTCCGGAAATTGAACTCCAGAACAGTTAAGGATGCCTATTCTCTCCCTCAGATTGAAGAAACCATCGATTCCCTTGCTGGTTCCAAATATTTTTCTAAGTTGGACCTTAGGTCAGGATACTGGCAAGTTGAAATCCGAGAGGAAGACAAACATAAGACAGCGTTCACCGTAGGTCCTTTAGGTTTTTACGAATGCAATCGAATGGCATTCGATCTCACGAATGCTCCGAGCAGTTTTCAGCGCCTCATGGAGCGCTGCATGGGCGATCTGAATCTCAAAGAGTGTTTGATATATCTTGATGATATTATCATCTTCAGTAAGACCTTTGAAGAGCACATCAGTAGACTAGAAAATTGTTTTGAATGATTGAAACAACATGGCCTGAAGTTGAAAGGTTCAAAATGCGAATTTTTACAAGAGGAAGTATCATATCTAGGTCACATAGTAAGTGCATCTGGAATAAAGACCGATCCAGGCAAACTCAATGCTTTGAAAACATGGCCAGTACCAACAAATATAAAGGAACTGCGTAGTTTTCTCGGATTCGCCGGCTACTACCGCAGATTCGTTGAGGGATATGCTAAAATAGCAAAACCTCTCAATGATTTACTGGCTGGTCATGGGACAAATCGTAAGTCTAGACGTAGGAAGAATCCACAGCCTTTTACTTGGGGAGAACTTCATCAACAAGCATTCACTACGCTCATAGAAAAGCTTACATCACCGCCAGCTTTAGGATATGCAGACTATAAACTCCCTTTTATCTTGAATATTGATGCCAGTGGCAATGGCCTGGGAGCAGTATTGTATCAACTTCAGGACGGTAAAGAACGCGTCATTGCATATGCAAGCAGGGGCTTAAGGGCTAGTGAACGAAATTACCCTGCACATAAGTTGGAGTTTCTGTGCCTGAAATGGTCTGTCTGTGATAAATTTCATGACTACCTTTATGGTAATGAGTTTCAGGTCAGAACGGACAATAACCCTCTAACTTATGTCCTGTCTACTGTGAAGCTGGATGCAACTGGACATCGCTGGGTTGCAGCCTTATCCTGCTACAACTTCAGCATTTCATATCGCAGCGGGAAACAAAACAGGGATGCTGACGGTTTATCACGTCTTCCAGGAAACACACAGGAACTTTTCAATGATGCTATTAAAGCAATATGCTCTGCTCAGCTGACCACAGCTAAGACACCATCAGCAGTCGAGAGTGTTCTCCTTGGTCGGGACTCTGAACTATTTACAAGTCAAGATGATATACCGGCTACGAGTAATTTTAGCCAGTTAGACTGGAAAATAGAGCAAAGTTCAGACAAAACTATAGGAAAGATTATTGAACTCCTTAAAAAGGGGCATAAGCCAACTAAACGTCAGATGGCTCTGGAAGATGCCAGTGTCTACAAAATGCTTAAAGAGTGGGATAGGCTTGTGATTAAGGATGGCATCCTTTACCGACATAGCAATCTCTATGGTGAAAGAACATCACAATTAGTTTTGCCCCTTATTTATCGCGATCTTGCTCTGACGGGGTACCATGATGACGCAGGTCATCAAGGTAGAGATAGGACAACTTATCTTATCAAATCCCGTTTTTACTGGCCAGGAATGGACAGAGATATTGAGTTAAAAGTCCAAAATTGCCAACGATGTATCTGCAGGAAAACACCAAGTAGGAGCTCCGCTGAGTTAGTTAATATCTACACCACTCAGCCCATGGAATTGGTATGCATGGATTACTTGTCCCTCGAAACATCAAAAGGAGGGTATCAGAACATACTGGTAATTACGGACCATTTCACTCGATATGCTCAGGCCTTTCCAACTCGCAATCAAACGGCGAAAACCACAGCCAAACACTTTTTGAAAACTTTGTAGTTCATTATGGTTTTCCCGCGAGATTGCATAGTGACCAGGGAAGGAACTTTGAGTCCCAGGTAATCAAGGAGCTCTGTGACATTGCTAGCATGGAACGCTCTCGAACAACCCCCTATCATCCGCAAGGAAACGGAATGACGGAGCGCTTTAATCGCACTCTTTTAAGCATGTTGGGGACACTAGATGACGTCCATAAGCAAGACTGGAAGTCTTACGTCGCTCCTCTTGTGCATGCTTACAATGCGACCCGCCACGAGAGTACTGGTTTTGCCCCTCATTATTTAATGTTTGGCAGGTTTCCCTGACTCGCAGTAGATGCATTTCTTGGCATAAAACCTCCTGGTGAGAGTGGCAAGAATGCCAGTACATACGTTAGCAAACTCAAATCGAGATTGAATTTTGCTTATAAGACGGTTGCCAGAGAAGCAAAGAAACGAGCACATCACAGCAAAGATATGTATGACACAAAAGTCAGGGAGTCTGTAGTCCAACCGGGAGACATTGTCCTGATATGAAATGTCGGTCTTAAAGGCAAGCATAAACTCGCTGACCGGTGGAACCGGCAGCCTTATGTAGTTATAGCTCAACCAAATAAGGATATACCTGTGTTTGCTGTAAAGAAGGAACATGGTAAGGGTAAAGCTAAATTGCTTCATCGCAATTTATTGCTCCCATTCATGAGCATTCCTTCAAAACCGCACAAAGCAATGTCTGCTCCTAAAAGTACCAATAAAGGTGAAACTGAGCACCTGGATAAAATATCCAATACCACTCAGTTAAGTGACACAGGTACTGACACAGGTGAAACTGGGCACCTGGATAAAATATCCGATACCACTCAGTTAAGTGACACAGGAACTGACACAGGTGAAACTGGGCACCTGGATAAAATATCCGATACCACTCAGTTAAGTGACACAGGTATCGACACAGGTGAAACTGGGCACCAGGATAAAATACCCGATACCACTCAGTTACACGAGAATACTAAAATTGTAGGTGAGACTCGGCGACTGAACAATACCACACAGTCGGTGAATATGAAAGATAAGAAAACAGGCCCGTATATTATTCCTCAGAGGGGACCCGGGACATGTAAGTTAAATCCATTAGCGGCACCATTTGTGCCAAAGAACTTAGAAACCATTACCATTAGACGATCGAACCGTAAACGCCGAAAACCGAATTGGCAATTATCAGATAATTGGTGCTTGTAAAGTTGTCATATTTTGTTTTATCAATTATCAAAACACTGTAGAAAAATATAATTGGTTTTGTTGCCAGGAATGAATGGTAATGTCGAGGACGACATTTATAAAGTGGGGGAAAGTGCATGCGCACTAACCATATGCCTTGTCAGTCATATGTTTAATTTCATGGCGGCAGGTCGCCTTCCGCCCGTGTGTGAAATGAAGGTCTCAATATTTCTAATACAGGATATATTGTTTGTTGCAGGTATGTCCCATTACATTATCTCTCATGTTTTTTTAATAATAGGACACAGCAGCATTGCAAATTCTATTATTTTGCAGTTGCGCATTGATGCCTCTTTGTAGCTGCTGCGTGTCCATCTATCAATCTTGATTATAAATATATATGAGCCGACTCATGACGGAATGGTCTTTAGAGTTGATGCATTCGAAATGCATGTGCACGGCCGGCTGCGGTAGCTAGCCATGGCTCTTTATCTGAACGTTCCTCTGGATCCATGAATTGTGTCTATGAATATAGGAAGCCCTGATGATCTTGCGCTTATGCGATGCGCAGCCTCGGTTGATGCTTTGCTATGCGCCTATGCGTTAAGTACCTTTTCTTTATGGTCTGGTTCATATGTAGAAATAATGAGGACGCTACGCTGTTCGCTGATTATACAGACATTTTGTGAATTTGAATATTTGTCAGTCATATGTTTAATTTCATGGCGGCAGGTCGCCTTCCGCCCGTGTGTGAAATGAAGGTCTCAATATTTCTAATACAGGATATATTGTTTGTTGCAGCGTGGCTGGTACAAATAAAGCGGTTGAATATCCACTGGTTAATAGGCGTTTTTGTTATAATCAACATGACCCGCTTCGAACCCAGTAACAACTATAAGGAAATTACTTACACATTATGTACAGATCCGCAACAGAGATTGATATATCACAGCAAATGTAGATTACTATTAACCAAGTAGTTTTCGACATATAAATCTATGTCAGACAAAGATTTCAGACACAGTTTACTATATGGAACTTAGTCAAGGGCAGATAATTCATAATTGATGATGGAAATGTTGAAAACCACATGGAACAACTTTCCCAGATATAAAATATGAGGCAGGAAAAATAGCAGCAACTGTAGCACACATGTGAAATACACTTACAATAGCTAAGAGACACTTGTTCTCCTTCCAGGCAGCAATACAGCCAAGACAACCGATAATGAAGAGAAAAGCACCAACAGCAATCACTATGGCAGCAGGAATCAATGTTAGGTTTGCTGTTGTCAGTTCACTGAAGTGTTTGTAGGTGTGATACACCCAGGCACCCATAAATATTAGACCAGCACCAGCAGCCTGAAAAACAAAGGAAACTTTTATACATGTATATTCTTTTCATCCATGGTAAAACTAAATTTAGGAATGTTCTGCTGTACATAAGACAAGGTTGCCAATGTACCGGTCAGTATGAATATTGTTTTTTTTTGGGGGGTTGGGGGGAGAGGGTACGGCCCTTACCGGAGAACCCAGGGAAAAACCACCTGACCATCCATAAGCAGAAGTTGGCATTCCCACATGATCCGAGCGAGGCTCTAACCACAGCAGTGAGAAACCTAATTGGATTAAGAGTCAACTCTCCTATCCACCAGGCTACGTGGGCCCGCCCAGTATGAGTATTGACCAGACCACTGGTTAGTCATAATTGGTTGATTGATAGTTGATTGATGATTGAAATATGTATGGTCAGATTATGGTCATTGCTCTTATGGCAGCTGCTGTTTGCTGGACCCTATAACAGTGTCACTATAAGGTGGTATTAAAATGTGTTTGCTGTGCTACAATTATATATCAAAGGATAAAGAGACCTTACAAAAGCCATACAAAAGTTCATTACTGGTTCACTGAAATGTGTATAGTCAGATCAAGGTCACTGCCCTTACAGCAGCCTCTGTTTGTTGGACCCTAAAAACAGTGTCACTGCTAGGTGCTAGTAGTTCATTTTAAAATAGCCATCAGAGGAGATGGCAAATCCCTCGACCAAACCGCCATTTCTAAATTCTGTGTATTTCAATCGATATCATATATACATAGAATGAGAGCAAAGTAAAAAAAATGCAAAGATAGTATGAAATGTGACCAAAATAATGTGAAAACAAAAATAGGTATACTGTGAATGATTTTATTTTTGCGTGTTCTTTTATTTGTTTGTTTGTTTTTTTCCATTTTTGTCAAAATCATCTAATAATTACTTCTGATGTGATAATTTGTACAGGATACACAATATTTGCAAATACTTTGAATTTGTGAGTGTACATATTCAGAAATAATAGCAAACAATAAATGCCTTGTAAAGGTAAAAGAACTTGCTGTATGTTTATTGGGGTAAAAAATCAGCAGAGTAAAAGTTGTCCTTCTTGCAATGCTACACACCTTCTTGGTCCCTACCAAAAATTATCAAGTTATCTCAAACAGTGTGGGAGTTATGGCCTGCACAAGATTTTGGCATCAGGGGAGATAATAATGGAGAAAGTGAGAAAGTGAGAGTACTCTTGAACACGACATGCCTACTGGTCCTTATCTATCTACCAAATATTATTCAAACCACATACTCAAGGATTTAGCTTAGAAAATCATTCAGGGGAGGTAACGAGAAAACAACCACAGCAGAGGTTGTCTCTCTTGCATGTTACATAATGCTGTACTTTTCAGAGAGCTATATTTTAAATGACAAGGAAAATATGCTTTTTGTAGTTTTTTTCTTTTAACAAATTTAGAAAATGCACTAGAAAATGTGTATCATTCTGGACAAAAAAAAAAAAACAACAACAAACAAACAGGATTTTGCATAATAATACCCTTGATTTTTTTTTTTTTTTTTTTTTTTTTTTTTTCCATTTTCTAGCTTTTCTAAATTTATGTGTCTTAGAGTAAACTATCAAACATAAACTTTTACGTTTTTATTGTAATTAATTATTATGACATGTTATAATGTTAGCAAGTATGAAGCTACACAAAGAATGTTTTATTTTGTCTTATCTTGGTGACATAACCAATGTACCAATAATGTGCCTATGAACCACTTGAAGGATTATAATGATTTTATAATGTCCCTTCTAAATCAGTAAAACATTTGTCTGAGGAAAATCAGATTTATGACCACATACTTGGACCCAAAACATCTGGACAGGTGCGGAAATGCACATTTTAGAGACAGAGATAGAGCAGTAAACATGTAGAATATGTGAAGGATTTAACTTAATATAATATGTATTAAGGTAAGGAGAATTTATTTTTACTACGTTTAAATAAGCATGCATACAAGTTTGTACAGATGCTACTACCTTCATTGCATTTTCTACTCTGTGACATCTGTTCAAGTGTCTATTTCATTTTCCATGGATCCGTGACTGAAAATTTCTGCAGTCAGACTGACTGTTAATAGAAATTGTCAGTAAAAATGCATTATATTGGTTAATGATAACCCCCTTAAAGCTATTGAAGTCCTCTATCATGCTTGTGAGCTAAATTAAAGATTGGATGTATCAGTTTCAAGGAATAAAAGTCAAGTATGTGAGTCTTATTACAGGATGTGTATATGTTTAAATTTGCAACTACTTGCTTTCAAAAGTCTTTCATTGAATTCAAATAGGATATGATTATGATGTCAAGTCACAAGATGTGATCAGGAGTCAACAATGCTTTTCTCAGACACCTAAAATGATTTGCTATGCATGTATACATGTATATGGTGTTCTCAGCAAATATTCAGTCCAAAAAGGTAAGAGTGCCACAATCACAAGCCACAGCCCTTCCCAGACACCTAGAGGAAGAGGAAACAGGCAAAACCAAACAAGCGCAAGTCGAACAAATGTACGAAAAGCACTAAGATTAGCTCTCTCTTCCCCAAGCGAGGTAATTGCAGTGCTAAAAGGACTGACAAACACAAGAACAAAATAACACAAGGCAAGACTTAAAACAAATCGCCTAGTAGAATAAACCACACAAAGCAACAAAGAGTAAAACTAACACTGGGACCACTGTCTTAGAATGGTCAGTAGAATAAATCCATAATTCATGTTTTATTTTTTAATTATAATAGATGTCCATAATTTGGTTTTGGATATCCAGAACTATTTTGCGCATACAAATGTCATTTTATACACAGAATGGGTTTAGAAATTATTTCAATGATATGTCACCCCGCCATAACAGGCATCAATTTTGCAACCTCTTCACTGCCAGTATAGGAATCCAATCTGTAGTTGACTAAGCCAGCAGGCCTTGATATAAAAATAGTGAAAGGTGAAGAACAGTTTGAATATAAATTTAGCAAAAAAGGGGTCAAAAGGGGACAACTTTTTGTTCCTTTCATCTGCATCAGTTTGGTTTTACAGCCCTTCAACATTATTCCAATAATTATGAGGCAAGTAGGTGCCCTTAATGTACTTGCAAACATCAGGTAGGTGAAATGTGATTGGTCAATAGTCAAGTTATCTGTCTACCTCAAGTTCATTTTAGGCACATTTTATAATGTGCTTAAAATGTACCTGAAACTGTGTACCTAAAATGTACTTTTGGGTACATATTAGGCACTTTGGGCACATATCAGGTACCTCTGGCACATATTAGGCACATGGAGTACATTTAAGGTACATGTATGATGATCATGTTTGTTGTAATTACATGTACAGTGAAATATGGGTACATTTTAGGTACACGGGCACATTTTAGATATTTCAGGTACATTTTTGGTACTGTAGGTACATGTATATTTAGGGTACACCAGGTACATTTTAGGTACTGTAGGTACATACAGGGTACACCAGGTACATTCTAGCTACCCAGACACATTTTAGGTATTTCAAGTACATACAGGGTACACCAGGTAAATTCTGAGTACCCAGGCATATTTTAGATATTTCAGGTACAATTGTATATTTTAGGTACATTCAGAGTACACCAGGTATATTTTAGGTACTGTGGGTACATACAGGGTACACTAGGTATAGTCTAGGTACCCAGGTACATTTTAAGTATTCAGGTACACTATAGGCACTGCAGGTACACTGGGTACTTTCTTGGCACACGGAGTACTTTTTAGGTACATGTAAAGATATAAAAAGCTTGAAGTACAAAATAGATATATTCTATACATGTACCTATTTTGTATCAATTTGGCCCATGTTTCAGATAGTGGGCCAATTCTATACAAAAAAGGTATACTTTTTTTGTGCCTATTTTGTGCTTATTTTGTACCCCAAAAATGTGCTTATTTTGTACTTTTTTTTTCACTATGGGATGTCTCAAACAATGCTTGATGAATGGCAATGGCAGTGGTGTGCAGTATATCTAGGTCTACATTTTTTGCCCAGGTCTGTCTGTCTGAATATTTATTTCACTTTTACCACTCTCTGAGCAAATGATGCAGACTACAGGATTTGATATTTCATGCAAATTGTCTCCACTGAAGACAATTTGCATGACATGTCAAAACCTGCAGTCTGGGAAAAATATGAAAAATATTACAATATGATGTCTACTGATAAAATTTTACCCAGAGTGCTACGAGTTAAGCAGCATCCCTTTAACCCTTTCACTACTGCATACAGGGAAAAATGGCTCTGCAAACAATGTAGATCCTGATGAGATGCCTCATTACAAGCCGTCTCATCAGGATCTGCATTGTTTTTCTTTCAGTTCAAATTTTGTCAAATTTTCTTCTCTAACAACCCTTTTGATATAACATTTGAATGGCTTTCACCTGTGTCTGCCCTGTCAAACCAGCTGTCAGGAGTCTGCAGTCAGAAAGTTTATGACTATAATCAAGTGGCATATAACTTTCTTATATGCCACTTGCTATAATAAATTAGCTCTACTGCTGGGATGTAGTGGTAAACCTCATAGTCAGAGAACAGCCAGTGGGAGCAAAATTCCTGGGCCAACCTGTAGACCTGTCCTAGTTTTTCAAGGTAATGGTTTGAAACTGGCACCATAGTAAGAATAGCCAGAGCATATAGCCTCAGCATGTGCATAAAGGTCATAGAACTCTGATTGAATTATTTTTGTTAGAGTTACATACCCTTGATTTATTTCCTATAGGCTTCAAATTTGAAGCAAAGTAGGAACATAGGCTGGGCATGTGAATAAAGGTCACAGAAATCTGGTCATTTTTTTATTATTAGTTACATACCCCTGATTTACTTAGAAATATGACCTGAGTTTTATTAATATATTTTTATCTACCTGCAACGAAGTGGAGGAGGGCATATAGTTTTTCTCTCCGTCGTACATTCATGTGTCTGTGTCCGGATGTGACTGTCTGTCCATCTATCAGTCCGTTTAATTTTATAGAACTGTTCGTGTCTCCACAACTCCTACAGTTTTCAAAGTAATGGTTTGAAACTTGCACCATAGAAAGGAAATAGTCTCAGCATGTACATAAAGTCACAGAACTGATTTATTACTGTTAGAGTTACATACCCTTGATTTACTTCGAAAATTTTGTCTTATACTCATGACATAAGAGGGTTCATGTCTCTGCAATTTCCCCTACAGTTTTCAAGATAATGATTGTCCCCATCACTTGTTTTTTCTTTTTTTTTAAGCGTGGAGATATTGTGAATGCCTCCATCTGTCCATCAGTCACGCTATCTCCTCCTAAACAATTGGGCAGAATTTAACCAAACTTGCTACATGACTTCTCCTCACGGTAAGGGTGTGCCAGAGCAAAATCATTTTTCCATCCGTCTGTCCATCGGTCTGGCGTCTGTCCATCTGTCCGTCACACAATCTCCTCTTAAACCATTGGACGGAATTTAACAAAAATTGCTACATCACTTTCCCTCGTGGTAAGGGTGTATGAGAGCAATATTAATTTTTCATCTGTCTGTCCCTCCAGCAGTCCTGCCATCTGTCCATAACGCTATCTCCTCCTAGACCACTAGGCAGAATTTAACCGTACTTGCTTCATGACTTCCACTCATGGTAAGGGTGTGCGAGAGCAAAATTATTTTTCCATCCCTCCATCCATCCGTCTGCATCTGTCTATCACGCTATCTTCTCCTAAACCACTGGGCATAATTTAATCAAATTTGCTACATGACTTCCCATCATGGTAAGGGTGTGCAAGAGCAACATTATTTTCCTGTCTGTCTGTTTGTCCCTCTGTCCATCCATCTATCCATCACACAATCTCCTTCTAAACCACTATGCGGAATTCAATCAAACTTGCTACATGACTTCCCCTTGTGGTAAGGGTGTGTGAGAGTAAAATTATTTTTCTGTCCGTTTGTCCATTGGTCCATCCAGTATCCGTCTATCTGTCCACCTGACTGTCTTCTGCTAAACCACTGGACGGAATTTAACCAAACTTGCTACATGACTTCCTCAGTGAGTCACATGGTAAAGGTGTGCAAGAGCAATGTAACTTTTCCGTCCCAGGGTCTGTCCATCCGTTTGTCTGTCCATCACGCTATCTCCTCCTAAACTGCTGGGTGAAATTTAGCCAGACTTGCTACATGACTTCCCAGCGTGGTAAGGATGTGCGAGAGCAACATTATTGGTCACTTCTCTCTGCTTAGTGGTGAAAGCCCGGGGATTTGCAATGGCATGCCTTCGACAGCTCAATCTAGTTTGAAACTTGCAGCATAGTAAGAATATAGGCTGGGCATGTGCATTAAAGTCACAGAACTCTGATCAAATTTTATTGCTAGCATTACATACCCTTGATTTGCTTAGAAATATGGCTTTTACACATGGCATAGTAGGGTTCGTATCTCGGTAACTTCTACAGTTTTCAAGATAATTTGAAACTTGCAGCAAAGTAAGAATATAGGCAGGATATGTGCATGAAGGTCACATAACTCTGATCAAATTTTCATTGCTAGAGTTACATACCCATGATTTACTTAGAAATGTTAATGAAAACACTCTTCTTTTGCTTTTTGTTCAGAATAATAAACCTAAAAAGCCAAACTGGCAGTATTGGGGGCATTCATCCCCTTTAGGGATCGTCTACTTTTGTTCTGTTTTTGTTTTCTCTCCTTTATACCTCCTTCTTTTTCTTCATTGCAATACATGGATGAATTAGTGTCAAAGATTTTTCAGCTTCAGTAGAAGACTGGGTCTTCAAACCAAGGTTGGGCGGCAAATTCCACCCCCGGTATTTACCAGTGGCATTTGCCGGTATTTACCTGTCTGGAAAATACTCCTCAAGTGGCAAATACTGGCAAATACCGGCAAATTAAAATTTTTTTGGCCTTAAAAAACTGCAGAAGTCTTTAAACAAGTTGCATTGAAATAGTATAAGCAAACTAGATGAGTAAGAATGTTAAAATCATTAATTATATAAGGTTACCACCCTGAAGAATAGAAGAAATCTCAATATAAACATGTAACACTGCCAAAAAGTGTATCTAAGACAAAAATTTTGAAATTATTTAAGCAACAAATGGTCTTTAATTAAAAAAAAAAAATCATGTAGGCCTTTATCTCAATAGTAGAAATTCACCTGTGCACCTGGCCACTGACATTTACCATAATGACCCTAAGTTTTTGTGCTGGCAGACCATGTCAAAAAGAGCAGACCAAGATCATACTGAACAGTCTGATTAGGATCTTAAATGTTTGCCAGGCCATCTGCATCTTTTAAACTCACTTCTGTATGGTAAAAGTATGTTTTGCAAAGTTTAGGATATTTACATCACTTTACTATATTCAAAATTTTTAGGAGTTTTAGTGTACATGTAATTAGCAAGACTACCTGTATGGTCTAATTACTAAAACAAATCCCAGGACAATTGTTTGTTCAAGAGGGTACTTGATAGCCAGGGGCAAGATGTCATAAATGAATGCATATAGACAATAAGTCTAGGTGAAAGTAAAAAGGTGTCATAGGTAAGGCTTGAGTTATAGTATGGCTTCAAACCTGATATACCCTGGAAGTCAGAAAATTTCTGGTTATAGTCACCTCTAAAATCTGCACTATTCACAACAGTATCATACTACTATTCATCATGAAGCAAAAAGATCCCATTTGGAACTTCTTTGCTGTTGTTGAACAAGACAACAAAACCAGTGCCAGTTGCATCGACTGTACTTCACTTAACTGAATTTAATATTAAAGTAAACTTAAACCAGAGTTAAACTGCAATCAGTATAATGTAAATACTAAGTCAACTATGTAGCCCCTATTACAGACATTGTCCATAGGTTGATACTGAGGGTAGGGTTTTGTCTTACTTCTAGGGTGGTAAATGCCAATTTCCAGTATTTGCCAGCATTTACCAGTATTTGCCGGTATTTACCGGTAAATACCACCAGCATGGAAAATACTCATATTTGCCGGCATTTTGCCAACCTTGCTTCAAACTCTGTAAACACCCGAGAGTAACCAAATATATTGTGGGAAAGGGGTATTTGGGATTACCGAAATCCAATGTTTACCGGAATCTACCGGAATCCAATAATTAAATTACCGAAATCCAACTATATTATCAAGTTTACTATGATTTGTGTAAATTTAGACATATACACTATTATGTAATATATAAACAGATAATATGGCCAAGTTTGGAAGAATTTTTTGGAATAATAACGATTTTATTAACGTTTCTTACAATTTCGGAATCTGCCGAAATCCAATATTAATTACCGAAATCCAACTATATTATCAAGTTTACCATGATTTGTGTAAATTTAGACATATACTGTTAAATGATATATAAACAGATATGTCCAAGTTTGGAAGATTTTTTTTAATAATAACGATTTTATTAACGTTTTTATAATTTTCATAGGTTCAGTTACTTCCCTTCGTAGCTTAGCTCTGTGACGGGTACATAGAAATACGGGGGAACACAGCGAAACATTACTTTTAGTCTGGGCAGATAACGAAAGAGGGCAAATAGAGATAAAATATAGCAAGACATGTTTTATACTTGCACTGTTTTATTCCACAATTAAATAATCCATTCAATGTAATAAAGTCTCTCTCTCTCTCTCTCTCTCTCTCTCTCTCTCTCTCTAAACAGCATAAAGTATAAAAACACAATGTATATTCAAAAATCTATTTGTTAAACTAAACAATTTGAAGAATCAACCATATATCTTCCACGCCATACGAAAACATGTCCTCAGACATATGTGGACAGCGAAGGCCCAGATGGCAGACTGCGCGGATTCACAGCCTGATCAGGGTCTTCACTGTCTGCTAACAGACTCATTGGATACTGGATACAATAACTGAACTATATATTAACCCATTTACAAAAGGACATAAGCAAATACTGTAGCTCCAGATCAAACGCCACGGAACGCAGTGTCTGGTCCAGAACTACACTATTTGAGTTCACCAGGCTTAAATAACTATCTACCAGACATAGCTATATAACGCACAGAATCTGTAACAACCCTCCCTACACCGGGAAGGGCTAAACGCCGCGTAAGGTTGTTACTGGCCAATGCGTTATATGCGCACAAAAAGGTGTAGACCCGGATCAAACCATTTCTGGGAAAAATAAGAAATAATAACAAATTGTCGTCTGTTGAATTAGCCATGGGTCAGCTTATACAACTCTATTCAGTTTGTGTGGGAGAGTTTTTAGTTTGTATGCAATTCAATGCAAAAAAAAAAAAAAATCAGACCCTGATCTGATGCTGTATTCTGTGTCATCTGCTGAATTAGCCGAGAAAGTGGTAAAGGTTAAGCTTGCACAAATCCATTTAAATGAAGTATTTGTGGGAGAGTTTTACAATCGTTAGGCTACCGATTTGCATGCAGTTATATGCAAAACAAAAAACAAACAAACAAAACCAATACTGTGCTTTATATCTTGACATTTCATGCTTGATATCGTCACCAGTGGAGACAATTTGCAGGAAAAAATCAAAGCTTTATTAATTGGAAAAATATGAAAAATGTTTCGCTGTGTTCCCCCGTATTTCTATGTACTCGTCACATAGCTAAGCTACGAAGGGAAGTAACTCCACCTATGAAAATTATAAAACGTTAATAAAATCGTTATTATTCCAAAAAATTCTTCCAAACTTGGACATATCATCTGTTTATATATCATTTAACAGTGTATATATCTAAATTTACACGTATCATGGTAAACTTGATAATATAGTTGGATTTCGGTAATTTATATTGGATTCCGGTAAATATTGGATTTCGGTATTCCCAAATACCGGTGGGAAAGGGGTTTTATTTGTACATGTTCTTATTTTTTTTACTTTTTTCCTACTATCTCTCCATTGTAATACATATGGAATTTTATGTCAATATTTTCTAAGGAGCTACTGCACCTATGACAGGTGCAGAAAAATACTGATACCTTAGTTTACTCTTGTAATTCAAATCTGTGCTGAAGTGCTTGTTTATCAAGAATTCCAGTATTTAGTAATTTATGAAAGAACATATGACCAGAACAAATGCAGACACAAAGTTTTCTCAAAGATATTTTATGAGACGTTTATAAAAGAAATGTTGAAAACTTGTAAAACATTATGTTCAAAATTAATTTACACACATACACAAAAAAATATTACATTGTAAATATTGAGATTATTTGTGTGTTCCTATTACTCATACAAAAAAATTATATTAGTTCAGATAAGGAGGATGCCCTGAAACAATGTTTTAGTCATTTCAAGTGGCAAGATGGTCATGTAAACTAAAGCCAGTGGCCAGTCAGCTGGACAGATCAGCCACATGCTGTAATAATGGCTTCTTGTGAAGTATTTATCACCCTCACAAGTAATTAATGCCAATCACTGAAAAGTTCTCCAGGACTAAGGAGTTGGTAGTCTGTAAAACCTGGGCTGGGCTCATTGGGCTGGGCCCAAATTTGGGCTCAATTTTGGGCTCGAATAAAATAGGAGCATGTAAAGGGAAAGGTTAATTAGGGTGAGTACCCAGACATCATTTATCTGGTAAGGTCAGGTCACTGCACTTGAAACCTTTAGGTCTGTGGTGCTGTTGATATTTTAATGGGCTTCTTCCCACCAGATATCCCATGAGAGGTGGTGTCAAAAGTTAATGCTGACTAAAATAGGATGCATTGCAATTCTAGTCCTCCAAGTGTATTTTTTTTTATTTATTTAACGTTGCTTATCATATCCGTAGTTAGTTGCTGTAGTAGTTTAGTTTCATTGCCCTTCAAAAGGTATTTAACTCATATTGAGCCAAGTCAATGGTTAACTATTATATATACTGACCCAAACAAGAAGCGTTGTCTTGTGTCAACCATACATGTCTTGAAAATGTGAGTTTGTATTGAATTCAAATATGTTTGAAAATATTGATTTGGCTTTCCGATTTTTGATTATCAACAAACAAAAGCTTTAAGTTTACTTTCATGATGGTAAATGAAGTGTCCGTGTAAATATTTACTTTTTACATTGCAAAACGTGAATTTCAAGACGACGTTTCTTTTTGGGGGCCAGTATAGTAGAGCAGATCGAAGGCCAACAGCCCTATCCTTCTGAAATTTACTGGTAGGGTTGTGCACCCTTACCGTGAGAGGGAGTCATGTAGCACCTTTGGTTAAATTCTGCCCAGTGGTTTATAAAGAGATAGCGTGATGGACGGACAGACAGATGGACAGGCGGACGAACAAAAAAAATTGAATATGTCTATTTTACTACCCACAGATTTGTCTAAAATTTCCGACTGAGTGGCAAACAGTGCAGAATCTGGGTCTTCACTGTTTTCTCAGGCCTGTCTCTCGAATACCTAGGGCAATTACGGTAGCTGTAGCTGAAAGCTGCTGTTCAATGTCTTCAGAAGCATACTATTTGCTATTGAACACTGAATATTTATAATATGTCTGACAAAAGGTTATGCCAACACTTTCACTAATTGGCCAAGGCATTAGTCTATTGAATTAAATGATGACTGCATAAAAATGCATTACTTGTACCTATAGATTTAAATGAAATTAAACTTTTCTCTCTGATACCAAATTAAAAAAAAAAAGTGATGGGCATATTGTGAGCACCTCCGCCTGTCCGTCCGTCCTACCGCATGCACAAATGGGTATTTAATGGACATTATCAATGTATTTGAATGGGATTTATTCCGTTAACCACTTAAAATTTGACCTTATGTGGCTAAAAAGTGATCGTATGTGGCTATTTTCTAACAACACAGGTATGCTTTATACTGATGGTAGCCACATAACTGTCCATTCGTTACAATGTGTGCCCATCTGTCCGTTCGTCACGCTATCTCCTCCTATACCACTGAGCGGAATTTAACCAAACTTGCTACATCATGGTAAGAGTGTGCGAGAGCAACATTATTTTTCTGTCCGGCCTGCCGGTGTCTGTCCATCTGTCCGTATCTCCTCCTAAACCACTGGTCGCAATTTAACCAAACTTGCTACATGACTTCCCCTCATGGTAAGAGTGTGTGAAAGCAAAATTATTTTTCCGTCCGTCCATCCGGCCGGTCGACGTCCGACCATCTGTCGGTTATCTCCTCCTAAACCACTGGGCGCACTTTGGTTTAACCAAACTTGCTACATAACTTTCCCTCATGGTAAGAGTGCGAGAGCAAACTCATTTTCCCGTCTGTTCGTCCATTTGTTACAATGTCTGTATGTCCATCCGTCCGTCACGCTATCTGGATCCTCCTAAACCATTGGGCGGAATTTAACCAAACTTGCTACATGACTTTCCCTCATTGTAAGGGTGTGTGAGAGCAATATTTTTTTGTCCGGCGTCCAGCATCCGTCCATCTGTCCATCATGCTATTTCCTCCCAAACCATTGGGCGGAATTTAACCAAACTTGCAATAAGGCTTCCTTTCAAGGTAAGAGTGTGCGAGAGTGAGTCCATCCACCTGTCTGTCTGTCCATCCGTCATGCTGTTAGCAACATTAGCATGGAGTGTGGGGATTTGCGATCCGTCCATCCGTCATGCTGTTAGCAACATTAGCACGGAGTGTGGGGATTTGCGATGGTGCGCCAGACTGCGCATTCTAGTTTTGGTTTAATTTTAGTGGATTATCAATACGGATTATAAGAATAACTAGAATGCGCAGTCGATGGTGCGCCCTCACAAATCTCCATGCTCATTGCTAATGTTGCATGACTGACTGACGGATGGTCTTCTTCTTCTTGTACACCCTTGCCATATGGGGAGGTCATGTAGCAAGTTTGGTTAAATTTCGCCCAGTGGTTTAGGAGGAGATAGCATGATGGAGAGATTGATTGACAGATGGACACACAGAAAAAATAATATTGCTCTTGCACACCCTTCTCATGAGGGGATGTGATGTAGCAAGTTCGGTTGAATTCCGCCCAGTGGTTTAGTAGGAGATAGCGTGATGGACGACAAACGCACGGACGGACTCACTGAAAAATAATGTTGCTCTCGCACACCCTTACTTATGTGCATCAGCAGGTCTAAATACTGCAAGCATCTGGTTTTATAACATCAGGCATTGAGGTTACAGTCACTAACCTTCTTTGATCTCATATAACCTGTTATCAATCGAGCCCAGTCCAAAATCGAGCCCAGCCAAAAACTGAGCCCAGCCCAGGTTTAACAGACTAGGCTCTGATCTACTGACCTCCCATAAATGTCAAAACACCTGATGCCAATCCTATGGTGTGAAATTTATTTATACTGCATTGAAATAAAGACTGTTCCTTTTCTGGGAATAAATTATGTATAGCAGAATGTCATTAAAACAAGTTTAAGGTTTGCTTCAAAATGAATATGGGAATGGTGATTATTAAATTATTTTACTGAAATGTGAAGAGAATGAAAAAATAATAATACAATTAATAAAGGAGCTTATTTGGTATCCTACACGATGAGGATCAGACAAAACTCAACTCATTTAGAGGTGAAATTGATTAGTGTTTCTGTGAAAAGCTATGTCCACTGACCACACACACACACACAGAGAAAGAGAGTGAGCAATCTATCGCTATAAAGATTTGAAATATATGAATAGATATGAAATCTTCGTAGTTGTATATGAAAAGGGCACCTTTTTGCAACTGAATATATGAATAGTTATATATTTTGATATTTCCAGAATATATGATAGGTAGGGTCACAAATATTCCAGCCGCACATCTGTACCATAAAACTGTTTGAAAGATGATGCCAAGATCTATGCTGCTGTATCAAATCAGGCCGCAGTAAATAGAGTTCAGACAAGTCTCAATAAAGCTTTTGACTGGGCCAAAATATAACAAATGCTCTTTAACATTGTCAAATGTTATCATTTACATATTGGTAGCCACAATATTGATACCAAATACACAATCAAATCAAAAGACCAGGCAACAGAACTAGAAACTATTGAACAAGAGAAAGATTTGGGGGTTATAATAGATCAAAAATTAACATTTAGGGACCATGTCAACTCAAAAGTGAACTCAGCCAATAAAAATCTAGGTATTATTTTTAGAACCTTTACATTTATAGATGAGGAAATGTTCCTGAATCTGTGTAATAAGGAATTTTTGGATCTTTTAGAGTTTTGTTAAATAGACAATTAAATTATAATTATTTCATATCTTTATCAATTAATACTTATCAATAATTGTGTTGTGTTAATGTGTTTCAATAGCCTAAAGTTTTCTCAAGGAACTGTTTTACAATCTACTATATTTACTTAACAGTTTTATGTTCATTTTATTACATTGATGTATATTTTGTTAAATGTACTTACTCCAATCTATGCATCAATTGCTGTCAATATTAAAATAACATCAAAAAGACTGAAAAATGCCCAATAATATTGTTACAGCACCCACCCTCAATACCTTTAAAAGCAGGCTAAATAAACACTGGCACGGGCATCCATCTAAATTTGATCCACCACCCAACCAGAGAGATTCGTCGATACTGTCAGAACACATCTACAGAAGAGTGACTAATCCTGAGGGTGAGTTATGGTGAGTTGAGTGAAATTTGTGGGTCTAATGTTAATTTCCATTTGTTTTTCTGGTAGATAGTTAGATATTTTGTAAAATTATGTAAACCATACATCATTTAAAAGATTTTGCTAGCAGAGCTGCTCAACCTTAGGGACACGAGGATATAGGTTTCCAGCAAAAAAAAACAAGAAAAGTAAACCCACGCCGACGACTAGTGTACACCGACCATTCCTCTTCACCTTGTTTAATACATGAATAATTATTACGTTTACCCAAAAAATAAATCCAATCACTGTCAGGCATGTCTTTGAAGTTACACTAGGCCAAGTCGCCATTTTCTTAGATATGAATGAAGGTGTTTGATTTGGGTTCTTCTCGAGTCTTTTCACAAATATATTAATGGATATCCGGTGTCATGTGAGCCTGAGAGATCAGTCTGATTACCGGGACACCCAGAATGGTCGGGTATAAAAGCCAAGTCCGATCCGATCCGCCGATCATTTTTCTGCCGATCATAAATTTTATTTTTGTCATTATATCTAAACTATGATTCAAATGTCCAGTATATCAGTTTTATATTATCATATATTGCTTAATTAATATTCGACAAAAGATATTTCTTTTTTCGATGCCTTTGGATTTGATTTTTAAGCAGTTTTCTGTCTTCCAGGGGTATAAAAGCCAAGTCCAGTAAATATAAAAAAAAAATCATAGTTTTCTCAGTAGTGAAGCTAATATACAGCTCTGTCTCAGAGAATAAATGGTCACTATAACATAATTAGTTTCTTGTATATGAAAATTATGTCATATATAAGCTATTTTAGCCTCTTTTTTTCTGTCCATCTTTGCTTTGCACGCGTACTATTCTAAAAATAGAAACGCCGGATCGCAACGACTATGAAAGATACTAAACGACCCAACTACCACTGTACAAAAAAAAAAAAAAAAAAAAAAAAAAGACAGGGAAGAAGACGAAAAGGAGAAATACCATCAGTACAGATATTAATATCTATTAGATATTCTTAAAACACTATCTTCCGCGGTCAGAAAATTCCCCAATTTCGTCTCATTTCAGGACGTTGTTGTAAGAATCGTCATTGTTTACAGGTCTATTTTATAGATGCGTCTAATTTGGTAAACAAACTGATTTTATTGAAACATAGGCATATGCTTGTTGAATCACAATGCAAATGAACAAAATTTCAGCATTTATAGTTGTTTGTTCTATAAAAGGACATAATAGAGACAAAAAATCAAGAACTCTCTCTCGGCTATTTTTCTTCCGAGCAGGGCTTTTATACCCCTGAAACGAGAAAAATTCACTCTCAATCAAAAACTAGAGCAATGATTTTAATAATATCGTTGCTGTAAATAACAATTATATAATATGACCATATAAAACCCATATACTGGACATTTGAATCATAGCTTATATTAGATATAATGACAAAAATAAAATTTATGATCGGCAGAAAAATGATCGGCGGATCGGATCGGACTTGGCTTTTATACCCGACCACCCAGAATACCCGAAGACACCCAGGATATCCTTTTATTTTGGAATATTTATCTTAAATATTTTTGGAATATTTATCTTAAATATTATAAGAAAGATGTATATTACTTGTAAATAATGCGGATAGCTACGAATAAACAATGCGAACTAAAATCTGTTTAAATATCAAATCACCGTTGACACGATGGTTGGTCTGATCACCCCAGGATACCCCAGTACACCTTTATTAATACCCTAGGACACCTTTATTGTATTGAGCAATTCTGTTTTCAATCTTTTGTTGCCAGAATGGGCAATATCCTATTATCTAAGCCGCGGCACATGTAAATTCGTAGTATTTAAAGACACATATTCCAGCAAACTTTTCTCAAAACATGGTGGAGATCGTCGTGGAAGGAGAAGTACTGCATGTCATGGCTCTTTAGAGAAAGTACGAATTGCTTACTACTCCCAAAACTTGATCAAAACCAAAATTCTCAGAAACACTGTCAACTTCTTATCTGGAACTCAGCCACATTATTCGGATCATTAACTGAGCTGAAAATTCAGATGGATGTTAAATCAACACATGCTTAAATGGTGCTAGGTTGAAACTTTGGAATCGACCGAGTGTAACTTTATCGACAATACAAAGTTACGATATACTACTACTATTTCATCCCCTCCCTCTCCCCAGGTCGGGTATGAAACCCACAGACCGGAACCCCGTGACCGAGACCCGGCACCGTGACCAAAATTTCTATCCTGGATTGCAAGACTAATATGTTTTTAACTTTGTTCATTTTGAGTTTATATTATGAAGTATTAAATATACATTATCCAACAAAAAGAAATTTTAGATCGGACCTGTAGTTATTTTTTAAACTCAGATTTATTGTTTCAAGAGGTATGAAACCCACAGACGATCCATTCTCCGGTTTTTTGAAGTTTTTTCTATAATCTTCGATAAAGAATCTATTTCGTTGTTACACAGGTCTTTCAAATACAGGAATAAATTATATATGGCTAGCTGAAGCTATTACAGAAACGTTAAACTGTTGAATTTTACGATTTTCATATATTTATTATGTTTCTAAAAATAGAACAGATAGAAAATTTGATAATAACCACAATGTCCCTAGTCTACAGAAATGTACCGAATGGTAAACACTCATACAGTTAGTGCATACAAATGCAAAATGAGCTAATTGTGTTATATACAGAAATACGAACTAGCCTGAATTGAATAATAATAATAATTATTATTCTATTATAATAATTATTATTGTTATTATTATTATTATTAATCTTATTATTATTATTATTATTATTAGAATTGGAGGAAATAAACATAATTATTATTATATATATTGTTATTGCAGCAGACTTCCGTTGCATATAGAGTGCTAACTTAGTTTTATATATATAATAAAAATAGTAATAATGAAGAAAAATAATTATTAGTGCGTGAATGCACATGCTGATCCGTAACATTGTTATCTGCCCAACTCCACAGATGCTTGTCTATTTCTTTGCTAAACCTATTTACTGCAGCAAACAACAAAGGTCCATATCACAGTGCGCGAATGCGCATGCTGATCTATATCTTTGTTATCTGCCCAAACCACAAATGCGCAGAATTGTCTATTTCTTAATTAAATCTATTTATTGTAGCAAACAACAAAGGTCATTATCATAGTGCGCAAATGCGCATGCTGATCCATACCTTTGTTATCAGCCAAACCCCACACATGCGCAGGCTTTTCTATTTCTTTGTTCTTATATTACATGCCAAACGTAACCATTATAGATGATGATGATGATGATAATAATAATAATATTAATAATAATAATATTATTATTTAATTCAACCTAGTTCGTATTTTCTAACATTATATTTCTGTATATAACACAATTAGCCTATTATGCATTTGTATGCACTGACTGTATGGGTGTTTACCATTCGGTACATTTCTGTAGATTAGGGACATTGTGGTTATTATCAAATTTTCTACCTGTTCTATTTTTAGAAACATAATAAATATTTGAAAATCGTAAAATTCAACACTTTAATGTTTCTGTAATAGCTTCAATTAGCCAAATATAATTTATTTCTGTATTTGAAAAACCTGTGCAACAAAGAAATTGACTCTTTATCGAAGATTATAGAATAATCTTCAAAAAAAACGGAGAATGGATCGTCTGTGGGTTTCATACCCCTTGAAACGATAAATCTGAGTTTAAAAAATAACAACAGGTCCGATCTAAAATTCCTTTTTGTTGGATAATGTATATTTAATACCTCATAATATAAACCCAAAATAAACAAAGTTAAATACATATTAGTCTTGCTATCCAGGATAGAAATTTTGGTCACGGTGCCGGGTCTCGGTCACGGGGTTCCGGTCTGTGGGTTTCATACCCGACCCTCTCCCCATCACCATCGTGTGAACATCGTCATAATAACTAACTAACCATGACTGATTTATTGCCTGCAGTACTTCTCAACGCTTTGAGACAGTACAAGTTCGCCGAGTCCCCATTATGGAGAATGGCGGACGGGAAAGATCACGTCAAGATAGAGGTGACTTTCCGAAAAACAACAACCAACCAACGTTTCGACAAGAAGGGGGCTGAAAGTAGGAGGCGGCCTACACCCCCTGCTGGCGAGTGGCCTCGCCAGCACACAGCTGCAAGACGTCCACCACCACCACCGACGACGACCAGACCGACGCTTCCAGCACCGAGACAGGAGAAGGAGACATCACCACCATCAACACAGATTCTACCAGACACTACAAGATCTACAATCACACACGACCGCACGCAGAAGACAGCCATCATAGAGCCAGCACCTATCATCACTAGACCGACCACACCGCCTCCTACTCCAGAGAGTCCGCCGAAGAAGAAGAGTAGAGTTTCTTCACCAAACAGAGTCAACATTGAACCGCCGAAGGAATACAACTACTTCGAGTTCAAGAATCCTGACTGGTATCCAGTAGTTGAAAAATACGAGATACTAGATGTTCGTGGCTGCAAACTCACTGACTTCTCCTTTTTTATCTTCAAGGCGCAGAGAAAGTACAGACCCAACGAGACCATCAACGTAGATCTGCCGGCCTATTTCGTGTTCCATCATCAACACCACAGAGTTGTCTTCATGAAAGGCCCAACATCCAAGTACTACGTTGAAGAGTGGTACGACGCCGTTGAGAAGAACTTCGAGAAGGCAAAAGTTATGGATTGCACCGAAACACCGTGGCACAACTTCCTCATAAATGTGTGTTACGACGCGGCAGGGAAGATCCCACTCGTTCGCCTTGTACCAACGGGATTCAAGCAATGATCAATGCGGACCTGGGTGAGGACACCCAACAAACTCTAGGGTGAGGACACCCGCTTAACTTATGGGTGAGGACACCCTCTCGGCACCTGGGTGAGGACACCCTCTCGCCTCTGGGCGAGGCTACCCTCGCGGCTCCTGGGTGAGGACACCCACCTTGCATCCTTTTCCGGCGTCTGACCGACCGACAGAATAGAATAGAATTTATTGAATTGCACAGTTATATACTCAGCAAGTGGGTTAAAGGCAAATGACATGCAATATACACAATTACATCGCATATAAATACATGAACATTAACATTCTCACACTTTCATCCATCCACATACACACATTATTGCATTATAAATGATGATAAAAGTTGAGTTGATAAGTGGTTTGGAGATTTAAGACTCATGATAGAAAAACAAATTCATTAATTGTATTTTATTATATGGAAATCTATGAAATATAGAAGATTATCAACGACATAGTGGCTAGTGGACAATGAGTGTAACTTACTCTCGGCTAGAACTGTGTACCTAATGCATTATGCAGTCGGAATTGACACGCATTTGATACGAGATTAAAGGTTCAAAACTTCTTCGGCTGATAGTCAAAATTCTGCAACTTACAGGCTGGACTGCTACTCTCGCACGAGGTCTGGACACGCACGAGGTCTGGACGTGCACGCACTCCGTGTCTGGGCGAGGTGACCAAGTTATGAATTATAACTAGGCACCGTTTCAAGCCAACCCAGTAGTCCAGTAAAACTAATCCAGATTTATCTGGCGCTGCCTCTATGTGACTCAGTTGCCTGGCAGCGTTAAAAATCTGAAAAACTGAAAAACTATTTCATTCATTACAACTGGTTATTCATGATTTACATAGTAAATAAATAATAGTTATACCTGTATCACGTTCTATTTATAGCTGACCTACACAATGTACATACACTGTGCAGGTCAACTAAATATATATTTATAAATATTATAGTAACTAATAGTTGTAGACCTCTGGGCCCTATAGTGGTTCAAAGGTCTACAATTAAATCGGTTGGCCTGTGAACTGCTAACACAGAACACAGACCAACACAAAGAGAAATGGGGAAAATTTGAATATTGACCTGTGAGCCGTGTAGACGACAACACAGGTCAATACAGTCTGATCAGGGTGATAGTATGAGAGGGGCTCCTCTTCCTAAAAAAGCTTGTATTTCGTTTCGGCAAGTTAAAATTAGAAAGAGGAGACAAAAAGGTATGAAAGAAGTAAGAAAGGTTTACATGTAAATTAATAATACTTTTCTTTTGCAGAGATGGCGGTATTAATATATATATTTCGATCTCTTGCAGATTACGACCTTTTACAGCTCTCTATACGCATACAGTTAACACTTGAGCTTGAAACATAAAAGGGATTGAAATCGTATGTCTGAGGACCAATCAGAAAGAGCCTTTCTGAAGCAGTTCGGGTAGGATGTCCTCCCTCACGTACGATCTAAGATCCACTTTTAGCGACAGGCTTCAGTGATATACCCAGGGAAGCGAGGGATTTTTTAGAATATGCTTTTCCAAAACACTATTTTGTAAATAAACTACGTAGAAAGAATTTATTTTACCTAGTCTTTTTATATTAAATTTAATCATGCCAAACTTTCAAGTAGTTAAACAAACTGGATAAACGATAGCAGAGCGGAAAGGCAAAAAAAGGAACAGATGGATAATATATGTTCAACTTTTCCTTTTTGACACCATAAAACTAATAAATATATATTTTCAATTTATTTACAGGTTATTTATTCCTTCTATCTTGCAAAATTCATCAAGGGCAATCAGTTCTGATCTTCTTCTTTTTCAGATTTTTAATGCTACCAGGTACCAGAGGCACATAGAGGCAGCGCCAGAGAAATCTGGATTAGTTTTACCCTGACCTTGGCTTAAAACGGTGTGCACGCATAATTCATGCGTGTACTACCTCGCCTGATCGGACGATATGCATAAAGGTCAAGGTCTGTAAGTTACATAATTTGGAATGTTCGGTCAAAAGAAAAGGGCTTTAATACGTGTGTATTACTTATGCACAATGTAATACTACACTCGCCCAACATGTCAGGAGGCTGTGAAAAGGGTCAGGAATACCGGAGCTAGGGTCCCAGCCGCGCTAACCTCTTGGGGTGGTCGATACCGGCGCAACATCTTTCTAGGTCGTCGTACCATATCATGTTGTTATCGACTGGAGTGGCTCTTGTAAACTTCTCCTGTATATCGTCGAAGAACCTCTTCGAGTGGTACTTGGAAGAAGGGCCCTTTAGGAAAAACCAATAGGCTGTTCCTCGACGTTTGTGAAGTATGCAGGAGCCTCTTCGGTGGTATTCCCATCCTCGTCGGGTAGCCGGTATGCCTTAACAATGGTTCCCTGTTTGCCGTTGTTCATTCGAAGTGTCCTCACTTCATCCAAGTCATACTTTTCATGAACGGAGTATGACTTGCCACAGCCAGAAAGCATACACTTTGCTTCTTCTTCCTGTTTCTGTGTCAACAACGGCTTGGGGGCTGGAACTGGAGCTGGAGGAGAGGTTCTCGGCGCAAGAGTCCGCTGGATCTTCCTCGGTTGCTCTAAGGGGGGAGTCCTCCTCCGCTGTGCAGTTGGCTCTTCTTTCTTCGGAGTCGACGCCTTGAGTAACTTCTTCTTCTTGGAGACTACTTCCTTCCACTCCCCCGGAGGAGAGTGGTCAGTTGTAGGCTCCGAGTCGGTGACGGTGGTTGGAGTGCTCGGTCTCGTTAGTGGTGGTGCCCTCCTAGCCTCTATGGTCGGCGACGGTGTGATACACACCGCGTCGTTAACCGAGGCTGCCAATCTTGGTGGCGTGGGCGCCGCCATCTTGGAATCCTCCGCCATCTTGTCAAGGTCGTCGTCTATGGTAGCAGAACTTTTCCTCTTGTTGGTTGTCTTCCTCTTCGGAGTACTTCGGGGAAGCAGCCAAGTTATTTCCAACTTGACAATATGCTTCCCCTCCGTTAACCGCCAGATAGGTCTGCCGACGATAGGCAATCTGCTTATCGCCAGCGCGCAAACTTCAGGAACTCTAATTGTGTCCATTTCGCAGGTTAAGTTAAATAAGTTGGGGGTGTGTTCTGATCTTGTTAGCTAGGAAAGGAAAACGGATTGAAATCTTTTGGGAGGATTGAAATTGAACCAATCAGAGGCCTCCTTTCAAAATTTCTGATCTAATCAGAGATAGGCTCCTGTCGGTGCTTCGGCTTGGATGCTTTCCCCCACGTACGATCAAATCAGAGATTTCAATCCGTTTCACGAACTTAGCACAAAATATGATTACTACAAATCTATTTGTAGGGACCTCCCCCAACCTTCAGCCTTCGAAGTGTTAACAACTCTTAACTAACGAATAACCATGTCCGATTCTGTTATGCCTGGTGTACTCCTCAGGGCCCTGAGCGAGTACAACTTTGTCGGCACGTCACTTTGGAGGATGTCCGACGGGAAGGATCTAGTTCGCGTTGAACTAACCTTCCATAAGGCTCTACCAACTAAGCCTTATTACAAGAAGAGGGCTGAAAGCAGGAGGCAGCCTGCACCCTCTGCTGGCGAGTGGCTCGCCAGCCCGCTGCTGCTACAAGACCTCCGATGACGAGATCGACTCCTGCACGACGACAGCTAACCATGGAGAGGGGGATGCCACCACCACCAACGCAGACACTACCAGACACTACAAGACAACACATCACACATGATCGCACTCAGAAGACAGCAACCGTACAGCCATCGCCGATCATCACTAGACCAGCTACACCGCCACCTCCTTCTCCAGAATCACCACCGACGAAGAAGCCAAGAACAAAGTCGCCGGCGACGAAGACTGCACCCACGCAGTACTTCCATGTTAACACTGAGAAAGAATACCCTCTACATGAGAAGTACGACCTCCAGGATGTCATCTCTACAAAGTACAAGGCCATCGCTAAAGCTCAACGACTACCAAGAGACGACGAAGAAATCAACGTCGACCTGCCAGTTTACTTCGTCTTCCATAGAGACAATCAACACTGGACGCTCATAAAGGGACCTACTTCCAAGTACTACGAGGAAATCTGGTACGAGTACATCGAAGAGCTTTACAAGAGAGGCGTCAAACAGCGGAACTCAGCCTACTGGTACGACATCCTGGAGCAATCGTGCAGTGACCCCCTAGGGGGATGTGGAGGACCACCACTTATTCGTCTGGTGCCGCCAAGTTACCTTAGTACGACTTACTCTTAAGTAGGTCAAACTTGCGGCACGCGGACTTGGATGAGGACACCCAATAGACTTTGGGGTGAGGACACCCTCTTGATACCTAGGTGAGGACACCCTCTCGGCTCCTGGATGAGGACACCCTCTTGGCTCCTGGGTGAGGACACCCATCCCGCATCCTCTCCGGTGTCTGACCGACTGACATGTGGCTAGTGAGTGCACCTTACTCTCGACTAGAGCTGTGTGCCTAATGCATTCTGCAGTCGAAATTGACACGCATTAGGTACGAGATTAAAAGCTCAATCTTTTCGGCCGATCGTCAAAATTCTGCAACTTACAGGCTGGACTACTACTCTCGCACGAGATCTGGACACGCACGAGGTCTGGACGTGCACGCACTCCGTGTCTGGGCGAGGTGATCTAGTTATGAATTATAACTAGGCACCGTTTCAAGCCAACACAGTAGTCCAGTAAAACTAATCCAGATTTATCTGGCGCTGCCTCTATGTGACTCAGTTGCCTGGCAGCGTTAAAAATCTGAAAACTGAACTGAACTCTATTTGAAGTACAAATGAAAATTAATTTTATAAACCTGTATTAATCTCTCTCAGCGTTTTAAGTATTTTTCAGGTTGGAGGTTTGGGAAGAGAGAGATAACAAGATAGAAGGAAGTATCTGTGTCTACTCTATGAAAAACACAACCACGCATGCCCCATACAGTGACCACAACTAACAAACAGGCAATGCAAGCACAACAAAACCATCAACTTTATTGGGGGAGGCCGCAAATGCCTTTCTTGCGGACCTCTAAGACGAAGGCTTGAGTCTTGGTTCCGCATGAACATATGTAAAAAAATTATAAAACCAAGATCCTAAGCCTTCGTCACATGGACCATAATTAATCTTTCAGAGGCGGGGCAACTGGTGAATTACCTTCTCTTACATGATTCGGCCTAGGAAGTCCCTTTGAGATGCCTCTCTCGAACGGTCCAAATAAATCCTTTGTAACTGTAACTTAGTAAGTTTTTTGTTTGTTTTTTTTTTTTCAGTTTTTTCTTTTCTTTAGCTTTCGACTACGCGTATTTCTTCTCTCTTTTTCGACTGCGCGAAACTTTAGACTACGCGAATAAATAAAACTCACTATAGGACCCTCCTTCCATATTTTTTTTGGCTTTCGACTACGCGTTTATTTAGACTACGCGTTTGAGCTAAGACTCTGAACCCCTCCACAAACGCTCGCTCCACCAGCCTCCTCCTTCTCCAATCTTCCGCGTGTGGGTCCGTGGCATGTTGACAGACAGAGAATAACACATGGACAAAAACACCATGATGTTAGTTTTAAACTCGAACTCTTCAGGCCAACGCTCCAAATTCTGTAACTTACAGTTACAGTTTACAGAGTTTTAACGCTGCCAGGCACCAGAGACACATAGAGGCAGCGCCAGAAAAATCTGGATTAGTTTTACCCTGACCTTGGCTTGAAACAGAGTGCACGCATAATTCATGCGTGCACTACCTCGCCTGATCGAACGATGTGCAATAAAGGTCAAGGTCTGTAAGTTACAGAATTTAGAATGTCCGTTCAAAAGAAAAGAGCTTCAAAACGTGTGTATTACTAATACTCAATGTAATCTCACACTTGCTCAAGATGTCACGGGCCCTGAAAAGGGCCAAGGAGCCGCTAGCAGGAAGGGCAGGTAGAAGTTATCTTCAGGACCTGTGCAGCAGCCGGACCAGTACCTTGACAAGAGTGGTCCAGGTCGTCGTACCATCGGATGGCGTTGTCAACTGGTTCGGCCCGCTTGAATCGCTCCTCGATGTCGTTGTAGTTGGTTTCATGATAGTACTTGGACGTGGGCCCCTTTGCCAAGTACCATTCGGACGTCCCGAGGAAGCGAATAAAGTAGGCCGGCAGGTCAACGTTGAACTTCTCTTCTTCTCGCAGTTGTCTATAGGCCCTGATGATTATGTACTTCGTCTTGTTCGGCTGCTGGTCAGTAACCACCTCATCGAGGTCATACTTCTCGTGAAGTGGATACTGTCTTCCTTCACCGGCAACTCCCTGCCCTGTTCCTTGAGAGGCGACCTCACCCTGGGCTTCTTGGGCGGTGGCAGTCGAGTCTTCCTCCCTTGACTCATATTGGGATCCTCTTTCTTCTTCTTGACTGGTGAGACAGGCTTCGGTGGAGACATGGATAGCTTCTTCTTCGTCTTTCTTGATACCGCTTCCTTCCACTCCCCTTCCGGAGAGTGGTCAGTCGTGGTATCGACTGAAGAGTGGGTGCTAGGTCCCTCTGACGACGCCATGGAGTGTTGAGGTGTTGACGGTGTAGAACACACCGCCACGTTGAGTTCATCCTCCATCATTCGCGTGGGCGCCGCCATTTTCTTTTCCGCCATCTTATCCGCCATCTTGATCACACCACCAGTCACACCATCGGCAGGTTGTTTCGCAGTACTTCTGTGATAGTTGGTTTGCCACGACGTTTGAGTTCTGGGAAGCTGCCAAGTTATTTCTAACTTGACAATATGCTTCCCTTCCGTCAAACGCCAAATCGGCCGTCCAACAATCGGCAAATTGTTGAGCGTTAAGGCGCATACTTGAGGTACTTCTATGGTATCCATAGTATCGTCTTCTCTTGTTGAATTGAGACTTTTCTGTAACTTACAGACTGGATGACTATTTATATGCACGGTGTCTGTGTGTGGGCGAGATGACCTAGTTATGAATTATAACTAGACACCGTTTCAAGCCAGCCCAGTAGTCCAGTAAAACTAATCCAGATTTATCTGGCGCTGCCTCTATGTGACTCAGTTGCCTGGCAGCGTTAAAAATCTGAAAACTGAACTGAACACATATTCCATTGCGTAATAACCTTAGCATGACGTCACACTCTGTAGCAACCAAATAGCCGCCATTTTGGAGGTGAAAACAATTTATTCAATAATAAGGTCACGCTTTTTCCATCGTAATGTGTTTTTTTTTTGTTTTTTTTTTTGTTTTTTTTTCTTCAACCGAACAGTGCTTAACCTTAAGCAGTTATCAAGTTTTATTAACTATATTATATACCGATACATGTATTAATCGAAAAACAAAGAGAATATACTAATATTTCCTTTTTTATTTTTGTTTCCAACCCTATTACCTATGAGAAGGTCATACATAAATATGAAATTCAAGTTGAAACATAAATGAGGATAACGAACGAAAAGTACTTTTCTTTAAAACCACAGTGACAAATTCGTTCTGATACTGAAATTGAATTTCATACTTTTATAACTGGCCATCATGAGCATGAAGCGATAGCTAGAGTCCCTTGAAAAAAAAAGGCAGCAGTTCGGCCATTACGCTGTAGTTTTGCATAAATTATAATTCCTATCAAACAAGTTTGTCAAAGTTCACCCTCACTAAGATTTCAAAACTCCACTAAAATGTATTCTGATAATTTTTTTTTTTTTTTTTTTTTTTTTTTTTTTTTTTTTTGGTAACCTTATCAGTCAGTCGCCGCTGCTGTGATATGTGATTTAAGGTTGCTTACAAGGCCTGCATATGATCTTATTTTCAATGGAGAAAAGTATTTATTTTCCTTATATGCATTCACGATATTGTTATTATAATATTTTTTGAAATTTGTGTCAGTAAATTTTCGCTTTCGTTTGATGGATGCTTATCGATTTTCATTTCATAATTTCTAATCATTCCACGTGCGTAACCGCCATTATTCTAATGTGTGAATTAGGTTAACAATGTGCAACCTATTAAAAGGCCGAGATGAAAGTTCATTTTAAAAGCCGACCCTGAAAGAGTACCCTAAGTGTATTTTCTTTAAGTCTTGTAATTTGTATGACTAACAATGAACAGGGAATTAAGGTTTATAGGGGTAATAGAAATTGGCTGTTGTTTACAAAAGCTCGTTCGGCCAGGGTCTTTCTAGATAGAGACCCCCCAAAATAACACGCGCTTCTTAAAATATGTGTATTTTATATTTGTGCAACCATTTAGAAAGTAGTTATAGGTATTTGATTGAAAACGTTCCACATAAGCTGTCGCATGGCCTGACTTAGGAACGATGATTCCCTCTACTGGTCGCCCTTGTTGATCCCATATGGCCGTAGAGTGTTCAGACGTCGGATCCAATAGCTCTCTCTCGCTTTCCTGGTTCTATCTGTCCGCTCCGGGTTATGATCTAAGCAACTAAGCGTGGCGTGGTTGAGGAAATCATGTTCTGGTGAACAGAAGTATTCTGCGACAGGAGACCTCTCGAACCGCTTGTGTTTCCAATCATCTCGGTGGCCGTTCATCCGTTGGTTCACATGATCACCGGTTTCACCAACATATTGTTTTCCACACTTGGTGCATGTTATAAGGTAGACAACATTGGTCGTCTTACAACTAGTGTTGCACCTAAGCTTGATTGTTGCCCCAGATGCTGACTTCGCGATCTGTGTGGGGGTTATCATTTTGCAGGTTTTGCATCTTGCTTTGCCGCACGGTCGTGTCTCCCCAAGTGGTTCATCATCACACATGTCTGGTTTGAGCTTGGCACGTACAAGAAGATCCCGCAGACTATTGGATCTTCTGTAGGCCATGGTCGGTCTTTCTGTAAAGATCTCGCTCAAAGTGCTAGAGGACTCAATGATGGGCCAGTGTTTGTTGACTATATCCCTCACTAATGGCAAGTCTGGTGATACGCCAGCATGAAGGGGAGAACGCTCGACTCGGGTTTAGGCCTATAAGAAAGTAGGTCTTCTCTCTTTTGTTGCCGTGCTCTCTCAATGGCAAATAAAATTTCCTGTTTCTTATAACCCCGTTTGCAGAGGTGGTCAGTCAGTTCTCTTGCTCTTGATTCAAAGGTGTCCGAATCTGGCGAAGTGCAAGGCTGTAAGGAACATTTTTGCAGCAGTGTTCGGGTGGCAACTTGTGGGTAGGAGATACTGGTGTGTGTTGGTTTTGTATACAAGACTTGATTTGGTGTCCAGAAACACGTGCTGCTTGGTTGAAATTTCAGCCGTGAACTTTATGCTCGCGTGGAAGTTGTTGGCTTCGTCGAGGAAAACTGTCAAAGTCTCGCGGCCGTGCGACCACTTCATGTCAATATGGTCACTGAACCTTAGCCATGAAAATGGTCTCAGGGCCACTGACTTCAACAGCTGTCCCTCGAGACGACCCATGAAAATGTTGGCGTATGCAGGTGCCATTTTGGTACCCATAGCAGTGCCTTGGATCTGGAGATAATGTTTCCCGTTGAACTCAAAGTTATTGCATTTGAGTATGTGGGTCAGAAGTTTGACAAGTCTGTGAGGTGGGTCCTTGACTTTTCTTTCCTCCCAAACTTCCTCGTATGCCTGGATGCCATCTTGATGAGGAATATTGGTATAGAGAGAAGTGACATCCATGGAAACAAGGAGGGTATCGGGTGAAAATGGGGCCTGGGCATGTTGCTTCATCAGGAAATCTGTTGTGTCCTTTAAGCAGGACGGCAGATTTTGAATATGAGGTTGCAGATGCAAATCAACAAACTTTGATATCTTTTCCGTTGGATGGCCATTGGTAGAAACTATCGGGCGTCCCGGGTTGCCGGCTTTGTGTATTTTGGGGAGGAGATAGAATCTGCCTGCTTTAGGTTGGTCAACAAGCAGGTAATTTCTGTTCTTCTCGCTTATATGGCCTTCATCGTGCATTTCATTGATCGCTTCAGACACTTCTTTGGCGAACTCGGGTGTGGGGTCATGATCTAGAAGTCTATAGTAGGTGGAGGCTCCTAGTTGTCTCTCAGCCTCTGAGATGTAATGATCTCTATCCATGACAACAACCGCAGAACCCTTGTCAGCAGGTTTTATGATGATCTCTTGTCTATTTTGAAGATCATAGAGAGCACTGCGTTCGGATTTCATGAGGTTGTCATGTTTGGGCTTCGAGGGTTTGTGTGACGCTATGTCAGACTCCACACTGCCAATAAACGTTTCCAGATCAGGACCTTGTTTGGGAGGTTGCCAGTCGCTTTTAGGTATGAAACTCGGATATTTCTCCGATGAGCAGTTAGTGTCATCAGGATCACTGAAGTGCGATTTGAGACGCATGCGTCTGCTAAAGACCTTAGTATCATGTAACAGGTTTCCTCTGTCATAACTTTTTGGGCGGGGGCTGAAACCTAGACCTTTGGATAAGAGACGGTTTTCCGATTCAGTAAGATCTACGCTTGAGAGGTTGACGACAGAGGTGTCGTTTGCAGTTTTGTTAGTTTCCTCTCGTCTGTGTCGACGGAAAAAGCATCTGTTTCTAGGTTTCTTGCACATGATGGAATGAATGGTTGGAGGGTCAACAACATGATCGACACCTAAGGCTTTCAGCTTTTTTTTGATGCTTTTTAAGCAAGCGTGTCTCCTCTCTTTTGGTTTGGAGCTTGACAGAAGAAAGCACACTTTGACTTTCGCCAGCACCAATTGAATCCCCCAACTGGTCCCTCAGTTTGTCTAAGGAATTAAGTTTCCAGCAAGGGATTGGTACTGGCCCAGGAGCAAGTTCATTATGTCGAATGAAGCTTTCCTATTTTCCTATATACTTTTATAGGACACTTTTGATTAAGTCGATATTTTGTCAAAAAAGAACTTGTTTATGTCAAACCGTATATTAAGTCCATTTTTTTTGGTTCAACTTCATCTTCAAGGGTTCAGATTAGTGTCTTCTGTCCGGCCTTGGACATTGATGCACATGTATGTGTTCAATGAACATATTTTCTGTAAAATAACACTTTTTATTTAGAAAAAATCCGTGTTTTAAAAATATTCTAAGGACTTTTCTAAACTCCATCGTACATATTGATGTATATATTGGTATCAAAAATGTGGTTAAGAGTCGAATTTTCTTTAAAAGTGACATATTTTATTTATTCTTCGATAAAATATTCACAAAATTACACCAATTGATAGATTTGATTTTATTTTTCTGAATCGTAGTGGAAAACATAAAAAATATCTATAAAATATCTCTAATTTATATATGTTTGATTTTTCACTGCGGGTCATCTTGACGGCCCGCAAATATAGGAGTTGAGCTAATCACACATCGAAATCGGTCCTACTAATCACCCCACGGCACCCTATGTCACCCCACGGCACGACATGGCATCAAAATATATGCATATTTACCATAAAATATGTGTTTTAGATAGACAAGAATAGTTTTGTTACTTGTCTCCATCTTAATAAACAGAGAATTTATATTGATGACTTGTGTTTGATTTAAAATATTATGTTAAATAAAACTCTCGTAAATTTTTTGTTACCCCACGGCATCATAATACAGATAATACACGACAGCAAAATTTGTAGCAGACTACATTCGTTTATTATTATCATTATTATTATTCAGACAAAATAAGTCGACATGAAATGTCAAAACTTATTTTTCTTACAAACAATAATATAGAAAATAGCTGGCAATGTAGTTGCTGCAGTTGTGAACGAAGTTTTAACACCACCACTACATAAATGAAGTACTGTAGGCACAGGTACGTGCTTAGACTATGATCAATATTCGCATCAGAGCAGTCTTATCTGAATCTATATAGGTTTCTCACATAATGAATGGTTCAAAAACATGTCATGAATACGTAAATGCCTATGAGAGGTGTTTTTAATGAGTAACTGCAAATTATGTCTTCGTGGAGAAATAAAAAGGAAAATCCTTATCTGGTGGTGTATTTATACCGCGTATTTATATGCATTATTTTTCAAGCGATTAAACTGATATATTGCCTATAATAACGATAGGTGTCAGCGATACACTCCAAGTTAAATAGGATTAACACTTAGCACTCTTGGTAAACATTTTTGCAGACATCATTTTGAAATTCTTATCTTGCTTTTTTTTTTTTCCAGAAAACAGTTTTTGACATTTCATGCAACAAATTGTCTCCAGCTTGCATGAAATGTCAAATCCTGTTTTCTGAGAATCACAAAAAAATAGCACAAATTTGTTGTTTGCTGAATTTGCCCAGAGAGTGGTAAAGGTTAAGGGTCTGTGCAGTGATCAAATAGCCCAAAGCCATTAATAATGTCCTGACTATACAGCTTTGTCCAGCTGATGATCTGAATGAGTTTGGCAGACTGGTTTCAGACGTTGTCCATGTTTTTTTTTCTTCTTTTTGTTGTTGTTTTTTCTTAATCATTACATAAACAATAGCTTAATCAATACATAAAAAATAACACGATCAAAGCTGACAGAAAAAGAAGGGACACTCCCCCCACACCGCTCCATCCCCTCACCCACAAAAGGGAACTAAACTTTGATAAGCGCAATGTGGTCTTGGTATACAATGGATACACATCTAAAGGTCGCTTTCACTTTTGGTGGACTCAACTTTAAATAACACAAGTAAAATAAAACAATGTAACATTTAATGAATATTAACTCATTTATGATTAAAACATATTTTTAACAGACTATCAACTTATACCATTGGTCTCTTTCCTATATTTTAGCGTCGTTTTGAATCTTGGCGTTCAGGCACCCCGAGATAAGCGCTTGAAGTAAGGTTAATGTCTTAAACTATCACAAAAACAAATTTTGATAAGAAAACTAATACCCTGGTGAAATTTCAGCATTTAGTTAATAAATTGAATGAAATAATTTAGTGCCGTGGTGCGTGGGGTGCCATGGGGTGATTAGAAGAACCCATTGGGAATTATACAGAACCGGAAGCGGCTGTTGACATAGTAGTCGTGCATTGGATAACGAATAGAATAACGTCCCATAAAAACATAAAAGGACAGTGGCAAACAGTATAGACCCAGATCAGACGCCGCGTTTTAGACGGAGCAAAACGCGACGGTTGATCTATGTCTAGTCTGTATTAGGGATAGAAATCTTTATAATACATGAAAAATTACGGGGAATGGCAAAGGCATCCTTTTTTTTTTTTTTTTTTTTTTTTATTATTATTATTATTACCAAAAGTCTCTATCGCAGAAGAGTAGCAAGGGAGATTATAAAATACTCTTCTAGGCCGTTGTTGTTCAGTTTGTTACTTCAATGCAGGGGGTCCCAGCATACGAAACCATAACAGGAACAACCCCTTCTAGCCAGTTCAGTTCAGTTTTCAGATTTTAACGCTACCAGGCAAATGAGTCACATAGCGCCCATTCTAGCCAGTTCAGTTCAGTTTTCAGATTTTTTAACGCTACCAGGCAACTGAGTCACATAGAGGCAGCGTCCCCTTCTAGCCAGTTTCAGTGTTCAGATTTTTAACGCTGCCAGGCAACTGAGTCACAAAGAGGCAGCGCCAGATAAATCTGGATTGGTTTTACTGGACTACTGGTTTGGCTTGAAACGGTGCCTAGTTATAATTCATAACTAGGTCACCTCGCCCAGACACGGAATGCGTGCACGTCCAGACCTCGTGCATGTCCAGATCTCGTGCGAGAGTAGTAGTCCAACCTGTAAGTTGCAGAATTTTGACGATCGGTCGAAAAATTTGAGCTTTTAATCTCGTACCTAATGCGTGTCAATTCCGACTGCGTAGTGCATTAGGTACTCAGCTCGAGTCGTGCGGAAGTTTCAGGCACTAGCCGAGGAAGGGAGTCGCCGGAGGGGTGTCCTCACCCAGGCCCCTTCTAGCCACTGCGAAGTACACTTTATAATTCACTTAATTATTAGAGCTAAATGGTTGTATCGATACAACGACTTTATTTGATTATTGTCATTGTATGATGCTAAAGGAAAAGGTATATCACAGTTCACTATATTGGCCTGCATTCGGCAGCATAAAATTGTACTTCAATGTCTTCATCTCGTCATCACAGTGTTGAAAACGGAGATAAAGTATGATTATTTATAATGTATGTGAATTAAGGGAGAATACTCTATTCATTTTTAAAAAAAAAATATTTGTACAAGTATCGGCTTTGAAAACAATCCGAAAACATAATAACATAATAAGTTTACAAATCCAAAGAAGTGCTATGGATGATATTTGTTCAGGATTTGCCTACTGGCCTCCGAGATACTGACATTTGTTCATTTGTGGAAGGATTAAATCCAGTATTTATTATGACGAGATGGCCACGCAGGCAAGTCTCAAGCTACCTTTGATAAAGTATACAAGTTGATGGCGCCTGTTTCACGTGATTCATGCCACAGTTGCAGATTAGTCCATCTTAAAAAAGGGTACCAGACGGACTGGTCCATGTACCCGTCTGAAACTCCTGCGACGCTATCAGCAGCCAATCAAATTGCAGCTCCCATCTCCGCGCCAGCTTCAGTTTAGTTTTGCGCAAGCCACTGGCAACATCGTTTTTAAAATTGTGTTGATTATGTGCTTCAAAAACATAAAAAAATGGAGAGAACCTCGGAAGTTTAGCCTTATTCAATATGTGCACCTTGTTGAAAGTGTTGATCGACGGATCAGGACTGTATAGGCTGAATAACTGAATAAATTGACCAGAAACTCTTTAGTTGTTGGAATCAAAATGATCCAAAATGGCGTCACACATTGAAGTTCAGATGGTGGAAAGTGTTTTTAATCTCCCGTAGTGGTTCATGCTAAGCGAAAGGGAGACTGAACGATTATTCCTCTGTGTTCTACATTAAAATTCGGAGAAAGAAGCCAGATTTGCTAGATTCACAATGCAGTGCCTTTTTGTGAGGAAAATGACTGTTTTTTTTTTCTGTGGCGAAATCGCGCCAGCGGCTCCCAAATGTTGAGAATAAAAACTAGTGTCTAGACGGGAAAAGGTCTTCTAACAGTTGATCCGTTAAACGCTGAAAATGTCCAGCAGTGGAATAGAATCGACACAGGAAAATCCTGTAATTGAAGTGAGAGCCCTGACGGACGAGGAGGTCGTGTTAAACTGGGCTGCGCAGAACAAAATATCGCCCGATTGAATCGAAAGATTATTCAAAGATGAATTTACATCAATGGAGGCGATACAACTTTTGGATAATGACGACCTGCAGCGGACAAAAATTCCTAGAGGCCAACAAAAACTAATCTTGGCCTCCATCACTAAAATTTTAAAATCAAGAGAGCGCGCGGAAGAATCTGCGCATGCCCAATTAGCCAACGGCGTGAGTACTGACGTCACGAATAAGGAATGTCCCACAGCTGCGCGCGTGACGAGATCTGCGCACGCGAATAGCCACAGCCAATCGGATCCTACCGGAAACCGGAAAGAGATGACGCATGATGGCGGCGCCCCCGAAACAACAAACAGTGTGGATGCATTTACAATTTTACTTAATAGCTTACAAGCGGGACAATCGGTAGCTAAAAATAACATTGCATTGAATAGCCTGGCCAGTCCGGTTAGCGGACCAGGCCCAGTGAACAATGTGTTGCTTACAAATTCATCGGCATCTAACACTTCACAATCATGGCAGGATCCTCAGATTTTCCTGGAGTCTGCCGCTTCTGGTAAATCTGCCCCCACACACTATGATATTACTGAGTTTGTTGCTAATTCTGTAGAAGAAGAGGTCTTGGTAGGGGCAAATGGGACCCAGCAAGTGGTCGTTAAGACTGGTCCCCGTAGACCAAAACTTGAAATTGTTACCTTGGCACAGTGGTTTGTTGCGAATTTGGCAATTCTTTATAGGCTGGTTGAAGAGTCTAAACTGCATGCAGGCAACATTTTGGACTACCTATCATACACGACTAAAGTGTGCCAGCTAGTTCAGCGGTACACTTTGGTCTCTGTTCTTTTGTATGACAGAGAGTACAGACAGTTGCAGGCTAGGCATGGGTTTAGATGGGGCACAAATGTACCACATTTTCACACTATACATCTTCAGCCCAGAGTTGTCCGACAGCTCCACCCAGATCCTGTGAGGGTAAATAAGGGGAACCAAAAAAGCTCAACACCAGTGTCTTCCATGACTCTTGATGGGAAAGTGATCTGCAAACTTTACAACTCCAAATCTGGGGTGTCATTACAAAGAATGCAAGTTTGCTCATCAGTGCTCACAGCCTGGTTGCCACCAATATCACTCTTCAACTAGTCACAATCAATCAAAAAACTAGAAGCTGGTGGCATATGTCCAAGTTTTAGCTTACGTTACACTGCCTGGGAGGAAGAGTTGCAGGATGACATTGACAGGCAGTTTATTCTTGATGATTTAAAGAATGGGTTTGATATAATTCATAAAAATGCAGACCCCAAACCGGTTCTTTGTGAAAACCACAGATCTGCCCAACCGGGCAGCCCTTTGTACACCGAGGCAACCAAACAGATGCTGCATGAGATAGGCATGGGCAATTATGAAGTGGTCTCAGAACCCCTAGACATAATTAGCTCCCTTGGGGTTATTGAAAAACCTGACGGTGGGGTGAGGCTAATTCATGATTGCTCCATGCCTGAAGGGCGAGCTGTCAATGATTACAGCACAGAAGAATGGCACCAGAAGTTTGCTCGGGTTGACGATGCTGCCGCCTTGGTTACAGAGGGCTGTTTCATGGCAAAAATAGATATCCAGTCAGCCTATCGCCATGTCCCCATTTCGAAACATAGCCAGCGGGTGACCGGCCTTAGGTGGCAGTTTGGCAATAAGTTTATTTACGGGACACAAAATTATGTTTTGGATCTCTGATGGCACCTGGAATTTTTCACCGGTTAACTCAGGCAGTGGAACGTATGCTCAAACGAAAAGGACTTGAAGCAACAGTGGTATATCTCGATGATTTTTTCATAAAAGCTGATTCCTTTCGAGAATGCCTAGATGCCTTGAACCTAGTTATAAATCTGTTGCGCAAGCTTGGCTTTCATATCAATTGGAAGAAAGTCAATGACCCATGTACAAAAATTGTGTTTTTGGGTATTGAGATTGATTCTGTGAATATGTGCTTGCGATTGCCTGATGATAAGCTTCATCAAATTCGCAATGAACTTTTGCTCTTCCAAAATCGAACAAGAGCTTCAAAAAACAGTTGCAATCCCTAGCAGGGAAACTGAATTTTTGCGCTAGCGTGGTCTTTGGCGGCAGAGTTTTTCTTCGCCGTATCAGTGATTCCATTAATTTGCTAAAAGGTGATAACCATAAAATGAAGCTTACAGCTGGTATTCACGCTGATATATCTTGGTGGCAATCTTTTATGTCACCCTTTAATGGTAAGTCCATGCTGCTTGACAGGCAGCATATTCAATCTGTGTTCACAGATAGCTGCATCCAAGCAGCTGGAGGTATATATGAGGGTGTCTGGTTCTACATTGACTGGGGTCTTGATTGGCCGCTTATGTCCCACTTGCATATTAACTCAAAGGAAATTTTGGCCGCATTCATGGCAGTTTGTCGATGGGCTCCGTGTTGGAGAAATAAGCGTATCTATATACATTCAGACAATGTGACTGCTGTTTCAGCCATAAATAAGGGAACAAGCAGGAATCCTTTTGTTATGGCTTGCTTGCGACATTTGTTCTGGCTATCAGCCACATATAACTTTCATGTATCTGCAAAGTTTTTAGCTGGGCTCTCCAACATGTAGGCTGACGACATTTCGAGACTTCATGAACAAGGGCGTCTGAGCAGGATTATCCCTTATGTAAACCTGTCCCCATTCCCCCCACACATGTCTGAAGCAAGTTTCTCTTCTGTCTTTCCCAGATCTCCAGACCAGAGCATTACTCACAGAAGCACATGACACTTGACAGAGAGGTGTCGCTTTTGAGGTCCCAAACATTTTCAGAGTCAACAGCAAGAACTTACAGAAATCAGCAGTTGATGTACCTCCAGTTTTGTAATGGGATTGGTATAATGCCTGTACCTATTTCCCCGGCTAACTATTTAGACGATCTATTTCCATTATTATTACCATACACTGGCAATCTGATATTTAGGCAATCTGTCCATGATTTTGTAACAATCTGTCTATAATTCTATAACAATTTAATAAAATTTTGTACTAGTACAAGCCATTGATTAGTGTTTCTCATAAATATTAATTGGCGATCTGTTAACTCATTTGCATGTGAAATTGTTCGTTAAAAAATCAGCTTTAGATCGTGATTTAAGAACGATTTGTTGTGGCAATCTTGAGACAAAATATTTTTGTTTGGGCCGATCGATCCTGCACATAATGTCACTAAGGCAAACATTTGACCAAAGTTTAATGAAAATCCTTCCAGGGGTAAAGGATATATGAAGGGACACAAAATTAAACACTCAAACATGACATTCAGTTATGACCTTGAGTCAGCATGGGGTAAAGGAGAAATGGAGCGGACACAAAAATTAAATGATCAAACTTGTGATCTTCAAATGTGACCTTGATCTCGATCTTGAATCGGCTTGGTTGAGTTATGGGTCCTGCACATCATCTCAGTGAGGCGAACATTTGTCCAAAGTTTAATGAAAATCCTTCCAGTCCAGAGTTGAACGAGATACAGAGTGGACAAGAAATTCAAGGTTCAAACTTGTGACCTTCAATTGTGATCGACCTCTAGTCAGCATGATTGAGTTATGTGTTTTGCACGTCACCTCACAGGCAAACATTTGACAAAATTTAATAAAAATCCTTCCATAACAAAAGGAGATATGGAGTGGACACAGAATTCAAGGCTCAAACTCATGACCCTCAATTGTGATCTTGACCTTGAGTTATTTGTTGAGTTGTTGTTTAATGACATGTCAACCATTGTGGGTCATTTTGTGTCGTCTCCCAGAGAAAGGAAAAAAAGGGACAGAAGAGCTAGTAGAGGAGAGGAAAAAGAAAAATAGGAAGATGAGGAAAACAGTGCAGGAACAGAAGAAATACTAACATACCCCCTTCCCCCATCTGCTGCAAATACAGAAGGCCCTTACCACCGTCCTACCACCCACATGACCTTGAGTTAGCATGATGAGTTATGAGTTCTGCACATCATGTCACTCAGGTGAACATTTGATCTAAGTTAAATGAAAATCCTTCCAGGGGTAAAGAATATATGGAGCGCAGGGGTGTGAATTTCCACTCGCCCGCTCGCATTTGCAAGTAAATTTTAAGGCAGGGCTTCTGAGATTTTCATACTTTTCTTCACTTTTATTTCTTTTTTAGCATCTACATTAAAAATCTAGACTATAAGGGTGTTAGTTTTGAGGAAATTTTACAACTCTGGAATGGTCATGAAATTTAAGGCTCAAACTTCAATTGTGACCTTGACCTTGAGTCATCATGGTTGAGTTGTGGGTTCTGCACATCATGTTACTCAGGTGTACATTTGACCAAAGTTTAATGAAAATACTACCAGGTGTAAGGAAGATATGGAGGGGACACAAAATTCAAGGCTCAAACTAATGACCTTCATTTGTGACCTTGACCTTGAGTCAGCATTGTTGAATTATGAGTTAGGTGCATCATTTCACTGTGGGGAATATTTGACCAAAGTTTAATGAAAAACTCTGAAAGGTTTTAAGGTGATATGGCGGAATAATAAATATGGTTTCGGGGTGGGACTGAATATCCTAGATATTAAGCCTTATTTGAATAAGTTTGTTTGTGTTGAGGTTTTTATGGCCCAGTAAACCCAACTGGGTCATGTCGAGCGAGGTCAGTTTACCTAACCACTTGCTCACTGGGCAGGCTTAATCTTCTAAGCGGTTAACCAGTATTGTGCAAATTCTTTAGCTAGAAACTGACAATCTAACTGCCCTTCTTAAACCAGTGGAAGGGAAGGGAGAGAATGACCGCAGAAAATATTTCATGACCGCAGAAAATATTTCATGATCAATCTCCACGAAAGAATGTTGCCGACCTTGGCGGGGATCAAACACATGACCTCCTGGTCTCCAATTGGATGCCCATCCAACTGAGCCACCGAGGCCAGCTTTATGTGAATTAGAGGCAGTGGGGCATACCCCAGGGGATCCACGGTAAATGCCATTGAATGTGTCTTACCATAAAGAACCATATATATACATATGGCTTAGGTATGGGGATCTGACTGAGATATTTAGCCTTATGTGCACTGGTGGGAGCAGGAATCCCCGGGAGACACAAGGTTGGTGTTTTTGAATGCGTCGTCATTATGAACAACAATATATATGGTTTAGGGGTGGGGTTCTGTATGGTTCCCGAGATATTAAACCTTATCTGAATTGAAGGGGGCTGGGCATACTCCCAGGGGACCACCGTTCAGTGTCACCGAATGTGTCATATCATAAGGAACAACAACAATATATATGGTTTAGGGAAGGAGTTTTGAATGGTTCCAGAGATATGAGGCATTTTATGAACTGGAGGGGTAGGGGTATACCCGCCTTGGGACCCACGGTCTACGTCTTGGCCTCATCTTATCATAAGGAACCAGGATATATGTGTTGTAGGGGTTGGATCTAAATGGTATCTGAGATATTTGGCCTTTTATGAAGTGAAGGGGTGGAGCATGCCCTTGGGGGACCCCACAGCGAATGTCACTGGATGGGTCTTATCAAAAGGAAAAATATATATGGTTTAGGGAGGGGGGATCTCAACGGTTACTGAGATATTTTGACATCATCATGGGAACAGGTCAAACTGCTTATTATGAGCAAATTCAACATTTTCCACTTTATTTTTTATGTGGAAAAAGATTGCCCGTATCAATGAAGTGCAAAAAAATGCATGGACACACAAACTCATTTAATTTTATGTTCCACTCTCACTTCAGAATTCTCATTCTTACGACATGAAAGCCGCAACAAAGGAATGAAGCATAGCTGAAAAAATTTCCCGCCTCTAATAATAATAATAATAATAATAATAATAATAATCGACTTTATTTACAGAGGGTAACACATTTAGTAATCTAGTACTAATCTTCCATGTGGCCCTCTTTTTTCCTGGGTAGAAACCAGTACTAAGCAATGTAGATAAAGTCTCTTGCTCAAGGAAACAACACTTGCAGTTAGTGGGGATCGAACCCGGTACCTCTCGATCTCGAGTCCGACGCTTTACCACTGCACCACAGCGCTCCACCGGGAATCGAACCCGGTCCTCCCGGTTAAAAATCCAATGCTCTAACCACTGAGCCAAAGAGTCGACTCCCTGACACAGTTGTCAGAGATTGAATATATACCTACAAGCTATGCATAATCTGCCAAAGCAGATAATCAAGGTAAGCATGCTAGGTTGTAACATTCCCAATTTTCAAGGAAATCATCATTTATGATGACGTGAAGCCACTTTCGGCGAAGTAAAGTCCAATTTCGGACGAGCCCCCATCTTACGACATGAAAGCCGCAACAAAGGAATGAAGCACAGCTGAAAAAATTTCCCGCCTCTAGTGGGAATCGAACACGGTCCTCCCGGTTAAACATCCAATGCTCTAACCACTGAGCCAAAGAGTCGACACCCTGACGCAGTTGTCAGAGACTGAATATATACCTACAAGCTATGCATAATCTGCCAAGGCAGATAATCGAGGTAGGCGTGCTAGGTCGTAACATTATACATGTCATGTATTTCAGCCAGGGATTTCTTCTGCATGACAACATGTTGTGGGTACTCCTTAGAGACACTTTTTGGTGTGTAAATAAGAGAAATGATTGACTGGATATACCCACAGCATTATTTTTTTAAGGAAAAATAAGAAAAATATTTGTCTGATAACAACTTTTATTTAGAGCTATGTAACATTAAATTTACCGAAGGCATGATAGGAAGAAAGACCTTCATGTGATGTGATTAGCAAAGACCCAGACTAGCCTACATTTTGCGATACCTGAACACCTAACTTGTCCTTAAAGTTATAGATAAATCCATTTTTTCTACCAGTTAAAGTGTTCAAATACTGCTGGACAAATAGTTTGGATCCAGATCAGATACTGCATTCTGCAGCATCTGATCTGGATTTACACTATTTGCTGGTCTGAATCTTTGCTGTTTAAATTTCTAAAATTTAATTCACAAAGAATAAAACCTTTAATTAACTCTTAACTTGCCAAGCAAAATCCTAGCAGATGTACGCCATTCATTTCTTTTTCAGAGAAAAATAAGACTTTATATTTCAGGCAAGTCATCATTTGGCAGATAATTCACATTAAAAATTAAGACTTATTTTCTGTGACAAATAAAAAACAACAACAAAAAACACAATGTTGTCTGTTGCAGTTTCTTCTTTAAAGTTCACAATTTAAATTTGTTTATAATGAGGTTTATTCTTCAATGATAATTAAATACATTATTTAACATTCTTTGCAATATCAAATAAAACTTTTCCGGTCTGAAAAATATTTAGAGTTCATATTAAACTTTCGTTTTTGCCTTATGAAATAATATACCCCTGTAATTTTTACTGGTGGCCTCTGTCATTTTTACAGGTCTACAATCTATCAAATAAGCACTGCTTTAAGGTATCCAAAAATGGAGATTTTTATTTTAACACAGAGAAAGAAAGAAAGCAAGGAATGAATGAATAACATTTCAGTATACACGGGATCCTTCTTAGGCTGACAGGCAACTGAGTCACATACAGACAGCACCATCCATGGGACCTTACATGCAGGTGGTCTAAATAAACATGTCAACATAATAAATCACACCTCAAGAGCATATTGCACCACCTTCTTACAGTCGTGACAGCGTTTTTCATGTCCACGGAAACACATGCAAAACGCTTGTTAAAGATTTGGAAACGGAGCGTTTGGACCACGCTTATCGTTTGCATTTTTAGCCAATCAAATCATCGTTTCTGAAACTATTATTACTACGTTTCTGAAACGTTTCAAGCGTTTCGAATATTAACCAATCACATTAGCGTTCGGAAAACACTGTCATGGAAACCGTGTCTGGTTTCAAACGTTTTATCGTTTGCATAGTTAGCCTATCAAAATCCCGCTGACTCAATTTATTTTACATCTGTTTTTTTTTCCAGTTTCACTTAAAAATAATAATTATAAAATTAATAAAAATAATAGTGAAATAATTTTAGGGTGGCGGGTATCTGATGCAATAAACAGGAAATGTGTGCTTGACAGACAGAAAATGTGGCCGCACTCTGTAGCTCAGTCAGATGCGCTTCTTATGGTGGCATATAACTGACATCTAAATATTGAGATACTGTCGACTTCTTCTGCTTTTATGTCGACTTACTATGTATGAGCTAATCTTAGTGCTTTTCGTACGTTTGTTCGGTTTGTGCTTGTTTAGATTTGTCGGTTTCCTCTTCCTCTTGGGGTCTGGGAAGTATGGAAGCGTATATGTATGGAAGCGTATATGGGCCTACAGTTGTTGAGTTGTTATTAGAATAATTACATATATGAAGTCGGATTGATGCCAGATTATCACAGAATGTCGACTTTAAAAGTAAACTAGCTGTGTTATTTTCTCGTGTTTTCTTCATAATGGAAGTGGAAATTACAGCATAAAGTATAAGTCAACATAAATGAAAACAACATGTTGACAAAACAAATATATGTCAATATGAGTTAAGACGACTTCATTCGTGTTTCAAGTAACATATCGCGTTTAAAAGTAGATTTGTTGACGAAAGGAGAAATAATTACTCGAAAATTAACAACATAACGCTTTTAAAAATATGATTTAGATAATTCATTTTGTCGACCTACTGGCAGAATAACCACTTAGGCAATTATTAATCTTGATATTAATTCATGATGTCGCCTTGTGATGTTGCCGTTATGAAGATGTACAATTAATATGTAGATTTGTAACGAAAGAAAGAAACAAGTACCCAAGTTATGTCCATTTCGTCTCGGTATTGTTAACACTAGAGATATATTTAGATGGGGCTTTGTCGGCTTTGTCCTTTTGGTTGCTGATGCTGTTGCGCTTGTAAGCTCTGGTCGATGTCATCAATGAGATTTCATTTGAAGGTAACAGCAACAAATATATATCCGTGTGTGGAAATAAACCTAGTAGGCGGGAACAACCAATTTTATTCAGGAGATAGTTTTGTGATCGATCAAAAAAAAAAAAAATAAATAAATAAAAAAATAAAAAAATAAATAAATAAATATAAAACACACACACATTTGAGAAATGAATTTTTGTTCATCGATCGTCGTTTTGGGAAATCAGAAACGCTGTCTGAAACATTGCTTTGGACAGTCTGAAACGAAATTTATTTATAAAAGTGGTCGTTTGCGATTATCGCCTACCGGTATGTGTGTACGTTTGAAACAAAAAGCTACTCAACTGAATTCAATTTGATAGGTATGCGGGAAAATGTAAATGATAAGTGACTGGACACAGATATACGACATGCACGTGATTCTACAAAATACCTTTTAATTCACATATGTGCATTAACTACATTTATCAATGTTTCCCACAAAAAGGAGAAGGCGGGATACCATGGGATAGTGGATACGTTTTAACATAATTTATTTCTGTGTTCATCTTACAAAATATAATATACTGAGTTACATAATTAACATGATTAGAACGGAAGCTATCACCTTATTTAGATCTCCTTAGACACAATATATACAATTACATCTATAATGAGGGTAGTCAGGTATATTATAGGTGATATTCACAAGCACATTGAATCTGACTGCATGATACACATGTTTAAATGGTCGTTGGATAATAACCATTAGAACATTTGTCTGGTACATCTTGTATAAGATGCATAATGATTTTGCTACTGTTAACTTATGGTTGTCGGCTTAAAATATAGCATAAAAGTTAGCTAAAAGTATAATTGATTTTGAAATTTAAGTCATAAAGGTAGAATAAGTACAGAAGATATGAAAACGTATTAATAAAAATGCAAGTGTCAAGAGTGGAATCCTGTGGGGAAAAGGAAAGACATGATAACTGTTGTTCTTACAGCCACTTCAATTAAAGTGTTTTATATCTTCGCAAACTACAGTGTTGCATATGATGAGACTCAATCAAACCGAGTCTTCGATTTTCGTTATTTTGTGTGTTCTTTGTTTCCAAAAGCAATCCTTTATAACTTTTATTTTTCCTAATCCTAGGACATAAGACACAATGCTTTGACACTTGGATTTTCAATAGATAGAATTATGTACAGCATGTACTGTAGAATTAAATGTTTCTTGAGCCAGTGCGTATTTTTGACATAAATATGTTACTAATGAGTGTGAAACAATTGTCCATGTCCAAAGTATAATTTTGCCGGTTTATACTTCCCGGATGAATTTTTTGATTCGGACACTGAAATTTGAGCCAACATTGAAACGTTATAACAATAATTTTCTATATCTATTTCAGTTAGTTCTACTTCTTGAAGTATGCAGCCACATGTGTGAATCCCAGCCTGATTACCCAGGTGACAATGCTCCAGTACAGGAACTTGTTACATAATATTTTCGCCAATTCTACACCGCAAATGAAATTTGTGGATTTTTGTTACTCTGTCACAACATCGTACTGTGTCATAGATCTTTAAAACGAATTCTTAGGCGGCTGCAATTAAAAAGAAGAAATTGTGAAGCACGCGTAGCTGAAGTAGTTAATGAAGTCTTAAGATTGCAAAGGAATGGCTATAGAAACTTGGGGTATAGATCACTTTGGCGGGTACTGAATGTCTGCTCGGGAATTCGTGTTACACAGGCAACGGTACGTACTATTTTGAATGTGGTTGATCCTAACGGTGTTGAACTGAGATCATGTCACCGATTACACAGAAGACTGTCTTTTAATAGAGGTCCAAATTACTTATTACATATTGACGGGTACGATAAACTAAAACCTTATGGGATAGCAATACATGGGGCGGTTGATGGATTTTCTAGAAAAATTGTATGGTTAGAGGCTGGGCCGTCAAATAATAATCCCGAGTATGTTGCTCGATTTTATCTTGATTATGTAAAACGACGTGGAACTGTACCGTTATGTATTCGTATGGACGCAGGTACGGAAAATGTTATCATTAAAGATATCCAGTGGACATTTAGGGTTTGTGCAGATGTAAACACACCAATACCACCTTTTATAGAAGGCTCTTCTACAAACAACCAAAGAATCGAGCGACTATGGGGCTCACTGAGACTGCATGTTATTGACTTTTGGAGAGACCTTTTTCGAGATATGCGTGACTCGGGACTCTTCAGCGAGGCAGATCCTGTTCACATTGGAAGTATTCGATTTTGTTTCTTACCAACCATTCAAAAGCAGCTAGAGATGTTTACACAAATATGGAACACACACAGGATTCGATCGCAGCGCATCTTGAAGTTCCAAGTGGTATACCCAACATATTGTTTCACCAACCGGAAGTGTTCAATTCACACGATTATTCATTTGAGGTACCCTGTAGTGTTGAAATGTTAGACCAGATTATGAGAGAATACAGTGCTGAGTTTCCTGAATTTGGATGTAGCCACGATTTTGTTGAAATGTTAGAAATTCTGAGTGGACTAGACAGTGCGCAATTCCTCAGACCATCAAGTATTAACGAATCAGTATCATTATTCAACAGTATTGTCGAAGTGATCAATGACTACTAAATGATTAATTTGAATAGTATGGCTACCAAAAAGGCTTACGTAATGATAAAGAGAGGTTGAGAAATGGAGCATTTTCACGGATCCAGTATGTCTACGCGTATATGCATGCAGTACATACATATCTAAAATGGGTTTAGATCTCATGAACTTGAACTTGTCCCATGGTTTATTTTGGAGGCTGTACTATATACGAGGACATCATTTTGTCTATATATATATATAATCACAACAATCTGAGCGCGATTTGTTTCTTACGATCCAGTTTTCTGACGTCATAATGTACACGTGAAAACGTTCGATTTCTTAACCTCTTTGTATATACATGTACTTCGATGGCTCGAGCACGAGAGTTCGTTTAGCATGGTTGGTTTGAACATTTTCTTGACTTTCTAGGGGATTTTTCCAGATATCAAAATATATCGTATTATTCAAGGGAGGTTTTTCTTATTTATATTGATTTTCAACACTAGGTATATTTAGGTCATATAGAGCCGTTCAGTTTACCTACTGTGCTTTCGACATCTTTCAGAAAGTCGTTTTTTGCTCGGCGCTCTAAACAGAAGAAGTAAATTTGCAAACTTTTGTCATGATTTAATGCAAAACCATTTGTCGTAACTACCCATGTGCAAAAAAGTTTTATTCTAGTCAGTGGATTTTAAAAAATCCAATATTTTCACTTTTTCCCATAGTAAAATTGAACGAAAATTATGCAGAAATTTGTAGGGTAGGTAACTTGGAGGCAGATTTTCGACAAGTTCTGCTTGTACAATTTTTCTGAAATTTTTACAATATTGTTGTGAAACATTACTAATTCAAATTCAGCAAAGGAAAGTAAAAAATATTCACTAAGACAAAAATGTCAAAAAATCACTTTAGTATAGAAATTGCATAGTTCAGACCAACTTTTGGCGATAAATTTAATTTTAGGGTACATATTTGAGAACAAAACACAGAAACAGAAAAGACAAATGGTTTCTGATAAGATATAGTCAACCAGAACAAAATATTTTCATGTAAGATAAAACGCCAGGCAGAAAACTTCTTTCCAAGAGATGTCGAAAGGACAGTAGCCACATTTGGGCAGGCATTTACAAGAGTGGTTATATATGCCGACTAAGCTAAGCAATGATCAGAAACTGAAAGAAGCAGGCAGGTGGTTGCTCAGCTGCCCTAATCAAAAACGTAGCACTGCATATCATTAGTGTAATCAGCCATTCTAATAACCTTATAAAGGAGGCGGAGTACATGCCCGCTTGAATTGGTAGTTACCTTTTATACTTTCTATTGACCAATAAGACGTCTTGTGACGAGACGGTATTCAGATCCGACCTACCTACGCGGTATCTAATGTACAAGCTGACAGCCTTTAAAATTTCAGTGAGTCTCTTGTTCTTGAAATGAAATGATTTTTTTATCGTGTTAGCAACATTAACATTAATTCAGAGATACGATAAAAATCATTTCATTTTGATCCAGTTCCAAACCGAGAGGTTAACTGAAAATTTACAGGTTGTTATTGCTGAAGCTCGCCCATATAAAACGAAGGCTTACCGAATTTGTTTCATTATCGAAAATACTAAATATGCATAATATAAAAACAACTAAACATACAATTGTTACGATAGAGAACCACAAGCGTATTACCGCTTGGTATGGTCAGCTTTCAATAATTTGGGAAGCTGTGAGGGTTGGGTGGCTAAGAAAGCTTCATGTGATTCCAACCGTCGCCTTCAGCTTACTTTGTGGTCTCAAACTGTTACCTGTTGTTTTTAGCTCATCAATAAGTAATCACGAGCAACAATTCAATCAATGAAAAGTCTTTTATGAATCATAGATAGGGATCCAACAGCAAAATATACTGTTAGAGGCCTGGAGATCACTGTAGTGAGAAACAACCAACAGAAAACAACCAGTTGCATCCCGGTGAGCCAAGCTACACGCGAATTTATGTCTGCCTCAAACAACTAATTAAGTGAATAGCCAAAATATGTTTAAGACCCTAATCCCTTAACTTTGTTAACTATTTTACTTATTTTTTTTTTTTTTTTTACTTTATAACATGTAAGATGAACGAAAACTGTGTAGAAGATGTGGCTAACAGCAGGTAGTTCTAAGGGATAGTATCTTTTATTTTATTGTTTGCAGTGAAATTAGTGTATAACCGGTGAAAATAAAAGTGGTATCAATCACTAGTGAATTGATATCGTATCATTTCATTAGTGACTGATAGAGATGTCTTTAAAGGTATTTTTTATTTATTTATTTGTGTGTGTGTGTGTTTCCTTTTTTTTTTCTTTTTCTTTTTTTTTTGTTTTGTTTTTAAGCTCTGGCAACCATTTTGTTCAGCAGACCAGAACCATTTTATAAATTTTGGTAAAAGAGCACAAGAGGAACATTGCTATGAAATTATTTTGAAATCCACTGGCCACGGAGATGTCGTTTAAAGGTTATTTTTTTAAGCTCTGGTGACCATTTTTTCAGCAGAGCAGAACCATTTTGGCAATTTTGGTAAAGGGGGATAAGAGGAAAATTCTGCGAAATCATTTTGACATCAGGCCAAAGGTCGTTTAAAGTTTTTTTTTCTATTTTAGCTCTTGAGGCCATTTTGTTCAGTCGAGCAAAATCATTTTAGCAATTTTGGTAAAGGACCATAAGAGAAACACTTCTGTGAAATAACTTTGAAATCGTGACACTGGCTGCGGAGGAGATGTCTTTTAAAGATTTGTTTTATCTTTAGCCCTGGCTGCCAATTTGTTCATTTTCTGGTAAAATTTGGTAAATGGCCATAAGAGGAACACTTCTGTGAAATTACTTTGAAATATGACACTGTCTGCGGATGAGACGTCTTTTTAAAGTTTTTTTATTTCTTAGCTCTGGCTGCCATTTTGTTCAGACAAGCAAAACCATTTTAGCAGTTTTGGTAGAGGGCTATCGGAGGAACATTTCTATGCAAATATTATGAAATCGGGTCATTGGCCAAAGATGAGATGTCGTTTGAAGATTTTCTATTTTTAGGTCTGGCGGCCATCTTGTTCAACAGAGCGAACCATTGCAGCCATCTTGGATTTCTGATCGACATAATTTTAGCTCGTTTCAATCCAGAAGTCATCCTCAAAGCGACCAATGGTTTGTGAAGAGATGTCGAAACTTGATTTTCAAGATGGCGGCTGAGGCGGCCATATAAAGCCAAACATTTCAGGTCGAAACACTAAAAAGCGCGAGCGTGCAAAAGAAAAGACCCGTGTGGGCTGTACTGTATGTAAAAAAAACAACAACAAAAACAAAAAAAAAAAAAAAAAAAAAAAAGAAAAAAGAAAGAAACGTGAGCATGCAAACCACGTGAGCGTGCAAAATAAAGAACAGACGGGGCCGTACTGTATTTTTTTGTCTGAAGATGATTAATGCTGTATGAAATGTATTATAATATGCTTAATGTATGATTTTTGCAGTTAATGCCTGAAACATGTCAAACTCAAGCTAAAAGAAACAAACGACCGGTCAATGGAGACAGCTATGCCAATGCGAACACGACAGGGCATAGCACTATGTAAAATTATCATGGCAACAATAAAGGTGGACTTTGCACCTAAAAACCCTTTCAGTTTCATTATAAAACATAAGTGGACCATGCAGCTGAATGAAGATGGCATATACATACATGTTTTATTTATGAGTGCTTTTTTGACGACCGACTATCGAGATATAAACGTTTAAAAACTTTACAGCAGCATAAGAGCACTCTGAAGTGTCCCTGATTTGGACCCGTAGTCCCATCCCGAGGCTTGAACCCAGGGTCCCTTCTTATAGAATCGCAGAAACCAAATATGAATGCTTTCTGTTATGTGACTGTTGAGATATGGATATTTTAAAAACTTTATCGCTGTGTGACGCTCACGTACACGTACTTCTTTAGAACAGAAATAACAAAATTGATAAACACAACTAAAGCTAGTTTTACTTTATAAAATTGGGTTTTGATGGAATCTTCATTGCATAGGCTTGATAACCGGTTGAAAGGTGATTATTATGCCTTTGATGAGAAATTTAGATATAATATGAGTAGGATAGACATCTGTATTACATTTGTAACGTTGCAGTCCATATATCTCATTTGTAGCTTTGCATGCCATTTTACATAGGTAATGCAGGTAAAATGTGCAATAATGATGCACATCTAAAGAATGATAAATATTGGTTGTAGACCAACTTAAAAATGTCACCATAAAGGGACGCACTAAATTTGAAAAAAAAAAAATAAAAAAAAAAAAATAAATAAAAAAAAAAAATAAAAAAAAATTGGCCACCGCGTGATTCGAACTCACGGCCCTCCGCGTGAGAGCCTTACACCATAAATCCGACTGGGTTTATATTACAAAATTAAGGTACATATCAATATTTACGATGCGGTTTTAAAAACCCTTTGAGAGCTAATCAAACACTCTACCCTATGTAAAAAAAAACAAACAAAAAAACTAGCGGGCGCCGGTCTAAAAAGAAAAAAAAAAGTACGACAAAGTCAAACTGAGACATTAGCATAGTCCGTGAACTCTATTCGGTACTCATCGGTTTATGAATGACAATCAGCCGGACTTTGCGGTAAACCAATAGATACAAGACAAAATATTTAGATGTAAACGGTTAAGTACCGGCGCAAATTTTGTTCATGTTTACATAGAGATATGGGACAAGTGTATACTCAAGTTTAATAAGTTTTCAATGTAGCAGGTAAAAAAGAAAACAATGTGACTCTTTAATGTTTGCTTTTATTAAGCTTTATGAAATTTCTTGATTGAAATGAAATTAAAATAGTCATTAATCTGCTTGTAACATAGTTTGTTATAAGATTTTTTATACTTGCCGGTATCGTCACAAGCCGACGTACCGGCAAATATAAACCGTCCTTAGTGAGCTAATCAAATAAGTCTACCATACGTAAAATCCAAAGCTATATCATGTATATTAAGAGACCGGCGCGTTTCGAATGAATTAAGCACAGTTACCCGGTTAGTCTAATGGATAAAACGGTAAGGCACAAAATTTTCAACCACATGCGCTGGCTGATCAGAACTTAGGTTGCAGGCACACAACGTAAACATGACGTTAATTCAACGTTCTTGCACAAAATCCTATGAACATAGCTTTTGAAGCTATTCTTGAATGGACCAGAAGCCATGTTCAAACAACCAAACCCATGTTCAAATCATGTGAACTTTAACATGGGTTTTGAACTTTTGATATCACAAGATGGGCCTTGCTTTGTTTACGTCAAGATGAACGACGTACGTTACGGCCCTGAACGTAGCATTTTTTAATTTTATTGTGACGTCAGAGGGTCATTGCGCAACTGGCGTCATCTGAATTAGCTGCCATGTTGGTTTGCCGTCGCATTTGAAGAGTTTATATAGAGCTTTGGGGCGTTTTCGTCACAATTTGCTGTTGGAATCGTAAGTTATGCAAGAAAACGATCACCTATGGCTATTTCATTGCAATTACATTTGCCGGGCCCCTCGCAAGATATTTGAACACTCGGTCTTGTGGCCTCGTGTTCAAACAGCTTCCTCGGAACCCGGCAAATGTTAATGCATGAAAAACCATGGGTGATCCCTATAGTGAAACAACGTTTTCAACGTTATTTAAAAGTTGAGAACCTGCTGTTTAAGTCGCTCCGATTGCGTAATCCTCTAGTTTCTATATGTACAAGGCAGTCTGAAGGACAGCTATATTCCCCGCCGTAGAATGACAATGGAGCGGCCTCAAAATTCAAGGCTCAAACTGGTGGCCTTCAATTGTGACCTTGACATTGAGACTGCATTGTTGAGTTATGGGTTCTGCACATCATCTCACTAAGGCGAACATTTGACCCAAATTTAATAAATATCTTTCAAATGGTTCAGGAGATATGGGGTGAACATGAAATTCAAGGCTCAAACTCGTGACCTTTAACTGTGACCTTGACCTTGAGTCGGCATGCTTGAGTTATGGGTTCTGCACATCGCCTCACCAAGGCAAACATTTGATCAAAGTTTCATGAAAATCTTTCAAAGGGTTCAGGAGATATGGAGCGAACAAGAAAGAGACGGATGACCTTCAATTGTGACCTTGACCTTGAGTCTGCATCATTGAGTTATAGGTTCTACACATCATCTCATTAAGGCGAACATTTGACCCAAATTTAACAAGGCAGTCTGAATGGCAATTGAGCGGCCTCAAAATTCAAGGCTCAAACTGGTGACCTTTAATTGTGACCTTGACCTTGAGTCAGTATAGCTGAGTTATGGGTTCTGCACATCATCTCACTGAGACAAACATTTGACCAACGTTTAAAGAAAATCCTTCCAAGGGTAACGGAGATATGGAGCCGACAACAAATTCAAGGCTCAAACACGTGACCTTCAACTGTGACCTTGACCTTAAGTCCAAACGGCTGAGTTATGGGTTTTGCACATTGTCCCACTGAGGTGAACATTTGACCAAAGTTTAGAGAAAATCCTCCCAGGGGTAAAGGAGATACAGAGCGGACACAAAATTCAAGGCTCAAACCCGTGACCTTGAACTGTGACCTTGTGAGTCTGCATGGTCGAGCTATAGGTTCTGCACATCATTTCACTCTGAAACAAACATTTGACCAAAGTTAAAAGAAAATCCTTGCAGGGGTAAAGAAGATATCGAGTGGACACGAAATTCAGGGGCTCCAACTCGCGACCTTGAACTGTGACCTTGTCCTTGAGTCCCTATGGCCGAGTTATGGGTTCTGCACATCGTACCACAGGTGAACATTTGACCAAAGTTTAGAGAAAATCCTCCCAGGGTTTAAGGAGATACAGAGCGGACACGAAATTCAAGGCTCAAACCCATGACCATGAACTGTGACCTTGACCTTGAGTCGGCATGGTTGAGTTATTGATTCTGCACATCGTCTTATAGTGAACATTTGACCAAAATTTAACGAAAATCCTTCCACTGGTATAGGAGATACAGAGCGGACACGAAAATCAAGACACAAACCCGTGACCTTGAACTGTAACCTTGATCTTGTATCGTCATGGTTGAGTTATGAGTTCTGCACATCGTCTCATTGAGGCAAACATATGACCAAAGTTTAAAAAAGTAACCTTTCAGGGGTATAGGAGATATGGAGCGGACACGAAATTCAAGGCTCAAATCCATGACCTTGACCTGTGACCTTGACCTTGAGTTGGCATGGTTGACTTATGGGTTCTGCACATTGACTCACTGAGGCGAATATTTGAAAAGTTTAATGAAAATCCTTCAAAGGGTTCAGGAGATATGGAGCGGACAAGAAAGTGTTACGGACGGACAGACGAAGGCCATTTCTATAGTCTCCCATCCGCTTCGCGGCGGGGGATTAAAAAATTTAAGACAACTCACATTTGCAAAATGATGACGGATTAGATTGCAAAAAGACTGTCGAAACAGCTCTACCAAGAACGTCTCGCACATGTTCTATGCAGGATAAATTTGGAGACTTAGCAGGCCAGTCCATTCTGTTCACGTTTTTTTGCTTGGAGAAAGTCATCGACGATACGGTTCAATGAAGCCTGGCGTTGTCGTGTCAGTGTCGGGCATCTGGTAGAAACGGTAGCCCATACGTTCTAAGGAGCTTGTCGATGTAACGTTTTCCGTTCAAGTTGCCTACAGTGAAAATCAGGTAGCAGTTGACAGTTGATGAAATCCCGGTAGACACTACAAATCCGCCGCTATGAAATGTTACCCTCGGGATTACTGTGGCTGGAACAGGTCGCTCTCTGCGACGTCGCCAGACTCGTTTCCTGTCATCTACGCATCTCAGGTAAAGCTTCGACACGTCTGAGAACATTACTCTCCTTCACTGAGGATTGTTCAACCTTGCATTCGCCCGACTGAATTTTAAAAGAGCATCTCCGTGGCGCTGAGTCATATGGCATGAATGCGGTTTCACACAATCTGAATTGATACCGGCCTAGCTCCCTAGCAGCATAAAGGCGGCGGCGAGATTTTTTATGCTATGGAAATCGATTTCTGGCGACAATATTGTTGATGTTGCGATCTTCAGCCTTGGTGGTAACCCTTAGTCGGCCTGAGCGTTGCCGATCCTTAAGCAGCCTTGTTTGCCTGTAGCGCTGCCTGATCCTGATAATGGTCTGATGGCTCGTTCAAAACAGTCTCGCTACTTCCCGGCTTCCCATGCCCGCATCTAAGCAACCCAATGCTCGAGCCCGGTCGGATTCACTCAGCTCACGATATGGTCCCCTAGCAGGCATATTGTTACTGAATGTCAACTCTACTGAAACTGGGCTTTTTAAACTTTGGCAGAGCTTAAAGCATGATTTGCAATGTATTTGAAAGTGAACCATAAGTGCACGAAATGCATGAAAAGGGCTGCATTTGAAGTAAAGTGAAGTCTCGTCTCCGAGCACACGAGCTGCATGAAAATTCAAGTGAGATGTCTTTTAAGTGCACGGTCATGTGGATGCGACTTTCCAGTGATTCATGGACAGGTGTTAGATAAAGTGCATTTAAGTTGTGTCAAGTTTAAGTGCTGTCTAAATACCGCAAATCAGATCATTTTTGTTTTGACACTCACTGTACATCAAATCGTTGTCATGCACTGTTTGCTTTGTTCACCGTTATGTTTTGACTCCTTTCACGAAGCGTTGAAGATGAAAAAAATGTTTCACACGCAGAAAAGTCGGAAATATATTTAGATTATCAAAATATTTGAAAAAAATGTAAGTGGTCCAAAACATTTTTGATCGAGTAAATCAAGATGAAAACAAGTGAAATCAGATAGCCAGTGCAAGCAAAAAATTGCGATCCTTCATTGTCAGAGCTTCTTCGTCAGGAGAAGTACTATTGTCATGAAAAATGATTTTAAGGAAAACTGTAACATCGAATATAGCAAAGTATGCTAATCTGTAAGTAAGCTACGTTACTGGCATCTTGTTGAACCCGGGTTGTCAAATTAGCAAAAAATAAGCATGCAACAGACGTAACATATTATTTCTTAGCCAAAGAAACAAATGAATAACAAAGAAAACATTGTAAATAAATAAAATAAAACATTTATTGTATTCATAGATGTTCTAATTATTGATATGAGTTTTCAAAGGTAGCTACAGTCATAATGATACTGTCATAAATCAGAATACTAATTGACATTTCGGTGCCGCACAGATTCATTCACTCAGTAACGTAGCTTACATCACGTTGATTACTTTTTAAATAGGAATGTGCATTTTACAAGCACCCGGCTTTATAGCTCTATGTTTTTAGCTCACCTGAGCCGAAGGCTCAGGATGAGCTATTGTGCTCACTCCCCGTCCATCCACACTTTTGAACTTCTTCTCTGAAACCCCTTGGGCCGTTTTTTTTTTTTTTTTTTTTTTTTCAAATTTAACTTGGATCCATTCGTTAATGGGAAATTCAATATTTGCACAAATGCTCACGGTCCATTAATCAAGATGGCCGCCATGCCCATTATGATAACACACACACACACACACACACACACACACACACACACACACACACACACACACACACACACACATACACACACACACACACACACACACACACACTTCAAAATCTTCTTCCCCTGAACCAAGAAAGCTTCAAGACTGAATCTTGGTATATAACAAGGTCTACCAAGTTTATTCAAATGATGACCCTAGGATGACATTTCACCTTTTTACTGCAAGGTAAAATTTGCGTCCCTGTATTGTATTGGGAAAATACTAAAAATTCAATTACTCAAAATGTATTTAAAACCAATGAATGAAAATTACAAAGAATAATTAAAGTAGCAAGTCCTTTTAATTACAATAAAAATTTTGTTCCCATGGGGTTATTAGCCCTTGTTCTTGGGCTATATACATGTATAAAATCTCGTAATCTTCAAATGTGTTCTTCTCTGAAACAGCTTGACCATTTTTTACCAGATTTCACACTGGGCCTTCTGTCGAAGGAGTATTATCAATTTGTTCAAACAGTTCTGCATCATTAAACCGCCATAAATAAATAAATAAATAAATAAATAAATAAAATAAAAATGAGATAAAATAAACAAGAAGACTTTTGAAGTTTTCTATATAGATATATAGAGAAAATAAGCCCCAACCCCTAGCGGCCATGTTTTTGACGAATCATGACGGCTTGAGCTATCTTGGTAGAAGGTCACCAAAGGAACATTTCTGCCATGTAATATTGAAATCGGCCCTGTAGTTTCTGACAGGAATATTTCTAAAATTTTCTGTATAGATATATAGGGACAATAAGCGCCGTGGCCCGTCCCCCCCCCCCCCCCCCAATCCCTCCGGCGTCCATATTTTTCGACGAATCATGATGGCTTGAACAATCTTGATAAAAAATCACCAAAGGAACATTTCTGCCAAATTATATAGAAATCGGCCCAGTGGTTTCTGACAAGAAGATTTTTTAAGTTTTTTTTTTCTTTTGTTTTTGTTTTGTTTGCCATGGCAACCAGAGTTCTCCTTAGATCCAATTCTTTGAACAACTTTCAATTAGCACCTCCGAAGGATAATTCCTGAGAAGTTCTGTTCAAATTGGCCCAGTGGTTTAGGAGGAGATGTCAATTGTTGATAGATGACGGACAACGGACAGCTGGTCTATCAAAATAGCTCACCTTGAGCACTACGTGCTCAGGTGAGGTAAAACTTGTGTCCCCTGGGGTTATCAGCCTTTACTCCTAACAAATATATGTATATTATCTCGTCATCTTTAAACGTCTTCTTCTCTGAAAAAGTTTGACCAGTTTTCACCAGATTTCTCTTTGGGCCTTCTGAGATGTCCGCCACGCCCAGATATGATATTAAAAATAATTAAAACTCTTTTTCTCCAAACCCAAGAATGCTTCAAGGCTGAATTTTTGTATATTGAATCGAGGACTAAAGGTCTACCAACATGACCAAATGTGTTAAAATAATGACCATGGTTGACATTTGATCTTTTCACGGGTCAGATTTGCGTCCCTATGCATTTGTATGGGGGAAACATTGAAATTCAGTTTCTCTAAATGTATTAAAGACCAATGCTTGAAAATTACAATATATGATTGAAGTTGCAAACCCCGCTACCTACAATCAAAATCTGCCCTTGCTTTTGAGCTAGATACATGTATAAAAGCTCGTAATCTTCTTCTTTGAAACAGCTTGATCAATTTTCACCAGATGTTTTATCAATTAGTTCAAACGGTTCTGCGTCATTCAGCAAGATGTAGTCCATGTCCCTATAGGGTAAAATCACTTAAAGTCTTGTTCTACAGTACCATATTAGGTTAAAAAAAAAAAAAAAAAAAAAAAAAAAAAAAAACGCTTAAAATCTTCTTCTTCAGAACCAAGTAAGCTTCAAGGCTGAATCTTGGTATATAGCATCGGGGACTTCAGATCTATCAGATTTATTGAAATAATGTTCCTAGAATGATTTTTGACCTTTCTATGGCAAGGTCAAATTTGCATCCCCATACACTTGTATGGGGAAAATGTTGAAAAACAATTTTCTGAAAATATAGCTGAAATTTGCAATGTATGATTAAAGTAGCCAAAAATTTTAATTACAATCAAAATTTTGTCCCCTATGAGTTATACACCCTTGCCTCTTGGCTATATACATGTTTAAAATCATGTGAACTTTAAACGTCTTTTCTGAAACCGATTGATCAATTTTCACCAGGTTTCACATGGAGCTGTCTGTGAAAGGGATTTTGTTCAATTTGTTAAAATGGTTCCAGACCATTAAACAAGATGACCGCCATGCCTATATGTGATAAAAAAAAATCTTCTTCTGCAGAACCAAGAAAACACTGAGACTCTCTCTTGGTATACTAAGCATTGGAGAATTAAGGTCGACCAAGTTGTTCAGATGATGATTCTAGGATGGCATTTGACCTTCTTATGACAATGTCAAATTTGCGTCTCCATACAAAATTTTGAAAAATCATCTTCTAAAAATGTATGAAAGACTAATAGCTGAAACTTACAATGTATGATTAAAGCAGTAAAACTTGTTAGTTACAATCAAAATTATATCCCCTGGGAATCTCTGTCCTTGTCCCTGGGCTTTGTACATGTATAAAACCGTGTAAATCTTTAAATGTCTTTGTCTCTGAAACCGCGTGCGAATTTTCACCGGAGTTCACATAGGGCCTTCTGTCGAATTGATACAAAAATTTGTTTAAATGGTTTTGCACTCTTGAACAAGATGGCTACTGTGATGTTTCTTCAGAATGTGTGCGTCAATGGGGCATCACTGAACTGGTCTGTGGCGTTAGTAACGTCAAGACGCCAGAAGCGCCACTTCTGCCATTTGGCTGTTCCAAAAACCCCGACAAGAAGTATCCAATATATGTAAAAATCTATAACATTTCTGTTGAATGACTTTTGTAAGGTTCATTAAATAAATGTAAATATTATAAGCATTGAAACCACACTTTTGAGGTTTTTTTTGTTTGTTTGTTTTCGAGTAATGAATAACATAACTTTAATGTTCACGAGAAACTCTACAGGCTTCAGTATAAACATCGAAGTAGTTTAAACTTAGCCAGTGTTTTCCATTACTGGATAAAATCTAAAAATCGCGGTTTGAATCCTTTAAGTTATTTTCTTAAATTTAGATTTTCATTGCTGTCGCCTTAGATTAAGTATTCATTTTGATTGCACTTCATTTTTCGATCAATTTTGATTGCACTTCATTTTTCGATCAAAGTCATTAGGACATCATATGAAACACTCTAGCACTTTCTTTTGACGTCATTTAATTAAATGTTCACAACCGTGCGAAATACTACGACGTTGTTTGCCTTTGCATTTCAAACTGAAAATAAATTTTATCATTTTAACGCTAAGTACTTACCAACTCAGTTTTTTTTTTCCCTACGTGTCTGAGTCTCTTTTTGCATATTTTCTTTGTGTGTGGACTTTCCTTAATCAAGAAACAGATAATATTGGTGTATGTTGACATATGGTAAATGGCACAAAAATGATTCGACGTCGCTGCAACCATGTGTCGCAAACAATAACGCGACGTTGTCGCACTGATCGGAAAATTGCGGGAAAGATGAAAGTTTTCTTAGTCTAGCTCCTTAACCCTTAACAAAGACAATGACCCCGTATTTTTATTCGAGATTTCAGTTTAGATGTTTATAACTTTGTTTCTGTGAAAATATCAATAACTGTTTACCAACGTTTTCTTTTTATTTCTAAAAAAAACTGCTCTTTTTCCTAGTTTTAATAAAAATGCAAGCCATGCACCATGCCCCGCCACAGCGACATATTCCCTATGCACTTCTGTAGTATAAGGGTTGAAAACAATCTAAGTTAAACATGAAGAGAAGCAATAAACAGTTATTTCATAACTCAAAAAAAAAAAAAAAAAAAAAAAAAGTCTAAGTTAAAAATGCAAATAAAAAAGTGATAAAAAATAATTTCAGGATTCTGAAAAAAACAAAACAATATGCATATCTTCAGACCATCCTTAAAGCGTGTGTAAAGTTTCAAAAGGATCGGCCTGAAAATGTAGGAGGTGTTGCGTGTACAAGGTACATACTATCTATACATTTCTGTAGTATTAGGGCTCGAAAAAAGTCTAAGTTAAAAATGCAAAAAATGTAATAAAAAATAATTTCAGGATTCTGAAAAAACAATATGCATATCTTCAGACCATCCTAAGTGCCTGTAAAGTTTGAAAAGGATTGGCCTAAAACTGTAGGAGGAGTTGCGGGCAGAAGGTACATACTCCCTATACATTTCTGTAGTATTAGGGCTCGAAAAAAGTCTAAGTTAAAAATGCAAAAAATGTAATAAAAATAATTTCAGGATTCTGAAAAAATAATATACATATCTTCAGACCATCCTAAAAGTGCCTGTAAAGTTTGAAAAGGATTGGCCTAAAACTGTAGGAGGAGTTGCGGGCAGAAGGTACATACTCCCTATACATTTCTGTAGTATTAGGGCTCGAAAAAAGTCTAAGTTAAAAATGCAAAAAATGTGATAAAAAATAAATTCAGGATTCTGAAAAAAACAATATGCATATCTTCAGACCATTCTAAAAGCGCCTGTAAAGTTTGAAAAGGATTGGCCTAAAACTGTAGGAGGAGTTGCGGGCAGAAGGTACATACTCCCTATACATTTCTGTAGTATTAGGGCTCGAAAAATGTCTAAGTTAAAAATGCAAAAAATGTGATAAAAAATAATTTCAGGATTCTGAAAAAACAATAAGCATATCTTCAGACCATCCTAAAAGCGCCTGTAAAGTTTGAAAAGGATTGGCTTAAAACTGTAGGAGGAGTTGCGGGCAGAAGAATGGTGGGGGCGCTGACGGACGGACGGACGGACACTCGAAATTTCAGAGGGTATAACATAATACCCCGCCACTTTTTTAGTGGCGGGGCATAAAAATGGCGAGAAATTTATTTTGCATAAACAGCAAAATAATTCAGTTGCTTTGAAAATGTAGGTTTGGCATATTGGTGGCGCTGCGATATCGGAAGTTAAGTCGGTGACCACCAATTTTTAATTCGAATTACTATCAATCAAATTTTCATTATGTAAAATTTCATTTTTACCGTGGCATTTAGTCAGGTAGTTCATCCCTTAATCACGTATTGGCGCCACTACAGCCAGTTGGCTCTTCTGAACCCTCCGGCAAGCTGTTCTAAATCCAAACTAGTAGGACACATACCACACATCTGGCAAAGGATTACTTATATTTAAATCTGGCAAAGGATGCTTATCAATACAAATAAGAACGGAAACCAAAATTTTGAGGCTCACCGAGAAATATAAAAAAAAAGCTTGATATTTTTCATGTAGGCTACATGGGAAGCCTTTCCTTTGGGCTCCGAAGATAATGTTTTCCTATATCGGCTCTAGGAGTGATTGGCTAGTATCAGATCATTGGTCGATGGTCAATTGTAGATCAAGCGACTGATTTATCAACTAACATTTGTCTCGGAACGAGCAAAAATGTCAAGGAACTAGTCAAATAGAGATATATGTTCATGTGTACGTAGGAAAAAGCAGCTATTTGCGCACGAAAATCATAAGCGCAATACAGTATAACATCAATGGCTCGAACACGGATGGCTCGTTTACCGTGGATGATTCGAACTCTTTTTTCAGTCCCTACAAAATGCTTCCAATAGCTCAAGAAAACAAATATTTAGGGATTTTTTCTTATTTTATCACGGAGTTGTATGTTGTGTGTACTCATTAGAATCGCCTCATCGAGGCGATTCTAATGAGTACACTCAACATACAATCATTGTGTGGAAAATCCAAAAGATTTCCCTAAATTATCGCTATTTGCTTCCCGAACTGGTGCCATGATTAACCCTCAGTGGCTCGAACTACCCATGTCTCGAACGAATTTCCATGGTCCCAAAGATGTTCGAGCCATTGAGGTTCGACTGTATTTTGAAGTACGTTTGATCTTTTGGGCGGTAATATCGAATTGCGGATATCTTCAGCTAAAATTAAGTAATCAGCCGTAAGCAAAAGGGGTCCGCAGTCGGTAATCTCCCCTTAATAATCTATACAGACAAAATGGTCCAATATCAACGGATTAGTTTGGCCTTTATCGTTAATATGCAATATAAGTTTTCGAAACTAGCCATTTTAAACGCGCTGTGAAATAAATTTCAAAACATGTAGCTCAAGCAAAATAAAATATTCCGTTAAATTACTTATTCGCACAAATTTATTTTGAGCTCAAAAAGAGATTAATATTTTTTTTAATTTGGTATCAAACGCAGGTACCCATTAATAAATAAAAGCGCTGCAGGCATGCGCCGCCACTGCACTTACATCAAGTAAGTGTTATAACTATGTAAACAAGAGGACCATGATGGTCCTATATCGCTCACCTGAGCAAACATACTTATTATTGAAGTTTCAGCCCAGTTCACTGCTCCAAGACTTTTGCATACATTTTATAGCACTGCCCCCTATTGGCCATGTTTCTTTAATGCCTCATGACAGCTTGAACTGAATCTTGATAGAGGCTCACTAAGGGAACATATCTGCCAAGCTGAAATCGGTCCAGTGGTTTCTGACGAGAATTTTTTAAAACTTTTTATATACATATATAGGGAAAATAAGCTCCGCCCCCAGCAGCCATGTTTTTGAAGAATCAAAACAGCTTGATCAAACTTGGTAGAGGGTCAGCAAAGGAACATTCCTGCCAAGTTATATTGAAATCGATCCAGTGGTTTCTGACGAGATTTTTAAAGTTTTCTATATAGATATATAGGGAAAATAAGCCCCGCCCCATAGCAGCCGCGTTTTTTTTTTTTTTTTTTTTTTTTTTTTTTTTTTTTTGACGAATCATGAGTTATGTTTCTTCTGTTCTTCAATTTGTCTTATGGTGCTTTACATTTGTGTAAAGTTTCATCAAAATATCTGAACAGGTTTTCAACTTAGAGCAGACACCAGTACATGGTAGAAATGGTTATTTTCAGTATTTGCTATGCTCAAAAAGTCGTAACTCCAAGTCACACTTCTTGTGTTCTGCACGTCGTCTCATGGAGCTTTACATTTAGGAGAATTTCATAAGATCGGTTTTCAACACAGAGCGGACATGAGTACATGGTACTATGTTCAACGTTCAAAGGGCATTAACTCCAAAAGTAAGCAAACCAGAGTTATGGTTCATGTCTTCTGCACGCCGTCTCAAGGTGCTTTACATTTGTGTAAAGATTCATAAAAAAGTCCGAAACGGTTTTCAACTTAAAGAGCGGATACGAGTACGAAATGGCTATATGTCAATATTTACTAGGTGCAAATGGCCGTAACTCCAAAAGTAGATTAACCAGAGTTACATTGTGTGTGTGTGTGTGTGTGTGTGTGTGTGTGTGTGTGTGTGTGTGTGTGTGTGTGTGTGTGTGTGTGTTTTGCACGTCGTCTCATGATGCTTTACATTTGTGAGAAATTTCATGAAAATATCTTAAACGGTTTTCAACCTACAGTGCGGTAGAAATGGCTTTATTCAATGTTGCAAGCCAAATTACTCCAAAAGTAAACACATCAGAGTTACGGTTCATGTGTTCTGCGCGTCGTCTTATTGTGTTTTACATTTGTGTGAAATTTTGTGAAAATATCTGGAACAGATACGAATGATGGAGCGCTGAGGGACGGACAGACACTCAAAATTTCGGAGGGTATAACATAATATCCCGCCACTTTTTGTGGCGGCCATAAACCATAGTTACGTTATTTTGAGTGGCGCTCTCTTGCGAGACGCAGCAAGAGCTAATTCGCTGCGATTCCCCACAGTCCCTGTATTTGTTGGTATTCACTGAAGAGAAATAAAAACGCTACATTATAAAATGAGATTTGCAAACTACACGTAGTCTGAGTATTGTGATCTATCCATAATGCCGAACAAATCAAGTCTTTTCCAAAAAAAAAACTGGCCATTTGTATTACTTCAGTTTTCAGAAACGTGCCATAACACATCATGCCAGAGGTCTTATGACGTATAAGATCACTTCTGCCCGTAATAATACTTTAGGACATGGCATCGTATTGAAACTGAATGAGCCGGACGGATAACGGAACTTCGATTCAGTAATGGTTCCACTGGCCAAAGTGAATATTCATTTTTCTTTTGAACTTTTGCATTGTTGGATTTGTCAAAAGCACAAAAGATTCGTTTGCCTAAGGAGTAGTGTAGTTATATGAACAGAATGCAATCAGATAAAAAACGTGGTTATAAGCCTAACAAGATACTGAAATTAGACACCTATAATTACGCCAAGAAACGCTGAAAACATGTTAGCTTTAACGTCGGTGGAAACTGACGTTATTGTGTTAAAAGCGTGACTGATTTCTTTAGGCTCTTTTTTTAGACATAAACGGAGTTGATTTAAATACATACTCTGCAATATAAAACGCCCAATAGAGATGTCCGAAATTTTACCGTAAGTTACGGTAACCTTCCTACGGTAAAAATCAATACCTGGCGCGGACAAAGACGTAAATTTGGAGGGTTAAAATAAAAATAAAAGCACAGCTTTATCTTATTGAACAACACAGATGCGTTAAAGTAACTGAAATATGTATGGATATATGTTGTTGTTTTTAAACTGATGCTGCTGCTGCTGATCATGATGATGATTTTGTGTTTTACGTCCCTTTCAACATTTTAAGCCGTATCGAGACGATGGAAAGGAGACAAAGGCTGTGCAATGAAGCGCCTAGCCTGGCAATCAGGCCCTGCATTTAAGTCATTCAAGGTACACAACTACAGTAAACCTATAGAAATATGTATTATTATTTGCCCCTTATCTAAAATACAGGAATCAGACATTACTTGAGAACATTATATTAGTGTATATGTTTTGCAGTTTATTAGTGAATTTGTTTTATGAAACTGCTCTATTTAACAGACTGATACCAGTCTATGAAGCGCCCTACAGTTATGAGTTGAATATAATTATACTGGTTATGCTGTGTAACAAGCAAATGTCCTAATAATTGTAGGCCTCACCAGAATACTCCGAACTAGAGATCTTTAGGAAACATTCAACAAAATAGTGAACTCGGTTGGATTTAAACATAGATTTTATTTTACACTTTGTAATGTACATACAACAATTTGCGCATTCAACAATACAAAACGACAATAAGTTGCTCCTGATATTTTTGTACAAACAGCGGAAAATTATGCAGGTTTGGGTAGTGTATGGAAATAAGTAGTTATGTTCTCTATAGTCATAGGTAACTACACCATCGGGGAATTCCGGGAGAAGCCCTGCAGACACACAGAAGGTACAGCTTCCAATACTTGTCCTCGGTCACTGAGATTCAGAACAAATGCTATATACCCTGCTTATTTTGTCATGAATTCATTACCCACGCATTAATTACCATTGCACAGCAAGGATAACGCAGAAGTAAACGCCTTGTGTTTGCCTCTAGATTTCCAGAACATTGTAGGGGTAGTGGCATGGTGCATTGGTTGCAAACGACATTTGCACAATTGTTAGACTGGTTAGTAAAAATACAAATGAACTATGGCTGAAACCTATCGGCAACATGAAACGGTTATCAAACAACCAAAACAAGGAATATAATAAAACGAAGCCCATAATTCGCTCAACTGAGTAAAGCAGCCACTGCATATATGTAGATACCATGCAACATTCTTTCAGTGTTGCCACAGCAACTAGGATACACATTTGACAGTGCCGTAAAAGGGCATCTTAGTATCTTAGGATCTTAATTTGAATGAACTAGGCAGACATTGAGTCCGCGGTACTATATACCAAGATTCAACCTCAAAGGCTTTCATGGTTCTGGAAAACAAAATTATCGAGTGTTTATTACCATATTTGGGCATGACAGCCATCTTGTTTATTTAATCGTGATAATTTTCGACAGGAGGCCCTAGGAAAAATCTGTTGAAAATTGGCCAATGGATTTCAGGAAAGAAGACATTTAAATTTTATACGGCTTTATACTGGTATATAATCCAATAATCGAGGGGCGAGGGCAGATAACCTTCGAGGACAAAACTGTGAATGTAACTAAAACGGTTTACTTTTTTTAATCATACCTGTAAGTTTCAGCCGGTAATAAATTTAAAGAAAATGATTTTTTAACGTATTCCCTTTACAAATATATGGGGATGCAAATCTATCTGACATTGCGTAAGAAAGGCCAAAAGGTCATCTTCGGACCATTTTTTAATAATCTTGGTAGACTTTGAGTCGAAGATGCTATATATTAAGATTCAGCGTCAAAACTGTTGGTTCTGGAGAACAAGAATTTTAAGATTGTTTTTAGCCTGAGCAGGGCGCTCATATGTCAGTCAATGTCCGTCGTCCGTCGTGCGTAGTGCGTCGTCCGTCGTGCGGCGTCAACAATTGCTTTAAAAGCCTACTCCTCCTACACCCCTGGGCTAACTAACGATACTTGGTAGGAAGCATTGGGGTGACTTATCAATCAAAAGTAGCTAAACTCATTACGATCGGATATCCAAGATGGCCGCCATGGCCGCCATCATGAAAATCTATTTTTCGTTTCTTGTCCTGAACTGAAAGGCCAATTGATTCCAATCTTGGTAGGAAGCATCGGGCTGACTTGTAGATAAAATAGCTAAAATCGTGCCGATCGGAAATCCAAGATATCTTGAAAATCTATTTTTTGCTTCTTCTCCTAAACCCAAAAGCCATTTGACTCCAAACTTGGTAGGAAGCACCGAGGTGGCTTATAGATAAAAAAAAAAAACTTAAGTCGTTTCGATCGGAAATCCAAGATGCCCGTCATGGTGGTCATCTTGAAAATCTATTTTTCGCTTCTCTTGACTTTAAACTAGATAGGAAGCATCGGAGTGACTTGTAGATCAAAATAGCTGAAATCGTTCCCATCGGAAAACCAAATGGCCGCCATGGCGGCCATCTTGAAAATCTATTTTTCGCTTATTCTACTGAACTGAAAGGCAAATTGATTCGAAACTTGGTAGGAAGCATTGGGATGACTGGTATATTAAAAATAGCTAAAATGGTCCCGGTTTGAAATCAAAGATGGCTGCCATGGCGGCCATTTTGAAAGTTTATTTTTCGCTTCTTCTCCTAAACTGAAAAGCCAATTGACTCGGAACTTGGTAGAAAACATCGGGTTGACTTATAGGTCAAAAATAGCTAAAATCTTTCCGATCGGAAATCCAAGATGTCCGCCATGGCGGCCATTTTGGAAAGCTATTTTTTGCTTCTTCTCCTGAATCGAAAGGCTTATTGACTTTATAAACTTGGTAGGAAGCATCAGAGTGACTTGTAGATCAAAAAAAGCTAAAATTGTCCTATTGGACATCAAAGATGGCCACCATGTTGACCATCTAGAAAATCTGTTTTTCGCTTCTTCTCCTGAAGCAAAGGGCAAATTGACTCGAAACTTGGCAGGGAGCATCGGGGTGACTGATAGATTAAAAGTAGGTAAAATTGTTTCTATCGGAAATCTAAGGTGGCATGGCGGCCATCTAGTAAAAAATCTATTTTTCGCATCTTCTGAACTGAAAGGCCAGTTGACTCGAACCGGAGTAGGAAGCTTTGGGGTGACTTGTAAATCAAAAATAGATAAAAAATAATGTTCTGATCGGAAATCCAAGATAGAGGCCATCTACTTTTCGCTTCTTCTTCTGAACTGAAAAGCCAAATGACTCGAATTTGGTAGAAAACATAGGGGTGGCTGGTAGATCAAAATTGCTAAAACCGGTTTGACAGGAAATCCAAGATGACCTTCATGGCGGCCGTCTGGAAACTCTATTTTTTTTTTTTTTTTTTTTTTTGCTTCTTCTGAAAAGAAAGTCCAATTGACTTGAATTTCGGTTAGAATCATCAAAGTAACTTGTAGACAAATATAGCTAAAATCGATACAAGATGGCCCCCACAGTTGCCATCTTAAAATCTGTTCTCATCTTCTCCCGAATACAAAGACCCACTGACTCAAAATTCAATAGGAAGTATTGGAGGGACTTGTTAATCAAAAACGCCTTAATTCATTTTGATGAGAAATCCAAGATGGTTGCCCTAGCAGCATGTATTTTGAACCATTTCTCCTGAACCAAAAGGGCAATTTTACTCAAACTTCATTGGAAGTATTGAGGTGACTTGCAGATCAAAAATAGCTAAAATTCTTCTGACTGGAAGTCCAAAATGGCCACCATCTTGAAAATCAATACTAAACTTCTTCTCTTGAACTGACCGGCCAAATGACTTAGACTTGTTTGGTAATGAGGTGAGCGATACAAGGCCATCTTGATCCTCTTGTTTACCATATATGGACAAAGCGGCCATCTTGTTCAACGGTCCAGCAACATTTGGACAAATTATCAATATCCCTTCGAAGAAGACGTTTACATGTTACACGAATTTATACATATGTATAGTCCAGGGGCAAGGGAGATTACGCCTGGGAACAAAAGTTTGATTTTAACTAAAACGTTTTACTATTTTAATCATATATTGTAAGTTTCAGCCATCAGTCTTTTATACGTTTTCAGAAAAAAAAAAAAAGATTTTTGAACATTTTTCCTATACAAATGTAAATGGACGCAAACATGACCTTGCCATATGTAGGTCAAAGGTCAGCCTTTAATATTCATTTAAAAAAGACTTTAAAGACCTTGAGCCCTTAAGGCTTTAGACCAAGATTCAGCCTCAAAATTTTCTCGGTTCTGGAGATTTTAAGTGTTTTACCATATAAGAGCGTGGCGGCCATCTTAATCAATGGCGGTGCACTTTTGTACCATGTTTCAATTCCCCTTTAACAGAAGAATGCTCCAGATGAAATGTGAAGGAAGTCGTCTATTGGTTAAAGAGGAGTGCAAATGTGTGGACAGACGGGCGCCGGACGGCAAGTAATTACAATAGCTCATTCTGAGCCTTTGGCTCAGGTGAGCTAAAAGAAGGCTAAGAGAGAGAGAGAGAGAGAGAGAGAGAGAGAGAGAGAGAGAGAGAGAGAGAGAGAGAGAGAGAGAGAGAGAGAGAGAGATTTCTGGTTTTGCCTGTATATAGCGAATGTGTTGCCCTGGATCCCTGTACCAAATGTCGAGCACGAGCAGGAACAGGGGTTAAGGGCAAATACTTGCGAGAGGAACTTGCACATTTGAACGCAGACCTGTAAAAGACCTCAGAGAGAGGCAAACATTATTAATTACATTCACATAGAACCGTAAACGGTGTTCTGTGAGACTTTTTAGATTAAGACCAATCATTTTCTAGTTATACGTCTATGGGGCATTTTAGCTGCAAGGGCAATCGTATCTATATGGCGGATCAGCTCAAAGACGTCTTCACCCAAGCAACGTTTCTTCAAAATTTAGATAATTAGATTTAAATATATTAATTAAGTGCTAATGGTTCAATAAGCCCTGCAAACTACATTGCTTTCTGTAAATAGTGTAAATAAAACCTAAGACTCCGATTTTTTCCATGTTCTTTGTTTCCAAGGACAACCTTTATACCTTTTCATTTAACTTCCCTGCCCCTGGTGTTAAATGCCTAGGGACGACCGTAAACAGTCTCGCTGTACTTAATCATAGTGCAGTTTTCCATTTTTATTTTTCTAGGCACCATTTTGTCCGTTCTGGTATTTTGGGAACTCGTGTTCCTCTAAGCCGGCGGTATGGGACGTATGCAACCTTACAAACTACATTGCTGCCATATGAAGGGTCTCAATAAACTGGGACTCTGATTTGGGTTCTTTTACGTGTTTTGTAGTTCTAAAAGTAACCGTTATGTAGCGAAATTTGATGAGTATTTTATGAGTAGACGTCGTGAAAGGCGCACGTTTTCAAGGAAGGACAACAGACAGAAAGAGATCACAATAGTCATCCTAAGCGTCACTCTAGTGGTCTAAAAACCAAACACTATAGGAAATAAATACTTATCTAAAATTGTTTTGTTTGTGTTGAGGATTTTACGGCCCAGTCAACCTAATTGGTTTGTCGAGCGCGGTCAATTTACCTTACCACACTTTTACTGGACAGCTTAGTCCTCTGAGCGGTTAACCAGTATTGTGCATATTTTTTCGCCAGAAAATGACAACTGCCCTTCTTAAATCTGGAAGGGAGAGAATGACCCTAGAAAATATTTCATGATCAATCTCCACGAAAGAATGTTGCCGATCCGGCGGGATCGAACCTGCAACCTCCTGATCACCAGTCGGATACGCATCCAACTGAGCCACCGAGTCCGGCTAAAATTTTTAATAAGCGTCCCATTTAATTTCAGTTCAGCCATGTTATTACGGTTTCTGAAACTAGTGCCCTTATAAAGTGCCGTCTTACTACACTACCATGCCACAGGTGATACTTCTACGAGCTGGTCGTATTATTCTGATACTGATGCGACCAATCCTAGCTCTTTTACTTAATGTTATGCATAATGCAAAAGAGGAGTTAATTCTGATTTGAGGGGTAAAAAATTAATACATGTATATTGCCTTTGGAAACAAAGAACACATTACAAATAGAAAGTGGGAGTCCCGGTTTTATGAAGTTTGCAACATTGCTTACACCCTCTAGCGTATACATGAACAAACCACTATGACAAATGAATAAATATTTTGAACATACTAACAACATACATTGGACTAAAAACAGAATTATGTTTTTTTTCATGCTCCTGTAGCACCGTACAATAACAGACATAAACGTTTCTTTGAGCGATTGCTTTTGCAAATTTCTTTGTCAACTCCAGGACTGATACAAAGCTTTAAATCACACATCCCCGAAAATGACTGAGGTACAGTCTTTTCATAGGAAATTTATCTGGTGTCATTTCGTTTGTCAAATAGAGTTAAGCTTCAACTTAAGTTTATGGTTTATGTTTCTTAAAAAACCCTAGCGTAGTTGATTGCAAATATTGACAACTTCGTTTAGTTTTGCTATCGTGCTTTGTTTAGAAATACCTATTTCGCTACAAAACGCAAAGGTAACTATACAGCGTTTAAATATATTTCCTAGAGACAGCATGATAATGATAATATCTATCGTATAAATTGAAATGCGAACATGTGTATGCCTATTGAAATATATTGCAAATTTTACAACCGAAAAAGGAAAAATTTCACATGAAAATTTCTGATATTTTTCATGTTCCTGCTCAAAACATAGATTGTGTACTCGTTAGAACCACCTAGCCGAGGCCTAAAATCTAATTTTTAGCAAAATAACAAAAATAATGTACACCCCTGTAATCCCAGTTTTACTATATAAAAGTGGGGTTTAAGCGGGTCAAAATTATATAGGTGTGTTTTCGTGATGTGATATCCCAGAATTGCCATGAGAGTCGCGCAAACGCGATGTCAGAATTTGTATACTAACTCGACTCAGTTTGTTTGTGTTGAGGTTTTACGGCCAAGTCAACTCAATGGGCATGTCGGGCGCGGTCAGTTTATCTAACCACACTTTTACTGGGCAGGCTTAGTCCTCTAAGCGGTTAACCAGTAATGTGCACATTCTTTCGCCAGATAATGTTTGTGTTGAAATTTTACGACCCAGTCAACCCAATGGGGTCATGTCGAGCGCGGTCAGTTTACCACCTAACCACACGTTTACTGGGCAGGCTTAGACCTCTAAGCGGTTAACCAGTATTGTGCACATTCTTTCGCCAGGAAAAATGACAATTGCCCTTCTTGAATCAGCGGATGGGAGAGAATGATCGTAGACAATATTTCATGATCAAATCTCCACGAAGGAATGTTGCCGATCTCGGCGGGGGTCGAATCAGCGACCTCCTGTCTCGAGTCGGACGCGCATCCAACTGAGCCACCAAGGCCGTCGCACTCGACTTAGTCATGTGTCGGGCATACAAGATAGTAAATTTTCTGGCGAAAGAATGAGCACAATACTGGTTAACAGCTTAGAGGACTAAGCCTGCCCAGTAAACGTGTGGTAAGTTAAACTGACCGCGCTCGACATGACCCCACTGGGTTGACTGGGCCGTAAAACCTCAACACAAACAAGATAGTAAATTGGTTCAACGAGATACTAAATCGTGCACACTAGCTATTAAAAATCGTGCGTTCAACTTCTTGAGTGCCTGACATTATCTCGACATTATCTCGTGCGCACAACTTTTTTTTTTTTGCTGTGTGTGTGTGGGGGGGGGGGGGGGGGGGGGTGGGGTTAGGGGAGGTGGTTACGGCCCTTTCAAGAATATTACACATACATCGAACCGACCGTTCATCAAAGGTGGTCGAAAACCAAAGAACACGGGGAAACGTGCGCACAACTTAGTACCAGTGTCTTGCGCGCTTAGCTTGTGTCTTACTTATCACAAGCGCACTTATTACTAATTAGTACGAACGATAAAAATAGAATGTGTAGGCTGAAATAGCTATATTGAAACTTCCATACAGTTTGGTATCTTTGTGAAACTTTGCACAGAGACTCTATTGATGATTACGATTATTTTATTCTAATCAGACAAATCCATTTGGTATCTGATCTGGAATTGAACAGCCGAGGTTGACCAGTCAATGACTACTTGAATGCAAGCATCAAGGAAACCGAAATTCATATAATCATGGTTCCTACTCATATTGATAAGACAGTCGTATTATTATTATTGACCTAAACAAAGTGAGGATATATATAGTCTTTTCTGGAGGTCAAAGAAGAAATAATGTTCACATTCTAAGAAGAGAATTAACTAGTACGTGATCATCTGTGTGTTCCATTGCCTGAGGCGACCTCGGAAAATGCTGATCCAATGAAACATGTGCAACTGCCTATTTATTTCTCTTGGTGGGCACCTCCGTTAAATTATGTCCAAGTATATGAATCGAGCCGGTGATATACATTTATCTTATTGCAAGCGGTGAAATCAGTATATATCCGAAATGATTAAACTGATATTTTCATAAATGAAAGAATATATTTTCACAAATGAAATACAACAAATCGATGTTATTTTCACTACTCGTTTCGAATTACGACATCGCTATTCTCATTGTTTCCCCAACAGATACCGATCCCACTTCGTTTTTTATTTTTTTTTTTATTTTTTATTATTTTTTTTTTTCTCCTTTTTTATTTTTTTTTTTAACTTCTCTGTTTCTGAACAAAAGTAGCAAGTGTCGTTATGCATTTTCTATGTTTCTGAGCAAAACTATCAAGTGTCGGTATGCATTTTCTTGATTATAATGTAAGGAGCATTTTGGTAACAAGATTATTTTCATTTGCAGGAACTTTTTTGTTTTTGTCTTTCCAGCACTTCACGTGAAACACTGAACGTCTACGCCATGACGTTCATGTTTTGTTTGGTGACGTTAGTTATGACATCAGAAGTGCGCATTGGCGTGTAAACAATTAAGTAAAAGAAAATTTGCTCTTTTTCAGTGAATACAATAACAATTTCCATCTCGTGTAATGAAAACATTCATTTTTTTACTCGTGCTTCGCACTCGTGAAAATAATGATATTTTTTTTATTACACTCGATGAAAATATTAAGCACTTCACCGCAAAAGAGTAAACTTCCTTTATATATGCATTTTTCTTCCTCAAAACCTGAAAAGGCCGGCCTCGGTGGCTCAGTTGGATGCGCCGTCCGACTGGAGACCAGGAGGTCGCGGGTTCAACCCCCGCCGAGGTCGGTAACATTCTTTCGTGGAGATTGATCATGAAATATTTTCTACGGTCATTCTCTCCCTTCCGCTGATTCAAGAAGGGCAGTTGTCGGTTTCTGGCGAAAGAATATGCACAATACTGGTTAACCGCTTAGAGGACTAAGCCTGCCCAGTAACGTGTGGTTAGGAAAACTGACCGCGCTCGACATGACCCCAGTGGAATGACTGGGCCGTAAAACCTCAACACAAACAAACAAAACCTGAAACTAAAATAAAATCAGAACAATTTTCATAATAAAGTTCAAATATATGATTTGAAAAAAAATTGGTTCTGTTTAAGAGTCCCTTTCAAAGCATGATTTGCATCATGCCCTGCAGAGGAGGCACAGCAAACTCTTGCATACTTGCGTGAAGTCATTATTGCATAATCATAACAAGAAGGATGTGCAGGATTGATTATTTTAATATTTACTGCCAAAGCCAATCCTGAACCCTAATTGCTATATCACTAGACCTATGATGTTATACATGTATAAAAGGACACTATACATACACATGCAGACTAGAATCCATATATAGTGAAATTGCAAGACACAAGACAAGCAGCTTTGAATACTGACCCTGATCCGGATACCTTGCCTCATTACCATACTTATCGAAAAATTTGAACAAGTCTATCTGACTACATATGATGTGTCTAAATTTTGCGAAGGAATTATAAATAGTGTAGACCCTAATTTGCTATGGCCTGTCTTCTGAATATTTAAGGCCAGCACAGCAATCCTCTGTTTAATATAGGTATATTTTATTTAATGAAATCAAGCTGATTTTGAGTTTAACGTTTCTTCTTACAAGCAATAAACTCCTGTCGAGACGCTGGAAGGGTGATAATGAAAGGTCCTGTGCAATAAAGCGGCGCAGTACAGACATCAGCTGAATTCCACCTTGCTAGTTTCGAACCAAGGACCTCATGATCCGGTCGGATGCGCTAACCACTCGAACGCTTCTGGGTTTGGATGCAGCCGGCAGATTTTCCTATAATATGTTACAACAGCTGCAACTATAGGGAAGTTTGCTTGCCTGCACACCATTCAAACCATTCTAAAAGGCGGATCTGCTCTAAAAAGGTTGGCTACCTAGAGAGGCAGACGCGGTACATTTAGAGTAGACCCCTTTTCGTAAGTAGAACAAAATCGGAGCTACCTCCCGTGAGGTATATTCCTTCTCATTGAAACTGTACATGTGGAGAGACTTGAGTAGTGATGGCAGAAGATACTGTCTTTAGTAGTGATATTTTGCGGGGTTTCGGCACTTTAAATAATATGTAGGTGTTGCGTATATTTGGGTGTATACTTTGTAAACCTTTCTTTCGTTACCCGTAAAGCGCATAGGTAAAGCAGCTAAATAATTCACTCTGTTAATATTTATTGAACTCAAGGAAGTCTATATTCTTGTTGCATTTTATGGTTCGAAAATTTCTGTCTGAAAACGGCAACCTACAGTCCCCTGATTTTAGGAATGACCCTCTAACAATTAGGCCGCGAACCAGCTTGAACGTAAAAGGTGTCATTATATAGGTGAATATCAAAAACCCAGGTCTACTTGTTGCATTCGCGCGCTCTCATTTTGACCTTCTCTAATACGATCAATGCAGTCTGAAGCAAATACGCCAGAGTAAACCCTATATATTGTCACAGAAATGACTTATTATTTACTTTGAAGTATTCCCAGCGACAGTGCAAAATCTTTACGTTGAATGACATTGTAGCGTGAGATCTATCAGGCCATGAGATCTGTCACACCAGAAGTGTTAAACCGGAAATACTTGACGGAACTTATGCTGCGAGCATGAAATATTTCAGATCACGAGAAATATCAGAGTCATATGAATTAAAATATCAAAGCAAATTTTGTTTTATTTAAAAGAAGAAATATCTTTAAAAAGATAAACGGCGTAAAGGGTACTGGAATATGAATATTGAAACTACTTTGTGATTCAGTATGAAATGAAGAAGCCTTTTAAAATATAAACGTTATTACGAATGCAAACAGTATCAAGAAAATTTTAATACTGTACGACATTGTAAATATTGCAAGGGTTGGCAGGAATGGAAGTGTACTCAGATGTGTAAATATCTGTGCTAAATTATGAAAAGCAATTTAGCATTTAAGCGTATGGCATATAGTTTTAAAAAATCCATGCCAACCAGGCACCTTTTTGATAAAGAGTAAGCAAAGTGTAACACTGGCCATGAAGACTGGCAAAAACTGGAAAAAAATATTTAATTTGTAATAAGAGGGTCATGATGGCCGTAGATTGCTCACCTGGGGAGCAGTTTTTTTTTTAACCTGGCGGAAGGATATTTTCAAAGTTTTCTGCATATATATATATCAGACCCTGCCCTTTGATGGTTATTTATTTATTTATTTTATCTTATTTTACTTTATTTACTTTTTTTATTTTTATTGATTTATTTTTTTCTTGTAATACAAATTAATTTGAAAATTTTTGATGGACGGTCAATCCAGTAATGTTTGTGAGTATTACTGCAATCTAGTTAGTTGTTGATTTGAAGTGTTCTAGACAGACATATGAGGAATCAAATAAAATAATTTGAACAAATTTGATAGATATTCACCTTTGTTACATTTGTGCAAAAATTTTGAAAGTGGACCATAGGTTGTGCAGAAGAAGAACTGTCAAGTTTACTCTACATAATTCCATATATAACGAAAAGTAACCACGCCAACTGGAAGCCATATTTTTAGACGGAACAGAATTCTTTTAACAAGATTTAAAGACCTTCAGTTGAAGAAAATCTCTGTAAAAAATCCAACCAGCCCGTACTGAGGAGATTTTGAAAGATTTGGATGCTATACCAACAAGAGGGATAACTCTATTCACAAACGTTGAACAATCATTCGGCTCTCCTACACATTGATGTTTCAGACAGTTTGATTGTAGTGGGGAATCCACGTGACCAAATGACTATGTACACAGTTTGTTACTATTTTTAACTCCGCTTCAGGTAGGATGTTTTAGAATATCTCGATTTATACCAGATGGATTTTTTTTTTCAAGTAAAGCGCAGAGTACTTGGAAAATCAAGCTCTTTCTGGTGGTGTCGGTGCTATTCTGCAATCTGGGCCCAGTTGTTCCAAACTAACGATGTCGTTAGTTAGCGACTCGTTAAAATTTACATTGAGTGATACGCAAATATGCTGTTTTTTTTTTTTTGTTTTTTTTTTTTTGTTTTGTTTTGTTTGGCTGAAAATATGTGAGTAACTTTTGCAGTGCAAAAGCTACTCACATTTTTTTTCAGCAAAAAATATCAGAATATTGTATATTGAATCCGCTAAAACATTTAACGAAATGCCCTTAAGGAGCTCGTTAAGCTAACGACGCTTTGAACAACCGAGCCATGGTCTGATTCTCGAGAACATTCGGAGAAACTTTTTCATAAAAAAACATGTACATTGTCCCGGTCACCCAGACTGACAGCAAAAACATTCTTCGAATGTTCTCGAGAATTAGACCAGATCGCAGAATAGCGCTTACACCACCAGAAAAAACTTCATTTTCGCGTACTCTGTGTTTTATTTGAACAAATTCCATTCGGTATGAATAGAGAAAAAAAATCCTTCCTGAAGCGGAGCTAAATAGAGTAACATTTCTTCTTCGTGTTGTTTACGAATAGGCCGCTTACACCGCGAATGAATAAAAGGGGTGTTCAACAAACCTATTTCTTAGTTAAGAATGAACAATATTATTTATGTTGCCAATATTTCTATCAAGCTTAAGGCATACTTCCTGTTTATTTATAATATAAAATTAAACCATGCGATTTTATATCCCTTTTTGTACATAATACAAGGCACTTGATGATTCTGTATATTATCGACACAGTGGAGAGAAGTAATCTTGAACGCCCCTTGTTCGCTTAGCGCTTGGGCCGCTTATATCAAACATTTAGTCACACTGTACAAAATTAAAAGTTCGTCTATAATCATTTATTTCATTGCAACTATTTTATTGGTATTATTTAAATTATGGGTATTTTTCCATTGTTTAACATCTGCATTGCCATACTGTACAACTTTAAATAGATACATGTCATAATCAAGCGATTGTTCAGTCATGAATATATTTGTTAAACATCGGAAAAATTCTATACTTACCCCCACTTGTTTGCAGAAGTTTACATATTTTTAACCAATCGAAAATTACTATTTATTCATTCGAGACTAATACCAATAAGTATGTCAAAAGCCAGCTTATACAGCTACGCCGAAAAAAATGTATATTGCTAAAAATAGAATCTAAATAACCGCAACAGCCACAATTACACATAAAGTAATATATATATATTCTACACCATAAGCCTGCCTCGGAAAACGTGTGGTTAGGTATATTGACCGCATTCAACATGACCCTAAAAATTACCAAACAAGTCTAAGTCATTTGGCCGGTCAGTTCAAGAGAAGAAGTTTAGTATTGATTTTCAAGATGGTGGCCATTTTGGACTTCCAGTCAGAAGAATTTTAGCTATTTTTGATCTGCAAGTCACCTCAATACTTCCAATGAAGTTTGAGTAAATTGCCCTTTTGGTTCAGGAGAAATGGTTCAAAATACATGCTGCTAGGGCAACCATCTTGGATTTCTCATCAAAATGAATTAAGGCGTTTTTGATTAACAAGTCCCTCCAATACTTCCTATTGAATTTTGAGTCAGTGGGTCTTTGTATTCGGGAGAAGATGAGAACAGATTTTAAGATGGCAACTGTGGGGGCCATCTTGTATCGATTTTAGCTATATTTGTCTACAAGTTACTTTGATGATTCTAACCGAAATTCAAGTCAATTGGACTTTCTTTTCAGAAGAAGCAAAAAAAAAAAAAAAAAAAAAAAAAAAAAAAAAAATAGAGTTTCCAGACGGCCGCCATGAAGGTCATCTTGGATTTCCTGTCAAACCGGTTTTAGCAATTTTGATCTACCAGCCACCCCTATGTTTTCTACCAAATTCGAGTCATTTGGCTTTTCAGTTCAGAAGAAGAAGCGAAAAGTAGATGGCCTCTATCTTGGATTTCCGATCAGAACATTATTTTTTATCTATTTTTGATTTACAAGTCACCCCAAAGCTTCCTACTCCGGTTCGAGTCAACTGGCCTTTCAGTTCAGAAGATGCGAAAAATAGATTTTTTACTAGATGGCCGCCATGCCACCTTAGATTTCCGATAGAAACAATTTTACCTACTTTTAATCTATCAGTCACCCCGATGCTCCCTGCCAAGTTTCGAGTCAATTTGCCCTTTGCTTCAGGAGAAGAAGCGAAAAACAGATTTTCTAGATGGTCAACATGGTGGCCATCTTTGATGTCCAATAGGACAATTTTAGCTTTTTTTGATCTACAAGTCACTCTGATGCTTCCTACCAAGTTTATAAAGTCAATAAGCCTTTCGATTCAGGAGAAGAAGCAAAAAATAGCTTTCCAAAATGGCCGCCATGGCGGACATCTTGGATTTCCGATCGGAAAGATTTTAGCTATTTTTGACCTATAAGTCAACCCGATGTTTTCTACCAAGTTCCGAGTCAATTGGCTTTTCAGTTTAGGAGAAGAAGCGAAAAATAGACTTTCAAAATGGCCGCCATGGCAGCCATCTTGGATTTCAAACCGGGACCATTTTAGCTATTTTTAATATACCAGTCATCCCAATGCTTCCTACCAAGTTTCGAATCAATTTGCCTTTCAGTTCAGTAGAATAAGCGAAAAATAGATTTTCAAGATGGCCGCCATGGCGGCCATTTGGTTTTCCGATGGGAACGATTTCAGCTATTTTGATCTACAAGTCACTCCGATGCTTCCTATCTAGTTTAAAGTCAAGAGAAGCGAAAAATAGATTTTCAAGATGGCCACCATGACGGGCATCTTGGATTTCCGATCGAAACGACTTAAGCTTTTTTTTTTTTATCTATAAGCCACCTCGGTGCTTCCTACCAAGTTTGGAGTCAAATGTCTTTTGGGTTTAGGAGAAGAAGCAAAAAATAGATTTTCAAGATATCTTGGATTTCCGATCGGCACGATTTTAGCTATTTTATCTACAAGTCAGCCCGATGCTTCCTACCAAGTTTGGAATCAATTGGCCTTTCAGTTCAGGACAAGAAACGAAAAATAGATTTTCATGATGGCGGCCATGGCGGCCATCTTGGATATCCGATCGTAATGAGTTTAGCTACTTTTGATTGATAAGTCACCCCAATGCTTCCTACCAAGTATCGTTAGTTGGCCCATGGGTGTAGGAGGAGTAGGCTTTTAAAGCAATTGTTGACGCCGCACGACGGACGACGCACTACGCACGACGGACGACGGACATTGACTGACATATGAGCGCCCTGCTCAGGCTAAAAACAATCTTAAAATTCTTGTTCTCCAGAACCAACAGTTTTGACGCTGAATCTTAATATATAGCATCTTCGACTCAAAGTCTACCAAGATTATTAAAAAATGGTCCGAAGATGACCTTTGGCCTTTTTTACGCAATGTCAGATAGATTTGCATCCCCATATATTTGTAAAGGGAATACGTTGAAAAATCATTTTCTTTAAATTTATTACCGGCTGAAACTTACAGGTATGATTAAAAAAAGTAAACCGTTTTAGTTACATTCACAGTTTTGTCCTCGAAGGTTATCTGCCCTCGCCCCTCGATTATTGGATTATATACCAGTATAAAGCCGTATAAAATTTAAATGTCTTTTTCCCTGAAATCCATTGGCCAATTTTCAACAGATTTTTCCTAGGGCCTTCTGTCGAAAATTATCACGATTAAATAAACAAGATGGCTGTCATGCCCAAATATGGTAATAAACACTCGATAATTTTGTTTTCCAGAACCATGAAAGCCTTTGAGGTTGAATCTTGGTATATAGTACCGCGGACTCAATGTCTGCCTAGTTCATTCAAATTAAGATCCTAAGATACTAAGATGCCCTTTTACGGCACTGTCAAATGTGTATCCTAGTTGCTGTGGCAACACTGAAAGAATGTTGCATGGTATCTACATATATGCAGTGGCTGCTTTACTCAGTTGAGCGAAATATGGGCTTCGTTTTATTATATTCCTTGTTTTGGTTGTTTGATAACCGTTTCATGTTGCCGATAGGTTTCAGCCATAGTTCATTTGTATTTTTACTAACCAGTCTAACAATTGTGCAAATGTCGTTTGCAACCAATGCACCATGCCACTACCCCTACAATGTTCTGGAAATCTAGAGGCAAACACAAGGCGTTTACTTCTGCGTTATCCTTGCTGTGCAATGGTAATTAATGCGTGGGTAATGAATTCATGACAAAATAAGCAGGGTATATAGCATTTGTTCTGAATCTCAGTGACCGAGGACAAGTATTGGAAGCTGTACCTTCTGTGTGTCTGCAGGGCTTCTCCCGGAATTCCCCGATGGTGTAGTTACCTATGACTATAGAGAACATAACTACTTATTTCCATACACTACCCAAACCTGCATAATTTTCCGCTGTTTGTACAAAAATATCAGGAGCAACTTATTGTCGTTTTGTATTGTTGAATGCGCAAATTGTTGTATGTACATTACAAAGTGTAAAATAAAATCTATGTTTAAATCCAACCGAGTTCACTATTTTGTTGAATGTTTCCTAAAGATCTCTAGTTCGGGGTATTCTGGTGAGGCCTACAATTATTAGGACATTTGCTTGTTACACAGCATAACCAGTATAATTATATTCAACTCATAACTGTAGGGCGCTTCATAGACTGGTATCAGTCTGTTAAATAGAGCAGTTTCATAAAACAAATTCACTAATAAACTGCAAAACATATACACTAATATAATGTTCTCAAGTAATGTCTGATTCCTGTATTTTAGATAAGGGGCAAATAATAATACATATTTCTATAGGTTTACTGTAGTTGTGTACCTTGAATGACTTAAATGCAGGGCCTGATTGCCAGGCTAGGCGCTTCATTGCACAGCCTTTGTCTCCTTTCCATCGTCTCGATACGGCTTAAAATGTTGAAAGGGACGTAAAACACAAAATCATCATCATGATCAGCAGCAGCAGCATCAGTTTAAAAACAACAACATATATCCATACATATTTCAGTTACTTTAACGCATCTGTGTCGTTCAATAAGATAAAGCTGTGCTTTTTTTTTATTTTAACCCTCCAAATTTACGTCTTTGTCCGCGCCAGGTATTGATTTTTACCGTACGAAGGTTACCGTAACTTACGGTAAAATTTCGGACATCTCTATTAAGAGACTTCTCAGACCAAACCTGGCGCAGAATTAAACTAGAGAATAACTATTACATTTATAGCGCAAAAGTATGTGGTTTGACAAAAACTGTGCTTCTGATGGCCTTTGAAAGTGACCGGGGGGGGGGGGGGGGGGGGGGGTGAAATCCATCTCGATGTTAGCCACTTTTTCTGCAAATGTTATTTACAAGTTTTTGTATGCCGCGTGCAAAATTGTGGGCTACGTTTAGGGAAAAATTAAGGACAAAAAAAAAAAATAGTTTTGAAAAAAAAGCCGGAATAAGTAGCATTTTATGAAAAAAATCCGTAAATATTTTATACAGGCATATCCTTCATTAGCAACATTCGTTCATCTGGCAACATTCTGGAAAAAGTAGTTTTGAAAAAATAACGGAATAAGTAGCATTATATGATAAAAAAAAATAATAATAAAAATGGAATTTGCCTTATTCCGTAAATATTATATACAGGCATATCCTTCATTAGCAATATTCGCACATTAGCAACATTCGTACATTCCACCCATCATTTGTATGTGAAAATAATAATAATAATAAAAATAATGTATTCACATTGTCGACCCTACCACTACTATGAAGTTCTAACTTTAATTATATGAGATCTAATAAGTGCTCGGTTTTATTGAGACTCTTCATAAGCAGTAATGAAGTTTGCAGCACTGCTTACGCACTCTAGCGTATACATGAGCAGAAGTCCATTTTCAAAGATACCACAATAGGCCCAATGATCCCAAAGGAAATGAAATATAATCTGCATTATAGTAAAGAACGCGGAGACGTTCTACGGCCGCCAAACGGCACCAACGCCAGCCGCAGTGTAGTAAAATAAACATAAAAAAGATTGCCTTTGGAAACAAAGAATGCATTGCACATTAGAAAATGGGAGCCTCGGCTTTATTGAGACTCTTCATAAGCAGTAAGGAAGTTTGCAACCCGACCGAAATTTAAAGATAAGTGGTTCTAGTTTATCTCAAGACAAAATGTGGCAAAATCAACCCCGATATACACATGAATCAACATACTGTCACCTATATTCGATCATGCCCTTAAATGAGAGCACCTTTCAGGCCGCCGGGGTTCATAATCTCACATACATGTCCACTGTTCATTATATGCTTTCACGTCTCTGTGTGTCTTCACGATATATATAGCCTATCTGTGCAAATTTTCTGGAGACCTATCTGTTCTAGCAACGTAGCCTATCTGTAGTAAATAGACCATGACAGGGAGGGAGCACGGATTTGGTCTCTAACAGCAACATATTTATAATGTAAGTCACAAATACTCGAATGCTACGGAACTTTTATAACTCTTACCTAATTAAATGTGATATGCTTAGAGAAATTTATATGATTGTGAGACGGTATCTTTGAAATCTAAATGGCATTTGCGAAATCGAGTCGCTGATTTTACGTGTTTAAGTCAATGAAAAGAGTCAATGTTCTTATTTTATACTACTTTCAGCTGGGAACAAAACGATATCACCTGTTCTGAATCAACCATCAAACTCTCCCCGCTTGTGAAACGCATATGTGAGTAGGAAATAGGAATTTTATAATAAGTGACATATCTTGGGCCTATTTGCTTTGACAAAAATGTACATTTTGTGTCACGGGATTATGATTTGCACACATGGCTAAGGAGACCTAAATGCTACAGGGAAACAGCAGATCGGTTACTTAAAAGTCTAATCATATTACATCGGTTATTTTTCAAGTAAATGGACAGTATTTCTTTATTTTACGGTATTTTTACGAATTTCAACTATTCTACACTGCCCAAAGTACGTTCCCTTAAGCAACAATTGTTAATATATTTGCTAATGCATTTCTAAAAAATATTTGCTCCGTCTTTCACATCGATAGACTACTAGACCAACATGTAAAGTAAGTCTGTTTTTTAATCTTTTGTTTATCTTTTTGCCAAGTTCCACTGTATCGTATGTAATCCACATTCTTGTTCTCCAAACGTTTTGGTCTTAACTTCGTCATGACAAGGGGACGAATGTAGGACAGAGACGAACTTAGGGCACCCGATCACAAAACTTGTGTCACAGGCTTAAAATTGGTCAAAATTCAACTAGCGACGAACAAATTCCAATTTTAGACCGACTTTTATCACAACAAGGAAAATATTTTAAGTCAAACGGTCACCCTGAATAAGTGGAAAGCGAAAGCGCGTGCATTTTGGATGGCAGGTTGACCAACTTTTAAACTAAAGCGAATAGCCAATAGAAATACAGAACTCCGGGTGACCCAAACCATTTCCCTCAAAACCCCCTATCCATGTATGTAGTAAATGTCATCTCATGTAGTGTATTGTATTGTACTATATTGTAAGGAAAAAAATCACACGACTGTGCCCCCATATAAACCCGAACACGAAAAACTGGTTGTGTATGGGGAAACAAAAAAACTATAATATGTAAATATAAAACAAAAACAATACCAATATAAAAAAATTCTTTAGCATCGATTTACTCGCAACATCTAAGGCTCTTAGGTCGAAGTCGAAAGTATCGACTACTGAATTGTAAGTGCTACTTGTTGGTCTACAAAAGAGTCTCTGCCTGGTTTGGAGTGTGTACTACAATCGGTCTTTCCTTATCAGGTTCGGTCGGTGTGACGAGCACAGCAGTGCGAAACAACGATGGAACACTGTTGGATCTCAAGCGAGGAACAGCAAAAGAAGGAGCAACCATTAACAATTAACATCCTCACCACAGGGTACAGGTAGCTTACAGACTGTATACTAACTAATACCTTTAATAACCCCTTACCAAAACAGCCAGACTGCATAAAAGCTAACAGTATCCTACGTTCCTCGCTACCACGCACCGAAAGAGCAAGGGACACATAAGCTCCAAGAACACAGTTACAAGCAAAGCGGAGGCTGACAAATGCTCGTGTAATGCACCAACCCCACCCCAAGCACCAAGTGGTTATCCCCCCTTTCCCCCGTCTTTTTGTTTTTGTTTTTTCTTTCTTTCTCTTCACACTCCTCCCCACTTTCACTATATAATATTTTTATATCATATTGCACTAACAGCCTGTGTACTGCTGGGACGAAGTATGGTGTTACATTACATAAACACATACTACGGTCCGGCTTCACGCCAACCAAACGCCAGGAGACCAACAGGACGCACTAACAACTAACGCCACTTAAACATATTATCTCCCCCTGATTGGCAAATATAGTATATATCAGACGTATATCTAGTTTAGATGAGTCATCAAAATTGCAAGAAACTACAAACTTGAACGAAAACAGCATGTTCCAACCCAAAAAATAGTACTCACTCCACCCAAACAAGTTTGAAAGTCCAGTAAGAAACGGATCAAAAAGCAGGCCAACCTGGATAACTCACCATAGGAGGCCATGATTAAAGCTGAAAATTTAGACCAAGGAGTCAAAATTATAAACTAAAAAAAATGCACTAGTAATGGCAAAATTGGAATAGGCATAGTGCATATACAATACACCTCCCCAAGGGGAGGGAAGAACGTATATTGCAGCGTCTCAAATCTTCACAAACCTAAGACCCACCCCAGCAAAATGACGTGCAAAACCCCAGAGTCAATGCAAGGCCCCAGCTACCGCTACGGGGGGGGGGGGGGGGGGGTAGGGGGGCATCTACATCCATGTTCTCTCTAGAAAACTGATTGCCCTAGCACCTCCAGCAGCGAACAGGATCCACTGGATGCTGTCACGGAGATACGACGCCAAACATGAAGACAACAAAATTACCCAGACCTTGCACAGTCGCATATGATTTACCATCTTTTTCCTCTTCCCGACTCGACTACAGCAAGGAAGACGGCCGATAAAACATAAATAACGGACGATAGACGATGCATGAACACAGGTGCAGGGGTTGTGCCTGTTATGGTTTCGCAGCCTGAGACCCCTGCACTGGAGTATATAACTGAACAACAACAACAAGGGGTAACATCGATGCGGTCATTGTGATTTATTGAACACTGTGACAAGATGTACAGTAAATTTTACATTCAATTCAACAAAAAAAGGTAAGAGAAAAGTCCAGGGAGTGCCACAATCACAAACCGAAGCCCTTCCCAGACCCCAAGAGGAAGAGGAAACCGACAAATCCAAACAAGCACAAACCGAACAAACGTACGGATAGCACTAAGATTAGCTCTCTCTTCCCCAAGCGAGGTAATCGCAATACTAAAAGGACTGAAAAACACAAGAACAAAATGACACACGGAAAGACATACAACAAATCGCCTCGTAGAATAAACCACAAAGCAACAAAGAGTAAGACTAAAACCAGGACCACCGCCTTAGAACGGCCAGTATAGCAAACCACCGGGGGGTTTAAAGCACTTTTACAGCTAGCTAACTTCACCCTGGGTCCCGATGCTACTCTTAATACAGAAACACATAAAAATTCGGTTCGCATAAAGGCTCCCAACTCAGTCAATGCATCAAAGCGAAAACATAAAAATCAAATTAATCACTATAATAAACAAAGACGAGTACTCATGGCTAATTCTACTGTATGCCAGAGTAAATGAAAACCAATAGTTGAACCACGGCGGGCCAAGCCAAAGACATATTGTCAAGCCCCAACCCACTGGTTAAAGTTTTACGAAGAGGCCGTCATTGAGTCTGAGGCCCGAACCTCCACTTTCGTGATCCGATCAGTGACCCCACCCCCACCCATCCCCACCCACCCCCCAAAATAAAATAAAATAAAAAATAAAAATAAAATAAAATAATAATAATAAATAAAAAAACAAAAGGGTGATATATTACTCAACAAATGACTGCTGGAGCAGGCCTATTTCTCGGGACAAGATAAAACTGAACTGAAAACCACAACAATAATTCATAAATACGTAGGCGATCATCAGACATCCTTCGATAAAACTGAACTGAAAACCACAACGATAATTCATAAATACGTAGGCGATTATCAGACATTCTTCGAGTCCATGTATGTATACAAATAGGTTTCCTAGCTATATTAGCGTTTAGGCTCCATTGTCAGAAACAAATAGGATCACTATCCATATATTTTCCAAATTTCACGCTTTTAACTTGAAATGTAAATGCTCGTGAGACCCACAGATTGTAGCCATATATTTTGTTCAACAGATATTTTCGATATACCACTGAAAAAAAGATGGGAAGCCTTCTGGAAACTACTGAAAATGGTGTTTTTGTCACCTTCAGCTGACATGCCCGTTCCGATTTCTGTGGCATGTTTAAAGTATTTTTTCTGTAATTCGTGAGACTAACACATTTAATTTAGAAAATAAATATTGTTAGAGTTCCGTAGCATTGAGGTTTTATTGACATGAATGACCAAAACTATCATTTGCCTTACCTGTTCAACGTCCTACTCGCCGTTTTTAGTTTTTATTGATAGGCTACGTTGCTAGAACAGATAGGTCTTCAGAAACGCATTTTTGCACAGATAGGCTACGTAACGTCTATATACCGTGGTCTTGTGATAGAATAGAATAGAATAATACAGAATACTTTTATTTATCCAATCATGGGCCATCTCTGGCATATAAAACAATGACCACAACAAACATAGCAAAATGCATTACACAAGATATTATGATACCTTATCAGAAACTCATTGCACTGGCACGCCTATGAAGAAGAAATAATACATAACCCCATGGTTTTAACAGGGTTACTATTGGCATAGACTTGTCAACACAAAAAATATCCGAAGCAGCAATATAAAAGCAAGTTGATTTCAAAAAAAAAAAAAAAAAAAAAAAAAAATGCCATAACAAAGGAAAGTTGTAGGAAAGTGAAGAAACCTTTGGTGATAATTTCGTATATACAAGTAAAAATTAATAATAACATATACCTATTTATAAACTCTACATGGATGTTGTGAAGTACAATTTCTGATTAAGCCTTGGTGTTTCTAAATTTAAAACAGTCATATATATATAATTAGAAAACAAGGATATCACTTCATCTGATTCATTATTCATGAACCAAATGAACTGGTCATCCTGTGATAATTTTGAAAAGTTTTGGCACATTTTGTTAACAGAAGATAAAAATGGCTGCCGAAGAGAGCTATACAAATTACAATTAAAAACTAAATGCTTCTAATCTTCGACAGCCCCAGAATGGCATTGTTTGCAAAATCTATTTTTGGTATCTATGTTTTTATATCTGCCTCTCTCTATTTCTAATGTATGGGGCACTGATCCGAAAAGACATTAAGCATTTACGTACATCTGCATCTTTAATAAATGACAAGTATTTTTCTTTTTGAAAAGTTTTTTTTTTGAAAAGTGCATATGTTCTTAGCTTTCCCTGATTATTTTCCTTACATTTGGTTAAAGTACATTTTAAGATGTCTTTAAAACGATTAATAAGTTTTGTTTTAACAATCATTGCAAAATTTGGTTGGCAAGCAAATCTAGCAGAAACATGAATCTGATTTAATACAAAATTTACACAGGCTACCCAACTCATTTTTTGCTGATTAGCAGCAATACAACTTTCTTTATAAGTTCCTTGTAATAGTATTGATTGAGTAGTTAACAACCTTTGTACGTGTTACGGGTACTAACAAGGACGTTAACATAAAGAGGATATCTACCAAATTCACTCAAAATAGCTATATTAGATGACTTTTTGTTCATTCTAGATATGTACTTCAAACATTTTATATGTAGTTTATCACATAAAAAGTTTTCCGTCAAATCTTCAAGTAATTTTTTTTTCGACGATAAAACATTTAATGTGCCCCAAATTTCACTTCCATATAAAACAACTTGTTCAACTATGCTCAAAAAGATGCAGCAACGTGTTCAATTTTGGCGTCAAACTAGAAAAACATTTTGTAAGCTTGAACTGGGCCCTTAATGCTCTTATATAAATCAGTTTGACAATAAGTAAAAGTGCCAGATGAGGAAAATACGATCCCAGGTACTTGTAAGAAGTGCTATTTTCTATTTCTAGACCATTATAATAAAATTTCTCTGTAGATTATTTACCATTTTTTCAGAATACGACTACTTTTGTTTTCTTTAAATTTACAATCAAACAATTCTCTTCACAATATAAACTAAGTTTATTTATATAGCGCTGAAGTCCAGATTTAGAAGTCGAAAGTAGCATCTGATCATCTGCGTATAACAACTAACTGATAAGCGTATTATCAAGTTGAACCTGATCGTCATGCTCATCAAATATTTTAGGTAAGTCATTTATAAATATTTTGAAAAAGTTTGGACTTATATTATCGCCTTGACGAACACCAATTTTTGGGTCAAATGTGTGAGTTAATTTGTCCTGTACTCGTACATACAACTTATTATCTTGATACATATGTTGAATAATTGCATGAAAATGACCATTTATATCAAGCTTTGCTAGTTTAAACAATAAAGCCGAATGCAAGACAGAGTCAAAGGCTTTTTGAAAGTCATCAAAACAAACATACAAGTTTGACCTGTTATTAGTATACTTCTCTATTAAAGTTCTTAAAACAAACATGTGATCTACAGTCCTGGCTTTAGGCTGAAAACCAATCTGACAATGATCTATCGTGCTATTTTTATCTAAGAAATCTTGTAATCTATTGATTAAAACACTGTTAAAAAGTTTCGCCAAACAGGGCATTACTGTGATACCTCTATAGTTATCTGGTGAATTAGGGTAATCTCCTCTGTAAAGAGGCTTTATATATCCTATTTTCCATTTTGCTGGATATATACCAGATGAAAAGATAATATTAAACAATTTAACAATGCAGGGTAATGTATGTGACTGACTGTGCTTTAACATTTCATTTTTAATTCCATCTAAACCACTTGATTTATTATTTTTTAAGTTTCTGATTGCGATAAGAACTTCTTTATCAGTAATTCATGAATCCAACTCAGAAAAGGTTTTTAAATGAGAAATGGATTCTAAGTTCTTTTGAAACTGTAAATTTTTACCAGAAACTTTTCCTTTGATTTCATAAAGAGTTGAAAAATGCGTTAACCATTCGCTTGCTGAAATTGATTGACAAGGATCATTAACGTTCGAATCTTCTTTCAAATCTTTTAAAAGCTTCCAATATGATTCTGGGTCTCTTTCGAACATGCTGTCTAATTGTGCTATTAAACTAGATTTGAATTCTTTAAATTTACATTTACAACTACGGCTATACAATTTTCTGAATTTGAAAAAAGATCTACGAATTATAGGGTCGTTTGGAAATCTTGAAAACAAGGAACTCTTTTTTAACATTTCTTTTCTTATTCTGAACAAATCCTGATCAAACCATTTTTTCAGGCTTAATATTTCTTTTAGAATTATCCTGCATGTTAACTCGCTTCAAGGACTTCGAACATGCAGTATAAATAATATTATTAAACCTGTCTAAAGCCTCATCAGTGGATAATTCCTGATTATCCAAAATGAAAGATGACTCCATGAAATGTTTTATCGCTTGCTTCACATCTAATGTTTCAAATGTCTTTTGAAATAAGAAATGCGAATCTTTAAACCATCTATATGAACTTAGCTTTTCTTGACTTAAATGATCGTCTCCTTCTAAACTAGATGACTCTGTACATGATTCTGAAAGTTTTAATGAAAGTTTAGCATTATCAGACAGATGAGGAATATGATCATGGACATGAAAATAAATAACGTTTTCAATCAAACTCTCTGAAACGATACAATAATCTACCACACTGTTACCATTGTACTGAAAAGAAGTATATTTACCAAATCTATCACCAAGGTTTTTCCGTTTAAAATATTCAAATTGGCTTCAATTTAAATATCAAGTAATTCTCTACCACGAGGACAAACCTGCTAATCCTGACTGTATTTTTCTAGTAAATCTAGACTTTAGTGAACCAGAAGGTATAGGGATATGTTTATCATCATTATCAATGTAATCCTGCCCAGTACCAGTTCTGGCGTTGGTGTCACCCATTATGAGAGACTGCCTAACTTGCTATATTTAACTATGTCATTTTCCAAGATTTGTAATATATCCAAATTATGCCTCAGTACATAAGATGAATTTGAGGGTGCTACGTATACAAAGCACAAGAATATATCATTTTTAGACCAAAGTACTCTTTCGATAGTTTTAACCAAATTATTTCGCTTGAATTTTCTGTCAACACAGTGATACCATTTTTAATATTTTTACTTATTAATAACATCATACCGCCCGATTTAGGATATTGATTTTTTTTGGTCGATTAATAGAAAGTGACCAGTAAGACTTGTCAATGAAAACTGTGTCACTGTTTTTGGTTTCTTGCTTACAAAATATATCATATGATTGAACCTCCTTTATAAATTGTTTGTCCTCTGCTTTATTAATGACACTTGATTTGATATTATGCACAGTTCAACACCCATTTTTCAAAGATGTTTTCATTCGAAATATATATTGACTAACAAGTAACCAGAAGAGCATGTAAAAAAGAAAAAAATACTAATTCGCACGTTATGTGCAACAACCTAACATGGACATCAATACCACCAAAAGATATATGATATAATCAAAATAGACCACAACTTGTATTGTCATGCTGTTATTGAGACAATGATTCAATGTCTCTGAGGAAAAATAATAATAATAATAATAAGAAGAAGAAAAAGTTGCGATTTTTCTTATATTTTTAAAATTGCAGCGTTACTGTTTCCAACGCAAATGTGACATGAAATGTAGATCTATAGCAGCCTCAACAATGGTAGTATATTAAGAACACAATATAAATAAAGCATAAATATAATAATATTGCATATTTATGGGAGTGAATATGTCTCATGCATAAGACCTGCCCAGAAGGACTCTAAAACCTTTCAAAGAAATCAAAATCAACATATACAAGACGACGTATATAAAAATATCGACTTTATGGCAATATGGCGTCCCATCACTGAAATGTTTTGACAAATATCGCAATGTAATTTAAAAAAAAAAAGTAGCGTATCAAGACGACACAGTTTAGGTCGCCAGAGAATCTGGAAAAACATATGCATGCACTGTTTTTTCAGCAGACGGCACATAGATATAACAATAATGCATTTATTTGGGAGTGCACATAAATATAATAACAATGATTTGGGATGGCTCATAAATATAATAATACTGCATTGATTTTGGAGCGAATATAATATGTCTCAAGCATAAGAACTGTCTAGAAAGACCCGAAAACCCTTACGAGAAATCAAACAGCATATACTAGTCGATGTATGCAAAAATATCGACTTAATGGCAGTATGGCGTCCCATAACTGAATATAAAAGTTTGACAAATATCGCAATGTACTATATACAAAAAGTAGCGTATCAAAACAACACAGTTTAGGTCGCCAGAGAATCTGGACAAAATATGCATGCACTATTACTTCCGTCTTTAACGATTAACATACTGTGTGATATTTTCAGCAGACGGCACATTGAAATATTCCCCTCATTTCCCCTTTCACCATGCCCGCATCCCTACCACACACATACACGACACCAGGACCCGACACTCCATGCAAATTGCCTACAATGGAGAAAATTTGCATGGAATGCTTAATCCCGCACTCCGGTAAAAAATAAGAAAAATAATCAATCTGTCGTCTGCTGAATGAGCCCTGAGAGTGATAAAGGTTAAATTTTATTTTGTAACTGCTCAATCGCTTGTTTTAAGCTTTGAGCAAGGATTGTAGTACCCTTTATTGGCAAATGTTTCTCGTCTCTAAGCACACCTCTTGCCGGTTTTTTCCCTTAAAGAACAATTTACTATTGTCGAACAGAAGGACTGATTCATTTGACTTATATTTCCTGACAAGTCTGTTACTTTGTTCTATTACTTTGGCATAGGACTGATTCATTTGACTTATATTTCCTGACAAGTCTGTTATTTTGTTCTATTACTTTTGCATTTGCTGAATTCTGTCCCCTTGGTAAACCCAGTGATACCATCACTTTTATGCCAGGGAACCTAAGATTGGTAGCGGACACCAGGTCATCCATCTGATCAGAAAATTCGGACATGCTGTCATTTTCGCTTTTAATATCATTACAACCCAGCTGATACACTATAAGTTCAGGAGCAAAGTCCAGATCATAGTTTTCAATGAAAGTCTTTGCTTCTTCTACAGTGTATTTTGTAATTTTCCTGATATAAGACTTTCTGTCCGCAATAAATCGAGCGTTGAGATACCTGGTATTAGAAGTACCAATGAGCAGTATTTGTTTTTTTTTATGACTGTGTCTGCCTCCAATCTCAGGGGCCCTGGGATTTTCTCTCATATATAAGTTGCTGTCATTTTACAATGGGTATTTTTGTCGTTTTCACTATCTTTGGGGCTCTGCCTTTCATAACTGGGGTTGACTTACTATTATGATTGCGTGGAGTTAAAAGGGGCATATTTCAAATATCTTTTTAGCAGCGGAATGGGTCTGTGTCGGTTTTTCAGGAGTAATTTCTATAAGTGAGTTTTTCTCCATACGATTTCCCGAGTCTTCTTTCAAGAGCGAATCGTCAGCTCTGCACGAGTGCAATTTGAGAGAAAGTAGTTCATCTTGCAAGTCGTTTATTGCGAGGATTTTAGACTTCAATTTCATATCATAGTCCAAGATAATATCATTTCTGTTCTTGTATCTTGATTCTAAATTTTCTATGTCACTCTGGAGCACTGAAGAGACTGAACGCTCTGTCTTTAACTTACTATGCAATATTTCAATCTCGCCTTTCAGCTTAGACCTGTTGTGTCTCATTCTGGATGAATGTTGAGTTTAACTTCGTCCGTAGATCTTGGGATGCTTTTTCTGTCTTTTCAGCCCTGGCAGTAGCTTCTTTAAGTTTTTTTTTTTTTTTTTTTTTTTTTTTTTTTCCAACCGTGTCTAGCTTTTGTTTCAGTTCTTTTGCAAGAGTTGCATTTTCTTCTTTAAGCGTGTTGGATGAATTTATATTACAAACTGACTGTTTCTGATTCTTTGTTTGATGACTAGTTTCAGAAATACGGTCTATTAGCTTAACAAAGTCAATCTCTTACTCCTTTTTCTCGCGTCTCCTCTCTTGTAGTGTTTATCCCTTCTTCTGTGGTTTGCACCTCCGTGGTACCCACGCCCACTGATTTAGTTTCAACGGTGTCCTGTGCTAATTCTGGATATTCGACTTTAACTTCATCTGGAACTTCAACACATTTTTCACATGCATAATTTCTTTTTGCCAGGCCATATATATAAAGTTGATAGAGTGGCAGTCTTGTACATTTATAGTGGCACCAATTTTTACAGTCACTGCATTAGATTATATCATAACTTTCTGCACTTGACTCTTGGCAATATGTACAAATGCTCATTGACCTATCAGCCTGGGCAACAGTTTTTACCTCTGTATTCTCACTGTTTGCATAATTGTGCCACTGATTAACTACAGCATCTGTTTCTTCTAAACCTTCATGTTGTTGAATATTTATTACCACTTCTGTGTCCTCCACCTCTGAGTCTGAAAATGATGTATTACAGGGTGCGCAAGCTGTAGTGCATTGATGACCAAGGTCTGAAACCTTTATAACACGATCAAGGTCGTGCACAGGAATTTCATGGCATAAGTTATATTCCTTACTAGCCAACATAAAATGTATTGCCTGCTCTAAAGTCTGAAAGCCCTTATACACGGCGCTATTAAATTTATGGACACTTATTTCACAGTTGCTGCAATCTGTGAAAATACCATTTGTTCTCCCCCATGCAACACTATAGAAATTATTCTTTACTTTTGTTGCCATTTGAAATAATCATAAGATAAATTTTTCTTAACTGAATCTTTAAAATACTGTTCTCTTAACCCAGTCCGTACACAATAGGTGAACTCCTCTCCGGCTTAAGTAGAGTTACGTGTTCACAACAACATTTTTTTTTCAGATATCTCCACTTCTACAGCGAAATTCTACCTGATTTTTTTCTCACAAGTCCACTTTAGTTAATTACATCTGTCAGTAGCAGTTTTCCTATAATCGTGTCCTCTGATTACTTTTATTTTAATTTATTTAGAAATCATTTCGATATTTTTTGTTGTTGTTTACATATGACGTCACGGTTGTCCGTGTGTTTGAGTATGTGTGCGTGTATGTGTGTGTTTGTGTGTGTGTATTTTTTTTTTTTTTCAATCAAATGTATGTAGTTTTTTTTATATATACCCGTGAGGGTCCTTAATTGGTGGAATAAAATTATTCTATTCTATTTCATTTTGGGGTGAGTCGGTATTTTACGTGGATGCAGTACGGTTCGGTGTTTTAGTGAGGCACGCTTCAACACGGGTTGGCTAACTATTCAACAAGGGTCACCTTGCAGACGGCCATATTGGTCGAGTAAACGAAGAAACCGGTGCAATGTTATCCGCACGGTTAGCAACAACTCTGGTTAGACAGCTCCCAAGGGCCGCACCGAAGGTAACGTGGACTTTTACAACAATTATGGTTACACATCCTACATCAGTTGTAATTCTGCACGCATTAAAATCACTGACAAAAGCGATGTCCCCATGCCCTTGCATTTGCAACTCGCAAATAATAACACGTGAAATGTTTCTAAAGCTATAGTCCAGCGAAGTAAATTGTCTTCCAAAGAGGTTGTATAAAGTATATACAGTTTAGTTTTCAATTTACAAGGAGCAGTGAAGGCAACGGGAAAATCTTAGATTTTTTTAGGTATCATCAGTTTGTATACCCCACCCACCGTTCTGCGACTGCCACTTGAGCCTCAGACTGAATAAACTGTGCTTTCGACATCTTTCAGAAAGTCGTTTTTTTTTTTTTGCTTGGCGCTTTACACAGAAGAAGTAAATTTGCAAACTTTTGTCATGATTTAATGCAAAACCATTTGTCGTGGTTCCAGACAGTTCACCGACACGTAATTTGGAGACAGTTCACCGACAAAATTAGAGACAGTTCACCGACAAAAAAAAATGTTTAAGAAACTTAAGAAGAAGAAAAATGGCTTATGTGCTCGCATATACTTGTAAAAAAGGAAGATATTTGTATTGATATTTCAAATCATACTTTCTGGACATGTATGATACTTTCAACTCTGTCTTCTGTGTTTACCAATATATTCGGACACCATAACTTGTTCTCTTACTTATCCTAAAATTGGAAAGTCCATTTGACCATAAGACGAGTTGACAAACATGCAGACTCTGACCTTTTCCAGGAAAAAGCTTTTTTTTTTTTTTTTTTTTTTGTTATTTTATTCTATTTTTTAAAAATATTTTATCAATTTGATTCGGGGTCCGAGTATTCTATTCCTTAGGCATATGGTTCCACTGCTTAGGTAACCGAAACAAACAAACAAAAAAAAAAAAAATGCACACATACACAGGCTGACCTGTATCTTTGCTCCCTGCTGTAGTGTTTGAACCTTTCACAGGTCCATTAAAATCTAGCAGTTTTGTTTTTAAGTAATCTTGCTTTTTGTTTGAAAATACCTATTAGTTTTATAAATAAAATATAAATACACGTCTTTGTTTAACATTCTTTCGTGGAGATTGATCATGAAATATTTTCTACGGTCATTCTCTCCCTTCCGCTGATTCAAGAAGGGCAGTTGTCAGTTTCTGGTGGAAGAATGTGCACAATACTGGTTAACCGCTTAGAGGACTAAGCCTGCCTAGTAAACGTGTGGTTAGGTAAACTGACCGCGCTCGACGTGACCCCATTGGGTTGACTGGGCCGTAAAACCTCAACACAAACAAACATAACAAATAAATCATGAAAAGCGTAAAAAATTATACGACCTTCATAATGATTCATATACTAAATATTTTTTTATTATTATTTATTTCAACTTCACGCGGCATTTGAGGCACACAACAAAACTTAGTAAGAAATTTCACAAACAAGATGTTAACTTTTAGTTTTCCCACTAAATGATGTCATTTCTTGTCTAGTGTGTCACGGAATCTTTGGCAAATAAACAAACAGCCTTTAGAGAAAATCGTACTATTTTATTTCAAAACCACCCGTTTATTTTCTTCATTAAAACCCATAAAACAGTACTTTGTCGGTGAACTGTCTTCAAATGTGTCCGTGAACTATCTCCAATTTTGTCGGCGAACTGTCTCCAAAATACGTGTCGGTGAACTGTCCCGGTCCCTTTGTCGCAACTACCGATGCACAAAAAAGTTTTATTCTAGTCATTGGTTTTTAAAGAAATGAAATATTTCCACTTTTTCTCATAGCCCAGTGTTTGGGAATAGCGCGGTACTAACAGAAAAATTAAGAATAAATAAACTTGCAATACTTACATTTAAGTTATCATCCAGCAGCTGCAAACGGTATTTATTTTTTAACAAGTCCATGAAAATTGGATGGAATGGAAAGCCTGCTCAGGGTGTTAATTCCATTTCAAATATCAGCCATATTGCAGAAATTCTGTCAGGGGAGGGAATTCTAACATCGCGGTAAACTGTTGGGGCTCCATAAGGGGAACGCCGTCCGACTGAAGACCAGGAGGTCGCGGGTTCAACCCCTGTCGAGGTCGGCAACATTCATTCGTGGAGATGGATCATGAAATATTTTCTACGGTCATTCTCTCCCTTCCCAAACACAATTTTAATTCCTTGTCGAGATACTTGGACAAGTATCATCGTTGAAGTTGAAGTTCCGCTGATTCAAGAAGGGCAGTCGTCAGTTTCTGGTGAAAGAATGTGCACAATACTGGTTTACCGCTTAGATGACTAAGCCTGCCCAGTAAACGTGTGGTTAGGTAAACTGACCGCGCTCGACATGACCCCATTGGGTTGACTAAGTCGTAAAACCTCAACACAAACAAACAAAATCAGTCCTTTCAACGCAATGTGTGACAGCAATTAACAAATTTTGATCGTCAGCATTCCCATTTATCATGAGCGTACAGAATTGTTGGTATCTATGTATACACAAAACGTACCGCCAATTCAGTACATAAATTGCAATATTCGTACGTCCTGCTTGAATCAGTTTTCCCTCATTAGTATCCTTTTGAATATTATTAAAGCATCGAAACACTGCGATTGCCGACGGACAATAATGAACACGAATGCGTATGGCCAGTGCTTAGAAACGGATAGAGGAGTTTTCCAAATTGCCCCATTCTGATTTCCCAAAATTAGGTTTATTCCCTTGTTCTTGTGAAATATATTTGGGTGTTCTCTTGGTCCACAGAAAACCCCGGTAGCCCCATTCACTGTTCGAGTAGGTAACATGGGCCGCAACAAGGTTCCATATGAAAAAGTACCGGATTCTGTGGCTTAGTTTGGTCCGGCCAACAAGTGGGTCTGGCATGGTCATTTTTTACTTAATGTGCCATAGAAAACAAAACAAACACTCAAAAATCACAAAGAGAATCAAACATCTGCCCCCAATCCACGAATTACGTATTTATGTTTGGTATTCCTGTAACTGCTTTTTCCCATGCAACAACCGCACACGCTCAGTATAAATGACGTACTGTGGTAAAAGACCGGGAAATTCTCAGTCGCGTGCAGCAACCACATGTGTCAATATAAATTTACTTGAAGTGGCGCTTCTGCTATCAAAGAGGCATTGAATCAGTAAGACAGCCCATGTGAAAAGGGTGTCTGTCACACAAAAAACAGACTTTACGAACGCAAGGGGCCATAGAAGCTAATGACAATTCAAATGAGTGAGTTTTTTTTTACGTCCTACTAACAGCTAGGTCATACGGAGGTGTGGACCTTGGTTTAAAGTCCCACATGAAAGGTTAGAGAAGCCTGGGATCGAACTCAAGACCCTTGGGTGACAAGGCGAGCAGCTTTACCACTACACCACCGAGGCACCCTTTCCCAATATTTCAACCTGTTAAATATCTAATAAAAGGACTGCAGACATTTCACCATGCCCCACCACTGCACTTACATCCAGCAAATGCCATAACTCTGTTAATGTATTAATTAAGTTTCAAGAAAATATCGCAAAAAGTTTTCAAGTTACAGAGCGGACACAAATATATTACAGAAATCACTAAATATTTTCGGTGTTCAAAGGGCCATAACTCCAAAAGTAGGCTCTATCATCAAAGTATATGAAAGAAAAAAAAGGGCAGGTGTCAGTTTCTGCTGAAATGATTAATAGCTTATGAATAAGCCCGCCCCGGAAAAGTGTGCGGGCTCGATAAGACCAAAATAGTATTGACTGGGCCGTTTAACTCCAGTTCAAACCAAAATTACGTCGGTACAAAGTTCTCATGTCTGAAGTATGATTTACAATGTACGTACTTTGAACCGGACAAAACCTACAATACTACAATATACATGCGACCAGCAAAGACTCAGGTTAGTCTGTGCATCGACCCACTATATAAAGTAAGCGTCTTGCATACTGTACGATCAACGAAGGATCTGGTCAGAATGTGCTGTTGCAGTCACACTGTTTATCCCACTTTGGACAGCCCGGCTATCGAAGGTAAATATGATCAGCGAATGCTCTTATCAGAATGTGCAGTTGCGCAGACTGACCCAAGTCTTCGCGCTTTGCACAAGACCTTTTGTTACACCCAGTGATCATAGGAGGTACATACGATTAGCGAAGGCTCTGATCAGACTACTGATGTGCAGTCTCAGAGTATGCAGGCTGATCCGTCTCTTCGTACAACTTTTATTGTAGGTTTTGCCATGCACAGACACCTGCACGATTTGTTTGTGCAAACCTTAACGCTTAGCACCCTGGGTACAATTTTCAGCAGACAGCATTTTGAAATTTTTTTTTCATTCTTCCAAGAGAACAGGATTTGCATTTCATGCAGTTTGCCTCCATTGCATGAAATGTCAAATCCTGTTCTCTTGGTAATGAAAAAAAAAATAAAAAAAAATAACGAATTCAATTTGTCGTCTGCTGAATTAGCCCAGAGAGCCCATTTTGAAGACGCTTTCCCGCCGATGCTAGGTTTATACAATGCGTCTCTTTTACTCGTTAAATAAATTACGGTCTTGGTTTTGCATATCGAATGTTGAAGACACAAAAACAGAACACTTTACGTGGAAACGAAAAGTTCTGAAGATTGCTGTATAAGCCAATAAATATAATGTTATTAATGTATTATACTGTAAGAGAATAACGTAACATAATATTCATTTGTACCCTGATAAATGCGGGGTAAAGTTTTCACACTGCAGGTTTTACTGTTTTAAGGGAGCTAACTGCAACTGACTTAAAAGGGAGTTAACTGCAATTGCTTTACGAGTCTGGTCTATGCGAAATGGAATGGGGAACAGCATTTTTTATGAATCGCGCCAATAAAAAGGGGGCATGCTTATACAATAAGCGGTTAACCAGGGGTAACAGGAATCACCGAAATACCGGAATACTACCGAAATACCGGAATACCCGTGAATAATATAGGTATACCTGTGAAAGATACCTATTAAAGACACCAATATTGGCTTTACTTAATTAAGTAAGTAATATTATGTCAACCTCAAGGAAAAGGGATAATACTTTAACCACAAATAATTTGCAAATTGTCTTTGAAGTGGGTTTTTTTTATTTGAAAACATTGTTGATAGTCCGCGACATCAGAGCCGGAATTCGACCGGAATACCCGTGAAAAACGTGAATTTACTACACTTCAAACGAAAAGTACATACAGTACAGCTCAGGTAAAAGAACAAAAAATAAACAAACTCTATACCCCGAATATCGGCGTTTTGCGGACTTCCTAAAACACTGGGAATCAAACCGAGTAAACGTAATATTCAGCGGACAACACTCGCAAGTCTGCGCAAAGTTGTGCGAAGATACTCGGAATCGTAATATTGTACCTGGAGACAATATTTCTGAGAAGTTCTGCGAAATTCCTCGGCGTAATTTGACTAAATACCTGTCCCTTTTTAGCTCGCCTGTACGAAGTACAAGGAGAGCTATTGTAGTCACCCCGGTCGTCCACGTTTGCGTTCCCGTTCCCGTCACACTGTGTTAAAGTTTTTCAAATGCTTATATCTCAACAGTCACTCCTCACAGAGGCATCAAATTTGGAACTTAGGTACCTTGGAGGGTCTTCTGAGATTCCAAGAGAATAAACCCCTGGGTTCATGCCCCTGGGTGGGGCTAGGGGTCAGAATCTAGGACACCTTTGTAATACTGTGTTAAAGTTTTTCAAATTCTTATTTTTGACTTTCACTCCTCATAGAGCATTCATATTTAGAATTTGGGTACCTGGACGAGTCTTCTGAGATTCCAAAAGAACATACCCGTGGGTTCATACCTCAGGGTGGGCCTTGGGGTGGGGCTAGGGGTCAAAATCTAGGACACATTTGTAAAATCTTATATGCCTACAAGGGGTGGTCGGGTGGTGCGAAGGTGCTGTGTATCTTACATCACTGGGGCATCCAACTGATATTGGCTTACAGTTGGGCAAGGCCTGCTATCCTTGTAGTGGGTAAGGGTAGAGGGGGGATGTTTTTATTTCTTCTGTTTCTTCACTTTCATTCCTGTTCCTCTTTCTTCCCTGTCCATCTCTTTCATCTCCTCTACTCTCTCTTCTATCTCTATTCTCCCTTTCTCTGGGAGACGACACAAAATGACCCTCAAGGGTTGACGTGTCGTTAAACCCCAACACAGTTATATGCCTACAGGTTATAGACACAACTGGTTATACATCAGCTAACTATGTGACATCAGTTTAAGTGTAAGAGAGTGAAGGTCATGGTGACCTACATTTACGGTCAAGGTCACCTAGATTTCATGGTCCAGTGATTTTGCCTTATATCTTGAATACTATTTGTTGGATAAATGTCACACCTGGGATATTACTTCCATGTGACCCAATGAATGACCACTTACTATATCTAGGTCATTGTGACCTATATTTCATGGTTCAGTGATTTTGCCTTATATCTTGAATACTTTTTGTTGGTTAAATGTCACACCTGGGATATTACTTCCATGTGACCCAATGAATGACCACTTACTATATCTAGGTCATTGTGACCTATATTTCATGGTTCAGTGATTTTGCCTTGTATCTTGAATACTATTTGTTGGATAAATGTCACACCTAGGATATTAGTTCCATGTGACCCAATGAATGACCACTTACTATATCTAGGTCATTGTGACCTATATTTCATGGTTCAGTGATTTTGCCTTATATCTTGAATACTATTTGTTGGATAAATGTCACACCTGGGATATTAGTTCCATGTGACCCAATGAATGACCACTTACTATATCTAGGTCATTGTGACCTATATTTCATGGTTCAGTGATTTTGCCTTATAGCTTGAATACTATTTGTTGGATAAATGTAACACCTGGGATATTAGTTCCTTGTGACCCGATTATTGACGTCAAAATATATCTCTGTTGGTGTGACCTATATTTCATGGTTCAGTGATTTTGCCTTATATCTTGAATAGTATTTGTTGGATAAATGTCACACCTGGGATATTACTTCCATGTGACCCAATGAATGACCACTTACTATATCTAGGTCATTGTGACCTCTATTTCATGGTTCAGTGATTTTGCCTTATATCTTGAATACTATTTGTTGGATAAATGTCACACCTGGGATATTAGTTCCTTGTGACCCGATTATTGACATCAAAATATATCTCTGTTGGTGTGACCTATATTTCATGGTTCAGTGATTTTGCCTTATATCTTGAATACTATTTGTTGGATAAATGTCACACCTGGGATATTAGTTCCTTGTGACCCGATTATTGACGTCAAAATATATCTCTGTTGGTGTGACCTATATTTCATGGTTCAGTGATTTTGCCTTATATCTTGAATACTATTTGTTGGATAAATGTCACACCTGGGATATTACTTCCATGTGACCCAATGAATGACCACTTACTATGTCATTGTGACCTATATTTCATGGTTCAGTGATTTTGCCTTATATCTTGAATACTATTTGTTGGATAAATGTCACACCTGGGATATTAGTTCCTTGTGACCCGATTATTGACGTCAAAATATATCTCTGTTGGTGTGACCTATATTTTATGGTTCAGTGATTTTGCCTAATATCTTGAATATTTGTTGGATAAATGTCACACCTGGGATATTAGTTCCATGTGACCCAATGAATGACCACTTACTATATCTAGGTCATTGTGACCTATATTTCATGCTTCAGTGATTTTGCCTTTTATTTTTATTACTATTTCATGGAGAATTGTCATACCTGGATTATTATATCTAAGTGACAAAATGATTTACATACAAATACATCTAGGTCAGTGTGACCTATATTATATGGCTTAATGATAAAAATGTTACAATATAAAATGTACCCAGCAGGCGAGCTCGCTGTCCTCCGACAGCTCTTGTTTTTTATTTATTTAATCAGTGATTTTTTTACCTGTGCATCCCGAGTCCTGTACTCATATTTTTGCTTTGGGACTCGCATTTTAAATCTCAGCGAGTTATAGTGGAAAATTCTGTAATGGACGCAATGATTTTCTAGTAGGACTCACTTTATATAGCCCAAGCGAGTCCTGGGACGCATAGTATAAAATTGTAAATAAATCACTGTTTAATAAATAAATTTATTTAGATATATCTTTAATAAATAAATTTATTTATTTATATATTTATTTTTCTACCATATAGTACAGTCTGCGCGAAGGTTATATCATCCACGCCAGGGATCAAGCTGGCTCAGTAATTTAGGGAGAAGTGATTTCTCCCTCCAGACAAAACAGGGAGAAGTTTTATAGGATGAGGGAAAAGTCAAGACTCGGTTCACCTATCGCCTTACTGAAAGCTCGACAATTTAGGACTCTTGTCTCACTTTCACTGCATTGTCTTGGGAATTTTTACCATACTGTCTTGGTAATTAACAAAGAAGGAAACAAATTTTACTGTAGATCTGTTCATTCTTACTTCTAAACCAATTAAATGATGCAAAGTAACACAGACATGAGTAGGGCAAATACATTATATCTGGACACATAAGTTCATATCTTTTTGGAAATTGACAATTCTTTTGAGTAGATACAGTTAAAACATCAAGGTCTGTGGCTTAGTAAGTAAGCTATAAACATAATGATAATAAAAAAATTGTTAAACTAAAGTGTCTGCCAACTTCTAAACTTAGTTTTTTGCATTTTTAATGCTGTTTCTGGCCAATTTTCAGCATGTAAATGGTTCATTTATGAAAAAACGTACACCCACGAAAACTAATGACATTGATGAAAACGATCTTTTGGTCACTTGATAAGCGAAAAGGTTTCCTCCAAAACTTATTAAATCACATCAGACTTTCATTCAGTGGCGTTTCTGATACATCTAACAACATTTTTCAACAGATTTTTACCTTTGCATGTTTGCTCATTTTTCACTGGATTTCTCCCAACGAAAAGTTCGTTTTGCAGAAGTATTAGCTTTTTCAAAAGTTGCAAAAACGGAGGGCGAAGTTTTTGTCGCCCTCTGGGCTTCCCAGGGCGACTTTGAGCCCTCTAGGGCGACTATTTCGCCCCAGTCGCCCTGTAGTTTGATCCCTGGTCCATGCTCATGCGGATGCGCAGGTTGATCTGAGTCGCTGGTAGCAATGGTCTTATTATCCCAAAAGTGTTTTCCAAATTTCCGCATTCCGATCCACCTAAATTAGGTTCCCTTGTTTTCTTAAAATATTAACCAATGCTGCCTTGTTCCCTGAATATATTTGGGTACTCCCTAGGTCCAAAGAAAACCCTGGTAGCCCAATTCACTGTTCGAGCACGTAACATGGGCCTCAACAAAGCTCCATATGAAAAAGTACCGGATTCTTTGGCTTAGTCTACTTCGGCCACATAAGTGGGTCCGGCATGGTCATTTTTACTTAATATGCCGTAGAAAACAAAACAAACACATGAAAATCACAAAAAAACACAGAGAATCAAACATCTGCCCCCAATCGACGAGATACATATTTATAGTTGGTATTCCTGTAACTGCCTTTTCCCATGCAACAACCGCACGCGCTCAATATAAATAACGTACTATGGTAAAAGACCGGGAAAGTCTCACTCGCGTGCAGCAACCGCACGTGTCAATATAAATTTACTTAAAGGGGCGCTTCTGCTGTCAAAGAGGCATTGAATCAGTAAGACAGCCCATGTGAAAAGGGTGTCTGTCACACAAAAACACACTTTACGCACACAAGGGCAATAGAGGCTAATGACAATTCAAATGAGTGAGTTTTTACGTCCAAGTAAGTGGACCTTGGTTTAAAGTCCCATATGAAAGGCTTGATGAACCGGACGACAAAACGTACTATAGTACAATGTACGTGCGGCCAGCAAAGACTCGGCTCAGTCTGTGCATCGACCCACTATATAAAGCAAGCTTCTTGGATAGCCCGGTCCGAAGAAGGTGCATACTGTACGATCAGCGAAGGGTCTGATCAGAAAGTCACACTGGTTATCCCGGTTTGGACAGCCCAGCTATCGAAATTAAATACTATCAGCGAATGCTCTGATCAGAATATGCAGTTGCGCAGATTGACCCGAGTCTTCGCTTGTCGCACGACGTTTTGTTAAATCCATAGATTGTAGGAGGTACATACGATTAGCGAAGGCTCTGATCAGACTACTGATGTGCAGGCTCTAGAGTGTGCAGGCTGATTCGTCTCTTCGTAAAAGTTTTATTGTCGGTTTTGCCATGCACAGACCCATGAGCGATTTGTTTGTGCAGACCATAACGCTTAACATTCTGGGTAAAGTTTTCAACAGACGACATTTTGAAATATTTTTCCATTCTTCCAAGAAAACAGGATTTGCATTTCATGCAAACTCTCTCCATTGTATGAAATCTCAAATCCTGTTTTCTTGGTATTAAATCTTCCCGCTCCATGATATGAGTGTTGCATCAAATACTAGTTGATGCAACACAAAATTTAAGATTGTTACATACGCAATGGGACAATAATAAAAACACAAGATTTTTTGCTTTTGGGAAAAATTAGAAACCATTTATATTGAAAATTCTTTGGCAAGGGCTGATGAAGCCCGGCATAGAATACAATAGCAAGCAATACATATGAGCAATACATATGTCATTTGTTGTGTAAAATGAAAATTTTCAATATATATGCCTCCAAAATCCCAAAAGCATATAAGTAGCATGTATGTATTTGTAGGTGGATTAGTTAAAATATGATGCTATAAGCACATTTTCACAAAACGACGGACAAAGATTAAGTTGTATCACCAAGAAGAGGGTGTCAACCACTGCTGTTCCTATGCCACCTCATTCCAGATACCGTGAGCTATTTCTTAAGAGAAATGAAGTGCAAATTGTGTCCCCATTGTGGACGCGACTTGTTTGCGCAAGGAAAGTGACGGATCAAGGTATCTTTCACAAGCACTACTACTCCAGTCCCCCTGCAATTTTATAAGTTCAACTGGGAGCCCACACTGGAGTGCAAACTGGGCCCCGCCCCTACGAAAACTATGGCCAGAATACTTCTCGGGCTGTATTCCAAGCGAAGTCAAGCACTTGTGTAGTTTTTCAGTGAATAATTTTTGTGTAAGAGGAATCTCTAAAGCGCCTGCAAGGTGATAACGGAATAACGGAACAGTGAGAGTCCTGGCAGGATTGTCAAGTGTGAGACTGAGCAGGGCTGTAGAGGGACAAAAAGGGGAATCTATTATTTTGGGCAGAGGAATGTGCAAAACACGTTCACGGAATTGAATGACCTTTGACCAGCGCACAGTGAGAATGGGCCCTTCTGCAGTAAACTCCACATCAGATGCACATAAGTGACGCTTGGGATCAAAGAGTAAGTGGGACTCTACTAACAAGTTTGATTTGCGGAAGAAGGAGAAAAATCCAATCAGACAAGCTGCCCAGAAGGTTCTGTCAAAGGAAGAGGTTAGAGTAAGCTTTGTGAAAATGTGTTTCAAAATGTCAGTTGTAATGGGAAACTTTTGACAGACACTAGCTCCTTTAGTCCTTTTAACACCCTTAAGTATAGAAGTCACATACCAATTATTATCTAGCGGGTTTGAATGACCAGCTTCTAAATGCATCAGACGCACAGCATTAAGGTATTGGCGCACCGAGGAAAAGGTGAGGCGTCGAGATAAAAAAGCTATATAACGTCCAAGATCCAGCTGTGAAATTGGGACTGGGCGAATTCCCATGTCTCTACAGAATTGAAGATAAGCTGATTGGTGAGCTGAATAGGTACGAAAAGTTGTAGGAGCGAAAGCACTGGCCCTGTACGTGAGTACTTCTTGGTTGAGACTAGACTGGAGGTTGCTCGGGTCTGCTGGGTCTAGTGGATTGGTTGAGACCTGCCCATTGCGAAGACCAGGATTGGAACCTGCCAAGCAGAATTGTAAAAGAATTTGAGGACATGTGGTAAGTGAGAGGCGTACCATTAGAGAAAGGGAGTAGTGTCTGTAAGTACCCTGGTAAGTGAAGTCGAGAAGCGCTATCGGCCACTATATTCAATGTTCCTGGTAGGTACCTAGCAGTAAGGTGGAAGTTGTAAAGGGCGGACAACCAAAACAGACTGCGAAGGCATTTCATGATGTGACTATTACGCGAGGATGCCTTATTGATGGCCGCCACTGCGGTTGTGTTGTCAGAGTAGATTATAAAGCGCTTGTTTTCCCACAGAGGTACCCACCTGTGAGCTGCTAGTCCAACTGCTATAACCTCTTTTTCATTTATGTGAAAGTGTTTGGCAATGGGCCAGTCACTTGACCAGTGAAAGTAAAACCAGTCACGCCCAAACGAACCACCGGCTGCATCATCACACACATCAGTGAAGACGCATTCGATTGTTTTTTTGTCCAAAAGCGTAGATCTCCCGTTGAAGATCTTGAGGCACTGCCACCACCAGAAGACATCCTTGCGGACTCCATCTGATAAAACTGTCCGGTGACAGTTGTGTTTAAGCGTAGCAATCTTATTGAAGATGCGGCGGAGAAACACTCGTCCACCTTTTACAACTCCTGCTGCCCATGGCAGTCGACCTGCCAGAGATTGGAGCTGTCGCTTAGTGACACGCTTGCGTTCCAGGAAACTTTGCAGTTCCTGGCGAAGTTGAGATAGTTTTTCATCTGGTAGCCTAAGCACCATATTGATGGAATCTAGTTCCACACCAAGGAAAGTGATTCGCTGCGTAGGGTCCACCACTTTCCCCCAGTGGATTGAGAATCCCAGCTTCCGGAGAAGCTGGATTAAAACTGACAAAGCTTCAGCGCATGATTCCTGAGAATCCGTTATGATTAAAAAGTCATCAAGATATACGATCAGGAGGACATACCCCTTCCTAGCCATGATACGTTTGACAGCCTGGTTGAGCCTATGAAATCCTACACTCAGACGTGCCCCGAAAGGTAACCGAGTGTCCTTTTAGTAAACATTTTGCCCATTGAAATCCCAGCATAGCCCTGTCACCTGTTGACTTTGGTCGCTTAATTTTACACTCCTATATGCCTTGCGGAGATCGACCTTACTGAAGTAACAACCATTTGTCATTAAATTGGCTGCATCATCAACCCTAGCAAACTTCATTTCCCAATCTTCTGTACAGTAATCATTCACTGATTTCCCTGTAGGTCTGGAGCAGTCATGAATCAGACGGACATCGCCGTCTGGTTTTGGTATTGCCGCCATTGGACTGACAATTTTTGGGGGTGTTTGACAGAGGACATAGTTTCCACACTCGATTTCTTTCCTTACTTGCTCTGTTGCTTTCTTGTGTAGGGCACTGTTGGGGCGCGCAGATGGATGGTTACGACAGGAAACCGGAGACACTTCAGTGCTGCGATCAGTGATGTCGAAACCCTTTTTAATGCCATCTATGATAAAACTGCGGTCAGGATCATTTCCTAATTCTTCTTCCCAAGCGGACAAGGAAAGGCCAGGAAGGGGTTGGACCTCAATGTCTAGTTTTTTTTTCGTCAGATGGAGTGCTACAGGGTTACTGTCATTACACCCAGGAACAATGCACTGGTGCCTGAACCAGCAGTTTGTGTACTTCCAGTACAGCTCAGGTGGTTTTTCAAACCCCCCCGCCGCCCCCCCCCCCCCCCCCCCCCCCCCCCCCCCTCCCCGAGCCGGTTGGGAGTGGATTCGGGTGGAAAGGATTAAATTTTAGTATCCCACTGTGGTTTCACCCGGGCCGGTGGATCCGCTACGTTCCCATGGTAAAAATCGCCTGATAAAATTACTTTCGAACAGTTAAAATTCTATGCGATTATGACAGGCAATCGAAAACAGCCACGGGGGCCACGCGGTGATTCCGCGATGAAGTGAGAAAGCTGTTTCCAAAGGGGCGTGGCTAAAGCCAGTCGTACTTTTTCGGCATGCACGGTTGAATAGGACCAAACTGCCGACCTGATCAAATCAGTCTTTTCAACTCATTGTGTGACAGCAATTAACGAATTTTGATTGTAAACATTCCCATTCGCCATGAGAGTACAGAATTGTTGGTATCTACGTACACAAAACGTACCGCAAATTCGGTGCATAAATTGCAATATTCGTACGTCCTGCTTGAGTCAGTTTTCGCTCATCAGCATCCTTTTGAATATTAATAAAGCATCGAAACACTGCTATTGCCGACGGACAATAACGAATGCGTATGGCCAATGCATAGAAAAGGATGAGTTTTCCAAATTGCCACTTTCCGACCCCCAAAAAATAGGTTTATTCCCTTGTTCTCTTGAAATATTAACCAATGCTGCCCTGCTCCTTGAATTACATTTGGGTGTTCCCTTGGTCCATAGAAAACCCCGGTAGCCCCATTCACTGTTCGAGTAGGTAACATGGGCCGCAACAAGGTTCCATATGAAAAAGTACCGGATTCTGTGGCTTAGTTTGGTCCGGCCAACAAGTGGGCACGGCATGGTCATTTTTACTTAATGTGCCGTAAAAAACAAAACAAACACTCAAAAATCACAAAGAGAATCAAACATCTGCCCCGAATCCACGAATTACGTATTTATGTTTGGTATTCCTGTAACTGCCTTTTCCCATGCAACAGCCGCACGCACTCAATATAAATGACGTACTGTAGTAAAAGACCGGGAAATTCTCACTCGCATGCAGCAACCGCACGTGTCAATATAAATTTACTTAAAGGGGCGCTTCTGCTATCAAAGAGACATTGAATCAATGAGACAGCCCAAGCAAAAATGGTGTCCGTCGTACAAAAAACACACGTAACGAACAAGGGGCCACAAGAGTTAATGACAATTCAAATGAGTGAGCGAGTTTTTTAACGTCCCACTAATAGCTAGTTCATACGGAGGTGTGGACCTTGGTTTAAAGTCCCATATGAAAGAAGCCTGGGATCGAACTCATGACCCCTGGGTGACAAGGCGAGCAGCTTTACCACTACACCACCGAGGCATCCTTTCCCAATATTTCAATCTGTTAAATATCTAATAAAAGGGCTGCAGACATTTCACCATGCCCCACCACAGCACTTACATCAAACAAGTACCATAACTTTATTAATAAATTAATTAAGTTTCAAGAAAATATCGCAAACAGTTTTCAAGTTACAGAGCGGACACAAATATATTACAGAAATCACTAAAATAGTTTTGGTGTTCAAAGGGCCATAACTCCAAAAGTAGGCTCTATCGTCGAAGTATATGAAAGAAAAGAAGGGCAGTTGTCAGTTTCTGCTGTAATAGCTTATGAATAAGCCCGCTCGGAAAAGTGTGCAAGTTCGTGTGCGTGCTCGATGAATAGTATTGACTGGGCAGTTTAACTCCAGTTCAAACAAAAATTACGTCGGTACAAAGTTCTCATGTCTGAAGTATGATTTACAATGTACGAACTTTGAACCTGATAAAACCTGTAATACTACAATGTACGTGTGACCAGCAAAGACTCAGGTTAGTCTGTGCATCGACCCACAAGCTTCTTGCATACTGTACGATCAGTGAAGGGTCTGAACAGAATGTGCTGTTGCAGTCGCACTGTTTATTCCGCTTTGGACTGCCCGGCTATCGATGGTAAATACGATCAGCGAATGCTCTTATCAGAATGTGCAGGCGCGTACTGACCCGAGTCTTCGCTCGTCGCACGTTTTGTTACACCCAGTAATCATAGGGGGTACTTACGATTAGCGAAGGCTCTGGTCAGACTACTGAGATCTGCTGATGTTCAGTCTCGGAGTGTGCAGGCTGATTCGTCTCTTCGTACAAGTTTTACTATAGGTTTTGCCATGCACAGACATGCGAGTTGTTTGTGCAAACCTTAACGATAAGCACATTGGGTACAATTTTCAGCAGACAACATTTTGAAATATTTTTCTCATTCTTCCAAGACAACATTATTTGCACTTCATGCAAATTGTCTCCACTGCATGAAACGTCAAATCCTGTTTTCTTGGTAATGAAAAGAAAAAAAAAAAAAAAAAAAACGAATTAAATCTGTCGTCTGCTGAATTAGCCCAGAAGACGCTTTCCCGCCGATGCGCTAGGTTTATACAATGCGTCTCTTTTACTCGTTAAATAAATTACGGTCTTGGTTTTGCATATCGCATATTGAAGCCACAAAAACAGAACACTTTACATGGAAACGAAAGTTCTGAAGATTGTTGTATAAGCCAATAAATATAATGTTATTAATGTATTAACTGTAAGAGAATAACGTAACAACGTATTCATTTGTACCCTGATAAATGCTGGGTAAGGTACTCACACTGCAGGTTTTACTGATTTAAGGGAGCTAACTGTAACTGACTTAAAAGGGAGTTAACTGCAATTGCTTTACGCGTCTGATCTGTGCGAAATGGAATGTTTGTTTGTTTGTGTTGAGGTTTTACGGCCTAGTCAACCCAATGGGGTCATGTCTAGCGCGGTCAGTTTACCTAACTACACGTTTACTGGGCAAGCTTAGTCCTCTAAGCGGTTAACCAGTATTGCGCACATTCTTGCCAGAAACTGACAATTGCCCTTCTTGAATCAGCTGAAGGGAGAGAATGACCGTAGACAATATTTCATGATCAATCTCCACGAAAGAATGTTGCCGACCTCGGCGGGGGTTGAACCCGCGACCTCCTGGTCTTCAGTCGGACGGCGCATCTTACTGCAAAATGGAATTGGGAAGAGCATTTTTTTTATGAATCTCGCCAATACAGAGGGGGCATGCTTATACAATAAGTGGTTAACTAGTACACGGAACTCCCTTCCGCCAGAAACTTGTAACTGCCAATCTTGAAGCAGTGAAAGGAGCGAATGACCGTAGCAAATACATGTGTTTCATGATAAATCGCTCAATCTGTGAGGATCGAATGCACGATCCTGACCATCGGAGATTAATGCGTCCGCCTACGTGGCATTACTCGTATTTTTTTTTTTCGGAACGATGCTCGTTGATCTCCAAATAAAAGCCTTTAAGATAGCAGAAGCACCCCTTTAAGTACCTGGGTACAAGGTAAGAAATAAACAAACAGAAATACGTTATTTTTATTTCTTATTTTATTCATTAATTTTTTTTTTTTTTTTTTTTTTTTTTTTTTTTTGTTTTGTTTTTTATCTCTAGGTAGAAATATTTCTGTATTTGTTCAGCGGCAAATCAGCCGAATGATGCGTAAGCATAATAAAGGTTCCGATTTCCTCCCCATGCAAACTCGGAAAAATTCGGAGCTGTCAATCATTCTGACGTCACTAATCTTTCATTGCGAGCTCGCCATGATGAACTTTTGCCCACCGCGGAGTTCTACAGGTAAGTGGGTGGTTTTGCGGAGAGAACTCGGAGGAAACGCGGTGGACAAAAAATCCGTCGCGGTGGGAATTGGAGTAGGGTATCAGAAAGATCCGCGGTGGGCTAAAAAATCAACCCCACCAGTTCGGGGGGGATTTGAATAACCACCTGAGCTGTACTGTACATCCCTTTTCCGAATTAAAGTTTTGACAAATTTCTGCGTCGCGGGATCTCTGAGGTCTCAAATTTGGTGCTGAAGTGGGACTGGGGCGCTTCTTTTGAGGGATGTTGGTGGTACCCCCAGCGGTCAAGGGCTTGTCTCTGGGTTGCAAGTACAAGGTATGTAGATGTTGCACATCTGTGCCCCACCTAAATCCCATGCTCCCTTGCAATTTCCTGTACTCATATAGAAGGACTGATGCAAGACTGTACTTCTGGACTAGCTGATACACCTTCGTAGTGTATGACAGATAGTCCATCAGTGCCGGGCCCTCTAATTTTCCATCCCCAGCCAGCTTGTACAGGATTGCCATGTTAGCGATGGACCACTGGGACAGGGACAGAGATTCTAGTTTTGGTTTTTTTGATCCTGATTTTAAGACAACTTGTTGATCACCCGTTTCCCCAATCACTGTCTCTTCATCCATGGTATTTGGAACGAAATCGCAAATATCAAGAAACACAGAGGTTGACTTACCCGTTGCTGAGGCAATGTGTATCTGCGGGTCATTCCACGAGGGTTGCACATTCGCCGTCACACTGCTAGCACTCGCACCTTGCGCACTTGAGGAAGCTTGGCTCACAGGAGTGGCCAAAACCCGAGCTTGATGGTTAATCAATGAATTTAACAAAGTTTGATTATACAAGTCTGTGGGAGTGGTCGTTGTTCCCCTCACTGGTGTCACCTCTGGTTGAGCCGTCGAAACAGATGCGGAAGTCTGTTGCTCGCCCACCGCCGTAGTTCCCGGTGGATTTGGTGCCCCCGATGGCACCAGAGCTTTAGCTATCTGCATGATTAACCGACGTTGCCCGATAGGGATTTTGCTAGAACCTAGGTCCGCAAAATTTACTAGTCTAAGTGCTTCAAGACTGTCATAACCTCTGAACAGTAATTCGTGGATAGCGACCTTTTTCACCTTATTGTCGAGACAATATTTAATCATAATATCCTCGTCTGAGAGGTCACCTATGGTAGCATGTCCCGTATTTGAGCTAGAATTGTCGCCCATTGCACCCTCCATTATTTCAGTGTCCTGGTCAGTGTGAGGCATTTCTTTTTTGTTTTCCAAGTTGAAATTTACAACATGCACGAGGTTAATGAGTCAAGTTTACTGGCGTGGGTGGACTGATAAACATTTTTGACACCAGAAATGACAGTCAATTTCTCGACAGAAGGCTGAACAATCAAGGAATCTATACCATCGCGCATCAGTCTGTGTTTCTGCCTGGGAAGCTATATCTACCAGTCGTTTAAATTCAGTTTCCGGAATTACGTAGTAGTCTGGTATTCTAAAAATCACACGAAGAAATGGAGTGTTTTTCTCCCTCTCCATGATTGTTCAATACTCCGTTGTTTAAATTGTCAACTCACAAGTCGATTTCCTTCCGTGAAAAAAAAAAAAATACAAAAAAACGAAAAAGACACAGAGAAACTGCTGTTTAATTGAAATGTCACGTCTTTAAAAGAATATTATCCATTGATCAGGCTTTATTCTTCTCGCAAACACAAAGTTAAAAGATTTCCTTTGAAAAAAATTCACAGAAATGATGTTGACGTGAAGCGGTGATTCCAGACAATGACGCTTATATTCCAGCGTGCGCAAATGCTGACAGATTTGATTTCATTGGCTGCCAAGTTCAAAACAATTTTTTTGATTGGTCAGCAAATGCCCGGGATTTCTGGCTGACGGATTTGAAAGAAGCGCCTGGCCGTGAGGTGGCGTTCCTCTCAACTTTTGGCGGAATTGAAGAAGGGTCCTGCGCCAGTCAAACAAGAATATGTTTATTTATTAGAAAACATTATTCATGAAGGTAAAGGAATCCCTCTAAACCAGATTCATAAAAAAATAATCACCAAACAGTTTAAATTGTAAAATAACAAAATCACGTTGCGCACGAGACTTCCGGTACGCACCCCAGTGGGTGGGGTGATGTAAACAAAACAATGTGAGCATGTCATTCCACGTGAAATTTAAAAACAGATTACTATGTAATCTTACTAATAAATGATTTTTTTTTTTTTTTTTTGTAGTCTGCTGAATTAGCCCAGATAGTGGTAATTCGATACCCGTGAGCACCAAGTGTTGTGTCTGAGCAAGACACGTTATCCGCGTATCTATTAGTATTGGTAGACTCTGCCTAGAATGTCCGCGAGGGCATATATATGACAATAAGGTCCAAATTGCATTTTGAAGATGCTTTCCTGCCGATGCTAGTTTTATACATGCGTCTATTTTACTCGTTAAATAAATTACGGCCTTGGTTTTGCATATCGAATGTTGAAGACACAAAAACAGAACACTTTACATGGAAACGAAAGTTTTGAAGATTGCTCTATAAGCCAATAAAGATAATGTTATTAATGTATATATTGTAAGAGAATAACATAACAATATTCATTTGTACCCTGGTAAATGTGGGGTAATGTCCTCACACTGCAGGGTTTTTACTCTTTTAAGGGAGGTAACTCCAGAAACTTGTAACTGCCAATCTTGCAGCAGTGGAAGAACCGAATGACCGTAGCAAATGTGTTTCATGATAAGTGGGGATCGAATCGCGTTCGATTCCCGCCGGTGCGATAGCATTTTCCAATAAAGTCAGTGCAAACAACTTATAAGTCGAAAGGAGACGTGCCATATTTATATGAGGGTAAAACGTGAGAGAGAGAGAGAGAGAGAGAGAGAGAGATAGAGAGAGAGAGAGAGAGAGAGAGAGAGAGAGAGAGAGAGAGAGAGAGAGAGGAGTTTGCAAAACTTGTCAGATTCTGGCTGGTCCATTTTAGGTACATCCAGCTATGAGATTTGGTTATTCCTAGAAAAATGGCTAAACCGTTTTTGCAAACAGTGAATACCTGACCAGACGCCGCGTTCTATTATCTCAAAATGGCTTTTTTTTTTTTTTTGTCGTTGTTGTTGAAAGAGACATAAGACACAAAGTCACGGTGATCTAAATAGACAGTCGTATCCCTGGTCCAATCATCAACCGTCCAGGCCTCGATTCGAGTAGTGTAGATACATTCCAGTGTGTCCGTTTGTCTCCCCTGTCAAATCAAATGTATCCATACTTTAACCCTTGAAGCGCTTAGCATATTCAGCAGACGGCATTTACATTTTTTTCTTATTTTCCTGTGTAAATTAAGTGTGACATTACATGCGAATCGTCTGCTGGGGCAGACGATTCAAAAGAAATGTTCATCCTAATTTTCACCGTAAAATACTAAAACAGATCGGCATCTCCTCTAGAATTTTTAGCAATGCTTCAGGGGTTCAAACTATTTTCTTGGCAGCAGCAGCACGTGTAAAGTGAATATAGGAAGACTCAGGCGACCACACCTTTAATCCAAAACTAAAACTGGGTGATTAAGGTAAGGTGTTTTTTTTTGTGTTTTTTTTTGCGAGGAGAGCGCTATATATAAAATTTCGCGATGTATTCGGGGTAACATTTACACAGACAGATGCAACGATTCTCATACTTATAAAGGCATGCTGCTGGAACACATTATTTATATTAATATATTTATATTATATTTAAAATAATATTCATACAAGCTCCATGGATGTAAGGATGAAGTTACTGATCATGATTGCATTGGTTGTTTAATATGTGTAAGTCTCAAACATGCGTAAATGATAAACTTTCGGTGTGTCGTGTTCATTATTACATAAAAAATAATTTTAAATTCGTAATTATTATTTACTTTCATTTTTTCCCGAGGTAATTGAAGATAGATTAATACAGTTGCTAACAATCATAAATTAACACGTTCTAATGGTCTTTGATGCGACAAATACCTGATTAATTACCTTGCATATCCTTAGGCGCAAAACCAAACAACATAATCAACAGGTATAATTAAATCATCACTGTAAATTGAAAAATATCAAAAGAAATCACCGACAGTCAGCTAAGAATTGATGAATGAATGAAGGAAGGAAGGTAGGAAGGAACGAACAAATGAATGAATGAAAAAGAAATTAATAAATCAATTAGATTTCAGAAAAACAAGACATGTGTTTATGCAGGCCCGTATCCTCAAACGCGCCTACGGAGATGGCCCGTGGGGTGTATTTATCTCCATTTTTTAATATATGTCCATGAAATATCGTTTGTCATTTGTGTCAGAAATTACTTATTTCTGCTTTTTAGCATAGTACATGGTGTGTGGATATTTGTTAGGTATAAGTAGGAATGCAAAGTTCAGGGAACGCCACAATCAGAAGATGAGGCCAACTCACAGCACCCAGAGGAAGAAAATAAATGGACAAGTAGCATTATATGGACAGACAAACAAGCAAATGACTCAGCTCTAATAGTGATTCCCCCATTATACCCTTAACTTATCTCGCCCCTATCTAACAAACGACCCCTAACCCATCCCTACCCTATCCTGATCCACCCTAACGTATCATACCCTCCCCCACCCCACCCTTCCATGGTGATTTCGGTGGGGATTTCGGTTATTCCGGTGACCCGTTTGAGACTTACTACTGGCCATATATTTTTTTTTTATATACATCATACATAACTAAATCAGTCGGATTAAATTATTCACTGAATTGATGAATGTTTTATACAAAAAGTCGTATGTACAATGTTTTCAAATAATAATAATAATAAAGCACTTGAGAATTTGCAAATTATTTGAGGTTAAAATATATTCCCTTTTCCATTAGGTTGACATAATATTACTTAATTAATTAAAGCCAATATTGGTGTCTTTAATAGGTATCTTTCACACGTATACCTATATTTTTCACGGGTATTCCGGTATTTTGGTAGTATTCCGGTATTTTGGTGATTCGTGTGACACCCTTCCGCCAGAAACTTGTAACTGCCAATCTTGAAGCAGTGATTCATGATAAATCGCTACAATCTATGGGGATAGAATGCGCGATCTGGACCATCGGAGATTAATGTGTCCACCTCGGAAGCATTATTCGTGTTTTTTTTTTTTCGGGACAATGCTAGTTGATCTCCAAATAAAAGCCTCTAAGATAGCAGAAGCGCCCCTTTAAGTACCCAGGTACAAGGTAAGAAATAAACAAACAGAAATACGTTTTTTTTCTTGTTTTATTCATTAATTCTTTTTTTCTTTTCTTTTTTTTTTTTTGTTGTTGTTGTTTTTAGTCTCTAGGTAGAAATATTTCTGTATTTATTCAGCGGCAAATCAGCCGAATGATGCATAAGCAAAATAAAGGTTCCGATTTCCTCCCCATGCAAACTCGGAAAATTCGGAGCTGTCAATCATTCTGACGTCACTAATCTGTCATTTTGAGCTCGTCAGAATAAACTTTTGCCCACCGCGGAGTTCTACAGGTAAGTTGCTGGTTTTGCGGAGGGAACTCGGCAGAAACGTGGTGGGCAAAAAATCCGTCGCGGAGGGAAATGGAGTGGGGTATCGGGAAGATCCGCAGTGGGCTAAAAAATCAACCCCACCGGTTCGGGGGGGGATTTTGAAAAACCACTTGAGCTGTATTGTAAGTCTGTTGTAATGCACAAGCCTTAGGTGAAAAAAAATTGCATCTGATCTTGGCTGAGCCATATAGCCTAAACTGTATATCGGTGTCAGTTCATTCAGTACATCTTTAAGCATTTTACCTTATGGTTTTTCCATTAATTTTTTCTGTTTTACTGTCTGTTTAACATTATTGATGTCTTTGTTTATAACACTTTCACCTATTTTAGATGATACATACTGCCTAATGTTTTTGGTTTCAACATTCATTTCAATGAAGGTTTTATTTCATAATTTCATCTGCCGTCAGGATTATTATTGTCAAAGATGAGTTTTGTTACTTTATATTTTTCTCCATTGCTATCAAGATGAAGTCTGAGAACAGCTGAACAACCAGTTGCGAAATATTATTGCTGCACAGGTCTTTTACCCTCACTCCTTATTCTTGGTTTGCCATAATGTTTTTCACACTTTCACCCATGACAAAAGGTGATATTCATTGTTTTTATCTTAACTGGAAGTCAGTGAAATAGTTATTATTATTAAAAGAATTTTGTACATTTGTGTAAATGATGTTTCAAAATCAATTCTTAAAAAATATTTTACCGGTTGTCGCTTTTGACAACCGGTTGTCAATAGTCACTTCCTATTTTTTAAAAGATTAGTGTATTGGATTAATATTTTATACACAGGTATATAATCATAAAATGTAGGTCAAATTCAATTTAAGGTAAAATTCGCCAATTATTATGGGAGTTATGGCTCGTTTTCAACTTCATTTTTTTGCAAAATGCCTGTGTGCGGGTTAGGATAGCCCCTGGGCAGGGGCACCTGTGTCATATTGACACATTTCTAGTTTCTTCTGTTTCTTCAGTTATATTCCTGTTCCTTCCCTGTCCCCCTCTTTCACCTCCTCTACTATCTTTTCTATCCCTTTTCTCCCTTGCTCTGGGAGAAGGCACAAAATGACCAACTAGGATTGATGTGTGGCTAAACCCCATCACAGTCAATGTTCCAGAACCAATACATTAGAGCTTCTCTGGGCTCCAGATAAGAGAGAGTAAACAGTAAAGGTTTGTAGGGCCCCGGATAAGCGACATTAAACACTAATTTCTTTAGGGCTCAAGCTAAGATGAAAATAAAAGATCAGAGGGCTCCTGATAAGAGATAAAATAGAACCGAAAGGCCAATTGACTCCAAACTTGCTAGGAAGCATCAGGATGACTTGTAGATCAAAAATAGCTAAAATCGTGCCGATCGGAAATCCAAGATGGCCGCCATGGCCGCCATCTTGAAAATCTATTTTTCGCTTCTACTCCTAAACCCAAAAGCCAATTGACTCCAAACTTGGTAGGAGGCATTGGGGTGACTTATAGATCAAAAATAGCTAAAATCGTGCCTATCGGAAATCCAAGATGGCCGCCATGGCAGCCATCTTGAAAATCTATTTTTCGCTTCTTCTCCTGAACCGAAAGACCAGTTGACTCCAAACTTGGTAGGAAGCATCAGGGTGACTTGTAGATCAAAAATAGCTAAAATCATGTCGATCGTAAAACCAGGATGGGCGCCATGGCAGCCATCTTGAAAATCGATTTTTCGCTTCTTCTCTCGAACCGAAAGGCCAGTTGACTCGAAACTTGGTAGGAAGCATTGGGATCTTGTAGATCAAAAATAGCTAAAATCATGCCAATCGTAAATCAAAGATGGCCGCCATGGCGGCCATCTTGAAAATCTATTTTTCGCTTCTTCTCCTAAACCCAAAAGTCATTTGACTCGAAACTTAGTAGGAAGCATCAGGGTGACTTGTAGATCAAATATAGCTAAAATCGTTCTGATCAGATATCCCAGATGGCCACCATGGCCGCCTTCTTGAAAATCTATATTTAGCTTCTTCTCCTGCACCGAAAGGCCAATTGACTCCAAACTTCGTAGGAGACATTGGGGTGACTTGTAGATCAAAAATAGCTAAAATCGTGCCAATCGGATATCTAAGATGGCCGCCATGGCAGCCATCTTGAAAATCTATTTTTCGCCTCTTCTCCTGAACTGAAAGGCCAGTTGACTCGAAACTTGGTAGGAAGCATTGGGGTGACTCGTAGATCAAAAATAGCTAAAATCGTGCCGATCGTAAATCCAAGCTGGCTGCCATTTAAGAGTTTGTTCAAATGATCACGCTCAATTGACTGGCATGCCATATATCTTCTTCAAAATAAAGAACTGCTTAAATGATGATCTTTTCATTAGTTGCGATGACAGGATTGGAAAAATGTTGCATAACATCTGCATATCTGCAGTGGCTATGTCACTCAGGTGAGCGACCCGTGGCCCGTGGGCCTCTTTTTCTCCATAACCACTGAAGTGATATGAACCAAATTTGGCAGTTATGATCATCTGATGAATGTCTACCCAGTTTATGTGTTTGATGACCAATGGCCATTTTGTTTAGTTGCCATGGCAAAATTAAATTTCAAAAAAGTAATTTTCTAAATGACAACTCCTTCAAATCCACTGAAGCAGTATGACTCTAATTTGGTTCAAATGTTGTTTGGGTAAGGGCAATTCAAAATAGTAAAATTATGGTGATCTGCCTCTTGGTTTGGTTGCCATGGCAAGAGAAAGCTCCCATAGACTTATAATTGGAAAAGGGTTAAATTGTATTTTCTCAATAACCATTGAAGTGAAGTGAACCATATTTGGCATTTATGATCATTTGATGATTTTCTACCCAGTTTATGTGTTTTATTACCAGTGGCCATTTTGTTTGGTTGCCATGGCAACATTAAATTTAAAAAAAAAAAATTTAAATGACAACTTCTTCAAAACCACTGAAGCAGTATGATTCTAATTTGGTACAAATGTTGCTTGGGTAAGGGCAATTCAAAATAGCTAAAATTATGGTGATGTGCCTCTTGGTTTGGTTGCCATGGCAACAGAAAGCTGCCATAGACTTATAATGGGGAAATGGTTAAATTGCATTTTCTCCATAACAAGTGTAGTGATGTGAACCATATTTGGCAGTTATGATCATTAGAGATTGTCAACCCTGAGTTTATGTATTTGGTGACCAGTGGCTATTTTGTTTGGTTGCCATGGCAACATTAAATAAAAAAAAAAAAAGGAATTTTTATACGCCTGTTTGAAAAACGGGACGTATTATGTTACGGAGTATGGCGTCTGTCCGTCCATCCGTTCGTCCGTAAACTTTTTAGTTTCCGGCTAACTCCTCCTACAATTTACATCCGATCAAGCTGAAACTTGGTATATAGTTAGACCATAATGCGGAGCAGCGCATATTGTTTCGGGGTTACAGTCCACCAAATGTTTGCAGAGATATGCCCCTTTGAAAATTTCTGTAAACTTTTCATTTCCGGTTAACTCCTACATTTTACATCTGATCAAGCTGAAACTTCATTTATAGTCAGACCATGATGTGGAGCAGCCCATATTATTTCGAGGTTACAGTCCACCAAATATTAGCAGAGTTATGCCCCTTTATATATATATAAAATTTCTGTAAACTTTTAGTTTCCGGCTAACTCTCCTACAGTTTACATCCGATCAAGCTGAAACTTGATTTATAGTTAGACCATGATGTGGAGCAGCGCATATTGTTTCAAGGTTACAGTCCACCAAATATTTGCAGAGTTAAACCCCTTTGAAAATTTCTATTTTTCGTTTCCAGCTAAATGCTCCTACAGTTTACATCTGATCAAGCTGAAACTTCATAAATAGTTACACGATGATGTGGAGCAGTGCATATTATTTCGAGGTTACAGTGCACCAAATATTTGCAGAGTTATGTCCCTTTGAAAGGTTTTGTAAACTTTTCGCAGTATATTGTTTAGAGCTAATAGTGTGCAAATTTTATTTTATAATAGGTATATTTTTTTGCAAATACCTAAAGTTATGGCCATATGAGCAAGTTATTTATTAGCTCACCTGAGCACTAAATGCTCATGGTGAGCTATTGTGGTCAGTCAATGTCCGTCGTGCGTCGTGAGTCGTCCGTCGTGTGGCGTCAACAATTGCTTTAAAAGCCTACTCCTACACCCCTGGGCCAATTGACTCGATACTTGGTAGGAAGCATCAGGGTGACTTGTAGATCAAAAATAGCTAAAATCGTGCCGATCGGAAATCTCCTGAACCGAAAGGCCAATTGACTCCAAACTTGCTAGGAAGCATTGAGGTGACTTGTAGATCCAAAATAGCTTAAATCCTGCCGATTGAAAATCCAAGATGGCCGCCATGGCGGCCATCTTGAAAATGTATTTGAAAGGCCAATTGACTCCAGACTTGCTAGGAAGCATCGGGGTGACTTTTAGATCAAAAATAGCTAAAATCGTGCCGATCGTAAATCCAAGATGGCCGCCATCTTAAAAATCTATTTTTCACTTCTTCTCCTGAACCGAAAGGCCAATTGACTCCAAACTTGCTAGGAAGCATCGGGGTGACTTGTAGATAAAAAATAGCTAAAATCATGCCGATCGGAAATCCAAGATGGCCGCCATGGCAGCCATCTTGAAAATATATTTTTCGCTTCTTCTCCTGAACCGAAAGGCCAGTTGACTCCAAATTTGCTAGGAAGCATTGGGATGACTTGTAGATAAAAAATAGCTAAAATCGTGCTGATCGGAAACCCAAGATGGCCGCCATGGCCGCCATCTTGAAAATCTATCTTTCGCTTCTTCTGAACCGAAAGGCCAATTGACTCCAAAACTTACTAGGAAGCATCGGGGTGACTTGTAGGTCAAAAATAGCTAAAATCATGCTGATCGGAAATCCAAGATGGCCACCATGGCAGCCATCTTGAAAAGCTATTTTTCGCTTCTTCTCCTAAACCCAAAAGCCAATTGACTCTAAACATGGTAGGAAGCATTGGGGTGACTTGTAGATTAAAAATAATCTAAAATCGTGCCGATCGTAAATCCAAGATGGCCGCCATGGTGGCCATCTTGAAAATCTATTTTTCGCTTCTTCTCCTAACCCCAAATGCCAATTGACTCGAAACTTGGTAGGAAGCATCTGTTTGACTTATCGATCAAAAGTCGCTAAAATCATTCCAATTGGAAATCCAAGATGGCCGCCATCTTGAAAATCTATTTTTCGCTTCTTCTCCTGAGCCGAAAGGCCAACTGACTCCAAACTTGCTAGGAAGCATTGGGGTGACTTGTAGATCAAAAATAGCTAAAACCATGCTGATCGGAAGTCCAAGAAGGCCGCCATGGCGGCCATCTTGAAAATCTATTTTTCTTTACTTCTTCTGAACTGAAAGGCCAATTGACTCGAAACTTGGTAGGAAGCATCAGGGTGACTTGTTGATAAAAAATAGCTCAAATGGTTGCGATAGGAAATCTCAAATTGCGGCTGTGGTGGCCATCTTGAAAATCTGTTTTGAACTTTTTCCCCTGAACCGAAAGGGCAATTGACTTAAAGTTCATTGGAAGTATCGAGGTGACTTGTAGATCAACAGTAGCTAAAATCATTCTGATTGGAAATCCAAGATGGCTACCGTCTTGTTTATGTTTATTATGTTTCCTTGCCACTGTGCTGTTTACATGTATAAAATCATGATTCTTCAGAAACCACTTAGGCAATTGCAACCAAATTTCACATTGATCCTACTGTTGAAATGTGATTGAGAGTTTGTTCAAATGGTCACGCTCCATTGACTGTCATGCCATATATAATATTCTTCTTCAAAATTAAGAACTGCTTAAAGGATGATCTTTTCATTAGTTGCGATGACAGGATTGGAAAAATGTTACATAACATCTACATATCTGCACTCGCAATGCTACTCAGGTGAGCAACCCGTGGCCCGTGGGCCTCTTGTTTTGTTTGAAATAGATTTCTCGTCTGCTCTGTAACTGGAATACCCTTTGGAATATTTCCATGGTACTTCGCAGAAATGTAGAAAAGGACCAGACGACGTGTCGTGTACAAGAATGACAACTCTGCCTTTCTTACTTTTGGCGTTATCTCCCTTTGTTATTGTCCCCCGCCTTTTCGAAGAAAAGCGCGGGGACATAGTACTCGGCTTCGTGGTTCGTGGTGCATGGTTCCGAGTTTATAGTAGGTACCTTATGAAGGCAACTCCTCCTACAGTTTTTAACCAATCCTTCTGAAATTATACATGTGTCTTCATCATGGTCTGAAGATGTGCAAGTGCTTTTTACAGAATCCTTAAATTATTTTTTTTCACTTTTTTCACATTTTTAACTTAGACATTTTTTGCATGGTTCCGAGTCAGTAGTAGGTACCACGTGAGCATAACTCCTCGTACAGTTTTATACCGATCCTTTCGAAACTTTACAGGTGTTTTAATCATGGTTTGAAGATGTTCATGTGCTTTTTACAGAATCCTTAAGTTATTTTTTTTTTCACTTATTTCACATTTTTAACGACATTTTTTGCATGGTTCCGAGTTTGTAGTGGGAACCTTGTGAGCGCAACTCCTCCTACAGTTTTATACAGATCCTTTTGAAACTTTACAGGTATCTTAATCATGGTCTGAGATATGCATGTGCTTTTTACAGAATCTTGAAATAATTTTTTTCACATTTTTTAACTTACTTTTTTTTCATGCTTCAGTACTATGAAAGTCTATATGTAGTAGGTACCTTGTGAGAGCAACTCCTCCTACAGTTTTATACCGATCCTTCTGAAACTTCACAGGTTTCTTAATCATGGTCTGAAGATATGCATGTCCTTTTTACAGATCTTGAAATAATTTTCACAAATTACTTATTTTTTTTACTCTTTTCACATTTTTAACTTTTAACATAGACTTTTTTCATGCTTCAATACTATGAAAGTGCATATAGTAGTAGGTACCTTGTGAGCGCAACTCCTCCCACAGCTTTAAGCAAATGCTTCTGAAACTTTACTGGCATTTTGCTTGTGGTCTTAGTATATACATGTGCTCCTGGAATCTTGAAATTATGTTTTTTTATTTTTTTTTCCACACTTTTAGCTTCATTTTTTTCCTGCTTCAATACTTAGGTAAGTGATACAGGACCAATGGTCCTATGGTTAACTTACCCATTTTTAACAGCTCAAATAAAAATAAGGCGGGGGACATAAATTCCCTATGGAATTTGCTTGTATTTGACGGTGATAATCCATTGATTTCGTGTCCGCTCTGTAAGTCAAAGACCCTTTGGAATATTTTTATGATACTTGGTAGAAATGTCGAACAGGACCAGAAAACATGTCGCGTACAAGGATGACAACCGCCTTTCTTACTTTTGGCGTTATCTCCCTTTGTTATGTCTGACAGTGATTATCCATTGATTTCTTGTCCGCTCTGTAAGTCAAAGACCTTTGGAATACTTTTATGATATTTGGTAGAAATGTAGAACAGGACCAGACGACGTGACGTGAAGAAGAATGACAATTCTGCCTTTCTTACTTTTGGCGTTATCTCGCTTTGTTATATTTGACAGCGATTATCCATTGATAATGTGTCCGCTCTGTAAGTCAAGACCCTTTGGAATATTTTTATGATACTTGGTAGAAATGTAGAACAGGACCAGACGATGTGTCGCGTACAAGAATGACAACTCTGCCTTTATTACTTTTGGATTTATCTCCCTTTGTTTTGTTTGAAATAGATTTCTCGTCTGCTCTGTAACTGGAATACCCTTCAGAATATTTTGATGGTACCTGGTAGAACTGTAGAATAGAACAAGAGGACATGTTCCTTACAAGAATGACAACTCTGCCTTCCTTACTTTGCTGTTATCTCCCTTTATTATATTTGACACTGATTATGCATTGATTTAGTGTCCGCTGTGTAAGTCGAACACTCTTTGGAATATTTTGATGATACTTGGTAGTAATGAAGAACAGGACCAGATGACATGTCACATACGGGAATGACAACTACGGCTTTTTTTTTTTACTTTTGGAGTTATCTCCCCTTCTTGTGTTTGAATTTGATTTCTTGTCTCTGCTCTGTAACACGACTACTCTACGTAATATTTTGATGTTGCTTGGTACAAATGTAGAACAGGACGAGATGACGTTGCGTACAGAAATGACAACTCTGGCGGGATTGAGGGGAAATTTGTTTTTTTCTAAAAGACCTCTAGTTTTTTTAGCTCACCGAGCTATTGTGGTCAGTCAATATCCGTCGTGCGTCGTCGGTTGTGCGGCGTCAACAATTGCTTTTAAAGTCTACTCCTCCTACACCCCTGGGCCAATTGACTCGATACTTGGTAGGAAGCATCAAGGTGACTTGTAGTCAAAAATAGCTAAAATCGTGCCGATCGGAAATCCAAGATGGCCGCCATCTTGAAAATCTGTTTTTCGCTTCTTCTCCTGAACCGAAAGGCCAATTGACTCCAGACTTGCTAGGAAGCAACGGGGTGACTTGTAGATCAAAAATAGCTAAAATCGTGCTGATTGGAAATCCAAGATGGCCTTCATGGCGGCCATCTTGAAAATCTATTTTTCGCTTCTTCTCCTGAACCGAAAGGCCAATTGACTCCAAACTTGCAAGGAAGCATCGGGGTGACTTGTAGATCAAAAATAGCTACAATCATGCCGATCGGAAATCCAAGATGGCCACGATGGCAGCCATCTTGAAAATCTATTTTTTGCTTCTTCTCCTGAACAGAAAGGCCAGTTTACTCCAAACTTGCTAGGAAGGGGTGACTTGTTTAAGCAATCATCATGAATCTTGCTCAAAATGTTTGTCTTGATGATTACTAGGTCAAGTTCGAAACTGGGTCACCTGGGGTAAAAAACTAGGTCATCTGGCCAAATCATTGGAAAAACTTATAACTCTAGCGGTCACATTTTTCAAGCAATCATCATGAACCTTGCTCAAAATGTTTGTTTTGATGTTTTTTAGGTCAAGTTCGAAGCTGGGTCACTTGGGGTCAAAAACTAGGTCACCTGGCCAAATCAGCTAAAACCTTGTTAACACTCAAGTGGTCGCATTTTTGAAGCAGTCATCATGAATCTTACTTAAAATGTTTTGTCTTGATGAGTTCTAGGTCAAGTTTGAAACTGGGTCACTTGGGGTCAAAAACTAAGTCACCGGGCCAGATCAGCGGAATACTTTGTTAACACTCTAGTGGTCACATTTTTAGCTCACCTGAGCACGAAGTGCTCATGGTGAGCTATTGTGGTCAGTCAGTTTCCGTCGTCCATCGTTCGTTTTGCGGCGTCAACAATTGAGTCCTCCGTGAAATCACCTGACCAGTAAATGACACCAAAATCTGACCAACCAGACTAGCTTACCAGTTAACGGTTAATGTTATTGCTTAGACAAACAATATTACCTATGTACTTTTTCATTGATAAATACAGGTATGAATGCAGTTTTCATTGACAAATACAGGTATCACGATATTGTTTGTCTAAGGATTTACGCATGGGCCTGGTTATAGCCTTCTGACGAAGGAGTCAATTGCTTTAAAAGCCTTCTCCTCCTACACCCCTGGGCCAATTGACTTGATACTTGGTAGGAAGCATCGGGGTGACTTGTAGATCAAAAATAGCTAAAATCGTGCCGATCGGAAGTCCAAAATGGCCGCCATCTTGAAAATCTATTTTTTGCTACTTCTCCTGAACCGAAAGGCCAGTTGACTCCAAACTTGCTAGGAAGCATTGGGGTGACTTGTAGATAAAAAATAGCTAAAATCGTGCCAATCGGAAATCCAAGATGGCTGCCTTGGCCGCCATCTTGAAAATCTATTTTTCGCTTCTTCTCCTGAACCGAAAGGCCAATTGACTCCAAACTTGCTAGGAAGCATCGGGGTGACTTGTAGATCAAAAATAGCTAAAATCATGCTGATTGGGAGTCCACGATGGCCGCCATGGCGGCCATCTTGAAAATCTATTTTTCGCTTCTTCTCTGAACTGAAAGGCCAATTGACTCCAAACTTGCTAGGAAGCATTGGGGTGACTTGTAGATCAAAAATAGCTAAAATCGTGCCGATCGGAAATCCAAGACGGCCGCCATGGCCACCATCTTGAAAATCTGTTTTTCACTTCTTCTCCTGAACCGAAAGGCCAATTGACTCCAAACTTGCTAGGAAGCATCGGGGTGACTTGTTTAAGCAATCATCATGAATCATGCTCAAAATGTTTGTCTTGATGATTTCTAGGTCAAGTTCGAAACTGGGTCACCTGAGGTCAAAAACTAGGTCGCCTGGCCAAATCAGCGGAAAACCTTGATATCACTCAGCGGTCAAATTTTTCAAGCAATCATCACGAATCTTGCTCAAAATGTTTGTCTTGATGATTTTTAGGTCAAGTTCGAAGCTGGGTCACTTGGGGTAAAAAACTAGGTCACCTGGCCAAATCAGCTAAAACCTTGTTAACACTCTAGCGGTCACATTTTTGAAGCAGTCATCATGAATCTTGCTTAAAATGTTTTGTCTTGATGAGTTCTAGGTCAAGTTCGAAACTGGGTCACCTGGGATCAAAAACTAGGTCACCTGGCCAAATCAGCGGAAAACCTTGTTAACACTCTAGTGGTCACATTTTTGAAGCAATCATCATGAATCTTGCTCAACATGTTTGTCTTGATGATTTCTAGGTCAAGTTTGAAACTGGGTCACTTGGGATGAAAAACTAGGTCACCGGGCCAAATCAGCAGAAAACCTTGTTAACACTCTAGCGGTCACATTTTTGAAGCAATTATCATGAATCTTGCTCAAAATGTTTGTCTTGATGAGGTCTAGGTCATGTTTGAAACTGGGTCACTTGGGGTCAAAATTTAGGTCACCAGGCCAGATCAGCAGAAAATTTTAACACTAGTGGTCACATTTTTGAAGCAATCATCATGAATTTTGCTGAAAATGTTTGTTTTGATGATTTCTAGGTCAAGTTCGAAACTGGGTCACATGGGGTCAAAAACTAGGTCACCAAGCCAAATCAGCAGAAAACTGTTAACACTCCAGAGGTCACATTTTTTAAATAATCATCATTAATATTGCTCAAAATGTTCGTCTTGATGATTTCTAGGTCTATTTTAAAACTGGGTCACTTGATATCAGAAACTAGGCCACCTGGCCAAATCAAAGGAAAACCTTGTTGATGCTCTAGAGGTCACATTTTTGAAGTGATCATCATGAATCTTGCTCAGAATGTTTGTCTTGATGATTCCAAGATGATGTATATTTTTCTATCCAGTGACTTTCTTAAGTTTTTCTGTTTAGACATGCTACATTATCTTACTTTTTAATATAATCATTTTGAATTTTGATCAGAATGTTTGCCTTGATCAGTTCTAGATCAGGTTCGCAAATTGCTATGATGCTCAGATGAGCCTTACAGGGCCATCATGGCCCTCTTGTTTTAGAATGCAGTATCAGTAATAGGCAATGTCATAATGTCATGTTTGTGTATCAAACAGCAGATTTTTAGAATGTCTATAGTTTCCGTCCAACTGGAGACCAGGAGGTCGCGGGTTCAACCCCCGCCGAGGTCGGCAACATTCTTTCGTGGAGATTGATCATGAAATATTTTCTACGGTCATCATCTCCCTTCCACTGATTCAAGAAGGGCAGTTGTCAGTTTCTGGCGAAAGAATGTGCACAATACTAGTTAACCACTTAGAGGACTATGCCTGCCCAGTAAATGTGTGGTTAGGTAAACTGACCGCGCTCGACATGACCCCATTGGGTTGACTGGGCCGTAAAACCTCAACACAAACAAATCTATAGTTTCTCTAATCATTGTAAGTTTATTGTCATTTTGACGCAAAGTTTGAGAAGACCGCATTCATTTAGAGATTGGAGGAGATGCATACGACAGTAATGTAGATTTTTGGCTATTGAAAAAAAAAAGGAACTTTTGTTTGTGATTGAGTTTGGCCACCTCACCTCTGAAGCAAGTGATACTAATTTGGATGCACAGATATAGGTAGCACCTATTAAAATTCATATTATTTGGTAGGAATGAAGAGGAGGACCAGTAAGCGTGTTGCGTGCAAGAGAGACAACTCTCAATGTCTTCGGTATGTAGTTATCTCCCCTCATGCCATAACTACCATACTGTTTGAGATAATTTGATAATATTTGGTAGTCAGTGCAGCTTACTGTGCTAGAGATATAGCCATTAGAGGGAATGACACTGGCCGGGAGTATATGTGCCCCACAGGGCATTTTTCTACATTTTCTTAAGACTTTTTAAGACGACTGAACTGTCATTTTTTCCGTGGAAGGTTTGAAATACAGAATAGAATAGCACATTTTCTATAGGTTAAGTATTGCTAGTTAAAATAGGTTTTACTTTTAAAAACTTCATTTTTCTAAGGCAAGATGTAACACAAAGCAGTTTCCCTCCTCTAAACATGCCTCGTCTTCCACAAAGTTCAGAAAGCCAACATTTTCCTCTGCCTATCTTACCACGCCCAGATATTCCAGTGGGAGGATGATTGGCCCACTTTGTGGAACAATGGGGAGAATTAACCCAAAACAAATGGGTCCTCTCTATCGTACGAGACCGTTTCAGGATACAATTCAATTCAACTCCCCCTCTTTCGACAGTCTGAGTCAGTCTTCCTCCCTGTTATTTCGAGAAGAGATATAGGAACTTCTCCAGAAACTAGGTGTTACAACTACTAGTATCAGCTCCGATTCATCTTCCTTTGTTTCTCAAGTTACTAACACAAGCAAAAGGAAAATTCCAATATAAAAACCTCTCATTTCTGGCACTTCACACTTGGGAGTTACCAAGCAATCAATTAGAGATAAAAACTTTTCGCAAAGCATTGCAGATTTTGTCTCAGAATCAAGACAAGCATCTACTAATAAAGTCTTTGATGCAAAATGGGTCGTACAATTGGTGTCATAGAAAGAAGGTTAATCCGGTCTCTGCCCCTCCTACAGTTATAGCCGACTTCCTTATTTACCTCTTTTCTGAGAAAAAATGTCAAATAAGTACCATCAAGGGCTATAGATCCATGATCTCTAATACTCTTAAATTTAAGATGGGTAATAGAATTGGATCTAACCCTGTCTTGTCAGAATTAATTAGATCTTTTGAATTGCATCGACCTGTACAAAGATCTCTTACCCCAAAATGGGATTTATCTTGGGTCTTAGTTTGTCTACAGAAAGCCCCATATGAACCTCTACATAAGGCATCTTAACTTCACGTTACGATTAAAACAGCCTTTTTATTAGCTCTTGCCACAGCTAAAAGATGTAGCGAAATTCATACTTTGGCAGTGGATCAAATCATTTAAGGTTCAGTCAGTCAGATGGTTCAGTATCATTGATAGTAAAAACTGGGTTTTTGGCAAAGAATCAGCTTCCGTCCATTTACCCAGATCCTATAGTTATCCCTGGTTTAGCTCGAACATGTAAAAGGGAACATTTGGATAGACTTTTATGCCCGAGTAGAGCATTAAAATTTTACCTTAAAATGACTAGTTCTTATAGTCAGAATAAAACTAGATTATTTCTACCAATTAAAGGCAATCATGACATCTCTAAGGCTTCTGTCTCGAGATGGGTAACTCATACTATTAAGCTTGCCTGTAGGAAACTAACCCGAAGAGACATCTCTTTCCTAAAAATTAAAGCTCATGAAGTTAGGGCACTATATTCTTCCTGGGCATTCTTTGATAAGGTTCCGCTTAATGAAATACTCAAAGCAGCAGTCTGGACTCGATCTTCTACTTTTGTAAAATTCTTCTTGACATAGCACTAGTTAAGGCGCTTTTTTCAATCCAAAAATATTGATATTTTTCTTATTTCTCCACAAAAAACATATGTTGTGGGTACTCATTAGAAGTGCCTCGCTGAGGTGCTTCTAATGAGTAGAAGCGCCTCGCTGAGGCGCTTCTAATGAGTACCCACAACATATGTTTTTGTGGAGGAATAAGAAAATTATTTACCCGATACCCTCCCTTATCTAGATCTATGTCTTGAGAGATATGTCACAGCAAATGGCAAATTTACATACTTTGGGCCCAATAGTTGTTGCCCAAAACGTGGTGTGGGGTCAGGAAAACCTAGCCTTGGATGCTTAAAGAAGACTGGCAGCCTCCAAAGTCTACTGTACATATGTTGAGGTAATTAATATCTTACACATGTTATTCAGAGATAAAGGGATTATTTATAAATTGGTGTTAGACTTAGGGGAGCTCCTTCCTCTTCCTAATCTTTAAATTGTAGCACATTATCTATAGGTTAATGTATTATGCAGTTAAAATGAAGTTTTATAAGTAAAACATATTTCAACTAGCAATATAAGAGAATCCCTCCTCCCTCCCCATGTCACTCAGTTATATTGTTTTTTGTCAGTTTGACACATGATCAAAATAGGGGAAGAATGACGTCACAGATAACTGTCTAAGGGACCTTTTGGATTAAGACTCTTAAGACTGTCGTTTTTTCTGTGGAAGGTTTGAAATATAGACTAGAATAGCACACTATCTATAGGTTAAGTATTACTAGTTAAAATATGATACTTATAAAAACTTCATTTTCACTTTCTTGATTATGTACTCATCTCCCTTGAAATGGAAATCTTGTGCAGGCCATAACTCCCATACTGATTGAAATAATTTGATAATATTTGGTAAGGACACACATCAGGTCAAGCTTAGAGGACTAAACCTGCCTAGTAAACGTGTGGTTAGATAAACTGACCGCGCTCGACATGACCCCATTGGGTTGACTGGGCCGTAAAACCTCAACACACACAAACATCAGGTCAAGTAAGAGTGTCATATGCAAGAAGGACAATTCCTTTATTCTTTTTTTGTTATCTCCCTTGAACGAATTTTTAAGCCAAATTCTTGTGCACTTCTTAACTTCTGAATGGTTTGAAATATTTTGATAATATTCGGTAGAGGCATAGATATGGACCAGTAAGCATGTCACGTGCAAGAGAGATAACTCTGACTTTCTTCATGACATACTTATCTCTCCTGAAGCCGAAAGCTTGTGCAGCCAAAATTGATTTTTTTTGACGGGTTGTACAAAAATCTTTCCTTTAAAATAACGATGTCCAGGCTGGCGTCATGTTTTGGGTATTGTCCGAGGTTTACCTTTGGGTTGCTTTTTTGAACAAACCCGTCCATAATGCCATTATGCATTTTTAGCTCGTCTGTACAAAAGTACAGGAAGAGATATTGCAGGTACCCCTGGCATCGGCATTAACAAAAATGTTAGTTTTACGTCAAAGTTTTTAAGACCTCATATTTTCTAAGTCCTCAGATGGATTTAGTTTATATTTGGTATAATTATAGATGTTGGTCCAAAATTTTATTGAGCCCTATCCACACCTCTGCTGGTGACCTCTAGGTCAAGATCACAGACTTAGAAATTTTATGTTAAAGTTTTGCGTCCAAATTTTTAAGATCTCTTAATTTCTAAATCCTTGCATGGATTTACTGTAGATTTGGTATGATAATAGATATTGGTCCAAAATTTTATTTGGCACAACCCCCACCCCTGCTTATGACCTAAAGGTCAAGGTCACGGACTTAGAAATTTATGTTAAAGTTTTGTGTTAAAGTTTTAAAGATCTCTTAATTTCTGTATCCTTGTATGGATTTACTTTATATTTGGTATAATTATAGATATTGATCCAAAATTTTATTCGTCACTATTCCCGCCCCTGCTTATGACCTGGAGGTCAAGGTCACAGGCCTAGAAATTTTATGTTAAAGTTTGAACACAAAGTTCTAAAGATCTTTTATTTACTCAGCTACTTTTCAAATCATACTGGTTATATTTGGTATACAGATAGCAGCTATGGAAGATGTTCATCCAAAATTATATCCAGTACAATATCTTCCTCCCTTCCTCCAACCCCCCCCCCCAACACACACACACACAACACTAACTATGATCATGATTTCAGGATTTTAAGGTCATGATTTTTTATTTCATTGATAAGCACGAGTTCAAGCGAGCTATCCTGTCTGGCAACAGGTCTTGTTAGCTCACCTGAGCTATGCTCAGGATGAGCTATTGTGATCACTTTTCGTCCGTCGTCAGTCCGTCCGTGCGTCCGTCCGTTAACATTTTCAAACGACTTCTCCTCTGAAGCCCCTGAGCCAATTTTGCTCAAATTTCATTTGGAGCCTCCTTAGGTTGGGGGAATGAAAAATTGCTAAAATGGTCGCGGTCCATTGACCAAGATGGCCGCCATGCCCATATATGGTAAAAACCTTTAAAAATCTTCTTCTCCAGAACGGAGGACGCCTTGGGGCTGAATCTTTGCAAAAGTCATCTGGGACGGGAGGTCTACCAAAATTGCCAAAATAAAGGTTGTATATTGACATTTGACCTTTTTACGGCAAGGTCAAGTTTGCTTCCCTATGCATTTGTATGGGAAAAACCTTTAAAAATCTTGTTCTCCAAAACCGAGGATGCCTTATGGCTGAACCTTTAGATATATCATCGGAAACAGGAGGTCTACCAAAGTTGCTAAAATAATGGTCGTACATTGACATTTGACCTTTTTACGGTAAGGTCAATTTTGCTTCCTTATGCATTTGTATTGGAAAAATGTTCAGAATTTCAAACGACTTCTCCTCTGGAGCCTCTGGGCCAATTTTGCTTAAATTTCATATGGAGCCTCCGTAGGTTGGGGGAATGAAAGATTGCTAAAATGGTCGCGGCTCATTGACCAAGATGGCTGCCATGCCCATATATGGTAAAAACCTTTAAAAATCTTCTTCTCCATAACCGAGGATGCCTTGGGACTGAATCTTTGCATAAGTCATTGGGACTGGAGGTCTACCAAAATTGCTAAAATAAAGGTCGTATATTGACATTTGACCTTTTTACGGCAAGGTCAAGTTTGCTTCCCTATGTATTTATATCGGAAAAACCTTTAAAAATCTTGTTCTTCAAAACCGAGGATGCCTTATGGCTGAACCTTTACATATATCATCGGAAACAGGAGGTCTACCAAAGTTGCTAAACTAATGGTCGTACATTGACATTTGACCTTTTTACGGTAAGGTCAATTTTGCTTCCTTATGCATTTGTATGGGAGAAATGTTCAGAATTTCAAACGACTTCTTCTCTGGAGCCTCTGGGCCAATTTTGCTCAAATTTCATATGGAGCCTCCTTAGGTTGGGGGAATGAAAGATTGCTAAAGTGGTCGTGGCTAGTTGACCAAGATGGCCGCCATGCCCATATAATTATGGTAAAAACCTTTAAAAATCTTCTTCTCCATAACCGAGGATGCCTTGGGGCTGAATCTTTGCATAAGCCATCGGGAACGGGAGGTATATTGACATTTGACCAAAAATTGTTCTGATTGGAAATCTAAAATGGCCGTCATCTTGTTTATATTTATTATATTTCCCTGCCACTGTGCTGTTTACATGTATAAAATCATGATTCTTCAGAAACCACTTAGCCAATTTCCACCAAATTTCGCATTGATCCTACTGTTGAAATGTGATTGATAGTTTATTCAGATGATTATGCTCCATTGACTGTCAGTCCCATATATTCTTCAAAACTAAGAACTGCTCAAATGATGATCTTTTCATTGGTTGCTATGATAGGATTGGAAAAATGTTGCATAACATCTGCATATCTGCAGTGGTTATGTCACTCAGGTGAGCGAGTCGTGGCCCATGGGCCTCTTGTTCTTGTATAAGGCTATTCTATTTCTGGTAAAATGCATCAGAATCTTTGTTTTGAAGGTACTTCGTCATGCCCTTGGAGCTGGATGTGTTGCAGCTAGGAATATTACATCAACCCCTATTTATCAGGCAGCAGGTATGGTATATGTTTTTCATTGTCAATCCTTATTGTTATGCCGGTTTGAAAAACGGGACGTATTATGTTATGCACCTTAGCGTCGGTCTGTCCATCCGTATGTAAACTTTTTGTTTCAGGATAACTCCTCCTACAGTTTAGATCCAATGAAACATGATATATAGTTAGACCATGATGTGGAGCAGCGCATAGTGTTTCGAGATTACAGTCCACCAAATATCAACAGAGTTATGCCCCTTTGAAAGTTTTTGTGAACATTTCATTTCCAGCTAACATATACAGTTTACATCCAATCAAGCTGAAACTTGATATATAGTTAGATCATGATGTGGAGCAGCGCATATTGTCTCGGTTATAGTCCACCAAATATAACAGAGTTATGCCCCTTTAAAAATTTTTGTTAACGTCTCATTTCCAGCTGACTCCTGCTACAGTTTTCATCCAGTCAGGCTGAAACTTGATATGTAGTTAGATCATGATGTGGAGCAGCACATATTATCTCAAGGCTACAGTCCACCAAATATTAACAGAGTTATGCCCCTTTGAAAATTTTTGTAAACATTTTGTTTCCAGCTAAATTCTCCTATACAATACAGCCCCAACGTGTCTTTCCGATTTGTCTCGCTCATTTCCGTGACACATTTTTGTGTCTCGGTGACATCAGGTTATGTCACTGAGATGGCCGTGACAGTTAGCGAGACACACAGGTAATTACAGCGAGACGATCAAACGGTACAGGGAGCATGACATAAATTCGGCGAGTTTTTTATTGTCTTCTGTAGTGACAGAACGAGTCGCAGCGGGACATTTATTAGTAAGATTAATTATGCTCCCCGAAGAATTTCGGGGGAGCATATAGTCGCCGCTTCGTCCGTGCGTCCGTACGTCCGTGCGTCCGTGCGTCCGTCCCGCTCTTGTCCACGCAAATTCTCGGAAACTGCTTGTCGGATTTCAATGAAACTTCATGGGAATATTAAGTATCAAAGGTGGATGCGCATATCACCTGCGTGTTCTGGTTCGATGATTTTTCCAAGAGTTATTGCCCTTTGATGAGTTCTGCATGAATATATAGGGTACTGTTCGTGTCCACGCGAATTCTCGGAAACTACTAGTCGGATTTCATTGAAACTTCATGGGAATATTAAGTATGGAAGGTGGATGTGCATATCACCTGGGTGTTCTGGTTCGATGATTTTTCCAAGAGTTATTGCCCTTTGATGAGTTCTGCATGAATATATAGGGTACTGTTCGTGTCCACGCAAATTCTTAGCAAATACTGGCAGAAATTCAACGAAATTTTAATGGAATCTTAAGCAGCAATAGGGGATGCGCATATTGTTCAATCTTTCTGGTTAGATGATTTGTCACAGAGTCATGCTACTTTGTTTAAAGCTGCAGTGTAAGGTCACTGGCTATTTTTAGAAAAGAATTTGTCAACACTCTAGTGCCTACATTTATTGATGGATTTTGATATAACTTCAAACAAATGTTGGGTATGATAATATCTTGAGCATGTTTGACATTCAGGGTCCTGGGCTCAAGGTCAAGGTCACTGTGGCTATTTTTAGAAAAACTTTGTTTTTGCTCTAGTGCCTAGATTTATTCCTTTCATTTATTCCAACTTTTATGTTGCTGATGTTTGTATGACAGTGCCTTCAGGCAAGCTTATCTGTCCACCAACAGGTTTTGTGATACTCCATTTTGAAGTACAGTGAGTATACACAGTATACCGCTCTTTATCTAGGATAATGTTTCCTGTTCCGACTATTGCATGTTCGGGGAGCATCCATCGGTTTCACCGATATTCTTGTTTTAATCTGTTTTTAAATTTATTGCATGGGATTCATGTTGTCTGTTCCTTACCTCAAATATCTTTGGGTAATGGGCTCTGCTCTGATAGTCCCCGAAGGTTTAATGTTTTGTTTACATTACCCCACCCACTTGTGGTAATGTAGTCTCGCAGAATCTCGGTTGACGTGATCCAAAATCTTTTTATTTAAACTTGGTACTACCTGGTTCCCATACAGATGTTACCCTTGCAAGTTTTAGGAAGTCATGTTTAGCAATTGCAAAGCGTGTTTAGGGAAATAAGTAGTTACAACATTTGATAGAATGTCTTTTGCACACGTCACAATTTTTATAAAAGTAGTGGAGTGGGGTCCGCTAGATGGCATGGAAAGTTGTTTATATGCACTAACCAATCATTTAAGGTTCCCATTCTAAATCAGCCAATCAAATCTAGCCGCACTAAAGTTGGGGACGCTGAATATTGGCAGCGTCATTTTCAAAAAGTGCTTCGAAGTGAACCGATATACGGAAAATTTACTTACGAAAATTTAATAAAAAAAAAAAAATAAATAAATAAATAAATAAATCGCATTCAGGATGATCAAATATTATCATTATATCATCGGAAGTGGAAAATAAAACACTACTGAAATAAAATAATTGACGATTGGGAGTAAAATCGGGAATTTCGGCGACGGAAGACGTGCCGACTTAGAGGCGTTTGCTTGAATGCTTTTAGTAACAATGGCGGCACAGATAAATCCAGTTGAGTAATGGAATATGACCAAAAATAAACAATCCAAAACAAAAGAACCGCCAAGTGCAGAATATAAGTGAGCCAGATAAGGGCAAAATACGTTAGTATTTACTGGACTTTGCGCTCCATTCGATTCATGTGGGACTGGTTTGTTCAAAACAAAAATGGCGGACAGCCAAAGACAGAAAACATGGTTGGTGAAAACATTTTTCAGCATCCCAGAATGGTATGTTTTAAATGTATATGAAGAAGAAAAACTCTTTAATATAATCGTAAGAGATCGTCCCGCAACATTCGAAGAGGCTCACTACTTCCGTTTCTTAGACTGTTCAGCCTTTTGCCCAGAAACACTTTGTTACTTTTGCTCCCCCACCGTGGAATTGTGTCAGAAATGCATTAACCTTCCTCGTGATAATTAATACCAGGTACACTAAAATTCTTACGTGAAATAACAAAATGTTAACTGGACAAAGTGATCAAACTGCCACAGTATCAGAAATGGCCCCATCTGACATGGTGATTAAATTCCTTTTAGACTTGTAACAACATTTATCATATGGACATGATAGGGTCTTTATACTAGTCAAATGTTGCTATGTGCTATTCATAACCTTATTTGATCATGTTCATGGAAATTTCCAAAATATATGGTGTCAGATTCCCAAAAGCAATGTGTTTGCATCTATATGTATCACCAAGCAAAAATGTGGTTGCTTGGTGACTGGGGTCTGCGACTGGATGGTTCACAAGTATGCAGTGTGCCATGCAAGCGCACACCTATGATCTAGTCAAGAAATTTATGACCTATTTTAATTCAGACAGTTTAGCCAACAGCGTAGGCTGCAGATTCTGATCTGGACCTGCACTGCCAGTGTTCCGTTTGAGGGTTAAATCTGGTTTAGTATAACTATTGTGAAATTTTCATGTTAGAAACTCCCACCTTTCATAGCAGTGCGTCATATTGAGCATGTGCAGTTGTTGCGTGAAAAAAAAATCAACTTTACTGTTTGTGTTATTCCTCTTTTTGGTCCACATCTTTCTCCATATGATTTTTTTTTTTTTTTTTTTGATGATCCCGATAGCAGCAAAGACAATGTCACGTGTCAGAGCAGTGACGGTCCAGCTGAGTCGGTTCATGTGTGCAGACTGGTCTTCGCATCCGGCCGTGCTGTTTATATATAAAAAATATGCTTGGATCAGACTACGAATGCTATTAATTGCTGTCCCTCAGTGAGATAATTGTCCCGAGACGGGTGCTGAATGCCAGTCTTCCACGCAAACTCCAGATGACCTGCAAAAGACTACTGCGACGTACAAAGGCTTGAATCAACCTGTACATCCACCTGAAGTGGTCAGAGCTTTCACTTATCTCTATTTCGACAGCCGATAGTCTGTAAATCAGACTATGCAACGTGGATCCACAGGCTGACCAGAGTCTTAATGGTCGTGCAAGACTTCTTGTAAGTTTTGTCGCGCACTGGCTCTTATTTCAGTTGGCAACCGGTTCAGCCAGGCGATTCCATTATTTGTAGTGTACGTCCATCATACTGATACATTTATAGCGCATCTGTAACATGACTAGCTTATAAAATTCCTGTTATTGCGAAAGCCTGATCAGATGCTGCGCTCTATGGTAACTGATGAGGGTCTACACAATGAAGCCATTGATCAGACTGCATGGATGTGCAGGCTGATCTACTCTGGTCCCAAAAGTGTTTTCCAAATCGCCACATTCCGTGTCCCCCAAAATTAGGTTCATTCCTTTGTTCTCTTAAAATATTTACCAATGTTGCTTTGTTGGGTGTTCCCTTGTTCCACAGAAAACCCTGGGTAGCCCCATTCACTGTTCGAGCATGTAACATGGGCCTCAGCAAAGCTCCATATGAAAACGTACCAGATTCTGTGGCTTAGTATGGTCCGGCCACACAAGTGGGTCCGGCATGGTCATTTTTGTTGCACCTGTTTGTAGCAGGGTGCGATATAGGCGTCCACTTTTCCGTCCGTCTGTCTGTCAACATTTATGTCGACGTTCGACATTTATGTCAAAGTTAGTATTCTAATCAACTACAAGACTAAACAACCATCAAACCTTGCATGAAACATCTCCCTGACCTCCTGACTTTGTGACATAGGCGACTGCTTTTCCATTCATCTGTCCGTTCGTCCGTCGGTCTGTCAACATTTATGTCCAAGTTCGACATTTATGCCGAAGTAAGTATTCTAATCAACTACAAGACTAAACTAAACAACCATCAAACCTTGCATGAAACATCTCCCTGACCTCCTGACTTTGCAACATAGGTGCCCGCTTTTACGTTCGTCTGTCCGTTCGTCCGTCTGTCCGTCTGTTAACAGTCCTGTTATGTCGAAGTTCGACATTTATGTCAGTTAGTATTCTAATCAACTACAAGACTAAACAACAATGAAACCTTGCATGAAACATCTCTCTGACCTCCTGACTTTGCGACATAGGCATCTGCTTTTCCGTTTGTCTGTCCGTTTGCCCGTCTGTCCGTCTGTCAACATTTATGTTGAAGTTCGACATTTATGTCAAAGTTAGTATACTTAACAATTACAAGACTAAACAAGCAGGTGCGACAACAACCATCAAACCTTGCATGAAACATTTCCCTGACCTCCTGACTTTGCGACATAGGCGTCCGCTTTTCTGTTCGTCTGTCTGTTCGTCCGTCCGTCTGTCAACATTTATGTCGAAGTTCGACATTTTTGTCAAAGTTAGTATTCTAATCAACTGCAAGGCTAAACAACCATCAAACCTTGCAGGAAACATCTCCCTGACCTCCTGACTTTGCGACATAGGCCTCCCCTTTTCCGTTCATTCGTCTGTTTGTCCGTCAGTCCGTCTCAACATTTATCTCGAAGTTCCACATGTACGTCAAAGTTAGTATTCTAATCAACTACAATTCTACAATAACCGTCATACCTTGCATGACACATCTCCCTGACCTCCTGACTTGGCAGGTACATTGACCCAGTGACCTTGACCTATATTTTGCTCTCCAGTGATTTTGACACAATTTACGTTGACGTTCCAGATCTTCTCAACTATAAGGCGTACAACTACCAAACCTTGCATAGTGCTTCTCCTAGATGTACTGACTCGGCAGGTACCTTGAACTGGTGACCTTGACCTGTATTTTGCGCTCCAGTGACTTTGACACATTTTGCGTCGACGTTCGATATCTCCTCAACTATAAGGCCTACAGCCATCAAACCTTGCAAAGTGCTTCTTCTCAATGTACTGACTCGGCAGATTCCTTGACCTGGTGACCTTGACCTGTATTTTGGCTGCAGTGACTTTGACATAATTTACGTCAACGTTCCAGATCTCCTCAAGTGTAAGACCTCTAGCCACCAAACCTTGCATAGTGCTTCTCCTAGATGTACTGACTCGGCAGGTACCTTGAACTGGTGACCTTGACCTATATTTTGCGCTCCAGTGACCGACACATTTTGCGTCGACGTTCGATATCTCCTCAACTATAAGGCCTACAGCCATCAAACCTTGCAAATTGCTTCTTCTCAATGTACTGACTCGGCAGTTACTTGACCTGTATTTTGGCTGCAGTGACTTTGACATAATTTACGTCAACGTTCCAGATCTCCTCAAGTGTAAGACCTCTAGCCACCAAACCTTGCATAGTGCTACTCCTAGATGTACTGACTCGGCAGGTATCTTGACCCAGTGACCTTGACCTATATTTTGCGCTCCAGTGCATTTTACACATTTTACGTCGACGTTCAATATCTCCTCAACTATAAGGCCTACAACCGCCATACCTTGCATAATGCTTCTCCTCAATATACGGACTCAGCAGGTACCTTGACTCAGGTAACTAGCACAGATACATCATAAGGATGGGCAAAGAAGTGATTAGATTTTGGTGACCTTGACCTTATTTTCAAGGTCACTACACTATAAATACTCAAAAAAGTGAGCCTTGTTAATGCAGTAAAAAGTTTGTGTGCACATTATCTCTTAACCAATGGATGGAATTTGACCAAACTAACACAGACACATCATCAGTATGGGGGATTCTGTAACTACGTTTTGCCATGTAACGACTGCACGGGCTCAATATAAATGACGTACTGAGGTAAAGGAGAAGAAATTCTCACTCGCGTGCGGCAACCGTACGTGTCAATATAAACTTATTAAAGGGGCGCTTCTGCTATCAAAAAGGCTCTGAATCAGTAAGACAGCCCATGTGAAAAGGGTGTCTGTCACATAAAAATTACACTTTACGCACACAAGGGGGCCATATAAGCTAATGACAATTCAAATGAGTGAGCTAGTGTTTTACAACCCACTAACAGCTAGGTCATACGGAAATGTGGACCTTGGTTTAAAGTCTCGTATGAAAGACTGGAGAAGCCTGGGATCGAACTCATGACCCCTGGGTAGCAAGGCGAGGAGCATTACCACTACACCTCCGAGGCACTCTTTCCCAATATTTCATATTGTTAAATATCTAATAAAAGAGCTGCAGACATTGCCCCTCCACTGCACTTGCATCAAGCAAGTGCCATAGCTGTTAATAAATTGGTAAAGTTTCAAGAAAATATCTCAGATAATTTTCAAGTTACAGAGCGGACACAAATATATTACAGAAATCACTAAAATATTTTCATTGTTCAAGTGGCCATAACTCCAAAAGTAGGCCCACTCGTCAAAGTATATGAAAGAAAAGAAGGGCAGTTGTCAGTTTCTGCTGAAATGATTAACAGCTAATGTATAAGCCCACCACGGAAAAGTATGCGGGCTCGACAAGACCGAAATAGTGTTGACTGGGCGGTTAAACTCCAGTTCAAACCAAAATTATGTCAGTACAAAGTTCTCATGCTTGAAGTATGATTTACACTGGTATGTACATTGAAAATGAGCCTGCGCCGGACAAAACCTACAATACTTCAATGTACATGCGACCAGCAAAGACTCCGGTCAGTCTGTGCATCGATCCACTGTATAAAGCAACCAGCAAAGACTGGTCAGTCTGGGCATTGATCCACTGTATAAAGCCAGCTTCTTGGATAGCTTGGAGTCCACAGAGGGTGCATACTGTATGATCAGCGAAGGGACTGATCAGAATGTGCTGTTGCAGTCGCACTTTTTATCCCGCTTTGGACAGCCCGGCTATCGAAGGTAAATCAGCGAATGCTCTGATCAGAATGTGCAGTTGCACAGACTGACCAAGTCTTTGCTCGTCGCGCAAGACGTTTTGTTAAACCCAGAGATTACAGGAGGTACATACGATTAGCGATGGCTCTGTTCAGACTACTGATGTGCAGGCTCAGAGTGTGCAGGTTGATACGTCTCTGTACAAGTTTTATTGTAGGTTTTGCCATGCACAGACTCATGCAAACCTTAACGCTTAGCCTCTGGGTAAAATTTTCAACAGACGACATATTGAAATATTTTTCTTTCAAGAAAACAGGATTTGGCATTGCATGCAAATTGTTTCCATTGCATGAAATGTTAAATCCTGTTTTCTATTGCAAGAAATGTCAAATCTTGTTTTCTTGGAAATGAAAAAATAACGAATATTGTCCTGTGCTGAATTAGCCTAGAGAGTGGTAATCCAGAAGTTGCGTGTTCGATACCCTCGAGCACCAAGTGTTGTGTCCTTGGGCAAGAGGTTTTATCCTCATAACTTAGTATTGGTTTCTATCCTGGTAGAGAATGCCTAGAATATCCGCGAGGGCATATGGCAATATAGACAAATATTTTCCTGCCGATTGCATCTCTCTTACTCGTTAAATAAATTACGGTTTTGGTTTTGCATATCGAATGTTGAAGACACAAAAACAGAATACTTTACATGGAAACGAAAGTTCTGAAGGTTGCTGTATAAGCCAATAAATATAATGTTCTTAATGTATATACTGTAAGAGAATAACATAACATAATATTTATTTGTACCCTGATAAATGCGGGGTAAGGTCCTCACACTGAAATATTTACTGTTTTAAGGGAGCTAACTGCAATTGACTGTTTAAAGGGAATTAACTGCAATTGCTTTACGAGGCATGCCCATGCCCATGCAAAATGGGCTGGAGAACAGCATTTTTTTATGAATCACGTCAATAAAAAAGGGGAAAGAAACTTACTGAAGAAACCAATACTGGCTTTAATTAAGAAAAGCATATACTTGGAGGACGATCTTGAAAGACTGATTCGCAGGCTGATCTGAGTAGTCATTGGTCGCACAGGTCTTATTGTCCTAAAAGTGTTTTCCAAATTTTTATGATCCCTATTCCCCCAAATTAGTTTCATTCCGTTGACCTCTGCGGCATCTGATCTGGGTCTACACTGTTTGCATGGTCCTGTCTGTCCCAATATTAAGGTTCTTTAAATTTTTAATACGTGCCAGTTTCATACACATTTCTGACGAGAAAAGGCTTTATAAATTAAGTTTGTTTTTCTCCCGAAGCAGTTTCCCGCCTTGATTTCACGTGACGTTACTGCTATGAGCATGTTGTTTCTTCATGCGGGGCAAGGGAAATGTTGCTTTGTGACATGCATTTTCTGGGTATTTTTAGCTCACCTGAGCTCTGCTCAGGATGAGCTATTGTGATCACTTTTCGTCCGTCGTCCGTCCGTGCGTCCGTCCGTCCGTGCGTCCGTCCGTTAACATTTTCAAACGACTTCTCCTCTGAAACCGCTGAGCCAATTTTGCTCAAATTTCATACGGAGCCTCCTTAGGGTGGGGGAACGAAAAATTGCTAAAATGGTCACGGTCCATTGACCAAGATGGCCGCCACGCCCATATATGGTAAAAACCTTTAAAAATCTTCTCCTACAGAACCAAGAATGCCTTGGGGCTGAACCTTTGCAGGAATCATCGGGGACGAGAGGTCTACCAAAATTGCTAAAAGAATTTTCGTACGTTGACCTTTGACCTTTTTACGGCAAGGTCAAGTTTGCATCCCTATGCATTTGTATGGGAAAAACTTTAAAAATCTTCTTCTCCAAAACCGAGCATGCCTTATGGCTGAATCTTTGCATATATCTTCGGGAACAGAAGAGCTACCAAAATTGCTAAAATAATGGTCGTACATTGACATTTGACCTTTTTACGATAAGGTCAATTTTGCTTCCTTATGCATTTGTATGGGAAAAATGTTCAGAATTTCAAACAACTTCTCCTCTGGAGCCTCTGGGCCAATTTTGCTCAAATTTCATATGGAGCCTCCTTAGGGTGGGGGAACGAAAAATTGCTAAAATGGTCACGGTCCATTGACCAAGATGGCCGCCACGCCCATATATGGTAAAACCTTTAAAAATCTTCTCCTACAGAACCGAGAACACCTTGGGGCTGAACCTTTGCAGGAATCATCGGGGACGGGAGGTCTACCAAAATTGCTAAAAGAATTGTCGTACGTTGACCTTTGACCTTTTTACGGCAAGGTCAAGTTTGCTTCCCTATGCATTTGTATGGGAAAAACTTTAAAAATCTTCTTCTCCAAAACCGAGCATGCCTTATGGCTGAATCTTTGCATATATCTTTGGGAACAGGAGGGCTACCAAAATTGCTAAAATAATGGTCGTACATTGACATTTGACCTTTTTACGATAAGGTCAATGTTGTTTCCTTATGCATTTGTATAGGAAAAATGTTCAGAATTTCAAACAACTTCTCCTCTGGAGCCTCTGGGCCAATTTTGCTCAAATTTCATATGGAGCCTCCTTAGGTAGGGGGGACAAAAGATTGCTAAAATGGTCACGGCTTGTTGACCAAGATGGGCGCCATGCCCATATATGGTAAAAACCTTTATAAATCTTCTTCTCTAGAACCGAGGATGCTTTGGGGCTGAATGTTCGCATAAATCATCGGGTACAGGGGGTCTACCAAAATTGCTAAAATAATGGTCATACATTGACATTTGACCTTTTTACGCAAGGTCAAGTTTGCTTCCTTATGCATTTGCATGGGAAAAAACATTTAAAAATCTTATTCTCCAAAACCAAGGATGGCTTGTGGCTGAATCTTTGCATATATCATCTGGAACGGGCGGTCTACCAAAGTTGCTAAAATAATTCATACATTGACATTTAACCTTTTTACGGCGAGGTCAAGTTTGCTTCTGTATGCATTTGTATGGGCCCCATACATTTTTATGGAAAAAAGTTGATAATTTCAAATGGCTTTTCCTCTGAAGCCTGCTAAGAACTGCTCAAATGATGATATTTTCATTAGTTGCGATGATAGGATTGGAAAAATGTTGCTTAACATCTGCATGTCTGCAGTGGCTTTGTCACTCAGGTGAGCGAATCGTGGCCCGTGGGCCTCTTGTAATAATTACAATGTCCTCAATATAGACACGGTCAGGAAACTTCATAATCGGAGCCAGTGGCTCTGATAAGCAAATGGAGTGTGCGTCTTCCGGAGCATGTGCGGCTCTGAATATAGCGGCTGAAAAAAGTAAACAAAAGAGGTAGGTCAGTCACTCGTCGAAAGAATCTGTTTTTGTGGGGTAGTTTTTCTCAAAAAGGAGAATTACATGCTGCTCTCAAGTCTTTTAACAGTTTTCTCACCTGATAGATAGTTTGTAAATGTGTACGATCTAGTCTGAATTACTTGTGGCGTGGGCTGATCGATGCTGAATAAACTGATCGTCGAAGGTTCAGCGACGCTATTCCCGGTTATTTTTTTCATAAAATGCATATGCACCTGGACTGTTTGGCATTTTTTATGTGTGAAATGATTGTTTGACCTGTCTCAATTACCGAAAAATAAAAATTGACAACAAACTAATGGAAATGGAGGGCAAATAAACAATGGCTCCGATAGTGTAGGGCGGCTCTGAATATATCTGTCGGCTCTGATAGCTGAGGGTTTGCAGAACTATTATTATAAAAGACAGCCTCTGTCCAGTTGCGAGTATTGAAGCCTTGCAGCAACGTTTGTCTCTTCTGACCTTTCGACATCTATTTTGTGCTGTAACAGTTGATTTTTGCTCTAAAATGTCTTGACGGGGATGTACAACCTTATCAAAACAAGCACAGAAACTGATTATGGCCTCTGGTAGTGGATTTACGTGGATTTTTCTGTTTTCAAGATATGCGATGAAATCGATCACGTCACAGGTGCAATTTATGTGGTCTCGTTTTAGCGGTAGGGGTAACTATGTATGATAGGGGATAGAGACATACATAATTCAAAATTCATATTTTGAATGTATCAATAGATGGAAATTTGCAAGATGAAGAAATAACCCATAGGGCATAATTCTAGCAAGAACAATTCCTTAGAAAGCTAAAACAAAAATAAATTTGTGAGACCAAAAATCTTGAAACATGAATTGGTCAAACTTCTTCCAAACGCCATTCTTGTAATTATTTATGGTGCTTGGTTATAACCTTAGATTTCATTCGGAGTGTTTATGGAAGAAAAGTGTCTACGTCTAGATCGCTTGTTCAGAGATTTAAAACATTATGTATGTCTTAACATTTGCTTATCAGAGCCACTGGCTCCGATTATGAAGTTTCCTACCCGTGATAGATAATGTAAAAAAATAACAGTACTAATATTTATTTATACCTGGTAATGCGGGGTAAGGGTTTTACTGTTTAAAGGGAGCTAATTGCATATGCCTTGACAATGAATTTTACGAGTCGAACACAGCATTTTTTATGAATCGGAGGCGGATCCAGGATGATTTCTAAAGGGGTTCAATTTGATCAAATTTCCGTACTTACTCTACGTATAAGGACAGACAGGCCTGAGCAAACAGTGTAGACCCAGATCAGATGCTGCAGAACACATTTAAACCTTCACTGAAACAGTGATGTATTTAAGCAGAGATTTGTAATCAAGAACTGGAATTTACATGCATGTTTGTCACCACAAATGGCAAAATTTGAGCACCCTTGCATCGGAAGATGATCCGAGTCTTCACTGGTTGCGCGTCTTATTGGCCTTTAAAGTGTTTTCCAAATTTCCGTGTTCTCTGTTCCCCCTAACTAGTTTCATTCCCTTTCTCTGTGGCGTCTGATCTGAGTACAGTTTGCATTGGCCTGTCTGTCCCAATACTTAGGTGCTATTAACATGCCAGTTTCATATGCATTTCTGACGAAAAAATGCATGACATTGTGAGACGATGTGTCATGAAAAAGGAAGTCAACTCTTGCTGGTTTGGTTTTTGAATTATCTGCCCTTGACTTAGTTGTATGTATGTACGTCCGTCCGTCCCAATTCGTGTCCGGGCCATAACTCCTAAACCGTGTGGAATATATTTATGAAACTTTACAGGTGCATGCATGACATTGAGACAATGTGTCCTGAAAAAGGAAGACAGCCTTGCTTGTTTGGTTTTTGAATTATCTGCCCTTGACTTAGTTCCATATAGTAAACCGTGTCCGGGCCATAACTCCTAAACCGTATGGAATATATTTATGAAACTTTACAGGTGCATGCATGACATTGAGAAGATGTGTCATGAAAAAGGAAGACAACTCTTGCTTGTTTGGTTTTTGAATTATCTGCCCTTGACTTAGTTCCATATATATATATATAGTAAACCGTGTGTGGGCCATAACTCTAAACCATATGGAATATATGTATGAAAATTTACAGATGCATGCATGACATTGAGGCGATGTGTAATGAACATGGAAGACAAGTCTTGCTTATTTGGTTTATGAATTATCTGCCCGTGACTACATATGTAACCTTTTTCTGAATGGCATTTTGGCGGGGGCATCCGTGTCATATGGACACTTTTTCTAGTTGTAATCTATACTGGAAATGAGTATGTTCCAGAATTGCGTTTTGTCGCCTGGTGGCGTATCTGAGCAGACCCATGAGAATCTACAGTACAGCTCAGGTGGTTTTTCAAAATCCCCCCCGAACCGGTGGAGTTGATTTTTTAGCCCACCGCGGATCTTCCTGATACCCCACTCCAATTCCCACCGCGACGGATTTTTTGTCCACTGCATTTCCGCCGAGTTCCCTCCGCAAAACCACCCACTTACCTGTAGAACTCCGCGGTGGGCAAAAGTTTATCCTGGCGAGCTCGCAATGAAAGATTAGTGACGTCAGAATGATTGACAGCTCCGAATTTTTCCGAGTTTGCATGGGGAGGAAATCGGAACCTTTATTTTGCTTACGCATCATTTGGCTGATTTGCAGCTGAATAAATACAGAAATATTTCTACCTAGAGATTAAAAAGAAAAAAAAAAAAAAAAGAATTTATGAATAAAACAAGAAATAAAAAATAAGGTATTTCTGTTTGTTTATATCTTACCTTGTACCCAGGTACTTAAAGGGGCGCTTCTGCTATCTTAGAGGCTTTTATTTGGAGACCAACGAGCATCGTCCCGGAAAAAAAAATACGAGTAATGCCACGTAGACGGACGCATTAATCTCCGATGGTCAGGATCGTGCATTCGATCCTCACAGATTGAGCGATTTATCATGAAACACATGTATTTGCTACGGTCATTCGCTCCTTCCACTGCTTCAAGATTGGCAGTTACAAGTTTCTGGCGGAAGGGAGTTCAGTATACTAGTTAACAACTTATTGTATAAGCATGCCCCCCTCTGTATTGGCGCGATTCATAAAAAATGCTCTTCCCCATTCCATTTCGCAGTAAGATGCGCCGTCCGACTGGAGACCAGGAGGTCGCGGGTTCAACCCCCATCGAGGTCGGCAACATTCTTTCGTGGAGATTGATCTTGAAATATTGTCCTCGGTCATTCTCTCCCTTCCGCTGATTCAAGAAGGGCAATTGTCAGTTTCTGGCAAAAGAATGTGCGCAATACTGGTTAACCGCTTAGAGGACTAAGCTTGCCCAGTAAACGTGTGGTTAGGTAAACTGACTGCACTCGACATGACCCCATTGGGTTGACTGGGCCGTAAAACCTCAACACAAACAAACAAACATTCCATTTCGCATAGATCAGATGCGTAAAGCAATTGCAGTTAACTCCCTTTTAAGTCAGTTACAGTTAGCTCCCTTAAATCAGTAAAACCTGCAGTGTGAGTACCTTACCCAGCATTTATCAGGGTACAAATGAATACTTTGTTACGTTATTCTCTTACAGTATAATACATTAATAACATTATATTTATTGGCTTATACAGCAATCTTCAGAACTTTCGTTTCCATGTAAAGTGTTCTGTTTTTGTGGCTTCAATATATGCGATATGCAAAACCAAGACCGTAATTTATTTAACGAGTAAAAGAGACGCATTGTATAAACCTAGCGCATCGGCGGGAAAGCGTCTTCTGGGCTAATTCAGCAGACGACAGATTGAATTCGTTTTCTTTTTTTAGCTCACCTGAGCACGAAGTGCTCATGGTGAGCTATTGTGGTCAGTCAATGTCCGTCGTCCGTCGTTCTTCATGCGTCGTCCGTCGTGCGGCGTCAACAATTGCTTTAAAAGCCTACTCCTCCTACATCCCTGGGCCAATTGACTTGATACTTGGTAGGAAGCATCGGGGTGACTTGTAGATCAAAAATAGCTAAAATCGTTCCGATCGGAAATCCAAGATGGCCGCCATCTTGAAAATCTATTTTTCGCTTCTCCTCCTGAACCGAAAGGCCAATTGACTCCAAACTTGCTAGGAACCATCAGGGTGACTTGTAGATCAAAAATAGCTAAAATCGTGCCGATCAGAAATCCAAGATGGCTGCCATGACCGCCATCTTGAAAATCTATTTTTCGCTTCTTCTCCTGAACCGAAAGGCCAGTTGACTCCAAACTTGCTAGGAAGCATCAGGGTGACTTGTAGATAAAAAATAGCTTAAATCGTGCCGATCGGAAATCCATGATGGCCGCCATCTTGAAAATCTATTTTTCGCTTGTTCTCCTGAACCGAAAGGCCAATTGACTCCAAACTTGCTAGGAAGCATCAGGGTGACTTGTAGATCAAAAGTAGCTAAAATCATGCCGATCAGAAATCCAAGATGGCCACCATGGCTGCCATCTCGAAAATCTATTTTTCGCTTCTACTCCTAAACCCAAAAGCCAATTGACTCCAAACTTGGTAGGAGGCATTGGGGTGACTTATACATCAAAAATAGCTAAAATCGTGCCTATCGGAAATCCAAGATGGCCGCCATGGCCGCCATCTTGAAAATCTATTTTTCGCTTCTTCTCCTGAACCGAAAGGCCAGTTGACTCCAAACTTGGTAGGAAGCATCGGGGTGACTTGTAGATCAAAAATAGCTAAAATCATGTCGATCGTAAAACCAGGATGGGCGCCATGGCAGCCATCTTGAAAATCTATTTTTCGCTTCTTCTCCTGAACCGAAAGGCCAGTTGACTCGAAACTTGGTCTGGCAAAAGAATGTGCACAATACTGGTTAACCGCTTAGAGGACTAAGCCTGCCCAGTAAATGTGTGGTTAGGTAAACTGACCGCGCTCGACATGACCCCATTGGGTTGACTGGGCCGTAAAACCTCAACACAAACAAACAAACTCGAAACTTGGTAGGAAGCATTTGGGTGACTTGTATATCAAAAATAGCTAAAATCATGCCGATCGTAAATCCAAGATGGCCGCCATGGCGGCTATCTTGAAAATCTATTTTTTCGCTTCTTCTCCTAAACTCAAAAGTCACTTGACTCGAAACTTAGTAGGAAGCATCAGGGTGACTTGTAGATCAAATATATATCAGAAATCCCAGATGGCCAGCATGGCCGCCATCTTGAAAATCTATATTTAGCTTCTTCTCCTGCACCGAAAGGACAATTGTCTCCAAACTTTGAAGGAGACATTGGGGTGACTTGTAGATCAAAAATAGCTAAAATCGTGCCAATCGGATATCCAAGATGGCTGCCATGGCAGCCATCTTGAAAATCTATTTTTCGTCTCTTCTCCTGAACTGAAAGGCCAGTTGACTCGAAACTTGGTAGGAAGCATTGGGGTGACTCGTAGATCAAAAATAGCTAAAATCGTGCCGATCGTAAATCCAAGCTGGCTGCCATTTAGAGTTTGTTCAAATGATCACGCTCAATTGACTGGTATGCCATATATCTTCTTCTTTAAAATAAAGAACTGCTTAAATGATGATCTTTTCATTAGTTGCGATGACAGGATTGGAAAAATGTTGCATAACATCTGCATATCTTCAGTGGCTATGTTACTCAGGTGAGTGACCCGTGGCCCGTGGGCCTCTTGTTTTCTTTTCATTACCAAGAAAACAGGATTTGACGTTTCATGCAGTGGAGACAATTTGCATGAAGTGCAAATAATGTTCTCTTGGAAGAATAAGAAAAATATTTCAAAATGTCGTCTGCTGATAATTGTACCCAGGGTGCTTAGCGTTAAGGTTTGCACAAACAACTCGCGCATGAGTCTGTGCATGGCAAAACCTACAATAAAACTTGTACGAAGAGACGGATCAGCCTGCACACTCTGAGACTGCACATCAGCAGATCTCAGTAGTCTGATCAGAGCCTTCGCTAATCGTAAGTACCCCCTATGATTACTGGGTGTAACAAAACGTATTATGCGACGAGCGAAGACTCGGGTCAGTACGCGCCTGCACATTCTGATAAGAGCATTCGCTGATCGTATTTACCATCGATAGCCGGGCTGTCCAAAGCGGAATAAACAGTGCGACTGCAACAGCACATCCTGTTCAGACCCTTCGCTGATCGCAAGAAGCTTGCTTTATCTAGTGGGTCGATGCACAGACTAACCTGAGTCTTTGCTGGTCGCACGTACATTGTAGTATTGTAGGTTTTTATTCGGTTCAAAGTTCGTACATTGTAAATCATACTTCAGACATGAGAACTTTGTACCGATGTAATTTTTGTTTGAACTGGAGTTAAACTGCCCAGTCAATACTATTCATCGAGCCCGCACACTTTTCCGGGCGGGCTTATTCATAAGCTATTACAGCAGAAACTGACAACTGCCCTTCTTTTCTTTCATATACTTTGACGATAGAGCCTACTTTTGGAGTTATGGCCCTTTGAACACCGAAACTATTTTAGTTATTTCTGTAATATATTTGTGTCCGCTCTGTAACTTGAAAACTGTTTGTGATATTTTCTTGAAACTTAATTTATTAACAAAGTTATGGTACTTGTTTGATGTAAGTGCAGTGGTGGGGCATGGTGAAATGTCTGCAGCCCTTTTATTAGATATTTAACAGGTTGAAATATTGGGAAAGGGTGCCTCGGTGGTGTCGTGGTAAAGCTGCGCGCCTTGTCACCAAGGTGTCATGAGTTCGATCCCAGGCTTCTTTCATATGGGACTTTAAACCAAGGTCCACACCTCCGTATGAACTAGCTATTAGTGGGACGTTAAAAAAACTCACTCATTTGAATTGTCATTAACTTCTGTGGCCCCTTGTTCGTTACGTGTGTTTTTTGTATGACAGACACCATTTTTGCTTGGCCTGTCTCATTGATTCAATGTCTCTTTGATAGCAGAAGCGCCCCTTTAAGTAAATTTATATTGACAAGTGCGGTGAGAATTTCCCGGTCTTTTACCACATTACGTCATTTATATTGAGCGTGTGCGGTTGTTGCATGGGAAAAGGCAGTTTCAGGAATACCAAACATAAATACGTAATTCGTGGATTCGAGGTAGATGTTTGATTCTCTTTTGAGATTTTTGAGTGTTTGTTTTGTATTTTTACGGCACATTAAGTAAAAATGACTATGCCGTGCCCACTTGTTGGCCGGACCAAACTAAGCCACAGAATCCGGTACTTTTTCATATGGAGCTTTGTTGCGGCCCATGTTACCTGCTCGAACAATGAATGGGGTTACCGGGGTTTTCTATGGGCCAAGGGAACACCTAAATATATTTCAAGGAACAGGGCAGCATTGGTTAATATTTCGAGAGAACAAGGGAATAAACCTAATTTTTGGGGATCGGAAAGTGGCAATTTGGAAAACTCATCCTTTTCTATGCATTGGCCATACGCTTTCATTATTGTCCGTCGGCAATTGCAGTGTTTCGATGCTTTATTAATATTCAAAAGGATGCTGATGAGCGAAAACTGACTCAAGCAGGACGTACGAATATTGGAATTTATGCACCGAATTTGCAGTATGTTTTGTGTACGCAGATACCAAAAATTCTGCACGCTCATGGTGAATGGGAATGCTTACAATCAAAATTCGTTAATTGCTGTCACACAATGAGTTGAAAAGGCTGATTTGATCAGGTCGGCAGTTTGGTCCTATTCAACCGTGCATGCCGAAAAAGTACGACTGGCTTTAGCCACGCCCCTTTGGAAACAGCTTTCTCACTTCATCGCGGAAACCCCGCGTGGCCCCCGCGGCTGTTTCAATTGCCTGTCATAATCGCATAGAATTTTACCTGTTCGAAAGTAATTTTATCAGGCGATTTTTACCACGGGAATGCAGCGGATCCACCGGCCCGGGTGAAACCATCGTGGGGTACTAAAATTTAATCCTTTCCACCCGAATCCACTCCCCACCGGCTCGGTGGGGGGGGGAGGGGATTTTTAAAAAAAACACCTGAGCTGTACTGTACGTAGGGATTACTAAATAGGTTCTGCAGCACTTAGAAACATGAATAGACGTTTTAATGCGCAATCTGCTACAGTACGGCTCAGGTAAAAGAACCAATTTTTTTTTCATTTCGCGGACCAATTTTACAATCCGCGATTTTCCGCCGAGTGCTGCGAATACAATAAATACCCTCTTAACTAGTGCTAGCGGCAGCAAGATCAGACTGCAAAATGTACCCACTTACATAAATAGTTCTGCTTCCGACAACCGACTCTGCAACTGATTTTTTATGTTTCAGCTGTGAGTATCAAAGGGTATATCCGAACAACAGCTGGTAGCCCCAATGCGCAAAGCTGGCGACGTATTTGGCCCAAAGTCTTGGATGATTTCTAATTGCCCAGTTTTAGTTTTGGATTAAGGGTGGTGGTCGCCTGAGTCTTCCTACATTCGTTTTCATGTGACAAGCACTTTTATCCAGGTTGGCCCATTTTTCGCGTGTCACTTTGCACATGCTGCGGCTGCCAAGAAAATAGTTTGAACCCCCCCCGAAGCACTGCTGAAAATTCTACAGGAGATGTCGATCTAACTGTTTTAGTATTTTACAGTGAAAATAAGGCTGAACATTTCATGTGAATTGTCTGCTACGATTCCCATGTTATGCCACGCTTAATTTACACAGGAAAATAAGAAGAAAAAGCAAATGAAAATGCCGTCTGCTGAATATGCTAAGCGCTTCGAGGGTTAAAGTAGGGATACATTTCATTTGACAAGGGAGACAGAAATGGACACGCTGGAATGTATCTACACTGCTCGGATCGAGGCCTGGACAGTTGATGACTGGACCAGGGTTAGGACTGTCCATTCAAATCACAATGATGATGGTGACTTGGTGTCTTATGTCTCTTTCAACAATAACAAAAAATAGAATAAAAGAAAAAAAAAAATATTTCAGTCATATTGAGATGATAGAACGCGGCGTCTGGTCAGGGTGTTCACTGTTTGCAAAATCAGTTTAGCCATTTTTCTCTATGAATATCTAAATCTCATAGCCGGATATACCTAAAATGGACGAGCCAGAATCTTACAAGTTTTGCAAACTCTCTCTCTTTCTCTCTCTCCCTCTCTCTGGAAAGCTCTTTCTTTTTACCCTCATGCAAATATGACATGCCTCCTTCCGAGGTAGAAGTTGTTTGCACTGACTTTATTGGAAAAATGATAACCGCACTGGTGGGAATCGAACGAGATTCGATCCCCACTTATCATGAAACAAATGTATTTGCTACGGTCATTTGCTCCTTCCACTGCTTCAAGATTGGCAGTTACAAGTTTCTGGCGGAATGGGGTTCAGTGTACTGGTTAACCACTTATTGTATAAGCATGCCCCCCTCTTTAATGGCGCGATTCATAAAAAAATGCTGTTCCCAACAGTGATTTTTTTACCTGCGCATCCCGAGTCCCGTACTCACATTTTTGCTTTGGGACTCACATTTTAAATCTCAGCGAGTCCCAGGACTCCCAAAGTTATAGTGGAAAAGTCTGTAATGGGCGCAATGATTTTCTAGTAGGACTCACTTCATATAGCCCAAGCGAGTCCTGGGACGCATAGGTATAAAATTGTAAATAAATCACTGTCCCAATCCCATTTCGCATGGGCCATACTCATAAAGCAATTGCAGTTAAAACTCCCTTCTGATAGTCAGTTGCAGTTAGCTCCCTTAAAAGAGTAAAAACCTGCGGTGTGAGGACGTTACCCCACATTTATCAGGGTACAAATGAATATTATGTTATGTTATTCTCTTACAGTATATACATAAATAACATTATCTTTATTGGTTTATAGAGCAATCTTCAAAACTTTCGTTTCCATGTAAAGTGTTCTGTTTTTTGTCTTCAACATGCGATATGCAAAACCAAGACCGTAATTTATTAAACGAGTAAAAGAGACGCATGTATAAACCTAGCATCGGCGGGAAATAATCTTCAAAATGACATATGTCCATAATATTGTCATATGCCCTCGCGGACATTCTAGGCAGAGTCTTCCTGGTTAGAAACCAATACTAAGTTATAACACTTGGTGCTCGCGGGTATCGAATAACCACTATCTGGGCTAATTCAGCAGACGACAAAAAAAAAATCATTATTTACTCTTTTTTTTTTATTACCAAGAAAACAGGGTGTGACATTTCATGCAAGACAATTTGCATGAAATGCAAATCCTGTTTTCTTGGAAGAATGAGAAAAATATTTCAAAATGTCGTCTGTTGAAAATTTTACCCAGAGTGCTAGGCGTTATGGTTTGCACAAACAAATCGCGCACTGGTCTGTGCATGGCAAAACCTACAATAAAACTTGTACAAAGAGACGGATCAGCCTGCACATCAGTAGTCTGATCAGAGCCTTCGCTAATCGTATGTACCTCCTACAATCTCTGGGTTTAACAAAACGTCTTGTGCGACGAGCGAAGACTTGTGTCAATCTGCCAACTGCGCATTCTGATAAAAGCATTCGCTGATCATATTTACCTTCGATAGCCGGGTTATCCAAAGCGGAATGAACAGTGCGACTGCAACAGCACATTCTGATCAGACCCTTCGCTGATTGTACAGTATGCACCTTCTTTGGACTCCCGGCTATCCAAGAAGCTTGCTTTATCTAGTGGGTCGATGCAGAGACGGACCTGAGTCTTTGCTGGTCGCACGTACATTGTAGTAATGTACGTTTTGTCTGATTCAGTGAACGTACATTGTAAATCATACTTCAGACATGAGAACTTTGTACCGACGTAATTTTGGTTTGAACTGGAGTTAAACGGCCCAGTCTACACTATTTCGGTCTTGTCGAGCATGCACACTTTTCCAGGGTGGGCTTATTCATAAGCTATTAATCATTTCAGCAGAAACTGCCCTTCTTTCCTTTCATATACTTTTGAGGATAGCGCTTACTTTTGGAGTTATGGCCCTTTGAAAACCGAAACTATTTTAGTGGTTTCTGTTATATTTCTTTTCTTTTCTTTCTTTCTTTTTTTTTAGCTCACCTGAGCCGAAGGCTCAAGATGAGCTATTGTGATCACACACCGCCCGTCGTCGTCGTCCGTCCATCCGTCCGTTCACAATCTTTAAACAACATCTCCTCCTAAACCACTGATTGGAATTTGACCAAACTTCACAGGAATGATCCTTGGTTGGTCCTCTTTCAAAGTTGTTCAAATGGTTCCGGTCCATTGCATATCTAGGTCACAGGAGCTAAAAATAGATTTTTTAACTAAAAACTTAAAAAATCTTCTTGTCCGAAACCACTGGACCGATTTCAATATAATTTTGCAAAAATGTTCCTTCGGTGATCCTCTACCAAGATTGTTCACGCCATTTGGATTCGTCAAAAAACATGGCCGCCAGGGGGTGGAGCTTATTTTCCCTTTATTAGCTCACCTGAGCTCTGCTCAGGATGAGCTATTGTGATCACTTTTCGTCCGTTGTCCGTCCATTAACATTTTCAAACGACTTCTCCTCTGAAGCCGCTGAGCCAATTTTGCTCAAATTTCATATGGAGCCTCCTTAGGGTGGGGGAACGAAAAATTGCTAAAATGGTCGCGGTCCGTTGACCAAGATGGCCGCCACGCCCATATATGGTAAAAACCTTTAAAAATCTTCTCTTCCAGAACCGAGAATGCCTTGGGGCTGAACCTTTGCAGGAATCATCGGGGACGGGAGGTCTACCAAAATTGCTAAAAGAATTGTCGTACGTTGACGTTTGACTTTTTTACGGCAAGGTCAAGTTTGCTTCCCTATGCATTTGTATGGGAAAAACCTTTAAAAATCTTCCTCTCCAAAACCGAGCATGCCTTATGGCTGAATCTTTGCATATATCTTCGGGAACAGGAGGGCTACCAAAATTGCTAAAATAATGGTCGTACATTGACATTTGACCTTTTTACGGTAAGGTCAATTTTGCTTCCTTATGCATTTGTATAGGAAAAATGTTCAGAATTTCAAACAACTTCTGCTCTGGAGCCTCTGGACCAATTTTGCTCAAATTTCATATGGAGCCTCCTTAGGTTGGGGGAACAAAAGATTGCTTAAATGGTCACGGTTCGTTGACCAAGATGGCCACCATGCCCATATATGGTAAAAACCTTTAAAAAATCTTCTTCTCTAGAACCGAGGATACTTTGGGGCTGAATGTTTGCATAAATCATTGGGGACAGGGGGTCTACCAAAATTGCTAAAATAATGGTCCTACATTAACATTTGACCTTTTTACGGCAAGGTCAAGTTTGCTTCCTTATGCATTTGTATGGGAAAAAAACATTTAAAAATCTTATCCTCCAAAACCGAGGATGGCTTGTGGCCGAATCTTTGCATATATCATCTGGAACAGGCGGTCTTCCAAAGTTGCTAAAATAATTGTCATACATTGACATTTAACCTTTTTACGGCGAGGTCAAGTTTGCTTCTGTATGCATTTGTATGGGCCCCATACATTTGTATGGAAAAAATGTTGATAATTTCAAATGGCTTTTCCTCTGAAGCCTCCGGGCCAGTGTTGCTCAAATTTCATGCGGAGCCTCCATGGGCAGGAGAATGAAAGATTGTTAAAATGGGTATGGTCCATTGATCAAAATGGCTGCCATGCCCATATATGGTAAAAACCTTTAAAAATCTTCTTCTCCATAACCAAATAAGCCCTGGGTCCTAATCTGTGCACAAATTAAGGGGGACAGGAGATCTACCAAAATTGCTAAAATGATGGTTCTGTGTTGACATTTGACCTTTTTACCTCCAAGGTCAAATTTGCTTCCCTATTTGTATGGGCCATATACATTTATATTGAAAGTATCAAAGTGACTTGTAGATCAACAGTAGTTAAAATTGTTCTGATTGGAAATCTAAGATGGCCATCATCTGATTTATATTTATAATATTTATAATATTTCCCTGCCACTGTGCTGTTTACCTGTTTAAACCTTTAAAAATCTTCTTCTCCAGAACCAAATAAGCCCTGGGCCCTAATCTTTGCACAAATTATGGGGGACAGGAGATCTACCAAAACTGCTAAAATGATGGTTCCATGTTGACATTTGACCTTTTTACCTCCAAGGTCAAATTTGCTTCCCCTTGCATTTGTATGGGCCATATACATTTATATTGTAAGTATCGAAGTGACTTGTAGATCAACAGTAGTTAAAATTGTTCTGATTGGAAATCTAAGATGGCCGTCATCTTGTTTATATTGATTATAATTCCCTGCCACTGTGCTGTTTACATGTATCAAATTATAATTCTTCAGAAACCACTTAGCCAATTTCCCCCAAATTTCGCATTGATCCTACTGTTGTGATGATAGGATTGGAAAAATGTTGCATAACATCTGCATATCAGCAGTGGTTATGTCACTGAGGTGAGCGAGCCGTGGCCCGTGGGCCTCTTGTTTAGCTGTGTAATGTATGTGCGGCACACGAGGCAATATTCTTACCTGAAGGGAGGAAATTTCTTCTCCAACTCTGTGTCCTATATCATAAAAATCACGTGACTGTGACGTACATTGTCCACCCTGAGTAGAGCTAATTCTGTTTTGGAACTATTGTGCCATATAAATACATTCCTTATTATTGGTATTTTAAAACATTTGCCGGCCTCAGTGGCTCAGTTGGATGTGCTGTCCAGCTGGAGACCAGGCGGTCGCGGGTTCAACCCCCGCCGATGTCGGCAACATTCTTTCGTGGAGATTGATCATGAAATATTTTCTACGGTCATTCTCTCCCTTCCGCTGATTCAGGAAGGGCAGTTGTCAGTTTGTCGGCAACAATCTTTCAGGGAGATTGATCATGAAATATTTTCTACGGTCATTCTCTCCCTTCCGCTGATTCAAGAAGGGCAGCTTCTGGCGAAAGAATGTGCACAATACTGGTTAACTGCATAGAGGACTAAGACTGCCCAGTAAATGTGTGGTTGGGTAAACTGACCGCGCTCGACATGACCCCACTGGGTTGACTGGGCCGTAAAACCTCAACACAAACAAACAAACAGTTGTCAGTTTCTGGCGAAAGAATGTACACAATACTGGTTAACCGCTTAGAGGACTAAGACTGCCCAGTAAATGTGTGGTTAGGTTAACTGGCCGCACTCGACATGACCCCATTGGGTTGACTGGGCCGTAAAACCTCAACACAAACAAACAAACAATTTTAAAACACTCTTTTTCAGGTGGTGCTTCAGAGGTCTCCTCAATTTTAGAAGAAAGAATTCTAGGTACATCAACAGCAGCCAATTTAGAAGAAACTGGTAGAGTGTTAAGCATCGGTGATGGTATTGCACGTGTGTATGGCCTTAATAACATACAGGCTGAAGAAATGGTGGAATTTTCAAGTGGCTTGAGGGTAAGTGCAGGGCATGTCGTTTTACGTTAGAGACAGATTTTGTGCACCCGATGAACATTTCACTTTGTCCCCTTAACATATTTTTAGCTCACCTGGAGCTTTGCTCCAGGTCAGCATATACAATGGCCTGTTGTCCATTGTCTGTCGGTCATCCGCCTGTCGTTAGCTTTTCACATATTCGACATCTCCTCCAGAACCATGTTGGATTGAACTGAAACTTAGTAGGAGGCGTTTTGGCAACATGGAGATTCAGAATTGGTAAATCGTTCCGTTCTGATATCCAAGATGGCCGCCATGGTGGCCATCTTGAAATTCTTCAAACAACGTCTCCTAAACCCAGTCGGATTGAGTTGAAACTTGATGGGAGGCATCACAGTGACACAGAGATTCAGAATTGCTAAAATCGTTCCATTCCGATATCCAAGATGGCCGCAAGTGCGGCCATCTTGAAATTCTTCAAACGACATCTCCTAAACCCTAAATTCGATTGAGCTGAAACTTGATGGGAGGTATCATAGTGACACAGAGATTCAAAATTGCTGAAATAGTTCCGTGCTGATATCTTAGACGCGGCCATCTTGAAATTCTTCAAATGACATCTCCTAAACCCTAAGTCCGATTGAGCTGAAACTTGATGGGAGGCATCACAGTGACACAGAGATTCAAAATTGCTAAAATCGTTCCATTCCGATATTCAAGATATCTTGAAATCCTTCAAACAGCATCTACTCTTAAACCCTAAGTCGGATTGAGCTGAAACTTGATGGGAGGCATCACAGTGACACAGAGATTCAAAATTGCTAAAATCGTTCCATTCTGATATCCAAGATGGCCGTCAGGCGGCCATCTTGAAATTCTTCAAGCAACATATCCTCCTAAACCCTGATTGAGCTGAAACTTGATGGGAGGCATCACAGGGACACAGAGATTCAAAATTGCTAAAATTGTTCCATTCCGATATCCAAGATGGCCGCCACGGCCATCTTGAAATTCTTCAAACCTCAGGTTGAGCCGAAACTTGATGGGAGGCATCTGGGTGAAATGGAGATTCAGAGTTGCTGAATCATTCAGTTCCAATATCCAAGATGATGGCCATGGTAGCAATCTTGAAACTCTTCAAACATCAGATTCTAAATTGCTAAACACAATCTGATCTGATAGCCAAGATGGCCACCATGGCACAATCTAACATACCATGATCATCCACCTTGAAATTCTTAAGATGACATCTCCTCCTAAACCCTGATTGAGCTGAAACTTGATGGGAGGCATCACAATGACACAGACATGGAAAATTGCTAAAATCGTTCCGTTCCGATATCCAAGATGGATGCCAGGGCGGCCATCTTGAAATTCTTCAAAGACATCTCCTCCTAAACCCTGTCGGATTGAGCTGAAACTTGATGGGAGGCATCACAGTGACTCAGAAATTCAAAATTGCTAAAATTGTTCCATTCTGATATCCAAGATGGCCGCCACGGCCATCCAAGATGGCCGCCACGGCCATCTTGAAATTCTTCAAACCTCAGGTTGAGCCGAAACTTGATGGGAGGCATCTGGGTGAAATGGAGATTCAGAGTTGCTGAATCATTCAGTTCCAGTATCCAAGATGACTGCCATGGTAGCAGTCTTGAAACTCTTCAGACAACATCAGATTCTAAATTGCTAAAGACAATCTGATCTGATAGCCAAGATGGCCACCATGGCACAATCTTAACATACCATGATCAGCCTAATCCAGGTGAGCGATTTCTGGCACACTTGGGCCTCTAGTCTGTTCAGCACTGCTGTTTGGCAGTGCAGCTACTGTAAAAGCCATAAAGTACATGAGCAAATAATGTAGACCTACATAAGACTGCTTCTGAAGGAAGTCTGCTGAAGCTCTAAATTTAAGAATGATTACAGATGCTGAGCACACGCTCAGTATGTCACAATATTTGGGATCATTTTTCAGTAAACTAAAATTTAAAAATTTTGGTACCAAAAACTCTACCAAGATTTTTCAAGCCATCCTGATCCGTCAAAAAAAAAAAAAAAAATGCGAGGGGTGGGGCATATTTTTAGCTCACCTGAGCCAAAAGCTCAAGGTAGCTTTTGTGACCGGTCTTCTTGCGTCTGTCAACAATTTACTTAAGAAGACATCTCCTCCTAAACCGGTGAAAGGATTTTGAAATAATTTTACAGGAATGTTCCTTGGGTGACCCTCTACCAAAATTGCCTAAATAGTTCCACTCCGCTAAACAAAATGGCCACCAGAGCTGAAAAATAGAAAAAAACGACATCTCCTCCTGACCCAATTTCAAAATAATTTTACAGGAATGTTCCTTGGGTGACCTACCAAAATTGCTCAAACCATTCCACTTAGATGAACAAGATGGCCCCCAGAGCTAAAAATAGAAAAACCTTAAAATGTCTTCTTGTCTGTCAACAATTTACTTAAAAGGCATCTCCTGAACCAGTGAACGGATTTTAAAATAATTTTACAGGAATGTTCCTTGGGGGACCCTCTACCAAAATTGCCTAAATGGTTCGCTCAGCTGAACAAATTGGCCGCTAGAGCTAAAAATAGAAAAACCTTAAATCGACATATCCTCCAAGGCCACTGGCCAAATTTCAAAATAATTTCACAGGAATATTCCTTGGGTGACCCTCTACCAAAATTGCTCAAACCGTTCCGCTCGGATGAACAAGATGGCAGCCAGAGCTAAAAATAGAAAAACCTTTAAACGACTTCTCTTTAACCAGTGGATGGATTTTGAAATAATTTCACATGAATGTTCCTGGGGTGACCCTCTACCAAAATTGCTTAAACAGTTCCGCGCAGATGAACAAAATGGCAGCCTGAGCTAAAAATAGAAAAACCTTTAAACGTCTTCTCTTCCTTAACCAGTGGATAGGTTTTGAAATAATTTCACAGGAATATTCCTTGGGTGACCCTCGGATGAACAAGATGGCCACCAGAGCTAAAAAAAGAAAAACAACAACTTTAAAAGACTTCTTCTTGTTAACCAGTGAACAGTTGGCCTCGGTGGCTCAGTTTTTATGTGCCGTCCGACTGGAGACCAGGAGGTCGCGGGTTCAACCCCTACCAAAAATTATCAAGTTACCTGAAACAGAGTGGGAGTTATGCCCTGCACAAGATTTCGGCATCAGGGGAAATAAGTAAGTAACGGAGAAAGTCAGGGTACTATTGAGCATGACATGCCTACTGGTCCTTATCTATGCCTCTACCAAATATAGTTGGATGCGCCGTCTGACTGGAGACCAGGAGGTCGCGGGTTCAACCCCCACCGAGGTCGTCAACATTCTTTCGTGGGGATTGATCATGAAATATTTTCTACGGTCATACTCTCCCATTCGCTGATTCAAGAAGGACAGTTGTCAGTTTCTGGCAACACAAACAAACAAACAGTTGTCAGTTTCTGGCGAAAGAATGTGCACAATACTGTAAACGTGTGGTTAGGTAAACTGACCGCGCTCGACATGACCCCATTGGGTTAACTGGGCCGTAAAACCTCAACACACACACAAAAAAAATAACCAGTGAACGGATTTTTAGATAATTACACATAAATGTTCCTTGGGTGATCCTCTACCAAAATTGCTCAAATTATTCCGCTCGGATGAACAAGATGGCCGCCAGCGTTAAAAGTAGAAAAACTTTAAACGACTTCTCCTTAACCAGTGGATGGCTTTTGAAATAATTTCACATGAATGTTCCTTGGGTCACCCTCTACCAAGATTGTTTAAACCGTTGCGCTCAGATGACCAAAATGGCAGCCAGAGCTAAAAATAGAAAAAAACCTTTAAACATCTTGTCCTCCTTAACCAGTGGATAGATTTTGAAATAATTTCACAGGAATGTTCCTTGGGTGACCCTACCAACATTGCTCAAACCATTCCCCTCAGATGAACAAGATGGCTGCCAGGCCTAAAAATTGATCCTCAAGAGACCCTTTACTAAATTCTTTCAATTTCACAACACTTTAAAAATCTTCTTGTCAGGAACTACTGGACTGATTTCAATATAATTTTTCAGAAATATTTCTTTGGCGACGCTGTGCAAGGATTGTTCAAGCCATTGTGATTCAGCTAAAAGACAACAATATGGCCTCCAAGGGGCAGGGCTTATTGCCTCACCTGAGCACGAAGGTGAGGTGTTGTGGTCAGTCAGTGTCTGTCGTGCGCCGTTTGTTGTCCGTTGAGCGTTATGCAGCGTCAATAATTGATTTAAAAGCCTACTGCTCCCACACCCCTTGGCCAATTGACTCAAAATTTATTAGGAAGCATTGGGGTGACTTGTAGAACAAAAATAGCTAAAATCATTCCGAAATCCAATATGGCCGCCGTGGCTGCCATCTTGAAAATCTATTTTTCGCTTCTCCTGAACCCAAAGGCCAGTTGACTTGATTGGAAGGAAGCATTGGGGTGACTCATAGATCAAACATAGCTAAAATGGTTCTGATCGGAAATCAAGATGGCTGCCATGGTGGCCATCTTGAAGATTTAAATTTAGCTCATCTGAGCTATGCTCCGGATGAGCTATAGGAATCATTTTTTGTCCGTCGTCCATTCGTCCGTTAACATTTTCAAACGACTTCTCCTCTGAAGCTGCTGAGCTAATTTTGCTCAAATTTCATATGGAGCCTCCTCAGGTTGGGGGAACAAAAGATTGCTAAAATGGACTCAGTCCGTTGACCAAGATGGTCGTTATATCCATATCAGGGCTCGGGAAAACCGGAAAAATAGCCGGTCTGGACCGAAATTAAGAATTCTGGACCGATTTCAAACACACCAAAACGCTAATAAATCGGTCCAACAGGTTTGTGCCTTGAACCCCATTTTTCCCAAACCAACCAATTTTCACAAATCAATGATGTCTAAAAAATCACAAACGGTCAAGTCTTTCCAAACTGACAACGTCCGCGCACCTTTTAAATGCCATATTATGGTAGTTAAAAGGCTCTAAACGGTCATTTGACATGAATATTGGAGAGACAGCTGAATAACGGCAACCTACCCGCAGCACAAATTAATTACGTCATTATCCAAACATTGTCAAAAAATCAACACTTCACTGACCTTTGTGCGGTAAACAAGCGATTAACACGAATCATCAGTAACGGTAGTCTGATAATTAATCCGTTTGTGTGACACGTGTGAATACACTGAGACTGCAAAACATCCAGGTGCAGTCGGCGTGTCCAAAAGATCAAAGATCGCTTTACTGAGAGTGATAAAAGAATGCACCGCTTGAACGCACCCGTTTTCTTCCTCTTCTTTTTTGTGTTGATCAACACGGTTTGTCGGTCCCAGACTCGATAAATGAATTCCCAAACCGTGTACGTCCTGATCAGATGTCGCATACAACGGCGTCTGATCTGGGTATTATTGATTGCTTCTTTTTTTTTTTTTGTTTGTTGATTGCCGTAACACGCGAGTATAATTCAAGGTAGATTTCACAGTAAAAATAAGTAATGCACCACTTGCGCTAGGCAAGATTGGTCAATGCTTAAAATTTAAGCAGTCTGATCAAATCTTGAAACACTGAAAACTGCAAAACCGCCCGTGGCGCAGGCCTTTTTTATTAGACCGAATTAGGTCCATGAAAGTAGTTTCGTTCCGTCTCTCCTGTTTTCCGCCGTCTTCGCGCTTATACAAGACGGGAATCAGTTGTTTATAAATAGTTTAGGAAAACCCTGCGGAGGTGGAAATAACAACAAAACCGTTTTTTCTTTTTTTTTTTTTTTCTTTCTTTTTACATACCTGACTGTATTTATTGATGACGCCAGCTTTGATCATGCTCGTTGTACCCGGACTTCCGTCATATAACGGAGTTGAGGTGTATTATTTAAAAGGAGTTATAGGACTGCCAATTGTCATTAGTTTTCGTGACAGGTGATATATACATATTTTTTTTTTTTTTTTTTTTTTTGGAAATGGGCTCATTGATGACGTCATCGTCATCGGCTGGACCGATTCAGATTTCAAAATTTCCAGAGCCCTGTATCCATATATGGTAAAACCCTTTAAAAATCTTCTCCAGAACCAAGGATGCATGCCGGCCTTGGTGGCTCAGTTGGATGTGCAGTCCGACTGGAGACCAGGAGGTCGCGGGTTCAACCCCCGCCGAGGTCGGTAACATTTTTTCGTGGAGATGGATCATGAAATATTTTCTATGATCATTCTCTCCCTTCCGCTGATTCAAGAAGGGCAGTTGTCAGTTTCTGGCGAAAGAATGTGCACAATACTGGTAAACTGCTTAGAGGACTAAGCCTGCCCAGTAAAAGTGTGGTTAGGTAAACTGACGGCGCTCGACATGACCCCATTGGGTTGACTGGACCGTAAAACCTCAACACAAACAAAAACCAAGGATGTCTTGGGGCAGAATCTTTGCACAAATAATCGGGACGAGAGGTCAACCAAAGTTGCTAAAATGATGGTCGTACATGCTTCCCTATGCATTTGTATGGGCCCCATACATTTGTATGGGAAAAATTTTGAGAATTACAAAGGACTTCTTCTCTGAAGTCGCTTGCCATTGTTGCTCAAATTTCATGTGGAGCCTGCTTGGGGCAGGGGAACGAAAGATTGCTAAACTTGTCGCAGTCCGTTGACCAAGATGGCTGCCATGCCCATATATGGTAAAAACCTTTTTGAAACTTTTTCTCCACCAGATAAGCCCTGGGGCCTAATCTTTGCACAAATCATCAAGGACAGGAAGTCTACCTAACTTGCTAATATGATGGTCCTATGTTGACGTTTGACCTTTTTATGGCAAGGTCACATTTGCTTCCCCATGCATTTGTACATTTATATGGAAAAAATGTTGAGAATTCATATTTTGGACATCTCCTCTATGATCCAGTTGAATTGAAACTTGATCAGGAGCATCAGGACGCCTAGTAGACACAAAATAGCTAAAACTGAGCCGATCGAAAATCCCAAGATTGCCGCCACAGCCGCCATCTTGAAAATCAATTTTCGACATCTTCTCCCAAACCTTTTGTCGATTTGAGCCGAAACTTGCTCTGTAGCAACAGGTTGACTTCTGGATCAAAACAAGCTAAATTCTTGTCCATCGGAAATCCAAGATGGCCACCTTGCCGGCCTCGGTGGCTCAGTTGGATGCGTCGTCCGACTGGAGACCAGGAGGTCGCGGGTTCAACCCCCGCCGAGGTCGGCAGCATTCTTTCGTGGAGATTGATCATGAAATATTTTCTACTGTCATTCTCTCCCTTCCGCTGATACAAGAAGGGCAGTTGTCAGTTTCTGGCGAAAGAATGTGCACAATACTGGTTAACCGCATAGAGGACTAAGCCTGCCCAGTAAATGTGTGGTTAGGTAAACTGACCGCGCTCGACATGACCCACTGGGTTGACTGGGCCGTAAAACCTCAACACAAACCAAGATGGCCAAGGTGAGCTATTGTGATGGGCCACTGAGTGTCCATCGTCCGTCGTGCATTGTGTGTCGTCAACAATTTCTTCAAATAACATCTCCTCCTAAACCACTGAGGCAATTTCAGAATAATTTCGTACAAATGTTCCTCTTATGCCCCTTTACCAAAATTGCTCAAATTGTTCCGCTCCATTCAACAAGATGGCCGCCAGAGCTAAAAAATAGAAAAATCTCCTTGGCCAATGTCCGGATTTCAAAATATTTGCACAGAAGTGTTTCTCTAATGGCCTTCAACCAAAATTGCTAAAATGGTTTCGCATGGCTGAACAAAAAGGCAGCTAGAGCTAAAAATAGAAAAACCTTTAAAATGACATCTCCATGGCCAGTGGCACGATTTCAAAGTAATTTCACAGAAGTGTTCCTCTTATGGCCCTTTACCAAAGTTGCTAAAATGGTTCCGCTCGGCTGAACAAAAAAAATGGCATGGGATATAGCTGTCCTTCAGACTGCCTTCTCGTCCAAATGGTTTTGCACCATTGAACAAGATGGCCACCATGCCCATATATGGAAAAAAAATATTAAAAATCTACTTCTCCAGAAACAAGAAAGCTTAATGACTGAATTGGTATGGAGAAAGAGTTGAAAATGCATTTTCTCAAAATATATTAAAGACTAATGGCTGAAACTTACAATGTATGATTAAAGTAGTAAAACTATTATTAGTTACCATCAAAATTTTGGGGGTTACCTGTCCTTGCGCTTGGCTATATACATGTATAAAATCATTTAATCTTTGAACGTCTTCTTCTCTGAAACCGCTTGACCAATTTTCACCAGATTTCACATGGGGCCTTTTGTCGAAGTGATATTGACAGTTTGTTCAAATTGTTCAAATCATTCCGATCGGGAATCCAAGGTGGCTGCCTTGTTGAAAATCTATTTTTCACTTCTTCTCCTGAACCAAAAGGGCAATTGACTGGAGCATTGAGGTGACTTGTAGATCAAAAAGCCTACGTGGCGGCCATCTTGAAAATCTATTTTTCATTTCTTCTCCTGAAGCGAAAGGCCACTTGACTTGAAACTTGGTAGGAAGCATCAGGATGACTTGTAGATAAAAAATAAATAAAATTATTCTTATGGGAAATCCAAGGTGGCAGCCATGGCCTCTATTTTGGAAATGTATTTTATGCTTCTCCTCCTGAACTGAAAGGCCAACTGACTGGAAACTTGGTAGAAAACATCAGTGTGACTTGTAAATCAAAAATGGCTAAAATCATTCCGATCCAAAATCCAAGGTGGCTGCCATGGCCGCTATCCTAGAAATCTTATTTTGCAGGCCAATTTATGCTTTTTCAATTTTTGAGGTTCCCACAATTAGAAGCATTTTAAGCTTAGTATAAGGTATTTCATGAGTTTCTGTTATTCTGCAAATGAATTTAGATACAAAAGTCTAAAAGAAAAGACTCTTTATACTTCTAAACAGCACAGATATTACACGTCAAGCACCTGGAAAAAGCCCCTTTTTTCGTAGTCAGTAGCCTCTATTTTTAACTCACCTGAGCAAAAGCTCAGGGTGAGCTTTTGTCATCACTCTCTGTCTGTCGTCGTCCGTCGTCAACAATTAGTTTGTTAACACTCTAGAGGTCACAGTTTTGACCCGATCTTGATGAAACTTGGTCAGAATGTTTGCCTCTATGAAATCTAGGTCAAGATTGATACTGGGTTACTTGGGTTCAAAAACTAGGTCACCAGGTTAAATCAAAGGAAAAACTTGTTAACACTCTAGAGGTCACAGTTTTGACCCGATCTTGATGAGACTTGGTCAGAATGTTTGCCTCTATGAAATCTAGGTCAAGTTCGATACTGGGTTACTTGGGTTAAAAAACTAGGTCACCAGGTCAAATCAAAGGAAAAACTTGTTAACACTCTAGAGGTCATAGTTTTGACCCAATCTTGATGAAACTTGCTCAAAATGTTTGCCTCTATTAAATCTAGGTCAAGTTCGAAACTGGGTCACTTGGGGTCAAAAACTAGGTCACCGGGCCAGATCAGCAGAAAACCTTGTTGACACCCTAGCGGTCACATTTTTGAAGCAATCATCATGTATCTTGCTCAATATGTATGTCTTGATGATTTCTAGGTCAGGTTTGAAACTAGGTCACTTGGTGTCAAAAACTAGGTCACTGGGCCAAATCAGCAGAAAACCTTGTTAACACTCTAGCGGTCACATTTTTGAAGCAATCATAATGAATTTTGCTCAAAATGTTTGTCTTGATTTCTAGGTCAAGTTCGAAACTGGGTCTCTTGGAGTCAAAAAATAGGTCACAGGGCCAAATCAGCAGAAAACCTTGTTAACGCTGTAGCGGTCACATTTTTCAAGCAATCATCATGAATCTTGCTCAATATGTTTGTCTTGATGATTTCTAGGTCAAGTTCGAAACTGGGTCACTTGGAGTCAAAAACTAGGTCACTGGGCCAAATCAGCAGAAAACCTTGTTAACACTCTAGCGGTCACATTTTTCAAGCAATCATCATGAATCTTGCTCAAAATGTTTGTCTTGATGATTTCTAAGTCAGGTTTGAAACTGGGTCACGTGGGGTCAAAAACTAGGTCACCAGGCCAAACCAGCAGAAAACCTTGTTAACACTCTAGCAGTCACATTTTTGAAGCAATAATCATGAATCTTGCTCAAAATGTTTTTCTTGATGAGTTCTAGGATATGTTTGAAATTAGGTCGTGGGGTCAAAAACTAGGGTCACCGGGCCAAATCAGCAGAAAACCTTGTTAACACTCTAGCGGTCACATTTTTGAAGCAATCATCATGAATCTTGCTCAAAATGTTTGTCTTGATGATTTCTAGGTCAAGTTCGAAACTGGAACACCTGGGGTCAAAAACAAGGTCACCAGGCCAAATCAGCGTAAAATCTAGTTACACTCTAGCGGCCATATTTTTCAAGCAATCATCACGAATCTTGCTCAAAATGTTTGTCTTGATGAGTTCTAGGTCAAGTTCGAAACTGGGTCACTTGGTCAAAAACTAGGTCACCAGGCCAAATCGGCAGAAATCCTTGTTAACACTAGCGGTCACATTTTTGAAGCAGTCATCATGAATCTTGCTCAAAATGTTTGTCTTCATGATTTCTAGGTCAAGTTCCAAACTGGGTCACCTGGGGTCAAAAACTTGGTCACCTGGCCAAATCAGTGGAAAATCTTATCACTCTAGGGGTCACATTTTTGAAGCAATCATAGTAAATCTTGCTCAAAATGTTTGTCTTGATGATTTTTAGGTCAAGTTCGAAACTGGGTCACTTGGAGTCAAAAACTAGGTCACTGGGCCAAATCAGCAGAAAACTTTGTTAACACTCTAGCGGTCACATTTTTTAAGCAATCATCATGAATCTTGCTCAAAATGTTTGTCTTGATGATTTTTAGGTCAGGTTCGAAACTGGGGTCAAAAACTAGGTCACTGGGCCAGATCAGCGGAAAACCTTGTTAACACTCTAGTGGTCACATTTTTCAAGCAATCATCATGAATCTTGCTCAACATGTTTGTCTTGGTTATTTCTAGGTCAAGTTTAAAACTGGGTCACTTGGGGTCAAAAACTAGGTCACCTGGCCAAATCAGCAGAAAACCTTGTTAACACTCTAGTGGTCACATTTTTGAAGCAGTCATCATGAATCTTGTTCAAAATGTTTTTCCTGATGATTTCTAGGTCAAGTTCAAAACTAGGTCACTTGGAGTGAAAAACTAGGTCACAGGGCCAAATTAGCAGAAAACTGTTAACACTCCAGAGGTCACATTTTTGAAATAATCATCATAAATATTGGTCAAAATGTTTGTCTTGATGATTTCTAGGTCTAGTTTAAAACTGGGTCACTTGATATCAGAAACTAGTTCACCTGGCCAAATCAAAGGAAAACCTTGTTGATGCTCTAGAGGTCACATTTTTGAAGTGATCATCATGAATCTTGCTCAAAATGTTTGTCTTGATGATTTCAAGGTAATGTATAGTTTTCTATCTAGTGACTATCTTAAGTTTTTCCGTTTAGGTCAGTTTCTCAGTAATTATTGGTCCTACAGCCAGTGATACTTAGTACATGCATACATCTTAGCATGGCCTCTTGAGTGCAGTCATCCATATTTGACCTTGACCTTTATTTCACAGTCCATTAGACATGCTACATTGTCTTACTTGTTAATATAATCATTTTGAAATTTGATCAGAATGTTTGCCTTGATCAGTTCTAGATCAGGTTCTCAAAGTGCTATGTTGCTCAGGTGAGCGTTACAGGGCCATCATGGCCCTCTTATTCATTAATCATAGCATCATCATGTTAGCCTTAATTCCAACAAAGCTTTCATTTTCCATTGCATGGCAGGAGACCTAGTTGACATACCAAAGGGATTCAAGCTGTCCCAATATTCGGCTTAGACATGGCTGATAAAATGCTGTCCATAGCCCTGTAGAGTCTGTAGCCCCTGTTTTTCTATAATGCATAAAATGATTTTATTCCATAGAACCTTCGTTAAATTTCGTTTGTACATTACCTCAAAGCAAAGGTTAAAAAAGAAATATCATTTTGGAAAATAATGATTTTTATAAATAGTGCCCAAGATGATAATGACACAAATAAGACCAAGTTACATAGTAAAAGAGAAATTTGTAGACAACTGAATATATTGGTTTAGGTGATTTTGATAGTTTTGGAGAGATAATTCAATGTACAAAACAGTAGTTTTTTAAAACAAAACATTGAATGCTTTCAGAATAAATGATTTTTATGCCCCCAACTTCGAAGAAGTTGGAGGGGCATATTGCTTCTGGGACGTTTGTGCATGCGTACGTCTGTCCATCCGTCTGTCCGTCCGTCCATTACGCTTTTTGATGCATAGCATAACAGCTGAACCATGCATGCTAGGGTTTTGAAATTTCATATATGGATTCTTCATGAAAAAATAGCTGACACATATTTTTTTCCCATCAGGATTATGCCCTTTGAAAAAATGTGTCAGCAAAATATCTCAAAAGCTATTTAAGCTAGAGCCTTGAAACCTGGTGAATAGATTGGTATTGATGAGTAGATGACCTGATTAACTTTTGAAATAATTCTTAAAATTACTTCATGAGTTATGGCACTTTATAACGTTGGGCATTTTTACATTGCACACTTTTTGATGCTCAGCATAAGTTTTGAACAGTGCATGCTAGGGCTTTGAAATTTCATATATGGATTCCTCATGAAAAAATAGCTGACACGTATTTTTTTTCTTATCAGGATTATGCCCCTTTCCTGAGTTATGGCCCTTTGAAAAAATATGGATGGAATCTTGTCAGCAAGCTATCTCAAAAACTATTGAAGCTAGAGCCTTGAAGTTTGAGGAATAGGTTGGTAGCGATGAGTAGATGACCTGATTAACTTTTGAATAAAATCTGAAAAGTACTTATTGAATTATTGCCCCTTGTCATTTTGGGCATTTTTACGCACACTTTTTGATGCATAGCATAAGTTTTGAACTGTGCATGCTAGGGTTTTGAAATTTCATATTTAGATTTCTCATGAAAAAATAGCAGGCACATATTTTTTTTTCTTATTAGGATTATGCCCCTTACCTGAGTTACGGCCCTTTAAAAAAATATGGATGACGTCTTGTCAGCAAAATATCTAAAAAATTATTGAAGCTAGAGCCTTGAAATTTAAGGAATAAATTGGTAGTGATGAGTAGATGATCTAATTAACTTTTGAATAAATTCTGAAAAGTACTTCTTGAGTTATGGCCCTTTGTCATTTTGGGCATTTTTACATTGCACACTTTTTGATGCTTAGCATAGGTTTTGAACTGTGCATGCTAGGGTTTTGAAATTTCATGTATGGATTAATTCCTCGTGAAAAAAATAGCTGACACATATTTTTTTTCCATCAGGATTATGCCCCTTTCCTGAGTTATGGCCCTTTGAAGAAATATGGATGGAATCTTGTCAGCAAAATATCGCAAAAACTATTGAAGCTAGAGCCTTGAAATTTAAGGAATAGATAGGTAGCGATGAGTAGATGACCTGATTAACTTCTGAATAAATTCTGAAAAGTACTTCTTGAGTTATGGTCCTTTGTCATTTTGGGCATTTTTACATTGCACACTTTTTGATGCATAGCATAAGTTTTGAACTGTGCATGCTAGTTTGAAATTTCATCTATGGATTCCTCATGCAAGATAGGTGACCCATATTTTTTTTCCTATCCGAATTATGTCCCATTTTAGAGTTATTTCCCTTTTAATAAAATAACATTGAAATCTCGTATTTCAGGGTTCATACTTGTCAGGGAAAAGTCAGGGAAAAAATAATTTTTTCAAGGTCTGGGAATTGTCAGGGAATTTTGGAAAGTGTCAGAGAATTTTTGAAATTTGTAAAAATGTCATGGATTTGTCAAGGAATTTTCTAATCTGATTGTCAGCCAGTTCATTTTTTTTTTCCAAAGGCTATGGCAGTTCCTTCACTTTTGACAAAAGTGTAATTGTTCTTTTTTTCACTAACATTAAAGGTACATGTATATGTACATAATACTTCTAATCCTTAATCTACATAATATAGTTCGTGCAGTCTGATTTTAGTATACACTGCCCACTGCTAGATTTACTACTTTAGATCATTTGATCCTAATAACCTGATATGAGGAAAATTCTTTTTTATTCACCAGGACCAGTGGTGATGTGAACCATATTAGGCAGTTATGATCATTGGATGATTGTCTACCCAGTTTATGTGTTTTATGACCAATGGCCATTTTGTTTGGTTGCCATGGCAACATTAAATTAAAAAAAAAAAAATAAATGACATCTCCTCCAAAACCACTGAAGCAGTATGACTAATTTTGTACAAGTGTTGCTTGGGTAAGAATAATTCAAAAATAGGTAAAATTATGGTGATCTGCCTCGTGGTTTGGTTGCCATGGTAACAGAAGGCTCCCATATACCTATAATGGGAAAATGGTTAAATTGCATTTTCTCCAAAACCAGTGAAGTGATGTGAACCATATTTGGCAGTTATGATCATTGGATGAATGTCTACCCATTTTATGTGTTTTATGACCTATGGCTATTTTGTTTGGTTTCCATGGCAACATTAAATTAAAAAAAAGGAATAAAATTTTAAGTGACATCTCTAATTTTGTACAAATGTTGCTTGGGTAAGGACAATTCAAAATAGCTAAAATTGTGGTGATCTGCCTCTTAGCTTGGTTTGCCATGGCAACAGTAAGCGCTCCCATAGACTTAAAATGGGAAAATGGTTAAATTGCATTTTCTCCAAAACCAGAGAAGTGATTTAAACCATATGTTGGCAGTTATGATCATTGGATGAATATCTATCCAGCAGGGCTCGAGAAACTGAAGAATCCAAATCGGTCCAGCATATTTTCGCCCCAAAAACGGAAATTGCCGAACCGATTTTCGGTAATTTCCGTAACGGTCGTTTGTTTCCATTCGGTATTATTTTTCAGTTTCAAAATACAGGGTGCTAGTTCGTTATTAGCACAACGACTGACATACCAATATTGCTTCAACACTTGTTCAATTAATATTAACATCGGTATCTCGATTATAAACAGCAATTTTGCTCCCACCGTTCAGACACGCCATATTTCATCTACTTTCATTTTCCCAATATCCGGGTCACTCAGTTACTGAAGAGTACTAAAGGGAAACAATCGGCGATCAAAAGCTATATTCGCGTTGTGCTGCGTTGGCCACTACATTTATGAGCCAGCGCATAACAAAACCTACAGAAGGCATTAGCGCAAACTGATCAGACTCTTCGCTTACATATCAAAAACACCGATATGCTGTCGCCTTACGCTTCACTTGATTACATAATTTTTATAAGCGGATCAAATTTCGCTGCGATAAGATAATAGAACCGCCTGTGTGGACAAATCTGATTCACCTATTTCAATAATGAGCCGGTCCAATAACTGGCCCTCGAGGTATTTTATGAATACACGCTTGGATTATCTGTGGGAAAAGGTCAGTTTGTTTACACAATTTAGCGACTTGGCGAAAATTTTCGAACCGATTTTTTTCAAAATATCGTTAAAAACTGGACCGATTTTTGATCATCCTCTGTTAGTGAAAATCGGTTCAGAAATACGAAAATCGGTTCAGAACCGAAAAACCGACATTTTCTCGAGCCCTGCTATCCAGTTTGTGTTTTATGACCTATGGCCATTTTGTTCTGTTGCCATGGCAACAATAAATTTTTAAAATTGAATTTTTTAAATGACATCTCCCCCAAAACCACTGAAGCAGTATGACTCTAATTTTGTACAAATGTTGCTTGGGTAAGGACAATCCAAAAACAGGTAAAATTATGGTGATCTGCCTCTTGGTTTGGTTGCCATGGCAATAGAAAGCTTCCATAGACTTATAATGGAAAAATGGTTAAATTGCATTTTCTTCATAACCTGTGAAGTGATATGAACCAATGGTACATATATATGTACTCTTCTTGTATGTATGTATGTATCCATGAAATTTCTAATAAATAAAAAGTGATATGAAACCATATTTGGTAGTTATGATCATGTTTTGATTGTCTACCCAGTTTTTGCATTTCATGACCAGTGGCCATTTTGTTGGTTTCCATGGCAACATTAAATTTAAAAAAAAAAGAAGATATTTTTAATGAATACTCCTCCAAAACCACTGAGGCAGAAGGACTCTCTAATTTTGTACAAATGTTAAATGGATAAGGGCAATTGAAAATAGCTAAAAGTCTGCCAGTCTGCCTCTTGGTTTGGTTGCCATGGCAACAGAAAACTCCCATAGACTTATAACAAGAAAATGGTTAAATTGCATTTTCTCCATAACCGGTGAAGTGATGTGTACCATATTTGGCAGTTATGATCATTGGATGCGTGTCTACCCAGTTTATGTATTTAATGAACAGTGACCATTATTGTTTGGTTGCCATGGCAACATTAAATTTTAAAATATGAATTTTTTAAATTACATCTCCTCCATAACCACAGTAAGCAGTGTTGCAAACTTCATTACTGCTTATGAAGAGTCAGTAAAACTGAGACTCCATTTTTCTAATCCATAGTGAGTTCTTTGTTTCCAAAGGTAATCTTTTTGACATTTATTATATTTCCTTGCCCCTGTGCTGTTTACATGTATTTATTGTTAACCCTTAAAGCGCCAAGAAAACCTGCATCTGAAAATATCATCTGTTTATGTCGTCTGCTGAATATTCTTGCAAACTTTTCAAACCCATTTTTGCATACAGGCAAACAGTGTGGACCCAGATCAGACTGCTCCTAAAGGAGCAGTCTGATCTGGGTCCACACTGTTTGCAGAAGTGACTTTTAAAGTAACCAGCAGAAGACAAAGCAGACGACAATAGTCGTGATTGGCACTTTAAGGGTTAAACAACTCTTTAGAAACCACTAAGCAAATTTCCACCAAATTTCACATCAATCCTACTGTTGAAAAGTAGAGTTTGTTCAAATGGTCATGCTCCATTGACTGTCATGCCCATATATTCTTCTTCAAAATTAAGAACTGCTTAAATGATGATCCTTTCATAAGTTGCAATGATAGGATTGGAAAAATTTTCCATAACATTTGAATATCTACAGTGGCTATGTCACTCAGGTGAGCGAGTCATGGCCCGTGGGCCTCTTGTTCATTAGCATGTAGTGCATTGTTAGTTATCAGAAAATAGCACCAAAAGTCACAATGAAAAACATGTACAGATGATCGTGAAAGGAATTGGGCTGCGTATCGCATTAAATTTTCGTACAATATGTTCTTTCACCTCTGACAAACCTAGTAGTTGTTTAATTAATCCTGACTATGTATGACAACCAATATTTCTTAGGATTCTGGGCTGCTGGCCAACATATGGCATGTGGGAGCAATGTAGCTATCAATTCGGGTGATCACCTGATTTTCTCCTTTCCTGTACATCTGCAATTTTGAGATTTACAAATCATGTACCTTATGTGTTGCAGGGTATGGCCTTAAACTTGGAGCCTGACAATGTGGGAGTAGTAGTGTTTGGTAATGACAAACTCATTAAGGAAGGAGATCTTGTGAAGAGGACAGGTGCCATTGTGGATGTACCTGTTGGTGAGGGCATTCTTGGTAGGGTAGTAGATGCTTTGGGAGTGCCTATTGATGGAAAGGTAAATATAATGTGTGTGTGCACACACGTGCATGTATGCGTGGTTTGATAAGAAAAAAAAAAAAGGCCACAAAGGAGTGTTAGAATTGTGTTATAAAAAAATAACAACAAAAAACAAGTTTTTATACGCCAGTTTTGAAAAACAGGACATATTATGTTACGGGGCATGGCGTCCGTCCGTAAACTTTTTCGTTGCCGGCTTACTCCTCCTACAGTTTACATCCAATCAAGCTGAAACTTGGTATATACGGTAAATGTCCTAAAATTTCAAACAAAATTAACTAATTTCAGTTCTTGCTGTTCGAAATTTTAGAAATTATGATTTGCTAAAAAATTTACTGTTCGAAATTTTAGGACAGATTCACTAACAGCCAAAAGGGCTAGATTCACGAATACTTGTATACTGCCCTGTTAATTCTCATTTTAGGAAACTGTAAATTACGCTTCATTTTGTAAGGTTTTATATTATATTATATTTTGTCTTTACAACTGTGTATGAAACATTTGCCAAAATCGCTTTGAATCTTTAAGACCACTACCAAATCGGACCCCCTAAAGCACCAAATTCGACATTTTTTCACATTTTTAGCTCACCTGAGCTGAAAGCTCAAGGTGAGCTTTTGTGATCACTCACCATCCGTCGTCGTCGTCCGTATGTCCATCCGTCCGTCCACAATCTTTAAACAACATCTCCTCCTAAACCACTGATTGGATTTTGACCAAACTTCACAGGAATGATCCTTGGTTGGTCCTCTTTCAAAGTTGTTCAAATGGTTCCGGTCCGTTGCATATCTAGGTCACATGAGCTAAAAATAGATTTTTTAACTAAAAACTTAAAAAATCTTCTTGTCAGAAACCACTGGACCGATTTCAATATAATTTTGCAGATATGTTCCTTTGGTGATCCTCTACCTAGATTGTTCAAGTTATTCGGATTTGTCAAAAAACATGGCCGCCAGGGGGCGGGGCTTATTTTCCCTATGTATCTATATAGAAAACTTTAAAAATCTTCTTGTCAGAAACCACTGGACCGATTTCAATGTAATTTTGCAGAAATGTTCCTTTGGTGATCCTCTACCAAGATTGTTCAAGCCATTTGGATTTGTCAAAAAAACATGGCCGCCAGGGGGCGGGGCTTATTTTCCCTATGTATCTATATTTTTATCTTCTTGTCAGAAACCACTGGACCGATTTCGATGTAATTTTGCAGAAATGTTCCTTTGGTGATCCTCTACCAAGATTGTTCAAGCCATTTGGATTTGTCAAAAAAACATGGCCGCTAGGGGGCGGGGCTTATTTCCCTATATATCTATATAGAAAACTTTAAAAATCTTCTTGTCAGAAACTGCAGGACTGATTTCCATATAATTTTGCAGAAATGTTCCTTTGGTGATCCTCTACCAAGATTGTTCAGGCCATTTGGATTCGTGAAAAAAACATGGCCGCCAGGGGGCGGGGCTTATTTTCCCTATATATCTATATAGAAACATTTAAAAATCTTCTTGTCTGAAACCACTGGACCGATTTCAATATAATTTTGCAAAAATGTTCCTTTAGTGATCCTCTACCAAGATTTTTAAAGCCATTTGGATTCGTCAAAATAACATGGCCGCCAGGGGGGCGGGGCTTAATTTTCCTATATATCTATATAGAAAACTTTAAAAATCTTCTTGTCAGAAACCACAGGACCGATTTCCATATAATTTTGCAGAAATGTTCCTTTGGTGATCCTCTACCAAGATTGTTCGAACGGGCCCCTGTAGCCTACTGGATAAGAGAGTTGACTCTTAATCCATTAGGTTTCTAACCGCTGTGGTTCGAGCCTGGCTCGGGTCATATGTGGGAAAGCCAAGTTCTGCTTACGGATGGTCAGGTGGTTTTTCTCCGGGTTCTCCGGTTTTCGCCCACCTTCGATAAACGATCGGCTCGATATAAGTGAAATATTCTTGAAAGGGCCGTAAAACCCAAATAAAAAAAAAAACAAAAAAAAAAAAAAAAAAAAAAAAGATTGTTCGAGCCATTTCGATTAGTCAAAAAACATGGCCGCCAGGGGGCGGGGCTTATTTTCCCTATATATCTATATTGAAAAATGTAAAAATCTTCTTGTCCGAAACCACTGGACCAATTTCCATATAATTTTGCAGAAATGTTCCTTTAGTGATCCTCTACCAAGATTGTTCAAGCCATTTGGATTTGTCAAAAAACATGGCCACCAGAGGGCAGGGCTTATTTTCCCTATATATCTACATAGAAAACTTTAAAAATCTTCTTGTCCGAAACCACTGGACTGACTTCAATATAATTTTGCAAAAATGTTCCTTTGGTGATCCTCTACCAAAATTGTTCAAGCCATTTGGATTCGTCAAAAAACATGGCTGCCAGGGGGTTGGGCTTATTTTCCCTATATATCTATATAGAAAACTTTAAAAATCTTCTTGTCAGAACCACTGGACCGATTTCCATATAATTTTGTAGAAATGTTCTTATAGTGATCCTCTACCAAGATTGTTCGAGTCATTTGGATTTGTCAAAAAACATGGCCGCCAGGGGGCAGGGCTTATTTTCCCTATATATAGAAAAATGTAAAAATCATCTTGTCCCAAACCACTGGACCGATTTCCATATAATTTTGCAGAAATGTTCTTTTGGTGATCCTCTACCAAGATTGTTCAAGCCGTTTGGATTTGTCAAAAAACATGGCCGCCAGGGGGCAGGGCTTATTTTCCCTATATATGTATCTATATAGAAAACTTTAAAAATCTTCTTGGCAGAAACCAATGGACCGATTTCAATATAACTTGAAGGAATGTGTCTTTGGTCACCCTCTTCCAAGGTTATTCAAGCCATCATGATTCGTCAAAAAATATGGCTGCAAGGGGGTGGGGCTTTTTTTCCCTATATATCTATATAGAAAACTTGAAAAAAAAAATGTTCTTGTTTTCCCTATATATCTAAATAGAAAACTTTAAAAATCTTCTTGTCAGAAACCACTGAACAGATTTCAATATAACTTGGCAGGAATGTTCCTTTGGTGACCCTCTAACAAGTTTGTTCAAGCTGTCATGATTCGATAAAAAACATGGCCATTAGGGCGTAGGGCTTTATAGCTATATAAACTTTTTAAACCACTGGACCAATTTCAATATAACTTGGCAGAAATGTTTCTTTGGTGACCCTCTTTTAAGATTCAGTTCAAGTTGTCAAGATTTGTAAAAAAAACATGGTCGGGGGTGTGGTGGCGGGGGGTGGTGGTGGTTAGTGCTATAAAGTTTATACAAAAATCCTAGAGCAGTGAACTTGGCTGAAACTTCAACAGTAAATATGCAAATCTGTTTGGTCAGGTGAGCGATATAGGACCATCATGGTCCTCTTGTTTGGTGTAAAAGGCAGCTGAAAAAATATGAAGCCCCAAATTCGACACCATGATTTTTCGTACAACGTTTCATTAACGAATGAAGAATGTTTGGTAAAAAAATCAAGGTGTCAAAATTGCGGCTTCATGTTCAAATAAAACAAAATAGATCTATAATTGAAGAGATCTCGATAAGACTATTGTATTCTGATTGCGCTACGAAGTTTTCTGCTTTTTGAAAGGAGGATAATCAAATTAAATGGATTTCGTCCAGAAAAAGGAAGACATATCATAGGGAAGCAATAAGTACGACATTTCATCCAAAAAGCCAATGAAACGACTATTTTTTGACAGCAAGAAACGTGGCTTCCGAAATTACGTTACATGCGAAATTCGCGTTTTTACAAGGGACGCCACTCCAATAACCGCTGTGACAACGGTAGTTTACAATTAAAAATCGGTGTTTTGCGTTCGTTTATTCTACATTGGAGTTTTCTATATTTTTTTTTCTCTCGAATGAAAATTCCTTATGTCCAAAGTTCAAAGTTTCAATGGAAATAAAAGTGACTTCGTTCATGTGTTGCGAGCGTTTCTTTTTTTTTTTTTATTTCCTAATGATGTCTGCAAACAATAAAACCGAGCATTTGAAAGGAAATGTACATAAAACACAAAGGTACAGGGAATTAAGAATTTTTTTTTTTTTTTCGGGAATTACTAAATAATCGGCTTTCATTGAAAAATCCAACCAATGAATACTATAATTTCGATCTAGAATATTAAATCTAGATTGGTGCAGTGGTGAAAGTGCTCGCTTATGAAACGAAGTGTCCCGAGTTCAAAACCTCATAGTGACTTTTTTTTTTTTCTTTCTCCTTTTTTTCATTTTAATGGAGTTATTTTCAAAATAAGTCATGAATTTCACGCATACTGCAGACAATTCACAAAAAATGTCAAGGCATTTTTTTATAAAAATTAAAAGAAACATTAAATTGTAATCTGCTTGTTTTTTTTTTTATTATTTAAGAGAAAACAATTTGACATTTCAAATGAACTGTGTCCGAAGCAGACAGTTAACAAGAAATGTTAAGTGTTAAGACTATCCCCCCCCCCCCCCCCCACACACACACACACACACACACACACACACACACACACACACACACACACACACCAAAAAAAAAAAAATCAAATTGTCAACTGCTACAATTTTTCATGGCGCTTAAAAGGGTAATATTAGAATAGGGGAGAGATTACTGAGCTTGTACACAAGTCTGACTTTTAATTTACTTTTCTTTGCCAGACAGTTCCATGCATGTATATGGTAATCATTGGCTGTACATAACCTAATTAGACTGCAGCAAACATTAGACTTTGCAAAGCGCCAGTCTGGCGGAGTGGTTAGTGCTCCCGGCTTCAGATCACAATGTCTCGGTTTGAAATCGGTTGGAGACAGAATTCATCAAGCAAATACTCAGGCCAGTCTGCAAATACTATGGTCAGTCTGAGCACAGTCTTCGCATTGCAGTCTATGCTGAGGTAAAGATCCAAAGTTTATTTATTCTTATAGACAGCAGAGTCTAAATATGCTGAGACTGTGGGGATGCATAAGCTGATCCGAGTCATGTATCAGTTTTCAGGAATACATGTGCCCAGGTTCCTAGCAGGCACATGATGAATGTCATTGCATCAACTTTTATGGGAAAATGTAAAGCCATGTCCTGCTGGACTTATATTTGTTTACAATAGCCGGCTTTGGTTTCGTGAGGAAAGATAGTTAAACACTACAAAATGGCTGCTTTCAATGTTGAAGCTAATGTTAAAACATGTTTCTATTTGCACACATATTTGCACTTGTATGTACAAAGATGACGTTTGTTAAATTATGTATGAAAACAAATGTCCAGCAGGGTTACAGTGCTCTACTAAATTGTATATTTAGAATGAATCAGGAGCTTTTATTTTCCCGGTCTGTTCAGTGTCTGGATATGTTTGATGTTTATTTTTGCCTACTTGCACGACACATAGCAATATATTTTGCATATCAACTATGGAAACCAGAGGTTCAACAATCCTGTACCTCACCGGAGATGTCCGGTCCTAGGCAGGGACAGACAGTCTATGGCTGACAGAATTTTGTTTAGATAGAAACCTTTTGCCACTACGGCCAACTGATATAAGTTTCAAATAAATCCCTTCAAACTGTGATTTTATACATTTTTTTTTTCAGGATTTTTATTCATGTATATAGCCCCAGGCCCCCAGGGCAGAGGCAGATAACCCTTAGGGAACAGAATATTTTTATGTCAAATGAATCCTTTTGTCACTATGACTAAATGATGCAAGTTTGGAAGAAATCTCTTTGAACTGTGATTTTATACATATATATAAATGTAGATAGCCTAGGGCAGGCGCAGATCGCCTCTTTGCGACAGAGTTTTGATGTCAAATGAAACCTGTTGTCATTGTGGCCAACTGGTGCAAGTTTCAAAGCAAATCTGATTGAAATGTGATTTTATATGACTTTTTTTTTTTTTTTTCTTTTCATGATTTCTCACATGTACATAACCCTGGGCCAGAGGCAGAAAACCCCTTGGGGACAGAGATTTGATGTCGAATGAAACCTTTTGCCACGATGGTCATCTGGTGGAAGTTTATAAAAAATCTCAATGAACTGAGATTTTGTACTTTTTTTTTCACGATTTCATACTGTATATATCCCAGGGGCAGATCAACCCTGGGGGATTGAATTTTTATGTCAAATAATTTTTTTATCACTTTTGCCAACTGGTGCAAGTTTCATAAAAATCGTTTTGAACTGTGATTTGTGATTTTATATACAATTTTTCCTTGATTTTATACATGTACATAGACCAGGGGCAGGAGCAGATCACCCCTGGGGGCAGTTTTAATGTCAAATGAAATATTTTGTCACTATGACTAAACAGTGCAAGTTTAAAAATGTCTCTTTGAACTGTGATTTTATACTTCTTTTTCCACTGGGTCAAATTTGACCTTGCCATAAAATAGGCCAAGGATAAGCTGACTGATCTGCGTCTTCACTGGGCCCACATGTAATTTTGTAGCAGTCGATATGCCTCAGCTCCATTATCAGTACTAGTATGCCAATTAATGACATTCATGCCAATTGTTATTTAATAAATTTGTTGCTGGGGATACATAACTTTTGGTGACATAATACTTAACAGTTTAACTGTGTGCTGCAAACTGTTAAAAACAAAACTATACAGTAATAATACCAATATAGCAAGAAAAAAAGAAAAAAGAAAAAAATCAATCACTGAATATGGTCAAGCAAAAACAACATATTCTTATAAGATAAACCTATCCTTTGTTTCCATGGCAACAGAAAGTTAAATGAAGTGAATGCCGCTTTTTACGCAAGTCTTAGAACACATTTAAATCAATGAAATAAAACACACTTTACATTTTATGATTAAAATCAGTCAAAACCACATATTATTTGGCTGAAATAAACAGTTTGGCAGTTTTGTTTCCATGGCAACAGAAATTTTAGTCTAGTGTTTTATTTTCTTTTTAATTTGTCTTTCATTACTGATAATCAAAGCATTATACTGTATTATACTGATAAAAATAGAATCGCATAGTAAACAGAATAAATTAAGCAAAACTGCATGCTTTTTTTTTATAACATTTGACATATTTGTTACCATGGCAACAGAAATGTCTGTGTTATAGTGATTTTTACTCATAACTTTGTGTTACAGTATTTGACAAATATGAAACTAACAAAATGGTAATGCTTTTAGTTACATTGCTTCTAAATTGCAGCTCTAAACTTGAATAAAAACAACCAGTTTTACAGTACAACATGTAGTGTATTGTTGTTGCCATAGCAACCATAATGATTGGTTTCCAAACTTGTTGTTGTTGTTTTTGAAGATGTCCCATGCTGACTTGTATTTACAAGTGTTTTCATCAATATATTGAATAGGGCATATTTTGGTCATTTGTGAACCAAGCCCTTTACCTGGCTATCGGACGCTTTATGACACCCGAAAAGACAAAAAAGGACCTACACGACAAAAGGGTTTTCTTATTTGCTATGTACGTGTGATTGGTAAACTGAATGAGAAATTGTATGAACTAATAAATAATTACCACACTGATGTTTGTTTTCAATTCCATCCGATTAATTCTGTGTCGAATAATGTTTCTCGTAACAAAACAATTAATTATCCGGTACATTAATTAATCGCCAGATACGTTTGTTTGGCACTCCGGGAATGTGCCACTTTCTTAAAATAGGCTGGCTTAGTCCACTGTCTTCTTATGTAACAACCCTCTTCACTTTACCACACAGAGATACACAAGCTGACCAAAAATACTTCAAAAGGTTACCGCACGTTTGTTCTTGTTTGAGCCACTATAGAAACACTAAAGTCCCTTTCCTCAAAGGTGAAGTGTACGGAGTTTAAATGTGAAAAGAGCAGACTGATTAGAACTTCCGCCGTTTTGAAGCGCAGTATTCACACTGCTTGCTGACATAATGCATTCTGTTGGCGATATGCGTAGACACAGATCAGACCGCATTGATACATAGACTGCGCGGATGCGCATGCTGATCTTGTCTATGCTGATGTCAGATGTCATAAGGTCGTTTCTGTTGGAAAGGACCCGTACATAAACGAACAGTGCAGACAACCAGATCTGAATGCAGCCTGATCAAGATCAAAGATTTCAGCTCTACACCAAACTGAACTAGGTATGCCAAACCTGTGAATTGCCATTATCATTTTTAGCAATATTTCTTTCTTTAAAAAAAAATGTATTGTCGTTTAGAATTCGGTAACCAAACTTATTGCAAGAATCATCTGTCATCAACAGTAATCCTTTCATTAGCTCCCTCTTCAGGCGAAAATGTCCCTTTGTGTATATGTGTAAGTCAGATCAGAATGCGAGATGCAGGCTAGTGCCGGATGGTGTCCACTCAATTCTCTGATTAGGTCATTGGTATAAAACACTGTAATACATGAATCGCAGTCTCCAGCAAGTGCACAGACTGATCACATTTGTAACAAATGATTAGGTTCATTTTGGCTTGTTGGGCCCTATCATCTCTGTTGGGACCATTACTTGTCCAAATAGGATGCACTGAGCATATCATGACAATCACGCGGTCAGACGGGAAATATTTTGCTGGAGGCATTAATCCCCACAACGAAAACGTTTTTGTCGTGCTTAAAGGAAACGTTTGGCACGCTAAACTTAAATATTAGTGGCAGGTATTATCGATGGACACAGTTTACGGACGAGCAGGAACAACCCAGATCAGAATGCGCGGATGCACATGCTAATTTACAATTTCGCGTGTAGCGCTTTCTTACTATCGCATGTGCGTCACGCTTTGCAGCAATGATCAGATCAACTTTGGAATTCTGGTATAGCGGTCACATGACTGACCGAAATACCGGAATACTACAGAAATACCGGAATACCCGTTAAAATACAGGAATACCTGTGAAGACACCAATACTGGCTTTAATTAAGAAACGAATATACTCGGAGGACGACCCTGAAAATCCCAGAGGCCAATTCCCCTATTCCCCCAAATTAGTTTCATTATGCCCCCAACTTCAAAGAAGTTGGAGGGGCATATTGCTTCTGGGTTGTTCGTCCGTCTGTCCGTCCGTCCTTCCGTTCGTCACGCTTTTTGATGCATAGCATAACTTTAGAACTGTGAATGCTACTGTTTAGAAATTTCTTATATGGATTCCTCATGAAAAAATAGCTTACACGTATTTTTTTTTCTTGACAGGATTATGCCCCTTTTCTGAGTTATGGCCCTTTGAAAAAATATGGATGCAATCTTGTCAGCAAAATATCTCAAAAACTATTGAAGCTAGAGCCTTGAAACTTGATGAATAGACTGGTAGTGATGAGTAGACAACCTGATTAACTTTTGAAGAAATTTTGAAAAATACTTCTTGAGTTATGGCCCTTTGTAATTTTGGGCATTTTTACCTTGTCAGCAAAATATCTCAAAAACAGTTAGAGCTAGAGCCTTGAAACTTAGTAAATGGATTTGTAGTGATGAGTAGATGACCTGATTAACTTTTGAAGAAATTTTGAAAAATACTTCATGAGTTATGGCCCTTTGTAATTTGGGGCATTTTTACCTTGTCAGCAAAAAACTAAAAAACTATTGAAACTAGAGCCTTGAAGCTTGATGAATAGACTGGTAGTGATAAGTAGACAACCTGATTAACTTTTGAAAAAAAATTTGAAATATACTTCTTGAGTTATGCCCCTTTGTAATTTTGGGCATTTTTACCTTGTCAGCAAAATATCTCAAAAACTGTTAAAGCTAGAGCCTTGAAACTTAGTAAATGGATTTGTAGTGATGAGTAGATGACCTGATTAACTTTTGAAGAAATTCTGAAAAATACTTCATGAGTTCTGGTCCTTTGTAATTTTGGGCAATTTTACCTTGTCAGCAAAATATCTCAAAAACTATTAGAGCTAGAGCCTTGAAACTTAATAAATGGATTTATAGTGATGAGTAGATGACCTGATTAACTTTTGAAAAAACTCTGAAAAATACTTAATGAGTTATGGCCCTTTATAATTTTGGGCATTTTTACCTTGTCAGCAAAATATCTCAAACACCGTTGGAGCTAGAGCCTTGAAGCTTGATGAATAGACTAGTAGTGATGAGTAGACAACCTGATTAACTTTGAAAAAATTTTGAAAAATACTTATTGAGTTATGGCCCTTTGTAATTTTTGACATTTTTATCTTGTCAGCAAAATATCTCAAAAAACTGTTAGAGCTAGAGACTTGAAACTAGGTGAATTGATTGGTAATGATGAGTAGATGACCTGATTAACTTTTGTGTAAATTCTGAAAAATATTTCGTAAGTAATTTTGTAAATTTGGGCATGTTTCCCTTGTCAGCAAAATATCTAAAAACTATTGAAGCTGGAGCCTTGAAACTTGATGAATAGATTGATAGCGATGAGTAGATGACCTGATTATGCCCCCAGTTTCGAATGAAATTGATGGGGCATATTATTTTGCCTTCGTTTGTCCGTCTGTCCGTTTGTCCGTTCGTCAAGCTTTTTTGTGCATGCCATATCTTAAGAACCCTGCATGCTAGGGTTTTGAAATTTTATATTTGGGTTCCCAATGAAAAAATAGCTGACCGGTATTTTTTTTCCTTGTCCAGCATGTTTGTTTAGAGTTATGCCCCTTTGAAAAAAATCAGAATTAAATATTGTGAGCAAGATATCTTGAAAAGTATTTAAGCTGGGTTCTTGAAATTCAATATAGTGAGTGGGAATGGTGTGTAAATTACCTGATTACATTTTGAGAGAATTCCGTGAAAATATTGATAAAGTTATGGCCCTTTGCGGTTCTGCGCATTTTGACCTTGTCAGCAAGATGTCTCAAAAAGTACTTAAGCTAGTGTCTTGAAATATTATATGCTGATTTGCTGATTGGGGATGATGTGGAGATTACCTGATTTGTTTTTTAGGGAATTCCATGAAGAATCGACGTAGTTATTGCCCTTTGTAGTTCTAGGCATTTTGACCTTATCAGCAAGATATCTCAAAAAGTATTTAAGCCAGAGCCATGATATTTGGTATACTGATTGGGGTTGAGGAGGAGATCACCTGATTAAATTTTGAACCAATTAAATGAAATGTTGGAGTTATGGCCCTTTGCAATTTCTGGCCGTTTAATGTCGTTGCTTTATTGTGTATAGCATAAGTTTAGAACCATGTATGCTAATGTTTTGAAATTTCATATTTTGATTCCTCATGAAAAAATAGGTGACCCGTATTTTTTTCTGATCCCAATTATCTCCTATTTTAGAGTTATTTCCCTTTGATAAAATAAAATTGAAATCTCATATATTTGTTCTGTTGTTACTGTCATGGGCAAGCAGTGTTGGAGTCAAGCAGTGTTAGAGTCAGGCAGTTGGGGGCATAGTGTTTTACAAACACCACCTCTAGTTTCCTTGTTCTTTGCGGCGTCTGATCTGGGTCTACGCTGTTTGCATAGGCCTATCTGTTCCAATATTTAGGTTCTTTAAATTTTTAATACGTGCCTGTTTCGTATGCATTTCTGATGAGAAAAGGCTCTAAGTTTGTTTTTCTCCTGAAGAGGTTTCCCGCCACAATTTCACGTGAGGTACCGCTACGAGCATGTGGTTTCTTAATGCAGGGCAAGGGAAATGTTGCTTTGTGACTGTTCATTATGCCCCCAACTTCAAAGAAGTTGGAGGGGCATATTGCTTCTGGGTTGTTCGTCCGTCCGTCCGTCCGTCTGTCCGTCCGTCCGTTCGTCACGCTTTTTGATGCATAGCATAACTTTAAAACCGTGAATGCTACTGTTTTGAAATTTCATATATGGATTCCTCATGAAAAAATAGCTGACACGTATTTTTTTTCTTGACAGGATTATGCCCCTTTTCTGAGTTATGGCCCTTTGAATAAATATGGATGCAATCTTGTCAGCAAAATATCTCAAAAACTATTAAAGCTAGAGCCTTGAAACTTGATGAATAGACTGGTAGTGATGAGTAGACAACCTGATTAACTTTTGAAGAAATTTTGAAAAATACTTCTTGAGTTATGGCCCTTTGTAATTTTGGGCAATTTTACCTTGTCAGCAAAATATCTCAAAAACTGTTAGAGCTAGAGCCTTGAAACTTAGTAAATGGATTTGTAGTGATGAGTAGATGACCTGATTAACTTTTGAAGAAATTCTGAAAAATACTGCATGAGTTATGGCCCTTTGTAATTTTGGGCATTTTTATCTTGTCAGCAAAATATCTCAAAAACCGTTGGAGCTAGAGCCTTGAAACTTAATGAATAGACTGGTAGTGATGAGTAGACAACCTGATTAACTTTTGAAGAAATTTTGAAAAATGCCTTTTGAGTTATGGCCCTTTGTAATTTCGGGCATTTTTACCTTGTCAGCAAAATATCTCAAAAATTGTTAGAGCTTGAGCCTAGAAACTTAGTAAATGGATTTGTAGTGATGTGTAGATGACCTGATTAACTTTTGAAGAAATTCTGAAAAACACTTCTTGAGTTATGGCCCTTTGTAATTTAGGGCATTTTTAACTTGTCAGCAAAATATCTCAAAAACTATTGAAGCTAGAGCCTTGAAACTTGATGAATAGACTGGTAGTGATGAGTAGACAACCTGATAAACTTTTGAAGAAATTTTGAAATATACTTCTTGAGTTATGCCCCTTTGTAATTTTAGGCATTTTAATCTTGTCAACAAAATATCTCAAAAACTGTTAGAGCTAGAGCCTTGAAACTTAGTAAATGGATTTGTAGTGATGAGTAAATGACCTGATTAATTTTTGAAGAAATTCTGAAAAATACTTCATGAGCTATGGCCCTTTGTAATTTTGGGCAATTTTACCTTGTCAGCAAAATATCTCAAAAACTGTTGGAACTAGAGCCTTGACACTTGATGAATAGACTGGTAGTGATGAGTAGACAACCTGATTAACTTTTGAAGAAATTTTGAAATATACTTCTTGAGTTATGCCCCTTTGTTATTTTGGGCATTTTTATCTTGTCAGCAAAATATCTCAAAAACTATTAGAGCTAGAGACTTGAAACTTGGTGAATTGATTGGTAATGATGAGTAGATGACCTGATTAATTTTTTTGTAAATTCTGAAAAATATTTCATAAGTAATGGCCCTTTGTAAATTTGGGCATGTTTCCCTTGTGAACAAAATATCTCAAAAACTATTGAAGCTGGAGCCTTGAAACTTGATGAATAGATTGGTAGCGATGAGTAGATGACCTGATTATGCCCCCAGTTTCGAATGAAATTGATGGGGCATATTATTTTGCCTTCATTTGTCCATCTGACTGTTTGTCCGTTCATCAAGCTTTTTTTGTGCATGCCATATCTTAAGAACCCTGCACGCTAGGGTTTTGAAATTTTATATTTGGGTTCCCAATGAAAAAATAGCCGACCCGTATTTTGTTTCTTGTCTAGCATGTTTATTTAAAGTTATGCTCCTTTGAAAAAAATCAGAATTAAATCTTGTGAGCAAGATATCTTGAAAAGTATTTAAGCTGGGTTCTTGAAATTCGATACAATGAGTGGGAATGATGTGTACATTACCCAATTATATTTTGAGAGAATTCCATGAAATATTGATAAAGTTACGGCCCTTTGCAGTTCTGCTCATTTTGACCTTGTCAGCAAGATTTCTCGAAAAGCACTTAAGCTAGGGTCTTGAAATATTATATGCTGATTGGGGATGATGTGGAGATTACCTGGTTTGGTTTTTAGGGAATTCCATGAAAAATTGATGTAGTTATGGCCCTTTGTAGTTCTAGGCATTTTGACTTTTTCACCAAGATATCTCAAAAAGTATTTAAGCTAGAGCCATGATATTTGGTATACTGATTGGGATTGAGGAGGAGATCACCTGAATAAATTTTGAACCAATTAAATGAAATGTTGGAGTTATGGCCCTTCGCAATTTCGGGCCATTTAATGTTGTTGCTTTATTGTGTATAGCATAAGTTTAGAACCATGTATGCTAATGTTTTGAAATTTCATGTTTTGATTCCTCATGAAAAAATAGGTGATCCATATTTTTTTCTTATCCCAATCATCTCCTATTTTAGAGTTATTTCCCTTTGATAAAATAACATTGAAATCATATATTTGTACTGTTGTTACTGTCATGGCTAAGCAGTGTTGGAGTCAAACAGTGTTAGAGTCAGGCAGTTGGGGGCATAGTGTTTTACAAACACCAGCTCTAGTTTTCTGGATATTTTAATAATTATAATGTTCTCAATATATACATAGTGTAAAAGAATAACAGTACTTAAATTTATTTATACCCTGGTAAATGCGGAGTAAGGTCCTCACTCTTTAGGTTTTTACTGTTTAAAGGGAGCTAATTGCATATGGGCAGGGCTTATTTTCCCTATATATCTATATAGAAACTTTAAAAATCTTCTTGTCAGAAACCACTGGACCCATTTCAATATAATTAGCTCACCTGAGCACGAAGTGCTCATGGTGAACTATTGTGGTCAGTCAATGTCCGTCGTCCGTCGTCCGTTGTGCGGCGTCAACAATTGCTTTAAAAGCCTACTTCTCCTACACCCCTGGGCCAATTGAACATACTTGGTAGGAAGCATCAGGGTGACTTGTAGATCAAAAGTAGCTAAAATTGTGCCAATCGGAAATCAAAGATGGCCGCCATGGCCGCCATCTTGAAAATCTATTTTTCGCTTCTTCTCCTGAACTGAAAGGCCATTTGACTCCAAACTTGCTGGGAAGCATCAGGGTGACTTGTAGATCAAAAATAGCGAAAATCGTGCTGATCGTAAAATCCAAGATGGCCGCCATGGCCGCCATCTTGAAAATCTATTTTTCACATCTTCTCCTGAACCGAAAGGCCAGTTGACTCAAAAGTTGCTGGGAAGCATCAGGGTGACTTGTAGATCAAAAATAGCTAAAATCGTGCCGATCGGAAATGCAAGATGGCCGCCATCTTGAAAATCTATTTTTCGCTTCTTCTCCTGAACCGAAAGGCCAATAGACTCCAAAGTTGCTAGGAAGCATCAGGGTGACTTATAGATCAAAAATAGCTAAAATGGTGCCGATTGGAAATCCAAGATGGCTGCCATGGCCGCCATCTTGAAAATCTATTTTTCGCTTCTTCTCCTGAACCGAAAGGCCAATTGACTCCACAAAGTTGCTAGGAAGCATTGGGGTGACTTGTAGATCAAAAGTAGCTAAATTCGTGCCGATCGGAAATCCAAGATGGCCACCATGGCAGCCATCTTGAAAATCTATTTTTCGCTTCTTCTCCTGCACTGAAAGGCCAATTGACTCCCAAACTTGCTGGGAAGCATTGGGGTGACTTGTAGATCAAAAATAGCTACAATCTTGCCGATCGGAAATCCAAGATGGCCGCCATGACTGCCATCTTGAAAATCTATTTTTTGCTTCTTCTCCTAAGGCCAATTGACTCCAAACTTGCTAGGAAGCATCAGGGTGACTTGTAGATCAAAAATAGCTAAATTGTGCCGATCGGAAATCCAAGATGACTGCCATGGCTGCCATCTTGAAAATCTATTTTTCGCTTCTTCACCTGAACCAAAAGGTAGATCAAAAATAGCTAAAATCGTGCTGATCAGAAATCCAAGATGGCGGCCATGGCAGCCATCTTGAAAATCTATTTTTTGCTTCTTCTTCCAAACCCAAAAGCCAATTGACTCCAAACATGGTAGGAAGCATCAGGGTGACTTATAGATCAAAAATAGCTAAAATCGTTCGAATCAGAACGCAACAGCCATCTTGAAAATCTATTTTTTGCTTCTCCTCCTGAACTGAAAGGCCAATTGACTCCAAACTTTCTAGGAAGCATTGGGGTGACTTGTTTAAGCAATCACCATGAATTTTGCTCAGAATGTTTGTCTTGATGATTTCTAGGTCAAGTTCGAAACTGGGTCACCTGGGGTCAAAAATTAGGTCACCTAGCCAAATCAGCGGAAAACATTATCACTCTAGCGGTCACATTTTTCAAGCAATCATCATGAATCTTGCTCAAAATGTTTGTCTTGATGATTTTTAGGTCAAGTTCAAAACTGGGTCACTTGGGGTCAAAAACTAGGTCACCGGGCCAGATCAACAGAAAACCTTGTTAACACTAGTGGTAACATTTTTGAAGCAATTATCATGAATCTTGCTCAAAGTATTTGTCTTGATGAGTTCTAGATCAAGTTCGAAACTGGGTCACTTGGGATCAAAAACTAGGTCACCGGGCCAGAACAGCAGAAAATTTTTTTAACACTCTAGCGGTCACATTTTTGAAGCAATCATCATGAATCATGCTCAAAATGTGTGTCTTGATGATTTCTAGGTCAAGTTTGAAACTGGGTCACATAGGGTCAAAAACTAGTTCACCAGACGAAATCAGCAGAAAACTTTGTTAACACTACAGAGGTCACATTTTATAAATAATCATCAGAAATATTGCTCAAAATGTTCGTCTTGATGATTTCTAGGTCTAGTTTAAAACGATTTCTAGGTCTAGTTTAAAACTGGGTGACTTGGAGTCAAAAACTAGGTTACCTGGCCAAATCAAAGGAAAACCTTGTTGATGCTCTAGAGGTCACATTTTTGAAGTGATCATCATGAATCTTGCTCAGAATGTTTGTCTTGATGATTTCAAGGTGATGTATATTTTTCTATCCAGTGACTTAAGTTTTTTCCGTTAGGTCAGTTTCTCAGTAATTATTTGTCCTACAGAGTGATATTTGGTACTTTCGAAGTGTTTGTGTTTAGGTCAGTTTGTCAGTAACTGTTGCTCCTACAGCCAGTGATACTTAGTACATGCATACATCTTAGCATGGCCTCTTGAGTGCAGTCATCCATATTTGACCTTGACCTTTATTTCGCAGTACAGTCCATTAGACATGCGACATTGTCTTACTTGTTAATATAATCATTTTGAATTTTGATTAGAATGTTTGCCTTGACCAGTTCTAGATCAGGTTCTCAAAGTGCTATGATGCTCAGGTGAGTGTTACAGGGCCATCATGGCCCTCTTGTTTTCCCTATGTATCTTTATAGAAAAATTTAATCCTGTCAGAAACCACTGGACCGATTTCAGTATAACTTGGCAGAAATGTTCCTCTACCAAAATGGTTCAAGCCGTTATGATTTGTCAAAAAACATGGCTGCTAGGGGGCGGGGCTTATTTTTCCTATATATCTATATAGAAAACTTTAATGATATTCTTGTCAGAAATCACTGGACTGGTTTCAATATAACTTTGCAGGACTGTTCCTTTTGTAACCCTCTACCAAGATTATTTAAGCCGTCATGATTCGTCAAAAATCATGGCTGCCAGGGGGCGGGGCTTATTATTCCTATATATCTATATAGAAAACTTTAATGATATTCTTGTCAGAAATCACTGGACTGGTTTCAATATAACTTTGCAGGACTGTTCCTTTTGTAACCCTCTACCAAGATTATTTAAGCCGTCATGATTCGTCAAAAAACATGGCCGCCAGAGGGCAGGGTATATTTTCCCTGTATATCTATATAGAAAACTTTAAAAAGCTTCTTGTCAGAAACCACTGGACTGATTTCAATATAACTTGGCAGAAATGTTACCTTGGTGACCCTCTACCAAGATTGTTCAAGCCGTCATAATTCGTCAAAAAAACATGGCCGCCAGGGGGCGGGGCTGAGTTTCCATATATCTATATAGAAAACTTTAATGATCTTCTTGTCAGAAACCACTGGACCGATTTCAATATAACTTTGCAGGAATGATTCTTTTGTAACCCTCTACCAAGATTGTTCAAGCCGTCATGATTCATCAAAAAACATGGCTGCCAGGGGTCAGGGCTTATTTTCCCTATATATCTATATAGATAACTTTAAAAATCTTATTGTCAGAAACCACTGGACAGATTTCATAATAACTTGGCAGAAACATTTCCTTGGTAATCCTCTACCAAGATTGTTCAAGCCATTTTGATTCGTCAAAAAATATGGCAGCCAGGGGGCGGGGCTTATTTTCCCTATGTATCTATATAGAAAACTTTAAAAATGTTCTTGTCAGAAAGCCTCATTTGTTATCAAGAAACGCACATTTTGCTAGAGGTACCCTCTACAGATAATTCATTGTCTATGAGGAACTTTTGAAGCATTTTTAGCCTCTCAAAGGGTTGGTCTCTTTTTCTGGCCATATCTGTGTGTCTTTTACTCGAACAAAGGTTGAGTTTGCATGACTTTGTGTGTGACAGTATTGTTTTCATTAAACAAAGAATTTTTCCGGTATTGTGAAAAACCTTCATTTTGGGGAAATAAAACTGGTGGTTCTTAAATTATTTTGTGGAGTATTATACATAAGTATTGGGACACTCAAAGTATTGGGACACCTTCCAAATTCGTAAAAAATAATTATTTTTTGAAGACCAAAGAATTGGGACAGATTAAAAATCGCCAAAATTTTCAATAATGTTTTGTATCATATGTAATGGGACAGTGATTTTGGACCCAAAAATCTTATTTAAAATGATGATAAATGGCCTAAATGGGTACATGTTTTGTTTGTTTACAAACAACTTACCACTTCTTCGCGTTCATATAATAGAGGTAATTAATGTTCTGAATTAATCAATGGTCGTGTGGTCGTTGTCAGGAAGAAAAGAGAACATAAATAAAACCTGCATTTGTGACTGATTAAACTGTCCTATTTCAGAAGCTTTGAAAGGCACACTCGCACATAGGAAGCGTCAGCCATTTTAATTGTCTGGTACGCGCTTGTCTCGAGATATGCAAATCCGAGAGCTTGTTCGATTCGCTGCGCTAGTAAAAAAAAATCTTTCTGTTTGCGATACCATACAGACTCTGGTCATAAAATGTTTGTAAGTCCATTTCACAATCTGTGGATGTGTCTAAAATGTTGTTGGATGAGTGAAAACAGTGCAGACCCTGATCAGATGCGGCGTCTGATCTGGGTCTACACTGTTTGCTGGAGCCTGTCTGTCCCAATACTTAGGGGTTTTGCTGTACAATATTGTTTGTACGAATCCCGTAAGAATATCACGGGCCCAAATTTCCAGTGTGCCCACACAGCCTATTAACTCTTGTCCTGCTGAATAAATTAAGATGCCATGCCCCCTTCTAATTTTCAGCCAATCAGATTACTTGATCCTGATTGTTGCTGTAAATTCAAATTATTAATGGCAAACAGTGCAGATCCAGATCAGTTGGCTTCTTCAGAAGCCAACTGATCTGGATCTACACTGTTTGTAAAGACAGGCTACAGTACAGCTCAGGTGGTTTTTCAAAATCCCCTCCGAGCCGGTGGGGAGTGGATTCAGGTGGAAAGGATTATAAATTTTAGTATCCCACTGTGGTTTCACCCGGGCCGGTGGATCCGCTGCGTTCCCGTGATAAAAATCGCCTGATAAAATTACTTTCGAACAGGTAAAATTCGATGCGATTATGACAGGAAATTGAAACAGCCGCGGGGGCCACGTGGTGTTTCCGCGATGAAGTGAGAAAGCTGTTTCCAAAGGGGCGTGGCTAAAGCCAGTCGTACTTTTTCGGCATGCACGGTTGAATAGGACCAAACTGCTGACCTGATCAAATCAGTCTTTTCACCTTATTGTGTGACAGCAATTAACGAATTTTGATTGTAAGCATTCCCATTCACCATGAGCGTACAGAATTGTTGGTATCTACGTACACAAAACGTACCGCAAATTCGGTGCATAAATTGCAATATTCATACGTCCTGCTTGAGTCAGTTTTCGCTCATCAGCATCCTTTTGAATATTAATAAAGCATCGAAACACTGCGATTGCCAACGGACAATAACGAATGCGTATGGCCAATGCATAGAAAAGGATGAGTTTTCCAAATTCCGATCCCCAAAAATTAGGTTTATTCCCTTGTTCTCTTGAAATATTAACCAATGCTGCCCTGTTCCTTGAAATATATTTGGGTGTTTCCTTGGTCCATAGAAAACGCCGGTAGCCCCATTCACTGTTCGAGCAGGTAACATGGGCCGCAACAAAGCTCCATATGAAAAAGTACCGGATTCTGTGGCTTAGTTTGGTCCAGCCAACAAGTGGGCACGGCATGGTCATTTTTACTTAATGCGCTGTAAAAAAAAAAAAAAAAAAAAACACTCAAAAATTACAAAGAGAATCAAACATCTGCCACGAATTACGTATTTATGTTTGGTATTCCTGTAACTGCCTTTTCCCATGCAACAACCGCACGCGCTCAATATAAATGACGTACTGTGGTAAAAGACCGGGAAATTCTCACTCGCGTGCAGCAACCGCACGTGTCAATATAAATTTACTTAAAGGGGCGCTTCTGCTATCAAAGAGACATTGAATCAATGAGACAGCCCAAGCAAAAATGGTGTCTGTCATACAAAAAAAAACACGTAACGAACAAGGGGCCACAGAAGTTAATTACAATTCAAATGAGTGAGTGAGTTTTTTAACGTCCCACTAATAGCTGGTTCATACGGAGGTGTGGACCTTGGTTTAAAGTCCCATATGAAAGAAGCCTGGGATCGAACTCGTGATCCCTGGGTGACAAGGCGTGCAGCTTTACCACTACACCACTGAGGCACCCTTTCCCAATATTTCAATCTGTTAAATATCTAATAAAAGGGCTGCAGACATTTCACCATGCCCCACCACTGCACTTACATCAAACAAGTACCATAACTTTGTTAATAAATTTAATAATTAAGTTTCAAGAAAATATCGCAAACAGTTTTCAAGTTACAGCGCGGACACAAATATATTACAGAATCACTAAAATAGTTTCGGTGTTCAAAGGGCCATAACTCCAAAAGTAGGCTCTATCGTCAAAGTATATGAAAGAAAAGAAGGGCAGTTGTCAGTTTCTGCTGTAATAGCTTATGAATAAGCCCGTCCGGAAAAGTGTGCGGGCTCGATGAATAGTATTGACTGGGCAGTTTAACACCAGTTCAAACAAAAATTACGTCGGTACAAAGTTCTCATGTCTGAAGTATGATTTACAATGTACAAACTTTGAACCGGATAAAACCTACAATACTACAATGTTCGTGTGACAGCAAAGACTCAGGTTAATCTGTGCATCGACCCACTAGATAAAGCAAGCTTCTTGCATACTGTACGATCAGTGAAGGGTCTGAACAGAATGTGCTGTTGCAGTCGCACTGTTTATTCCGCTTTGGACAGCCCGGCTATCGATGGTAAATACGATCAGCGAATGCTCTTATCAGAATGTGCAGGCGCGTACTGACCCGAGTCTTCGCTCATCGCACAAGACGTTTTGTTACACCCAGTAATCAGAGGGGGTACTTACGATTAGCGAAGGCTCTGATCAGACTACTGAGATCTGCTGATGTGCAGTCTCAGACTGTGCAAGTTTTACTGTATGTTTTGCCATGCACAGACTCGTGCGCGAGTTGTTTGTGCAAACCTTAACGATAAGCACATTGGGTACAATTTTCAGCAGACGACATTTTGAAATATTTTTCTCATTCTTCCAAGAGAACATTATTTGCACTTCATGCAAAATCATCTCCACTGCATGAAACGTCAAATCCTGTTTTCTTGGTAATGAAAAGAAAAAAAAAAGAAAACGAATTAAATCTGTCGTCTGCTGAATTAGCCCAGAAGACGCTTTCCCGCTGATGCGCTAGGTTTATACAATGCGTCTCTTTTACTCGTTAAATAAATTACGGTCTTGGTTTTGCATATCGCATATTGAAGCCACAAAAACAGAACACTTTACATGGAAACGAAAGTTCTGAAGATTGTTGTATAAGCCAATAAATATAATGTTATTAATGTATTATACTGTAAGAGAATAACGTAACAAAGTATTCATTTGTACCCTGATAAATGCTGGGTAAGGTACTCACACTGCAGGTTTTACTGATTTAAGGGAGCTAACTGTAACTGACTTAAAAGGGAGTTAACTGCAATTGCTTTACGCGTCTGATCTGTGCGAAATGGAATGTTTGTTTGTTTGTTTGTGTTGAGGTTTTATGGCCCAGTCAACCCAATGGGGTCATGTCGAGTGCGGTCAGTTTACCTAACTACACGTTTACTGGGCAAGCTTAGTCCTCTAAGCGGTTAACCAGTATTGCGCACATTCTTTCGCCAGAAACTGACAATTGCCCTTCTTGAATCAGCGGAAGGGAGAGAATGACCGTAGACAATATTTCATGATCAATCTCCATGAAAGAATGTTGCCGACCTCGGCGGGGGTTGAACCCGCGACTTTCTGGTATCCAGTCGGACGGCGCATCTTACTGCGAAATGGAATTGGGAAGAGCATTTTTTATGAATCGCGCAGGGGGGGCATGCTTATACAATAAGTGGTTAACTAGTACACTGAACTCCCTTCCGCCAGAAACTTGTAACTGCCAATCTTGAAGCAGTGGAAGGAGCGAATGACTGTAGCAAATACCTGTTTCATGATAAATCGCTCAATCTGTGAGGATCGAATGCACGATCCTGACCATCGGAGATTAATGCGTCTGCCTACGTGGCATTACTTGTATTTTTTTTTTTTTTTTTTTTTCGGGACGATGCTCGTTGGTCTCCAAATAAAAGCCTCTAAGATAGCAGAAGCGCCCCTTTAAGCACCCAGGTACAAGGTAAGAAATAAACAAACAGAAATACGTTATTTTTTTATTTCTTGTTTTATTCATTAATTCTTTTTTTTTTTTTTTTTTTTTTTTTTTTTTGTTTTTTGTTTTTAATCTCTAGGTAGAAATATTTCTGTATTTATTCAGCGGCAAATCAGCCGAATGATGCGTAAGCAAAATAAAGGTTCCGATTTCCTCCCCATGCAAACTCGGAAAAATTCGGAGCTGTCAATCATTCTGACGTCACTAATCTTTCATTGCGAGCTCGCCATGATAAACTTTTGCCCACCGCGGAGTTCTACAGGTAAGTGGGTGGTTTTGCGGAGGGAACTCGGTGGAAACAGGGTGGACGAAAAATCCGTCGCGGTGGGAATTGGAGTGGGGTATCAGGAAGATCCGCGGTGGGCTAAAAAATCAACCCCACTGGTTCGGGGGGGGGGATTTTGAAAAAACACCTGAGCTGTACTGTATATCCGGGTTCAGCAGGACAAGGGTTAAAGAAATGGCTAGAAAATTTACTGAGAGGATTTTGTTTGTTTTCTACTGCTTTTGCAAAAACCTCGGATTCCATATAGGCTTGCACGCCCTTACAGCAAGAAATCATGTATACGTTGTACACAGATGTGATTTAGGCTGCACCTGTGCGCAGGCAGATTCGGGTCAGTGTTGTTAGCCCAGTTATGTTTTTTCAGGGGTAGGGGCTTTGGAGCAATTTGTTTTTGTTTGTTTGTTTTCTGTGCATGTTTTTTGTTCACAAATTCAAGGACACGGCATAATCAGTAAGAAGCCGGATACGAAGACTAGGCTGCACATTCATGCAGCTGATCATAGTTTTCGCCTGCACACTATTCCGAAACATCAGTTTACTGTGTTATGCTGCGTCCCTATTATCTAATACATGTATTTATTTGCTAATAAACGCTAATGTAAAATTTAGTGTGAAACTTGTCATTCGATAAACCTTGAGTGATACAGTACAAGAAAAAAAGGCCTTACGACAACAGTGAAGAGAAAAACCCAAACCAGTCTACAAATCCATGTAAACTGGTAATATTTTTTTTTTTTTTTGTTGTTGTTGTTTTATATATATATAAAACGCTGTTTATAATAAATTATAGACTCTCCACCCGTCCCCTTTTTATAACTGTCAGTCATTTTACTTTGTTTTATTTGCATAAGGTATATTTTCTTCGACTGGTAATCTCCCGTTGTGAATAGGTCTTGAGCAGTAAATGTCGGAATTAGTGGCCTACCATGGGGAAAACCAACATATCCTCTATCTTTACACTTAAGACGGCGAATTTCCATGATACCATGCGCATTCGTGCAGTATGAATAGGATCTTTACTATTCAGCATGTACACTGTATAGTACTGGTACTAACTTTACGTACCTTTATAGTGCTAGTGCAGATTAGCTGGACTTTGCAATATTGGCATATGGGATAATGTTAGTTTTCCTACAGCACGCCATGTTATTTACAGTTAGGCGCGAATGCAAACAAGCATGAAAAACGCTTCTTCAAGCTGCAAATTCCCTTGATATTTCAAATGACCGTTTCTCGTGATTGTGGCATTTTTTGGGGATAGCTTCATTTTTATTTTGAGATGCCGAAAATTTCGACCAGTATTACTCTACCATACGTATTCTAAAACTTGTGCACGTCCATTTGGTTTACATGGAGAACTGACAAGGGCTGTGCTGTCTGCTAAAACGTACAGATTTTTTTTTTTTTTTTACTGACAGTCTGTTGATGGGCCAGAAAACCCGTGCATCAGCAAGACGGACAGGGGAGGGTAACTTAGGGAGCCGTAAGTACTAGAACAAATAGGCTTGGGCAAACAGTGTATACCCTGATCAGATGCTGCAGAACGCGGTGTCTGATATTTTGGTTAAAAATTATACGACTAATTAATTGCAGCGTGCCTTTCTAGCAGTGAGCGGCTGCTCCTCTTTTGAAGTCCATTTCCCATACACTCATCAAAGGCACCCGCTGTGTACAGCGACGATCTTTGAAGGGCGAAATTACACCTGACCAATCAATGACGCAATTATCTTGTTTGGTTTAATGCTTTTGTACAAATTTAACAGTTATAATTCTGGATTAATGACATGAATTAAAAGAGGAAATTTAAGAAAACAAAGCAAATAGGAGGTAAACCATTTTATTCCATAATAACAATACCGGTACATCAAAAAAGACGATAACCATTTTATGTCCTAATTGTCATCAACTTTCGGCGGTCGTGACACACAATGGGTACATTTTATACCTTTGGCTCGCTGAACGTAAGAATTGGGACATCTAAAAATATAATTATTTTTTCGTGGTCCTAAGTATTGGGACACCAAAAAAATTAATTATTTTTTCCTGTCCCAATACTTATGTATATTATGGTATATTTAGTAGAGGCATTGGTATCGAACAGTAAGTGTGTCACATGCAAGAGGGATCAATGTCTGCTGTGGTTATTTCTAGTTACCTCCCCTGAATGAATTTCTAAGCTAAATCCTTGAGTATGTGGTTGATTTGTTTATTTGTTTGTGTTGAGGTTTTACGGCCCAGTCAACCCAATGGGGTCATGTCGAGCGCGGTCAGTTTACCTAACCACACATTTACTGGGCAGGCTTAGTCCTCTAAGCGGTTAACCAGTATTGTGCACATTCTTTCGCCAGAAACTGACAACTGCCCTTCTTGAATCAGCGGAAGGGAGAGAATGATCGAAGAAAATATTTCAGGATCAATCTCCACGAAAGAATGTTGCCGATCTCGGTGGGGGTTGAACCCGCGACCTCCTGGTCTCCAGTCAGACGGCGCATCCAACTATATTTGGTAGAGGCATAGATAAGGACCAGTAGGCATGTCATGCTCAAGAGTACCCTGACTTTCTCCGTTACTTACTTATTTCCCCTGATGCCGAAATCTTGTGCAGGGCATAACTCCCACTCTGTTTCAGGTAACTTGATAATTTTTGGTAGGGGCATATATCAGGTCATGAAGGTGTGTAGCATGCAAAAAGGACAACTTTTACTCTGTTGATTTTTTACCCCAATAAACATACAGCAAGTTCCTTTACCTTTACAAGGCATTTATATTTGCTATTATTTCTGAATATGTACACTCACAAATTAAAGTATTTGCAAATATTGTGTATCCTGTACAAATTATCACATCAGAAGTAATTATTAGATGATTTTGACAAAAATAAAAAAAAAAATTAAAGAACATGCAAAAATAAAATCATTCGCAGTACATCTATTTTTGTTTTCACTTATTATTTTGGTCAAGTCGTACTATCTTTGCATGCCCTGCGCCGTCCGACTGAAGACCAGGAGGTCGCGGGTTCAACCCCCGCCGAGGTCGGCAACATTCTTTTGTGGAGACTGATCGTGAAATATTTTTTACGGTCATTCTCTCCCTTCCGCTGATTCAAGAAGGGCAGTTGTCAGTTTCTGTCGAAAGAATGCGTACAATACTGGTTAACCGCTTAGAGGACTAAGCCTGCCCAATAAACGTGTGGTTAGGTAAACTGACCGCGCTTGACATGACCCGATTGGGTTGACTGGGCCGTAAAACCTCAACACAAACAAACTATCTTTGCATCTTTTACTTTGCTCTCATTCAATATATCCATGATATCGATTGAAATACACTAAATTTAGAAATGGCGGTTTGGTCGGGGGATTTTCCATCTCTGATGATGACTATTTTTTACAGCGCAGTCAGATTTGTGTCCTAGTTGCTGTGACAATACTGGAAGAATGTTGCATGGCATCTGCAGATATGTAATGGCTGTTTTAGTCAGGTGAGCAAAATGTGGGTCTCTTGTTTTATTTCAGTTGCTTTATCTTTTTAATTTCTTATGAAGGGACCTATTGAAGGCACAGCCAGAGCTCGTGTAGGAACAAAAGCACCTGGTATCATTCCCAGAATATCTGTGAGAGAACCCATGCAGACGGGAATAAAAGCTGTTGACAGTTTAGTACCCATTGGCAGAGGACAGAGAGAACTCATTATTGGAGACAGACAGACAGGGTAAAACAACTGTTTAGACGGTACAAATTTCTGGCCTCTCATTTGGATAAATTAGTGACCTTGTCAGTTTCACATTAAAGTAGGTAAACTATTCAGGTGTATAGAATTAAGCTAAGCCAGTTATTGACCCAGTTATTATGCCCCCAACTTCAAAGAAGTTGGAGGGGCATATTGCTTCTGGGTTGTTCGTCCGTCCGTCCGTCCATCCGTCCGTCCGTCCGTTCGTCACGCTTTTTGATGCATAGCATAACTTTAAAACCGTGAATGCTACTGTTTTGAAATTTCATATATGGATTCCTCATGAAAAAATAGCTGACACGTATTTTTTTTCTTGACAGGATTATGCCCCTTTTCTGAGTTATGGCCCTTTGATAAAATATGGATGCAATCTTGTCAGCAAAATATCTCAAAAACTATTAAAGCTAGAGCCTTGAAACTTGATGAGTAGACTGGTAGTGATGAGTAGACAACCTGATTAACTTTTGAAGAAATTTTGAAAAATACTTCTTGAGTTATGGCCCTTTGTAATTTTGGGCAATTTTACCTTGTCAGCAAAATATCTCAAAAACTGTTAGAGCTAGAGCCTTGAAACTTAGTAAATGGATTTGTAGTGATGAGTAGATGACCTGATTAACTTTTGAAGAAATTCTGAAAAATACTTCATGAGTTATGGCCCTTTGTAATTTTGGGCATTTTTATCTTGTCAGCAAAATATCTCAAAAACCGTTGGAGCTAGAGCCTTGAAACTTAATGAATAGACTGGTAGTGATGAGTAGACAACCTGATTAACTTTTGAAGAAATTTTGAAAAATGCCTTTTGAGTTATGGCCCTTTGTAATTTTGGGCATTTTTATCTTGTCAGCAAAATATCTCAAAAACTGTTAGAGCTTGAGCCTTGAAACTTAGTAAATGGATTTGTAGTGATGTGTAGATGACCTGATTAACTTTTGAAGAAATTCTGAAAATGACTTCATGAGTTATGGCCCTTTGTAATTTAGGGCATTTTTAACTTGTCAGCAAAACATCTCAAAAACTATTGAAGCTAGAGCCTTGAAACTTGATGAATAGACTGGTAGTGATGAGTAGACAACCTGATAAACTTTTGAAGAAATTTTGAAATATACTTCTTGAGTTATGCCCCTTTGTAATTTTGGGCATTTTTATATTGTCAGCAAAATATCTCAAAAACTGTTAGAGCTAGAGCCTTGAAACTTAGTAAATGGATTTGTAGTGATGAGTAGATGACCTGATTAATTTTTGAAGAAATTCTGAAAAATACTTCATGAGTTATGGCCCTTTGTAATTTTGGGCAATTTTACCTTGTCAGCAAAATATCTCAAAAACTGTTGGAACTAGAGCCTTGACACTTGATGAATAGACTGGTAGTGATGAGTAGACAACCTGATTAACTTTTGAAGAAATTTTGAAATATACTTCTTGAGTTATGCCCCTTTGTTATTTTGGGCATTTTTATCTTGTCAGCAAAATATCTCAAAAACTATTAGAGCTAGAGACTTGAAACTTGGTGAATTGATTGGTAATGATGAGTAGATGACCTGATTAATTTTTTTGTAAATTCTGAAAAATATTTCATAAGTAATGGCCCTTTGTAAATTTGGGCATGTTTCCCTTGTGAACAAAATATCTCAAAAACTATTGAAGCTGGAGCCTTGAAACTTGATGAATAGATTGGTAGCGATGAGTAGATGACCTGATTATGCCCCCAGTTTCGAATGAAATTGATGGGGCATATTATTTTGCCTTCATTTGTCCATCCGACTGTTTGTCCGTTCATCAAGCTTTTTTTGTGCATGCCATATCTTAAGAACCCTGCACGCTAGGGTTTTGAAATTTTATATTTGGGTTCCCAATGAAAAAATAGCCGACCCGTATTTTGTTTCTTGTCTAGCATGTTTATTTAAAGTTATGCCCCTTTGAAAAAAATCAGAATTAAATCTTGTGAGCAAGATATCTTGAAAAGTATTTAAGCTGGGTTCTTGAAATTCGATACAGTGAGTGGGAATGATGTGTACATTACCCGATTATATTTTGAGAGAATTCCATGAAAATATTGATAAAGTTACGGCCCTTTGCAGTTCTGCTCATTTTGACCTTGTCAGCAAGATTTCTCGAAAAGCACTTAAGCTAGGGTCTTGAAATATTATATGCTGATTGGGGATGATGTGGAGATTACCTGGTTTGTTTTTTAGGGAATTCCATGAAAAATTGATGTAGTTATGGCCCTTTGTAGTTCTAAGCATTTTGACTTTTTCAGCAAGATATCTCAAAAAGTATTTAAGCTAGAGCCATGATATTTGGTATACTGATTGGGATTGAGGAGGAGATCACCTGAATAAATTTTGAACCAATTAAATGAAATGTTGGAGTTATGGCCCTTCGCAATTTCGGGCCATTTAATGTCGTTGCTTTATTGTGTATAGCATAAGTTTAGAACCATGTATGCTAATGTTTTGAAATTTCATGTTTTGATTCCTCATGAAAAAATAGGTGATCCGTATTTTTTTCTTATCCCAATCATCTTCTATTTTAGAGTTATTATGCCCCCAACTTCAAAGAAGTTGGAGGGGCATATTGCTTCTGGGTTGTTCGTCCGTCCGTCCGTCCGTCCGTCCGTCCGTCCGTCCGTCCGTCCGTCCGTCCGTCCGTCCGTCCGTCCGTCCGTCCGTCCGTCCGTCCGTCCGTCCGTCCGTCCGTCCGTCCGTCCGTCCGTCCGTCCGTCCGTCCGTCCGTCCGTCCGTCCGTCCGTCCGTCCGTCCGTCCGTCCGTCCGTCCGTCCGTCCGTCCGTCCGTCCGTCCGTCCGTCCGTCCGTCCGTCCGTCCGTCCGTCCGTCCGTCCGTCCGTCCGTCCGTCCGTCCGTCCGTCCGTCCGTCCGTTCGTCACGCTTTTTGATGCATAGCATAACTTTAAAACCGTGAATGCTACTGTTTTAAAATTTCATATATGAATTCCTCATGAAAAAATAGCTGACATGTATTTTTTTTCTTGATAGGATTATGCCCCTTTTCTGAGTTATGGCCCTTTGAAAAAATATGGATGCAATCTTGTCAGCAAAATATCTCAAAAACTATTAAAGCTAGAGCCTTGAAACTTAATGAATAGACTGGTAGTGATGAGTAGACAACCTGATTAACTTTTGAAGAAATTTTGAAAAATACTTCTTGAGTTATGGCCCTTTGTAATTTTGGGCAATTTTACCTTGTCAGCAAAATATCTCAAAAACTGTTAGAGCTAGAGCCTTGAAACTTAGTAAATGGATTTGTAGTGATGAGTAGATGACCTGATTAACTTTTGAAGAAATTCTGAAAAATACTTCATGAGTTATGGCCCTTTGTAATTTTGGGCATTTTTATCTTGTCAGCAAAATATCTCAAAAACCGTTGGAGCTAGAGCCTTGAAACTTAATGAATAGACTGGTAGTGATGAGTAGACAACCTGATTAACTTTTGAAGAAATTTTGAAAAATGCCTTTTGAGTTATGGCCCTTAGTAATTTTGGGCATTTTTACCTTGTCAGCAAAATATCTCAAAAAAACTGTTAGAGCTTGAGCCTTGAAACTTAGTAAATGGATTTGTAGTGATGTGTAGATGACCTGATTAACTTTTGAAGAAATTCTGAAAAACACTTCATGAGTTATGGCCCTTTGTAATTTAGGGCATTTTTAACTTGTCAGCAAAATATCTCAAAAACTATTGAAGCTAGAGCCTTGAAACTTGATGAATAGACTGGTAGTGATGAGTAGACAACCTGATAAACTTTTGAAGAAATTTTGAAATATACTTCTTGATTTATGCCCCTTTGTAATTTTAGGCATTTTTATCTTGTCAGCAAAATATCTCAAAAACTGTTAGAGCTAGAGCCTTGAAACTTAGTAAATGGATTTGTAGTGATAAGTAGATGACCTGATTAATTTTTGAAGAAATTCTGAAAAATACTTCATGAGTTATGGCCCTTTGTAATTTTGGGCAATTTTACCTTGTCAGCAAAATATCTCAAAAATTGTTGGAACTAGAGCCTTGACACTTGATGAATAGACTGGTAGTGATGAGTAGACAACCTGATTAACTTTTGAAGAAATTTTGAAATATACTTCTTGAGTTATGCCCCTTTGTTATGTTGGGCATTTTTATCTTGTCAGCAAAATATCTCAAAAACTATTAGAGCTAGAGACTTGAAACTTGGTGAATTGATTGGTAATGATGAGTAGATGACCTGATTAATTTTTTTGTAAATTCTGAAAAATATTTCATAAGTAATGGCCCTTTGTAAATTTGGGCATGTTTCCCTTGTGAACAAAATATCTCAAAAACTATTGCAGCTGGAGTCTTGAAACTTGATGAATAGATTGGTAGTGATGAGTAGATGACCTGATTATGCCCCCAGTTTCGAATGAAATTGATGGGGCATATTATTTTGCCTTCATTTGTCCATCCGACTGTTTGTCCGTTCATCAAGCTTTTTTTGTGCATGCCATATCTAAAGAACCCTGCACGCTAGGGTTTTGAAATTTTATATTTGGGTTCCCAATGAAAAAATAGCCGACCCGTATTTTGTTTCTTGTCTAGCATGTTTATTTAAAGTTATGCTCCTTTGAAAAAAATCAGAATTAAATCTTGTGAGCAAGATGTCTTGAAAAGTATTTAAGCTGGGTTCTTGAAATTCAATACAGTGAGTGGGAATGATGTGTACATTACCCGATTATATTTTGAGAGAATTCCATGAAAATATTGATAAAGTTATGGCCCTTTGCAGTTCTGCTCATTTTGACCTTGTCAGCAAGATTTCTCGAAAAGCACTTAAGCTAGGGTCTTGAAATATTATATGCTGATTGGGGATGATGTGGAGATTACCTGGTTTGTTTTTTAGGGAATTCCATGAAAAATTGATGTAGTTATGGCCCTTTGTAGTTCTAGGCATTTTGACTTTTTCAGCAAGATATCTCAAAAAGTTTTTAAGCTAGAGCCATGATATTTGGTATACTGATTGGGATTGAGGAGGAGATCACCTGAATAAATTTTGAACCAATTAAATGAAATGTTGGAGTTATGGCCCTTTGCAATTTCGGGCCATTTAATGTCGTTGCTTTATTGTGTATAGCATAAGTTTAGAACCATGTATGCTAATGTTTTGAAATTTCATGTTTTGATTCCTCATGAAAAAATAGGTGATCCGTATTTTTTTCTTATCCCAATCATCTCCTATTTTAGAGTTATTTCCCTTTGATAAAATAACATTGAAATCATATATTTGTACTGTTGTTACCGTCATGGCAAAGCAGTGTTGGAGTCAAACAGTGTTAGAGTCAGGCAGTTGGGGGCATAGTGTTTTACAAACACCAGCTCTAGTTTCCCTTTGATAAAATAACATTGAAATCATATATTTGTACTGTTGTTACCGTCATGGCTAAGCAGTGTTGGAGTCAAACAGTGTTAGAGTCAGGCAGTTGGGGGCATAGTGTTTTACAAACACCAGCTCTAGTTGACCTTTGTGAACGGATAAAAAAAATGCTGAAAATAAATGCTGAACAAAACATTGATTTGGCATACTTTCTAAGGATCAAGGGCAGCTTTGATAGAGTTTAACTGTATAATACATTAACCTTTAGATAATATGCAATTCTCTTCTGTATTTAAACCTTCCACAGAAAAACTGCAAGTCTTAAAGAGTCTTAAGCCAGAAGGTCCCTTAGGCATTTACCTGTGTGACGTCGCCTTAACCCCTCTTCTGATCACATGTTCAGTTTCTTTTCTGTGGAACAAAGAAAATAAACAGGATTTTTTTACAGGGTGAAAAATCATGTCCCCCACCGTGGGGGGGGGGGGGGGTGGGGGGGGGGGTGGTTTAGTGCAGATCCCGGCGGTGGCGGCGTAGTCTCTTGTCCGCACTCTATCTCCTTATTGAATGGACATACTTTAGCCAAACTTACACAAATATATCATTGGGAGGGGGAAAAATGCTGATTAGATTTTGATGACCTTGACCCCATTTTCAAGGTCACAGGAGAGCTTAGATTGTTGGAAAATGGCTTGTCCGCTTCCTATCTCTTGAAGGAATGAATAGATATTAACCTAACTTGCACATCTATATTGCTGGGACATGTAAAAGAACTGATTATATTTTGGTGACCATGACCCCATTTTCAAGGTCACAGGAGGGCTGAGATTGTTGGAAAATGGCTTATCCGCACCCTATCTCTTATTTTCCCTATATAACTATATAAAGCACTTTAAAAATCTTTTTGTCAGAAACCACTGGACCAATTTCAATATAACTTGGCAGAAATGTTCCTTTGGTGACCCTCTTTCAAGATTCAGTTCACGCCGTCATGATGCATTAAAAACATATGGCCGTTGGGGTGGGGGCAGGGCTAAAAATCTTAGAGCAATGAACTTGGCTGAAACTTCAACAGTAAGAATGCAAATCTGTTTGCTCAGGTGAGTGATATAGGACCATCATGGTCCTCTTATTTTCCTTATTTATCTGTATGGAAAACTTTAAAAATCTTCTTGTCAGAAACCACAGGATATACACAATATAACTTGGCAGAAATATTTCCTTGGTGACCTTCTACCAAGATTGTATAAGCGAATGTGATCCGTCAAAAAACATGGTCCCCAGGGGGCGGGCCTTATTTTCCCTATATATCTATACTGAAAGGAAAAAAAAACGCAGGGTAGAGTTTTTTCCTTCTTATTTTATTCATTTTTTACTGTGTTTACTATAGCCATACACTTTTACAGATTGTCCTGTGAATGTGAACCGCGGGTATACGAGTCTTTGGTCGATGTGCTATCTACCCCTTGTGTGAAATCATTCAACCGTGCACTACACAGTGCATTGCACGGACAATACGGAAAGCCAAAATTTCGTGCAAAACAAGCATGTTTAAACCTTCAGCACAAGATTTCCTCACACCATTTGGTACACTTCAAGGATACACAACGCTCTTAGATTCTTTTACCGATTTTTCTTTTCATTTTTACGCTACTTTGAACTTTTTTTCAATCATGGTACGATTGACTGATGTTCAGAGGGGTAGGGCAATTGCGATGCTGATGCAGGGTCAGAGGCAACAGCAAGTTGCCAATCATTTTGGGGTTAACGTCTCAACAATTGAACGTCTTGTTAGACGTTTAAGGGAGACAGGGCATTTAGGAGACCGACCGCGGTCTGGGCGTCCACGCGTGACGTCGCGACGTCAAGACAGGACAATCCGTCTGGCACATTTGCGGAATCATCATCTCACTGCTACCGAAACTGCCCTTAATACAGTAGGTACGCATAATCGACAAATTTCTCCGAAGACTGTTGGAAGTTGATTGCGTGAGATTGGTCTTCGAGCTCGTCGTCCATACGTTGGTCTGCTTCTGACGCAGGCACGTAGGTTGCGTCGTATGGCGTGGTTGACGGCGCATGCGCCCAGGCTATTTCCGATGAGGCAGTGGAGACGAGTTCTTTTTATGGACGAGTCTAGGTTCACTCACTATCACGCAGATGGTCGACGTCGTGTGTACCGACGTCGCGGAGAACGCTTTGCCGACGCCTGTGTTGTCGAACGGGATCGGTTTTGGGGTGGCTCCGTTATGGTCTGGGGAGGCATTGCTCACGGGATAAAATCACAGTTGATTATTGTTGCGGGCAATATGACCGCAGTAAGGTATAGGGATGAGATCTTGCGTCCTGTTGCAGTCCCGCTTGTGCAACAACGTAATCTGATTCTGCAGCAGGACAATGCCCGACCACATGTTGCCCGAGTTTGTCAGGATTTCCTGGCAAACAATAACATCGCACCACTAGCATGGCCACCGTACAGTCCAGATTTGACCCCAATAGAGCACATGAGGGATGAGCTGGACAGAAGGGTTAGGAAGCGCCGAAATCCCCCCCGCAACTCTCGCACAACTAAGGAATGCGTTGATGGATGAATGGAATAACATCCCGATGCGAACTGTCAATGCTTTGGTTAACTCTATCCAAAGGAGAATTAGGGCAGCAACAGCAGCAAGAGGGGGGCACACCCAATATTGATTTTCAGTTTGATTTTGATTTCAAGATTTGGGGGGTAGCTACCAATGAACTTCAATAACTCGAGACTTGTTGATCACAAACCAATGAAATTTGGAACTTTTGTTCCATACATGTACCGATTTGTAATCATAGTAAAATATTTAACAAACTTTTTCAAACTTGAATGAAATTTAGGAATAAAATTTACCCTGCGTTTCTTTTTCCTTTCAGTATATATAAAAAAACTTTAAAAAGTCTTCTTGTAAGAAACCATTTAAACGATTTCAATATAGTTCGGCAGGAATGTTTCTTCCGTAACCCTCTACCAAGCTTGTTCAAGCAGTCATGATTCGTCAAAAAACATTGCTGCTAGGGGGCGGGGCTTATTTTCCCTATATATCTATATAGAAAACTTTAAAAATGTTCTTGTCAGAAACACTGGACAGAGTTTAATGTAACTTGGCAGGAACTCTGCTTTGGTGACCTACCAAGATTGTTCAAGTGGTCTTGATTGGTCAAAAAATGGCCTCCAGAGGGCAGGGCTTTATTAGCTCACCTGAGCCCAAAATGCTCATGGTGAGCTATTGTGGTCAGTCAATGTCCGTTGTGCGTCGTGCGGCGTCAACAATTGCTTTAAAAGCCTACTCTTCCTACACCCCTGGGCCAATTGACTCAATACTTGGTAGGAAGCATCAGGGTGACCTGTAGATCAAAAATAGCTAAAATCGTGACGATCGGAAATCCAAGATGGCCGCCATCTTGAAAATCTATTTTTCGCTTCTTCTCCTGAACCAAAAGGCCAATTGACTCCAAACTTGCTAGGAAGCATCGGGGTGACTTGTAGATCAACAATAGCTAAAATCATGTCGATCGGAAATCCAAGATGGCCACCATGGCCGCCATCTTGAAAATCTATTTTTCGCTTCTTCTCCTGAACCGAAAGGCCAATTGACTCCAAACTTGCTAGGAAGCATCGGGGTAACTTATAGATAAAAAATAGCTAAAATCGTGCCGATCGGAAATCCAAGATGGCCGCCATGGCCGCCATCTTGAAAATCTACTTTTTGCTTCTTCTCCTGAACCGAAAGGCCAATTGCCTCAAAACTTGCTAGGAAGCATCGGGGTGACTTGTAGATCAAAAATAGCGAAAATTGTGCCGATTGTAAATCCAAGATGGCTGCCATGGCAGCCATCTTGAAAATCTATTTTTTGCTTCTTTTCCTGAACCGTAAGGCCAATTGACTCCAAACTTGCTAGGAAGCATTTGGGTGACTTGTAGATCAAAAATAGCTAAAATCATGCCTATCGGAAATCCAAGATGGCCGCCATGGCAGCCATCTTGAACATCTATTTTTCGCTTCTTCTCCTGAACCCAAAAGCCAATTGACTCCAAACATGGTAGGAAGCATTGGGGTGACTTGTAGATCAAAAATAGCTAAAATTGTTCCGATCGGAAATCCAAGATGGCTGCCTTGGCAGCCATCTTGAAAATCTAGTTTTTGCTTCTTCTCCTGAACCGTAAGGCCAAATGACTCCAAACTTGCTAGGAAGCATTTGGGTGACCTGTAGATCAAAAATAGCTAAAATCATGCCTATCTGAAATCCAAGATGGCCGCCATGGCAGCCATCTTGAACATCTATTTTTCGCTTCTTCTCCTGAACCCAAAAGCCAATTGACTCCAAACATGGTAGGAAGCATTGGGAGACTTGTAGATCAAAAATAGCTAAAATTGTTCCGATCGGAAATCCAAGATGGCTGCCTTAGCAGCCATCTTGAAAATCTAGTTTTTGCTTCTTCTCCTGAACCGAAAGGCCAATTGACTCCAAACTTGCTAGGAAGCATAGGTGTGACATGTATCACATCAAAAATAGCTAAAATTGTGCTGATCATAAATCCAAGATGGCCGCCATGGCGGCCGTCTTGAAAATCTATTTTTCGCTTCTTCTCCATGATCATGCTCCATTGACTGTCATGCCATATATAATATTCTTCTTCAAAATTAAAAACTGCATGAAGGTTGATCTTTTCATTAGCTGCGATGACAGGACTGGAAAAATGTTGCATAACATCTGCATATCTGCAGTGGCTATGTCACTCAGGTGAGTGACCCGTGGCCCGTGGGCCTCTTGTTTTTCCAATATATCTATAAAGAAAAATTAAAAAAATCTTCTTGTCAGAAACCACTTGACTGATTTCATTATTACTTGGCAGGAATGTTCCTATGGTGACCCTCTACCAAGATTGTTCAAGCCGTCTTGAGTGGTCAAAAAGCATGGCCACCAGGGGCTTATTTTCCCTTTATTATACGCCCGTATGAAAAACTGGACGTATTATGCTACGGGGTATGGCATCCATCCGTCCGTCCGTAAACTTTTTCTTTTCCAGCTAACTCCTCCTACAGTTTACATTAGATCAAGCTGAAACTTAGTATATAGTTAGATCATGATGTGGAGCAGCGCATATTATTTCGGGGTTACAGGCCACCAAATGTTTGCAGAGTTATGCCCCTTTGAAAATTTCTGTAAACTTTTCATTTCTGGTTAACTCCTCTTACATTTTAATCTGATCAAGCTGAAACTTCATTTATAGTTAGACCATGATGTGGAGCAGTGCATTTTGTTTTGAGGTTACAGTCCATCAAATATTAGCAGAATTATGCCCCTTTGAAGATTTCTGTAAACTTTTCGTTTCTGGCTAACTCTTCCTACAATTTACATCTGACCAAGCTGAACTCGATTTGTAGTCAGACCATGATGTGGAGCAGCGCATATTGTTTCAAGGTTACAGTCCACCAAATATTAGCAGAGTTATACCTTTGAAAATTTCTATTAATTTTTTGTTTCTGGCTAAATCCTCCTACAATTTACATCCGATCAAGCTGAAACTTCATAAATAGTTACACATGATGATGTGGAGCAGCGCATATTATTTTGAGGTTACAGTGCACCATATATTGGCAGAGTTATGCCCCTTTGAAAATTTCTGTAAACTTTTTGTTGCCGGCTAACTCCTCCTACAGTTTACATCCGATCAAGCTGAAACTTCATAGATAGTTACACAATGATGTGGAGCAGTGCATATTATTTCAAGGTCAGAGTCCACCAAATATTAGCAGAGTTAAACTCCTTTGAAAATTTCTATTAATTTTTTGTTTCTGGCTAAATCCTCCCACAGTTTACATCCGATCAAGCTGAAAGCTTCATAAATAGTTACACGATGATGTGGAGCAGCGCATATTATTTTGAGGTTACAGTGCACCAAATATTTGCAGAGTTATGCGCCTTTGAAAGTTTTTGTAAACTTTTCGCAACATATTGTTTAGAGGTAATAGTGTGCAAAATTTATTTTATAATAGGTATATTTCTTTGCAAATAAGTAAAGTTATGGCCATATGGGAAATGTTGCCATTATTAAATCTTTATAATACATTTATGAAATGATACAGAATTAAGAAGTTTGACTAATATCAAAACTTATAATTCTTTTTGGATTTTTTTTTTTTTTTTTTTAATACTCTTCTGAGTTGGCTCCGTGAAGAACAAATATAAAATCAGTATAAAACAAGTTAAAGGTTTACATTTTTTTTTTGGTTGTTTATTTTTGTATATTTATTTGTATTTTATTGAAGTACAGGAAAAACAAATCAGCCAAAGGCTCATATGAGCTTATAATGTAGCCATGCTTTTGTCGTGTGTCCTCCGTCTGAAAGCACTTCTCCCTAGACGCAGCAAACTTCTCCCTATTTTCCCAGGAGGGGGAAGTCACTTCTCCCTTAATTTCTGACCCTTAGGTTACAGTTCACCAAATAGCAGCAGAGCTACGCCCCAATGAAAATTTTTTAATTTTTTTTTTTGTAATTCCACTTACAGTTTATATGCGGAGCACTGAATTATACAGGAGCCAGTTTATGTGCTACATCTTATTACTTGCCACGGGCGTATAATGCCTATGTCTATATAGAAAACTTTAAAAATCTTGTTGTCAGAAACCTCTTGACCAATTTCAATTTAATTTGGCAGGAATGTTCCTATGATGACTCTCTACCAAGTTTGTTCAAGCTGTCATGATTTGTCAAAAAACATGGCTGCTAAGGGGCTGGCTTATTTTGTGGCTATATCTATATTAAAGCACATTAAAAATCTTTTTGTCAGAAACCCAATGGACCGATTTCAATATAATTTGCAGAAGTGTTCACTTGGTGACCCTCTATCAAGATTGTTCAAGCCATTATGATTCGTCAAAAAACATGTCCACTAGGGAGCGGGACTTATTTTCCCTATATATCTATATAAAGCACTTCAAAAATCTTTTTTTTTCAGAAACCACAGGACTGATTTCAGTATTACTTGGCAGAAATGTTCCCTTGGTGACCCTCTAACCTTTTGTAGAAACCACTGGACCGATTTAAATATAACTTGGCAGAAATGTTCCCTTGACCCTCTATCAAGATTGTTCAAGGCATTATGATTTGTCATAAAACATGGCCGCTATAGGGCAGGGTTTATTTTCTCTTTATGTTTATATAAAGCACTTTAGAAATATTTTTTTCAGAAACCACTGGACAGATTTCAATATAACTTGGTAGAAATGTTCCCTTGGTGACCTTCTATCAAGATTCATTTCAAGCTGTCATGATGTGTTAAAAAACATGGCCACTAGGGGGCAGGGCTATAAAATTCATTTAAAAACCTTAGAGCAGTGCAAATCTGTTTGCTCAGGTGAGCGATATAGGACCATCATGGTCCTCTTGTCTCCAGAAAATTTCTTAATTTCTTAATATGTTCCTTTATCATTCCTTTCACAGATGATATGTTTTCTTTCCATTTTTAGCTCGCCTGTCACGTATTGACAATGTGAGCTTTTGTAATCACATTTTGTCCGTCGTCCATCGTGTGTCAATCCATGCATCTCTCCGTCTGTAAACAATTTCTTCAAAAGACATGATCTCCTCCTAAACCACCAATTGGATTTTGGCCAAACTTCACAGGAATGATCCATGGTTGGTTCTCTTTCAAAGTTGTTCAAATGGTTCTGGTTCATTGCACATCTAGGTCACAGGAACTAAAAATAGATTTTTTAACTGAAAACTTAAAAAATCTTCTTGTATGACACCGGAAGGCCCAGGTCTTCGATATTTCGTATGTAGCTTCATCTAGTGGACCTCTACCAAAATTATTCAAATTATAGTCCTGGGGTCAAAAAAAGCCCCGAGCCGGGACTCACTTGTTTTACATAGACCCATATACTGTAGGGAAAGCTCGCCTGTCACGTATTGACAATGTGAGCTTTTGTAATCACATTTTGTCAGTCGTCCATCGTGTGTCAATCCATGGGTCTCTCCGTCTGTAAACAATTTCTTCAAAAGACATGATCTCCTCCTAAACCACCAATTGGATTTTGGCCAAACTTCACAGGAATGATCCTTGGTTGGTTCTCTTTCAAAGTTGTTCATATGGTTCTGGTTCTTTGCACATCCAGGTCACAGGAGCTAAAAATAGATTTTTTAACTGAAAACTTAAAAAATCTTCTTGTCTGACACCGGAAGGCCCAGGTCTTTGATATTTCGTATGTAGCTATATCTAGTGGCTTTACCAAAGTTGTTCAAATAGTCCTGGGGTAAAAAATGACCCCGTGCCGGGGGCCAACATGTTTTACATAGACTTCCGTCTGACTGGAGACCAGGAGGTCATGGGTTCAACCCGTGCCGAGGTCGGCAACATTCTTTCGTGGAGATTGATCATGAAATATTGTCTACGGTCATTCTCTCCCTTCCGCTGATTCAAGAAGGGCAGTTGTCAGTTTCTGGCGAAAGAATGTGCAAAATACTGGTTAACTGCTTGGAGGACTAAGCCTGCCCAGTAAATGTGTGGCTAGGTAAACTGACCGGGCTCGACAAGACCCCATTGGATTGACTGGGACGTAAAGCCTCAACGCAAAACATTTACATATAGACTTATACAGAGAAAACCTTTAAAAATCTTCTTATCTGAAACCGGAAGGCCTGGGTCTTTGATAGGAGGGTCCTGCAAAAAGTTTTGTCACTGGGTTCAGATTACTTCAGTGCTATGTTTTATCAAACATATTTTTATTACAAACCTTCAAAGTATTCCCCCTTTACTGAAACACATTTTTATAATCTTTTTACCCAGTCGTGAAAAGCAGATAAATAGTTTTCTTTTGGTATCTATTGGAGACACTGATAAATAGTGCTGCCAAGAGAAGTTCTAGACGTATACTTATTTCCAGAAAGCATTTTCTTAAGCCTTGGAAATAAAAAGAAGTCACAGGGACTCAGGTCAGGCGAATAAGGTGGATGGTATAAAACTTCCACCTATTCAGATGCCAAAAAAGACTTAACAACCTCACACTTATGAGAGGAGGCGTTGTCATGTAAAAGGTGGACTCCTGACTATCCTTTGCTTGGTCGTTTCTAATTGTAAAACTCGTTCACTTTCTTCAGTACAGAATTCTTGTAGAATCGGCCAGTGACTATATGACCAGATGGACAAGGCACTTGAATGACTGGCCCACTTGAATTAAAGAAAATTGCGTACAACATCTTTTTCGAACTTATGTTTCTCTTGGCAATACATGGGCGTTTTTTTATCTTTTCGCTTCCATTGCTTATTATCAGCCCTTCTTTGTGGCTCAAACATATGCACCCAGGTTTCATCACCTCATTCACCTGTTAGCAAGTTAGAAATAACCCGACTATTACAGCCTTTGTATGTTTTCAAAAGTTCCCGGGCACATTTAAGGCATTTTGTCTTTTGCTCCTCAGTGAGCAAATGAGGTACCGACCAGAAGACTGAAATTTGTAGCTATATTAAATGCCGCATTAGGCTTAATACAGGGTGGCCACGCACTCTGGAAAACAGGGAAAACAGGGAAAAAGGTGAAAAAAAATTCCCTGCAGGGAAAAATCAGGGAATTTGAAATTTTGCTGAAAATCAGGGAAAAATCAGGGAATTTCAAAAAATCTTATCTTTGTAAGGTCAAAATATTCAAATTTTATAGCTGTTCAGATGTGGCTACTGGTGGTTTCTTTCTGCCATATGCACTTGTTTTCTTAGTAAAGTGTTATTTAGAGAATATAGCATCACTGCTTCAGTGTTCTGCATATTAGCATGTTACATGAGGAACCCATTTGGTCATTTTAATTTTTTCAATGGGTCAGCACACACGAAGCTTGTAGACAAAATGACAAAACTTGTAAGCCTACAATAAAAAATTGTTTGTTTGCAATTGCCAACCTACCCACACATTTTGCTCCTACTCAAATTATTATTTTGCTTTTCCAGAACAAGTTTTCTTTCTTCATGGCTGTATCATTAAAAAGCTAATATAAAGCAGGATTTGCTTTAAACTGACATATGAGTATGTGTATTGCTAATTACTGTTGCATAATCAATTGATATCAAGACTTGTTCCCAATTTGAAAATTCTAGTCTTCATACCCACCCCTTGAACACATGAAAAAAGAAAATCCCAACCTTTCTATCCATTCCTTGAACACCTGAATAGGTAATTGCAAACAAGCAATTTTTAAGAATGGCCTTAGACAGTCTACCATGTAACCAAAAAAAAAAAAAAGAACAAAAACTCCTACTGTTTTAATAAATTGGAGGTGAAGGTGTGGCTATAAGGGGAGGTTGGAGGCCATATATTTTACCAGTTTTGATTTTGACTACCATGAAAGTAAATTAGCACATGTACATCATATTTTAGATAAATTTTCATTTAATTAAGAATATTGTGGCAGCATTGTGTATAAACATATCACTTGACAGCATTTGAATCAGTATATGACTTCTAAAAGTAGGGGCCATTGCAATAATATTAAGGTTTTTAATCAGGGAAAATCAAATCAGATCAGGGAAAAATCAGGGAATTTGATTGCTAAAAATGTGTGGCCACCCTGTAATATAGATTCAAAGCAGATATTTAATGAATTGTGTGGTATATATGGACCTCAGACCATTTCAATGCACACAGTTTTTAGGTTGGTTAAAGCTTTTAAAATGGGAAACTTTCTGTTGAAGATGATAACCGTCCTGGAAGGCCTAAAACCTCTGTTACCAAGGCTAACATCGCTGCTGTAAAGATTGTGGTCGAACAGGATGCGTGATTGTCAAAGATATAGCTAGTTGTACAGGCATATCAGAAGGCAGTGTGCAAACAATTCTGAAAAAGCGCTTGGACCTGAGAAAGGTTTACGCTAGGTGCATGTTCCAATGTAACAAGTAAATTGGTCATTGTATATGACTGCATCTATTTCAATTCGAAATAACTCGGTCAGTTGGAAAGCTATTTGCACGAAATAAACGGGTATTGTTAGCTATTCAACACACCATTCAAGTGCAGTGAAGCATTTTAAAATATACCTGGGATAAAACTAAGGAAGCCTGTTAGTGACAGAACTTTTTGCACGACCCTCGTATTTGGTACATAGCTTCACCTAGTGGACCTCTGCCAAGATTGTTCAGATTATAGCCCTGGGGCAAAAAATGGCCCCACCCCGTGGCCGACAAATTTTACACACACTTACTTATATTGGAAAAAACTTAAAAAATCTTGTCTGAAAGTGCAAGGCCTAGGCCTTTGATATTTGGTATATAACATTGCCTAGAGGTCCTTTGACATTCATGCTCCTGTTTTGAAAAGAGGCCCTGAACAGAGTTGGGGTGGTGGTGGTGTTGGGGTGGGGGGGTCACTTGTTTTACATAAAGCAAAAAGCCATTTGCAATGATTAGGCCTAGGACTATCAAACTAATAGGGAGGATGGACCTGGAGAGTAGATGACCTTTAAAGGGGAACGCAACCTTAAAAGGTATTGTGCTTTAAAGTAAAGAACTTTACAAACAATGAATTTTGACACCAGTTTGATCAAAATCGGTAGAAAATTAAGTAAGTTATAGACAGTTGAATATTTTAACATTGGTTGAATGGGCACTACTATTTTGAATATTTAATGAGGTTTCTTTAAATGTCAAAATTCGTTTCATAAAAGTAGTTATTCTAATAAAGTTGGTTTGGGTAATGATTGCTTGTCACTAGAATTAACAGATTGTGAAAAATCCATAGCAAAATTATTCTTAAAAAACCCTTTATAATTTGGTTTGCATATTTAATTTGGGCTATGTGACGTCACAAAGCCTATAATATGGCAGCATCCATGACAGCCATTTTAAATATATTCAAACCACCATAACTTCCTTATTTCTAGGCCGATTTTTGAAAACACTTGCATTTATTTTCCTTATTTCTAGGCCGATTTTGAAAACCCTTGCATCAAAATACAGGCTTGTTAGGCACTTACGTAACTACAAGATATACTTACAACTTATATTGCATTCTCCTTTAAGTCGAAGGTCAAGGTCACCGTGACCTTTAGTACCAAAAAAGCTTATAATTCTGCAATGCTTACGGTTAGGACCCTCAAACTTAGTAGAGATGTTGGTCCTCACCAGTAGATGATCCTGAGGGCAAAGGTCAAGGCCACCAGGACTTTTAGTACTAAAAAGCTTGATAACTTGGCAATGCTTGGGGATAGGACCCACAAACTTAGAAGGGATGTTGGTCCTCACCAGTAGATGACACTGCTGGCAAAGTTCATGGTCATGGTCACCATGACCTGTAGTACTAAAAAGCTTATAATTCGGCAGTGCTTGAGGGTAGAACACTTGACCTTAGACTGGATGTTGGTCTTGACCAAGGGATGACCCTAATGGCAAAGGTCAAGGTCACATTGACAAAAAGAAACTTATAACTCGGCAATGTTTGGGGCCAGGACCCTCAAACATCGTAGGGACTTTTCTTCTGACCAGAAGATGACCCTGAGGGCAAAGGTCTTGGTCAAGGTCACCATGACCTTTAGAACCGGATCTCTGTTCGCAATGCTATGTATAACATGATTCAGGTGAGCCATATAGTGCCAGCATGGCCCTCTTGTTCGTTTTTCGCAAGGCCTGCTATCCTTGTAGCAGGTAAGGGTAGAAGGGGAATGTTTTTATTTCTTCTGTTTCTTCACTTTCACTTTTGTTCCTCTTTCTTCTTTCTTCCCTGTCCTCTCTTTCATCTCTTCTACTATCTCTTCTATCTCTTTTCTCCCTTTCTCTGGGAGACGACACAAAATGACCCACAAGGGTTGATGTGTCGTTAAACCCCAACACAATCAATCAATGTTCATTTTTCGATCTTGTGATTTATCATCGCCGTCACCAGTGTTATGTGTTTTCGCGACTGTTGATGCCTACCATTACAGTATTGTGTGGTCATCTCTATTCCTTATGGGAGAACCATAATAATTATTTTTATTCTTGTTTTAGGTATTCTTTGTGTATATGTGTTAGAAGTGACTGGTTCATGAGCAAATAGGGGGTGGTCGGGTGGTGCGAAGGTGCTGTGTATCTTACATCACTGGGGCGTCCAACTGATATTGGCTTACAGTTGGGCAAGGCCTGCTATCCTTGTAGTGGGTAAGGGTAGAGGGGGAATGTTTTTATTTCTTCTGTTTCTTCACTTTCATTCCTGTTCCTCTTTCTTCCCTGTCCCTCTCATTCATCTCCTCTACTCTCTCTTCTATCTCTTTTCTCCCTTTCTCTGGGAGACGACACAAAATGACCCTCAAGGGTTGACGTGTCGTTAAACCCCAACACAATCAAATCATGAGCAAATAAGAATATTATACTGCTCTAGACTATGAGACAAACTTCGTCGGAGAGAAAATGTCAACTCGGGTTTTCCTGAAGACATTTCGACAAGTGTATGGGATCACCACCCCACATGGCTGTACTGCAGGGGGTAGGCCCCATTTTGGTGGCTGTTCTAAGAATGGGCATATTCGTAGCATGTCCACCAGGTACCAGGGGCACCGGTCAATCAGTCAACGGGCACCAATCACTAGGAACCAGTCACCAGTCATCCAGGCACTGGTCATTGACTGGTGAACACACCAGGCACCAGTCACTGGTGCCTGAGCTCGGAGCAATCTATTACGAATGAGCCTTCGAACTCAGTATTACATTAAAGTCTGTTTAATATGAATGTTCTTTGAACATCTTGCATGATTCTTCTGAGAACACATTTCTGACATTTCTATTCAGCCACAAGATCACATGTTCCTTCAACCATAAAGATGGTGCGGGGCTGACGGGTTGATATTTAATGTTGATTTGTCAAAAGCCTTATCAGATCTGACAGGACAAAAAGCTGGGGAATTTATACTGGCATCTATGGTACATGCTACTCAGGTTTAAGAAAACTGGCTCAGTTAGTAGAGGGACCACTTTGTGATGGGAATTTGCAGGTTTGATCCCCATCTGAATATATATTATGATACCGTTTCATGATCATAAATATACCAAAGAAAAGAAGAAGAAAATCGGTTGCTTCTTTTCTTATAAAATGTATTGATTTCTTTGTCTGTCTGCTTCTGCCGGGAGAGAACAAAGAAATTGAAGAAGAAGAAGAAGAAGATGAGTAAACACCTAACTATATCTTCCATTCTTTATATTATTTAGGTCAAAGTATGGAGCTCATCCCTTGCAGTAAAGCCATATGGGGTGGGGAGCCATCATAAAGAATTGTTTCTTTCGATGCGTATTTAAGAGGAACAGATCTATAATCTTTTAAGTATTGTCCGATGTTCGATGACAATACTAAATTCTGGGAATTTTCTCAAGATGTCTTCCTTATATTATTTAGGTCAAAAGTATGGAGCTTACCCCTTGCAGTAAAGCCTGATGGGGTGGGATCCATCATAAAGAACTGACCTCTTTCAATACATATTCTAACACCCCTGCACATGTTGTTCCTTCTTTGTCTTTACATTTCTAGCCGTGCTTTAAGGTATTTGAGCATAGGAATTTCGCCTCGTGCTATCAATGGGAAACCAATCATATTATTGTGGGGAAAGTTGCGCCCCTGGTAACTATGGGCTAGCTTACAATATTGGCCAAACATTCATATACATAATAAATAATATTATGTATGAAGACAGAAAATGATCTATGAGCATCGTGCTCAAATGGGTACAACCGAAACTCAACTGTGCTTTATCTGTGCATTTGAGCACGGTTCGGAATAATTTATTTCTTAATTTAAGAGGAACAGATCTATAATCTTTTAACTACTGTCCGATGTTCGATGACAATACTAAATTCTGGCATTTCCTCAAATGTTAATGTTGTTTTTATTATTCGTTGATTTCAGAAGTTTGTTTGTAACTGATAGATGTGGGTGGTTGGGTGTGGCGAAGGTGTCGTGTATCTTACGTCACCTGGGTGTCTAACTGAATTGGCTTACAGTTGTGCAAGGCCTGCTATCCTTGTAGCAGGTAAGGGTAAAGAGGGAATGTTTTTATTTCTTCTGTTTCTTCACTTTAATTCCTGTTTCTTTTCCTTTTCCCTCTCTTTCATCTCCTCTACTACAGTGGAACCTCGATAATTCAAAGTCCAAGGGACCAAACAGTTTTGTTTGAATAATTGAGACTTTGAATAATTGAGGGTTAAAATGCATACATATATTTCAGTTGGGACTTCAAATGATTTTGAATTATTGAGAATTTTGAATTATTGGAGTTTGAATTATCGAGGTTCTACTGTATCTCTTCTATCTCTTTTCTCCCTTTCTCTGGGAGACGACACAAAATGACCCACAAGGGTTGAAGTGTCGTTAAGCCCCAACTCAATCAATCGTAACTGATAGTTCTGATTCAATGACAGTTATGAATATCTAGGATTCTGAGGCTCATTTGATAATGACTGCACAGAACTCCATTGATATAATTGGCTACCCGGTGTTCAATACCAATCGTTGCTGTTTGATGACCGGTACCCAGTGAATTGACTGGTGTCTTGTGCCCAGTGGTTGCCCGGTGCCTGGTAGCCTGTTGCCCGGTGAAATTTTTTGCCTGGTGCCTGGTTGCCCAATGCCCGGTTGTCTGGTGCCTAGTTGCCCGGTGCCTGGTCGCCCAGTGCCTGGTCGCCCCGTGCATGGGTGCCTGGTGAAGCTGATTGGTGAAGAGTGCCCGGTGACTGGTGCCTGGTAAGTCTAAGGGTGCACACACCCATACAGATGCCACCTAGATGGGTCTTATCCCCGGCAGTAAAGCCCTGTGGGGTGGTGCTCCCATCAAGAAAAGAGTCTTTAGATCTGTCTGATTGGACAACTTTCTTTTCTTGTCAGCTTCTTTTTCATAGTAGATCTCGCAGAATAAAGTCTTCATAGTCTGCAAGATACCAATTCTAGTCCAGTTACTACAGATCAAATCAGTAGATAACCTGGAACAAAAAGAACAAAGTAATTATTTTGAAAGATTATGCACGACTTTCAAACTGAACACAACGATCTTGACAATCAATAAGAAAGTCGCGAAAACATATGACCTAAATTTATGATCAAATATAACAAGACTTTGAAAATCGATTTAATGAAAATAACAGAATCTTCTGTGAAAGGAGTGATAAAGGAACATCAGAAAACAGGAACTAAGAAAATAAACCGGAGAAAAGAAAGGAAAATTAGATTTTTTTTCACCAGGTAAAAAATCCTGTTTATTTTCGTTGTTCCATAGAAAAGAAACTGACACGTGATCAAAAGAGCAGGAAGAGTGACGTCACACAGGTAACTGCTTAAGGAACTTCTGGATTAAGACTCTTTAAGACGACTAAATTGTCGTTTTTTCTGTGGAAGGTTTGAAATACAGAATAGAATAGCGCATTATCTATAGGTTAATGTATTATGCAGTTAAAATGTAACAAGCTGTATGACAAAGAATACTGTATTAAAAACAAAAACTTTATTGCATGAAAGATAAAACTTCTACAGTACAAAATTAAAAAAAAAGCTGGCCTCAGTGGCTCAGTTGGATGCGCATCTAACTGGTGATCAGGAGCTTGTGGGTTCAGTCCCCGCCTGGTCAGCAACATTCTTTCGTGGAGATTGATCATGAAGTATTTTCGATCATGAAATATTTTCTACAGTCATTCTCTTCCTTCCGCAAGTGTAAGTTTCTGGTGAAAGAATGTGCACAATACTGGTTTAAAAGTATGGTCAAGTACACTGACCTTGCTCGACATGACCCCATTTGGTTGACTGGGCCGTAAAACCTCAATACAACAAAAAGAACAAAATAAATGTTTTTTTTTTCCTCTGATTTCAGAAAAACTGCCATTGCTATTGATACAATAATTAATCAGAAACGGTTCAATGATGGGGCTGATGAAAAGAAGAAGCTTTACTGTATTTATGTGGCGATAGGACAGAAACGATCCACTGTTGCACAGATTGTCAAGAGGCTCACAGATGCAGGTTGTATTCTAATATTCACTGTTCCTTATCATTATTATACCCTCGGCATATGAAGTATGCCAAAGGGGTATATAGTCTTCGTTGGTTCTGTTTGTCTGTTCGTCCATCCATACTTCCGTCTGCCCGTCCGTGATTGCATCCATTAACCCTTTCTATAACCAAGTTTTACTTTGAAGTTTTTTTATTACTTATAACTCTGCAGCCACTGATGAGAAACTTGTCATATTTGGTTTCTTCCATTCTACATCTATGAACTGGCTCATGCCCCAGGGCGGGGCTAGAGGTCAAAATCTAGGACACTCCAATAAAGTAGTATATTGCAGTTTGTTTATACTAACCACCTCTTAATAAAGAAGGCTGGGCACCAGACATGTTTATCACATCAATATTCAGTGTAATAAGGTCAAGGTCACTGTGACCTTATTTTCATGCTCCAGTGATTTTGCCTTATATTTTAAAGACTAGTTCATGGATTAATGTGATACTTGGAATATTGGTTCTGTGTGACACCACAATTGAAAGCATAACAATGTAGGTCACCTTGACCTATATTTCATGGTCCAGAAATGATGTCTCCCACTACCAAATGTGGAGGGGGGGGGGGAGGGGGGGGTGGCAACATATTGTTTTAGGGACGGGATCCCGTTGGCGTAAAACTTCTTGTCCGCTCTGTAACTTGAATACCCTTTGGAATATTTTGATGATACTTGGTAGAAATGTAGAACAGGACCAGATGTCATGTACAAGAATGACAACTCTGCCTTTCTTACTTTTGGCGTTATCTCCCTTTATAGCTCACCTGAGCTATGCTTAGGATGAGCTATTGTGATCACTTTTCGTCTGTTGTGCGTCCATCCCTCCGTCTGTTAACATTTTCAAACGACTTCTCCTCTGAAGCCGCTGAGCCAATTCTGCTCAAATTTCATATGGAGCCTCCTTAGGTTGGGGGAATGAAAAATTGCTTAAATGGTCGCAGTCCGTTGACCAAGATGGCCGCCATGCCCATATATGGTAAAAACCTTTAAAAATCTTCTTCTCCAGAACCAAGGATGCCTTGGGGCTGTATCTTTGCACAAATCCTTGGGGACGAGAGGTCTACCAAAGTTGCTAAAAAAATTGTTGTACATTGACATTTGATCTTTTTACGGCGAGGTCAAGTTTGCTTCCCTATGCATTTGTATGGGCACCATACATTTATATGGGAAAAATGTTGAGAATTTCAAATGACCTCCTTTGAAGCCTCTGGACCAATGTTGCTCAAATTTCATATGGAGCCTTCTTAGATTGGGGGAACGAAAGATTGCTAAAATGGTTGCGGTCCATTGACCAAGATGGCCGCCATGCCCATATATGGTAAAAACCTTCAAATCTTCTTCTCCAGAACAGAGGAATCCTTGGGGCTGAATCTTTGCACAATCATCAGGGACGGGAGGTCTACCAAAGTTGCTAAAATGATGGTCGTACATTGTTGTTTGACCTTTTTATGGCGAGGTCAAGTTTGCTTCCGTATGCATTTGTGTGGGCCCCGTACATTTGTATGGGAAAAATGTTGAGAATTTCAAACGACTTCTCCTCTGAAGCCTCTGGGCCAATGTTGCTCAAATTTCATGTGGAGCCTCCTTAGGTTGGGGGAACGAAAGATTGCTAAAATGGTCGCAGTCCATTGACCAAGATGGCTGCCATGCCCATATATGGTAAAAACCTTTAAAAATCTTCTTCTCCAGAACCAAATAGGCCCTGGGGCCTTATCTTTGCACAAATCCTCGGGGACAGGAGATCTACCAAAGTTGCTAAAATGATGGTCCTACGTTGACATTTGACCTTTTTTTGGCAAGATCAGATTTGCTTCCTATGCATTTTGTATAGGCACCATATATTTATATGGGAAAAATTTTGAGAATTTCAAACGACTTCTCCTCTGAAGCCTCTGGGCCAATGTTGCTCAAATTTCATGTGGAGCCTTCTTAGATTGGGGGGAACGAAAGATTGCTAAAATGGTTGCCGTCCATTGACCAAGATGGCCGCCATACCCATATATGGTAATAACCTTTAAAACTCTTCTTCTCCAGAACAGAGGATGCCTTGGGGTTAAATCTTTGCACAATCATCAGGGACAGGAGGTCTACCAAAGTTGCTAAAATGATGGTCATACATTGTCGTTTGACCTTTTTACGGCGAGGTCAAGTTTGCTTCCGTATGCATTTGTATGGGCCCCATACATTTGTATGGGAAAAATGTTGAGAATTTCAAACGACTTCACCTCTGAAACCTCTGGGCCAATGTTGCTCAAATTTCATATGGAGCCGCCTTAGGTTGGGGGAACGAAAGATTGCTAAAATGGTCGCAGTCCATTGACCAAGATGGCTGCCATGCCCATATATGTTAAAAACCTTTAAAAATCTTCTTCACCAGATCCTAGGATGCCTTAGGGCTGTATCTTTGCACAAATCCTCAGGGATGAGAGGTCTACCAAAGTTGCTAAAATAATTGTTGTACATTGACATTTGACCTTTTTACGGCGAGGTCAAGTTTGCTTCCCTATGCACTTGTTTGGGCACCATACATTTATATGGGAAAGATGTTGAGAATTTCAAACGACTTCTCCTCTGAAGCCTCTTGGCCAATGTTGCTCAAATTTCATGTGAAGCCTTCTTAGATGGGGGGAATGAAAGATTGCTAAAATGGTTGCAGTCCATTGACCAAGATGGCCGCCATGCCCATATATGGTAAAAACCTTTAAAAATCATCTTCTCCAGAACAGAGGATGCCTTGGGGCTGAATCTTTGTACGAACATCAGGGACGGGAGGTCTACAAAAATTGCTTAAATGATGGTAGTACATTGTCGTTTGACCTTTTTACAGCAAGGTCAAGTTTGCTTACGTATGCATTTGTATGGGCCCTGTACATTTGTGCACAATACTGGTTAACAGCTTAGAGGACTAAGCCTGCCCAGTAAACGTTTGGTTAGGTAAACTGACCGCGCTCGACATATCCCCATTGGGTTGACTGGGCCGTAAAACCTCAACACAAACAATTTACGGCCCAGTCAGCCCAATGGGGTCATGTCGAGCATGGTCAGTTTACAGCCTCCTTAGGTTGGGGGAACAAAAGATTGCTAAAATGGTCACGGTCCATTGACCAAGATGGCTGCCATGCCCATATATGGTAAAAAACTTTAAAAATCATCTTCTCCAGAATGAAATAAGCCCGGGGCCTTATCTTTGCACAAATCCTCGGGGACAGGAGATCTACCGAAATTGCTAAAATGATGGTCCTACGTTGACATTTGACCTTTTTACAGCAAGGTCAAACTTGCTTCCCATGCATTTGTATGGGCACCATACATTTATATGGGAAAAATGTTGAGAATTCATATTTTGGACATCTCCTCTATAATCCAGTTGAATCGAAAGTTGATGATGAGCATCAGGGCACTTACGAGACGAGAATTAGCTAAATGAGCTGATAGAAAATCCAAGATGGCCACCACAGCCGCCATCTTGAAAATCAATTTTCGACATCTCTTCTCAAACCTTAGATCCCTTTGAGCCGAAACTTGCTCTTTAGCAACAGGATGATTTCTGGATCGAAACAAGATAAATTTGTGTCGATCAAAAATCCAAGATGGCCATAATGGTTCTGCTCCATTGAACAAGATGGCCACCGGTGCTACAAATAGAAAATCTTCAAAAGACATCTAGTCCTTGGCCAATGGCCTGATTTCAAAATATTTGCACAGAAGTAGTCCACCAATGGCCCTCAACCAAAATCACTAAAATGGCTCTGCTTGGCTGAACAAAATGGCAACCAGAGCTAAAAATAGAAAAACCTTTAAAAGACATCTCCTCCGCAGCCAGTGTCCTGATTTCAAAGTAATTTCACAGGAGTGTTCCTCTTATGGCCTTTTACCAAAATTGCTAAAAAAGTTCTGCTTGGCTGAACAAAATGGCCACCAAAGCTAAAAATAGAAAAAAACTCTTTAAACATCTCCTCCTTGGGCAGTGGCCTGATTTCAAAATTTCACAGAAATATTCCCCTTTACCAAAATTGCCAAAATGGTTCTGGTCTGCTGAACAAAATGGTCACCAGAGCTAAAAATAGAAAAACCTTTAAACGACATCTCCGTGGCCAGGGGCAAGATTTCAAAATAATTTCACATCAATGTTCCTCTTATGCCCCTTTGCCAAAATTGCTAAAATGGTTCTGCTCTGCTGAACAGAATGGTTGCCAGAGCTAAAAACAGAAAAAGAAAGAACTTTAAAGGACAGGATAAGTAGATGAACCAAATGACCTGAAAAATATCTGAACTTTTTAGTTCACCTGAGCAAAAGCTCAGGGTGAGCTATTGTAATCACCCTCTGTCCGTCGTCTGTCGTCCGTCGTCAACAATTAGTTTGTTAACACTCTAGAGGTCAAAGTTTTGACCCAATCGATGAAACTCGCTCAGAATGTTTGCCTCTATGAAATCTAGGTCAAGTTCGATACTGGATTACTTGGGGTCAAAAACTAGGTCACCAGGTCAAATCAAAGGAAAAACTTAACACTCTAGAGGTCATAATTTTGACCCAATCTTGAGGAAACTTGCTCAAAATGTTTACCTCTATTAAATCTAGGTCAAGTCTGAAACTGGGTCACTTGGGGTCAAAAACTAGGTCACTGGGCCAGATCAGAAGAAAACCTTGTTAACACTCTTGGGGTCACATTTTTTAAGCAATCATCATGATTCTTGATCAATATGTTTGTCTTGATGATTTCTAGGTCAAGTTCGAAACTGGGTCACTTGGGGTCAAAAACTAGGTCACCAGGCCAAATCAGCAGAAAACCTTGTTAACACTCTAGCGGTCACAATTTTCAAGCAATCATCATGAATCTTGCTCAAAATGTTTGTCTTGATGATTTCTAAGTCAGGTTTGAAACTGGAACACCTGGGGTCAAAAACTCAAATCAGCATAAAATCTTATCACTCTAGCACTCTTGATGAGTTCTAGGTCAGGTTCCAAACTGGGTCACTTGGGGTAAAAAACTAGGTCACGGCCAAATCAGCAGAAAACCTTGTTAACACTCTAGCAGTCACATTTTTGAAGCAGTCATCATGAACCTTGCTCAGAATGTTTGTCTTAATGATTTCTAGGTCAAGTTCGAAACTGGGTCACCTGGGGTCAAAAACTTGGTCACCTGGCCAAATCAGCAGAAAATCTTACCGCTCTAGCTGTCACATTTTTGAAGCAATCATCATGACTCTTGCTCAAAATGTTTGTCTTGATGATTTTTAGGTCAAGTTTGAAACTGGGTCACTTGGGGTCAAAAACTAGGTCACTGGGCCAAATCAGCACAAAACTTTGTGAACACCTGGCGGTCACATTTTTTAAGCAATCATCAGGAATCTTGCTCAAAATGTTTGTCTTGATGATTTTTAGGTCAGGTTCGAAACTGGGTCACCTGGGGTCAAAAACTAGGTCACCTGGCCAGATCAGAGGAAAACCTTGTTAACACTCTAGTGGTCACATTTTTCAAGCAATCATCATGAAACTTGCTCAACATGTTTGTCTTGGTGATTTCTAGGTCAGGTTTGTAACTGGGTCACTTGGGGTCAGAAACTAGGTCACCTGGCCAAATCAGCAGAAAACCTTGTAAACACTCTAGTGGTCACATTTTTGAAGCAGTCAGCATGAATCTTGCTCAAAATGTTTGTCTTGATGATTTCTAGGTCAAGTTCGAAACTGGGTCACATGGGGTCAAAAACTAGGTCACCAGGCCAAATCAGCAGAAAACTGTTAACATTCCAGAGGTCACATTTTTTAAATATTCATAAATATTGATCAAAATATTTGTCTTGATGATTTCTAGGTCTAGTTTAAAACTGGGTCACTTGATATCAGAAAGTAGTTACCTGGCCAAATCAAAGGAAAACCTTGTTGATGCTCTAGAGGTCACATTTTTGAAGTGATCATCATGAATCTTGCTCAAAATGTTTGTCTTGATGATTTCAAGGTGATGTATATTTTTCTGTCCAGTGACTTTCTTAAGTTTTTCCTTTTAGGTCAGTTTCTCAGTAATTATTGGTCCTACAGAGTGATATTTGGCACTTGTGAAGTGTTTGTGTTTAGGTCAGTTTCTCAGTAACTATTGCTCCTACAGCCAGTGATACTTAGTACATGCATATATCTTAGCATGGCCTCTTGAGTGCAGTCATCCATATTTGACCTTGACCTTTATTTCACAGTCCATTAGACATGCTACATTGTTAATATAATAATTTTGAACTTTGATCAGAATGTTTGCCTTGATCAGTTCTAGATCAGGTTCTCAGTGCTATGTTGCTTAGGTGAGTGTTACAGGGCCATCATGGCCCTCTTGTTTTTACTTATGGCGTTTAGAAAATTTCAGCATTTTAACCTTGTAAGCAAGATATCTCAAAACCTGTTTAAGCCATTGCCTTGTCATAAGAGTATTGAAAAAATGTTGCATGCCATCTGCATATCTGCAGTGGCAGTTTCACTAAGGTGTGCGAGTTGTGGCCCAAGGCCTCTTGTTTATATTTGACAGTGATTATCCATTGATACGAGGGCAAGTCAATAAGTAACCAGCCTATCCCATTTCCAATTGACCGAGACACCCACGATTTTCATGCCTTGTTTCAATACATGTTTTAGGCCTGAGAGCAAAATTGCACCCTTATCGTGTCATTCACTCATAAGATATTGGATGTCAAACATGGCTAGCGATGCAAAAGCAAGCTTTTTGTCAAAAGTTGAGTACCATGCTGTAATTCCGTACTTGTATTTGAAAGGGAAAATGGGTCAGGAAATACATTGTGAGTTGACCAATGTTTATGGGTCTTCTGCACCATCGTATACACAAGTTAAATTCTGGGTTTGGGAATTCAAACGGGGTAGAACGTCTTTAGAAGATGAAACCAGGTCTGGACGCCCATCAGATGCCACCGATGAAGAAATGTGTAACAAAGTACAAGATCTGGTGTACTCTGATAGGCGAGTTAAGGTGGAAGAAATAGCGAATGCATTACACATTTCACATGGTAGCGTTTCAACAATTTTACATGATCGCTTGGGTATGCGCAAGCTAACAGCCCGTTGGGTCCCAAAATCCCTTAGCGACGAGCAAATGGCAACCAGAGCATCAGTATGCAGCGCATTGTTGAAGTGGTTTAGGTCAAAGGAAGATGATTTCCTTTCACGTCTGGTGACTGTAGATGAGACCTGGGTCCATTATTATGAGCCAGAGAATAAAGCTCAGAGTCGCCAGTGGGTTGGGCCGGGGTCTCCGAGACCAAAGAAGTTCAAAACGCAACCCTCTGCTGGCAAGGTGATGGCAACTGTATTTTAGGACGCACAAGGCGTTATTATGTTGGACTTTCTAGCAAAGAAAAGTACAATAACAGGTGCGTATTATGCAAATTTGCTCGACCAACTGAGAACTGCGATCCGTGAAAAATGCCAAGGTAAACTCTCCAAATGGATTCTGCTCAACAGGACAATGCGAGAGTCCACACTTGCAAAATTGCAATGGATGCTGTTGAGCGGAATGGGTACGAGCTAATACCGCAACCCGCCAATTCTCCGGACTTAGCTCCTAGTGACTATTTTCTATTCCCAAACTTGAAAAAGGATATCCGTGGACCTCATTTCCGGTCCAACGAAGAAGTCGTGGCGGCAGTTGAGGAGTGGGTCGGAGACAAGGACCTTGGCTTCTTCAGTTCTAAGCTGATGGCACTTGAACACTGTTGGTCCAAGTGCATCATTCTAGAGGGCAATTACATCGAAAAAGAAGAGATCGATCTCACCCAGAAATAAGTTAGGCTGTTTTTTTTTTAGCTCACCTGAGCTATGCTCAGGATGAGCTATTGTGATCACTTTTCGTCTGTCGTCCGTCCGTTAACATTTTTAAGCGACTTCTCCTCTGAAGCTGCTAAGCCAGTTTTACTCAGATTTCATATGGAGCCTCCTTAGGTGAGGGAACGAAAGATTGCTAAAATGTTCGCGGTCCTTTGACCAAGGTGGCCGCCATGCCCATATATGGTAAAAACCTTTAAAAATCTTCTTCTCCAGAACCGAGGATGCCTTGGGGCTGAATCTTTGCACAAATCATTGGGGACGGGAGGAGAATTGTCATAAGTTGACGTTTGATCTACAGCAAGGTCAAGTTCGCTTCTCTATGCATTTGTATGAGCCCCATACATTTGAATTGGAAAATTGTTGCAAATTTCAAACGACTTCTCTGAAGCCTCTGAGCCAATTTTGCTCAAATTTCATATGGAGCCACCTTAGGGTGGGGAAACAAAAGATGGCTAAAATTGTCGCGGTCCGTTGACCAAGATAGCCGCCATGCCCATATATGGTAAAAACCTTTAAAAATCTTCTCCAGAACCGAGAATGCCTTGGGGCTGAATCTTTGCACAAATCATCGGGGACAAGAGGTCTACCAAAGTTGCTAAAAGAATTGTCGTACGTTGACATTTGACCTTTTTACGGCAAGGTCAAGTTTGCATTTGTATGAGCCCCATATATTTAAATAGGAAAATCGTTGAGAATTTCAAAGGACTTCTCCTCTGAAGCCACTGAGCCAAATTTGCTCAAATTTCATATTGAGCCTTCCTAGGTCGGGGGAATGAAAGATGGCTAAAATGGTCACGGATCATTTACCAAGATGGCCGCCATGCCCATATATGGTAACACCATTTAAAAATCTTCTTCTCGAGAACCGAGAATGCCTTGGGGCTGAATCTATGCACAAATCATCGGGGAAGGAGATCTACCAAAGTTGCTAAAAAGATTGTCGTGCGTTGACATTTGACCTTTTTACGGCAAGGTCAAGTTTGCTTCCCTATGCATTTGTATGAGCCCCATAACATTTGTATGGGAAAATTGTTGAGAATTTCAGACGACTTCTCCTCTGAAGCCACTGAGCCAAATTTGCTCAAATTTTTTGCTCACTGAGCACGAAGTGCTCATGGTGAGCTATTGTGGTCAATCAATGACCGTCATCCGTCGTGCATTGTCCGTCGTCCTTCGTGCGGCATCAACAATTCCTTTAAAAGCCTACTCCTCCTACGCCCCTGGGCCAATTGACTCAATACTTGGTAGGAAGCATCGGTGTGACTTGTAGATCAAAAATAGCTAAAATCGTTCTGATTGAAAATCCAAGATGGCAGCCATCTTGAAAATCTATTTTTCGCTTCTTCTCCTGAACCAAAAGGCCAATTGACTCCAAAATTGCTAGGAAGCATCAGGGTGACTTGTAGATCAAAAATAGCTAAAATCGTGCCAATCGGAAATCCAAGATGGCCGCCATGGCAGCCATATTGACTTCAAACTTGGTAATGGTAGGAAGCATTGGGGTGACTTATAGATCAAAAATAGCGCCGATCGGAAATCCAAGATGGCCGCCATGGCCGCCATCTTGAAAATCTATTTTTTGCTTCTTCTGAACCAAAAGGCCAGTTGACTAGAAACTAGAAACTTGGTAGGAAGCATTGGGGTGACTTGTGGATCAAAAATAGCTAAAATCGTGCCGATGGTAAATCCAAGATGGCCGCCATGGTGGCCATCTTGAAAATCTATTTTTTGCTTCTTCTCCTAAACCTCTGTAACTGGAATACCCTTTGGAATATTTCGATGGTATTTGGCAGAAATGTAGAACAGGACCAGACGCATACAAGAATGACAACTCTGTCTTTCTTAGTTTTGGCATTATCTCCCATTGTTATATTTGACAGTGATAATCCATTGATTTTGTGTCCGCTCTGCCCTTTGGAACATTTTTATGACACTTAGTAGAAATGCACTGCTAAACTTATTTAATAACCATGTTCTGATTGTGGCTCCTGTGACTTTTGCCCCAGCAGGTGCGACGACGCCTTCAGCGGAATTTTTGTTATGATACTTGGTAGAAATGCAGAACAGGACCAGACGATGTGTCGCTTACAAGAATGACAACTCTGCCTTTCTTTGTATTGGCGTTATCTCACTTTGTTATGTCTAACAGTGATTATCCGTTGATTCCGTGTCCCCTCTGTAAGTCAAAGACCCTTTTGAATATTTTTAGCTCACCTGAGCAGAAGGCTCAAGGTGAGCTTTTGTGATCACTCACCGTCCGTCGTCGTCGTCCGTCCGTCCACAATCTTTAAACATCATCTCCTCCTAAACCACTGATTGGATTTTGACCAAACTTCACAGGAATGATTCTTGGTTGGTCCTCTTTCAAAGTTGTTCAAATGGTTCCGGTCCATTGCATATCTAGGTCACAGGAATTTAAAATAGATTTTTTAACTAAAACAAAAAATCTTCTTGTCAGAAACCACTGGACCGATTTCAATATTATTTTTGCAGAAATGTTCCTTTGGTGATCCTCTACCAAGATTGTTCAAGCCATTTGGATTCGTGAAAAAACATGGCCGCCAGGGGGTGGGGCTTATTTTCCCTATATATCTATATAGAAAACTTTAAAAATCTTCTTGTCAGAAACCACTGGACCAATTTCAATATAATTTTGCAGAAATGTTCCTTTGGTGATCCTCTACCAAGATTGTTCAAGCCATTTGGATTCGTCAAAAAACATGGGCGCCAGGGGGCGGGGCTTATTTTCCCTATATATCTGTATAGAAAACTTTAAAAATTTTCTGGTCAGAAACCACTGAACCGATTTCTGTATAATTTTGCAGAAATGTTCCTTTGGTGATCCTTTACTAAGATTGTTCAAGCCATTTGGATTCGTCAAAAAACATGTCCGCAAGGGGGCGGGGCTTGTTTTCCCTGTATATCTGTATAGAAAACTTTAAAAATCTTCTTGTCAGAAACCACTGGACCGATTTCAATGTAATTTTGAAGAAATGTTCCTTTGGTGATCCTCTACCAAGATTATTCAAGCCATTTGGATTCGTCAAAAAACATGACCGCCAGGGGTGCGTGGCTTATTTTCCCTATATATCTGTATAGAAAACTTTAAAAATTTTCTTGTCAGAAACCACTGGACCGATTTCAATATAATTTTGCAGAAATGTTCCTTTGGTGATCCTCTACCAAGATTGTTCAAGCCATTTGGATTCGTCAAAAACAACGGCCGCCAGGGGGCGGGGCTTATTTTCCCTATATATCTATATAGAAAACTTTAAAAATCTTCTTGTCAGAAACCAATGGACCTATTTCAATATAACTTTGCAGGAATGTTTCTTTGGTGACCCTCTACCAAGATTGTTCAAGCCGTCATGATTCGTCAAAAAACATGGCCACTAGGGGGCGGGGCATATTTTCCCCATATATCTATATAGAAAACTTTAAAAATCTTCTTGTCAGAAACCACTGGACCAATTTCAATATAATTTTGCAGAAGTGTTCCTTTGGTGATCCTCTACCAAGATTGTTCAAGCCATTTGGATTCGTCAAAAAACATGGGGGCCAGGGGGCGGGGCTTATTTTCCCTATATATCTGTATAGAAAACTTTAAAAATCTTCTTGTCAGAAACCACTGAACCGATTTCTATATAATTTTGCAGAAATGTTCCTTTGGTGATCCTTTACTAAGATTGTTCAAGCCATTTGGATTCGTCAAAAAACATGGCCGCAAGGGGGCGGGGCTTGTTTTCCCTGTATATCTGTATAGAAAACTTTAAAAATCTTCTTGTCAGAAACCACTGGACCGATTTCAATGTAATTTTGAAGAAATGTTCCTATGGTGATCCTCTACCAAGATTATTCAAGCCATTTGGATTCGTCAAAAAACATGACCGCCAGGGGTGCGTGGCTTATTTTCCCTATATATCTATATAGAAAACTTTAAAAATTTTCTTGTCAGAAACCACTGGACCGATTTCAATATAATTTTGCAGAAATGTTCCTTTGGTGATCCTCTACCAAGATTGTTCAAGCCATTTGGATTCATCAAAAACAACGGCCGCCAGGGGGCGGGGCTTATTTTCCCTATATATCTATATAGAAAACTTTAAAAATCTTCTAGTCAGAAACCAATGGACCTATTTCAATATAACTTTGCAGGAATGTTTCTTTGGTGACCCTCTACCAAGATTGTTCAGGCCGTCATGATTCGTCAAAACACATGGCCACTAGGGGGCGGGGCATATTTTCCCCATATATCTATATAGAAAACTTTAAAAATCTTCTTGTCAGAAACCACTGGACCGATTTCATTATAACTTGGTAGAAATCTTTCCTTGTTGACCCTCTACCAAGATTGTTCAAGTTATCATGATTCATGAAAAAACATGGCCACCAGGGGGAGGGGCTTATTTTCCCTATATATCTATATAGAAAAGGTTAACAATCTTCTTGTCAGAAACCACTGGACCGATTTCATTATAACTTGGTAGAAATCGTTCCTTGTTGACCCTCTACCAAGATTGTTCAAGTTATCATGATCCGTCAAAAAACATGGCCTCCAGGGGGAGGGGCTTATTTTCCCTATATATCTATATAGAAAAGTTTAAAAATCTTATTGTCAGAAACCAATGGACCTATTTCAATATAACTTTGCAGGAATGTTTCTTTGGTGACCCTCTACCAAGATTGTTCAAGCCGTCATGATTCGTCAAAAAACATGGCCACTAGGGGGCGGGGCATATTTTCCCTATATATCTATATAGAAAACTTTAAAAATCAGAAACCGTTGGATTGAGTTCAATGTAACTTGACAGGAATGTTGCTTTGGCGACCTTCTACCAAGATTGCGCCCTCATGATACGTCAAAAAACATGGCCGTCAGGGGGTGGGGCTTATTTTCGGTATATATCTGTATAGAAAACTTTAAAATTCTTCTTGTCAGAAACCACCTGACTGATTTCAATATTATTTGGCAGGAATGTTGCTTTGGTGACCCTCTACCAAGATTGTTCAAGGAATCATGATTCGTCAAAAAAATGGCTGCTAGGGGTGGGGCTTATTTTCCCTATATATCTAAAAAGAAAACTTTAAAAATCTTCTTGTCAGAAACCACTGAACCGATTTCAATATAACTTGGCAGGATTTTTCCTTTGGTGACCCTCTACCAAGTTTGTTTAAGCTGTCATGATTTGTGAAAAAACATGGCCGTTAGGGGGTGGGGCTTAATTTCCCTATATCTATATAAGACATTTTAAAAATCTTTTTGTCAGAAACCATTGGACCAATTTCAATATAATGGCAGAATTGTTCCTTTGGTGACCCTCTTTCAATATTCAGTTCAAGCCATCACGATGCATGAAAAAAACATGGCCGCTGGGGTGCAGGGCTATAAAATTTATACAAAAATCTTAGAGCAGTAAACTTGGCTGAAACTTCAACAGTAAGTGTGCAAAGCTCAGGTGAGCGATATAGGACCATCATGGTCCTCTTATTATGATACTTGGTAGAAATGTAGAACAGGACCAGACGATGTGTTGTGTACAAGAATGACAACTCTGGCTTTTTAGCTCACCTGAGCCGAAAGCTCAAGGTGAGGTATTGTGATCACTCACCGTCCGTCGTTGTCGTCGTCGTCGTCGTCCGTCTGTCCGTCCGTCCGCAATCTTTAAACAACATCTCCTCCTAAACCACTGATTGGATTTTGACCAAACTTCACAGGAATGATCCTTGGTTGGTCCTCTTTCAAAGTTGTTCAAATGGTTCCGGTCCATTGCATATCTGGGTCAGAGGAGCTAAAAATAGATTTTTAGCTCGCCTGTACGAAGTACAAGGAGAGCTATTGTAGTCACCCCGGTCGTCCACGTTTGCGTTTGCGTTTGCGTTCCCGTTCCCGTTCCCGTCACACTGCGTTAAAGTTTTTCAAATGCTTATATCTCAACAGTCACTCCTCACAGAGGTATCAAATTTGGAACTTAGGTATCTTGGAGGGTCTTCTGAGATTCCAAGAGAATAAACCCCTGGGTTCATGCCCCTGGGTGGGGCTAGGGGTCAGAATCTAGGACACCTTTGTAATACTGTGTTAAAGTTTTTCAAATTCTTATATCTTGACTTTCACTCCTCATAGAGCATTCATATTTAGAATTTGGGTACCTGGACGAGTCTTCTGAGATTCCAAAAGAACATACCCCTGGGTTCATACCTCAGGGTGGGCCTTGGGGTGGGGCTAGGGGTCAAAATCTAGGACACATTTGTAAAATCTTATATGCCTACAGGTAATAGACACAACTGGTTATACATCAGCTAACTATGTGACATCGGTTTAAGTGTAAGAGAGTGAAGGTCATGGTGACCTACATTTTACGGTCCAGGTCACCTAGATTTCACGGTCCAGTGATTTTGCCTTATATCTTGAATACTATTTGTTGGATAAATGTCACACCTGGGATATTACTTCCATGTGACCCAATGAATGACCACTTACTATATCTAGGTCATTGTGACCTATATTTCATGGTTCAGTGATTTTGCCTTATATCTTGAATACTATTTGTTGGTTAAATGTCACACCTGGGATATTAGTTCCATGTGACCCAATGAATGACCACTTACTATATCTAGGTCATTGTGACCTATCTTTCATGGTTCAGTGATTTTGCCTTATATCTTGAATACTATTTGTTGGATAAATGTCACACCTGGGATATTAGTTCCATGTGACCCAGTGAATGACCACTTACTATATCTAGGTCATTGTGACCTATATTTCATGGTTCAGTGATTTTGCCTTATATCTTGAATACTATTTGTTGGATAAATGTCACACCTGGGATATTAGTTCCATGTGACCCAATGAATGACCACTTACTATATCTAGGTCATTGTGACCTATATTTCATGGTTCAGTGATTTTGCCTTATATCTTGAATACTATTTGTTGGATAAATGTCACACCTGGGATATTAGTTCCTTGTGACCCGATTATTGACGTCAAAATATATCTCTGTTGGTCTGACCTATATTTCATGGTTCAGTGATTTTGCCTTATATCTTGAATACTATTTGTTGGATAAATGTCACACCTGGGATATTAGTTCCTTGTGACCCGATTATTGACGTCAAAATATATCTCTGTTGGTGTGACCTATATTTCATGGTTCAGTGATTTTGCCTTATATCTTGAATACTATTTGTTGGATAAATGTCACACCTGGGATATTACTTCCATGTGACCCAATGAATGACCACTTACTATATCTAGGTCATTGTGACCTATATTTCATGGTTCAGTGATTTTTGCCTGATATCTTGAATACTATTTGTTGGATAAATGTCACACCTGGGATATTTGTTCCTTGTGACCCGATTATTGACGTCAAAATATATCTCTGTTGGTGTGACCTATATTTCATGGTTCAGTGATTTTGCCTTATATCTTGAATACTATTTGTTGGATAAATGTCACACCTGGGATATTAGTTCCTTGTGACCCGATTATTGACGTCAAAATATATCTCTGTTGGTGAGACCTATATTTCATGGTTCAGTGATTTTGCCTTATATCTTGAATACTATTTGTTGGATAAATGTCACACCTGGGATATTACTTCCATGTGACCCAATGAATGACCACTTACTATATCTAGGTCATTGTGACCTATATTTCATGGTTCAGTAATTTTGCCTTATATCTTGAATACTATTTGTTGGATAAATGTCACACCTGGGATATTAGTTCCATGTGACCCAATGAATGACCACTTACTATATCTAGGTCATTGTGACCTATATTTCATGGTTCAGTGATTTTGCCTTATATCTTGAATACTATTTGTTGGATAAATGTCACACCTGGGATATTAGTTCCATGTGACCCAGTGAATGACCACTTACTATATCTAGGTCATTGTGACCTATATTTCATGGTTCAGTGATTTTGCCTTATATCTTGAATACTATTTGTTGGATAAATGTCACACCTGGGATATTAGTTCCATGTGACCCAATGAATGACCACTTACTATATCTAGGTCATTGTGACCTATATTTCATGGTTCAGTGATTTTGCCTTATATCTTGAATACTATTTGTTGGATAAATGTCACACCTGGGATATTAGTTCCTTGTGACCCGATTATTGACGTCAAAATATATCTCTGTTGGTCTGACCTATATTTCATGGTTCAGTGATTTTTCCTTATATCTTGAATACTATTTGTTGGATAAATGTCACACCTGGGATATTAGTTCCTTGTGACCCGATTATTGACGTCAAAATATATCTCTGTTGGTGTGACCTATATTTCATGGTTCAGTGATTTTGCCTTATATCTTGAATACTATTTGTTGGATAAATGTCACACCTGGGATATTACTTCCATGTGACCCAATGAATGACCACTTACTATATCTAGGTCATTGTGACCTATATTTCATGGTTCAGTGATTTTTGCCTGATATCTTGAATACTATTTGTTGGATAAATGTCACACCTGGGATATTTGTTCCTTGTGACCCGATTATTGACGTCAAAATATATCTCTGTTGGTGTGACCTATATTTCATGGTTCAGTGATTTTGCCTTATATCTTGAATACTATTTGTTGGATAAATGTCACACCTGGGATATTAGTTCCTTGTGACCCGATTATTGACGTCAAAATATATCTCTGTTGGTGAGACCTATATTTCATGGTTCAGTGATTTTGCCTTATATCTTGAATACTATTTGTTGGATAAATGTCACACCTGGGATATTACTTCCATGTGACCCAATGAATGACCACTTACTATATCTAGGTCATTGTGACCTATATTTCATGGTTCAGTAATTTTGCCTTATATCTTGAATACTATTTGTTGGATAAATGTCACACCTGGGATATTAGTTCCTTGTGACCCGATTATTGACGTCAAAATATATCTCTGTTGGTGTGACCTATATTTCATGGTTCAGTGATTTTGCCTTATATCTTGAATATTTGTTGGATAAATGTCACACCTGGGATATTAGTTCCATGTGACCCAATGAATGACCACTTACTATATCTAGGTCATTGTGACCTATATTTCATGCTTCAGTGATTTTGCCTTTTATTTTTATTACTATTTCATGGAGAATTGTCATACCTGGATTATTATATCTATGTGACAAAAAATGATTTACATACAAATACATCTAGGTCAGTGTGACCTATATTATATGGCTTAATGATAAAAATGTTACAATATAAAATGTACCCAGCAGGCGAGCTCGCTGTCCTCCGACAGCTCTTGTTTAACTAAAAACTTAAAAAATCTTCTTGTTAGAAACCACTGGACCGATTTCAATATAGTTTTGAAGAAATGTTCCTTTAGTGATCCTCTACCAAGATTGTTCAAGCCATTTGGATTCGTGAAAAAACATGGCCGTCAGGGGGCGTGGCTTATTTTCACTATATATCTATATAGAAAACTTTAAAAATTTTCTTGTCTGAAACCACTGGACCGATTTCAATATAATTTTGCAGAAATGTTCCTTTGGTGATCCTCTACCAAGATTGTTCAAGCCATTTGGATTGTCAAAAAACATGGCCGCCAGGGGGCGGGGCTTATTTTCCCTATATATCTATATAGAAAACTTTAAAAATCTTCTTGTCAGAAACCACTGGACTGATTTTAATATAATTTTGCAGAAATGTTCCTTTGATGCTCCTTTACTAAGATTGTTCAAGCCATTTGGATTTGTCAAAAACATGGCCGCCATGGAGCGGAGCTTATTTTCCCTATATATCTATATAGAAAACTTTAAAAATCTTCTTGTCAGAAACCAATGGACCAATTTCAATACAATTTTGCAGAAGTGTACCTTTGGAGATCCTCTACCAAGATTGTTCAAGCCATTTAGATTCATCAAAAAACACGGCAGCCAGGGGGCGGGGCTTTTTTTCCCTATATATCTATATAGAAAACTTTAAAAATCTTCTTGTCAGAAACCACTGGACCGATTTCAATATTATTTTGCAGAAATGTTCCTTTGGTGTTCCTCTACCAAGATTGTTCAAGCCATTTGGATTTGTCAAAAAACATGGCCGCCAGGGGGCGTGGCTTATTTTCCCTATATATCTATATAGAAAACTTTAAAAATCTTCTTGTCAGAAACCACTGGACCGATTTCTATGTAATTTTGAAGAAATGTTCCTTTGGTGATCCTCTACCAAGATTATTCAAGCCATTTGGATTCGTCAAAAAACATGACCGCCAGGGGTGCGTGGCTTATATTCCCTATATATCTATATAGAAAACTTTAAAAATTTTCTTGTCAGAAACCACTGGACCGATTTCAATAGAATTTTGCGGAAATGTTCCTTTGGTGTTCTTCTACCAAGATTGTTCAAGCCATTTGGATTCATCAAAAACAACGGCCGCCAGGGGGCGGGGCTTATTTTCCCTATATATCTATATAGAAAACTTTAAAAATCTTCTTGTCAGAAACCACTGGACTGATTTCTATATAACTTGGCAAAAATGTTTCCTTGGTGATCCTCTACCAAGATCGTTCAAGCCGTCATGGTTTGTCAAAAAACATGGCCGCTAGGGGGCGGGCTTATTTTCCCTATATATCTATATAGAAAATTTTAATGATCTTCTTGTCAGAAACCACTGGACCGATTTCAGTATAACATTGCAGGAATGTTTCTTTTGTAACCCTCTTCCAAGATTGTTCGATTTCATTATAACTCAGCAGAACTGTTCCCTTGTTTACCCTCTACCAGGATTGTTCAAGTTGTCATGATTCGTCAAAAAACATGTCCGCCAGGTGGTGGGGCTTATTTTCCCTATATATCTATATAGAAAAGTTTAAAAATCTTCTTGTCAGAAACCACTCAACCGATTTCAATATCACTTGGCAGGAATGTTTCTTTGGTGACCCTCTACCAAAATTGTTCGTGCCGTCATGATACATCAAAAAACGTGGCCGCCAGGGGGCGGGGCTTATTTTCCCTGTATATCTGTATAGAAAACTTTATAATTCTTCTTGTCAGAAACCACCTGACTGATTTCAATATTACTTGGCAGGAATATTTCCTTGGTGACCCTCTACCAAGATTTTTCAGGCAATCATCATTCGTCAAAAAACATGGCTGCTAGGAGTGGGGCTAATTTCCCTATATATCTAAGTAGAAAACTTTAAAAATCTTCTTGTCAGAAACCACTGAACCGATTTCAATATAACTTGGCAGGATTTTTCCTTTGGTGACCCTCTACCAAGTTTGTTCAAGCTGTCATGATTTGTGAAAAAACATGGCCGTTAGGGGGTGGGGCTTAATTTCCCTATATCTATATAAGACATTTTAAAAATCTTTTTGTCAGAAACCATTGGACCAATTTCAATATAATGGCAGAATTGTTCCTTTGGTGACCCTCTTTCAATATTCAGTTCAAGCCATCATGATGCATGAAAAAAACATGGCCGCTAGGGTGCAGGGCTATAAAATTTATACAAAAATCTTAGAGCAGTGAACTTGGCTGAAACTTCAACAGTAAGTGTGCAAAGCTCAGGTGAGCGATATAGGACCATCATGGTCCTCTTATTTTGATACTTGGTAGAAATGTAGAACAGGACCAGACGATGTGTTGTGTACAAGAATGACAACTCTGGCTTTTTAGCTCACCTGAGCCGAAAGCTCAAGGTGAGGTATTGTGATCACTCACCGTCCGTCGTTGTCGTCGTCGTCGTTGTCCGTCTGTCCGTCCGTCCACAATCTTTAAACAACATCTCCTCCTAAACCACTGATTGGATTTTGACCAAACTTCACAGGAATGATCCTTGGTTGGTCCTCTTTCAAAGTTGTTCAAATGGTTCCGGTCCATTGCATATCTGGGTCACAGGAGCTAAAAATAGATTTTTTTAACTAAAAACTTAAAAAATCTTCTTGTTAGAAACCACTGGACCGATTTCAATATAGTTTTGAAGAAATGTTCCTTTGGTGATCCTCTACCAAGATTGTTCAAGCTGTTTGGATTCGTCAAAAAACACGGCCGCCAGGGGGCGGGGCTTATTTTCCCTATATATCTATATAGAAAACTTTAAAAATCTTCTTGTCAGAAACCACTGGACCGATTTCAATATAATTTTGCAGAAATGTTGCTTTGGTGATCCTCTACCAAGATTGTTCAAGCCATTTGAATTTGGTCAAAAAACATGGCCGTCAGGGGGCGTGGCTTATTTTCGCTATATATCTATATAGAAAACTTTAAAAATTTTCTTGTCTGAAACCACTGGACCGATTTCAATATAATTTTGCAGAAATGTTCCTTTGGTGATCCTCTACCAAGATTGTTCAAGCCATTTGGATTCGTCAAAAAACATGGCTGCCAGGGGGCGGGGCTTATTTTCCCTATATATCTATATAGAAAACTTTAAAAATCTTCTTGTTAGAAACCACTGGACCAATTTCAATATAATTTTGCAGAAATGTTCCTTTTGTGATCCTTTACCAAGATTGTTCAAGCCATTTGGATTCATCAAAAAACATGGCCGCCAGGGGGCGGGGCTTATTTTCCCTATATATCTATTTAGAAAACTTTAAAAATCTTCTTGTCAGAAACCACTGGACCGATTTCAATATAATTTTGCAGAAATGTTCCTTTGGTGATCCTCTACCAAGATTGTTCAAGCCATTTGGATTCGTCAAAAAACACGGCCGCCAGGGGGCGGGGCTTGTTTTCCCTGTATATCTGTATAGAAAACTTTAAAAATCTTCTTGTCAGAAACCACTGGACCTATTTCAATGTAATTTTGAAGAAATGTTCCTTTGGTGATCCTCTACCAAGATTATTCAAGCCATTTGGATTCATCAAAAAGCATGACCGCCAGGGGTGCGTGGCTTATTTTCCCTATATATCTATGTAGAAAACTTTAAAAATCTTCTTGTCAGAAACAACTGGACTGATTTCTATATAACTTGGCAAAAATGTTCGCTTGGTGATCCTCTACCAAGATTGTTCAAGCCGTCATGGTTTGTCAAAAAACATGGCCGCTAGGGGGCAGGGCTTATTTTCCCTATATATCTATATAGAAAATTTTAATGATCTTCTTGTCAGAAACCACTGGACCGATTTCAGTATAACATTGCAGGAATGTTTCTTTTGTAACCCTCTTCCAAGATTGTTCAAGTCGTCATGATTCATCAAAAAATGTGGCTGCCAAGGGGTGGGGCTATATTTCCCTATATATATATATATATATATATATATATATATATATATATATATATATATATATATATATATATAGCAAACTTTAAAAATCTTCTTGTCAGAAACCACTGGACCGATTTCATTATAACTTAGCAGAACTGTTCCCTTGTTTACCCTCTACCAGGATTGTTCAAGTTGTCATGATTCGTCAAAAAACATGTCCGCCAGGGGGTGGGGCTTATTTTCCCTATATATCTATATAGAAAAGTTTAAAAATCTTCTTGTCAGAAACCACTCAACCGATTTCAATATCACTTGGCAGGAATGTTTCTTTGGTGACCCTCTACCAAGATTGTTCATGCCGTCATGATACATCAAAAAACGTGGCCGCCAGGGGGCGGGGCTTATTTTCCCTGTATATCTGTATAGAAAACTTTATAATTCTTCTTGTCAGAAACCACCTGACTGATTTCAATATTACTTGGCAGGAATGTTTCCTTGGTGACCCTCTACCAAGATTGTTCAAGCAATCATCATTCATCAAAAAACATGGCTGCTAGGGGTGGGGCTTATTTTCCCTATATATCTAAGTAGAAAACTTTAAAAATCTTCTTGTCAGAAACCACTGAACCGATTTCGATATAACTTGGCAGGAATGTTCCTATGGTGACCCTCTACCAAGTTTGTTGAAGCTGTCATGATTCGTCAAAAAACATGGCCGTTAGGGGGTGGGGCTTATTTTCCCTATATAGCTATATAAAACGTTTAAAATCTTTTTGTTAGAAACCACTGGACCGATTTCACAGGGCTATAAAATTTATACAAAAATCTTAGAGCAGTGAACTTGGCTGAAACTTCAGCAGTAAGTATGCAAAGCTGTTTGCTCAGGTGAGCAATATAGGACCATCATGGTCCTCGTGTTTACTTTTGGAGTTTTCTCCCTTTGTTTTGTTTGAAATAGATTTCATGTCTGCTCTGTAACTGGAATACCCTTCAGAATAATTTGATGGTACCTTGTAGAACTGTAGAATAGGACAAGACGACGTGTTCCTTACAAGAATGACAACTCTGCTTTCCTTACTTTTACTGTTATCTTTTGCTGAACGAAAAATTGCTAAAATGGTCGTAGTCCATTGACCAAGATGGCCGCCATGCCCATATGTGGTAAAAACCTTTAAAAATCTTTTTCTCCAGAACCTAGGATGCTTTGGGGCTGAATCTTTGCATAAGTGATCGGGGACAGGAGGTCTACCAAAATTGCTAAAATAAAGGTTGTATATTGACATTTGACCTTTTTACGGCAAGATCAAGTTTGCTTCCCTATGCATTTGTATGGGAAAAACCTTTAAAAATCTTCTTCTCCAAAACTGAGGATGCTTTGTGGCTGAATCTTTGCATATATCATCGGAAACGGGAGGTCTACCAAAGTTGCTAAAATAATGGTCTTTCATTGACATTTGACCTTTTTACGGTAAGGTCAATTTTGCTTCCTTATGCATTTGTATGGGGAAAAATGTTCAGAATTTCAAACGACTTCTCCTCTGGAGCCTCTGGGCCAATTTTGCTCAAATTTCATACGGAGCCTCCTTAGGTTGGGGGAATGAAAGATTGCTAAAATGGTCGCGGCTTATTGACCAAGATGGCCGCCATGCCCATATATGGTAAAAACCTTTAAAAATCTTCTTCTCCAGAACCTGAATCTTTGCTTAAATCATCGGGGACGAGGGGTCTACCAAAATTGCTAAAATAAAGGTCGTATATTGACATTTGACCTTTTTACGGCAAGGTCAAGTTTGCTTCCCTATGCATTTGTATGGGAAAAACCTTTAAAAATCTTCTTCTCAAAACCGAGGATGCCTTGTGGCTGAATCTTTGCATATATCATAGGAAATGGGAGGTCTACCAAAGTTGCTAAAATAATGGTCGTACAATGACATTTGACCTTTTTACTGTGAGGATGGGAAAAATGTTCAGAATTTCAAATGACTTCTCCTCTGGAGCCTCTGGGCCAATTTTGCTCATATTTCATATGGAGCCTCCTTAGGTTGGGGGAATGAAAGGTTGCTAAAATGGTCGCGGCTAGTTGACTAAGATGGCCTCCATTGCCCATATATGGTAAAAACCTTTTAAAATCTTCTTCTCCAGAACCGAGGCTGCCTTGGGGCTGAATCTTTGCTTAAGTCATCGGGGACGGGGGGGTCTACCAAAATTGCTAAAATAAAGGTCGTATATCGACATTTGACTTTTTTACGGCAAGGTCAAGATTGCTTCCCTATGCATTTGTATTGGAAAAACCTTTAAAAATCTTCTTCTCCAAAACTGAGGATGCCTTGTGGCTGAATCTTTGCATATATCATCGGAAAAGGGAGGTCTACCAAAATTGCTAAAATAATGGTCGTACATTGACATTTGACCTTTTTACGGTAAGGTCAGTTTTGCTTCCATATGTATTTGTATGGCAAAAATGTTCAGAATTTCAAACGACTTCTTCTCTGGAGCCTCTGGGCCAATTTTGCTCAAATTTCATATGGAGCCTCCTTATGTTGAGGGAATGAAAGATTGCTAAAATGGTCGAGGTTTGTTGACCAAGATGGCCACCATGCCCATATATGGTAAAAACCTTTAAAAATCTTCTCCAAAAACTAGGATGCCTTGGGGCTTAATCTTTGCTTAAATCATCGGGGACGGGGGGGTCTACCAAAGTTGCTAAAATAATGGTCGTACATTGACATTTGACCTTTTACGGCAAGGTCAAGTTTGCTTCCTTATGCATTTGTATGGGAAAGAACATTTAAAAATCTTCTTCTCCAAAACTGAGAATGCCTTTTTAAGGCGAGTTCAAGTTTGCTTCTGTATGCATTTGCATGGGCCCCATACATTTGTATGGAAAAAATGTTAATAATTTCAAATGATTTTTCCTTTGAAGCCTCTGGGCCAGTGTTTCTCAGATTTCATGCACAGCCTCCTTGGGCAGGAGAATGAAAGATTGCTAAAATGGGCATGGTCAATTGATCAAAATGGCTGCCATGCCCATATATGGTAAAAACCTTTAAAAATCTTCTTCTCCAGAACCAAATAAGCCCTGGGCCCTAATCTTTGCACAAATTATGGGGGACAGGAGATCTACCAAAATTGCTAAAATGATGGTTCTATGTTGACATTTGACCTTTTTACCTCCAAGGTCAATGTCGGCCTCGGTGGCTCAGTTGGATGCGCCGTCCGACTGGAGACCAGGAGGTCGCGGGTTCAACCCCCGCCGAGGTCGGCAACATTCTTTCGTGGAGATTGATCATGAAATATTTTCTACGGTCATTCTCTCCCTTCCGCTGATTCAAGAAGGGCAGTTGTCAGTTTCTGGCGAAAGAATGTGCACAGTACAGGTTTAACCGCTTAGAGGACTAAGCCTGCCCAGTAAACGTGTGGTTAGGTAAACTGACTGCGCTCGACATGACCCCATTGGGTTGACTGGGCCGTAAAACCTCAACACAAACAAAACCTCCAAGGTCAAATTTGCTTCCCCACGCATTTATATGGGCCATATACATTTATAGTGACTTGTAGATCAATAGTATTTAAAATTGTTCTGACTGGAAATCTAAGATGGCCGTCATCTTGTTTATATTTATTATATTTCCCTGCCACTGTGCTATTTACATGTATAAAGTCATGATTCTTCAGAAACCACTTAGCCAATTTCCCCCAAATTTGCATTGATCCTAATGTTGTGATGATAGGATTGGAAAAATGTTGCATAACATCTGCATATCTGCAGTGGTTATGTCACCCAGGTGAGCGAGCCGTGGCCCATGGGCCTCTTGTTTTTCTCATTATTTTCAGATTCTTTGTTGAAAATCACTTACTAGCAAACAAAAAATCCAGTTTCCATGACTTACTGTTTGAAGTTATAATCATTGCAGGCAATGGGCCTTATTTTTCTCATTCTTTTCAGTTTCTTTGTTGAAAAACACAAAATCCAGTTTCCACAACTTATGGTTTTAGAGTTCTATGTCTGATTCACAGTTGTGGAGTTATCACCCACTGCAGGGTTAAACAAGTGTATCCCTTGATAAAATTACATCTCTGATGCCCTAGATTGAAAAAAGAAGGCCATTTGCAGTGCGGTCGGGGGATTTGCCATCTCTTCTGATGGCTATTCTCTTTTAATTTTGGTCAAATGTTTGCCTCAGTGGAATGATGTGCAGAACCCATAGCCCAAACATGCAGACTCACAAGGTCACAGTTCAAGTTCACGGGATTGAGCCTTAAATTTTGTGTCCGCTCTGCTTTACCTCTGGGAGGATTATCTCTAAACTTTGGTCAAATGTTCACCTCAGTGTGACAATGTGCAGAACCCATAACTCAGCCCTGCGGACTTAAGGACAAGGTCACAGTTGAAGGTCACGAGTTTGAGCCTTGAATTTGGTGTCGGCTCCATATCTCCTTTATCCCTGGAAGGATTTTCTTTAAAAGTTAGTCAAATGTTTGCCTCAGTGAGATGGTGTGCAGAACCCATAACTCAGCTATGCTTACTCAAGGTCAAGGTCACAACTGAAGGTCACCAATTTGAGCCTTGAATTTTGAGGCCGCTCCATTGCCATTCAGACTGCCTTGTTATATTTGGGTCAAATGTTCACCTTAGTGAGATGATGTGTAGAACCTATAACTCAACAATGCAGACTCAAGGTCAAGGTCACAATTGAAGGTCAACCGTCTCTTTCTTGTTTGCTCCATATCTCCTGAACCCTATGAAAGATTTTCATGAAACTTTGGTCAAATGTTTGCCTTAGTGAGGCGATGTGCAGAACCCATAACTTAAGCATGCCGACTCAAGATCAAGGTCACAGTTAAAGGTCTTGAGTATGAGCCTTGAATTTCATGTTCACTCCATATCTCCTGAACCATTTGAAAGATATTTATTAAATTTAGGTCAAATGTTTGCCTTAGTGAGATGATGTGCAGAACCCATAACACAAGCCAGCCTCGGTGGCTCAGTTGGATGCGCCGTCCGAGTGGAGACCAGGAGGTCGCGGGTTCAACCCCTGCCGAGATCGGCAACGTTCTTTCGTAGAGATTGATCATGAAATATTTTCTACGGTCATTCTCTCCCTTCCGCTGATTCAAGAAAGGCAGTTGTCAGTTTCTGGCGAAAGAATGTGCACAATACTGGTTAACCGCTTAGAGGACTAAGCCTGCCCAGTAAAGGTGTGGTTAGGTAAACTGACCGCGCTCGACATGACCCCATTGGGTTGACTGGGCAGTAAAACCTCTACACAAACAACACAAACAAAACCCATAACTCAACAATGCAGACTCAAGGTCAAGGTCACAATTCAAGGCCACCAGTTTGAGCCTTGAATAGGCTGCTCCATTGTCATTCTGCGGCGGGGGATATAGCTTGTGGAAACACTATCCCGCAGGAAAGTGGATGTCTGCTGCATTCAGAAGACCAGATACCGTGGTGGCAACTGCCGCACAGTCAAGGGCAAGGACACCAGGTACAAGCTCTACTGGTCAGGAAATGACAAAGGCACTGGTATAAGAGTGTTTGTGGCAAAAGAGTGGATAGGGAAAGTTTTTGAGGTTCAGAGACCTCATTCTGAAGGAGAGAAGACTCCGATGGTATGGACATGTGGAATGCTCCAATGGTGCAGTCAAGACAGCCTTTGACATACAGGTTGATGGAAAGCGTGGGCCTCGGAGGCCCAAGATGACATGGAAACCGCTGACAGAGAGGGATTGCAGAGAGTGGAAGCTCTTGGCTATCAACCCTCATGATAGACATACCTGGAGATCTGGTGTGAGATCTGCCATGCGTGCAGCAAGCCAGCTATCTGGAAGGGGGCCCACTCGTGTGGATGTTGCCCCTGTACCTGCAAGTTAATCAAATATCCGATTATGATATGATATGATACGTTTTGAAGTTATCAACAACTATTGTGCTGTAATATTACTCCCATACTATGCATAGAATTATGGGAGTCCCCTTTCTTCCTGAAAAGCGATACAGCCTTGAAAATCGCTATATTTCAGGAAGGTATAATTATAAGAAATTTGTCTTAAACCTACGTAATGTCCAAGACTAATTTCTATATATATATATATATTATAACAATATGGATTGTTTTTCAGTTCTATACAATCCTTCTTTAGGGTTATTTTATATTTTAACCAGTCTCTTTGGATAATCTACCGTCACGATAAATGATTCATCCATAATCTGGTATAATTTATAGTCTGTTATGAATTATCTATCTAGTTTGGATAATTTAGTAACGATTAACGTTTTGTCCATAAATGGAATACTCTATCATCATTTATATATATATATATATATATATATTTTAAATGATAGTATATTCTATTCACACTGTTCCGTAATTATATGTGCAGAATAGTAAATCTTTGTCTCAGCACTTCTTCGCTTTGGTTATCAGAGACATTAAAACTAGTATTATTTTGACTCGATATATATACTTACAATCTCTTCGATAGATAGTAGAAGTCTCTATAATAAACTCCCCAAGTCTTGTCTCAGGGGGGATGTTTAACTTTTATTGGAGTCAGAATTTACTAATATTGTAGTTATGTCATAGAAAAAAAAAAAAAAAAAAAAAATAGTTCGGTTATGGTCATATTATCGATATACCTTAGAAATTTAACAGAAATGCCTTTCAGTATTATCTAGGAACTATATCCATGATGCCAACCTCGGTGGCTCAGTTGGATGCGTGTCCGACTGGAGACCAGAAGGTCGTGGGTTCGACCCCCCGCCAAGGTCGGCAACATTCTTTCGTGGGGATTGATCATGAAATATTTTCTATGGTCATTCTCCCCTTCCGCTGATTCAAGAAGGGCAGTTGTCAGTTTCTGGCGAAAGAATGTGCACAATACTGGTTAACCGCTTAGAGGACTAAGCCTGCCTGGTAAAAGTGTGGTTAGGTAAACTGACCGCGCTCGACATGAACCCATTGGGTTGACTGGGCCGTAAAACCTTACACAAACAAATATCCATGATATATAATACTTAGATCTGGTAATAGAATCGATTCTAGCCAGTTCTTTCTAAGTTAATTAGATCTTTAATCGATATTGTAGGATCTTCTTAAATTTCGAGGCTGCTATACAGTATGTGATGTTATCAGCCTTTCCTCTTATTAGAAGTTTTATGACTGCTAAACTTTACATGATGATGTTAACAGTCTTTCTCTTTATTAACTTTTATCAAGGATCTGAAATGTTTTGTTATCTCCTATGGTAAAAGTTTAATGTTAAAAATTTCTTCAGGTTGTCCATCTTCATGCGGAGAAGCAGACAATCTTTTTCCTGTATCAATAGTAAGGACTTGGACACGTTAATTCACTGAACCTGGCAGTAGATAAAATATATAAAATATCAATCATATGTTCGCTATCATTGATTGATAAACTGGGTATTAGGAAAGAATTAGTCCATTTACCTAGATAATTATTATTATTATTCCTGTTCAGTTCAAAGTGCAAAAGGGAATAAGTAATAAAAAGTCTTATGGTTAATTAGGAATCGTAAACTGGTATTAGAGCTATCCATTTAACCAGATCCTAATTATTGTCGCACCTGCTTGTAGCAGGGTGCGATATAGATGTCCGCTTTTCCGTTCGCCCGTCTGTCAACATTTATGTCGAAGTTCGACATTTATGTCAAAGTTAGTATTCTAATCAACTACAAGACTAAACAACCATCAAACCTTGCATGAAACATCTCACTGATGTCCTGTCTTTGTGACATAGGTGTCCGCTTTTCCGGTCGTCCATCCGTTTGTCTGTCCATCTGTTAACATTTATGTCGAAGTTCAACATTTATGTCGAAGCTAGTATTCTAATCAACTACAAGACTAAACAACCATCAGACCTTGCATGAAACATCTCCTTGACCTCCTGACTTTGCGAGATAGGTGTCCTCTTTTCCGTTCGTCTGTCGGTTCGTTCGTCTGTCCGTCTGTCAACAGTTCTGTTATGTCGAAGTTCTACATTTATGTCAAAGTTAGTATTCTTATCAACTTTAAGACTAAACAACCATCAAACCTTGCATGAAACATCTCCCTGACCTCCTGACTTTGCGACATAGGCATCCGCTTTTCAGTTTGTCTGTCGGTCCGTTCGTCCATCCGCTTGTCTGACTGTCCGCCTGTCAACATTTATGTCGAAGTTCGACATTTATGTCAAAGTTAGTATTCTAATTAACTACAAGACTAAACTACCATCAAACCTTGCATGAAACATCTCCCTGACCTCCTGACTTTGCAACATAGGCATCCCCTTTTCCGTTTATCGGTCCATTTGTCCATCCGTACGTCTCAACATTTATGTCGAATTTCGACATTTACGTCAAAGTTAGTATTCTAATCAACTACAATTCTACAACAACCATCATACCTTGCATGACACATCTCCTTGACCTCCTGACTTGGCAGGTACATTGACCCAGTGACCTTGACCTATATTTTGCACTCCAGTGACTTTGACACAATTTACATTGAAGTTCCAGATCTTCTCAACTATAAGGCCTACAACTACCAAACCTTGCATAGTGCTTCTCCCAGATGGACTGACTCTGCAGGTATCTTGACCCGGTGACCTTGACCTATATGTTGTGCTCCAGTGACTTTGACACATTTTGCGTCGATGTTCGATATCTCCACAACTATAAGGCCTACAACCATCAAACCTTGCAAAGTGCTTCTTCTCAATGTACTGACTCGGCAGATATCTTGACCTGGTGACCTTGACCTATATTTTGGCTGCAGTGACTTTGAATAATTTATGTCAACGTTCCAGATCTCCTCAAGCGTAAGACCTCTAACCACCAAACCTTGCATAGTGCTTCTCCTAGATGTACTGACTCGGCAGGTATCTTGACCGGGTGACCTTGACCTATATTTTGCGCTCCAGTACCTTTTACATATTTTACGTTGACGTTCAATATCTCCTCAACTATAAGGCCTACAACCACCAAACCTTGCATAGAGCTCCTCAATCTACGGACTCTGCAGGTATCTTGACTCGGTGACCTTGACCTATATTTCGTGCTCCATTGACTTCTACACCTTTTACGTCGCCCTTCCATATGTCCTCAACTATAAGGCCTTTCAGCCACCAAACCTTGTATAGTGCTCCTTTTCGATGTACTGACTTGGCAGGTACCTTGACCTGGTGACCTTGACCTATATTTTGCTCTCCAGTGCCTTTGACACATTTTAAGTTGATGTTCGATATCTCCTCAAATATAAGACCTACAACCACTAAACTTTGTATATTGCTTCACCTCATTGTACTGGCTTGGCAGGTACCTTGACCCGGTGACCTTGACCTATATTTGACACACTTTATGTTGATGTTCGGTAACTCCTCAATTATAAGGCCTACAACCACCATATCTTGCATAGTGCTTCCCCTTGATGTGCTGATTTGGCAGGTACCTTGACCCGGTGACCTTGACCTATATTTCACGCTCCTGTGACTTTTACACATTTTACATCGACGTTCCATTATCATTGGGCTGTATAATACGAAAAGTCAGTGCTGAAGATATAGCCATTAGAGGGAATGGCACTGGCCTGGAATATATGTGTCCCACTAGGCACTTTGTCTACATTTTTTTCAACCCAGTTTTCCAACAAAGCACTGCTAAGAATGAAATAAACTTATTTAATAACCACGTTCTGATTGTGGCTCCTGTGACTTTTGCCCCAGCAGGTGCGACGACGCATTCCACGGATTTCTTGTATTTATAAATAATTTAGACTGTTCATTAAGATAATCATTACATTTCTAGGATTTAAAGAATCTCGAGAAATGTAGGTTATCTAGAGGAAACTCACCTGAGAAGACATTTCCTTATTAAATAATTAACCTCTCAAAGATAGACAGCTATCTTTCTGGACATTTGTTTGATAAATTCGGTTCAAACGCATTATCAAACAGTAGTCTTTAAACTTGGCATTTTAACGTGCAAATATTGAAGGTTGTCTCAAGGACTCATCAGTCCTTTTTTGGGAACCAACTGTTGTTACCAAAAAAAAGGGGGTGGGGATGGGAGTTCAGGGCTCTGAGGCTTGAGAAAACTGGCAGCCTCCAGAGTCCACAATTAACATATAAGGTATTAACACCTTAAGATATGTTATAAAGGAATTTAGATCATTCTAAATCTTACATATAGAAATAGAATGTATCTGATTCCTTAGAGTTTCCGGAGTCTTAATCTAGAAGTATAGGGATTCTATATATTATTTGTATTAGAGATAGGAGAGCTCCTACCTCCTAATCTGCAAATTCTAGCACATCTATAGGTTAATATATTGTGCAGTTAAAATGAAGTTTTTAAAAGTAAAACATATTTTAACTAGCAGTACTTAAAGGGGAACGCAACATTAAAGCATATTGTGCTGCAAAGTAAAGAGCTTCACAAACCGTGAATTTCGATACAAATTTGATCAAAATCGGTCAGGAATTAAGGAAGTTATGGATAATTGAATATTTTAACATTGGTGGTATGGGCGCTGTCATTTTGAATATTTAATGAGGTTTCACAAAAGTTTAAAAAGTTCTTCTTACAAATGGATTACTTTGGGGGAAATGATTGTTTGTCACTATAATTTAGCATATGTTAAATATTGTAGCCAAATATTCTTGAAGATCCATTATAATTAGTTTTTATACATTTTATTTGGGCTGTATGACGTCACAAAGCCTAGAATATGGCGGCATCCATGACAGCCATTTTGAATGTATTCAAACCACTGTAACTTCATTATTTCTTGACCGATTTGGATAAAACTTGAATCAAAGAAAATGGTATGCGTAGCACTTTACTCCAGGAGCCACTAACAATTTATGTTGCGCGTTCATTCTCCTTTAACCTATAGGTAGCCCCCCCCCACCCCCCCCGGTCTTTTTTCTCTGGAAGCTTTGAAATACAGAATAGAATAGAACATTATCTATAGGTTAAGTATTGCTAGTTAAAATATATTTTACTTTTAAAAACTTCATTTTAAATGCAGATATCTAGAATTCAGCTTAATTAAAGATATCTCTAATTGAAATGCAGATATCTATATCATGATCGAAAATGTATCTGTATTTCAAATACCAATATTAGCATTTCAGTTATATATTGTCACGTGAACGGATGAGTGTTGGGCCGGTGATGATGGACTAGACGCAATCGCAAGCAATCAGAGGATAAACACAACACTTTGTAAATAAAAATAAGCATGTATTTAGAAAGTTCAGAAAAAAAAACTATAAGTAATGTTCAAAATTCCATAATCTGAAAGTACTGTTCAAAATTCCATAATCTGAAAGTGCTGTTCAAAATTCCATAATCTGAAAGTACTGTTATAAAATTGAAATAGGTTGAGTACATATCTTAAAAAGTCACTGACGAAGTCCACGGATGTATCCTCCATGATATCTTCCGGGTACCACTGGTACTTGATTATACAGAACTTTGAATAAAACTTCCCGGAAAAACTTGTGATGGTCAATCATAGTGACGATGACAATAGGATACAAAAACAGTGACGAAACAGATACATATACGGGACCTGAAAATAAGTATCATGTCCTAGAACTCTCGATATCAAACATTACAAGATATTGCCTTATTAATTTCCACTAGATATACAGAGTGTGTACGCCAAATGTTGTAATTCAACAAGTCCGTTGCAATTGATTATTATATAGCAAAATCAGATCCTAAAACCACATGGACGCTGTTAATGTCATACAATATTGCACATATATCCAACACAGGCAGACACACAGTCAGAATATATCTGACAAACACAATAAATTCTATATTAATCGTAGGAATGGCATCTCGACGATTACACATTCTTACAGGAAGAACCCATACGTCTTCCACTGTAAGAATCCCTTTAGAACGCTAAAGGCTAAAATAAATTATAACTGCCATTATACCACAATGATTACACGATCACACATCGTCCCCACGTAATCATTGGGTACAATATCAACATGCCATCGCCATAGCTTCAAACATGACTCCTTGTTGCTTGAGCCATTTCATAATATAATACTCTAGTGAACAGACTTGAGTGTAATTAAAATAAAAAGGGACCTCTGTATATGTGTTTAAGGTAAATATGATGTGTCATTTGTGATGCAATTATCTATAAATACAACTGTAGGTCTTCATGATTTGTGTTAATTACTGAATGTGTATGCAGTTAACATTAAGCCTAATTGTGTCGTACATTCACGCATATATGTCTGGTGTGTGCAGTCAACATAACGCCTAACTGTGTCATACATTTAAGCGTATATGTCTGGTAATCATAATAATATACATGTCAGATTAGAATATGTTATGTTAAAATATGCTAGTGCTATCATTGCGCCGATCCATTTATCTCTCTACTCAAGTAAGAATATTAATGTTTGCGTTCTGATCAGGGTCTACAGAACCTATCAGACTCACCAGGATCTATAGAATCGACCAAATTTAATTTCCGTATCTGGTTATAGTTTACACATCCAACACGGCTTATTCGTCTGATCAGGGTCTACACATATAACCAAAGTGTACACACTTATCAGGGTCTTATCTACATATCATGCCGGGTTTGTAAGTACAAATGATATGTAAAATTGCAACGTAGAATCGCAACGTAGTGAAGCAATAAATTTACCTACTCGAATTTTAGCTGCGGTAAAGACGAGCAAGAATATTGCAAGAATAATATTAAATTATTGACTTACCATGGTCAGATCCCCGAGATACAGCACAACATCATAATATGATAGAAAGGAAGACAAGGATTGGTCTTCAATGAAAAAAATATTGTAGAAAGGAAGACAAGGATCAGTCTTCAATGAAAAAAATATTGTAGTGTGTGCCGTTCTATTTAACCAGGGAACTTTTATAGTAATGTGGCACGTTTTGAAACGTGTCCACAAGAAACCCATGAAATTCAAGATCTAGAAATAATATTCACAAGAATACCGTGATAGTCAAGATTTAAAATAACCTGTTCGATTGTCCGAACGGTGCAAAAATTTCACACAGCGACTGCTCAAACTATGAAGTAAAAAACATTTTTCTCTCGGAACGCTACAAAACTGCAAAATTCCGACAGAAAATTGTCTCCCCTTTCAAAAGATAGCCTTGAGACAAAAATCAATCCCAGAACGGTGAAGATATTGATCACCGAACGTAGGTTCACTCGGAATATACAATGTTCTGGTAACCACTCAAGTATATAGACGTAAATAATCAAATACACCCCTCAGCATGCATATCTCGTGATTATCGTAATACCTTAACTTAAAAGCTGAAGTGTACCTACTCGCTTAAAAAGTAAAACAGTCATCATAATCAGCGCTCCAGTTACAAATGCAATAATCTAACCTGGTTAATAAAAATCGATACAAACTTCTTTTTATACTATGTACATATAAAAATATATTCAAGATAAAACAGGGACGTGACATATATATATATTTCTCTATTTCAGTTACAGATATATGCATTTCAGCAAAAGATATCTATAATTCCAAAAATTACAGATATCTGTATTTATTAAAAAAGATATCTGTATTTGAAATGCATATATCTGCATTAAATTGGTAAAACCCCAAACGGGTTTCCATTACTGAGTACTTTTATGTATTGCTTCTTTTTTAGCTCACCTGAGCTATGCTTAGGATGATCTATAGTGATCACTTTTCGTCTGTCGTCCGTGCATGCGTCCGTGCGTCCATCCGTTAACATTTTCAAACGACTTCTCCTCTGAAGCCCCTGAGCCAATTTTGCTCAAATTTCATATGGAGCCTCCTTAGGTTGGGGGAAGGAAAGATTGCTAAAATGGTCGCGGTCCATTGACCAAGATGGCCGCCATGCCCATATATGATTAAAGGTTAAAAACCTTTAAAATCTTCTACAGAACCGAGGATGCCTTGTGGCTGAATCTTTGCAAAAACCATTGGGGACAGAAGGTCTACCAAAATTGCTAAAATAATGGTTATACATTGACATTTGACCTTTTTACGGCAAGGTCAAGTTAGCTTCCCTATGCATTTGTATGGGAAAAATGTTCAGAATTTTAAATGACTTCTCCTCTGGAGTCTGTGGGCCAATATTGCTCATTTCATTTGGAGCCTCCCTTGGGCAGGGAAATGAAAGATTGCTAAAATGGTTGCCATCCATTGACCAAGATGGCTGCAATGCCCATATATGATAAAAACCTTTAAAAATCTTCTTCTCCAGAACCGAGGATGCCTTGTGGCTGAATCTTTGCATATATCATTGGGGATGGGAAATCTACCAAAGTTGCTAAAATAATGTCGTACATTGATATTTGACCTTTCTACGGCAAGGTCGTTTGCTTCCCTATGCATTTGTGTGGGAAAAATGTTCATTATTTCAAACGACTTCTCCTCTAGAGCCTCTAAGCCAATGTTGCTCAAATTTCATTTGGAGCCTCCCTGGGGCAGGGGAATGAAATATTGCTAAAATGGTTGCTGTCCATTGACCAAGATGGCCACCATGCCCATATATGGTAAAAACATTTAAAAATCTTCTTCTCCAGAACAGAGAACGCCTTGTGGCTGAATATTTGCATAAATCATTGGGGACAGAAGGTCTACCAAAATTGCTAAAATTATGGTCATACAGTGACATTTGACCTTTTTACGGCAACGTCATGTTTGCTTCCCTATGCATTTATATTGGAAAAATGTTGAGAATATCAAATGACTTCTCTGGAGCCTCTGGGCCAATGTTGCTCAAATTTCATTTGGAGCCTCCCTGGGGCAGGGGAATGAAAGATTGCTAAAATGGTTGCTGTCTATTGACCAAGATAGCCTCCATGCCCATATATGGTAAAAACCTTTAAAAATATTCTCCAGAACCGAGGATGTCTTGTGACTGAATCTTTGCATAAATCATCGGGGACGGGAGGTCTACCAAAATTGCTAAAATAATGGTTGTACATTGACATTTGACCTTTTTATGGCAAGGTCAAGTTTGCTTCCCTATGCATTTGTATGGGAAAAATGTTCAGAATTTCAAATGGCTTCTCCTCTGGAGCCTCTAGGCAAATGTTGCTTAAAATTCATGTGGAGCCTCCTTGGGGCAGGAGGACGAAAGATTGCTAAAATGGGCATGGTCCATTTATCAAAATGGCTGCCATGCCCATATATATGGTAAAAACCTTTTAATATCTTCTTCTCCAGTACCAAATAAGCCCTGGGCCCTAATCTTTGCACAAATTATGGGGGACAGTAGATCTACCAAAATTGCTAAAATGATGGTCCTATGTGACGTTTGACCTTTTTACCCCAGGTCAAATTCGTTTCCCCATGCATTTGTATGGGCCATATACATTTATATTGGAAGTATCAAGGTGACTTGTCGATCAACAATAGCTAAAACCATTCTGATTGGATATCGAAGATGGCCGCCATCTTGTTTATGTTTATTATATTTCTCTGCCACTGTGCTGTTTGCATGGATAAAATCATGATTCTTCAGAAACCACTTAGCCAGTTTCCACCAAATTTCACATTGATCCTACTGTTGAAATGTGATTGATAGTTTGTTCAAATGATCACGCTCCATTGACTGTCAGGCCCATATATTCTTCTTCAAAACTAAGAAATGCTCAAATGATGACCTTTTCATTAGTTGCGATGATAGGATTGGAAAAATGTTGCATAACATCTGCATATCTGCGGTGGCCATGTCACTCAGGTGAGTGAGCCATGGCCCATGGGCCTGTTTAGCTCACCTGTCACATAGTGAAAGGTGAGCTTTTGTGATCACATTTTGTCCGTTGTGGATCCGTCCGTCTGCGTGCGTCCGTAAACAATTTCTTCAAACAACATTTCCTCCTAAGCCACTGATTGGATTTTGACCAAACATCACAGGAATGATCCTTGGTTTTTTCTCTTTCAAAGTTGTTCAGATGATTCTGTTCATTGTACATCTAGGTCACAGGAGCTAAAAATAGATCTTTTAACTGAAAACTTAAAAAAAATCTTCTTGTCTGAATCCAGAAAGCCCAAGTCTTTGATATTCGGTATGTTGCTTCATGTAGTGAACTTCTACCAAAGTTGTTAAATTGTAGCCCTTGGGTCAAAAATAGCCCTGCGCAGGGGGTCTCTTATTTTGCATAGACCCATATAGGGAAAAACTTTTAAAATCTTCTTGTCTGAAAGCAGAAAGCCCAGGCCTTTGATATTTGGTATGCTGCACCTAGTGGACCGCTACCAGGATTGTTCAAATTATTGCCCTGGGGCCAAAAAATGGCCCCGCCCCCAGGCTGACATGTTTTACATAGACTTATATAGAACAGTCAGAAATCTTCTTATCTGAAACCAGAAGGCCCGGGCCTTTGATATTTATGTCCCCCCACCATGGGGGGGGGGGGGGGGCATATTGTTTTAGTGCGGATCCCGGCGGCGGCAGCATAACCTCTTGTCCGCACTCTATCTCCTTATTGAATGGACATATTTTAGCCAAACTTACACAAACATCATTGGGAGGGGAAAAATGCTGATTAGATTTTGGTGACCTTGACCCCATTTTCAAGGTCACAGGAGGCCTTAGATAGTTGGAAAATGGCTTGTCCACACCATATCTCTTGAAGGAATGAATAGATTTTAACCAAACTTGCACATCTATATTGCTGGGACATGTAAAAGAACTGATTAGATTTTGGTGACCTTGACCCCATTTTCAAGGTCACAGGAGGGCTTAGATTGTTGGAAAATGGCTTGTCCAAACCATATCTCTTGAAGGAATGAATAGATTTTAACCAAACTTGCACATCTATATTGCTGGGACATGTAAAAGAACTGATTAGATTTTGGTGACCTTGACCCCATTTTCAAGGTCACAGGAGGGCTTAGATTGTTGGAAAATGGCTTGTCCGCACCCTATCTCTTGTAGGAATGAATAGATTTTGACCAAACTTGCACATCTACAATGCTGGGACATGTAAAAGAACTGATTAGATTTTGGTGACCTTGACCCCATTTTCGAGGTCACAGGAGGCCTTAGATAGTTGGAAAATGGCTTGTCCGCACCCTATCTCTTGTAGGAATGAATAGATTTTGACCAAACTTGCACATCTACAATGCTGGGACATGTAAAAGAACTGATTAGATTTTGGTGACCTTGACCCCATTTTCGAGGTCACAGGAGGGCTTAGATTTGTTGGAAAATGGCTTGTCCGCACTCTATCTCTTGTAAGAATGAATAGATTTTGACCAAACTTACACATCTACAATGCTGGGACATGTGAAAGAACTGATTAGATTTTGGTGACCTTGACCCCATTTCCAAGGTCACAGGAGGGCTTAGATTTGTTAGAAAATGGCTTTTCCGCACTCTATCTCTTGTAGGAATGAATAGATTTTGACCAAACTTGCGCATCTAAAATGCTGGGACATGTAAAAGAACTGATTAGATTTTGGCGACCTTGACCCCATTTTCAAGGTCACCAGAGGGCTTAGATTGTTGGAAAATTGCTTGTCTGCACCCTATCTCCTAAAAGAATGAATGGATTTTGACCAAACTTCTACATCTTAATTGTTGAGACATGGAAAAGAACTGGTTAGATTTTGATGACCTTGACCCCATTTTCAAGTCACACTAAGGCTTAGATTGGTGGAAATGGCTTGTCTGCACCTTGTCTCCTGAAGGAATGAGTAGATTTCGACCAGACTTGCACAGCTATATTTTTGGGACATGGAAAAGAACTGATTAGATTTTGGTGATCTTGACCCCATTTTCAAGGTCACACTAGGGCTTGGATTGTTGGAAAATGGCTTGTCTGCGCTGTATCTCTTGAAGGAATGGATGGATTTTAACTAAACTTGCACAGCCAAATTGTTGTGGCATGGAAAATAACTAATTTTATTTTGGTGACCTTGACCCCATTTTCAAGGTCGCAGGAGGGCTCAGATTGTTGGATAATGGCTTGTCTGCACGCTATCTGCTGAATGAATGGATGGATTTTGACCAAACTTGCACAGCTATTTTGTTGAGACAGAGTCAAAAACTGATTAGATTTTTGTGACCTTGATCCCATTTTCAAGGTTACACAAGGGCTATGATTTTAGAAAATGGCTTCTTAGCAGCCTATCTCATTGAGGAATGGATGAATTCTGACCAAACTTACATATAGGTATATTGTGACCTTGAGTTTATTATAGATACAATCTATTTTAACAATATATCTGTTCACACTCGTGGGGGGACATACGTTTTCCTCCGAAAACACTGTTCTAGTTGGTACATAGCTTTACCTAGTAGACCTCTGCCAAGATTGTTCAAATATAGCCCTGGGGCCAACAATGGCCCCAATATGTTTTACATATACTTATATAGGAAAAACTTAAAAAATCTTCTTGTCTGAAAGTGCAAGGCCTAGGCCTTTGATATTTGGTATGTAGCATTGCCTAGAGGTCCTCTGACAAGAGTTTTCAAATTATGGCCCTAGGGTGAAAATAGGTCTCACCCAGAGGGGGAGTGGGGTCACTTGTTTTACCGTGACCTTTAGTACCAAAAAAGCTTATAATTCTGCAATGCTTATGGTTAGGACCCTCAAACTTAGTAGAGATGTTGGTCCTCACAAGTAGATGATCCTGAGGGCAAAGGTCAAGGTCACCGGGACTTTTAGTACTAAAAAGCTTGATAACTTGGCAATGCTTGAGGCTAGGACCCTCAAACTTAGAAGGAATGTTGGTCCTCACCAGTAGATGACACCGAGGGCAAAGGTCATGGTCAAGGTCACCATGACCTTTAGAACCACATCTATGTTAGCAATGCTATGTATAGCATGATTCAGGTGAGCGATATAGGACCATCATGGCCCTCTTGTTTATTTCAATGTAAATCCCAATCAGTTCAAGAGTTTCAGGCAACCACCCCAAGCAGCACTCTCAATGCTTTGATTTTACAGAAATGTTTCTCTTACGCCACCCTGCCAAAACTTCTAAAAATGGTCTGCATTGTTTTGTCATTACAAAAATCTGTAAATGTTTAGACGGAAGGTCATACATAAAAAACAATTTCTTGTACCTGAAATAGTTTTTAGCTCACCAGAGCCAAAGGCTCAAGGTGAGCTGTTGTGATCACACACCGTCTGTCGTCGCCATCGTCCATCCGTCTGTCCACAATTTCTTCAAACAACATCTCCTACTAAACATTTGAGCCAATTTTAACCAAATCTCACAGGATTGATCCTTGAGTGATACCAACTGAAAATTGTTCTAAATTTTGGAATCCGTGCAGAATTCTGGTTGCTATGGCAACCAAAAAAAAAAAACCTTTAAAAATCTTCTTGTCAGAAACCACTGAACCGATTTCAATATAATTTTGCAGAAATGTTCCTTTAGTGATCCTCTAACAAGATTGTTCAAGCCATCATGATTCATCAAAAAACATGGCCATCAGGGGGTGGGGCTTATTTTCCCCTCTATATCTATATAGAAAACTAAACATTTTCTTGTCAGAAACCACTGGACCGATTTCAATATAATTTGGCAGAAATGTTCCCTTAGTGACCTTCTAACAAGATTGGTCAAGCTGTCCTGATTAGTCAAAAAAAACATGGTCTCTAGGGGGCAGGGCTTATTTTCGCTATATATCTATATAGAAAAGTTTAAAATCTTCTTGTCAGAAGCCACTTTACAGATTTCAGTGTAACTTGGCAGGAATGTTCCTTAGGTGACCCACTACCAAGATTGTTTAAGCCGTCATGATTCGTCAAAAAACATGGCCGCTAGGGGGTGGAGCTTATTTTCCCTATATTATCTGTATAGAAAACTTTAAAAATCTTCTTGTCAGAAACCACTGGTCTGATTTTAATATAACTTGGCTGGAATGTTCCTTTAGTGACCCTCTACCAAGATTATGCAAGCCATCATGATTTGTAAAAAAACTTGGCCTTTTGGGGCAGGGCTTATTTCTCCTCTATATCTGTATAGAAAATTTTAAAACCTTATCAGAAACCACTGGACTAATTTGAATATTGTGTCAAAAAGCATGGCCTACATGGGATGGGGAGGGGCTTATTATACGCCCGTTTGAAAAACTGGACGTATTATGTTACGGGGTATGGCGTCCGTCTGTCCGACCGACTGTCCGTCCGTAAACTTTTTCGTTTCCGGCTAACTACAGTTTACATCCGATCAAGCTGAAACTTGATATATAGTTAGACCATGATGTGGCGCAGCGCATATTGTTTCGGGGTTACAGTCCACCAAATGTTTGCAGAGTTATGCCCCTTAGAAAATTTCTGTAAACTTTTCATTTCCGGTTATCTCCTCCTACATTTTACATCCAGTCAAGCTGAAACTTCATATATAGTTAGACCATGATGTGGAGCAGTGCATATTGTTTTGATGTAACAGTCCACCAAATATTAGTAGAGTTATGCCCTTTTGAAAATTTCAGTTGACTTTTCGTTTCCGGCTAACTCCTCCTACAGTTTACATCCGATCAAGCTGAAACCTGGTTTTTAGTTAGACCATGACGTGGAGCAGCGCATATTCTTTCAAGGTTACAGTCCACCAAATATTAGCAGAGTTATACCCCTTTGAAGATTTCTATTAATTTTTAGTTTCTGGCTAAATCCTCCTACAGTTTACATCCAATCAAGCTGAAACTTCATGTACAGTTAGACCATGATGTGATGCGGCGCATATTGTTTCGCGGTTACAGTCCACCAAATATTAGCAGAGTTATGCCCCTTTGAAAATTTCAGCAAACTTTTCGTTTCCGGCTAAATCCTCCTACAGTTTACATCCTATCAAGCTGAAAATTTATTTGTAGTTAGACCATGATGTGGAGTAGCGCATATTGTTTGAAGGTTACAGTCCACCAAATATTAGCAGAGTTAAACCCCGTTGAAAATTTCTATTAATTTCTATTAATTTTTTGTTTCCGGCTAAATCCTTCTATAGTTTACAACCGATCAAGCTGAAACTTCATAAATAGTTACATGATGATGTGGAACAGCACATATTATTTTGAGGTTACAATGCACCAAATATTTGCAGATTTATGCCCCTTTGAAAGTTTTTATAAACTTTTTGCAGCATATTGTTTATAGGTAATAGTGTGCAAATGTTATTTTATAATAGGTATATTTTTGCAAATAAATAAAGTTTTGGTCATATGGGCAAGACATTGATTTTTTTTCTCTTCTTTAAATTAGATTTACAAGGAAAGGTTGCCATTATTAAATCTTTATGAATACATAATTCTTTTTGGATTTTTTTTTTTTATGTTTAATACTCTTCTGATTTGGCTCCCTTGAAGAACAAAAATAAAATCAGTAATAAACAAGTTAAAGGTCTAGAAAAAAATTTCTTGTTTTTGTAATTCCATTTACAGTTTATATCCGGAGCACTGAATTATACAGGAGCCAGTTTTTGTGCTACATCTTTTTACTTGCCACGGGCATATAATGCCCCGCTTGGCAGAGCTCTTGTTTTCCCTATATATCTTTACAGAAATTTTGAAGATAGATTAAAAAAAATGAGACACTGCTTGCTTGTGAAATCACACATCACGTCACTCTTAAACATAAAATTCATACAAAACTCTTAAAGCAGTGAACTTGGGTGAAACTTCAATGCAAATATGTTTGCTCAGGTGAGCGATATAGGACCATGATGGTCCTCTTGTCTAGCTATTAAATTGAAATAGCTGAACATGTTTTCAGGCTAATAAAAGATGATAGGAAAGGCAAAACCAAGAGTTTTCAAGGTTATCTTTTACTATTCTAGATGCTATGAAGTATACCATTGTTGTGAGTGCTACAGCTTCTGATGCAGCTCCTCTACAATACCTGGCCCCCTACTCGGGATGTGCTATGGGAGAATACTTCAGAGACAATGGCAAACATGCTCTTATTATCTATGATGATTTGTCCAAACAGGTGAGAAAATATTGCAGTGTATTGCAGTGATTAATCTACCTTTAGGCCAACTGACTCACTCATTTCAAAGCAGTGAGTCAGATTTGAAATTACATTGTAATGCCGTTATAACGCAGTTGGTTGGGTCCAAGGCAGCTGACCTCATTGTAAGTGATCATGCCTTATAGCGGTCAGACTTAAACTTGGTCCTCACACTCCACCCACTTCTATACTATCGAAGTTCCATGTGCAATCTGATAAAAAAAAAAAAAAAAAAATTTACACATCAGTTGTTACACAAAATAAACTTTATTTAATGAAGAAAGCTAGTCAGTTCTTCTTTTACACCCAAGAAGCCCAACACTTTTCAGAGTAAATAAATAAATTTGTCCTTTCTGGCTGTTTGAACGGGAAGACCCACAGTGAAGAGCGGGAGACCAGAATGTAGTGAGCCAGGAATCAGAGGATTAAGCTAGATCAAAGCTGATTACAGAAGACACACGCTGGATTGGATATTAAACGAAATTAGCTTTACACTCTGGGCATTTCTGTTTCAGCACATACACACAAAAAAACAAACAAACAAACAAAAAAAACCAAAAAAAAACAGGCTCATCTATGTTTCCGTTAACCATTAAACCCCCTATCACAACTGCAGTAGACGACAATTTTGACAATTTTTCGCTCCCCTGAGCATGTAGTACTCAAGGTGAGCTATTTTGATAGGCCAGCTGTCCGTTACCCGTTGTCCATCTGCCGTTGTCCGTCGTCTGTCAAAAATTGACACCTCCTTCTAAACCACTGGGCCAGTTTGAACCAAACTTCACAGGAATGATCCTTGGGAGGTACTAACTGAAAGTTGTCACAGAAACGGAATCTAAGCAGAACTCTGGTTGCCATGGCAACAAAAAGAAAAACAGAATTTTTTTTTAAAAATCTTCCTGTCAGGAACCACTGGACCAATTTCAATAAAATACATTATTTGGCAGAAATGTGCCTTTGGTGATTGTCTACCAAGAATGTTCAAGCCATCATGATTCATCAAAAAACATGGCGGTCAGAGGGGTTGGGCTTATTTTTAGCTCACCTGAGCACCAAGTGCTCATGGTGTGCTATTGTGGTCAGTCAATGTCCGTCGTGCATAGTGCGTCGTGTGGCGTCAACAATTGCTTTAAAAGCCTACTCCTCCTACATCCCTATACCAATTGACTCGATACTTGGTAGGAAGCATCGGGGTGACTTGTAGATCAAAAATAGCTAAAATCATACCCATCGGAAATCCAAGATGGCCGCCATCTTGAAAATATATTTTTTGCTTCTTCTCCTGAACCGAAAGGCCAATTGACTCCAAACTTGCTAGGAAGCATCGGGGTGACTTGTAGATCAAAAACAGCTAAAATCGTGCTGATCGGAAATCCACTGCTTGACTCCCAACACTGCTTGCCCATGACGGTAATAACAGTACAAATATACAAGATTTCAGTGTTATTTTATTAAAAGGGAAATAACTCTAAAATGGGTGATAATTCGGATAAGAAAAAAAAACAAGAGGCCCACGGGCCACGGGTCGCTCACCTGAGTGACATAGCCACTACAGATATGCAGATGTTATGCAACATTTTTCCAATCCTGTCATCGCAACTAATGAAAAGATCATCATTTAAGCAGTTCTTAATTTTGAAGAAGAATATATATGGCATGCCAGTCAATTGAGCGTGATCATTTGAACAAACTCTAAATGGCAGCCAGTTTGGATTTACGATCGGCACGATTTTAGCTATTTTTGATCTACGAGTCACCCCAATGCTTCCTACCAAGTTTCGAGTCAATTGGCTTTTGGGTTAGGAGTAGAAGCGAAAAATAGGTTTTCAAGATGGCGGCCATCTTGGATATCCGATCGGCATGATTTTACCTATTTTTGATCTACAAGTCACCCTGATGCTTCCTAGCAAGTTTGGAGTCAATTGGCCTTTCGGTTCAGGAGAAGAAGCGAAAAATAGATTTTCAAGATGGATTTCCGATCAGCACGATTTTAGCTACTTTTGATCTACAAGTCACCCTGATACTTCCTAGCAAATTGAGTCAATTGGCCTTTCGGTTCTGGAGAAGAAGAGAAAAATAGATTTTCAAGATGGCGGCCATCTTGGATTTCCTATCGGCACGATTTTAGCTATTTTTTATCTACAAGTCACCCTGATGCTTTCTAGCAAGTTTGGAGTCAGTTGGCCTTTCGGTTCAGGAGAAGAAGCAAAAAATAGATTTTCAAGATGGTGGCCATGGCGGTCATCTTGGATTTCCGATCGGCACGATTTTAGCTATTTTTGATCTACAAGTCACCCTGATGCTTCCTACCAAGTATCAAGTCAATTGGCCCAGGGGTGTATGAGGAGTAGGCTTTTAAAGCAATTGTTGACGCCGCACGACGAACGATGGAAGACGGACATTGACTGACCACAATAGCTCACCATGAGCACTTCGTGCTCAGGTGAGCTAATAAGGGTTACCTATATTTTCATAAGGAATCCATATACGAAATTTCAAAATATTAGCATAGTTCTAAACTTATGCTATACAAAATAAAGCAACAACATCAAATGGCCAGAAATTGCAAAGGGCCATAACACCAACAACATTTCATTTAATTGGTTCAAAATTTAATAAGGTGATCTCCTCCTCAGTCCAAATTACTGTATCACATATCAAGGCTCTAGCTCAAATACTTTTGTTGGAGATATCTTGCTAACGAGATTTTAATGTTGTTTTGATATTTTATTAGCTCACCTGAGTAACGCTCAGGATGAGCTATAGTGATCACTTTTTATCCCCCGACTGATGGGTTTGGGGGATATAGCAATCAGCATGGCGTCCGTCCGTAGACGCAACCTTGTACGCTCCATAACTTTGATACCCTTAGACATATTTCGATAATATTTGGTAGGAATGTAGAGGAGGACCAGCAGGCGACTCTCACTGTCTTTGTTATGTTGTTATCTCCCCTGAAGCGGAAATCTTGTGCAGGCCATAACTCCTACAGTTTACATCCGATCAAGATGAAACTTGGTATATGGTTAGACCATGATGCGGTGCAGCGCATATTGTTTCAGGGTTACAGTCCACCAAATGTTTGCAGAGTTGTGCCCCTTAGAAAATTTCTATAAACTTTTCATTTCCGGTTAACTCCTCCACATTTTATATCCGATCAAGCTGAAACTTCATGTATAGTTAGACCATGATGTGGAGTAGCGCATATTGTTTCGAGGTTACAGTCCACCAAATATTAGCAGAGTTATGCCTCTTTGAAAATTTCTGTAAACTTTTTGTTTCCGGCTAACTCCTCCTACAGTTTACATTCAAAATATTTTCTACGGTCATTCTCTCCCATCCGCTGATTCAAGAAGGGCAGTTGGCAGTTTCTGGGAAAAGAATGTGCACAATACTGGTTAACAGCTTAGAGGACTAAGCCTGCCCAGTAAACGTGTGGTTAGGTAAACTGACCGCACTCGACATGACCCGATTGGGTTTGACTGGGCCGTAAAACCTCAACACAAAAAAACAATCAAACATCCGATCAAGCTGAAACATGATTTGTAGTTAGACCATGATGTGGAGCAGCGCATATTGTTTCAAGGTTACAGTCCACCAAATATTAGCAGAGTTATACCCCTTTGAAAATTTCTATTAATATTTCATTTCTGGCTAAATCCTCCTACAGTTTACATCCAATCAAGCTGAAACTTCATAGATACTTACATGGAGCAGCACATATTATTTCGAGGTTACAGTGCACCAAATATTGGCAGAGTTATGCCCGTTTGAAAATTTCTGTAAACTTTTCATTTCCGGCTCACTCCTCCTACAGTTTACATCCAATCAAGCTGAAACTTCATAGATAGTTACACGATGATGTGGAGCAGCGCATATTATTTCGAGGTTACAGTGCACAAAATATTTGCAGAGTTATGCCCCTTTATTTTGACGTCGTCTATTATTACATTATCAAGGAAATGTTGCCATTATTATATCTTTATAAAATACATTTATTAAATGATACAGAATTAAGAAGCTTGACTAATATCAAAACTTATAAACATAATTCTTTATGGATTTTTTTTTTTTTTTTTTTCTTTAATACTCTTCTCCCTTGAAGAACAAAAATAAAATCAGTATAAAACAAGTTAAAGGTTTACAAAAAAATTTCTTGCAGCATTTTTTTTTTTTTTTGGTTGTTTATTTTTGTTTTGTTATTGTTTGATTGATATTGAAGTATAGGAAAAACAAATCAGCCAAAGGCTCATATGAGCTTATAATATAGCCATGCTTCTGTCGTGTGTCCTCTGTCGGAAAGTACTTCTCCCTATTTTCCCAGGAGGGAGAAGTCACTTCTCCCTTAAGAAGTCATTTCTCCCTTAATTTCTGGGCCTGCTTGGACTGTTAGTTTACAGTTCACCAAATATCAGCAGAGCTATGCCCCAATGAAAATTTTTTAATTTAATTCCACTTACAGTTTATATCCGGAGCACTTTATGTGCTGCATCTTTTAACTTGCCACGGGCGTATAATGCCCCGCTTGGCGGAGCTCTGCGGGCCCCCGTAGCCTAGTGGATAAGAGAGTTGACTCTTAATCCATTAGGTTTCTCACCGCTGTGGTTCGAGCCTCGCTCGGGTCATATGTGGGAAAGCCAAGTTCTGCTTACGGATGGTCAGGTGGTTTTTCTCCGGGTTCTCCGGTTTTCGCCCACCTTCGATGAACGATCGGCTCGATATAAGTGAAATATTCTTGAAAGGGCCGTAAAACCCAAATCAAAAATTGGCGGAGCTCTTGTTTTATAATAGATATATTTTTTGCAAATAACTAAAGTTATGGACATACGGGCAAGATACTGATTTTTTTTGTTTTTCAACATCTACTTTTATTCGATTTGCAAGAAAATGTTGCCATTATTAAATCTTTACAAATACATTTGTTAAATGATACAGAATTAAGAAGATTGACTAATATCAAAACTTATAAACATAATTATTTTTGGATTTTTTTTTTTTTTAATTCTCTTCTGAGTTGGCTGCCTTGAAGAACAAAAATAAAATCAGTATAAAACAAGTTAAAGGTTTACAAAAAAATTTTTGTTTTGTTATTGTTTGGTCTGATATTGAAGTATAGGAAAAACAAATCGGCCAAAAGCTCATATGACCTTATAATATAGCCATGCTTCTGTCGTGTGGCCTCCGTCCGAAAGCACTTCAAGGGTTATGCCCTTTTGAAAGTTTTTGTAAACTTTTTGCAGCATATTTAGAGGTAATAGTGTGCAAATTTTATTTTATAATAGGTATATTTTTTTGCAAATAACTAAAGTTATGGCCATATGGGCAAATTATTTTTTTAACACCTTCTTTTATTGTCGCACCTGCGTTAGCACGCAGGTGCGATATAGGCGTGCCGTGACCCGTCTGTTCGTCAACAATTGACTTGTGAGCGCAACTCCTCCTACAGTTTTTGGCCAATCATTTTGAAACTTCACAGATATTTTGGCCATGGCGTGTAGATGTGCATATTGTTTGCTCATAATTCTCAGATTTTTTTTTTCCAACATTTTCTGCTTTAACTTAGTCAGTTTTTACCTAAAACCCTTATAGTCAGTGGGTGTCTCATGAGCGCAACTCCTCCTACAGTTTTTGGCCAATCATTTTGAAACTTCACAGATGTTTTGGCCATGGTGTGTAGATGTGCATATTGTTTGCTCATAATTCTCAGATTTTTTTTTTCAACTTTTTCCGCTTTGTTAACTTAGTCAGTTTTTACCTAAAACCCTTATAGTCAGTGGGTGTCTCGTGAGCGCAACTCCTCCTACAGTTTTTGGCCAATCATTTTGAAACTTCGCAGATGTTTTGGCCATGGTGTGTAGATGTGCATATTGTTTGCTCATAATCCTCAGATTTTTTTTTTTCAACTTTTTTCACTTTGTTAACTTAGTCAGTTTTTACCTAAAACCCTTATAGTCAGTGGGTGTCTCGTGAGCGCAACTCCTCCTTCAGTTTTTGGCCAATCATTTTGAAACTTCACAGATGTTTTGGCCATGGTGTGTAGATGTGCATATTGTTTGCTCATGATTCTCAGATTTGTTTTTCAACTTTTTTCGGCTTTGTTAACTTAGTCAGTTTTTACCTAAAACCCTTATAGTCAGTGGGTGTCTCGTGAGCGCAACTCCTCCTGCAGTTTTAGGCCAATAGTTTTGACACTTCACAGATGATTAGGTCAGGGTCTGAAGATTTGCGTATTGTTTGCACATAAATCTCAGATTCATTTCAGCTGTGTTAGGGGCCCTTGATTTATGCCCAAAATTGGTTTCCGCTCAATATCTTGTGAAAGAATTGATGGATTAGGATCACATTTTGCATACATATTGTTGTTAACAATACCTAGCTTGGGATTGTCACATGACGTTTTTCGTCAATTTTCAGCTGAGTTACTGGCCTTGATTAATGGGCAAAAAGGATATCCGCTCAATATAAATATCTTGTGAAATAATGGACAGGTTTAGATCAAATTTTGCAAGCCAATATTCCAAATTTTCTACTTTGTCCATTTTTCTTACAAACTAACCCATCAATTTCTTGAATACTGCAAAATAGATTTTTTTCAATACAAATAGGAACTTGTATGACTTAATCCCTGCAGGTGCGACATCGCTTTCCGCAGATTTCTTGTTAAATTAGCAAGGAAATGTTGCCGTTATTAAATCTTTATAAATACTTTTTTTAAATGGTACAGAATTAAGAAGCTTGACTAATATCAAAACATAATTGTTTTTGGATTGTTGTTTTTTTGTTGTTGTTTTTTTTTTTTTTTTTTTAATACTCTTCTGAGTTGGCTCCCTTGAAGAACAAAAATAAAATCGGTATAAAACAAGTTAAAGGTTTACAAAAAAAAAAAAAATTTCTTGCTGCATTTTTTTGTTTGTTTGTTTTTTGGTTGTTGGTTTTGTTTTGTTATTGTTTGGTCTGATATTGAAATTTTTTTTTGTTGTTTCTTGCAGCATTGTACTACAGTTTTGTACCGATCATTTTGAAACTTTGCATATGTTTTCTACATGGTATGAAGATGTGCATATGTTTTGGATATAATTGTTAGATTATTTTTTGTCACTTTTTCCACATTGTGAACTTAGTCATTTTTTCACCTCAATATATAGACAGCGGGTACCTCTTGTGAGCGCAACTCCACTTAAAGTTTTATACTGATTGTTTTGAAACTTTGCATGTGTTTTCTTCATGGTATGAAGATGTGCATGTGATTTGGGTATAATTGTTACAACATTTTTTGTCACTTTTTCCACATTGTGAACTTAATCTTTTTTCACCCTAGGTATATAGACAGTGGGTACCTCTTGTGAGCGCAACTCCTCTTACAGTTTTGCACCGATCGTTTTGAAACTTTGCATATGTTTTCTTCATGGTATAAGGATGTGCATGTGGTTTGGGTATAATTGTTAGAACATTTTTTGTCACTTTTTCCACATTGTGAACTTCGTCATTTTTCACCCTTTGTATATAAACAGTTGGTACCTCTTGTGAGCGCAACTCCTCATACAGTTTTGTACCAATTATTATGAAACTTTGCATGCCTTTTTTTCATGGTATGAGGATGTGCATGTGGTTTGGATGTAATTGTTAGATTATTTTTTTTTACTTTTTTCCACATTGTGAACTTAGTCATTTTTCACCCTCAATATGTAGACAGGGGCTACCTCGTGAGCACAACTCCTCATACAATTTTATACTAATCTTTTTGCAACTTTGCAAATGTTTTTTCCATAGTCTGAAGATGTGCACGTGCTTTTCAGATAATCCTTGCCATATTTTTTGTCACTTTTTTGTACTTTTTGTCCCCGCCTTTTCGAAGAAAAGCGGAGGGACACTGTTTTCGGCTTTCCTTGGTGCGTGGTTCCGAATTTTTAGTAGGTACCTTGTCCCCTTAACTCCTCCCACAGTTTTTGTTCGATCCTTTTGAAACTTAACAGGGGCTTTTAAGATGATCTGAAGATATGCATGTGGTTTTTTCAGAACCCTGAAATTATTTTTTACCACTTTTTACACATTTTGAAAGACATTTTTTGAGTTCTAATATTACAGAAGTCTATAGGGAGTAAGTACCTTGTCCCCTTAACTCCTCCCACAGTTTTTGGTCAATCCTTTTGAAACTTTACATGGGCTTTAAGGATGGCCTGAAGATATGCATGTGGATTTTTCAGAATCCTGAAATAATTTTTTATCACTTTTTCCGCAGTTTTAACTTAAGACATTTTTTGAGTTCTAATATTACAGAAGTGTATAGGGAGTAGGTACCTTGTCCCCTTTACTCCTCCCACAGTTTTTGGCCGATCCTTTTGAAACTTTACATGGGCTTTTAGGATGGCCTGAAGATATGCATGTGGTTTTTTCAGAGTCCTGAATTAGTTTTTATCACTTTTTCCGCATTTTTAACTTAGACATTTTTTGAGTTCTAATACTACAGACATTTTTTGAGTTCTAATACTACAGAAGCGTATAGGGAGTAGGTACCTTGTCCCCTTAACTCCTACCACAGTTTTAAGCCGATCCTTTTGAAACTTTACAGGTGCTTTAAGGATGGTCTGAAGATATGCATGTGGTTTTTTCAGAATCCTGAAATTATTTTTTATCACTTTTTACACATTTTGAACTTAGACATTTTTTGAGTTCTAATATTACAGAAGTCTATAGGGAGTAAGTACCTTGTCCCCTTAACTCCTCCCACAGTTTTTGGTCGATCCTTTTGAAACTTTACATGGGCTTTTAGGAAGGCCTGAAGATATGCATGTGGATTTTTCAGAATCCTGAAATAATTTTTTGTCACTTTTTCCGCATTTTTAACTTAGACATTTTTTAGTTTTAATATTACAGAAGTGTATAAGGAGTAGGTACCTTGTCCCCTTAACTCCTCCCACAGTTCTTGGCCGATCCTTTTGAAACTTCGCATGGACTTTTAGGATGGCCTGAAGATATGCATGTGGTTTCTTCAGAATCCTGAAATAATTTTTTATCACCTTTTCCGCATTTTTAACTTAGACATTTTTTGAGTTCTAATACTACAGAAGCGTATAGGGAGTAGGTACCTTGTCCCCGTAACTCCTACCACAGTTTTAAGCCGATTCTTTTGAAACTTTACAGGTGCTTTAAGGATGGTCTGAAGATATGCATGTGGTTTTTTCAGAATCCTGAACATATTTTTTATCACTGGTTTCCTGCTTCAATACTTAGGTAAGTGATACAGGACCAATGGTCCTCTGGTTAACTTATCCATTTTTAACAACTCAAATAAAAATAAGGCGGGGGACATAAATTCCCTATGGAATTTGCTTGTTGAACTTTGTCATTTTCTGACCTCAGATGTATAGACAATGGGTACCTTGTGATTGCAACTTTTCATACAATTTTAAACCGGTCTTTTTGAAACTTTGCACATGTTTTCTCCCGTGTCTGCAGAAGTGCACGTGGTTTGGATATGATTTTTAAATTTATTTTTGCCACTTTTTCCACTTTAACTTTGTCATTTTCTGAACCTCAGATTGTATGAAAGTGTACAGACTTTGGGTACTTTTTGAGCCCAATTTCTCATGTATCATATGAGAAAATTCATATGCTTTCAATGAAATTCCTGTATTCATATAATCCTTGTCTTTAATTTTTGTCACTTTTCCAACTAAGCACTGCTAAGAATGAAATAAATTTATTTAATAACCACGTCCTGTGAATTTTGCCCCAGCAGGTGCGACGCCGCCTTCCGCAGAATTCTGGTTTTGTTATTGTTTGGTCTGATATTGAAATATAGGAAAAACAAATCAGCCAAAGGCTCATATGAGCTTATAATATAGCCATGCTTCTGTCGTGTGTCCTCCGTCTGAAAGCACTTCTCCCTAGGCGCAGCAAACTTCGCCATATTTTCCCAGGAGGGAGAAGTCTATTCTCCCTTAATTTTTTGGCCAGCTTGCACCCTTAGGTTACAGTTCACCAAATATCAGCAGAGCTATGCCCCAATGAAAATTTTTTAATTTTTTTTTGTTTTTTTTTGTTTTTTTGTTTTGTAATTTCACTTACTGTTTATATCCGGAACACAGAATTATACAGGAGCCAGTTTATGTGCTACATCTTATTACTTGCCACGGGTGTATAATGCCCCGCTTGGCGGAGCTCTTGTCTAATCTGTAGTGAGTTCTTTGTTTCCAAAGGCAATCTTTTTGACGTTTATTATATTTCTCTGCCCCAGTGCTGTTTACATGTATAAAATTATGATACTGTTAAACAACTCTTCAGAAACTACTTAGCCAATTTCCACCAAATTTCACATTGATCCTACTGTTGAAATGTGATTAAGAATTTGTTCAAATGATCACGCTCCATTGACTGTCATGCCCATATATTCTTCTTCAAAACTTAGAACTGCTTAAATGATGATCCTTACATTAGTTGCAGTGATAAGATTGGAAAAATGTTGCATAACATCTGCATATCTGCAGTGGCTATGTCACTCAGGTGAGCGATATAACTGAAAGATTGTTGAAAGCGACATTAAGTCTGAATAAAAGAAAAATAAATAAATAAAACTTTCTTTTTCCATGTTGAAATCTGTCCGATGGATTAAAACTGAATGTCATGCCCTCACTTGCGCAGGTCCAATTCACATGAAAAAATCAACAAAATGATGTGCACCCAGTGCACTCAGATCAGCCTGGGCATCTGTCCAGTCTGATCAGTTTTCACTGTCTACATGTAGAAACCTTAGCTCCTTAGCAACCCATTGAGTGCACTGCAAAGACTGATCAGACTTGGCGGATACCTCTATTGATCTGATTTTTCCCTGGGAGCCCAGTTTTGTTGGTTTTGTCATGCGCTGGCTCAATTATGTTAAAACCGTTCAAATCAGCAGGCCAAATATCTTCAAACCTACTGACGCAGTGGCTCAGTTACTAGAGCGTTCGGTTTGCATCCGGAAGGTTGTGGGTTCGATCCCTGGCCGAGTCATACCAAAGACTTTAAAAATGGTATTAGCTGCTTTTCGTTTGCACTCAGCATTGAGAAAGCGGGACTGGTCGGTCCGGTGTCAGTATAATGTGACTGGGTAGAATGTCACTTTATGTGTCTGAGGTGTGATAGTTCAGTGAGGCAGCACTCTTAAAGGGAGCATTGAGCTCCCTGTCACATCCAGACTCCATCGGGATATGACTGAAAGATTGTTGAAAGCGACGTTAAGTCTAAATAAAATAGAATAAAAAAAATAATGATCTATGAACTTTCTTTTTTCAGGTTGAAATCTGTCCGCATTAAAATATAATGTCATACCCGCGCTTGCACGGGTCCTTTTCTAGTCTATATAGAAAGCTTGAAAAATCTTCTTGTCAGAAACCACTAGACAGATTTCAGTTTTACTTGGCAGAAATGTTCCTTTGGAGACCATCTACCAAGATTGTTCAAACCATTATGATTTGCAAAAAACATGGTTGCCAGGGGGTGGGGCTTATTTTCCCTATATATTTATATAACTTTAAAAATCTTCTTGTCAGAAACCATTGGAACGATTTCAATATAATTCAATCAGAAATGTTCCTTTGATGACCCTATACGAAGATTGTTCAAGCTTCCATGATACATTGTTAAAAAACATGGCTGCCAGAGGGCTGGGCTTACTTTTCCTATATATTGTATGTGGAAAACTTTAAAAATCTTCTTGTCAGAAACCACGAGATCAATTTCAATATAATTTTGCAAAAATATTTCTTTGGTTATCCTCTACCAAGATTGTTCAAGTAATCATGATTCGTTAAAGGTCTTGGCCGCCAGGGGAAAGGCCTAATTTCCCAGTATATCTATATGGAAAATTTTAAAACTCTTCTTGTCAGAAACCACTAGGCCAGTTGGAATATAACTTGTTATAGCCCCGCTTTGAAAAAGTGGGGTTATACTGGATTTGCCATGTCCTTCCGTGACTGTCATTCCACCATTCCGTGACTGCAAAATTAAAATGCATTTTGCTTAATAACTTTTATGTTTGTGGTCCTACTTCAATGACACTTATACCACCCTTGGTCTCTAAGGTAAGTAAGGTGCAGAACAGTGGCCAAGGGCCCACAACTCTTGGAGTTATGTCCCTTGGTAGGTTTTCAAAATTTAAAATGCATTTTGCTCAATAACTTTAATGTTTGTGGTCCTACTTCAGTAAACCTTATACCGTTCTTGGTCTCTAAGGTAAGGAAGGTGGGGTGCAGAATGGAGGCCAAAGGCCGATAACTCTTGGAGTTATGTCCCTTGATAGGTTTTCAAATTTTGCCATTCTTGAAAATTTTCGTAACAGATCTCTAAGGAATTATGAAAGCTAGAATTTTGAAAATTGGTGAACATGGACAATGACTGGATGTATCGTGTGTACCGGAATAGGGGCCAAGGAGCCATACCTCCTGGAGTTATGTCCCTTGGTAGGTTTTCAAAAAAATTAAAGTGCATTTTGCTCAGTTACTTTAATATTTGTGGTCCTACTTCGATGAAACTTATACCACACTTAGTCTCTAAGGTAATGAAGGTGTAAGTTCAGTAACATATTTCTCAGAACCTAAGAAAGCTAGAACGCTGCAAGTTCCTATAAACATGGACAATGACTGGATGTATCAAGTTTACCAGAATAGGGGCTAAGGGTTCATAACTCATGCAGTTATGTCCCTTGGTAGGTTTTCAAAAAATTAAAATGCATTTGCTTAACTTTTATGTTTGTGGTCCTTCTTAGATGAAACTTATACCACACTTTGTTTCTAAGGTAAGGAAGATGTGACAGAATAGTGACCAAGGGCCCATAACTCTTGGAATTATGTCCCATGGTAGGTTTTCAATTTTCATAGATTCATCCCATCTTTCTCTCCAATTTTTAAACATCAAAATTTTTCAACACACTTGTGTCTTTCTCCTCTGATGGCGCTGTAGTGGGGCCATAGTCAGATATTCTGACAGCTCTAGATACCCCTGCAAACTTTGTTTGTTGGGGTGGGGGTGAGGGGTGGAGATACTGTTTTCACGTTGTGTGTCCGTCTGTCCGCAACGCTGTTTTTTTCCTAATATCTTGAAAACGCAGTGATGGATTCATCAATTTCTGCAGACACATGATATCAATAAGATGTACTTACATAAGAGAAAGTAAGGGCTAGGGGCCAATTCTCTTGGAGTTACAGCCCTTTGTAAATTTTTTTCTTAATGCATAAAAAAACTTGTGTGCACACAATCTCTTCAATCAATGGCTGGAATTTGACCAAACTAGCACATATACAACATCAGGATGGGGGAAATAAGTGATTAGATTTTGTGATTTTGACCTTATTTTCAAGGTGACTACATTATAAATACTAAAAAAGGAGCTTAAAGGAGCCTTGTTAATGAAGTAAAAAGTTTGTGTGCACAATATCTCTTTAATCAATGGCTGGAATTTGACAGAACTAGCACAGATACATCATAAGGATGGGGCAAAGAAGTGATTAGATTTTAATGACATTGACCTTATTTTCAAGGTCATTACACTATAAATACTCAAAAAAGTGAGCCTTGTTAATGCAGTAAAAAGATTATGTGCACATTATCTCTTTAACAAATGGATGGAATTTGACCAAACTAGCACAGTTACATCATCAGGATGGGGGGAAAGAAGTGATTAGATTTTGCTAACCTTGACCTTATTTTCAAAGTCACTACATTATAAATGCTCAAAAAGGAGCCTTGTTAATGAAGTAAAAAGTTTGTGTGCACAATATCTCTTTAACCAATGGCTGGAATTTGACCAAACTAGCACAGATACATCATAAGGATGGGGCAAAGAAGTGATTAGATTTTGGTGACCTTGACCTTACTTTCATAGTCACTACACTATAAATACTCAAAAAAGTGAGACTTGTTAATGCAGTAAAAAGTTTGTGTGCACATTATCTCTTCAACCAATGGCTGGAATTTGATCAAACTAGCAAAGATACATCATCAGGATCGGGGAAAGAAGTGATTAGATTTTGGTGACCTTGACTTTATTTTCAAGGTCACTACATTATAAATGCCGGCGTCTGTGGCTCAGTTGGATGCGCCGTCTGACTGGAGACCAGGAGGTCGCAGGTTCAACCCCCGCCGAGGTCGGCAACATTCTTTGGTAGAGATTGATCATGAAATATTTTCTATGGGCAATCTCTCCCTTCCGTTGATTCAAGAAGGGCAGTTGTCAATTTCTGGTGAAAGAATGTGCACAATACCGGTTAACCGCTTAGAGGACTAATCCTGCCCAGTAAACCTGTGGTTAGGTAAACTGACCGCACTTGACATGACCCCATTATTTGATTGGGCCATAAAACCTCAACACAAACAAACTACATTATAAATTCTCAAAAAGGAGCCTTGTAAATGAAGTAAAAAGTTTGTGTGCACAATATCTCTTTAACCAATGGCTGGTCATAGACAGAACTAGCACAGATACATCATAAGAATTGGGCAAAGAAGTGATTAGATTTTGGTGACCTTGACCTTATTTTGAAGGTCACTACACTATAAATACTCCAAAAAAAGGGAGTGTTGTTAATGCAGTAAAAAGTTTTTTTGTGCATATTGTCTCTTTAACCAAAAGCTGGAATTTGACCACACTAGCACAGATACATTTTAAGGATGGGGGAAAGAATTGATTGGATTTTGGTGACCTTGACCTTATTTTCAAGGTCACTACACTATAAATACTCAAAAGTGAGCCTTGTGTGCACTCTATTTCATGAATCAATAGATGGAATTTGACCAAATTAGCACAGATACATCATTGGGATTGGGGAAAGAAGTGATAAGATTTCCCTGACCTTCATCTCATTTTCGAGGTCACACTGGCACATTGAAACTCAAATTTTGATAGAACACAGCTTGTGTGCACACTATGTCTTGAACCAATGGCTGGAATTTAAACAAACTAGCACCGATACATTTTTAGGACATGGGAAAGAAGTGATTAGATGTTGGTGACTTTGACCTCATTTTCAAGGTCACTACACTATAAATACTCAAAAAAGTGAGCCTTGTTAATGCAGTAAAAAGTTTGTGTGCACATTATCTCTCTAACCAATGGCTGAAAGAATTGATTGGATTTTGGTGACCTTGACCTTATTTTCAAGGTCACTACACAATAAGTACTCAAAAAGTGAGCCTTGTGTGCACTCTATTTCATGAATCAATAGATGGAATTTGACCACATTAGCACAGATACATCATTGGGATTGGGGAAAGAAGTGATAAGATTTGGGTGACCTTTATCTTAATTTCAAGGTCACACTGGCACTTTGAGACTCAAATTTTGATAGAAAGATGTTTGTGTGCACAGTATATCTTGAACCAATGGCTGAAATTTTAACAAACTAGCACTAATACATTGTTAGGACAGGGGAAAGAAGTGATTAGATTTTGGTGACTTAGACCTCATTTTCAAGGTCACTACATTATAAAGACTCCAAAAATGAGTCTTGTAAAAAGTTTGTGTGCACACTATCTCTATAACCAATGGCTGAAATTTGACCAAACTAGCACAGATACATCATCAGGATGGGGGAAAGAAGAGATTAGATTTTGGTGATCTTGACCTTGTTAAAATGAGTCTTAGGGGTGGTTGGGTGGTGCGAAGGTGCTGTGTATCTTACATCACTGGGGCGTCCAGCTGATATTGGCTTACAGTTGGGCAAGACCTGCTATCCTTGTAGCAGGTAAGGGTAGAGGGGGAATGTTTTTATTTCTTCTGTTTCTTCACTTTCATTCCTGTTCCTCTTTCTTCCCTGTCCCCCTCTTTCATCTCCTCTACTATCTCTTCTGTCTCTTTTCTCCCTTTCTCTGGGAGACGACACAAAATGACCCTCAAGGGTTGACGTGTCGTTAAACCCCAACACAATCAATAAAGTGAGTCTTGTGTGCACCCATCTCATGAATCAATAGATGGAATTTGACCAAACTAGCACAGCTATATTATTGGGACTTGGGAAAGAAGTGATTAGATTTTGGCAACCTTTATCTCATTTTCAAGGTCACACTGGCACTTTGAAACTCAAATTTTCATAGAAAAAGCTGGTGTGCACACTATTTCTTGAACCAATGGCTGGATTTTTAACAAACTAGCACATGGTTAGGACATGGGAAAGAAATGATTAGATTTTTGTGACCTTGACCTCATTTTCAAGGTCACTACATTATATAGGCTCTAAAAATGACCCCTGTGTGCACCCTTTCTCATGAATCATTAGATGGAATTTGTTCAAGGTAGCACAGATACTTTATTGGGATGAGGGAAAGAAGTGATTAGATTTTGGTGACCTGGACCACATTTTCAAGGTCACACTGACACTTTGAAACTCAAATTTTGATAGAAAAAAGCTTTTGTGACACATTGATATTAATAAGATGTACCTACAATAGAGAAAGTAAGGGCTAGGGGCCCAGTCTCTTGGAGTTATTGCCCTTTGTAAAATTTCTTGATGCAGTAAAAAGTTTGTGTGCACACTATCCCTTTCACCAATGGCTGGAATTTGACCTTATTTTCAAGATCACTAGATTATAAATACTCAAAAAGTGAGCCTTGTGTGCACTCTTATCTTTTTTCTTGCATATCTTGATTAGTATTATTAGGAATCTTAACACATTTTGCATAAATGTTCATATTCATGAGATGCTGCTGCTACAGAAAAAGAAGGGTCAAGGGATCAATACTGTTATAGTTATTCCCCTTTGTAATTTTATAATTTCCGTACCTCTTCTGTTTTTCCTGTGTATCTTGCTTAATAATTTTAGGAATCCTGTTTTATTAGAGTTTGGTGACCGTGACCTTATTTTCAAGGTCACGCCGGCACTTTGAAACTTAAATTTTTATAGAAAAACGTTTTATGCTTTATGCGGGGGGTATCGAATGAGCCTTTGGGTTTTTATTAGCTCACCTGAGCCGAAGGCTCAAGGTGAGCTATTGTGATCACTCACCGTCCGTCGTCGTCGTCGTCGTTCGTCCGTCCACAATCTTTAAACAACATCTCCTCCTAAACCAGTGATTGGAATTTGACCAAACTTCACAGGATTGATCCTTGGTTGGTCCTCTTTCAAAGTTGTTCAAATGGTTCCGGTCCGTTGCATATCTAGGTCACAGCAGCTAAAAATAGATTTTTTAACTAAAAACTTAAAAAATCTTCTTGTCAGAAACCACTGGACCGATTTCAATACAATTTTGCAGAAATGTTCCTTTGGTGACCCTCTACCAAGATTGTTCGAGGCATTTGGATTCGTCAAAAAACATGGCCGCCAGGGGGCGGGGTTTATTTTCTCTCTATATCTATATAGAAAACTTTAAAAATCTTCTTGTCAGAAACCACTGGACCGATTTCAATATAATTTTGCAGGAATGTTCCTTTGGTGATCCTCTACCAAGATTGTTCAAGCTGTTTGGATTCGTCAAAAAACATGGCCGCCAGGGGGCGGGGCTTATTTTCCCTATATATCTATATAGAAAACTTTAAAAATCTTCTTGTCCAAAACCACTGGACCGATTTCAATATTATTTTGCAGAAATGTTCCTTTGGTGATCCTCTACCAAGATTGTTCAAGCCATTTGGATTCGTCAAAAAACATGGCCGCCAGGGGGCGGGGCTTATTTTCCCTATATATCTATATAGAAAACTTTAAAAATCTTCTTGTCCGAAACCACTGGACCGATTTCAATATAATTTTGCAGAAATGTTCCTTTGGTGATCCTCTACCAAGATTGTTCAAGACATTTGGATTCGTCAAAAAACATGGCAGCCAGTGGGCAGGGCTTATTTTCCCTATATTATCTATATAGAAAACTTTTAAAAATCTTCTTGTCCGAAACCACTGGACCAATTTCAATATAATTTTGCAAAAATGTTCCTTTGGTGATCCTCTACCAAGATTGTTCAAGCCATTTGGATTCGTCAAAAAACATGGCCACCCAGGGGCGGGGCTTATTTTCCCTATATATCTATATAGAAAACTTTAAAAATCTTCTTGTCCGAAACCACTGGACCGATTTCAATATAATTTTGCAGAAATGTTCCTTTGGTGATCCTCTACCAAGATTGTTCAAGCTATTTGGATTTGTCAAAAAACATGGCCGCCAGGGGGCGGGGCTTATTTTCACTGTATATCTGTATAGAAAACTTTAAAAATCTTCTTGTCAGAAACCACTGGACCGATTTCCATATGATTTTGCAGAAATGTTCCTTCGGTGATCCTATTGCAAGATTGTTCAAGCCATTTGGATTTGTCAAAAAACATGGCGGCCAGGGGGGCGGGGCTTATTTTCCTTGTATATCTTTATGGAAAACTTTAAAAATCTTCTTGTCAGAAACCACTGGACCGATTTCCATATGATTTTGCAGAAATGTTCCTTTGGTGATCCTGTTGCAAGATTGTTCAAGCCGCCATGAATTGTTAAAAAACATGGCCGCACAGGGGCGGGGTTAATTTTCCCTATATATCTATATAGAAAACTTTAAAAATCTTCTTGTCATAAACGACTGGACCGATTTCAATATAACTTGGCAGAAATGTTTCTTTAGTGACCCTCTATCAAGATTGTTCAAGCCGACATGATTTGTCAAAAAACATGGCCGCTAGGGGGTGCGGGGCTTATTTTCGATATAATTCTATATAGAAAACTTGAAAAAATCTTGTCGTCAGAAACCACAGGACTGATTTCAATATAACTTCGCAGAAATGTTTCCTTGGTGACCCTTTACCAAGATTGTTCAAGCCGTTATGATTTGTCAAAAAACATGGCCGCTAGGGGGCGGGGCTTATTTTCCTATATAATTTATCTGTATAGAAAATTTTAATAGTCTTTTCAGAAAGCACTTGACCAATTTCAATGTAACTTTGCAGGAATGTTTCTTATGTAACCCTCTATCAAGATTGTTCAAGCCATCACGATTCGTCAAAAAACATGGCCGCCAGGAGTCGGGGCTTATTTTCCTTATATATCTATATAGAAAACTTTAAAACTCTTCTTGTTAGAAACCACTGAACCGATTTCATTATAACTGCAGAAATTTTTCCTTGGTGACCCTCTACTAAGATTGTTTAAGTAATCATGATTCGTCAAAAAACATGGCTGCCTGGGGCAGGGCTTATTTTCCCTATATATCTATATATAAAACTTTAAAAATCTTCTTTTCAGAAACCAATGGACCGATTTCTATACAACTTGGCAGGAATGTTTCTTTGGTGACCCTCTACAAAGATTGTTCAGGCCGTCATGATTCATTAAAAATCATGGCCGCTAGGGGGCGGGGCTTATTTTCCCTATATATCTATATAGAAAACTTTAAAAATCTTGTCGTAAGAAACAGTTGGACCGAGTTCAATGTAACTTGGCAGGAATGTTGCTTTGGTGACCTTCTACCAAGATTGTTCAAGCCTTCATGATATCTCAAAAACCATGGCCCCCAGGGGGGGCGGGGCTTATTTTTCATCTATATCTGCATAGAAATCCTAGAGCAGTGAACTTGGCTGAAATTTCAACAGTAAATATGCAAATCTGTTTGGTCAGGTGAGCGATATAGGACCATCATGGTCCTCTTGTTACTGAGTTGGAGAGAAAAGTGTCCTGATACATGTCTTAATGTTGATTGCTTTCATTTTAGGCTGTAGCATACCGTCAGATGTCATTATTGCTGAGAAGACCCCCTGGCAGAGAAGCTTATCCTGGTGATGTATTCTACCTGCACTCACGTCTGTTGGAGCGAGCTGCCAAAATGAATGATGATCATGGTGGTGGATCTCTTACTGCTCTGCCCGTCATTGAGACCCAAGCTGGCGATGTTTCAGCCTATATTCCTACCAATGTTATTTCTATCACAGATGGACAGATCTTCTTGGAAACAGAGTTATTCTACAAGGGTATTCGACCAGCCATTAATGTTGGTCTGTCTGTCAGCAGAGTAGGTTCAGCTGCCCAGACCAAAGCCATGAAACAGGTAGGTTGTAGGTTGTAGTTCTGAATCTGTGTATAGGTATATATACATATATTTATAGCCCCACTTTGAAAAAGTGGAGCTATAATACTGGATTTGGCATGTCCTTCCATGATTCAGTGACCGATTCCATGACTCCGTGATTCCATGACTGCAAAATTAAAATGCATTTTGCTTTATAACTTTTATGTTTGTGGTCCTTCTTCAATGAAACTTATACTACACTTGGTCTCTAAGATAAGAAAGGTGTATTCGCAGAATAGTGGCCAAGGGCCCATAACTCTTGGAGTTATGTCCCTTGGTAATTTTTCAAAATTTAAAATGCATTTTGCTTAATAACTTTTATGTTTGTGGTCCTACTTTGATAAAACTTATATCACACTTGGTCTCTAAGGTAAGGAAGGTGTAATGGCAGAATGGTGGCCAAGGACCCATAACTCTTGGAGTTCTTTCCCTTCATAGATTTTCAAATTTTGTCATTCTTGAAAATTTTCATAATAGATTTCTCAGGAATTATGAAAGCTAGAAAGCTGAAAATTTGTATAAAATTTTGTATGGACAATGACTGGTTGTATCATGTATACTGGAATAGGGCCAAGGTTCATAACTTTTGGAGTTATGTCTTGGTAGGTTTTCAAAAAAATTAAAATGCATTTTGCTCAATAACTTTTATGTTTGTGGTCCCACATTGATGAAACTTATATCACATTTAGTTGTAGAATAATGGCCAAGGGCCCATAACTCTTGGACTTATGTCCTTTGATAAGTTTTCAAATTTTGCCATTCTTGAAAATTTTCGTAACAGATTTCTCAGGAACTATGAAAGCTAGAAAGCTGAAAATTTGTACAAACATGGACAATGACTGGATGTATAGTGTATACCGGAATAGTGGCCAAGGGTCCATAACTCTTGGAATTATGTCCCTTGGTAGGTTTCAAAAAATTAAAATGCATTCTGCTCAGTAGCTTTTGTGTTTGTAGTCCTACTTTGATGGAACTTATATCACACTTAGTCTCTGAGATAAGAAAGGTGTAATGGCAGAATGGTGGCCAAGGGCCCATAACTCTTGGACTTATATCCTTTGATAGGTTTTCAAATTTTGCCATTCTTGAAAATTTTCGTAACAGATTTCTCAGGAACTATGAAATCTAGAAAGCTGAAAATTCGTATAAACATGGACAATGACTGGATGTATAGTGTATACTGGAATAGAGGCCAAGGGTCCATAACTCTTGGAGTTATGTCCCTTGGTAGGTTTTCAAAAAATTTAAATGCATTTTGCTCAATAACTTTTATGTTTGTGGTCCTACTTCGATGAAACTTATACCACACTTACGGTCTTTGAAAAAGTGGTACATTCATGGACAGTGGGTTGAGGTATCTTGTATTCAGGAATCGGGGCCATGTCCTATAGTGGTGTTATCTGCTTTCAAAATATTTCAAAACTATATGTATTCTCTGATAAAGCTGCAGCGGGGCTATAGTCAGATCTGCTGACAGCTCTAGTTTGATATATAGTGGCTTTGTGTACTATAGGAGTACACATAACAAAGGTGTATTGATGTATTGATGTTAATGATTTTTGCAGTCAGTATTAAATAATACACTGCAGCGCCGTTATAACGCGGTCGTCGGGAGCCACGAACACTGACCGCGTTATACGTGGTCCGTGTTATACTGAATCGTTTTTTAATCTGGAAACTGCAGTGGTGCGAGTGGGTGGGTTTGTCATAACCCCACCCACTTGCACCACTGCAGGTTCCTCCAGTTATTATGAGATATTACACATTGCATGTATGTTATATTATATGTTCCTTTTTTATTTATTTATTTTTTTTATTGTTGAAACTTTGTGCATGTACCTTGCCTGATTTCCGTTTCATTCTTTTAATCCAGTAAATAATAAATTTTTAAGCTTAAATTGTTTTGTTTTCTTTTATGATCATTCAAGGGAACTAACTGCAACAGTCTTGCATTATGGATAACTGTGTAATAAACAAGTGTCCTTTACCGGAAATTGCCTTGAGCATGAGCACAGTTGATCTGCCTGTCAAAAAATAACCTTTGTTGCTCCCTGGAAAAATTCAGCAGATGACATATTGATGACAAATTGATGATATTTTTCTTTTTCTTTCTTTCTTTTTTTTTTCCATACAACAAATTTTTTCATGCAAATTTTCTCAAGTTTGCATGCAGTGTCAAAATCTTGCAGCCTGAGGATATAAGAAAAAAAAATATTTCAGAAGGTGGTCTGCTAATTATATTCACACAGCATGCTAAGGGTTTATCAACAGGTGCAGAAAAAAATCAATACCAACTGTTAGGTCAGATGTTAAGTACATGATAAAAGGGACAGGCTTACCTGCTTGGTCAGTTTTTATTGCAGCTGTTGATTTCTTTCACAATAAAAAAAATCTAATCTGAGATATTTTTTTTATAAAGAGCACTGACCAGTCTTTGTTTCATATTTGTCCAGAAAGTACATCTGGTTTCCCAGCAGCCTATTTCCCTTAAACAAGGGTAGCAGTACTTTTTAACTAAAAAAAACGACGCCTTATCTGGAGCTATGAACTGTCTCAGTGTATTCACACTTGACCCGTTTCTTTGATCTATTTGGACATGCCGACTGTCATAGCTCCAGATAAGAGGGTCTATTCACAGCTGCAGACTAGAGGAGTCTCCACACATTAAATTTCTTATTTCTTCACGTAAACGTTGGTTGTGGATACTCCTTGGAAGCGCCTCGCCGAGGCACTTCCAGAGAGTACCCAAAACCTACAATTTCATGGAGAAATAAAGAAAAATAAGTCTTTTTTAATTAAAAAAAAAAAAAAAGAAAGAAAAAAAAAGACACCTAATCTGTAGCCATGGGCTGTGGCAGTGCATTCACACTTGCCACACAAATGGATTAATTATCAGACTACCATTACAGCAAAAGGACAGTGAAGTGTTGATTTATGACTGTGTTAGGATAATGATGTAATTAATTTGTGTTGTGTAAGTTACTCTTATTATTTCTCTTATTTCTCTTATAATACATGAAAATTATCGTTTAGCCCTGTGCCAGTTACCGTAGTATGGCTTTTAAATGGTGTGCGGACGTTGTCTGAAATAGCCTAAAGACAACAAAAACTGATGAAAGGTTTGGTAAAAAAGAATGAGTAAATCAGCGAGTATATGTTCACGGCTGGCGATTTTTAGACTGCCGCGTTCCGCGGAAAAAGGGCAACACTTTCAAACAGGTTGGGGAAAAAAAAACGGGAGCCACGGCCCAACCGCGTTATAACGGTTTCCGCGTTATATGCGACCGCGTTATAACGGCGCTGCAGTGTATAAAGACGTGAGAAAAGTTACCAGTAGTCAAAAATGAAACCTTTTTCAGTCGGTATTTTACAAAGACTGGGCAAAGAAGTAGCTGGATTAGGTATTGTTTTGGGCTCATTTTATTTGTTCACCTGAGCCAAAGACTCATGGGGAGCTATTGTGATTGGTCACTGTCCCTGTTTTAGTCCACATGTACTTACGAGACAGACATTATCAGGTCATCCCTTTGATCTTTCTTTGATCTTTTTAACCCCACAACACCAATTTTTTTAACCCCACAATGCAAATTTAACCCCACAATGACGGAATAAACAGACATCAACCTCATAATGTGGAATTCTACAGAAAGGCTAACTCGGGATATCTTGGGCATGTACCTGAGTCTGTGCGTCCATCCACAATTTCTTTAAATGACATCTAAACCACTGAGGGCTATTCCAGGAAAAAAAAAAATGGGTGGGGTGAGGGGAGGGGTGGGAGGCAGGAGGAGAGAGCACTTTTTAGCTCACCTGCCAAAGGCTCAGGATGAGATGTTGTGAACACTCCCCTTCTGTCGTCCGTCCTCTGTCCACTCCTTTGAACAACTTCTCCGCTGAAACCCCAGGGCCAATTTTTTCCAAACTTCATATGGAGCCTTCTGTCAAAAAGGAATTGAAAATTTGTACAAATGGTTCAGTCCATTGAGTAATATGGCTGCCCTGCCCTGCCCATATTTGATAAAAACACTTAAAAATCTTTTTCTCTAGAATTGAAAAAGCTTTGAGGCTGAATCTTAGTATATAGCATCAGGGACTCAAGGTCTACCAAATTTTACAAATGATGACCCAAGATTGACGTTTGACCATTTTACGGCAAAGTCAAATTTGCGTCCCTGTGCATTTGTATGGGGAAAATGTTGAAAGGTCATTTTCTCAAAATGTATTTAAGTCCAAGAAAGCTTTGAGGCTGAATCATGGTAAATAGCATTGGGGACTCAAAGCCTACCAAATTTAATCAAATGGTGGTTGTAGGTTGACCTTTTGACTTTTTTATGGCAAGATCAAATTTGCACCCCCATGCATTGGAAATGGGGCAAAGGTTAAAATATTTTCTCAAATGTATTTAAGACTAATGGCTGAAACTTACAATATATGATAAAAGTAGTAAAATGTTTTAATTACAATCAAAATTTTGTCCCATAGGGGTTATTAGCTAACCTGAGCATGCAGAGCTCAACGTGAGCTATTGTGGTCAGTCAGTGTCCGCCATGCGGCGTCAGCAATTGCCTACTCCTCCTACACACCTGGGCCAATTGACTCGAAACTTGGTAGGAAGCATCGGGGTGACTTGTAGATCAAAAATAGCTAAAATCCAAGATGGCTGTCATCTTGAAAGTCTATTTTTCGCTTCTGATGAACCGAAAGGCCAGTTGACTCGAAACTTGGTAGGAATCTGTAGATAAAAAATAGCTAAAACTGTTTCGATATGAAGTCCAACATGGCCTTCAAAAAATGACTAAGTTCACAATGTGGAAAAAGTCACAAAAAATGTTCTAACAATTATACCCAAACCATTGAAAATGGGGTCAAGGTCACCAAAATCTAATCAGTTCTTTAACATGCCCCAGCATTGTAGATGTCACCTCAATGACTTTACCAAGTTCAAGTCAATTGGCCTTTCAGTTAAGGAGAAGAAGCGAAAAATAGATTTTCAAGATGGCTGCCATGGTGGCCATCTTGGATTTCCGATCGGAATGATTTTAGCTATTTTTGATCTACCAGTCACCCCTATGCTTCCTAACAAGTTTCGAGTCAATTAGCCTTTCGGTTCAGGAGAAGTGAAAAATACATTTTCAAGATGGCCGCCATGGTGGCCACCTGGGATTTCTGATGCGAACAATTTTATCTATTTTTTATCTACAAGTCACTCCAAAGCTTACTACCCAGGTTCGAGTTAACTGACCTTTCAGTTCAGGAGAAGAAGTGAAAAATAGATTTTCAAATTTGCCCCATGGCCGCAACTTGGATTTCCGATCAAAATGATTTTACTTTTTTTTTTTTCTTTTTTTTTTTTATCTACAAGTCACCCTGACGCTTCCCACCAAGTTTTGAGTCAATTGGCTTATTGGATCAGAAGTGAAAAATAGATTTACAAGATGGCGGCTATCTTGGATTTCTGACAGGAACTATTTTAGCTATTTTGACCTACAAGTCACCCTGATACGTCCTACCACGTTTCAAGTCCATTAGCCTTTCGGTTCAGGAGAAGAAGCGAAAAACAGATTTTCAAGATGGCTGCAATTACCACCATCTTGGATGTTTGATCAGAACAATTTTAGCTATTTTTTACCTACAGGTCACCCGGATGCTTCCTATCAAGTTTTGAGTCAATTGGCCTTTCATTTCAGGAGAAGGGGAAAAAAAGATTTTCAAGATGGCTGCCATTGCTACCATCTTGGATGTTTGATCAGAAGGATTTTAGCTATTTTTGACCTACAAGTCACCCAGATGGCTGCCATAGTGGCTAATTTGGGTTTCCGATTGGAACGATTTTAGCTATTTTTGATCTACAGGTCACCCTGATGCTTCCTACCAAGTTTCAAGTCAATTGGCCTTTCGATTCAGGAGAAGCAAAAAATAGATTTTCAAGATGGCGGCCATGGCAACCATCTTGGATTTCCCATCGAAATGACTTCAGCTATTTTTTATCTACAAGTCACCCCAATGCTTCCTACCAAGTTTCAGGTTAACTGACCTTTCAGTTCAGGAGAAGAAGTGAAAAATAGATTTTCAAGACTGCCGCCATCTTGGATTTCTGATCCTACCGATTTTAACTATTTTTGATCTATAAGTCACCCGGATGCTTCCTACCAAATTTTGAGTCAATTGGCCTTTCTGTTCAGGAGAAGAAGCGAAAAATATATTTTCAAGATGGCTGCGATGGCCGCCTTCTTGGATTTCCAATCGGAACGATTCTAGCTAGTCAACCTGATTCTTCCTACCAAGTTTCAATTCAATTGGCCTTTGGGTTCGGGAGAAGTAGCAAAATAAAATAGATTTTCAGGATAGCAGCCATGGGGGACATCTTGGATTTCTGATCGGATGTTTCTTACCAAGTTTCAAGTCAATTGACCTTTCAGTTCAGGAGAAGCGAAAAGAGATTTTCAAGATGGCCACCATGCCATATATAAACAGTTGGTACTTCTTGTGAGCGCAACTCCTCTTACAGTTTCGTACCAGTTATTATGAAACTTTGCGTGTGTTTTCATCATGGTATGAGGATATGCATGTGGTTTGGATGTAATTGTTACATTCTTCTTTTTACTGTTTTCCACATGATGAACTTAGTCATTTTTCACCCTAAATATTTAAACAGTGGGTACCTCGTGAGCACAACTCCTCATACAATTTTATACTAATCTTTTTGGAACTTTGTACATGTTTTCTCCATAGTCTGAAGCTTAGTCTGTGCATGTGCTTTTCATATAATCCTTGCCATATTTTTTGTCACTTTTTTAGCTCACCTAAGCTATGCTCAGGATGAGCTATTGTGATCACTTTTCGTCTGTCGTCCGTGCATCCGTCCGTCTGTCCGTTAACATTTTCAAACGACATCTCCTCTGAAGCTGCTGAGCCAATTTTGCTCAAATTTCATATGGAGCCTCCTTAGGGTGGGGGAACGAAAGATAGCTAAAATGGTCGCGGTCAGTCGACCAAGATGGCCGCCATGCCCATATATGGTAACAACCTTTAAAAATCTTCTTCTCCATAACCGAGGATGCCTTGGGGCTGAATCTTTGCATGAATCATCGGGGACGGGACATCAAACAAAGTTGCTAAAAGAATTGTCGTACGTTGACGTTTGACCTTTTTACGGCAAGGTCAAGTTCGCTTCCCTATGCATTTGTATGAGCCCTATACATTTGAATGGGAAAATTGTTGAGAACTTCAGACGACTTCTCCTCTGCAGTCTCTGAGCCAGTTTTGTTCAAATTCCATATGGAGCCACCTTAGGGTGGTGAAACAAAAGATTGCTAAAATTGGCCGCCATGCCCATATATGGTCCCTCCGTTCATCACGCTTTTTGATGCATAGCATAACTTTAGAACCGTGAATGCTAATTTCTTGTATGGATTCCTCATGAAAAAATAGCTGAAACGTGTTTTTTTTTTCTTGACAGGATTATGCCCCTTTTCAGAGTTATGGCCCTTTGAAAAAATATGGATGCAATCTTGTCAGCAAAATATCTCAAAAACTATTAAAGCTAGAGCCTTGAAACTTCATGAATAGACTGGTAGTGATGAGTAGACAACCTGATTAACTTTTGAAAAAAATTTGAAAAATACTTCTTGGGTTATGGCCCTTTGTAATTTTGGGCATTTTTACCTTGTCAGCAAAATATCTCAAAAACTGTTAGAGCTAGAGCCTTGAAACTTAGTAAATGGATTTGTAGTGATGAGTAGATGACCTGATTAACTTCTGAAGAAATTCTGAAAAATACTTCATGAGTTATGGCCCTTTGTAATTTGGGGCATGTTTACCTTGTCAGCAAAATATCTCAAAAACCGTTGGAGCTAGAGCCTTGAAACTTAATGAATAGACTGGTAGTGATGAGTAGACAACCTGATTAACTTTTGAATAAATTTTGAAAAATACTTCTTGAGTTATGGCCCTTTGTAATTTTGGGCATTTTTACCTTGTCAGCAAAATATCTCAAAAACTGTTAGAGCTAGAGCCTTGAAACTTAGTAAATGGATTTGTAGTGATGAGTAGACGATCTGATTAACTTTTGAAGAAATTCTGAAAAAATAATTCATGAGTTATAGCCCTTTGTGATTTTGGGCATTTTTAACTTGTCAGCAAAATATCTCAAAAACTATTTAAGCTAGAGCCTTGAAACTTGATGAATAGACTGGTAGTGATTAGTAGATAACCTGATTAACTTTTGAAGATATTTTGAAACATACTTCTTGAGTTATGCCCCTTTGTAATTTTAGGCATTTTTACCTTGTCAGCAAAATATCTCAAAAACTGTTAGAGCTAGAGCCTTGAAACTTAGTAAATGGATTTGTAGTGATGAGTAGATGACCTGATTAACTTTTGAAGAAATTCTGAAAAATACTTCATGAGTTATGGCCCTTTGTAATTTTGGGCAATTTTACCTTGTCAGCAAAATATTTCAAAAAACCTTTGGAACTAGAGCCTTGAAACTTGATGAATAGACTGGTAGTGATGAGTAGACAACCTGGTCAACTTTTGAAGAAATTTTGAGAAATACTTCTTGAGTTATGGCCCTTTGTAATTTTGGGTATTTTTTACCTTGTCAGCAAAATATCTCAAAAACTGTTAGAGCTAGAGCCTTGAAACTTAGTAAATGGATTTGTAGTGATGAGTAGATGACCTGATTAACTTTTGAAGAAATTCTGAAAAAATAATGAGTTATGTCCCTTTGTAATTTGGGGCATGTTTACTTTGTCAGCAAAATATCTCAAAAACCGTTGGAGCTATAGCCTTGAAACTTTATGAATAGACTGGTATTGATGAGTAGACAACCTGATTAACTTTTGAAGAAATTTTGAAAAATACTTCTTGAGTTATGGCCCTTTGTGATTTTGGGCATTTTTGCCTTGTCAGCAAAATATCTCAAAAAAACTGTTAGAGCTAGAGCCATGAAATATGGAGAATGGATTTGTAATGATGAATAGACAGCCTGATTACATTTTGAATATATTTTGAAAAATACTTATTGAGTTATGGCCCTTTGTTATTTTGGGCATTTTTATCTTTTCAGCAAAATATCTCAAAAACTGTTAGAGCTAGAGACTTGAAACTTGGTGAATTGATTGGTAATGATGAGTAGATGACCTGATTAACTTTTTTGTAAATTCTGAAAAATATTTCATAAGTAATGGCCCTTTGTAAATTTAGGCATGTTTCCCTTGTCAGCAAAATATCTAAAAACTATTGAAGCTGGAGCCTTGAAACTTGATGAATAGACTGGTAGTGATGAGTAGACAACCTGATTAACTTTTGAAGATATTTTGAAATATACTTCTTGAGTTATGCCCCTTTGTAATTTTAGGCATTTTTACCTTGTCAGTAAAATATCTCAAAAACTGTTAGAGCTAGAGTCTTGAAACTTAGTAAGTGGATTTGTAGTGATGAGTAGAAGACCTGATTAACTTTTGAAGAAATTCTGAAAAATACTTCATGAGTTACGGCCCTTTGTAATTTTGGGCAATTTTACCTTGTCAGCAAAATATTTCAAAAAACCGTTGGAACTAGAGCCTTGAAACTTGATGAATAGACTGGTAGTGATGAGTAGACAACCTGATTAACTTTTGAAGAAATTTTGAAAAATACTTCTTGAGTTATGGCCCATTGTAATTTTGGGCATTGTTTACCTTGTCAGCAAAATATCTCAAAAACTGTTAGAGCTAGAGCCTTGAAACTTAGTAAATGGATTTGAAGTGATGAGTAGATGACCTGATTAACTTTTGAAGAAATTCTGAAAAAATACTTCATGAGTTACGGCCCTTTGTAATTTGGGGCATGTTTACCTTGTCAGCAAAATATCTCAAAAACCGTTGGAGCTGAGCCTTGAAAGTTTATGAATAGACTGGTAGTGATGAGTAGACAACCTGGTCAACTTTTGAAGAAATTTTGAGAAATACTTCTTGAGTTATGGCCCTTTGTGATTTTGGGCATTTTTACCTTGTCAGCAGAATATCTCAAAAACTGTTAGAGCTAGAGCCATGAAATATGGAGAATGGATTTGTAATGTTGAATAGACAACCTGTTTAACTTCTGAATACATTTTGAAAAATACTTATTGAGATTTGGCCCTTTGTTATTTTGGGCATTTTTATCTTTTCAGCAAAATATCTCAAAAACTGTTAGAGCTAGAGACTTGAAACTTGGTGAATTGATTGGTAATGATGAGTAGATGACCTGATTAATTTTTTTGTAAATTCTGAAAAATATTTCATAAGTAATGGCCCTTTGTAAATTTAGGCATGTTTCCCTTGTCAGCAAAGTATCTAAAAAACTATTGAAGCTGGAGCCTTGAAACTTGATGAATAGATCGGTAGCAATGAGTAGATGACCTGATTATGCCCCCAGTTTTGAATGAAATTGATGGGGCATATTATTTTGCCTTCATTTGTCCATCCGTCTGTTTGTCCGATCGTCAAGCTTTTTTGTGCATGCCATATCTTAAGAACCCTGAATGCTAGGGTTTTGAAATTTTATATTTGGGTTCCCAATGAAAAAATAGCTGACCCGTATTTTTTTTCTTGTCTAGCATGTTTGTTTAGAGTTATGCCCCTTTGAAAAAAATCAGAATTAATCTTGTGAGCAAGATATCTTGAAAAGTATTTAAGCTGGGTTCTTGAAATTTGATATAGTGAGTTGGAATCATGTGTAAATTACCTGATTATATTTTGAGAGAATTCCGTGAAAATATTGATAAAGTTACGGCCCTTTGCAGTTCTGCGCATTTTGACCAGTTCTGCGCATTTTGACTTTGTGGAAAAGTACTTAAGCTAGGGTCTTGAAATATTGTATACAGATTTGGGATGATATGGAGATTACCTGATTTGTTTTTTAGGGAATTCCATGAAAAATTGATGTAGTTATGGCGCTTTGTAGTTCTAGGTATTTTGACCTAGTCAGCAAGATATCTCAAAAAGTATTTAAGCCAGCGCCATGATATTTGGTATACTGATTGGGATTGAGGAGGAGATCACCTGATTAAATTTTGAACCAATTAAGTGAAATGTTGGAGTTACGGCCCTTTGCAATTTCTGGCCATTTAATGTCGTTGCTTTATTGTGTATAGCATAAGTTTAGAACCAAGTATGCTAATGTTTTGAAATTTCATATTTTGATTCCTCATGGAAAAAATAGGTGACCCGTATTTTTTTCTTATACCAATTATTTACTATTTTAGAGTTATTTCCCTTTGATAAAATAACATTGAAATCTCATAAATTTGTACTGTTGTTACCGTCATGGGCAAGCAGTGTTGGAGTCAAGCAGTGTTAGAGTCAGGCAGTTGGGGGCATAGTGTTTTACAAACACCAGCTCTAGTTACGGCAGGGTCAAGTTTGCTTCCCTATGCATTTGTATGAGCCCCATACATTTGAATAGGAAAATTGTTGAGAATTTTAAATTACTTCTTTTCTGAAGCCACTGAGCCAAATTTGCTCAAACTTCATATTGAGCCTTCTTAAGTCGGGGGAACGAAAGGTTGCTAAAATGGTCGAGGTTCATTGACCAAGGTGGCCGCCATGCCCATATATGGTAAAACCCTTTAAAAATCTTCTTCTCCAGAACTGAGGATGCCTTGGGGCTGAATCTGTGCACAAATCATCAGGGACCGGAGATCTACCAAAATTGCTAAGAAGATTGTCGTACGTTGACATTTGACCTTTTTACGGCAAGGTCAAGTTTGCTTCCCTATGCATTTGTATGAGCCCCATAACATTTTTATGGGAAAATTGTTGAGAATTTCAGACTTCTCCTCTGAAGCCACTGAGCCAAATATGCTCAGATTTTTAGCTCACCTGAGCATGAAGTGCTCATGGTGAGCTATTGTGGTCAGTCAATGTCCGTCGTCCATCATGGGTCATGCGGCGTGTCATGCGGCGTGAGCAATTGCTTTAAAAGCCTACTCTTCCTACGCCCCTGGGCCAATTGACTCGATACTTGGAAGGAAGCATCAGGGTGACTTGTAGATCAAAAGTAGCTAAAATCGTTCTGATTGGAAGTCCAAGATGGCCACCATCTTGAAAATCTATTTTTCGCTTCTTCTCCTGAACCGAAAGGCCAATTGACTCCACACTTGCTAGGAAGTGTCAGGGTGACCTGTAGATCAAATATAGCTAAAATTGTGTCAGTCGGAAATCCAAGATGGCCGTCATGGCAGCCATCTTGAAAATCTATTTTTTGCTTCTACTCCTAAACCCAAAAGCCAATTGACTCCAAACTGGTTAGGAAGCATTGGGGTGACTTATAAATCAAAAATAGCTAAAATCGTGCCGATTGGAAATCCGAGTTGGCTGCCCTGGCAGCCATCTTGAAAACCTATTTTTCGCTTCTTCTCCTGAACAGAAATTCCAATTGACTCCAAACTTGCTAGGAAGCATCGGGATGACTTGTAGATCAAAAATAGCTAAAATCGTGCCAATCGGAAATCCAAGATGGCTGCCATGACAGCCATCTTGAAAATCTATTTTTCGCTTCTTCTCCTAAACCTAAAAGTCGATTGACTCGAAACTTAGTAGGAAGCATCAGGGTGACTTGTAGATCAAAAATAACTATAATCGTTCCGATCGGAAATCCAAGATGGCCACCATCTTGAAAATCTATTTTTCACTTTTTCTACTGCACCGAAATGCCAGTTGACTCAAAAGTTGGTAGGAGGCATTGTAGGTGACTTGTTTTACCTGTGAAGTTTTGAAAATTTCAGCATTTTAACCTTGTAAGCAAGATATTTCAAAAACTGTTTAAGCCATTGCCTTGTCATAAGAGTATTTGAAAAATGTTGCTTGCATCTGCATATCTGCGGTGGCGGTTTCACTCAGGTGAGTGAGTTGTGGCCCGTGGGCCTCTTGTTGTACTTTTTGAACTTTGTCATTTACTGACCTCAGATGTATAGACAGTGGGTACCTTGTGATTGCTTCTCATACAATTTTAAACAGGTCTTTTTGAAACTTTGCACATGTTTTCTCCTGGGTCTGCAGAAGTGCACGTGGTTTGGATATGATTTTTAAATTTATTTTTTTTTTATTTTTTAGCTCACCTGAGCACGAAAGGCTCATGGTGAGCTATTGTGGTCAGTCAATGTCCGTCGTCCGTCATGCGGCGTCAACAATTGCTTTAAAAGCCTACTCCTCCTACACCCCTGGGCCAATTGACTCGATACTTGGTAGGAAGCATCGGGGTATCTTGTAGATCAAAAATAGCTAAAATCATTCCAATCGGAAATCCAAGATGGCCGCCATCTTGCCAACTGACTCGAAACTTGGTAGGAAGCATTCAGGTGACTTGTAGATCAAAAGTAGCTAAAATTGTTCCAATCCGAAATCCAAGATGGCCGCCATGGCCGCTATCTTGAAAATCTATTTTTCGCTTCTTCTCCTGAGCCGAAAGGCCAATTGACTCCAAACTTGGTAGGAAGCATCAGGGTGACTTGTAGATCAAAAATAGCTAAAATCATGCTGATCGGAAATCCAAGATGGCTGCCATGGTGGCCGTCTTGAAAATCTTTTTTTCGCTTCTCCTAAACCCAAAAGCCAGTTGACTTGAAACCTGGTAGGAAGCATCGGGGTGACTTATAGATTAAAAATGGCTAAAATCATTCCAAATGGAAATCCAAGATGGCCGCCATGGCGACCATTTTGAAAATCTATTTTTCACTTCTTCTCCTGAACCGAAAGGCTTATTGACTTTAAACTAGGTAGGAAACATCTGGGTGACCTGTAGATCAAAAATAGCTAAAATCATCCCTATCAGAAATCCAAGATGGCCGTCATAACAGCCATCTTGAAAATCTATTTTTTGCTTCTCCTGAACTGAAAGGCCATTTGACTCGAAACTTGGTAGGAAGCATTCGGGTGACTTGTAGATCTAAAATAGCTTAAATTGTTTGGATCGGAAATCCAAGATGGCCGTCATGGCGGCCATCTTGAAACTTTTTTTTCGCTTATTTTCCTGAACCAAAGGGCCAGTTGATTTGAAAATTGGTAGGAAGCATCGGGATGACTTGTAGATATAAAAATAGCTAAAATCGTTCCAATTGGAAATCCAAGATGGTGGCCATCTTGAAAATCTATTTTTCCCTTCTTCTGAACTGAAAGGCCAATTGACTCAAAACTTGGTAGGAAGCATCAGGGTGACTTGTAGATCCAAAATAGCTCAAATCGTTGCGATAGGAAATCTCAAATTGCGGCTGTGGCGACCATCTTGAAAATCTGTTTTGAACTTTTTCTCCTGAACCCAAAGGGCAATTGACTCAAAGTTGGCTGCCATCTTGTTTATGTTTATTATATTTCCCTGCCACTGTGCTGTTTACATGTATAAAATCATGATTCTTCAGAAACCACTTAGCCAATTGACACCAAATTTCACATTGATCCTACTGTTGAAATGTGATTGAGAGTTTGTTCAAATGATACGCTCCATTGACTGTCATGCCATATATAATATTCTTCTTCAAAATTAAGAACTGCTTAAAGGATGATCTTTTCATTAGTTGCGATGACAGGATTGGAAAAATGTTGCATAACATCTGCATATCTGCAGTGGCTGTGTCACTCAGGTGAGCAACCCGTGGCCCGTGGGCCTCTTGTTAGCTCACCTGAGCTCTGCTCAGGATGAGCTATTGTGATCACTTTTTGTCCGTCGTCCGTCCGTCCGTCCCTTAATATTTTCAAACGACTTCTCCTCTGAAGCAGCTGAGCCAATTTTGCTCAAATTTCATATGGAGCCTCCTTAGGGTGGGGGATCAAAAAATTGCTAAAATGGTCGCGGTCCGTTGACCAAGATGGCCGCCACGCCCATATATGGTAAAAACCTTTAAAAATCTTCTTCTCCAGAACCGAGAATGCCTTGGGGCTGAACCTTTGCAGGAATCATTGGGGACGGAAGATCTACCAAAATTGCTAAAAGAATTGTCGTACATTGACGTTTAACCTTTTTACGGCAAGGTCAAGTTTGCTTCCCTATGCATTTGTATGGGAAAAACTTTTAAAAATCTACTTCTCCAAAACTGAGCATGCCTTATGGCTGAATCTTTGCATATATCATCAGGAATGGGAGGGCTACCAAAATTGTTAAAATAATGGTCGTACATTGACATTTGACGTTTTTACGGTAAGGTCAATTTTGCGTCCTTATGCATTTGTATGGGAAAAATGTTCAGAATTTCAAACAACTTCTCCTCTGGAGCCTCTGGGCCAGTTTTGCTCAAATTTCATATGGAGCCTCCTTAGATAGGGGGAACAAAAGATTGCTAAAATGGTCACGGTTTGATGACCAAGATGGCCGCCATGCACATTTATTGTAAAAACCTTTAAAAATCTTCTTCTTTAGAACCGAGGATGCTTTGGGGCTGAATCTTTGCATAAATCATTGGGGACAGGGGGTCTACCAAAGTTGCTAAAATAAAGGTCATACATTGACATTTGACCTTTTTACGGCAAGGTCAAGTTTGCTTCCTTATGCATTTGTATGGGAAAAAACATTTTAAAATCTTATTCTCCAAAACCGAGGATGGCTTGTGGCTGAATCTTTGCATATATCATCTGGAACGGGCGGTCTACCAAAGTTGCTTAAATAATTGTCATACATTGACATTTAACCTTTTTACGGCGAGGTCAAGTTTGCCTCTGTATGCATTTGTATGGGCCCCATACAGCTGTATAGAAAAAATGTTGATAATTTCAAATGGCTTTTCCTCTGAAGCCTCCGGGCCAGTATTGCTCAAATTTCATGCGGAGCCTCCGTGGGCAGGAGAATGAAAGATTGCTAAAATGGGTATGGTCCATTGAACAAAATGGCTGCCATGCCCATATATGGTAAAAACCTTTAAAAATCTTCTTCTCCATAACCAAGTAAGCCCTGGGTCCTAATCTTTGCACAAATTATGGGGGACAGGAGATCTACCAAAATTGCTAAAATGATGATTCTATGTTGACATTTGACCTTTTTACCTCCATGGTCAAATTTGCTTCCCCATTTGTATGGGCCATATACATTTATATTGAAAGTATCGAAGTGACTTGTAAATCAACAGTAGTTAAAATTGCTCTGATTGGAAATCGAAGATGGACATCATCTGGTTTATATTTATAATATTTCCCTGCCACTGTGCTGTTTACATGTATAAAATCATGATTCTTCAGAAACCACTTAGCCAATTTCCACCAAATTTCACATTGATCCTTCTGTTGAAATGTGATTGATAGTTTATTCAAATGATCATGCTCCATTGACTGTCAGGCCCATATATTCTTCTTCAAAACTAAGAACTGCTCAGATGATGATATTTTCATTAGTTGCGATGATAGGATTGGAAAAATGTTGCAGAACATCAGCATGTCTGCAGTGGCTATGTCACTCAGGTGAGCGAAACGTGGCCCGTGGGCCTCTTGTTTTTTTTTCCCACTTTAACTTTGTCATTTTCTTAACCTCAGATTTCATGAAAGTGTACAGACTGTTGGTACTTTTTGAGCCCAATTTCTCATACATCATATGAGAAAATGCATATGCTTTCATTGAAATACCTATATTAATTTTCTACCTGAAATAAACTTTACTTTTGAGGGGGGGGGCGCGCATTAACTTCACCGAAGTTTGATTGATTGTTTGATTTATTTAATTTTTTTTTTTTTTTCGGTTGTTTATTAGCTCACCTGAGCACGAAGTGCTCATGGTGAGCAATTGTGGTCAGTCAATGTCCGTCGTGCGGCGTCAAGGCTTTAAAAGCCTACTCCTCCTACACCCCTGGGCCAATTGACTCGATACTTGGTTGGAAGCATCAGGGTGACCTGTAGATCAAAAATAGCTAACATCGTGCCGATCGGAAATCCAAGATGGCCGCCATCTTGAAAATCTATTTTTCGCTTCTTCTCCTGAACCGAAAGGCCAATTGCCTCCAAACTTGCTAGGAAGCATCGGGGTGACTTGTAGATCAAAAATAGCTAAAATCATGCCGATCGGAAATCCAAGATGGCCGCCATCTTGAAAATCTATTTTTCGCTTCTTCTCCTGAACCCAAAGGCCAGTTGACTCCAAACTTGCTAGGAAGCATTGGGGTGACTTGTAGATCAAAAATAGCTAAAATCGTGCTGATTGGAAATCCAAGATGGCCACCATGGCAGCCATCTTGAAAATCTATTTTTTGCTTCTTTTCCTGAAAGGAAAGGCCAATTGACTCCAAACTTGCTAGGAAGCATCTGGGTGACTTGTAGATTCAAAAATACCTAAAATCATGCCGATCGGAAATCCAAGATTGCGGCCATGGCAGCCATCTTGAAAATCTATTTTTCGCTTCTTCTCCTGAACCCTAAAGCCAATTGACTTCAAACCTGGTAGGAAGCATTATGGTGACTTGTAGATCAAAAATAGCTAAAATCGTGCCGATCAGAAATCCAAGATGGCTGCCATGGCCGCCATTTTGAAAATCTATTTTTCGCTTCTTCTCCTGGTCCGAAAGGCCAATTGACTCCAAACTTGCTAGGAAGCATTGGGGTGACTTGTAGATCAAAAATAGCTAAAATCATGCAGATTGGAAATCCAAGATGGCCGTAATGGCAGCTATCTTGAAAATCTATTTTTTGCTTCTTTTCCTGAAACGAAGCCAATTGACTCCAAACTTGCTAGGAAGCATCGGGATGACTTGTAGATCAAAAATAGCTAAAATCATGCCGGTCGGAAATCCAAGATGGCCGCCATGGCAGCCATCTTGAAAATCTATTTTTCGCTTCTTCTCCTGAACCCAAAAGCCAATTGACTTCAAACCTGGTAGGAAGCATTGGGGTGACTTGTAGATCAAAAATAGCTAAAATCGTGCTTATCGGAAATCCAAGATGGCTGCCATGGCCGCCATCTTGAAAATCTATTTTTCGCCTTTTCTCCTGGTCCAAAAGGCCAATTGACTCCAAACTTGGTAGGAAGCATTGGGGTGACTTGTAGATCAAAAATAGCTGAAATCATGCCGATTGGAAATCCAAGATGGCCCCAGTGGCAGCCATCTTGAAAATCTATCCTGGTCCAAAAGGCCAATTGACTCCAAACTTGCTAGGAAGCATCGGGATGACTTGTAGATCAAAAACAGCTAAAATCATGCCGATAGGAAATCCAAGATGGCTGCCATGGCCGCCATCTTGAAAATCTATTTTTCGCTTCTTCTCCTGGTCCGAAATGGGGCCAATTGACTCCAAAATTGGTAGGAAGCATTGGGGTGACTTGTAGATCAAAAATAGCTAAGATCGTGCCGATTGGAAATCCAAAATGGCCGCCATGGCAGCCATCTTGAAAATCTATTTTTTTGCTTCTTTTCCTGAACCGAAAGGCCAATTGACTCCAAACTTGTGAGGAAGCATTGGGGTGACTTGTAGATCAAAAGTAGCTAAAATCATGCTGATCGGAAATCCAAGATGGCCGCCATTGCAGCCATCTTGAAAATGTATTTTTCGCTTCTTCTCCTGAACCCAGAAACCAATTGACTTCAAACCTGGTAGGAAGCATTGGGATGACTTGTAGATCAAAAATAGCTAAAATCGTGCCGATCGGAAATCCAAGATGGCCGCCATCTTGAAAATCTATTTTTCGCTGCTTCTCCTGAACCGAAAGGCCAGTTGACTCCAAACTTGCTAGGAAGCATTGGGGTGACTTGTAGATCAAAAATAGCTAAAATCATGCCGATTGGAAATCCAAGATGGCCGCCATGGCAGCCATCTTGAAAATCTATTTTTTGCTTCTTTTCCTGAAAGGAAAGGCCAATTGACTCCAAACTTGGTAGGAAGCATCGGGGTGACTTGTAGATCAAAAATACCTAAAATCATGCCGATCGGAAATCCAAGATGGCGGCCATGGCAGCCATCTTGAAAATCTATTTTTCGCTTCTCCTGAACCCAAAAGCCATTTGACGCCAAACCTAGTAGGAAGCATTGGGGTGACTTGTAGATCAAAAATAGCTAAAATCATGCCGATTCGAAATCCAAGATGGCTGCCATGGCAGCCATCTTGAAAATCTATTTTTTGCTTCTTTTCCTGAAAGGAAAGGCCAGTTGACTCCAAACTTGCTAGGAAGCATCAGGGTGACTTGTAGATCAAAAATACCTAAAATCATGCCGATCGGAAATCGAAGATGGCGGCCATGGGAGCTATCTTGAAAATCTATTTTTCGTTTCTCTTCCTGAACCCAAAAGCCAATTGACTTCAAACCTGGTAGGAAGCATTGGGGTGACTTGTAGATCAAAAATAGCTAAAATCGTGCCGATCGGAAATCCAAGATGGCTGTCATGGCCGCCATCTTGAAAATCTATTTTTCGCTTCTTCTCCTGGTCCGAAAGGCCAATTGACTCCAAACTTGCTAGGAAGCATTGGGGTGACTTGTAGATCAAAAATAGCTAAAATCATGCCGATTGGAAATCCAAGATGGCCGCCATGGCAGCCATGTTGAAAATCTATTTTTAGCTTCTTTTCCTGAAACGAAAGGCCAGTTGACTCCAAACTTGCTAGGAAGCATTGGGGTGACTTGTAGATCAAAAATAGCTAAAATCATGCCGATCGGAAATCCAAGATGGCCACCATCTTGAAAATGTATTTTTCGCTTCTTCTCCTGAACCCAAAAGCCAATTGACTCCAAACCTGGTAGGAAGCATTGGGGTGAGTTGTAGATCAAACATAGCTAAAATTGTTCCCAGCGGAAATCCAAGATGGCTGCTATGGCAGCCGTCTTGAAAATCTATTTTTTGCTTCTTCTCCTGAACCGAAAGGCCAATTGACTCCAAACTTGCTAGGAAGCATAGGTGTGACATGTAGATCAAAAATAGCTAAAATTTTGCCGATCCTAAATCCAAGATGGCTGCCATGGCGGCCATCTTGAAAATCTATTTTTCGCTTCTTGTCCTAACCCAAAATGCCAATTGACTCGAAACTTGGTATGAAGCATTGGGGTGACTTGTATATCAAAAGTAGCTAAAATCGTTCCAATCGGAAATCCAAGATGGCCACCATGGTCGCCATCTTGAAAATCTATTTTTCGCTTCTTCTCCTGAGCCGAAAGGCCTATTGACTCTAAACTTGGTAGGATGCACAGGGTAATTTGTAGATCAAAAGTAGCTAAAACCATGCTGATTGGAAATCCAAGATGGCCACCATGGTGGCCATCTTGAAAATCTTTTTTTTGCTTCTTCTCCTAAACCCAAAAGCCAATTGACTTGAAACTTGGTAGGAAGCATCGGGGTGACTTATAGATTGAAATTGGCTAAAATAGTTCCCATTGGAAATCCAAGATGGCCGCCATGGCAGCCATCTTGAAAATCTGTTTTTCACTTCTTCTCCTGAACCAAAAGGCTTATTGACTTTAAACTAGGTAGGAAGGATCAGGGTGACCTGTAGATCAAAAATAGCGAAAATCATCCCTATCAGAAATGCAAGATGGCCGCCATGACAGCCATCTTGAATATCTATTTTTCGCTTCTTCTCCTGAACTGAAAGGCCATTTGATTCGAAACTTGGTAGGAAGCATTTGGGTGACTTGTAAATCTAAAATAGCTTAAATTGTTTGGATCGGAAATCCAAAATGGCCATCATGGCGGCCATCTTGAAACTCTTTTTTTCGCTTATTTTCCTGAACCAAAGGGCCAGTTGATTTGAAAATTGGTAGGAAGGATTGGGATGACTTGTAGAAATCCAAGATGGCGGCCATCTTGAAAATCTATTTTTCCCTTCTTCTTCTGAACTGAAAGGCCAGTTGACTCGAAATTTGATAGGAAGCATCGGGGTGACTTGTAGATGAAAAATAGCTCAAATCATTGCGATAGGGAATCCCAAATTGCGGCTGTGGTGGCCATCTTGAAAATCTTGTTTTGAACTTTTTCTCCTGAACCGACTCAAAGTTCATTGAAAGTATCGAGGTGACTTGTAGATCAACAGTAGTTAAAATCATTCTGATTGGAAATCCAAGATGGCTGCCATCTTGTTTATGTTTATTATATTTCCCTGCCACTGTGCTGTTTACATACATGTATAAAATCATGATTCTTCAGAAACCAATTAGGCAATTGCCTCCAAATTTCACATTGATCCTACTGTTCAAATGTGATTGAGAGTTTGTTCAAATGATCATGCTCCATTGACTGTCATGCCATATATAATATTCTTCTTCAAAATTAAACACTGCTTAAAGGTTGATCTTTTCATTAGCTGCGATGACAGGACTGGAAAAATGTTGCATAACATCTGCATATCTGCAGTGGCTATGTCACTCAGGTGAGCGACCCATGGCCCGTGGGCCTCTTGTTTTTGTTTTGTTATTGTTTGGTCCCATATTGAAGTATAGGAAAAACAAATCAGCCAAAGGCTCATATGAGAGAAGTCACTTCTCTCTTAATTTCTGGGCCAGCTTGGATCCTTAGGTTACAGTTCACCAAATATCAGCAGAGCTATGCCCCAATGAAAATTTTTAAAACTTTTTTTTGTAATTCCGCTTAGTTTATATCCGGTGCACTGAATTATACAGGAGCCAGTTTCTGTGCTACATCTTATCACTTGCCATGGGCGTATAATGCCTCGCTTGGTGGTGCTCTTGTTAAGACCTCATATTTTCTAAATCCTCGGATGGATTTAGTTTATATTTGGTATAAGTATAGATGTTGCTCCAAAATTTTATTAAGCCCTATCCACACCCCTGCTTATGACCTATAGGTCAAGGTCACAACCTTAGAAATTTTACGTTAAAGTTTTGCGTCAAAGTTTTTAAGATCCTTTAATTTCTAAATCCTTGCATGGATTTACTGTATATTTGGTATGATAATAGATATTCAGTGTTCAATCAAGCCCCTGGGGTCCAAACTTATAGTTGGGCAAGGCCTGCTATCCTTGTAGCAGGTAAGGGTAGGGAGGTGATGTTTTTATTTCTTCTGTTTCTTCACTTTCATTCCTGTTCCTCTTTCTTCCCTGTCCCTCTCTTTCATCTCTTCTGCTATCTCTTCTGTCTCTTTTCTCCCTTTCTCTGGGAGACGACACAAAATGACCCACAAGGGTTGACGTGTCGTTAAACCCCAACTCAATCAAATCCAAACTGGCCGAGCCCCGGGGGTCATTAGCTCCCATAGACTTATAATGGAAAAACTTAAAAAATCTTCTTCTCTGAAACCATTAGGCCCACAGCTTACATATTTAGTATGTAGCAATGTTTGGTGGTCCCTTACATAAACCCTGCCAATTAAGCCCCTAGTGCAGAAACTGGCCACGCCCCATGTGTCATTAGCTTCCATAGACTTATAATGGGAAAAACTTAAAAAAAATCTTCTTCTCTGAAACCATGAGGCCCGGAGCTTGTATATTTAGTGGGTAGCAATGTTTAGTGGTCCCCTACATAAATCCTGCCAATCAAGCCCCTGGGGTCCAGACTGGCCATGCCCTGGGGGTCATTGGCTCCCATAGACTTATAATGGGAACAAAAAAAAATCTTTTCTGTAACAATGAGGCCCACAGCTTATATATTTAGTATGTGGCAATGTTTAGTGGTCCCCTACATAAATCCTGCCAATCAAGCCCCTGGGGTTCAAACCGGCCTCACCCCGAGGGAGTCATTAGCTCCCATAGACTTATAATGGTAAAAACTTAAAAAAATCTTCTACTCTGAAACCATGATGCCCACAGCTTACATATTTAGTATGTAGGAATGTTTAGTGGTCCCCTAGATAAATCCTGCCAATCAAGCCCCTGGGGCCAAACTGGCCACACCCCAGGGGTCATTGGCTCCCATAGACTAAAAATGGGAAAAACTTAAAAAATCTTCTTATCTGAAACCATAAGGCCCAGAGCTTATATATTAAGTATGTAGCAATGTTTAGTGTTCCCTACATAAATCCTGCCAATCAAGCCCCTCGTGTCCGAACTGGCCACGCTGCGGGGGTCATTAGGTCCCATAGACTTATAATGGAAAAAACTTAAAAAAAAATCTTCTGAAACCATGAGGCCCACAGCTTACATATGTAGTATGTAGCAGCGTTTATTGGTCCCCTACATAAATCCTGCCAATCAAAACCCTGAGGCCCGAACTGGCCACGCCCCATGGGTCATTAGCTCCCATAGACTTACTATGGGAAAAACTTAAAAAAAACTTCCTCTCTGAAACGATGAGGCCCAGAGCTTATATATTTAGTACGTAGCAATGTGTAGTTGTCCCCGACATAAATCCTGCCAATCAAGCCCCTTGGGTCCAGATTGGCCATGCCCCAGGGATCATATAATTATATAGAGCTATATAGCTAAAGAACCTTCAAAAATGTTCTTCTGAAACCATGAGGCCAAGAGCTAATAGATTAAGTATGAAGTGATGTTAAGTGGTCTCCTACATTAATCCTGCCAACCATGCCCCTGGGGTCCAAATTGGCCACATCCTGGGGGTCATTAGCTCCCATAGACTTATAATGGAAAAAAACTTAAAAAATCTTCTTCTCTGAAACCATCAGGCACAGAGCTTATATATTTAGTATGTAGCAATGTTTAGTTGTCCCTTACATAAATCCTGACAATCAAGCCCCTGGGGCCCAAACTGGCCATGCGCCGGGGGGCCATTAGCTCCCATAGACTTATAATGAGAAAAGCTTAAAAAATATTGTCTCTGAAACCATGACGCCCACAGCTTATTTTTTTTGTATGTAGCAATGTTTAGTGGCCCCTACATAAATCTTGCCAATCAAGCCCCTGGGGTCCAAACTGGCCACACCCTGGGGGTCATTAGCTCCCATAGACTTATAACGGAAAAAACTTAAAAAATCTTCTGCTCTGAAACCATGAGGCCCACAGCTTATATATTCAGTATGTAGCAATTTTTAGTGGTTGATCTCCAACATAAATCCTGCCAGTCAAGCCCCTGGGGTCCAAACTGGCCATGCCTTGGTGGTCATTAGCTCCCATAGACTTATAATGGGAAAAACTTAAAAAATCTTCTTCTCTGAAACCATGAGGCCCACAGATAATATATTTAGTATGTAGCAATGTTTAGTGGTCCCCTACATAAATCCTGCCAATCAAGCCGCTGGTGCCCAAACTGGCCACGCCCCGGGGATCATTAGCTCCAATAGACTTATAATGGGAAAAACTTAAAAAATCTTCTTCTCTGAAACCATGAGACCCAGAGCTTATATATGTAGTATGTAGCAATGTTTAGTGGTCACCTAGATAAATCCTGTTAATCAAGCCCTTGGGTCCAAACTGGCCATGCCCCGGGGGTCATTAGCTCCCATAGATTTATAATGGGAAAAAAAAAAAACATGAAATAATCTTCTTCTCTGAAACTATGAGGCCCACAGCTTACATATTTAGTATGTAGCAATGTTTAGCGGTCCCCTACATAAATCCTGCCAATCAATCCCCTGGGGCCCAAACTGGCCACGCCCCAGGGGTCATTAGCTCCCATAGACTTATAATGAGAAAAACTTAAAAAATTCTTCTTCTCTGATACAATGAGGCCCAGAGCTTATATATTTAGTATGTAGCAATATGTAGTGGTCCCTTACATAAATCCTGCCAATTCAGCCCCAGGGGGCAGTTAACTCAGGTGTGCGTTGTGGCCCATGGGCCTCTTGTTTATATAATTTTCCAAAATTTGCTTGGCATTGGCACTGCAAGTAGTCAATTATTTGCATGGCGCTTTGAGGGTTAATACTACTTTTCAAATCATACTATTTATATTTGGTATATAGATAGCAGCTATGGAAGATGTTCATCCAAAGTTATATCCAGTACCATCCCCGCCCCCACCCCTTTATTTGATTGATAAGCATGAGTTCAGGCGAGCTAGAGCTATCCTGACTGGCAACAGGTCTTGTTTACTTATGGCCCTTTGAAAATTTCAGCATATTAACCTTGAAAGCAAGATATCTCAAAAACTGTTTTAGCCATTGCCTTGAAACTTGACAGGCTAATAGTGAATGATGAGTTAATGACCTGAGTAACTTACAGCAGTTAACTCTTCTGCCTGTCTCTCCTATGCAATAAGTAGTAAGAGAAATTAGTATTTACAAAATTAGTTTACCATACCTCTGATAGCTATGGCTGGGGGTATGTGAGCTTTACTCATTGTTTGCTATATTTTTTCTGCTCTCAGGTTGCAGGGTCCATGAAGCTAGAATTGGCTCAATACAGAGAAGTAGCAGCTTTTGCCCAGTTTGGATCGGACTTGGATCAGGCTACACAGAACCTGCTGAACAGAGGTGTTCGACTGACAGAGCTTCTTAAACAGGGACAATATGGTATATCTTTTTGTTGGTTTGCTTATCCCAACGGGAGGGGGTGGGTAGGTAGGTAGGTAGAGCTTATCCCACAGGGAGACTGTTCAGCATTTGTCCATATGCCCATAGGTGAATTGTTTGTTTGTGTTGAGGTTTTACGGCCCAGTCAACCCAATGGGGTCATGTCGAGCGCGGTCAGTTTACCTAACCACACCTTTACTGGGCAGGCTTAGTCCTCTAAGCGGTTAATCAGTATTGTGCACATTCTTTCACCAGAAACTGACAACTGCCCTTCTTGAATCAGCGGAAGGGAGAGAATGACCGTAGAAAATATTTCATGATCAATCTCCACGAAAGAATGTTGCCGACCTCGGCAGGGGTTGAACCCGCGACCTCCTGGTTTCCAGTCGGACGGCGCATCCAACTGAGCCACCGAGGCCGGCTAATGAAAGTTATCAGTATGAATCCTGAATTCAGTAATGAGAAGATTTTTGTCCAATAGAAAGTATAGGGCAAAGGTAAGTAAAGTTCAGTACTGGAAAAATGGACTTTCAGTATTGAGGATTTCTGGGGATTTCACTCATGTATGGCTGTCTGTAAACAATTTCTCAGTATAGCATCTCCTCTGAGACCGCTGGTAGGATTTTTTCAAAACTTGTCTGGGATGTTCCTCTAGTGATCTTGTTAAGCAAGGCCAAATTTGGTTCAGGTCTGTTGATATGGCCTCCGTCAGCCATCGTATTTTAGCTCGCATGAGCCGAAGGCTCGGGAATCAATCTATTGTGATCACTCCCCGTCCGTCTTCTGTCCGTCTGTCCATTCACACCTTTGAACAACTTCTCCTTTGAAACCCCTGGGCCAAATTTCTTCAAACTTCATGTGGAGCTTTGTGTTAAAGTGGGATTGAAAATATGTACAACTGGTCATGGTCTGTAAATCAAGATGGCCGCCATGCCCATATATAGCTCCCACAGGCTTACAATGGGGAAAACTTAAAAAAATCTTCTTCTCAGAAACCATGAGGCCCACGGCTTATATATTTAGTAGCAATGTTTAGGGGACCCCTACATAAATCTTGCCAATCAAGCCCCTGGGGTCCAATCTGGCCACACACCAGGGGGTCATGCTATGTAGCTAAAGAACCTTCAAAAATCTTCTGAGACCATGAGGCCCAGAGCTAACAGATTAAGTATGAAGTAATCAGGCCTCCTATAAAACCTATAATAACCTATAATTTTGTGTTAAACCTATAAAACCTTTATTTTGTTCATAAAACCTATAAAAAGCCTGTATTTTCATGAAAAAACCTATATTTTTCACTTTTTGAACCTTCTTGCGACTCAACCCTAACTTTTCTTCAAAATGCACTTCATTTTTTTACTTTTTAGTCCCATAAAAAGTGATGAAAACTGTCAAGAAATTGTAATTTTTTTCCTCGCTCGCTTCGCTCGCTCGGACTTTGTAAAATTCAGATCAACTTTATCTGAGTAATTGTGGCACAAAAATTCATCAAATATTTTTTCTTCAGTTTTAAATCTTTATGTGAGTTTGGAAGACTCTTTTTTTAACCTGTATTTTTATTGGAAAACCTGTAAATAACCTATATTTTGAGTAAGAAGAACCTATATAAAAACCTATATTTTCAAAGTGGGCCACTAGGAGGCCTGAGTATTGTTAAGTGGTCTCCTACATAAATCCTGCCAACCATGCCCCTTGGTCCAAATTGGCCATGCACTTGGGATCATGAGCTCCCATAGATTTATATTGGGAAAAACTTAAAAAAAAACTTCTCTGAAACCATGAGGCCCACAGCTTCTTAAACAGGGACAATATGGTATATCTTTTTGTTGGTTTGCTTATGCCAACGGGAGGGATTATGTAGCAATCTTTAGTGGACCCCTACATAAATTCTGCCAATCAAGCCCCTTGGGTCCAGACTGGCCACACCCCAGGGGTCATATGTTTATATAGAGATGTATAGCTAAAGAACCTTCAAAAACTTCTTCTCTGAAACCATGAGGCCCAGAGCTAACAGATATAGTATGCAGCAGTGTTATGTGGACTCCTACATAAATCCTGCCAACCATGGCCCTGGGATTCAAATTGGCAACGCCCCGAGTATCATTAGCTCCCATAGACTTATAATGGGAAAATCTTAAAAAAGCTGCTTCTCTGAAACCATGAGGCCCACAGCTTATATATTTAGTATGTAGCAATGTTTAGTGGACTCATACATAAATCCTGCCAATGAAGCCCATGGAGTCTAAATTGGCCACGCCCAAGGGGTCATTTACTCCTTTGAGATAATTTCATAATATTTGGTAGGGATGAAGACGAGGACCAGTAGGCATGTCCTGTGCAAGAGAGACAACTCTCACTTTTATTTGTTATGTAGTTATCTCCCCTGAAGCAGAAATATAGTAGCCTCATCCTTGTGCGCTCCATAACTTTGATACCCATAGACATACTTTTATAATATTTGGTAGGAATGTAGAGGAGGACCAGTAGACGTGTCACTTGCAAGAGAGAAAACTCTCACTGTCTTCATTATATAGTTATCTCCCCTGAAGCCGAAATCTTCTGCAGGCCATAACTCCCATACTGTTTGAGATAATTTGATCATATTTGGTAGGGATGAAGAGGAGGACAAGTAGGCGTGTCTCATGTGAGAGAGACATCTCTCACTTTATTCGTTATCTCCCCTGAAGCAGAAATCGTACTCATCCTTTTGCGCTCCATAACTTTGATACCCTTAGACATATTTTGGTAATGTATGGTAGGAATGAAGAGGAGGACCAGTAGGTGTGTCGGGTGCAAGAGGGACAACTTTCACTGTCTTCCTTATATAGTTACCTCCCCTGAAGCCAAAACCTTGTGCAGGCCATATCTCCGATACTGTTTGAGATAATTTGATAATATTTGTTAGGGATGAAGAGGAGGACCAGTAGGTGTGTTGCGTGTAAGAGAGACAACTCTCACTTTATTCGTTGTGTAGTTATCTCCCCTGAAGTGGAAATCTTGTGCAGGCCATAACTTTGATATCCTAAGACATATATTGGTAATGTTTGGTAGAAATGAAGAGGAGGACCATTAGATATGTTGCGTGCAAGAGTGACAACTCTGACTGTATTCGCTATATACTTATCTCCCCTGAATCAGAAATCTTATGCAGGCCATAACTCCCTTACTGTTTGAGATTATTTGATAATATTTGGAAGGGATGAAGAGGAGGACCAGTAGACATGTCACGTGCAAGAGAGACAACTCTCACTTTCTTCGTTATGTAGTTGTCTCCTCTGATGCAGAAATCTTGTGCATAACTCCCATTCTGTTTGAGATAATATGATAATATTTGGTAGAGATAAAGAGGAGGACCAATTGGCATGTCATATGCAAGAGAGACAACTGTCACTTTCGTCTTCATTATATAGTTATCTATCTCCCCTGAAGCCAAAATCGTGTGCACTCCATAACTTTGATACCCTAAGACATATTTTGATAATGTTTTGTAGAAATGAAGAGGAGGACCAGTAGGCATGTCACATGCAAGAGAGACAACTCTCACTTTATTATGTAGTTACCTCCCCTGAAGCCAAAATCTTTTGCGCTCCATAACTTTGATACTCTTAGACATTTTGATAATGTTTGGTAGAAATGAAGAGGAGGCATGTACCATGCAAGAGAGACAACTTTCACTTTCTTCCTGATGTAGTTATCTCCCCTAAGCCGAAATCTCATGCAGGCCATAACTCCCATACTGTTCGAGATATGATAATATTTGGTAGAAATGAAGAGGAGGACCAGTAGGTGTGTCGCATGCAAGAGACAACTCTCACTTTCTTCTTTATTATGTAGTTATCTCCCCTGAAGCCAAAATCTTGCATTCCATTACTTTGATACCCTTAGACATATTTTGATAAGATTTGATAGAGGCATTGGTATCGAACAGTAGATGTGTCACATGCAAGAGAGACACCTCTGCTGTCAGTTGTCAGTTTCTGGTGAAAGAATGTGCACAATACTGGTTAACCGCTTAGAGGACTAAGCCTGCCCAGTAAACGTGTGGTTAGGTAAACTGACCGCGCTCAACATGACCCCAACACAAACAAACAACCTCTGCTGTGGTTATTTTCTAGTTACCTCCCCTGAATGATTTCTAAGCTAAATCCTTGAGTATGTGGTTTGAAATATTATGATAATATTTGGTAGAGGCATAGATAAGGATCAGTAGGCATGTCATGTTCAAAAGTACTCTCACTTTCTCCATTATTATCTCCCCTGATGCCAAAATCTTGTGCAGGCCATAACTCCCACACTGTTTGATAACTTGATAATTTTTGGTAGGGACATATATCAGGTCACAAATTCAAAGTATTTGCATATATACACTCACAAATTCAAAGTATTTGCAAATATTGTGTATCCAGTACAAATTATCACATCAGAAGTAATTATTAGATTATTTTGACAAAAAAAAAAAAAAAAAAAAAAAAAAAAAATAAATAAATATTTTGAAAGAACAAGCAAAAATAAAATCATTCACAGTACACCTATACACCTATTTTTGTTTTCACTTATTATTTTGGTCATATTTCATATTATCTTTGCATCTTTTTACTTTGCTCTTGTTCAATATACAGTGCTTTCGGCTTTACCATTGTGTATTTGAGGCATTAAAAATTTCTGCTAATTCTGTGCACCTAGAGTAAATCCCTTCCTTATTTTATAATACTACTATGATCTGGTTCTTCAAATACACAATTCAATAGGCCAGGGCAGTTGATGAAATGTGAATAATATTCATATATTTTTGTGACAGTCTTGTTGAAAACTGCAATTTTCACACAGTCCTGTGTTATTTTCCACATAAACACATGTTTTCGTAATCATTTTGCAAATATTTTGAATTTGCCATTTGAAAATGATTTTTATACTTCCATTCCATCAGTATATTAAAATGATAAACCAAAATAAAATTGTTTTGATGTTTATTCAAACCTATTTGAATGAGCAGGATTAGCTGATGCGCAGAATTAGCCTACATGACTGTATCAATGATATCGATTGAAATACACTAAATTTAGAAGTGGCGGTTTGGTCGGGGGATTTGCCATCTCCTCTGATGGCTATTTTTAGAGCACCTGGTAACGTATAAAAAGTAAAATCTGGTAGATTGCGAATCTTAGCAGATAACAGTTTTAATTTCTATTATTATTAGTCACAATCAGCTGTATTTTTAGCTTACCTGAGCCAAAGGCTCACACGATGAGGTTATAGTATATCAGTGGTCTCTTGTTGTTGTGTGTCCACACTTTTAAACATCTCTTTAGAAACCCCTGGACCAATTGAAGTCAGATTTTATGTGGAAATTCTATGTCTGGCAGGAACAAAAGTTAATATAATTGTTCCTGGTCACATGACCAAGTTGGCCGCCATGCCCATATATGAAAAAAAACAAAAACAAAAGAAACTTTAAAAATCCTCTTCTCCAGAACTGAAAGTCAGGTGACCTTGAAACTTGGCAGACAACAAAATGGACTGGAGCTTTACAAAATTAATGTAAATAATGATCCTGGGTTGACCTTGATCTATTTTATGGCAAGGTCAAAGTTGGTCCTGAAGGCGTTTGAATAGGAAAAATGTTAAATAGTGCATTTAGCCAAAAAGAATTGTATGTTATGAAATGAAAGTGCCGTAATATACCTTAGTATTGGCCATTGGGACACCTTTACAATTTGTAAAAATAATTATTTTTTGTGACCCTAAGAATTGGGACATATCAAAAAAAAAAAAAAAATCATTAATATTTTTGTACCATATGAATTGGGACAGTGCCTTTGGGTGAAAAGAAAAAAAAAAAGATCGATCTAACAGGGTAAAATTGTTTTCTGCATCTGTGTTTTGTTTTGTTTACAAGCAATATTTTACCTCTAAACATACAACAGGGGGTTCCCTATGGCAGGCTGACCATATATGGTAAAAACCCTTTAAAAATCTTCTCTTCCAGAACCGTAAGTCAGATGACCTTGAAACTTGGAAGAAAGCGAAAGGGTCTTGAGCCCTATAAGGTTCTATAAATGATGACCCTGGGTTGACACTGACCTATTTTAAGACAAGGTCAGATATGGTCCCTAAGGTATTTGAATGGGAAAAATGTAGAACAGTGCAGGTCCTTGCAAATTTTGTCTGTGCATTGATATTGTGCATATCTGCTTTGGGATCACTGATGGGCAAATTTTGTCAATTTTCGACAGTTATCTGCCCGCGATACGTCCGTATTTTCATTTCTGGACGATAACTTTAGTAAATATCAATGGATTTAGTAAATATCAATGGATTTTCACCAAACTTGGTATGTGCATTGATATTGTGGACATCTGATTTGGGATTGCTAATGGGCGAATTTTGTCCATTTTTATACCCCGCCACTATTTAGTGGCGGGGTATTATGGTTTCACGTTGGTTGTCCGTCCGTTTTTCGTTTCCGGATGATAACTTGAGTAAACATCAATGGATTTTCACCAAACTTGGTATGTGCATTGATATTGTGGAGATCTGGTTTGGGATTGCTAATGGGCAAATTTCGTCAATTACGGAGTTATCTGCCCGAGACGCCCATATTTTGGTTTCCGGACTATAACTTGTAAATAACAAGGGATTTTCACCAAACTTGCTATATGCGATTTGTTGTATGTCTTTCCATGTGTTATTTTGTTCTTGTGTTTTTCAGTCCTTTAAGTATTGGGATTACCTCCCTTGGGGAAGAGAGAGCTAATCTTAGTGCTTTTCGTGCGTTTGTTCGGTCTGTGCTTGTTTGGATTTGTCGCTTTCCTCTTCCTCTTGGGGTCTGGGAAGGGCTGCAGTTTGTGATTGTGGCACTCCCTGGACTTTTCTCCTACCTTTTTTTTTTGCTATATGCATTGACATTAAGGAGGTCTGGTTTGGGATTGCTAATGGGCAAATTTCGTCAATTTTTGACGGAGTTATCTGCCCGAGACACGCCCATATTTTCGTTTCTGGACTATAACATCAGTAAATAGCAAGGGATTTTCACCAAACTTGCTATATGCATTGACATTAAGGAGATCTGGTTTGGGATTGCTAATGGGCAAATTTTGTCAAATTTTTACGGAGTTATCTGCCCGAGACACGCCCATATTTTCATTTCGGATGATAACTTGAGTAAATAATAAGGGATTTTCATCAAACTTGCTATATGCATTGACATTAAGAAGATCTGGTTTGGGATTGCAAATGGGCAAATTTTGTCAACTTTTTCACGGAGTTATCTGCCCGACACACGTCCATATTTTCATTTCTGGATGATAACTTGAGTAAATAACAAGGCCTTTTAACCAAACTTGCTATATGCATTGATATTATCAAAATCTGCTTTAGGATTGTTATCTGTCCATTGATATTATCAAGATCTGCTTTAGGATTGTTATGGTCCCTCTGTCATTTTCTTTCCCGACATTTGCCACGATAACTTTAATACATAAACAAATAATTGCTATGGCGGGGTATTATGCTTGCGGTGCTTTTATTGATAGAGTTATCTGCCTGCAATACATCCGTATTTTACTTTCAGGACATTAACTTGAGTAAATCTCAATGGACTTTCACCAAATTTAATATGAGCATTGATATTGTGGATTTCTGTTTATCTGTTTGTGGGGTTAAACAAGAGCTGTCAGCAGACAGCATAGCTTGCCTGGAAATGGGGTGGTACTGGAGTGTCAGGGTGCTCTTTAGGACCAGTCTGATCTGGTTCTGCACTGTTTGCTTAGGCCGATCTGTCCCAATACTTAGAATCATTATGGTAAGAGGAAATGTTATGACATTTTAGCTCTTGACAGGATTTCTTATGCTATGGTTTGGTCATTTGTTGTCATGAATTTAACATTATCAGGGATCAATTACAAAATCAATTATAAAATTTTTAAGTGTGACCTTGACCTTGAAGGCATAGGCATGGTTGTGGGTGATGATGAATGAAACGTTTGACCTGTATCTAATATAAAATTTCTAAGTTCTTAACTTTGACCTTGAGGCCATGGGCAAGGGCATTGAGTATTGCTGAATAAAACTTTGGACCTGTATCTATCATCATGTCAAATATGAACAAAATCCGTCTTATGGTTTGGAAAATATGAGCTCTTAAAAAACTTTAGTATAAAACCTTGACCTTGGGGTCATAGACATGGGTAGGGTATTGCTAAATAAAACTCTGGAACTGTATCATCATATTAAATATGAACAAAATCCATCCTATAGTTTGGAAAATATGAGCTCTTAAAAATCTTTAACATTAAAAATTTCTAAGTCCATGACCTTGACCTTGAGGTGATGGGCTGGGGTATTGCTGAACTTTGGAACTATATCTATCATCATACCAAATATGAACCAGTTCTATCAAATGGTGAAGCTCTTAAAAAACTTTAACATAAATGTGGACGCTGAAGCCAACGATGATGCCGACTCGACGCCGGGGTAGCTCTTCCTGGACTTCATCCAGGCTAGCTAAAAAAATGGTGTTGTGGGGTTAAAAAGATCAAAGAAAGATCAAAGGGATAACCTTATAACGCCCGTCTCATTAGTGTAATCGTCTGTCCGTATGTCCGTATTTTTATTTCCGGACGATAACTTGAGTAAATGTGAATGGATTTTCACCAAACTCGGTGTGTGCATTGATATTGTGGAGATCTGGTCAGGGATTGTTCATGGGCAAATTTCATCAATTTTTGACAGAGTTACCTGCTCGTGACAGGTCAGTATTTTCATTTTCGGTGTGCCTATGCCTTCAAGGTCAAGGTCACAGACTTAGAAATTTTATAATTGATCCCTGATAATGTTAAATTCATGACAACAAATGACCAAACCATAGCACAAGAAATCCTGTCAAGGACTAAAATGTCATAACATTTCCTCTTACCATAATGATTCTAAGTATTGGGACAGATAGGCCTAAGCAAACAGTGCAGACCCGGATCAGACTGATCCTAAAGAGCACCCTGACACTCCAGTATCACCCCAATTCCAGGCAAGCTATGCTGTCTGCTGACAGCTCTTGTTTAACCCCACAATGCAAATTTAACCCCACAAACAGATAAACAGAAATCAACCTCATAATGTGAAATTCTACAGAATCGCTAACCTTTGAATGTCATGTGAGCATGTACGGATGGACGGACGAACAAACAGACACACGGACAGCCAACATGATACCATAGTACCCCACCACTATTGTATGGTGGGGTAATAAAAATGTAAACCGTGCATTTATCCAAAGTATTTGTAGTTTATGAAATGAAAGTAGGCCTTATATGAATATCTAAGGTCAGGGTCATTCAGTGACATTGGCTCAAGGTCACTAGGATTGAATGTCCATCAAAATTTCAAATATCTTCTCCTCAGAAACCACAAGGCCAATTTGAGTCAGATTTTATATAGACCATTAGTACTTCACAGGAACAATAGTTTATATAATTGGTCCTGGTCACAAGACAAAGATGGCAGCCATGCTCATATATGGTAAAAACCATTAAAATATCTTCTTTTCCAGAACCTTAAGTCAGATGACCTTGAAACTTATTAGCAAAAGGGACTCGAGCCCTACAAAAATTATATAAATGATGATCCTGGGTTGACCTTGACCTATTTTATGGCAAGGTCAAACTTGCTCCCTAAGGCTTTTGAATGGGAAAAATGTAAAACAGTGCTTTCATGGCTCAGTTGGACGCGGGTCCGACTGGTGATCAGGAGGTTGCGGGTTTGACCCCCGCCGTGTCGGCAATATTCTTTCGTGGAGATTTGATCATGAAACTTTGTCAAAAATTGATGAAATTTGCCAATGAACAATCCCAAAGCAGACCTCCACAATATCAATGCTCATATTAAATTTGGTGAAAGTCCATTGAGATTTACTCAAATTATTGTCCTGAAAGTAAAATACGGATGTATTGCAGGCAGATAACTCTTGTCAGAAATGGGTTTTCTATGGTTATTCTCTCCCTTCAGTTGATTCAAGAAGGGCAGTTGTCAGTTTCTGGCGAAAGAATGTGCACAATACTGGTTAACCGCTTAGAGGACTCAGTAAAAGTGTGGTTAGGTAAACTGACCATGCTCGACATGACCCCATTGGGTTGACTGGGCCGTAAAACCAACACAAACAATCCAGAACAATACAGGTTTATGAAATGAAATAGGTCTCATATGAACCTCACTCAAGTGTCAAAGTTCAAGGTCATTCAGTGATCTTGGTCCAACGGCACTAGGATTGTATGTTCATCAACATTTTAAAGATTTCCCTATACTACAGAAATTTTGATGGTCAGATTAAAAAAATAAGGCACTGCTTGCCATATACGGCATTGCTACTTCATTTTATAGGACCATCATGGCACTCTTGAACATAGAATTTATACAAAAATCTTAAAGCAGTGGACTTGGCTGAAACTTCAATAGTAAGCATGCAAATCTGTTAGCTCAGGTGAGTGATATAGAACCATCATGGTCCTTTTGTTGACATTTACTATCTGCCTTGTGTAAAGAAATACTCTCTATTATTTATTGCAGTTCCAATGGCCATTGAAGAACAAGTTGCCACAATCTATGCTGGAGTAAGAGGACATTTAGACAAACTTGATCCATCCAGAATTACCAGTTTTGAGGAAGAGTTTTTGAAACATATTCGGGCCTCTCACCAGGATCTCCTTCATGCTATCAGAGATGATGGTTTTATTAGTGAAGCCAATGATGCAAAACTCAAGGACATAGTTGTGAAGTTCATGCAAGCATATGCAGTATAATAGTACATGAGACTTTAGGTGTTTTAGTATTTAAAACAACTATATGTTTGACGGATTAATAAATTTGTGATTGTAAGTTAATAGTACGTCACGACATTTTGGGCGAAGGTGGACAGAGTGCACTGTAAGAACTGTACTGGTAATAAGTGTCATGGAGACAGTGTCTTTGTGATACCTTGTTAAAATACAGTAATAAATTTAAGTCTGAAACGTGTCTTTATATCTTTTAAATCCATTGTTCAGTATTAAATACGGGGTGGTTGGGTGAGGCGAAGGTGTTGAGTATCTTACGTCACTTAGGCGTCCAATTGATATTGGCTTACAGTTGGGCAAGGTCTGCTGTCCTTGCAGCAGGTAAGGGTAGAGGGGGAATCTTTTTATTTCTTCTGTTCTTCACTATCATTCATTTTCCTTTCTCCCCTGTCCCTCTCTTTCATCTCTACTATCTTTTCTATCTCGCTTCTCCCTTTCTCTGGGAGACGACACAAAATGACACACAAGGGTTGATGTGTCGTTAAACACCTAACACAATCAAAATCCAGTATTAAATAATACTGGGAAAATGTTTTCTGTGTTATTATCCCCATACTTTTCACATCTGGCCATCTGGCCAATATCTCCTATTACACAGTTGAATGAATCTGTAACAGATTTGCTCTGTACTTCTCGCCAGTGCTTAGTCACAATACTTTGTCAGTGGTTTGATCAAACAAAATGTTGAAGAAAAGGTGTTTGGGCCAGTGGATGGTGGATGTACAGGGAGGCCAGAGAAATTGACGGTTAGATGCCTCTATGACAGAGTTCATAAACTATTATGGGCAATGTGAAAGTAATGTATGTCTCAAAATGGCTGAAACCTTATTAACTGGCATGTTAAACCTCAACTGTGAAGAAAATATGCAGTATCTCAAGTGACAGAGATGTATTATATTAACCCATTTAAGCCTAGAGTCCCATAAAAGGGACATTGGCAAACAATATAGACCCTGAATGCAGATGCCGCAGAACACGGCGTCTGATCAGGTTCTACATTGTTGCATTAAATATAGGAATTTCTAGAAAATGGGAATTTCTTGAAAATGTGCTAGCAATAAAAACTAACCAGATACCGCTATTATTGAAAATAAATACTTTGTCAGTGGTTTGATCAAATAAAATGTTGAAGAAAAGGTGTTTGGGCCAGTGGATGGTGGATGTACAGGGATGCCAGAGAAATTGACTGTTAGATGCCTCTATGACAGAGTTCATAAACTATTATGGGCAATGTGAAAGTAATGTATGTCTCAAAATGGCTGAAACCTTATTAACTGGCATGTTAAACCTCAACTGTGAAGAAAATATGCAGTATCTCAAGTGACAATGTATTATATTAACCCATTTAAGCCTAGAGTCCCATAAAAGGGACATTGTTTGCCAATGTCCCTTTTATGGGACTCTAGGCTTAAATGCCTGAATGCAGATGCCGCAGAACACGGCTTCTGATCAGGTTCTACATTGTTTGCATTAAGTATAGGAATTTCTAGAAAATGGGAATTTCTTGAAAACGTGCTAGCAATAAAAACTAACCAGATACCGCTATTATTGAAAATAGATAGGTCAAAGAGGTAAGGTAGAAGATTTCATGCGGCATAATTGGCTTAATCTGTAATGGGAGTGCAGTCTCAGTAATAAAAGGAATCATTTGGAAGCAACACATCAAATAACTAAAAACAACAGACTCGGTTTGAGTCTATCCATGTGCAGTATCTTTAGCTCACTTGAGCAGGAAGTACTCAAGGTGAGCTGTTGTGATCGGTCAATGTCCTTTGTGCGGCGTCAGTAATTTGCTTGAAAAGAATACTTCTCCTTCTGGGCCATTTGGAAGTATCGGGGTCGGATTGGTCGGGTGGTGCGAAGGTGTCATGTATTTAACTTTCACGGGGCGTCCAACTGATACTTTGCTTACAGTTGGGCAAGGCTTGCTATCCTTGTAGTAGGTAACGCAAGAGGGGGAATGTTTTTGTTTCTTCACTTTCATTCCTGTTCCTCTTTTCTTCCCTGTCCCCCTCTTTCATCTCTTCTTCTATCTCTTTTCTCCTTTTCTCTGGGAGATGACACAAAATGACCCACAAGGGTTAACATGTCGTTAAACCCCAACACAATCAAAGTATCGGGGTGACTTACAGATAAAAAACTAGCTAAAAATGTTCCCATCAGAAATCCAAGATAGCCGCCATCTTGAAAATCTATTTATGCTTCTCCTGAGCCAAAAGGCCAGTGAATTAAAACTTGGTAGGAAGTATCGGGGTGACTTGTAGATCAAAAATAGCTAAAATGGGTTCTGATCGGAAATCCAAGATGGCTACCATTTCATGCTTCTTCTCTTGCCTATCTATTTTGTGCTTCTTCTGAACCAAAAGACCATTTGACCCAAAACTTGGTAGGAAGTATCGGGGCAACTAGTAGATCAAAAATAGCTAAAATCGTTTTGATCAGAAATCCAAGGTAGCCGCCACTGACGCCATTTTGAAAGTCCATTTTGAACTTCTGAACCAAAAGGCCAATTGACTCGGAACGTCATTGGAAGTATCAAGATGACTTGTTAGCTCACCTGAGCTATGCTCAGGATGAGCTATTGTGATCATTTTTCGTCTGTCAGTCCGTGCGTCCGTCCGTTAACATTTTCAAACGACTTCGCCTCTGAAGCCGCTGAGGCAATTTTGCTCAAATTTCATATGGAGTCTCCTTAGGTTGGGGGAAAGAAAAATTGCTAAAAGAATTGTTGTAGATTGACGTTTGATCTATTTAGAACAGAGGACGCCTTGGGGCTGAATCTTTGCACAAATCATCAGGGACGCGGGGTCTACCAAAGTTGCTAAAATGATGGTTGTACATTGACGTTTGACCTTTTTATGGCAAGGTCAAGTTTGCTTCCCTATGCATTTGTATGGGCACCTTACATTTGTATGGGAAAAATGTTGAGAATTTCAAACAACTTCTCCTCTGAAGCCTCTGGGCCAATGTTGCTCAAATTTCATGTGGAGCCTCCTTGGGTTGGGGGAACGAAAGATTGCTAAAATGGTTGCGGTCCATTTACCCAAGATAGCTGCCATGCCTATATATGGTAAAAACCTTTAAAAATCATCTCCTCCAGAACCAAATAAGCCCTGGGCCTTATCTTTGCACAAATCCTTGGGGACAGGAGATCTACCAAAATTGCTAAAATGATGTGCCTACGTTGACGTTTGACCTTTTTACGGCAAGGTCAACTTTGCTTCCCATGCATTTGTATGCGCCCTATACATTTATATGGGAAAAATGTTGAGAATTCATATTTTGGACATCTCCTCTATAATCCAGTTGAATCAAAACTTGATGATAAGCATAAGGGCACTTATGAAACACAAAATAGCTAAATGAACCGATAGAAAATCCAAGATGGCCACCAGAGCCGCCATCTTGAAAATCAATTTTCGACATCTCTTTCTCAAACCTTAGATCGCTTTGAGCCGAAACTTGCTCTTTAGCATCAAGATGACTTCTAGATTGAAACAAGCTAAAATTGTGTCGATCGAAAATCTAAGATGACCACAATGGTTCTGCTTCATTGAACAAGATGACCACCAGAGCTAAAAAATACAAAGTCTTCAAACGACATCAGAGATTCTCGTCCTTGGCCAATGGCCTGATTTCAAAATATTTGCACAGAAGTATTTCACCAATGGCCCTCAACCAAAATTACTAAAATGGCTCTGCTTGACTGAACAAAATGGCGACCAGAGCTAAAAATAGAAAAACCTTTAAAAGACCGCCGCAGCAGCCAGTGTCCTGATTTCAAAGTAATTTCACAGAGGTGTTCCTCTTATGGCCCTTTACCAAAATTGCTAAAAAGTTCTGCTAGGCTTAACAAAAAGGCCGCCAGAGCTAAAAATAGAAAAAAAACTTTAAACATCTCCTCCTTGGCCAGTGGCCTGTTTTCAAAATGATGAAAATTTTGAAATGTTGAAAATTTCAGCATTTTAACCTTGAAAGCAAGATATCTCAAAAACTGTTGAAGCCATTGCTTTGTCATAAGAGTACTGGAAAAATGTTGCATGCCATCTGCATATCTGCAGTGGCGGTTTCACTCAGGTGAGCGAGTTGTGGCCCGTGGGCCTCTTGTTTCTAATTTCAGCCTGGGGTCACTTGTCTGGTACTCAGGTGAGCAATACAGGGCCATCACAATGAACCAACTGTTGTGATTGCTGCTCATGACAAGTGGGTCTGTTGTTTATATACCTGTGGATTGTTTGATTTGGTCTGTGCGACTGATAAAATGAATGATCCTAGTGTTGTGATCCCTGATCATGACAAACGTGTCTATTGTTTATATACTTGTGGAATATTACATACATGAGCGAGCCGTTATGGTCCATGTGACTGACAAAATGATTGAGCCGACTGTTGTGACTGTTGCGATCCCTGATCATGATGAATGTGTTTGTTGTTTATATACCTGTGGTTTAAAAGCTCACCTGAGCTATGCTCCGGATGAGCTATAGTGATCACTTTTTGTCCTTCATTCTTCCATCCGTTAACACTTTCAAAGAGAACTCCTCCAAAGCCATTGGAGCAATTTGTCCCTAACATGGTAAGAATGTTGCTTTGTTAGGGGCCTTTTTAAAAATAGCTAAAATTATGGTGATCTGCCTCTTGGTTTGGTTGCCATGGCAACAGAAATCTCCCATAGACTTACAATGGGAAAGTGGTTAAATTACATTTTCTCCATAACCAGTGAAGTGATGTGAGCCATATTTGGCAGTTGTGATCATTGGATGATTGTCTAACAAGTTTATATGTTTTATGACCAATGGCCATTTTGTTTGGCTGCCATGGCAACATTAAATTTTAAAAAAGAAATTTTTTAAAAGACATCTCCTCCCAAATCACTGAAGCAAAATGACTCTAATTTTGTACAAATGTTGCTTGGGTAAGGACAATTCAAAATAGCTAAAATTATGGTGACCTGCTTTTGGTTTGGTTGCCATGGCAACAGAAAGCTCCCATAGACTTATAATGGGAAAATGGTTAAATTGCATTTTCTCCACAACCAGTGAAGTGATTTGAACCATATTTGGCACTTACGATCATTGGATGATTGTCTACCATGTTTATGTGTTTTATGACCAATGACCATTTTTGTTGCACCTGCTTTAGCATGGGGGACTTAGGCGTGCAAGTTTCCGTCCGTCCGTCCGTTCGTCTTTCCGTCAACATTTACCCTGGGTGTCTTGTGAGCGCAACTCCTCTTACAGTTTTGTACCGATCACTTTGAAACTTTGCATGTGTTTTTATGGTATGAAGATGTGCATGTGGTTTGGATATAATTGTCAGATTATTTTTTGTCACTTTTTCCACATTGTGAACTCAGTTATTTTTCACCCAAATATATAGACAGTGGGTATCTCTTGTGAGCGCAACTCCTCTTACAGTTTTATACTGATAGTTTTGAAACTTTGCGTGTGTTTTCTTCATGGTATGTGGATGTGCATGTGGTTTGGGTAAAATTGTTAGAACATTTTTTTGTCACTTTTTCCACATTGTGAACTTAGTCACTTTTCACCCTCAATATATAGACAATGGGTACCTCTTGTGAGCGCAACTCCTCTTACAGTTTTGTACCAATTGTTTTGAAACTTTGCATATGTTTTCTTCATGGTATGAGGATGTGCATGTGGTTTGGATATAATTGTTAGAACATTTTTTGTCACTTTTTCCACATTGTGAAATTAGTCATTTTTATACTCCGCCACTATTGTTACTCCGCCACACAATAGTGGTGGGGTATTATGGTTTCACGTTGGACATCCGTGTGTCTATCCATCCGTCCGTCGTTTTTCATATTGGGATTGCTAATGGGCAAATTTCGTCAAATTTTTACTGAGTTATCTACGGGAGACACGCCTATATTTTCGTTTCCGGACGATAACTTGAGTAAATAACAAGGGATTTTAACCAAACTAGCTATATGCATTGACAAAGCAGATCTGGTTTTGGATTGCTAATTGGCAAATTTCATCAAATTTTTACGGAGGTATCTATTTTCGTTTCCGGATGATAACTTGAGTAAATAACAAGGGGTTTTAACCAAATGATAACTTGAGTAAATAACAAGGGATTTTAACCAAACTTGCTATATATATTGACATTAAGGAGATCTGGTTTGGAATTCCTAATGGGCAAATTTCGTCAAATCTGCCTGAGACACGCCCATATTTTCGTTTCTAGACAATAACTTGAGTAAATAAGTGATTTTACCCAAACTTGCTATATGCATTGACATTAAGGAGATCTGTTTTGGAATTGCTAATGGGCAAATTTCGTCAAATTTTTATGGAGTTATCTGCCCGAGACACGCCCATATTTTCGTTTCCAGCCGATAACTTGAGTAAATAACAAGGCCTTTTTAACAAACTTGCTATATGCATTGATATTATCAAGATCTGGTTTAGGATTGTTATCTGTCCATTGATATTATCAAGATCTGGTTTAGGATTGCTACCTCTCCCTCCGTCATTTTCTTTCCAGACATTTTCGCAACAATAACTTTAATACATAAACAAATAATTGCTATGGTGGGGTATTATGCTTGCGGTGCTTTTATTCACCCTCAATATACAGGCAGTGGGTAGGTACCTCTTGTGAGCGCAACTCCTCTTACAGTTTTGTAACGATTAATTTGAAACTTTGCATATGTTTTCTTCATAGTATCAGGATGTGCATGTGGTTTGGATATAATTGTTAGATCATTTTTTGTCACTTTTTCCACATTGTGAACTTAGTCATTTTTCACCCTTTTTATATAAACGGTACCTCTTGTGAGTGCAACTCCTCTTACAGTTTTGTACCGATTATTATGAAACTTTGCCTGTGTTTTCTTCATGGTATGAGGATGTGCATGTGATTTGGATGTAATTGTTAGATTATTTTTTTCACTTTTTCCACATTGTGAACTTAGTCATTTTTATGTTCCCGCCTGCCTTTGGCAGGAGTGGGTCATATAGCGTTTGGCCGTGATGTTACGTGCGTATGTCACATTGGTAACCAGGTTCAAGTTTACCTGCAAGTTTAAGTGCAAATTTATGTCCGCATTTCTCTTGCAGCTAATAACTTTTATACCTTCTGGGCTAGAAAGTTGAAACTTTGTATGACACTTACCTACATCAAGACCTTCTAATGGATGGTACCGTTGCCCTAGGATCATGCCCCTGGGCGGGGCTAGGGGTAGGGGCGGGGGCATCCGTGTACTTTGGACATATTTCTAGTTCACCCTCAATATATAGACAGTGGGTACCTCATGAGCACAGCTCCTCATACAATTTTATACTAATCTTTTTGGAACTTTGCACATGTTTTCTCCATAGTCTGAAGATGTGCACGTGCTTTTCATATAATCCTTGCCATATTTTTTGTCACTTTTTTGTTCTTTTTGAACTTTGTCATTTACTGACCTCAGATGTATAGACAGTGGGTACCATGTCATTGCAACTTCTCATACAATTTTAAACCGGTCTTTTTGAAACTTTGCACATTTTCTCCCGGGTCTGCAGAAGTGCACGTGGATTGGATATGATTTTATTCTTATTTTTATCACTTTTTCCACTTTAACTTTGTCATTTTCTTAACCTCAGATACTTTTCCACATTGTGAACTTAGTAATTTTTGACTCTCAATATATAGACAGTGGGTACCTTGTGAGCACAACTCCTCATACAATTTTATACCAATCTTTTTAAAACAATGGACATGTTTTCTCCATAGCCTGAAGATGTACATCTTCTTTTCATATAATCCTTGTCTTAATTTTTTCACTTTTCCAACCTAGCACTGCTAAGAATGAAATAAACTTATTTAATAACCGCGTTCTGATTGTGGCTCCTGTGACTTTTGCCCCAGCGGGTGCGATGCTGCCTTCCGCGGAATTCTGGTTGTTTGGTTGCTATGGCAACATTAAATTTTAAAAAATTTCTTTTTTAAAAGACTTCTCCTCCCAAATCACTGAAGCAATATGACTAATTTTGTACAAATGTTGCTTGGGTAAGGACAATTTAAAATAGCTAAAATTATGGTGATCTGCTTGTTGGTTTGGTTGCCATGGCAACTGAAAGCTCCCATGGACTTATAATGGAAAAATGGTTAAATTCCATTTTCTTCATAACCAGTGAAGTGATGTGAACCATATTTGGCATTCATAATTTGAAGATGGTCTACCCAGTATGTGAGTTTCAAGACCATTGGCCATTTTGTTTGGTTTCCATGGCAACATTAAAATAAAAATGTTTTTTGTTTTTTTTAACAACTACTCCTCCAAACCACTGAAGCAGTAGGAATCTAATTTGGTACAAATGTTAAATGGGTAAGGGCAATTGAAAATAGCTAAAAGTCTGCCAATCTGCCTCTTGGTTTGGTTGCCTTGGCAACAGAAAACTCCCATAGACTTATAATAAGAAAACGGTTAAATTGCATTTTCTCCATAACCAGTGAAGTGATGTGAACCATATTTGGCAGTTATGATCATTGGATGATTACTGTCTACCCAGTTTATGTGTTTTATGACAGTGATGATTTTGCTTGGTTGCCATGGCAACATTAACTTAAAAAAGAAAAATGATTTTTTTTAAATGCAGCTCCTCCAAAACCACAGTAAGTACTGTTGCTAACTTGGAATAGTCAGTAAAACCGAGACTCCCATTTTCTAATCCATAGTGAGTTCTTTGTTTCCAAAGGCAATCTTTTTGACGTTTATTATATTTCCCTGCCCCTGAGCTGTTTACATGTATAAAATCTTGATATTGTTAAACAACTCTTCAGAAACCACTTAGCCAATTTCCACCAAATTTCACATTGATCCTACTGCTGAAATGTGATTGAGAGTTTGTTCAAATGATCATGCTCCATTGACTGTCATGCCCATATATTCTTCTTCAAAATGAAGAACTGCTTAAATGATGATCCTTTCATTAGCTGCAATGATAGGATTGGAAAAATGTTGCATAACATCTGCATATCTGCAGTGGCAATGTCACTCAAGTGAGCGAGCCATGGCCTGTGGGCCTCTTGTTACATACATGAGCTAGCTATTATGGTCTATGTGACTGACAAAATGATTGAGCCAACTGTTGTGATCCCTGATTATGACAAATTTGTTTGTTGTTTATATACCTGTGGATTATTACATACACATGGGTGAAAGTTTTCCGTATTGATACGGAATTCTGTAATGGAGAGGTTGCCAAGGGTCATTTTTGCAAATCCCGTAAATCCGAGGAGAAATTGTTGGGGATGGGGGGGAGAGGGGTGAGGGGGTATGATAGATTAGTCATGAGCTAGCTGTTGTGGTCTATGTGACTGACAAAATGATTGAGCCAGCTGTTGTGATCCCTGATCATGACAAATTTGTTTGTTGTTTATATACCTGTGGATTATTACATACACATGGGTGAAAGTTTTCCATACTGATACGGAATTCCGTATTGGAGAGGTTGCCAAGGGTCATTTTTGCAAATCGCGTAAATCCGAGGAGAAATTGTTGGGGATGGGGGGAGAGGGGTGAGGGGGTATGATAGATTAGTCATGAATCTCGAATACTTAGTTTTCAAAATAGAGCAAAGAATGAAAAAAAAAAACAAAAAAAAAACAGCAAGTAAGTAATGTTCCGGTAAGCTGTCTATTTTTCGTTTCAAGTGTTCCGGCATAACGCTATTTTCCGTATGTTACCTCATTATTTCCCGGAGAATTCCGCTATAAAGTTTTAATAATCCCGTTCTCGGAAAACAACGAACAGAAATGTAATTATCCGTTGAAGATCACGTGAATTCAGGGCGTGCGCGCAACAAATGACATACAAAGGCAGGGCGTGCTTGATTGCTTAGTATGTGAATGACCATATCAGATCAGTACATTGGTATCGGATAAGGGAAACATCTGCTGATCGTTTAATCATACTGTAATTGCTGGAGTCAATGCATAATGTCACAATCAGTTTTTGGCTGTTTTATTTTAATGCAAGCTAATATTTTTCCTAGTCAGAAACTTCTTTCACCGATCTACCCTTAAAAGGTGTTTCTTTCAGTATGGTACTGTCCGGTACCGGATTTTAGTTATCGACGGACAAGTTAAATAATCAAGCACGCTCCTATTACAAACTTTTGGATTTGAAAACGTGACGAGAAATCTGTCAATAAAAATTGAAAACAACAGATTAGAATAAGCTGATAATGTTCATACATACGAACATGTACATAGGAGACTGGAGTAAAGCACTGGTGTTGAATGTTATTTTGAACTTTAGAAGTAAGTCAGCAGATAAATACATGAACAGTTGAGTATCTTTTTACTGTTTTCATTCAGAAAAATGTAATTTTAAAGCGTTTTAGGGGGCTCTGATTTGCTAAAATCAAGGAACTTCCGGGGAGTTCGCCCCCTGGTCCCCCCTTGACCCCTGGCCAGTTTTTCAGCATTGGGAGTTCTGCCAACTTTCACCCATGCATACATGAGCTAGCTGTTATGGTCTTTGTGACTGAGGAAATGATAAAGCCAACTATTGTGATCCCTGATCTTGACAAACGTGTCTGTTGTTAGCTCAGGACAAGGATCAGGTATGAAACCCCCTACCCCAAACCGCCAAACCCCTTACGGAAATTAACAAGTAGTTTCACACGATTATGTCAAAGTGGGGCTAAACTGGATTTGCCATGTTCTTCCGTCATTCCTTAATTCCGTGACTGCAAAATTTAAAATGCATTTTGCTTAATAACATTTTTTAACCACAATACATTAATCTATAGATAATGTGCTGTTCTATTCTGGTATTTCACACCTTCCACAGAAAAACGACAGTTCAGTTGTCTTATAATAACAGTCTTAATCCAGAAGGTCCCATCTAGGTGGCAGCCTACCGGGCAATAACGCCACCAGTCACCGGTCAACCAGCCACCAGTCAACCAGGCACTGGTCAACCAGGCACAACCAGTCACCGGTCAACCAGGCACCTGTCAACCAGGCACTGGTCATCCAGGCACCAGTCAATATTTACCAGGCACCAGTCACTGGTCAGTAAATATGGACTTCCAGGCACCAGTCACCAGGCAGTTTATTTATTATCAACATTCACCGGTCTTCCAGTCACCGGTCGTTGGACTTCAGTTATCATACCCAGCTTCTATAAGCAGTCATCATTCAAGGAGTAGTGAACGCAGACTACTCCGTAATGACAATATGGGCTCTGAACACTCATTCGCACATGAGTTACCAAACCCAGCCACATCCAGCAGAATAATATTACCGCTCGAGCCTGACCTCACACAAATGTCAGACCCAAGCGTAATAATTAAACCTCCTAATACTTGGAGATCAAACGACAAACACTCTTGACAGACTAGACCATCCGACAAGGACCAGTCTAAATGAAGACATAGATCCAAGAAGAAGAGAAGATCCAAGAAGAAGAGAAGACACAGATCTTCTTCTTCTTCATCTTCTTCTAGATCGGCTTCATCAAACTCATATAAAAATAAGAAATCTAAGAGATCTAAACATTCCCATAAAAAGAGAAGACGACGATCGATGTCGTCATCTTCTTCACTATCATCTACACAATCGGAGAATGATTACTGTAGATACAAAAGAGTAAACTTAGCTCCACAGGTTGCAGACACGCCAACTCCGCTGCAACCAGTTGAACATGTTAACACCAGATTTACCAGATATACCCATAAATACGAGGATGAGTCAATAAGTAACCAGCCTAACTTATTTCCGGTTGAGATCCACCTCTTCTTTTTCGATGTAATTGCCCTCTAGTGCGATGCACTTAGACCAATGGTGTTCAAGTGCCATCAGCCCAGAACTGAAAAAGTCAGGGTCCTTTCCATTGACCCTCCTCAACTGCTGTCACGACTTCTTCATCAGACCGGAAATGAAGTCCACGGATATCCTTTTTCAAGTTTGGGAATAGGAAGAAGTTGCTAGGAGCTAGGTCAGGGGAATAGGCAGGATGTGGTATTAATTCATACCTGTTTCGCTCTACAGCATCCATTGCAACTTTGCAAGTGTGGACTCTCGCGTTGTCCTGTTGCAGCAAAACACCTTTAGAGAGTTTACCTCGGCATTTTTCATGGATGGCGGTTCTCAGCTGGTCTTAGGTTTGCATAGTACACTCCAGTTATTGTACTTCTCTTGGGTAAAAAGTCCAACATAATAACGCCTTTTGCCTCCCAAAATACTGTGGCCATCACCTTGCCAGCAGATGGTTGCGTCTTGAACTACCTTGGCCTCGGGGACCCAGGCCCTACCCACTGACGACTGAGCTTTATTCTCTGGCTCATAATAATGAACCCAAGTCTCATCTACAGTCACCAGACACAAAAGAAAATCATCTTTTGACCTAAAACGCTTCAACAAGGCGCTGCATACTGATGCTCTGGTTGCCATTTGCTCATCGCTAAGGGATTTGGGGACCCAACGGACTGTTAGCTTGCGCATACCTAAACGATCATGTAAGATTGTTGAAATGCTACCATGTGAAATGCCTAATGCCTGCGCTATTTCTTCCACCTGAATTCGCCTATCAGAGTACACCAGATCCCGAACTTTCTTACACATTTCTTCGTCGGTGGCATCCAGTGGGTGTCCAGACCTGGCTTCATCTTCTAAAGACGTTCTGCCACGTTTGAATTCCCCCACCCAGAATTTAACCTGAGCATAACATGGTGCAGAAGACCCATAAACATTGGCTAACTCGCCGTGTATTTCCTTGCCTGTTTTACCTTTTAAATACAAGTACCGAATTACAGCACGGTACTCAACTTTAGATGAAAAGCATGCCTTTGCATCACTAGCCATGTTTGACATTCAATAACTTAATAAAGAATGACTCGATACATGTGCAATTTTGTACCCATGTATAAAACATATATTGAAACAAAGCCTGAAAATCGTAACCGTCTCGGTCCATCGGAAATGGGATAGGCTGGTTACTGATTGACTCACCCTTGTATAACACCCCAATTAACAGAAATGTGTTACAAGGGACCAAAGACTCAGGCTCTGATTCAGAGGCCGAGGTTTGGTCATTCGACGGCTATAAATGAAGTTTTTCGGCTTTTGCCCCCAGAATTGTGCCCAAAGACTTCCCAAGAAAAGACTTCTATTAAGCCACTGTCAGGGATAGAACATTTAAGGGAGTCTCATGCTACTCCTTTATTGGTTCTACTCCAATCTAAGTTGGTGGAAAACACAACTAAATTCATTCAAGACAAATTAAATATGGAAAATGTTGCAAGGACTGGATATGTCCTCAAAACTTGGTCACGTGTCTTGCACCAAACAAGTTTTACAAGAGTCAGAACCAATACTTTCCGACAGAGAACGATCCAACTCTAGAGGCAGATGCTTCCTTGTTAGACTTGTCTAACAAAGGAAGATCTGCTATACCAATTAAAAACTTGGAAGCATGGGAAAAGAAGGCACGCAAACTCATAGCTATCAATTCCCATGCAGATTTGTTTTCATCTGCAGCATATTAAATTTTATGCCTTCAACAAGAATCGATGTTGGTTGTGGCCCTTTCAAGACTACTTGAGGCCGTAGCGAAATTAATCAAACACGCTACAGCTATGTCCACCATATTAGCAACAGAAATATTCCAGGCTAGACGAGACGCTGCATTAGCCAACTCAAAGTTACTTCTAGAAATTCTAGCTATGAGTTACGGAACGCACAGATAAATTCCAAAACTCTATTTGACGGCAAGATCAAGAAAGTGGCGATGGCTAACTATGAAGCTCAGCAACAGAAATTTTTAGCCTCCCTTTCAGCAAATACAACCATCCATCAACAAAAGCCTTTCGCTATGTCAAGGCCTTTTAAAATTCCTAAAGTCCATACTAGACCATCTAGGACTAAACAAACACAACCATACAGGCCTAAAACTTAAACACAATCCATTATGTCAAGTAACAGAAAGGATTTTATGAAGAGGAGCAGTACCTCCAAAAAGTTCCCCTCCTCTAAAATGGCCTCTTCACAAAGTTATGAAAGCCAACCCTTTCCACTGCCAGTCTTACCCAGTTCAGACATTCCAGTGGGAGGAAGATTGGCCCACTTTGTGGAACAATGGGAAAAATTGACAGACAGCAAATGGGTCCTCTCTATTGTTCGAAAAGGTTTCAGGATACCATTCAGGTTGATTCTTCCCTTATCGTCAGATCCAATAAAACTGAGTCAATCTTCCTCACCATTCGAGAAGAGATCGACATTTTTCTCCAGAAATGGGCAGTGGAAAGGGTACAAGATCCGGTAACTCCCGGTTTTTATTCTGGGATATTCCTTGTACCAAAAAAGAACGGAACTTACGTCCAGTCGTAGACCTTTCTTTGCTGAACCGATACATAAAGAAACAACCATTCAAGATGGAGACAATCAAGTCAGTAAGACATTCGATTGTGAACAACGACTGGGCTGTCTCCATAGACTTACCTTCACGTTCCGATACATCCTCAATCAAGAAAGTATCTTTGATTTGTCCACGAAGATCAGATATTCCAATACACAGCCTTACCCTTTGGAATGTCCCTAAGTCAGTGGATTTTTACCAAATTGATGGACGTTGTAGCATTGAATCTACGTCAACGTGCCATCTCAGTTGTTCCGTACCTAGACAATTGGCTGATAAGAAATTTAATTTGCAATCGATTACTGTATCAGACAAAATATTGCCTTCAAGTAGTTCAGATTCCAAACCTAAAAAACCCAAATTAATACCTGCTCAGAATTTCACGTTCATAGGCATGGAATTTCTGACACAGCAGAATTTAGTCAGGATCCCAGCGGAACGAGCCAGGACTCTAAGATCGACTATCAAAACAATTCTTTCATGCAATCAAGTATCGGTACGAACTTTCCTTTCTCTTTTGGGTAAATTTAATGCAGCAGCAGATTTCACTTACGACCCCTGCAAATGTGTCTCTTGTCTGTCTGGAGACCTCACATTTTGCCCCTCGATCATCAAATCACGATCAGCAGCATGATACGATTTCATTTGAAATGGTGGATGGACACCAGTCATTTCGTAACAGGAATTCCTATCCATCCTCCGGAACCCAATGTATTCCTCTTTAGGGACGCCAGTCATTATGGATGGGGAGCTCATTTAGAGCCGATGAGACTATCCTTTCATGGTCGCTGGACGGAAGACCAATTCCAGCTCCATATCAATATGCTAGAAATGATGGCCATTCGTTTCGCACTAATAGAAACCATAACATTTATTCACCATTCTTGTGTCATGATATCTACGGACAACATAACAGTGGTCTCATATCAACAGATAATGCGGAACTCACTCTCCCAACCTATGTATAGAGGTCTGGAAGGTCCTCAATTGGTGTCTGGAACACGATATTGTTGTCAGATCTCGTCATATTCCAGGCAAATTCAATATTATGGCAGACAGCCTCTCCAGATTGGACAAACCTATTAAAACAGAATGGGCATTGGATCAAACGATAGCGAACTCCATATTCCAAATGCTCAATTATCCAAATGTGGATTTGTTCGCGACACAATTCAATCGCAAACTTCCATTGTTTCTATCCCCAGTTCCCGACAGCCATGCATTAGCAATAGATGCTCTTTCAGGGAAATGGAATTTACTTCATGCATATGCCTTTCCTCCTACAATTCTGATACATGTACCTTCTATTCTAGCCAAGATATGCCAATCTCAGTGCAGAATAGTTCTCATTGCTCCTTTCTGGCCCCAACGGCCATGGTTCTCAGAGTTACTACAACTTCTAGTGTCAGCCCCAATTCATCTTCCACTCTTTCCAAGACTTCTGACATAGTCAAAAGGAAAATTTCTACACCAAAACCTCCCATTTCTCGACCTTTACGCTTGGGAGTTATCAAACAATCAGAGGTAAAAAGTTTATATAATCATGCATATGCCTTTCCTCCTACAATTCTGATACCTTCTATTCTAGCCAAGATATGCCAATCTCAGTGCAGAATAGTTCTCATTGCTCCTTTCTGGCCCCAACGGCCATGGTTCTCAGAGTTACTACAACTTCTAGTGTCAGCCCCAATTCATCTTCCACTCTTTCCAAGACTTCTGACATAGTCAAAAGGAAAATTTCTACACCAAAACCTGGGAGGTTTTCTCGACCTTTACGCTTGGGAGTTATCAAACAATCAGAGGTAAAAAGTTTTCGAAAGAAGTTGCAAACTGTCTCAAAATCAAGACAAAAATCTACTCAAAAAGTCTATGATGCGAAATGGGTTGTATACTCTAATTGGTGTCGTAGAAGGAAGATTGATCTGGTCTCGGGGGCCCCTTTTACAATGATAGCTGATTTCCTCATCTACCTTTTCTCTGAGAAAAAGTATTAAATAAATACCATCAAAGGATATAGAGCTATGATCTCTAATACTCTTAAATTTAAAACTGGTAACAGAATCGCATCTAATCCAGTCTTGTCAGAATTAAGCAGATCTTTTGAACTGCAATGCCCAGTACAAAGATCTCTTACCCCTAAATGGGATTTATCTTGGGTATTAACTTGCTTACAGAAAGCCCCATTTGAACCTCTACATAAGGCTTCTAAACTCTATGTTAAGATCAAGACAGCCTTTCTATTAGCTCTTGCCACTGCTAAAAGATGTAGCGAAATTCATGCCTTGGCAATGGCTGCAAATCGGATTCAACCAATCTGACGGATCAGTTTCATTGATAGTCTAAACTGGTTTCTTAGCGAAAAATCAGCTATCTATCAGCCCAGATCCTAGAGTTATCGCTAGTTTAGCTCGAATATGTAAAAGGGATTAATCGGATAGACTTTTATGCCCCATAAGAGCTTTAAAATTCTGTCTAAAAATGACTAGCTCCTACTGTTAGAACAGAACTAGGCTATTTCTACCTATCAAAGGCAATCAAGATATTTCTAAGGCTTTGGTTTCTACATGGATATCTTATACTATTAAACTTGCCTATAGGAAACTCACTAATAGAGACATTTCTTTCCTGAAGATTAAAGCTCATGAAGTTAGGGCTCTATCTTCTTCTTGGGCATTCTTTGATAAAGTTCCTCTTAATGAAATTCTCAAAGCAGCGGTCTGGAGTCATTCTTCTACGTTCGCTAAGTTCTGTCTGAGGGACATGTCTCAACAAGCGGAAAATCTCCAGAGATTGGGCCCAGTGGTTGTGGCCCAAGAAGTGGTGGGGGCCAGCAAGACAATGCCTTTGACGCCTAAAGATTGTCATCCTCGGTAACCCAGGTGTGATCCATTACGTTACACTTCATTCATCACCCCTGGGACAACTGACTGACGAAACGTCATTTTCTATGAATATTCATAACACCGGGGAATACCTCAATAGCTAATCAAAATGTCGCTAACATAGCGCTACTCTCTTCTGCGGAAGATTCATTTGTTCTTCTTCCGTTACTAAAAATAACTCCGGAAAACCCGATAAATGTTTTCGTCAGCAATTAATACCATGCCTGGATTGCAACGAACGATATGATTGGATATTCGCAAAACAAACATAGAACGATGACGTTATTTGCAGAGTACGCCAGATAAAAATAGATTAAAATTTCTCATGGAAATACTGAGATCACCAATCAGATGCCCTCATTAATAATTCATGAGGACGAAGAAACGTAAGCGAGTTGTCCCAGGGGTGATAAATAAAGTGTAACGTAATGGGTCACACCTGGGTTACCAAGGATGAAAGATTGTTAACAGCCTCCAAAGCCTACAGTACATATATTAAGGTAATTAATATCTTGTATATATGTTAGGAATAAGAACATCAATAGGATTATATTTTTTATACATCTTATTCCTTAGAGTTTCGTGAGTCTTAACCAGAAGTAAGTGGAATTTATATTTTATTGGTGTTAGAACTAGGAGAGCTCCTCCCTCCTAATCTGCAAATGCTAGCACATTATCTATAGGTTAATGTATTGTGCAGTTAAAATGAAGTTTTTAAAAGTAAAACATTTTTACTAGCAATACTTAACCTATAGATAAGACAATCCCACCTCCCACCTGCGCAGCTCTGTTCTAATTGTTTCTATTGTTTTTATACACAAGAGTTACGTCATACAGGTAACTGCCTAAGGGACCTTCTGGATTAAGACTGTATCAGACGACTGAACTGTCGGTTTTCTGTGGAAGGTGTGAAATACAGAATAGAATAGCACATTATCTGTAGGTTAAGTATTGCTAGTTAAAATATGTTTTACTTTTAAAAACTTCATGTTTGTGGTCCTACTTCAGTGAAACTTATACTACACTTGGTCTCTAAGGTAAGTAAGGTGTAGTCGCAGAATAGTGGCCAAGGGCCCATAACTTTTAAAGTTCTGTCCCTTGATAGGTTTTCAAATTTTGCCATTCTTGAAAATTTTCTTAACATATCTCAGGAACTATGAAACAGTGCTCCAAATAATTATTTTTCCAACCAGTGTGGTACTGATCAAATGTAAGCCAGTCGGTAACAAAGAAAACTGGGATTCTGGAATCGGTATCCATGCTGCGGCATTGGTTATTTTCCTTGGCCCAGGGGCTGGTGGGGAGCGGGGTGCTGTGGTTTAAAGAATTTGCTTTAAACTTTTGTTTGTGACTCTTCTTGTACTTCTCCATTAATTTTTGCGCTGTACAAGATGGCTGGTCATTTTTCTGTATTTATCTCTTTCATAACTAAACAAAAAAAGTTCTGAAACGGGTGCTATGTGCCACATCCCCTTCTTCAGGGAACCCCTTTTTAATGACAGAACGAATCCCCTTACATAGTAATTGGGTGATCTTCTTTGGATTTTTTCTTCGTTCACCTGCTCTAGCAATGATCAATCAAAGGTACTTGGCTTTCCAGTACTGAAGTCTTAACACTGACTGTGTGTTGCGAGCTACTTTCACTTCCGACGCGGTTTACACAAATCAGTCACAAACGCAGATGCGATTCTGTATGCATTCATCGCATGCATTGATGACTTCATCAGTTACGTTGCACACTAAATAAAGACAGTGAATCAATTGACGATGACTGGCTAAAATATCCCATTATTAGCTCACCTGAGCCAAAGGCTCATTTAGTATAGCAAGGCTCCGCTGTCCGTCGTCCACACTTTCAAACGACATCTCCTCTGAAGCCACTGGGCGGATTGGGCTCAAATTTTATCTGTAGCATCCTTGGGCAGGGGGAACAAAAGTTTGTGTTTTTTATGAAAATTGGCTTTTTAGTTTGGTTGCTATGGCAACCGTATGTTTCTATTGACTTATAATGGGGAAAATGGAAAAATTGCATTAACTGCCAAACAGTTGTAGTTAGTTTGACCAAAATTTTTATACAAATGTTCCTATTAATATTCTTCTAATAGCCATATGCTTTTATGCCACTGCTTATTTTTATTAGTTGCCATGGTAACCAAAATGCAAAAATAACAAAAAATACATTCAGAAATCTTCTTTGTCGGAACCACTGGGCCGATTGGGCTCAAATTTTATTGTAGCATCCTTGGGCTTAGGAAATGAAAGTTTGTGTTTTTTATGTAAATCGGTTTATTAGTTTGGTTGCTATGGCAACTTAAAGTTTCCATTGACTTATAATGGAGAAAAATGAAAAATGGCATTTACTGCCAAACAGTTGAAGATATTTTGACCAAACTTTTTTGAAAATGTTTCTTTTAATATTCTTTTAATAGCCATATGCTTTTATGCCACTGCTTATCATTATTGGTTGCCATGGTAACCAAAATGCAAAAAAAATAACTAAAAATACCTTCAAAAATCTTCTTCTCTGGAACCACTGGTCCGATTGGGCTCAAATTTTACATGTAGCATCCTTGGGCTTAGGGAATGAAAGTTGTTTTTTTTTTTATGAAAATCAGCCTATTAGTTTGGTTGCTATTAAATTGCATTAACTGCCAAACAATTGTAGTTAGTTTGACCAAACTTTTTATACAAATGTTCCTATTCTTCTAATAGCCATATGCTTTTATGCCACTGCTTATTTTTATTGGTTGCCATAGTAACCAAAATGCAAAAATAACTAAAAATACATTCAAAAATCTTCTTCTCTGGAACCACTGGTCCGATTGGGCTAAAATTTTACATGTAGCATCCTTGGGCTTAGGGAATAAAAGTTTTTTTTATGAAAATCGGCCTATTAATTTAGTTGCTATGGCAACTTAAAGTTTCTATTGACTTTTAATGGAGAGAACCGAAAAATGGCATTTACTGCCAAACAGTTGAAGATATTTTGACCAAAACTTTATAGAAATGTTCCTTTTATTTAGCTCACCTGAGCCGAAGGCTCATGTGAGGGATTAGTATAGCAAGGCTCCGTCGTTCGTCAGTCCGTCGTCGTCCACATTTTCAAACGACATCTCCTCTGAAGCCACTGGGCCGATTGGGCTCAAAATTTATCTGTAGCATCCTTGGGCAGAGGGAACAAAAGTTTATGTTTTTTATGAAAATTGGCTTTTTAGTTTGGTTGCTATGGCAACCGAATGTTTCTATTGACATATTGGGGAAAATGGAAAAATTGCATTAACTACCAAACAGTTGTAGTTAGTTTGACCAAAATTTTATACAAATGTGCCTATTAATATTCTTCTAATAGCCATATGCTTTTATGCCTCTGCTTATTTTTATTGGTTGCCATGGTAACCAAAATGCAAAAAATTAAAAATACATTCAAAAATCTTCGTCGTCGGAACCACTGGGCCGATTGGGCTCAAATTTTATATGTAGCATCCTTGGGCTTAGGGATTGAAAGTTTGTGTTTTTTTGTGAAAATTGGTTTATTAATTTGGTTGCTATGGCAACTTAGTTTCCACTGACTTATAATGGAGAAAACTGATTTACTGCCAAACAGTTGAAGATATATTGACCAAACTTTTTTAAAAATATTTCTTTTAATATTCTTCTAATAGCCATATGCTTTTATGCCACTGCTTATTTTTATTGGTTGCTATGGTAACCAAAATGCAAAAAAATTACTAAAAATATCTTCAAAAATCTTCTTCTCTGGAACCACTAGTCCGATCGGGCTCAAATTTTACATGTAGCATCCTTGGGCTTAGGGAATGAAAGTTTGTTTTTTATGAAAATCGGCCTATTAGTTTGGTTGCTATGGCAACTTAAAGTTTCCATTGACTTTTAATGGAGAAAACCGAAAAATGGCATTTACTGCCAAACAGTTGAAGATATTTTGACCAAAACTTTATAGAAATGTTCCTTTTATTTATTAAAACCAGCTTATCGGTTAAGTTGCTTTGGCCCATATATGGAAAATAAAACCTTCAAAAATTTTCTTCTCCAGAACTGCTGAAGGGATTTGAACCAAATTTTGCATGAAGCATTTGGGAACCATGATGATCATATTTTGTGTTTTTCGTCTAGTTTGGATAACAAATGCCCCCGCTACAGCCTAGTGCATGCTTTCCTTTCTTTTTTCCATCATCAATTTCTAACAATTCTCCATTAGCACAATTGGCAGGTGAGCGAATTGTGGCCCTTGGGCCTCTTGTCTTATTTGACGCAGTTCTGCAATCTCTTTCCTCATTCCTGGTTTTCTGGAGGCCATGTTTCTGCAATCTTGGAAAACCCCAATGGGGAATGATTACCTGCGATTCTTTGTTGTTAACACTTTAACTAGACAATGATGCAGAGAACCAGTCGTACTTATGCGCAGACGTTTAGCCGGGAAATAGCCACACTACATATCAGGGTGAAACTTTTGTGGTTGGGAATTATAGTTTTGCATAAAACCAGACTGTTTTCATTTTGATACGCTACAAATTGATTTTTAAGTGTATTCTTCATTAAATGTATTTGGGTATTTATGGAAAATAGGCCGCTTATCTAAGGCACTGAACCTCTTCCGTCTCAGGCTAGTTTATCTAAAAACATTCGCACTTTTGCAGTCTTATGCGTTACCGGAAAAGACGCACCGTATCGGTAAAAGTGCATCCGTATTCTGTACTGGCTATTAATGTCCCATAGTCTGGATCTTGATATATAGCATCAGAGACTCTATGTTTACCAAGTTTGTTCACATGATGATCATAGGATGATGATTGACCTTTTAATGGCTCGGTCAAATTTGCGTCTGCATACATTTGTAGGGTGGAAATGATGAAAAATAATTTTCTCAAATTGTATATGGTTGTAACTTGCAGTGTATGATCGGAGAAGCAAAGCCTAAACCCATTATATACCGAATAAACTCTCCCACACTATATACTGGATGATCCTATTTCAATTTTAGGTATGTCCAGCCATGAGATTGAGATATTCCTAAAGAAAAATGGCTAATCTATTTGCAAACAGTGGAGACCCTGATCAGACGCCGCAGAATATAAATTGATAAGAGTGTAATTTCTTAATGACATTCTACGTAATTCCACATATTATTATTCTGTGTTTGAACTTTTACCCCTAAAAGTTGTTTACAGAAGCTTAGATGAATTCGTTCAATTACGCTCGCCTTGGAAAACCCCGATACTTCACCGCTTTAATTCAGTATTGGCAATAAAAGTTTATCAAATAACCCTAACATGTGCAATACTGCAAAATCTGTGAATTTATTTACTGATGATTATAATTTAAAGATTGCTTCCAAAGCCTGGCCTGCTAGTGCATCGTGCGTTTCAGAAAATGAGCCACCAGAAGTAAATACAACACCTAGGTATGTAAACTTATTACGATAACTATATTCACGCCATTATAGTCAAATTTTACATTTCGTCTGTTGTCCCCCCTTTTTGAAAAATCATTGCTTTTGTTTTATTCACGTTAACTGTCAGTATCCATCTTTCACAATAATCTTTTAGAATATCTAAACCCATCGTAAACCTGCTTCCGATTCGGATAAAATAACAATATCATCGGCATAAAATAAAAACATTTATTTTAACATACCATTTTCTATTCCTTTATATACTCTTAATTCAAGCTTTTCTTCTAAATTGTTATTGTACATAGCAAATAAAAATGGATATAAACACTCACCTTGTCCTAATAAACATTGAAAGCCCACACAACTGATTTTCATACTTACTCCTTGACTGAACATTCTTTTACATTGACCTTAATACATTTATAATCCCCCCACCCCCAACACCATATTTTAAGAGTTTGTACCATAAGATATCTCTAATTACATAGTCAAAAGCTTTAGTGAGATCTATAAAAGCAACATATAGTTTCTTGTTTTCATTTAATAATTGATTTATGACCCCATGTAAAATAAATATGTTATTAACTGTTCCCAAACTTTTGCGAAATCCAGATTGAGCCTCCACATACATGTATATATGATACCTTTCTGCCCTTCCTGTTGTTTAAAATTCTTGTGAACAATGCTTTGTGTTAGTTTAGTAAGCATATATTAATTGTTATCTGGATTTTTTAAAAATGTATTTTGACCAAAGAACTGTCTGGAAAGGCCGATTTATTCTGTGAAAGGAATCCTTGGAAACAAGGAACACATTAAAGAAATAACAGCAAACTCGGTTTAATTTAATTGTGCAATAACTCGGTTTAATTATAGTCTAGTCTTGTGCAATACTCTGATGCTACACTCAGTTTAATTAAAGTCTAGTCTTGTGCAATAACTCCTTATAACTCCTGACGGTATAATAATGCCACCAACTTCGAAGAAGTTGGAGGGGCATATTGCTTCTAGGACGTTTGTGTATTGTGCATTAAATATGCAAATTGCGCATTTACAATAACAAATTACATACTTCCGGTGTAATTACCAACACAAAATTGTTCGTTAAACTACGATCAATATCCGCTATTGTTCGAGGTGTACTGGATCCCTTTTGCAAATGCACTTCATTATAAATTACATCCGGTCAGACAACCAGTAGATTTCTACTTTCATTTTCGAATCCAGATAAAAAACACATTGAAAATAGCGTTTGTGATCGTGAAAATCATTGCCAGTTAAACTGTAATAAACGACTGGTATTGATTTAAAGCCAGCGATACCCAAAATCTTCTTAACCCCAACAATGTATTTAATTCAGGGCCAATTGATAAAGTGGTGCCGTTTCCCAGTCGGCAAGAATCGAGGCAATTGCTGGGAGATAAAAAAATATATGCTGTTTGAGAACTGTGTCTGACAGGTAAAAACCGTTTATACAAAAGAGAGAGAGCGTTTGACAGGAAAGGAAAAATCACACAGAACAGAATAAATTGACGACTTTTATTTTGTCCAACAGTGTTCTCGGAGAAACTGAAAAAAGTGGGTATTTGATTATAGATGTTAACTTTCTTCAGCTCTATAGTTGCTCTTTCAAGGCTATTCTGATTATTACACACAACATAACACATTGGAATTATGAAAAAGTATTCTTTATTCACCAAATACATGTGGTTTGCAGAAATCAATATAATTTCAGCCGCCCATCTCCAATTTCTGTGTAGTCTGGAAAAATAAAAAATAAAATTTCACCCCCCGCCCCCATTTTGAAAAAAAAAATAAATGAGAATCTGACTATTAAGTTATGGCTTATCCATTGATTTCGTGTCCGCTTTGTAAGTCAAAGACCCTTTGGAATATTTTTATGATACTTTGTAGAAATATAGAACAGGACCAGACGACGTGTCGCGTACAAGAATGACAACTCTGCCTTTCTTAGTTTTTGTATTATCTACCTTTGTTTATATTTGACGACGATATTCCATTGATTTCGTGTCCACTCTGTAAGTCAAAGAGACCTTTGGAATATTTTATGATACTTGGTTGAAATGTAGAACAGGATCAGACAATATGTTGCGTACAAGAATGACAATGTTTGGTTACCATGGCAACATTCAATTTTGAAAAAGGAATTTTTTAAATGACAACTTCAAAACCGCTGAAGCAGTATGAATCTAATTTGATACAAATGTTGCTTGGGTAAGGGCAATCAAAAATAGCTAAAATTATGGTGATCTGCCTCTTGGTTTGGTTGCCATGGCAACAGAAAGCTCCCATAGACTTATAATGGGAAAATGGTTAAATTGCATTTTCTCCATAACCAATGAAGTGATGTGAACCATATTTGGCAGTTAAGATCATCTGATGATTGTCTACCCAGTTTATGTGTTTGATGACCAGCAGCAATTTTGTTTGGTTGCCATGGCAACATTACATTTTCAAAAAAGGAATTTTTTAAGTGACAACTTCAAAACCACTGAAGCAGTATGACTCTAATTTTGTACAAATGTTGCTTGGGTAAGGGCATTTCAAAATACGAGGGTGAGTCAATAAGTAACCAGCCTAACTTATTTCCGGTTGAGATCCACCTCTTCTTTTTCGATGTAATTGCCCTCTAGTGTGATGCACTTAGACCAACGGTGCTCAAGTGCCATCAGCCCAGAACTGAAAAAGTCAGGGTCCTTTCCATTGACCCACTCCTCAACTGCTGTCACGACTTCTTCATCAGACCGGAAATGAAGTCCACGGATATCCTTTTTCAAGTTTGGGAATAGGAAGAAGTTGCTAGGAGCTAGGTCAGGCGAATAGGCAGGATGTGGTATTAATTCATACCCGTTTCGCTCTACAGCATCCATTGCAACTTTGCAAGTGTGGACTCTCGCATTGTCCTGTTGCAGCAAAACACCTTTAGAGAGTTTACCTCGGCGTTTTTCACGGATGGCGGTTCTCAACTGGTCTAACAAGTTTGCATAGTACACTCCAGTTATTGTACTTCTCTTAGGTAAAAAATCCAACATAATAACGCCTTTAGCGTCACAAAATACTGTGGCCATCACCTTGCCAGCAGATGGTTGCGTCTTGAACGTCTTTGGCCTCAGGGACCCAGGCCCTACCCACTGACGATTCTGAGCTTTATTCTCTGGCTCATAATAATGAACCCAAGTCTCATCTACAGTCACCAGACACAAAAGAAAATCATCTTTTGACCTAAAACGCTTCAACAAGGCGCTGCATACTGATGCTCTGGTTGTCATTTGCTCATCGCTAAGGGATTTGGGGACCCAACAGGCTGTTAGCTTGTGCATACCTAAATGATCATATAAGATTGTTGAAACGCTACCATGTGAAATGCCTAATGCCTGCGCTATTTCTTCCACCTGAATTCGCCTATCAGAGTATACCAGATCCCGAACTTTCTTACACATTTCTTCATCGGTGGCATCCAGTGGGTGTCCAGACCTGGCTTCATCTTCTAAAGACGTTCTACCGCCTTTGAATTCCCCTACCCAGAATTTAACCTGAGCATAAGATGGTGCAGAAGACCCATAAACATTGGCTTACTCGCCGTGTATTTCCTTGCCTGTTTTACCTTTTAAATACAAGTACCGAATTACAGCACGGTACTCAACTTTAGATGAAAAGCATGCCTTTCCATCACTAGCCATGTTTGACATTCAATATCTTATTAAAGAATGACTTGATACGTGTGCAATTTTGTACCCATGTATAAAACATATATTGAAACAAAGCATGAAAATCGTGACCGTCTCGGTCCATCGGAAATAGGATAGGCTAGTTATTTATTGACAAGCCCTCGTAGCTAAAATTATGGTGATCTGCCTCTTGGTTTGGTTGCCATGGCAACAGAAAGCTCCCGTAGACTTATAATGGGAAAATGATTTAATTGCATTTTCTCCATAACCACTGAAGTGATGTGAACCATATTTGACAGTTATGATCATAAGATGATTTTCTACCCAGTTTATGTTTTTGATGACCAGTGGCCATTTTGTTTGGTTGCCATGGCAACATTAAATTTAAAAAAAAATGAATTTTTTAAATGACAACTCCTCGAAAACCACTGAAGCAGTAGGACTCTTGTTTGGTGCACATGTTGCTTGGCATAGGACAATTCAAAATAGCCAAAAGTTTGGCAGTCTGCCTCTTGGTTTGGTTGCCTTTGCAACAGAAAGCTCCCATAGACTTATAATGGGAAAATGGTTAAATTGCACTTTCCCCATAACCAGTGAAGTGATTTGAGCCATATTTGGCAGTTATGATCATCTAATGAGTGTCTACCCTGTTAATATGTTTAATGACTGGTGGCCATGTTGTTTGGTTGCCACGGCAACATTCAGTTTTGAAAAAGGACATTTTTAAATGATAACTTCGAAACCACTGAAGCAGTATGACTCTAATTTGGTACAAAAGTTGCTTGGGTAAGGGCATTTCAAAATAGCTATAATTATGGTCGGCTGCCTCTTGGTTTGGTTGCCATGGCAACAGAAAGCTAGCATTGACTTATAATGGGAAAATGGTTAAAATTGTATTTTTCTGCCCTAGCCACAAAAAAATGGCAAGTGTATTATGTTATACTGTCCCAAGTTTTGAGTGTCCATCCATCTATCCGGGGGAACATCCACGGTTAAGGGGCTATTTTGGGGCTATTTTGGACATAATTATGAGGTATTTTGAGTTTTATTCCATTTAAAATGCATTAGCTAGCCCCTAAACCAAATCCTTTCATTAGTTGCAATGGCAGAGTTAAAAAAATGTTGCATAACAAATGCATATCTGCAGTAGCTATTTCACTCAGGTGAGCGAGCCGTGGCCTGTGGGCCTCTTGTTTATTTTTGGAGTTATCTCCCCTTCTTGTGTTTGAATTTGTTTCTTGTCTCTGCTCTGTGACACAAATACCCTTCGGAATATTTTGATGATGCTTTGTACAAATGTAGAACAGAACAAAATGAGTTGCGTACAAGAATGACAACTCTGGCGGGATTGGGGGGACTTTTATTTTTTTAGCTCACCTGAGCCGAAGCTCAGGATGAGCTATTGTGATCCCTCCCCGTCCGTCTTTCCATCTGTTCGTTCACACCTTCGAACGACTCCTCCTCAGAAACCCCTGGGCCAAATTTCTTAAAACTTCATATGGAGCCTTGTGTTAAAATTTGTACAAATGGTCATGGTCCATAAATCACATAGACTTATAATAGGAAAAAAATCTTTTATGAAATCATGAGGCCCACAGCTTATATATTTAGTATGTAGCTATGTGTAGTAGTTCCCTACATAAATCCTGCCAAGCAAGCCCCTGTGGTCCAAATTGGCCACACCCCAGGGGTCATGTTTATATAGAGCTATATAGCTAATGAACCTTCAAAAATCTTCTTCACTGAAAGCATGAGGCCGAGAGCTTATAGATTAAGTATGAAGTGATGTTAAGTGGTCTCCTACATAAATCATGCCAACCATGTTCCTGGGATCCAAATTGGCCACACCAATTGGCCACACCCCGGGGGTCATTAGCTCCCATAGACTTATAATTGGAAAAAACTTAAAATATCTTCTACTCTGAAACCATAAGGCTCAGAACTTATATATTTAGTATGTAGCAATGTGTAGTGGTCCTGTACATAAATCCTGCCAATCAGGTCCTTGGGGTCCAAACCAACCACGCCCCGGGGGTCATTAGCTCCCATAGACTTATAATGGGAAAAACTTAACAAATCTTCTCTGAAATCATGGGGCCTACAGCTTATATGTTAAGTATGTAGCAATGTTTTGTGGTCTACATAAATCCTGCCAATCAAGACCCTAGGGCCCGAACCCATGCCCCAGGGGTTCATTTGATTATATAGAACTATATAGCTAAAAAAACCCTCAAAAATCTTCTTCTCTGAAGCCATGAGGCCCAGAGCTAACTTATTTAGTGTGTAGCAATGTTTAATTTGTTTGTTTTTGTTTGTTTGTGTTGAGGTTTTATGGCCCAGTCAACCCAATGGGGTCATGTCGAGCGCGGTCAGTTTACCTAACCACACGTTTACTGGGCAGGCTTAGTCCTCTAAGCGGTTAACCAGTATTGTGCACATTCTTTCGCCAGAAACTGACAACTGCCCTTCTTGAATCAGCAGAAGGCAGAGAATGACCGTAGAAAATATTTCATGATCAATCTCCACGAAAGAATGTTGCCGACCTCGGCGGGGGTTGAACCCGCGACCTCCTGGTCTCCAGTCAGACGGCGCATCCAACTGAGTCACCGAGGCCAGCCAGCAATGTTTAGTGGTCTCCTACATAAATCCTGCCAACCATGCCCCTGTGGTCCAAATTGGACATGCCCTGGGAGTCATTAGCTCCTCTGACTTATAATGGGAAAAACTTTTAAAAAATCTTCTCTGAAACCATGAGACCCACAGCTTATTAGCTCACCTGAGCACGAAGTGCTCATGGTGAGCTATTGTGGTCAGTCAGTGTCCGTCGTCTGTCGTGCGGCGTCAACTATTGCTTTAAAAGCCTACTCCTCCTACACCCCTGGACCAACTGACTCGATACTTGGTAGGAAGCATCGGGGTGACTTGTAGATCAAAAATAGCTAAAATCGTTCCTATCGGAAATCCAAGATGGCCGCCATCTTGAAAATCTATTTTTCGCTGCTTCTCCTGAACCAAAAAGCCAATTGACTCCAAACTTGCTAGGAAGCATTGGGGTGACTTGTGGATCAAAAATAGCTAAAATCGTGCTGATCGGAAATCCAAGATGGCCGCCATGGCAGCCATCTTGAACATCTATTTTTCGCTTCTTCTCCTGAACCAAAAGGCCAATTGACTCCAAACTTGCTAGGTAGCATTGGGGTGACCTGTAGATCAAAAATAGCTAAAATTGTGCCGATCTGAAATCCAAGATGGCCGCCATGGCAGCCATCTTTAAAATCTATTTTTCGCTTTTTCTCCTGAACCGAAAGGCCAATTGACTCCAAACTTGCCAGGAAGCATCAGGGTGATTTGTTCAAGCAATCTTCATGAATCTTGCTCAAAATGTTTGTCTTGATGATTTCTAGGTCAAGTTCCAAACTGGGTCACCTGGGGTCAAAAACTAGGTCACCTGGCCAAATCAGCGGAAAACCTTGTTATCACTAGCGGTCGCATTTTTCAAGCAATCATCATTAATCTTGCTAAAAATGTGTGTCTTGATGATTTTTAGGTCAAGTTCAAAACTGGGTCACTTGGGGTCTAAAACTAGGTAAGCGGGCCAAATCAGCTAAAACCTTGATTAACACTCTAGCGGTAACATTTTTGAAGCAGTCACCATGAATCTTGCTTAAAATGTTTTGTTTTGATGAATTCTAGGTCAAGTTTGAAACTTGGTCACTTGGGGTCAAAAACTAGGTCACCGGGCCAAATCAGCAGAAAACTTTGTTAACACTCTAGCTTTCACATTTTTTAAGCAATCATCATGAATCTTGCTCGAAATGTTTGTCTTGATTATTTCTAGGTCAAGTTCCAAACTGGGTCACCTGGGGTCAAAACCTAGGTCACCTGGCCAAATAGGGGAAAACCTTGTTAACACTGTAGTGGTCACATTTCGCAGGCAATCATCATGAATCTTGCTCAACATGTTTGTCTTGATGATTTCTAGGTCAAGTTTGAAACTGGGTCACTTGGGTTCAAAAACTAGGTCACCGGGCCAAATCAGCAGAAAACTTTGTTAACACTCTAGCAGTCACATTTTTGAAGCAATCATCATGAATCTTGCTCAAAATGTTTGTCTTGATGAGTTCTAGGTCAAGTTCGAAACTGGGTCACATGGTGTCAAAAACTAGGTCACCAGGTCAAATCAGCAGAAAACTGTACACTCCAGAGGTCACATTTTTTAAATAATCTTCATAAATATTGCTCAAAATGTTCGTTTTGATGATTTCTAGGTCTAGTTTAAAACTGGGTCACTTGATATCAGAAACTAGGTCACCTGGCCAAATCAAAGGAAAACCTTGTTGATGCTCTAGAGGTCACATTTTTGAAGTGATCATCATGAATCTTGCTCAAAATGTTTGTCTTGATGATTTCAAGGTGATGTATATTTTTCTGTCCAGTGACTTTCTTAAGTTTTTCCATTTAGGTCAGTTTCTCAGTAATTATTGGTCCTACAGAGTGATATTTGGTACTTGTGAAGTGTTTGTAATTAGGTCAGTTTCTCAGTAACTATTGCTCCTACAGCCAGTGATACTTAATGCATGCATACATCTTAGCATGGCCTCTTGAGTGCAATCATCCATATTTGACCTTGACCTTTATTAGCTCACCTGAGCACGAAGTGCTCATGGTGAGCTATTGTGGTCAGTCAATGTCCGTCGTGCGGCGTCAACAATTGCTTTAAAAGCCTACTCCTCCTACACCCCTGGGCCAATTGACTTGATACTTGGTAGGAAGCATCAGGGTGACTTGTAGATCAAAAATAGCTAAAATCCTGCCGATCTGAAATCCAAGGTGGCCGCCATGGCTGCCATCTTGAAAATCTATTTTTCGCTTCTTCTCCTGAACCGAAAGGCCAATTGACTCCAAACTTAATAGGAAGCATCAGCATGACTTGTAGATCAAAAATAGCTAAAATCGTGCAGATCAGAAATCCAAGATGGCCACCATGGCCGCCATCTTGAAAATCTATTTTTCGCATCTTCTCCTGAACCGAAAGGCCAATTCGACTCCAAACTTGCTAGGAAGCATCAGGGTGACTTGTAGATCAAAAGTAGCTAAAATTGTGCCGATCGTAAATCCAAGATGGCCGCCATGGCCGCCATCTTGAAAATCTATTTTTCGCTTCTTCTCCTGAAGCGAAAGGCCAATTGACTCCAAACCTGCTAGGAAGCATCAGGGTGACTTGTAGATCAAAAGTAGCTAAAATCGTGCCGATAGGAAATCCAAGATGGCTGCCATCTTGAAAATCTATTTTTCGCTTCTTCTCCTGAACCGAAAGGCCAATTGACTCCAAACTTGCTAGGAAGCATCAGGGTGACTTGTAGATCAAAAATAGCTCAAATCGTGCTGATCGGAAATCCAAGATGGCCGCCATGGCCGCCATCTTGAAAATCTATTTTTCGCTTCTTCTCCTGAACCGAAAGGCCAATTGACTCCAAACTTGCTAGGAAGCATCAGGGTGACTTGTAGATCAAAAATAGCTAAAATCGTGCCGATCGGAAATCCAAGATGGCCGCCATGGCGGCCATCTTGGAAATCTATTTTTCGCTTCTACTCCTAAACCGAAAGGCCAGTTGACTCGAAACTTGGTAGGAAGCATTTGGGTGACTTGTAGGTCAAAAATAGCTAAAATCATGCTGATCGTAAATCGAAGATGGCCACCATGGCGGCTATCTTGAAAATCTATATTTCGCTTCTTCTCCTAAACCCAAAAGTCAGTTGACTCGAAACTTAGTAGGAAGCATTTGGGTGACTTGTAAATCAAAAATAGCTAAAATCGTTCTGATCCGAAATCCCATATGGCCACCATGGCCGCGATCTTGAAAATCTATATTTAGCTTCTTCTCCAGCACCGAAAGGCCAATTGACTCCAAACTTGTTAGGAGACATTGGGGTGACTTGTAGATGAAAAATAGTTAAATCGTGCCAATCGGATATCCAAGATGGCCGCCACCAAAAGGCCAGTTGACTCGAAATTTGGTAGGAAGCATTGGGGTGACTCGTAGATCCAAAATAGCTAAAATCGTGCCGATCGTAAATCCAAGCTGGCCGCCATTTAGAGTTTGTTCAAATGATCACGCTCCATTGACTGGCATGCCATATATATTCTTCTTCAAAATTAAGAACTGCTTAAATGATGATCTTTTCATTAGTTGGGATGACAGGATTGGAAAAATGTTGCATAACATCTGCATATCTGCAGTAGCTATGTCACTCAGGTGAGCGACCCGTGGCCAGTGGGCCTCTTGTTTCACAGTCCATTAGACATGCTACATTGTCTTACTTGTTAATATAATCATTTTGAATTTTGATCAGAATGTTTGCCTTGATGAGTTCTAGATCAGGTTCTCAAAGTGCTATGATGCTCAGGTGAGCCATCATGGCCCTCTTGTATATTATATTTAGTATGTAGCAATGTGTAGTGGTGTCATACATACAGGATAAGCTGTAGTGATCACTTCTTGTCCGTCCTCTGTCTGTCCATCTGTCTGTTAACATTTTCAAACTACTTCTCCTCTGAAACCACTGAGCCATTCATTTGGAGCCTCCTTTGGTTGGGTGAACAAAAGATTGCTAAAATGGCCGCGGTCCATTGACCAAGATGGCTGCTATGCCCATATATGGTAAAAACCTTTAAAAATCTTCTTCTCCAGAACCGAGGATGCCTTAGGACTGAATCTTTGCACAAATTATTGGGGAAGGGAGGTCTACCAAAGTTGCTAAAATAATGGTTGTACATTGATGTTTGACCTTTTTACAGCCAGGTCAAGTTTGCTTCAGTATGCATTTGTATGGGCACCATACATTTGTATGGGAAAATGTTGAGAATTTCAAACAACTTCTCCTCTAGAGCCTATGGGTTCTGAGTTCCGTCTTCACACAATCTGAAATCGAAAATTCAATAGTGTCAAATTCCTTTCTGAATATCAAGGTAATAATGGATAAAATGGTTATCTCGTGTGACTCTTTCAGGCTTTTCCAAGGCAAGTTTGATTTTGTTGAATATGTTCTTTGACAGCTGACGCTGTCTTAGAATCAACACATTAAAGGACTGAAGAGTCACTGGGGCCAGATTAGCTAGCTTCTATGGCCAAAATCAATACCTCAGCCCTAGATGTGGCATAAGTATGAACCAGTTATCAGTTGTGGGTCTTTAATTGATAATCTGACCTTATTATCAATTCCAGTATTTTTTTTTTCTTTCTCATAGCCTTTTATGCATTTATACGTTTTTTCTTCTTTTTTTTCTTTTTAGCTCACCTGAGCTATGCTCAGGATGAGCTATAGTGATCACATTTTGTCCGTCGTCTGTCCGTTAACATTTTCAAACGTCTTCTCCTCTGAAGCCGCTGAGCCAATTTTCTTCAAATTTCATATGGAGCCTCCTTAATTTAGGGGAACGAAAGATTGCTAAAATAGTCGCAGTCCGTTGACCAAGATGGCCGCCATGCCCATATATGGTAAAAACCTTTAAAAATCTTCTCCAGAACCGAGGATGCCTTGGGGCTGAATCTTTGCACAAATCTTTTGGGACGGGAGGTCTACCAAAGTTGGGGGTGGTGCGAAGGTGCTGTATATCTTACATCACTGGGGCGTCCAACTGATATTGGCTTACAGCTGGGCAAGGCCTGCTATCCTTGTAGTGGGTTAGGGTAGAGGGGGAATGTTTTTATTTCTTCTGTTTCTTCACTTTCATTCCTGTTCCTCTTTCTTCCCTGTCCCTCTCTTTCATCTCCTCTACTCTCTCTTCTATCTCTTTTCTCCCTTTCTCTGGGAGACGACACAAAATGACTCACAAGGGTTGACGTGTCGTTAAACCCCAACACAATCAATCTACCAAAGTTGCTAAAATAATGTACATTGACATTTGACCTTTTTACGGCGAGGTCAAGTTTGCTTCCGTATGCATTTGTATGGGCACCATACATTTGTATGGGAAAAACGTTGAGAATTTCAAACGACTTCTCCTCTGAAGCCTCAGGGCAAATGTTTTTCAAATTTCATGTGAAGCCTCCTTGGGGCAGGGGAATGTAAGATTGCTAAAATGGTCGCTGTCCATTGAGGTGGTCGGGTGGTGCGAAGGTGCTGTGTATCTTACATCACTGGGGCGTCCAACTGATATTGGCTTACAGTTGGGCAAGGCCTGCTATCCTTGTAGTGGGTAAGGGTAGAGGGGGAATGTTTTTATTTCTTCTGTTTCTTCACTTTCATTCCTGTTCTTCTTTCCTCCCTGTCCCTCTCTTTCATCTCCTCTACTCTCTCTTCTGTCTCTTTTCTCCCTTTCTCTGGGAGACGACACAAAATGACCCTCAAGGGTTGACGTGTCGTTAAACCCTAACACAATCAAAACCATTGACCAAGACGGCCGCTATGCCCATATATGGTAAAAATCTTTAAAAATCTTCTCCAAAATAGAGGATGCCTTGGGGCTGAATCTATACAAATCATCGGGGACGGTAGGTCTACCAAAGTTGCTAAAATGATGGTCGTACATTGACATTTGACCTTTTTACGGCGAGGTCGTTTGCTTCCATATGCATTGGTATACATTTGTATTGAAATTTCAAATGACTTCTCCTTTGAAGCCTCTGGGCCAATGTTGCTCAAATTTCATGTGGAGCCTCCTTGGGAAAGGGGAATGAAAGATTGCTAAAATGGTCATGGTTCATTGACCAAGATGGCTGCCATGCCCATATATGGTAAAAATTTTAAAAAATCTTCTTTTCCAGAACCAAATAAGGCCAGGGGCCTCATCTTTGCACAAATCATCGGGGACAGGAGATCTACTAAAATTGCTAAAGTGATAGTCCTGCGTTGACGTTTGACCCTTTTACGGCAAGGTCAAATTTGCTTCTCTATGCATTGTTTGGGCCCTATACATTTATATGGGAAAAATGTTGAGAATTCATATTTTGCATATCTCCTCTATAATCCATTTGAATAGAAATTTGATGAGGTAAATGAGCTGATAGACAGTCCAAGATGGCTGCCACAGCTGCCATCTTGTAAATCAATTTTCGACATCTTTTCCCTTGAGCTGAAACTTGCTCTGTAGCAACAGGATGATTTCTGGATTGAAATGAGCTAAAACTGTGTCGATTGGAAATCCAAGATGGCCGCAATGGTTCCGCTCTATTGAATAAGATGGCCACCAGAGCTAAAAATAGAAAATCTTCAAATAACATCTCGTCCTTGGCCAGTGGCCTGATTTCAAAATATTTGCATAGAAGTGTTCCTCCAATGGCCCTCTACCAAACATTGCTGAAATGGTTCTGCTTGGCTGAACAGAATGGCAACCAGAGCTAAAAATAGAAAAAAACTTTAAAAGACATCTCCACAGCTAGTGTCCTGATTTCAAAGTAATTTCACAGACGTGTTCCTCTTACGGCCCTTTACCAACATTACTAAAAACGTTCTGTTCGGCTGAACAAAATGGCTGCCAGAGCTAAAAATCAGAAAAAAAAACCCAAGACCTTTTAACATCTCTTCCTTGATGTCAAAATGATTTCACAGAACTGTTCCTCTTAACCCTCTTTACCAAAATTGCCAAAATGGTTCTGCTCTGCTGAACAAAATGGTCACCAGAGCTAAAAATAGAAAAACCTTTAAATGACATCTCCGTGGTCAGGGACCGGATTTCAAAATAATTTCACATCAATGTTCCTCTTATGCCCCTTTGCCAAAATTGCTAAAATGGTTCTGCTCTGCTGAACAAAATGGTTGCCAGAGCTAAAAATTGAAAAAAAAAAAAAAAACAAAAAAAAAAAAAACAAACCTTGAAAGGACAGGATAAGTAGATGAACCAAATGACCGGAAAAATATCTGAACTTGTTTTTACTTATGATGCTTTGAAAATTTCAGCATTTTAACCAGCAAGATATCTCGAAAACTGTTTAAGCCATTGCCTTGTCATAAGTTTCAATATTTGACAGTATTGGAAAAATGCTGCATGCCATCTGCATATCTGCAGTGGCAGTTTCACTTAGGTAAGCGAGTTGTGGCCCGTGGGCCTCTTGTGTTTGTTTAATTCTGTATCTTTAATTCGCATTGACAAATTGAGATTCATATTGTTTAACATCTTTTCCGTCACTATTTGTGCAACTGTAATTGTCAAGGAGAAGAACTAAATAAATAGTCATACTTTCGTCCTGATTCTAATTCTTATGTGCTACAATGTTAAATGTCATGTAATACTTGGAAAAATAAAATGTTAATTTAAACCATACCTGGAATAAAATAAGAATTTCAGTTTTGCTTCATTACTCGGGTCCATGTTGGCAAGTCCGAACACCGGTACAGAATTTTAGCAGAAATGATAATTTATTTTATACTATGCAAAAAGTGTGTGGTTATGCTGGGATTATGTAAGTTACTCAGAATAGCTGACAACCAAAAAATCATAGCCATCCCGAGCCACCAAACCAAACCCATTCAACCAAACCCATTGTATAATTTACTACAGTTGTTGTAAGGGTCGTGTCAAGCAAAAGGGGGCCTTTGAACATTTGCTCCTAGCGAAGACTCAGATCCGCCTGCGCATTCACCGCAGCCTGAGCTGAGGATTCGCTGTGTACTATATAGGTGGTCATTGACACAAAGCTCTTTCATGTAGCTAGGGAAGAAGGTTTTCTAACAATGTTTATGTACAGACTGATTTGCAACTTCGTTGAGAGCATATGATCGAAGAACTCTTTTCGCTTGTCGCGGCCCATTATATAAAATGTTGAATAAATTCACACGTGAATTTTGTCAGTAGGAGAGCAGGAATAAAACATTAAAGTAATATTACGTTAACAAATCTGTGTGAAATTTTAAATTCTTTCGAGACACTATAATGACATTTTTTATGAAAACCTTACTTTTCAAATACCTCATTCAAATTTGCAATTTAGGTGTTCGTAAAATCCTGACCGTTAAGCAGTGTAAATGCACACCTGTTTCTCTTTATAAAACGATGATATGCACGAGCTTTTTAAAGTGACCAAATATAGACCTTGGGCCAGCCATAGACTCCCGGGGGAATTTTGTACGCTATAATTTTCTGAAACTACATTATATAAGAAACAAAATGACACATGTTAGCCCTCTGGCGATGCGGGCGTTTACGTGTAACAGCCATGTTATCAATGTTACCAACGTTACCCTCAAAACAATAGAAATACTTTGGTGGAAATACTAAACTATTCATATTCTTACTTACTAGCATGCTGTTTGCTACCAATGCATGTGGTTTTATAGAAACAGGTATCTTGATATATTGGACTCTCAATAACTTGTGACATAACTGTTACATACATTACTAATAGTCAAAAACGTCCTATATAAGTTTACATAGCAAATACATTTTGGTACTTCTCTGTTCAACAGTTTTTTTTTGCTAGCTAGAAGACAGAAACATTTTATGCTGGCTAGAAGACAGTTTGCTTAAAAAATCTTATTTATTATGAAATACCTTGCAAAAACCCCAACTCATATAGGTCAGTCATACGTTATAAAATATTATGACATTAAAAAAATGATTACTTTATTTATCATCTATATAGTGATAAGAAAACCTTTATAGATATAAAATTATACAAGAGTTTTATTATTTTTATTAGTGATATTAGTAATGAGAATAACACACAACATTATTAATCTTAACGATTTCCATTCTCTTTGTTACCTTATAATGGTCCTCCAAAACGTGTAATTGATAATCAAAAAGGTGATAGTATGAAATAACTAATAGGATTGGTTTTGTCTCTGAGCCATATATATATAAATGGGTAATATAACGTAACTGAAAGGACTGGTGGTGTCTCTGGGCCTTATAGGCCTTACGGCAGAGTCTGAATTAGATTTATCTGCTAAGAAACTATAATGAAGTATATATATATATATATATATATATGTATGTATATATATATATATATATATATATATATATATATATATATATATATATATATATATATATATATATATATATATATATATATATATAACAAAACCTTCTTTGGTCCCTACCTCTGAAATACCATCTATTACTAGTTTATTTTAATGCCAAGATAAGATAAGGTATTTAATTCTCACCTTTTGTTTCCATTGAAATTTCAGGCATGAAAATGACCTAGTGCCTGCTGATTGTCAGTGATTCTGTTAAGGTGAATAATTTATTACCAAATATTTTCATTTACCTAACATGTCTGAAAACGTGTGTTACACAACTGTGACTGCTATTCTTAATCAGACTCCTTGCATATTTTTACTTTGACAGTTACAACTTTATTGTGGTTCTAAAGACATACACTACCAAAATAAGACAAACAATAGATTTTCATTACTAGGTACTATTAAAGGCCTATGTTCTTTAAGGGCTTTTCCTTCTGTCCAGACACTGATCATATTTGAGACATACAACTTCTGCTGCTCAGAATTCATATTTTGACACTGAGAATACCTTTTCTAGGTCCACTCATAGAGTTAAAACCAAAGACATATGTAAGTGTGTAATGCTGACTTTAGCTAATTGTATCCAACAATATTGATCTGGTTTTTAATCATGAGTTTCAGCTAAGTACCGGTAACTTATGTTATAATAGAAAAATGAACAAATATGTGCATGAAACAGATGAAAATCAGGTTGCATACCACTTTTGTTTTCAACATAAGAGTGGAGTTAATCTCTAAAAGTGCTTAAGTCACTGAATTGCTCTGGTATATACTTAATTTCATTGGGCTATGTATGTTTCTAAATTTGCCTGATGTTACACACTTATCTTTAAGAATAGTTGTTTTCTGTATATTTAAATGATAAAGTAACACTATTTGTTTCTGGGAAAATCATATTACGGCAAGGCAAAGTGTTATATGATTCACTTTATGTAATCTTAAATGTATCAGCCTGGTTGAACGCTCAGTCTGATCAGTCTATGCAGTCTGCTTGAAGAAAGCTGAGGTCCTTTGCTATTCATTTAGCACACATTGACCTGTCATCACTTTGTTCACTGGCCCTATATATCTTGCGGTAGTGAATATTGATAGTGAACATTGTTTTCATGATAATGAACATTTTGTTTTAATCAGGACTGCATGCAAATGCTACTCTGGTATTAGATACATGCATTTCTTGGCATGAGACTATGCTTGTACCAATATTGTTTCATCAGAAATAATGTTTTATGTTACATACATTAAATATGTAACAGAAAGACTTTGTGGTCAACTGCATAATATGCAATGTGTTGATATATAGATTTTAAGGTCATAAACAAAAATCGTAAACAAAAATCAGTGTAGCAAGCTATAATATGGATCTTCTTAATATACCAATAAAATTCTTGATTTTCATAGTTAGTTAGATTGCAGATAAATGCTTTACCTACATAAACACCTGATAATTTAACAGAATAAATAAGGCGATAGTGCCATTTTTTTTATTTTCTTATTTTGAAACTATGAAGTCACAGAACTTTATTATTCTAAAACTGAGTATTAATTCAAATGATAAAGGTATAGATAAAGGCCTTTACAGAGACAAAAATCCCTTAAAATTAAGACATATATGTGACCATTGATAGATTATTAAGCGTCGTCATGTGAGGGTCTGACATATACATGTAATTCATCTGTAGATATTATAGTTAGACATAAAGAAATTATAAGCATTTGCCAGACATTAAAAACTTCAGGACAGTATTCGGTATTTTATGCAAAAGTGGCCATAATGCAGATAGCAACTTTACTGTAAACACTATTTAATGTATATAACCGACAAATGTATATAACTGACAAAGACTTGCTGCATTAAATTTAGAGTTTTTGAAATGCTTACAAAAACTTCAAAAGGATACAAAACAGAGGCATTAAAATACGAATGCAGAATACCATACAGAAAACCACCCAATATGTAGATATTTTAGATGTTACCTACGTTACTGTTGGCAGAATAATATGGCAGAGACAGGTTTAAATGCACCTATGTATCTCATATTACTAAAATATAATGCTACAAATAAAAAGTCACTTTATTTGTACAATTTCTAGGCTGAATTTGGTGTGATAATATGTAAAAATGATTTTTTGAATGTTACATTTTACAGTGGGGTGACATTGCTTAACACCCAATAACTGACTAAGTATAAAAGCTGGAGAAATCATTTTTGTAGCTTTCGAAAGGAAATTAAAATACCTTGCTCAAATTACAAAATTAAGGTCAAAGGGGCAATGTACAATCCATGAAAATGAACTGTACGAGTTAAAATACTCATTTCTAAAGGGTACCGTAGAAAATGTAACGTGTAACATCATGTAAGGCCAAAAAGAATTTTCAAACGTCACATTTTGTAGCTTATGGACTGTTCTGTAACTTCATATATTTAGTAGGATCATGTAATTACTTTTTGCTCCAATTCTCATAGGGTTAATAGTTTCCTATTGTATTAAAGGGTACCGTAGATAATGTAACTTGTAATATCACGTAAGGCCAAAAAGAATTTTCAAACGTCACATTTTGTAGCTTATGGACTGTTCTGTAACTTCATATATTTAGTTGGATCATGTAATTACTTTTTGCTCCAATTCTCATAGGGTTAATAGTTTCCTATTGTATTATAATTTTTGTAGGGTTAACGAATGTAACAGGCCGTTACTGGGTAACGCCCCCATCGCCAGATGGCTAACATGCTGCAAAATACTTGCAAGACAATAGGGTATAAGAAAAACATGGTCTACAAAATTCCCCCTTGGGGGTTGTGGGGAGTGTGGGGGGGGGGGGGGGGGGGAGGGGGGGGGGGGGGTAAACCATAGCTGGCCAGCGGTCTAATATGTTCTATAAGAGGTACGTTGAAAGCAAGAAAACCATAAATAGCTACAACATTGTCGAGAGTACGAGTTTTTCTAAGCTAGTTTCGGCGGTTTACGCATCATCTGACCCTGAAATATACGAGGTATTTTCAAAACAAGTGGACAATAGATAATAGGGATTGATAGTAAACAAAAGCAACATCGTCTTTTCCGTATCTCTTATTCGAGTATAAAATAACAAAACGCAAATCATGAAATACCAATACGGCAATCCCTGCCGATGTTGAACATATTCAAACAGATTTAAAGGTTAACGAAAATCATAAAAATGGTGACGCGAATTTTACAAACATAAATTGGAGAATGCTTACGGGTCCTGGATTGGTTTACATTATCAATCACTTTGATTCTACACGAAGGCAGCCATGCGGCTGTAGTATTGGTGTTTACATTTAACATACAAAATGAAAATGTTTGATTGAAATAATGTAAGCAACCATTAATAATCGATCTATGCACAGATCTTTGGGGTCAGGTGAGCGTTCTGTTCCACATTAGTCTCTTGCATAGATTTTTAGAAGAGAATTTGCATTTTACTGGTAATCTGGTTTACTTGAACACTTTTGACAACCTTAAACGTGTTGACCAAGTTTTAAAAGGTGTCTTTTTTACCACTAAGGGTGAAAAAGACGTTTTTTAGCTCACCTGAGCCATGCTCAGGATGAGCTACAGTGATCACTTTTCGTCTGTCGTCCGTGCGTCCGTCCGTCCGTTAACATTTTCAAACGACTTCTCCTCTGAAGCCCCTGGGCCAATTTTGCTCAAATTTCATATGGAGCCTCCTTAGGTTGGTGGAACGAAAGATTGCTAAATTGGTTGCGGTCTGTTGACCAAGATGGCCGCCATGCCCATATATGGTAAAAACCTTTAAAAATCGTCTTCGTCAGAACCGAGGATGCCTTGGGGCTGAATCTTTGCATAAATCGTCGAGGACGGGGGATCTGTCAAAGTTGCTAAAATAATGGTCGTACATTGACATTTGACCTTTTTCGGCAAGGTCAAGTTTGCTTCCCTATGCATTTGTATGGGAAAAAAAAACCTTTAAAAATCTTCTTCTCCAAAACCGAGGATGCCTTGTGGCTGAATCTTTGCCTATATCATCGGGAACGGGAGGTCTACCGAAATAGCTAAAATAATGGTCGTAAATTGACATTTGACCTTTTTACGGGAAGGTCAAGTTTGCTTCCTTATGCATTTGTATGGGGAAAATGTTCAGAATTTCAAACGACTTCTCCTCTAGAGCCTCTGGGCCAATGTTGCTCAAATTTCATTTGGAGCCTCCCTGGGACAGGGGAATGAAAGATTGCTAAATTGGTTGCCGTCCATTGACCAAGATGGCCGCCATGCCCATATATGGTAAAAACCTTTAAAAATCTTCTCCAGAACCGAGGATTCCTTTTGGCTGAATCTTTGTATAAATTATCAGGGACGGGAGGTCTACCGAAATAGCTAAAATAATGGTCGTACATTGACATTTGACCTTTTTACGGCGAGGTCAATTTTGCTTCTCTATGGATTTGTATAGGAAAAAATGTTGAGAATTTCAAATGACCTCCTCTGGAGCCTCTGGGCCAGTGTTGCTCAGATTTCATGTGGAGCCTCCCTGGGACAGGGAAATGAAAGATTGCAAATGGTTGCGGTCCACTGACCAAGATTGCCGCCATGCCCATAAATGGTAAAACCCTTTAAAAATCTTCTCCAGAACCGAAAATGCATTTTGGCTGAACATTGCACAAATCATCGGGGACGGGAAGTCTACCGAAGCTGCTAAAATAATGGTCATACATTGACATTTGACCTTTTTACGACGAATTCAAGTTTGCTTCTGTATGCATTTGTATGGGCCCCATATATTGTATGGAAAAAATGTTGATAATTTCAAATGACCTCCTCTGAAGCCTCTGGGCCAGTGTTGCTGAAATTTCATGCGGAGCCTCCTTGGACAGGAGAATGAAAGATGGCTAAATGGGTGTGGCCCATTGATCAAAATGGCTGCCATGCCCATATATGGTAAAAACCGTTAAAAATATTCTCCAGAATCAAATAAGCCCTGGGTCCTAATCTTTGCACAAAGTATGGGGAACAGGAAATCTACCAAAATTGGTAAAATGATGGTTCTTTGTTGATGTTTGACCTTTTTGCCTCCAAGGTCGCTTCCCCATGCATTTGTATAGGCCATATACATTTATATTGAAAGTATCGACTTGTAGATCAACAGTAGCTAAAATCGTTCTGATTAGAAATCTAAGATGGCCGTCATCTTGTTTATGTTTATTATATTTCCCTGCCACTGTGCTGTTTACATGTATAAAATCATGATTCTTCAGAAACCACTTAGCCGATTTCCACCTAATTTCACATTGATCCTACTGTTGAAATGTGATTGATAGTTTATTCAAATGATCACGCTTGATTAACTGTCAGGCCCATATATTCTTTTTCAAAACTAAGAACTGCTCAAATGATGATCTTTTCATTAGTTGCGATGATAGGATTGGAAAAATGTTGCATAACATCTACATATCTGCAGTGGCTATGCCACTCAGGTGAGCGAGCCGTGGCCCGTGGGCCTGTGTCTTTTTTTTTTTTTTTTTTTTTTTTTCAAAATTCATAATTGTTCCAATTATTGTGAAATGCAGAACTTCTTTTGAAAAAATCTATGCAAGAGACTAGTTTCGACAAGAACGCTCAGCTGACCCCAAGCAGCTGTGAGTCTACATTGTACATAAAACAAAAACGAATGTTAGTCATAGTAGAATCTGAGTTTGACAGTAAAAAGCAATGCAGACAGATGTAAATTAGATACCTCAGACATCTAACGACCCCAACTCCCGCTTTAAATTATAAAAGTATAAATTTAGAAAGGTATGTATTGTATCCTTGTTGATTGTCCAAAAACAGATTGTAGATACTCGTTAGAGCCGCCTCAATGATGGGTTCTAACGAGTATCAACAATCTGTGTTTGGAACGAAAATAAGGAAAATATCACGCAAAGACCGTTGAAAAATATCACAACACAGGCATGTTAATTAAATGCAAAAGGTTCACAGATCAAAACTATAAAAATAAGAAATGTCAAAATCGACATAAATAAAATAGGAAGATGATTCAGTTCTCTTGCAGATGCGGAGTGCCTGATTTTTGTGTCGATGATATGGTTGGGTGTGAGAATAGAAAGTGGGAGATGGTATCTTTGAGATATGTAGGGATATGAAGGATGAGGAGTGTTCCTGGTGTGTGACCACTGTGAGAAAGAACACTTTCAACGTCCAATGAGATTTTACTACAACACAAAACCATATATGCTGATGTGTTACAAGACATAACCATAGTTAAAGAAATACAATGTATGTGACATTAGCAAGAAGACAAATCTGAGTCGATTTCATGCAGAAATTTAGTCCCGACCTACTCCCGGGTCAATTATTTACTAGACGGTGCGATGAAATAACATTTTTTTTTATATTTTTCTGATCTGTGGCATGTTTTTAATTGATAATGCATACAATAATTCGTGTGGAATCCCCAGACTGACCATATTTTACAAAATGCTTGATATCGTCAACACCGCAAAAGCCGAAATTTAGTCCCGATCTACTCCCGGGTCAATTATTTCCTAGACGGTGCGATGAAATAACTTATTTTTATATTTTTCTGATCTGTGACATGTTTTCAATTGATAATGCGTAAAATAATTCTCGTGGAATCCCCAGACTGACTATAATTTGCAAAATGCTTGACATCGTCAATATCGCAAAAGTTGGTCCTGACCCCAAAATGAGTGACATAGTCATATATTTCATACTATAACGTGAAAAGTATTTGATAATAATATAAAAGCTTATATGCGTTTTAAAGAAGAGTCCATATCCTACTTATGTTCCACATTTCATCCCGATAGGTGCATGTTTAGTATTATTTGATTGTCCAAATTTACTCCCGATTTTGGTCCCGACTTTCGACCTTTACTCACAGCTTTTATACTCTCCCAATGTGTTGATTACTCTGTAAGACTCCACCATCCACTTTCAAAGAACAAATTTACCCAGTGAAAGCAAACTTATCTTGGAAAAAGCCTAAAAGAGTCACTCGAGGTGACCATTTTATCCGTTGTTACATGTACCTTCATATTCAGAAAGGAATTTGAGAATGTGGAATTTTTGATTCAGTTTTTGAAGAGGGAACTCAGTAAACTGTAAGTAAACTTTATATTAATTGTTTCAGTTTTAATTTCAGTTATTTGATTTTATTCAAATATTGACAAAACACTTACTTTGCAATTGCTAGGATTGTTTCTATTTGAGGAACAATATTCGTTAAAGAAATTCGCAGCTGGCGCTCATAAATATCCATTCGCAGAAAAAACTTTCATCTTAACACGAACTGACACGAGATCGTTCAGTTCGCGTGTCAGAATTGTAACCAACTTTTCACTCTGGTATTCTCAAAGTTGCTACTTTCTTGGCATCATAATTGGTAATGCATAAATAAAAAGTATGCGCATTATGCAACAAGATGTAGATCAATATATATCTACCATAATTATCCTTCAGAATGAGCAAATCGCATTTTTTTCAGCATTTTTAGACATACACCAAAAGCAAATCTACCATTTTATCCGGTGTTATTATAATTTTCGGCTAAAATTCTACACTAACATGTTTATATCATATATTTTCATTGAATTCGATAAAATGATCAAATAAAGAGTTTAATAATGCTCGAAAAATACCACACACGTTCATTATCTTGACATAGTTTGAAATGTACAAACCGTCATAGGAACGGATGTAACGGCCGATCATATTTCTCAACTTCTTTTTGAATGTTTGAGAAACACTCTACAAACTATGGTAATATTGTTATATATTTAAAAAACGTGGTTTATTCTCCACCAACTGCGCTATGTTTTGTGTTGCAAAGCGCCGTCAGACTTCAAAACGAATGCAGTTTCTTACCTGTCGTGGTGCGAATCCTTAAGAAAACACCGTTTATGATGCGTTACGACCGTTCGACCGGCGTATACGTTTAACAGGATAATATGGCCATTTTAAATTGAATTTTATAGCCTTTAATGTTGGCAACTGGTCAGCAGAAAATGCACGGTTGACATGGACGTCGTCATGACGTTAATTGTTCCCGCCAAAGTGTTATGTAACGTGTGGCCATACGATTTTTATGACATGACGTTATGCCACTGAATAACAGCATCGTCATATGATAAGAATGGTTATTATGCTATTGACATACTCAATACTCATACTTCCTAAGGGAAACTAGCGATTCTGTAAACCAAATGTTTCATTTCTGTATTTGTCATCAAAACGCTCTTCCACACTGTTTTACCTTTACATGTATACAACTTAACTTGTAGGGAGAGGGCTATATAATGGTGTACTAACTTGTGCCCAATCCCATTGTTTAAATGATAATAGAATATGTTTAATCTAATCTACTAGAGCTAAAATAGATTTTTAAAACGACATCTCCTTCTGGGCCAGCTGCACAATTTGAAAATAATTTTACAGACATTGTCGTCTTACATGTATGCTCCTTTACCAAAATTGCCTAAAGTGGTTCCACTTCGTTGAACGAAATGGCTGCCAGAGCTAATAAAGAAAACTTAAACAGACATTTCCTCACAGAACTATTCCTCTTATGCCCCTTTCTCACAGTTGCTAAAATGCTGACGCTATGCTAACCATCCTTGTCACCAGAACTAAAACTAGAAAAGTCGTGCGTCATTCATCGTCAACAATTTCTTAAAATGACATCTGTTAAACTACTAAATCAGTTTTCACCAAACTCCTCCTGGGACTGTTGCCCAATTTGAAAATAATTTCACATGTTCCTCTTATGCCCTGTAGTATACATCACTTGCATGTTGATATTTCGTAAGTTATTGAATGTCCCTTGTTCAGTATTTACAATTATGACGCATGCGCCTCTGTACTGGGTTTATTAAAATATGTCTGCCTCCTGAAGGGAGCGTTGTTTTGTTGCTTGTGTTAAATCCGATGTATCTTGGTTGAATCCGGGACAGATACTACATTTTGGCGGCGAGGAAAACAAGATAAACATTTCTAATCATGGCTACTGCAACAGTTACGGACATCAAGCCGGTACAGTCGTTTGATTGTGGGGATACCACGGGGATTGCAGCGAGATGGAAAAGTTGGCTTCGAGCATTTGAATTATATGCGGATGGAAAGGGGATTACGGGTGTAAATCAGAAACGGGCATTGCTGTTACATTCTGCAGGATTGCAGGTATAGGACATTTTCTTCACGTTAACTGAAGCCGACGGAGTTGACGCCTATGTGAAGGCTACAAAAACGCTGGAAACTATTTCAAGCCAAAATCAAACGTACCCTATGGAAGACACACATTTCGCCAAATGTCGCAAAAGCCGGATGAGACAATAGACCAATTTATTGTGAGGCTACGCATGAAAGCCGATACGTGTGACTTCAAAGATTCAAATGCGATTGAGGAACAAATTCGGGAGCAGGTCATTGAAAACTGTCACTTAAATCAGTTAATGCGTAAATTACTTGCTAAAGGAAGAACCCTGGCCCTGTCCCATTGCAGGATACCGCTCGAACATTCGAGGATTCTGAAAGGTTCGCTCGATCAATGGAGGGCTTGCGAGCGGACGTTAACAAGGTGTCGATTGACAGTAGGCGGAGCTACCAAACTGCAGCAAAGTACAAAGAGGGTCGTTCATCAAGTAAACAGATTTCTTTTGCATGTGGTCGTACGGGACACATAGCCAAGGATCCGCAGTGCCCAGCAAAGAATCAAAATTGTCGAAAGTGCCACCTGATGGTACATTTTCAAATAAGGTGCAAATCTAAACAAGCAAAATCACAGAAAATTGATCGACCACAGAAAACTGACCCAAAACGTGTTCACCAGATTGAGGAGGGTGAACCTTACTACGCCTTTGCTGTTAGGAAAATATCTGAAAACAATTGTGATTCTGCAATTGATGTGTAAATAGGGGGCATAAACCTACTCATGATTATTGATTCAGGAGCCAGTTGTAACATTTTGGGCCGGGAACAGTGGGAGACATTAAAAGTGAACAATATCCAGTGTGTATCATCCAAAGAGACAAAAACTTTGTACGCATATGCAACTGTTTCTGTTGGAAATGACAGTGTGGAAAACGAGGAGTTCGTTGTTATTGAAGGGGCAGGACAGCCATTGCTTGGCCGCGACACAGCGTTGAAATTGAACGTCTTGAGATTAGACCCAAGTGTTAATGTGATTAATGACAGGGGCATTTTGGATCAGTATCCAGAGGTGATAACGGGGTTTGGTAAACTTAAAAACTTTCAGTTGAAGGTACCGCTGGATAGAACAGTCAGTCCAGTTGTTCAGACTGTTCGTCGTATACCCTATCAGTTGCGCGATAAACTGGAACCTACTCTGCAGGAACTGGAGCAACTTGATATTATTGAACCAGTCAGTGGTCCATGTGACTGGGTCTCTCCGATAGTATGTGTTCCAAAAGCCAAAGGGAAGGACATTAGAATTTGCGTGGACATGCGACGGGCTAATTTGGCAGTTAAACGGGAAAGGTTCCCCATTCCAACGATAGATGAAATCCTCCAGGACTTGAATCAGAGCTGTGTATTCAGTAAATTAGATCTTCGTATGGGGTACCATCAGCTTGAGCTCCATCCAGAGTCAAGGGAGATAATAACATTCGCGACATATAAGGGTCTGTACAGGTACAAACACCTTATGATGGGAATAAACTGTGCCCCAGAAATGTACCAAAAATGCATACAACAGTTGATTCAGAACATTGAGGGTGCACACAATATCTTAGACGATATTATTGTCCACGGGGCGAGTAAAGAGGAACATGACAAACGACTGGCAAGGGTTCTAGAGACGTTGAGAGATAATGGGTTGACACTGAACAAGGATAAGTGTGAACTGAACATGTCGAAGTTAGTTTTCATGGGTCACGTGTTGTCCGTTCGGGGAATCGGACCTGCTGAGGTCAAAGTGCAAGCTGTAGTAAATGCGCGAGAACCGGAGACCGAAGCGGGTGAGAAGCTTCCTTGGGCTGGTGACGTATAGTTCAGGGTACATACCCGATTTTTCTACCGTATCAGAGCCGTTGCGTAGGCTGTTGAAAACAAACGAGCCGTTCATTTGGGGTGACGAACAGCAGGAATCGTTCGATAAGCTTAAGAATTTTTTAGCCGATGCAGACACATTGGGGTACTATGACATGAACGCGAAGACGCAGGTCATTACTGATGCATCCCCGTGGGATTAGGTGCAGTATTGGTGCAGGAACAGGGTGGTGAGTGCCGTGTTATTTATTATGCGAGCAGGAGTTCGACTGATGCAGAGCGACGCTACTCACAGACTGAGAAAGAGGCTTTGGCCATCGTCTGGGTCTGTGAGAGGCTGCATCCCATCTGTATGGGATTCAGTTTGAAGCTACTTACTGACCATGAGCCATTAGAATTCATTTACTCCCCAAAATCAAAGCCTTGTGCGCGAATAGAACGCTTGGTCTTGCGTATGCAGCAGTACACATACACTGTACGGTGGATACCCGGAAACAGCAGTATCTCTGAGTCATTGTCGCGTTACCGAAAATCGCAAAGAAAGCTTCTCATAGCGATGCTGACAGTGAGTATATTCGTTTTGTCGCTGAAGAGGCTACTCCTAAAGCAGATAGCACCAAAGAAATAGAACGAGCGTCCGACGATGATGCGGAACTTAGTAGCATCCGCCAGTGCTTACTGACTGGCCGGTGGTACATTGTGGAGAATAAGCAGTATATACCGGTGCGGTTTGAGCTCAATGCGATTGGGAAACTGGTTCTCAGGGGAACTAGAATTGTCATACCCGAGTCTCTTCGTGACAGAATTTTGAAGGTGGCTCATGAGGGCCATCCCGGGATTGTCAATATGAAAAAATACTTCGCAGTAAGGTATGGTGGCCCGGTATTGATAAACAAGTAGACCAGTATTGTAAAACTTGTTATGGGTGTCAACTCGTATCGCAACCAACGAAGCCGGAAACGATGAGTAGAACAGAGTTACCTTCTGGCCCCTGGCAGCATCTTGCGGCCGATTTGTTAGGTCCAACTGACGGGCGAATCAATCTTATTATTGGTAGACTACTATAGTAGTTTCTTCGAAGTCGAAATCATGAAGTCAACCACTTCTGATAAGGTCATTCAGGCACTGAACAGATTCTTTGTCACACATGGGTTACCACTTTCAGTAAGGACCGATAATTGGCTCCAATTTGTAAGTGAATCTTTCAAGAACTTTATGTCTAAGAACGGTATAACGCACCGTCATACCACACCGCTGTGGCCCCGGGCAAATGGGGAGGCTGAGCGCCAGAACAGGGCAATCATGAAACGTATTCGCATTGCCCATGCAAGTGGTCGCGACTGGAAGGAAAATTTGTTAAAGTACCTTGGGGTACATCGTAGCACCCCGATGCAACCACAGGTGCAAGTCCGGCAGAACTTCTTTACCGAAGAAAATTTCGAACCAAGTTGCCCGAATCGGATAACCTGGCACCTGATGATCTTGAGGTTCGCGATAAGGATTGCGAAAACAAGGGGAAAGGGAGAGTCTATGCTGACACAAAACGGCAAGCACGCGAAAATGATATGAAATTGGGTGATAGCGTCTTAGTGAACAGGAGAAAGAAAATAAGTTTTCGACAACTTTTCATCCGAGGCCTTTTATGCTGGTCCAAAAGAATGGTAACAGTGTACACATAGAATCTGATACGGGCAATATATATAAGCGCAAAGTGACAGAAGTGAAGCCGTTTCACAAGCGACCAGGGGTAAATTACGCATTCAGTAGGTACAAACCGGATTTTGAAATTCCAGACAATGACGAGGTGCCTCCACCTCCGAATATCGGTCAGCCCGAGCAACCCGTACAGACCCAAGACGAAGCTTCAAACGCATCGCACGCTAACACCGACATGATTGGTTCACCACGTCCTGTCAGAACAAAACGAATACCGGAGAAACTGAAGGACTATATGCTTACTGGTAAGAAGTGACTGTAAAGACAAAAGAAACCTCCGTTATTTCTAAGGAGAACATTCTAAAGTTTAATTGTGAGATCCGAAGTGATAAATATTCAGTATTAGTAAATCTAGTCATTAAAGTTTGTTTAGTGTTGGAAAAAAAACATATGTTTGATTTCATTTTAAAGTTGAGCAGTTAACCACACTAATGAAGCTAAATGGTTAATTATGGTGTTTGAGTCAATAGACACTCTGTCATTTGGAGGGTTCCTAAGTTTCATATAGACATTGTAGTTCTTAATACAAAAAAGGGGTGGATGTAGTATACATCACTTGCATGTTTATATTTCGTAAGTTATTGAATGTCCCTTGTTCAGTATTTACAATTATGACGCATGCGCCTCTGTACTATGTTTATTAAAATATGTCTGCCTCCTGAGTGGAACGTTGTGTTTTTTGCTTGTGTTAAATCCGATGTATCTTGGTTGAATCCGGGACAGATACTACATGCCCCATTTACCAAAATTACTCAAATGGTTACTACTTAAAGTGAACGTATTTACTTTCAGGGCCACCAAGTCTTTCGAAAAAGTTTAGCTTCCCTTCTCTGTTGACCACCATGTCCATATGTGGTAAAAACTGATACAAATATTCATCTCCAGAACCATGAAACCATTGGGACTGAATCTGTATGTAAAACATCGAAGATGCGAGGGCAACAAACTTCAGTTGATGCTCCTAGGCAACAAACTCCAATTGATGCTCCTAGGTTGACTGTTTGAATGTTTTATGGCAAGTTCAAATTTGTTTATAGATTTGTATGGAGAAAATGTTGATAAGTCGTTTTCTCAAAATGTATTAATGCGCCACGATTGAAACTTGATCAAATTATCAAAGCCTTTCAGATACAATAAAAATATTCTCAAGGGGCTATCTGCCCTTGCCCCTGGACAATATACATGTATGAAATCATGATCTTTTAAAATAACTTCTCTGGAACCGCTTGGCCAGTTTTCTTCATATTTCTTATTGACTCTTCTGCCAAAGGGGGATTGAGAGTTTGTTCTGGTGATCATGCTCCACTGACCAACCATGTATTATACCATCTAAAAAGCTTCTCCAGAGTCAAAAAAGCTTTAGGGCTGAGATTTGGGGACGTGAGATCTACCATGTTTGTTCAAATGTTGAGACAAGATTGACCTTTGATTTGATCTTTTTAACGGCAAGGTCAAACTCGACGTGGAAATATTAAACAATCATATTCGCAAACTGTATTAGAGACCTATGGCAGAAACTTACATGATATATGAGTCGCAAAATCCTTAAGTTCAAATAGAAAATTATCCATTATTGATTGTCTGCCCCTGTCCTTGGGATGAGCTATTTTGATCTACGTTTGTCTGGCATCCGGCATCTGTTGTTCAACTCTTTAAAAGACTTGTCCTCTGTAGCCACTGGGCCATTTTTTTTATCACATTTCATACGGAGGCTTCTTGGCTTTGGGGAACAAAGGTTGCTAAGAAAAGGATACATGGGTTGTAACAGTTAATAAAATTTTATCAAAATCATAGAACTGGTTAACCAAGGAAATGTTTTCGGCATCGCTGTTTTTTATTTGTATTAAAATTGAATTAAGAGAGAAAACATGCACGTTCCCAACTCATCAACAGGAAGTAAACCCCTGTTGTGCTTTTACCCCGTTTTTTGTCAAGTCATGGGCCTCTATGTACACGTCTTGATATTAGCTCAAAATGGTGTTCAAAATCGCAAAAGGAGAGTGTAGAACAAAAACAGTAGACTCCTAACTGTGTTTCTTCTGGTTCGTCATTTTAGAATCTATTTACGACGTTTTGAATTCCCATTCATCTGAAGGGTGTGGATAAACTTTAGGGGAGGCAACTCTATCAATGTTGTTTCCTCCCTTCCGAGAAAGGGGTCTATTTTAAAAGGAAAAAAACATCCCCATTCTTTCCATTTAGAGTAGAATAAAAGTTTTAATGTTTTCTCTTGGAAACAAAGAACACACAAACAAGCGAAAAACGGTGTTAAGTGAAACGTTTCATATGACGGATATAGTTTGCAGGGTTGCATACGTCCCCCACCGCCGCCTATCCCCCACAGGCGTCGGCTTAAGCGGATTTCGTTTTTTAAGAGAGCAGAATGGGCTTAATGGTCCCAAGGAAAATAAAAATAAAAAATGTCACTATCACCCCTTTTTAAAGAAGCTTTGTGTGCAGGAATGCAAACAGGAAGTCACAAAACAAATCTCCTTCGTAGCATATGGTGCCGTGAAATCTACCAAGTGTGTCTATTTCCCTTAAATATTCAAAATATTAATGAATCAAATATCAGTAATTTACTTGTTTTATCTGATCTTTATAAAAAATCCATCTTCAATTTCCGCGGTATTGAAGCATTGTTTGTCGCCCCTGCCATTCCGTTTTATAATGCGTATACTAGTATCTGTTTTGTTCTCAATACATATAGTTTTATTTATCGCGCAACTTAAAAACAAAATGATTTCAAACTAAATGTAGAAGTTTTGTTTCATTTGTGAACACACATACACACACACACACACACACACACACACACACACCGCACAACTTAAAAACAAAATATTTCAAACTAAATGTAGAAGTTTTGTTTCATTTGTGAACACACACACACAAAACAACACAGACACAGACACAAACACACACACACACACACACACACACACACACACACACACACACACACACACACAAAACACATACAAAACATATGTGATAAGAATAACTAATAATGGTAAGATATTAAGACGATGTCTATAATGGTTTTAGTTTTCATATAATCAGAAACTGAAATAGAACTGTACTAATTATTAAACCAATGCGTAGCGTTCGTTAGCGTCAGTGCACAAAGTTACCACTTTAAATTATGGAGTTGAAAACTACGAATTTCACCAGTCAAATTATTGTCCCATAAAATGTCACACATGTAGTTCGCTCCTGAAGAAGGGATCGGTATGAGAAATGGTTTTCTAAATTTAGGACTTGCATTTTGTAATTTGACATCTAAATATACTAAATCTTACACGAGTTTCCTGCAGAATATGGTCTGATGACATTTTTCTCTGTGCACTGTTATACTTCATTTCATGTTCTGTTTAGCAATTTCAGTTAGCTGGTAAGTCAGTCAATACTTTAAATATGGTTTGTGCTGAAATCGACCTCGATTTGTTATCTCCTTGAAACTAGAGCAGACGCTTAAGTGTAACCATATACAGTGCAATAGCTTTATATATATATACTTTATTAGGCCAGATAAAATTTGCGGATCGTTTCGCTGTGCACAGGTCAGTTTCTGATTTTGCTTATTTTTTATCTGTCTTATGAATATTGTAGTCAAAACACGTCTGTCCTGGAATGGAAACAATGTGTTTTTTTTTTGCAGTCTACCTAGAGAATGATGCGCAGGTGAAGCATACTATGTGAAAATAGGCTTTCATGGGAATGTATTTCTGTCGCCATTATCTTTTAATGAAAAAAAAAAAAAAAAAAAAATAAGCAGCGAAGCTCCAGGCTAATTTTCGCAAAATCTGTCCATATATTCGCTGTTTGTTTACTTGATGTTGGAAAGTTATCAAAAAATATCGAACAATATGTATAGAATGGTGTAAAACACGGAATGCATTACATAATTTGAACTGTGTCCGTAGCAATCAAAGCCAGTTTTGAAATGGCGACTTTTTTTCTTCAGCAAAGATCGCGTTTTCGATTGTTAATATTTGAATTTGTATTTACCTTTGACACTAATGAATGGTTTCGTTGCATTTTTACATCATTCTGTTGTTTACGTCAGAAGTGTCAGGTTAGAAATTATTGAAAAATACATAGGTTTTTACAAAGTAATGACGTTGGCATCTTCTTTATGTTTATTCAAATGATCTGACAGCTGTTGTTCAAAATGTCGAAGTAGCTGTTGTTTTGATGTCGGAGATCGTAAATAAAAGACCATGTAATTATTGCCTGAATAACTTGTATTTTAGGCATGCTCATGCAATAGGTGATGCCATAAAATAGAAGAAATAACAGAGTAACTAAGCGACGAAATATCGAAGACATTTTTTACAGCTTATAAAATGATATTTCTTTGCGTGCTTTCATCCAGCTATACTACTGTCATATTTTTCATTGTTTGCATAGACTGGTCACTGAGAAAATTATTAAAATAACGTAAAATGTATGGATTATCAAGGACGAGTTAATACCACATTTGTGAAGTACGTGAAAAGGCAATGATGAGGAATCAATACAGTCCACATCCTACACCAGAGGAACACATAGAATTTAGATGTCATAAGTAAAACTTCAAGCGAAAAGCCAAGATGACAGTCAGTTCTGTCTCAGCAGCTGCCACAAGCGAATAAAATACCAAACACCAACTGAGAGTAGACGGACACTGACGAATAGAAGACACCATAACCAAAGCACCGCCTTGTCACAGTCGGTTATGAATTACTGGGGCTGTGTGGTTCCGACCGGTCTATCTATACACGACATTCGTCCTAGGATAGGCTGTGTTGGTCTTATTTTCCCCCTTTGTATACACATGGTTTTGCGAGTGTTGCATGCACTTACGGTAAATCATACGATTTTGACAAGTAGCAATTTTTTTACATATGCGATAGCAACGTGTGTGAACGATACCCGTATTTGTCACAAATTCATATTTGTGACAAATTCGATCATATTTTTCATAAAAAAATAAGTGTGACAGAACGTTTTTACATTAGTGACAAATACAAAGTGTGAAATATTTGACTTAACACTGCTTCATAAACATTGTGTTGCTGTCTGTTCATGAGAGATAATGACAGATGCAAACTTCTTAACGCCGCGTAGCCCCATATTAAGCACGAGTCTGTTCCCAAATGACCGTGTTGGAACCTTCATGTAGTTCTAAAAGACCAGGAACTGTAACGAAAACACTTTATCACTGCACGGGGAGAAATTAAGGGTCGTCATACGACAGTTTTTGGGACCTGAATAATTTGAAAAAAGAGACGAGTTGGAAATACAGCACCCAAATATTGAAAAAGTAGACTCGGTTTTATCAAATCTGTTTATGTGAGGTAATGGCAGATGCGACATCACCCTCCCTAGCCCCGGGGTGAGTGTTATTCTGTTCCCAAACAAATGTTGAAACCTACTGTCCCAAAAGGACACGAAAATGGAATAATAGCCGTACCATACTGATGTACGGGGAGATATTTTAGGGCCGCCACATGAGACAACTACAGTATGACGGCACAACGACAGCTGTTGTGATCTCTTCATTATTAAAAGACATCAGTCGTAGCAGAAAAATTCTACTGAAAATTTGAAAATGGTCTGTGTTCACATGGCTTATTCCCACATTTCATACCTCACATGTTGATTTACCTAAGTTGATATTCTGTTCTGATAGCCAAATATGGAGGGCATATGTACATACAAGGTCCTAATTTTTTGCTATTGTTTTATTTATTTTTTTTTACGGACATGGATTACTCCGCATAAAGAAAGCTTGTATCATTAGCTACCCATTGATCGCACAGCGAAACCTCTGATCAGGCTGAACAGATGCCCAGTTTGATCCGAGTTCACTGGGCACACAGGTCCAATTGTTGGCTTTGTCATGCGCAGACTCAATTTATATTTTCTGTCATGTAAAGATATACAGGACCGTTTACACAGCAAGACTTTTCGTTAATTCAGTCCCTTTCATTACGCGGAATTTTGTCACCTAGCGGAGTATATGTAGCTCTCACTCGGATAAATTTATACTTGGAATGTCCTGTTTAAAGATTATTGTCTTATCGACGGATTTTGCTGGGTTTTGCATTGAACAAGAGTGAAATATATAGACCTAGTCATATCGCTTATCATCAACTTGAAGGAAGAAAATGTATTTTGAACGTTGAACAACCACTGTATTATAAGCTTTCTCTATCAATAAAATGCATTTGAAGCTTGGTTGTCTACATCTTCGCCAATTAAGCCTCTTGTTTCGAGAGTTTTAAACAGTTTTTATTTCGTTTACCAGTGCGATAGACGTGATATTCGCTTTAAATATTTTGTCGTTCTCCGACATCAGGAATAACATAAAAACTTCTGTCGTCCGACATCAATGCAACATACCTCCGATCATTTAAATAAGTATAAACATGACACAACCGTAATTAATTGGCAAAATTAGAAGAGTCTTACGAGTCCTTTGATTTTTACATGTCTGATACAATCAAGAGAGAGATGTAAGGTTGCAAGAATGCTTATTTTATGAAAATGGTAAATATAGTTACAAGCAATTAGCAAATGAAATAGACATCTTCACCGATGCATTACTCATTTCAGAATTACGGATCATTACGGATTTATGTGTTTGGATTATGGCTTAGGTACAATGACCGCAACTACTTCAGAAGTGATTTTGAATCCAACGGACATACTTCAAATAAAATCAAAGCGTTCCAAGTTCACATCATTTCATATAGAAACCACCTGCTTGGTATTTTCGCCCCACAAAGTTGATATATACGGGAAAATAATAGATAAATACAGACCCTGTCATGCCGTGTCTGCTATTATTTACCTCCGAACTAAGATAGCCTTCGACATCGAGATTTCGTTAAAGTTCTGTACTTTAATTTTATTAATTACTTTCAGTATGTTGAAATAGTTTGGAAAGTGTGATAACAGTAAAAAAAATAAGAGAACTTTTCACTTTATTGATTGCAGCAAAAGAAGAAGAGTCATGTTGTTGCAGGCAGTATTACTAATAAGTATTTCCGTTTACAGATGCTCAGCAGGTACGTTCATATATATATTCGTGTGTGTGTGTGTGTGTGTGTGTGTGTGTGTGTGTGTGTGTGTGTGTGTGTGTGTGTGTGTGTGTGTGTGTGTGTGTGTGTGTGTGTGTGTGTGTGTGTGAACCAGATAGCTAAGCTAAACGTTTTAAAATGATCGATTTTTTTACATCACTGATTTTTCTGACTTTTACCTTCAAAACAATGATTTAATGACAATCTATATACTTGATGCTTATATCTGTCTTGTTTCAAAGATCATAACATTTGGTGTTTGCTTGGCGGGGAGCTAAAAGCGAGGCGTGCTGACGACTGCTGCTGCTATGCTTAACAACTGACGTTGCTGGGGAATATGCGCTTCTAGCCGACATATGCTTTTTGCTTTTTGTTTTCAATTATTTGGGGTTTAGTGCTGCGGATAAGTTGAAAAACAGAAAGTGGTTCCCCTGTAACAAACTGCAGATGTGTTCATCCAGCACACTAAAGAAGGGTTCCTCCGGCACACTAAAGGAGTTCCCCTTCAACAAACTGTAGGAATGTTTCTCCAGCAAACTAAAGGAGTATTCCTCCAGCACACTAAAGTAGTGTTTCACAAGCACATGGAAGAAGTGTACCGCCAGCACACTAAAGGGAGCGTTTCTCCAGCATATAATAGGAGTGCTCCTCCGGCATACGAAAAGTGTTCCTCCAGCATACTATAAGTGTGTTCCTCCGGGATACTAAAGGAGTGTTCCTCCAGCACACTAAAGGTGTGTTCCTCCGGCACACTAAAGAAGTATTAGTCCAGCACCCTAAAGAACACTCCGGTACACTTCGGTATAAAAGGAGCGTTCCTCCGGCACACGAAAGAAGTATTCCTCCAGCACACTAAAGGAGTGTTCCTCCGGCACACTAAATTGTATACTCTACCAGCACACTAAAGCAGTGTTCCTCCGGCAAATTAAACGATCGTTCCTCCAGCACACTAAAGGATGTTCCTCCGGCATACAAGGTGTGTTCTACAAGCACTATAGAAGAGTGTTCCTCTGATACACTTTAGGTGTGTTCCTCCATCATACTAAAGGAGTGTTCGTCCGGCCCACGAAATGAGTGTTCCACTAGCACACTGTAGGAGTGTTTATCCGGCATTCGAAAGTAGTTTTCCTCCATCACACTCAGCGATGTCCTCCGGCATTTTACCCGAGTGTTCCTCCAGCACACTAAATGAGTTTTACTCCAGCACAGTTAAGGAGCGTTCCGCCAGCAAACTAAAGAAGTCTTCCACCAGCACACTAGAGGAGTGTTCCACCAGTAAACAAGAGGAGTATTCCTATAACACACTAAAGTAGTGTTCCTCCATCATACTAAAGGAGTGTTCCTACAGCACAAAAATGGATTGTTCCACCAGCTCACTTTAGGTGTGTTCCTCCGGTACACAAAATGAGTGTTCTACCGGCACACTATAGGTGTGTTCCTTCGACAAACGAAAGGAGTGTTCCTCCGGCATACTAAATGAGTGTTGCTCCTGCATACTAAGGAGTGTTCCTCTAACAATTTAAATGAGTGTTCCTCTGGCACATAAAAGCAGTTTTTTTTTCTTAAGTCCATCAAAGGACTTCCTTTAGCACACTGAAGGACTGTTCCTCAAGTACAGTAAACGAGTGTTCCACCACCACACGAAAACAGTATTCCTCCAGCACAAGACAGGAATATTGCTCCAGCACACTAAAGGAGTGTTCCTTCGGCACACTCAAGAAATGTTCAATCAGCACACTAAAGGAATGCTCCTCTCCAGCACAAGAAAATGAGCATTTCTCCAGCACACGGCAGGAGTGTTCCTCCAGCATACTATAGGAGTGTTCATCTCCAGCACACTAAAGAAGTGTTCCTCCAGCACACTGAAGGAGTGCTCCTCCGGCACTTTTTAGGTGTGTTCCTCCGGCATACTAAAGAAATGTTCCTCCAGCGTACTAGAGGAGTGTTCCTTCAGTCTAAAATAGAAGAGAGTCTCAAGACCACTAAATGAGTTCCTCCAGCACACTGAAGGAGTACACTAAACGAGTGTTCCTCCATCACACCAAAATAATATTCCTCCAGCACAAGAAAAGACTGTTCTTCCAGCACTCTTTACCTATGTTTCCAGGCACACTAGAGGTGTGTTCCACCAGCATACTAAAAGGGTGTTCCTCCAGCACACCAAAGGAGTGTTCCTCTAGCACACGCAATGAATGTTCAACCAGCACACTAAAATATTGTTCCTCTCCAGCACACTAAGTGAGATTTCCTCCAGCACACGAAAAGAGTGTTCCTCCGACATACTAAAAGAGTATTCCTCCAACACACTAAAGGAGTGTTACACGTGTACCTCCAGCCCACGAAAGGAAAGTCCACAAGCACACTGAAGGATTGTTCCTCCAGCACACTCAAGGAGTGTTTATCTAGCACACTAAAGGAGTGTTCCTCTCCAGCACACATAAGATGTTTTCCGCCTGCACACTAAAAGAGTGTTCCGCCTGCACACTGAAGGAGTTTTCTCTAGCACACTAAAAGAGTGTTCCTCCAGCACAGTACAGGAGTGTTTCTGGAGCATACCGAAGGAGTGTTCCTCCAGCATATTAAAGGTGTGTTCAACCAGAGTACTAAAAGAGTTTTCCTCCAGCACACTAGGGAGTGTTCCTCCAACACATGAAGATGAATAAAAATGTGTTCCGCCTGTATATTAAAAGAGTTTTCATTCATCACACTAAAAGAGTGTTTCTCCAGCACGCTAAAGATGTGTTCCTCCAGCACACTGACGGAATGACTCCCCAGCACACTAAAAGACTGTTCCTCCAGCATACTGAAGGAGTGTTCCTCCAGCATACCAAAAGGTGCGTTCAGCCAGCACACAAAGGTAGTCTTTCAGCACATTACGCGTGTGTTCCCGCAGCACACTTAAGGAATTTTTCTCTCCAGCATACTCGAGGTGTATTCCACCAGCACACTAAAGGATTGTTGCTCCAGCACACTAATAAAAGAGTATTGCTCCAGCACACTTAAGGAATATTTATCAAGCACACAAAAAGAATATTCCTCCAGTATACGAAAGGAGAGTTCCTCCAGCACACTTAAGGTGTGTTTCACTATTACACTTAAGGACTGTTCCTCTCTAGCACACTAAATGACGGTCCTGCAGCACAATGAAGGAGTGTTTCTCTAGCACACTAAAGGAATGTTCCATTCGGCACACTAAATGGGTGTTCCTGCTGCACACTTAAGGAGTGTTCCTCGAGCACACTAAAAGAGTGTTGCTTTAGCACACTAAAGGAATGTTACACCAGCACACTAAAGGAATATTCCTCAAGCACACTGAAGGAGTGTTTCTTCAAGCACACTAAAGGAACGTTCCTCTAGCACACTAAATACGTGTTCCTCCAGTACACTGTCGGTGTGTTTCACAATGAAGGATTGTTCTTCCAGCACACTAAAGGAGTGTTCCTCCAGTACATCAAAAGGTGTGTTCAGCCAGCACACAAAGGTAGTCATAGTTATTCAAGCACACTCATGGATTGTTCCTCCAGCACACTAAATGAGTGTTCCTTCAGCACATTTAATGAAAGTTCCTCCAGCACACTCAATGAATGGTCAGCCAGCACACTAAAGGAACGTTCCTCTCCAGCACACTAAAGGAGCATTCCTCCAGCACACGAAGTAGTGTTCCTCCAGCACACTAGACGAGTGTTCATCAAGTACACTGAATGAGTGTGCCTCGAGCACACTAAAGGAGTGTTCCTCCAATACACTAAAATTAGCACGGTTGAGTTCATACTGTTTTTGTCAGAAGGACTTGAACGATGCCAAATTCTTTATTGTATCATATTTGCAGAAATGTCTGCTTGATACCGTCATGGACACTTTCCTTGCGGAAATCAAAGGCATGAGAGATAATATCATCAGGTGATATTTTCACAGGGTAACTCCAGGGCTGCGTTCAGTTAACGGAGACTTTCGCGGTCACCAGCAAACAAAAGCAAACTTTCCGTTCAGATGTGACAGTTTTCGTGGGAGGGTAGCGAATATCCGCAAACTATTCTCACGCTGTCTTTTGACGTAATCAAAATAGCGGCCTATGCGAATAAAATTTTTGTATGCTCGTTCGTAACAAAAACATATATGGCAATGTTTACTGGGTTGATATTATACAATCGACCGCTTATAAAATTAATAATTATTGATATAATTTATTCTATCTAATATCAAGTCACGTCAACGAGAATAACGCCTACTCTCTAATTTGAGGTCACATAAGACGGATTTACAATAACCGCTCAGAAGATGCAAACTAGGTTTTGAAAACGTTCTCGCGAGTACTTTGCTTTATTGAACACAGCCTAACTGTCACCGGCAGCATTCTAGATCTGGATTTGATACATTTCTGCCCGGTGTTGAATATGATGACTATGTTGGTTTGTTTTATCATATCTAAGACGCAAAGTATTATGTAGATAGAAAGAATTCCTGTATGATCGTAAGCAATACGGCAGGCAAATACCTTACGCACTTGGAGACAAAAACAGGCAGACGGTAAATTACATTGAACAGCCTTGTGAGTGAAATGATTTACAGTAAGTTCAACAAGTTCGTATGTTTTCAAACGATCAAATGCAAGACGAGAGATGTTTCTGCCCATTTTGTAAACGTACAGGAACAGACAGTTTTCATAGTAGTCAGTTTTTTTTAGAAGTCTATATAAAATAGATAAATAACATTTGGCAATACATACACAAAATCTTTTGAGTAGCACTGGAACCAGAAAGGATACTTTTCGAATGGGTTGTAATATTGTGTATACAGAGATTTAATCATTAAGTATGAATTTCTCACCGGTATCTGCCTTCTACAGAGTTTTGTTGATAGATTCTAAACCCAGTGACCCTTCAGAGCAATGATCAAACTCACACAACTGCAAACATCTAAAGTATCAAATTTTCTGGGTCAGTTTTGGCCAATCAGCTCTCATATAATCTTTCAAAAAATCCCAGAATAGGCTCAAAAACTATAATTGTACCTACTGGGGAAAAGTAGTGAAAATAGTAAACGATACAATGTCTACATGAACGAGACAATACTAAAATTAAAATTCTTCTAATTAACAATTATATAAATATGGAGAATTTCAAAGTAAATTCAGATTTCTAAATATATTTAGATAGTGCATGCTATTCGCGGATCATAATTCAGCAGAACACAAACGTCTCTGTGTTTTGTTACTTGTTGTATAACTCGATAATATTAAACACAGTGAACCTAACGAACAAAACTATTGGTGGAATGCGCAAAAGTCGCAAATGCAGCACATCAAATCTACACATCCACATTGTGTTTCGATTACAAAGGCTGTGTAGTGTACCGTAAGCGAGCATTGTCAGGTGGGACACGAGTTCTTCAGCCTATATAGACATTGGGCCGGCCATAGACCCCCTCCCCCACAGGAAGAATTATGTGCACTATAATTTTCTGAAACTACATTATAAAAGAAATAAAATGACACATGTTAGCCCTCTGGCGATGGGGGCGTTAACGTGTAACAGCCATGTTACCAACGTTATCCTCAAAATAATAGAAATACTTTGGTGTAAACACTAAACTATTCATAATTTTACTTACAAGCATGCTGTTTGCTACCAATGCGGTTTTATACAGACAGGTATCTTAATATGTTGGAATCTCAATTACTTGTGATGTAACTGTTACATACGTTACTAAAAGTACAAAAACGTCATATATACGTTTCCTGATACACCGTTTTGGTTGACTATGACCAGTCAGTGACTAGAATTTTAATCTAATACTGTTTTACAATAGATAAACACTATATGTCCTCCTTTGTATGTCAAGAAATGAAAACAAGCCAGCTTGACTAAAAAATGACATAAGGAACGATAGTTACTTTAAAACAGCCTAAACTTCTTATCTAAAAACTATCGTTATTTCACACTTCTTAACATTTAATTTGCTGCGGTTGCAATTAGTGTGATATATTTAATCATTATGATTGGACTAATGCATTGTATGCTTTGAATAAATGCTTTATACACTTCTTAATGTTACTTATTTTACTTTTTGAGTGATACTTTATATATATTGTATAAATGGCTGTTGATACTGTGTACATAAAGGTGAAGGGACATCAGCTCTTTTAATAACAAACAAAGTAAATTATTTCACACACCTTTATACTTTTATGAAATAAGTGAAATAAAAAAAACAAACAACAAAAACAAAAAAAAAACAAAAAAACAAAAAAACAACAACAAAAAACAAAAAAAAAAAAAAAAAAAAAAAAAAAAAAAAAACAACAAAAAAAAAACAACAACAAACAAACAAAAAACAAAAACAAACTCGCCAATCCTCTACTGATCGATAATTGTATCTTTAAATTATATAGTAAAATGTACCCTATAACAAATACAGAAATATCCCCATTTCATACATACTTAAATGATATTAGCTCTTCATTGCTTATCTTCTATGCATAAAGCTGATATTCTAAAACTTAAATCATCTAGACTGCCAGAAATATGTCACTTTTGATAATGTTACAAACGTTATATGTCAGTTAAAGTGTTGTGATATCAAAACATTGTCTCGTATAGACAGTGTTTGCAGGAGAAATCTCTTTAGTAGAGCTCCATTAATAAAAATACTGTATACTTTCCTAATCTCAACTCAAAACATGAAAAAAGTGAAAACAAACATTCTGAGGGCATAAATTATTCAAGGAGAACTATTTCATAATTTAAGTTTACATAAAAATGCAGTGGTAATCACAATGATTATAACATCAAACATATATAAACACTATACTAATTTTTCAAGTCATCTCTAAGATGCAGCCAAATACAGAGCATACACGCTTTGGCACTACTCTGTTGCCACAGTGTACAAAATAAAACATTTTATGCTGACTAGAAGACAGTTTGCTTTATTATGAAACACCATGTCAAAAAAAAAAAAAAAAAAAAAAAAAAAAAAAAAAAAAAAACATATAGGTCAGCCATACATTATTTAATATGATGTCATTCCTTAAATGATTACATGTACTATATTTATAATCTATATAGTGATAAAAATACCTTTATAGATATAAAATTATACGAGAGTCTTGTTATTTTTATTTGTGATATTAGTAATGAGAATAACACGCAACAACGTTAATTTTTAGGATTTCCATTCTCTTTGTAACTTTATAATGGACCCCCAAAACGTGTAATTGATAATCAAAATGGTGATAGTATGAAATAACTAAAAGGATTGGTTTTGTCTTTGAGCCTTATGTAAATGGGGTTAATATAACATAACGGAAATTACTGGTTGTTTCTCTGAGCCTTATATGCCTTACGGCAGAGTCTGAATTAGATTTAGCTGCCATGAAACTATAATGAGGTATTAAAAACCTTCTTCGTCCCTACCTCTGATATACCATCTATTACTAGATTATTGTAATGCCAAGATAAGGTATATAATTCTCACCTTTTATTTACATTGCAATTTCAGACATGAAAATGACCTAGTGCCTGCTGATTGTAAATGATTCTGTTACGGTGAATAGTTTATTACCAGTATGAAATACCATTACCAGATCTTTTCATTTACCCAACATGTCTGGTAACATATGTTACACAACTGTAACTGCTATTCTTAATCAGACTCCTTGCATATTTTTACTTAGACTGTTACAACTTTTATTGCGGTTCTAAATACAGACCCTACCAAAATAAGACAAACAATGGATTGTCATTACTATTATTAAAGTCCCATGTTCTTTAAGGCTGTTTCCTTCTGTCCAGACGCTGATCATATTTGAGACAAATATTGGTGCTTAGACTATAACTTCTGCTGCTCAGAATGCATATTCTGACACTAAGAATAGCTTTTCTAAGTGAGGGCATAAATTATTCAAGGAGAACTATTTCATAATTTAAGTTTACATAAAAATGCAGTGGTAATCACAATGATTATAACATCACACATATATAAACACTATACTAATTTTTCAAGTCATCTCTAAGATGCAGCCAAATACATAGCATACACGCTCTGGCACTACTCTGTTGCCACAGTGTACAAAATAAAACATTTTATGCTGACTAGAAGACAGTTTGCTTAAAAAATTCTGCTTTATTATGAAACACCATGTCAAAAAAAAAAAAAAAAAAAAAAAAAAAACAACAACAAAAAAACAAAAAAAAAAAACCATATAGGTCAGCCATACATTATATAATATGATGTCATTCCTTAAATGATTACATGTACTATATTTATCATCTATATAGTGATAAAAATACCTTTATAGATATAAAATTATACGATAGTCTTGTTAGTTTTATTTGTGATATTAGTTATGAGAATAACACGCAACAACGTTAATTTTTAGGATTTCCATTCTCTTTCTTACTTTATAATGGACCTCCAAAACGTGTAATTGATAATCAAAATGGTGATAGTATGAAATAACTAAAAGGATTGGTTTTGTCTTTGAGCCTTATGTAAATGGGGTTAATATAACATAACTGAAATTACTGGTTTTGTCTCTGAGCCTTATATGCCTTACGGCAGAGTCTGAATTAGATTTAGCTGCCATGAAACTATAATGAGGTATTAAAAACCTTCTTCGTCCCTACCTCTGATATACCATCTATTACTAGATTATTGTAATGCCAAGATAAGGTATATAATTCTCACCTTTTATTTACATTGCAATTTCAGACATGAAAATGACCTAGTGCCTGCTGATTGTAAATGATTCTGTTAAGGTGAATAGTTTATTACCAATATGAAATACCATTACCAGATCTTTTCATTTACCTAACATGTCTGGTAACATATGTTACACAACTGTAACTGCTATTCTTAATCAGACTCCTTGCATATTTTTACTTAGACTGTTACTAGTAGGGTGACTTTCAAGACTGAAAAATTGTGAACCCGGACTCCCCCCACCCCATACAACAAGATGTGTCATATACCAAAATGTTCCACATTCTCTGTAGTTTCTGAAACTGCCGGCATAAATTGGCATAAATGATGGCGAACCGAGAAATCCAATATGGCCGCCAACATGGCCGCCAAATACTAAAAGTCTGCTTTTGAAGCCTAAATTGTCTTCTGGTTGTTCTAGTATGCATGCAAAATTTATATTTTGATTGATATGTACTTGTTTACAGACAATACTATTTATTTAAATACAAAAAGAAGCATGATTTAAACATTAAAGGCAAAATTAGAGGACAAATGGCCAATTTTTGGTCTAAAAATAGAGCACTTAGAAGAAACAGAAGTTCCCTAAAATTACTTAAGCGATATCACTTGCTTCATTTTAATTTAAACAACACACCAGTTGTCATGGCCAATTTAAACATCATATTTCTGTTGAAAATATTAAACCAGTATTGACCAGTAAGCAGTTTGTTACACCTACCCCCACCATTCGATTTCAAATTTTCTGAACTGATGCTTGTGAAACTTGACAAGAGGCAATAGAAGAAATGAAAAAGATGGACAGAATGGCAAACTATTTCATTTATCAACATCTTTTAATTAGGAATTGTTTGATTTTCTTCATAGTTCAAGTTTTAAATCACAGACATAATAACAAATAAGAAACACTGACCTGGATAAAATTGGCTTGATAATGTTTACTATAACACCGACAGAAAGTGTTATGGAGGGAAACTCTAAAAATCTAAGTAGGCAATTAAATTGAGAAAACATTACAGTCTTCAAATGTAAACAATGATGCAAGATGCAGATATGGCTGAAAACATTAATTTCATTGGGTAAATCATCCATCATTGCACACAATTCGGAGTAATTGTCGTCAGAATGAAACATATTTTGGCGTAAATTTTGGTGCTGGGTTGTATGGAATTTAATTCTGCGCAGTATAGCATTCTCCAATTTTTAAAATAACGCCCTCCTAGACGACAAAAGCCCCAGACTGTCGACATCCCACCTGAAACAGCCACCTTTTTAGCTCGCGCTACTCATGTCCGGATATTCATGTCACTTATTACTTTGCAAAACAATTGGCCATGAGTGACGCGATTACTGCCCGTGACATATATTGCTGAAAGAAACAATAATGAATTTAAAATCCTGCCTGAGCAAAGCAAGTCTGAGGAAGCAAGAGCCATTTTAAAGGAAGAATTTAAGGAAAACATTAAAACTGACTGTCAATAAAATAAGAAGATAATTTAGATTCTCTCATAATATATATCCAATGCAGTCTAGTGCTCCATTGTGTGAAACGTTGCAGACGTAACAAAGTGTCCGACTGCAGAATAAGATAGACTGTTAGCCCAGATGTTTCGGTGTTATGATGATTTGACCAGAGCTGTTATGATTCGGAACAGATGGCAACCATCTTCGTATATCAGTTTTATCTTAACTATATCACCAGCTTCATTTAACTTTTGCCTTACTGGACAACCAAATGACGAAAAAAAAAGAAGATGGTCTGGAAATTTACATTGTGCCTCAAGACAGCTCCAATACAAAATATACCGGAAGCTGCGTATTGTAGCTGCCTATAGGTAGCATGTAGGAAGTGCAATAGGCTGCCTACTGGAAATTTGCCATGAAAATTTTGAGTGGCCTACTCCTTATATGGAGTAGGCAGCTCATCTATGAAGAAAATGACTAAAAAGGGATCTGGAGCTGCCTACTGTTCCTATTCTGCTTCCTCGTCTGTCATTGGCCACTGAACTGCCTACTGCTGCCTCTTAAATGCTTTCCTTGCCTATTGAGCTGCCTACTACATGTTCACTGGCAACTGAGCTGCCTACCCTGCCTATTCAGTGGGAACTGAGCTGCCTATTCTGCCTAATAGATGTTCATTGGCTACTGAGCTGCCTTCTCTGCCCATTCAGTTGAAATGGAGCTGCCTATTCTGCCTTTTGCTTGTTTATTGGCTACTTAGTTGCCTACTCTGCCTATTCAGTAGGAACTGCTCGTGAGCTGCCCATTCTGCCTACTACATGTTCATTGGCTGGCATTGAACTCGGTACCTCTAGCAGTAGAGGCAAGTGCACTAACCACTTAGCTAATCACGCTCTACATTGGCTACTTGGATGGGTTTTTCAAAAAATCTGTCCTTTAAAATAACGATGTCAAGGTAGGTGGGCGTCGGGTGAGCGAGCGGGCATCGTCCCAGCTTAACCTTTTGGTTAACCTTTTTCAAAGTTATGTTACCTTTATTCTTCAGTGGATTGCTTTCATATTTGGTAAGGATGAAGAAAAGGACCAGTAGGTGTTTCCCATGCAAGAGAGGCAACTCTCACTTTCTTCATTATTTAAAAAACCCATCCATAATGCCTTTAGGCATTTTTCTTTTTTTACAGAAAAAAAATTGTTCACGGAGGGAGCAAATTCCTTCCTAGAAGAGTTGCTCCCATTTTGAAAGAGACTGAAAACCAGGGAAGCGAAGTCATGTTTCCAACAGAACTCACTTGACCATGGACAAGTAAATTCAAATTTGCTCAACTGAGCAATCAATGCTGGGTTTATACCTCTGTGATACCTTATGGTTATGCATTGATAGCAGTGGTATCAATATCAACCCTCTGTGTTATTGGACCTTAAGCTTAACTGATCTCGGGCTTATAATGGGGTCTCAGGTTGATAATTCAAGCAACAATCATAACCCCAACATGTGAAAATCTCCATGTACATGTATTAGGCAAGCAGGTCTATGTATCTTAATGTATAGTCAGTATTACACCAGATTTACATATTTATGGCATCAATTTGCTTTGATATGTAACAGGAAAAAGGCATTGAATAAAATTAAATTAAACGTTTTTCTACCTATAACAAGCATAGTAGTTATGTTCACTAATAAACAAACAAGTAGTCTACTTACATTCACTGAAATAAATTTCTGTTTAATCTAAAACATCCTAAATACACATTTGCAATCAAAATGGCTGCTATATTTTCCCGCCAATTTCACCTGACAAAGGATAGAACTGCCTACTGTGCCTAATAATTACATAAAGTAAACGCAGCTGGAGCTACCTACTCTGCCTACTGCAGAAAATAAAATAAGCTTGAGTTGCCTACTCTGCCTACAGGAAAAAGTAAATTAAGTTTGAGCTGCCTTCTTTGCATACTGCAAGAAGTAAAATAAAGTTAGAGCTACCTACTCTGCCTCCTGCAGAAAATTAAATAAGTTTGATTTGCCTTCTCTGCCTATAGTAAAAAATAAATTAAGTTGGAGTTGCCTATTGTGCCTGTTGTACAAAACAAACTTACTTTGAGCTGCCTACTGGTTGCCTGTTCTGCCCATAGGCAGCAAGAAGGGCAACAAATAGGCAGCTCTTGCCTACTGGAGCTGCCTACAAATTAAATGTAAAACAGTAGGCCACCCATAGACAGCCTCCTTTTCTTTTATCATATGGGAGAGTTCACTGGGTGAAAAGAAATCCTGCTGCAGCCCTTCAGTTTTTGTAACTCTGTTTTGTAGGATAATTGTGGCTTGGTGCAAAATCAAGACATCACTTGATTCCAAATCTTTGAACTTGTCAGAGAGGTCTGTGTTGCAGTCTTCTGATTCAGGATTTTTCCAGCCTACATATTTTGACATAGGATATCAGCCCTTATAACATTTAACAGAAGATCCAACCCCTAGAATAAACATCAGTCCTGGACAAATCTATTTTATGCTTTTTATGTACATCTTTTTAAACTTATGTTTACCAATGGATACATCATTTACTCTTTTTTAATTTCTATTAAGCGTGACCTCAAAAATGATAATTCAAATAGATATTTTTTTCAGTTTCAATCTTTCCTTTCAGTATTCTTTAAACTGGCTTCAGCTTTCTCTAACTTGCTTTGCTCAGACAGGGTTTTAAATACATTATTCTTTCTTTCAACAGTATAAGTGTGGCAAGACAACTTTTTTTTCTTGATGCCTCATTGCTTCATCAACAACAAAATATCCCTTTGAATTTAAGTTACAATATAGGGATATAATGCAGCAAACTGCACACATAGCTGTTAACCAAATATGGTAGGTAACGTTGCTTCCCTATTTAATTGCAGGAAGGTGAGTTGGTCCTCCGACTCAAAGACAGCTCCCTCCTCAATCTGTTTCAGACGGTTGACACCTGACTATGAATGTCTGTATGTGGTTGGGCCAATTATGGTCCTGTTTGTGGTATTCTTGTGTTCAGATTGCCATTGAGCTTTTTGCTTTGTTTCTTCACAGTGTTTAAGATTATATGTACTTCACTGTGATGTTTCACTGATGCGGTACAGGACCCCTATGCGAACCAAACATTATGTTTATAATTTGGGGCTGCATCAGAATCAATTGTGATGAGGTTTTTCATAAAAATAGTTAAAAGCCCAGAGTAGTTTTTCAACTGACAGTTCCAAGGTTGCTCTTCTGTTGCAGTTCTATGTTTATGCATCGATGGTTTCATAGGTAACATTTGCTTTGTCATTGTTTTTCCTCATCTCTCCTTCTTTTGAAGTCTAGGGAAGGCAGGTTGTGCTTCGTAATTGTGGCATTGCCCGGGTATCTTCACATATGACTTTCTAAAAATTGTGGATATCTTCTGGCTATTAAAGCCCCTAGTGGCTCTGTTTCTGTCTCATAACTATAATGTTTGAATTGTGGATAGCTTCTGGCTATTAGAAGCCGCTAGTGGCTATATAGCCACTAGTGGCTAACATAGCTGGTCGCGACTGATACTTGTGGCAATATTGCAGCAAAAGAGCTACTGGCCGTTATCATTGGCTACTTTCTGGCTAGAAGTTGTGTCTACTAAATTTTAAAGCGGCTTTATTGCAGCTACAAAGCCACTTTAAAGCCGCTACATTTTCATTTCTGTAAGGGTTAGGAAAATATGTGAAAATTCTGAAGCCCACCCACGGGATTTTTGACATTAACTTAGAACTCAGGGGTCCCATGTCAGAGGTATGGAATAGGACATAAAATTTTCAAAATTATCTAATACCCGGAGGTAATCCTCCCACCCTGTTCAGAGGAAAACATTTATAGGTGCATATTGTATGATTACAAGTGCCTTTTATTTCTATATTTTGTTTCAATTAATTTATTGACAACTTTACATAGTTTCAAATTTTCCCGCCACAAGTTCTGTCGGTGTCACAATAAATATTGTCAAGCCAATTTTATCCGGGTCATTATTTCTTATTTATTGTTCAGTCTGTAAATTAAAACTTAAATTCTGTAGCAAATCGAATCATTCCTGGAAAACAGAGGTTGATAAATGAAAGAGCTTGCCATTCTGCCTGTCTTTATCATTTTTTCTACTGTCATTTATCAGTCTTTACCAGAGTCAGTTCAGAAGCGATGAAATCAAATGATGGGGGTAGGGGTAAAAAACTGCTTACTGTTTAATATAGATTAATATTTCATACAGAAACATGAGTTTGAGCAGGTCATGATACCTGGTGTTTTGTTTAAATTAAACTCAAGTAAGAAATATCACTATAGTAATTTTCAGGAACTTTTATTACCTCTCAGTACACCATTTTTAGACCTAATATTGAATTTTGACCCCTAAAATTGCCTTTAATTTTTAAAGTATGCTTCTTTTGTAGCTAAATAAATAGTCTTGCTTGTAATGAGTTAAGGGCAATCTAAGTATACATTTTGTATGCATACTAGAACAACCAGAAGACAATTTAGGCTTCAAAGGCAGACTTTTAGTATTTGGCGGCCATGTTGGCGGCCATATTGGATTTCTCGGCTCGCCATCATTTATGCCAATTTATGCCGGCAGTTTCAGAAACTACAGACAATAGGGAACATTTTGATATATGACACATCTTGTTGTACTGGGGGGTCCGGGTTACCCCTAGAAAGAGTGGCCAGTTTCACTCATTGTCACCCTACCATACAACTTTTATTGCGGTTCTAAATACATACCCTACCAAAATAAGACAAACAATGGATTGTCATTACTATTATTAAAGTCCCATGTTCTTTAAGGCTGTTTCCTTCTGTCCAGACGCTGATCATATTTGAGACAAATATTGGTGCTTAGACTATAACTTCTGCTGCTCAGAATGCATATTCTGACACTAAGAATAGCTTTTCTAAGTGCTCTCCTAGAGTTAAAACCAAAGTCATATGAAAGTATGTAATGTTGACTATAGCTAATTATACCCAACAATATTGATCTGATTTTTATTCATGAGTTTCAGCTAAGTACCGGTAGTTTATGTTATAATAGAAAAAATGAACAAATATATGTATGAAACAGATGAAAATCAGGTTGCATACCTCTTTTGTTTTCAACATAAGAGTGGAGTTAATCTCTAAAGGTGCTGAAGTCACTGAATTGCTCTGGTATGTACTTAACGTCATATTGGGTTATGTATGTTTCTAAATTTGCCTGATGTTACACACTTATCTTTAAGGATTATTGTTTTCTGTATATTTAATATGAGCTTAACTATACCTAATTTAGTGCCACAGAGGCATATTTAAACGATAAAGTAACACTGTTTGTTTTGGGGAAAATCATATTACGGTGAGGCAAAGTGTTATATGATTTACTTTATGTAATCTTAATGTATCAGCCTGGTTGAACGCTCAGTCTGATCAGTCTTTGCAGTCTGCTTGAAGAAAGCTGAGGTCCTTTGCTATCCATTGAGCACACAGGGAAGACATTGACCAGGCATCACTGTGTTCACTTGGCACTTGACAATTTCTTGGCATGAGACTATGCTTGTACCAATATTGTTTAATCAGAAAAAATGTTTTATGTTACATACATTAAACATTTAACAGAAAGACTTTGTGGGCAACTGCATAATGCGCAATGTTTTAATATATAGATTTGAAGGTCATAAACAAAAATCATAAACAAAAACATAGCAGCAAGATATAATAGTAATATTCTTAATATACCAATAAAAATCTTGATTTGCATAGGTTAGTTAGATTGCAGATAAATGAATTACCTACGTAAACACTTGATAATGTAACAGAATATATAAGGCAAAAGAGTCATTTTTATCCTCTTATTCTGAAAATATGAAGTTACAGAACTTTATCATTCTAAAACTGAGTATTAATTCAAGTGATAAAGGTATAGGTTAAGACCTTAACAGAGACAAAAATCCCTTAAAATTAAGACATTAAGGTGTTACATATGTTACCATTGATAAATTATTAAGCAAAGTCATGTGAGGGTCTGACATATAAGTCATCTGTAGATATTTTGTTTAGACATAAAGAAATTATAAGCATTTGCCATACATTAAAAACTTCAGGACAGTATTCAGCATTTTATACAAAATGTGGCCACAATGCTGATTTACTGTTAACAGTATTGACTGTATATAACTGACAAATGTATATAACTGACAAAGACTTGCTGCATTAAATTTGCAATTTTGGAAATGCTTACCAAAACTTCAAAAATCCGGATACAAAACAGAGGCATTAAAAATGTATGCAGAATACCATACAGAAAACCACCAAAGCCCACAATATGTAGATATTTTAGATGTTACCTACGTTACTATGGGCAGAATAATATGGCAGAGACAGGTTTTAATGCGCCTTTGTGTCTCATATTACTAAAATATAATGCTAAAAATAAGAATTCACTTTATTTGTACAACTTCTAGGCTGCATTTGGTGTGATAATATGTGAAAATGTTTTTTTTAATGTTACACTTCACGGTGGGGTGACTTTGCTTAACGCCCAATAACTGACAAAGTATAAAAGCTAGAGAGATAATGTTTGCAGCTTTGGAAAGGAAATTTACACACCTTATTACAAATTACAAAGTTAAGGTCAAAGGGGCAATGTACAATCTATGAAAGTGAAATATATGGGTTAAAATACTCAGTTTTAAAGGGTACCGTAGAAAATGTAACATGTGTCACGCCATGTAAGTCCAAAATGAATTTTCAAACATCACATTTTGTAGCTAGTGGACAGTTCTGTAACTTTATAAATTTAGTTGGATCATATAATTACTTTTGCTCCAATTCTCATAGGTTTAATAGTTTCCTATTGTATTATACTTTTTGTAGGGATAACGAATGTAACAGGCTGTTACTGGGTAACACCCCCATCGCCAGATGGCTAACATGCTGCAAAATACTTGCAAGATAATAGGTTTTAAGAAAAACATGGTCTACGAAATCTCCCCTCGTGGGGAGGAAAACTATAGCTGGCCAGCGGCCTAATATTTCAAACATTGCATTGTCATGTTAAACACGTCGTTCCCTCAGGACAAAGGCTCTTAGTAATGTTTTCCTGTCTTGAGGAGCCCATCGGAGCAGGGATTAGTAATAGAAACAATTTGTTGTTTTGTGACCCACATATCTAATTCAACGCCCTGTAAATACATTTTGTTTTACTAGACTGGTCGATCATTTTGTACGAGATCACACTCAAGAAACCTACAAGTCACATGCAACATTTCTTCGCACGTTGTAATGTTAGATTGTGATATCTTTGTGCTGTAGCGATATGGTTTTACATATAATCTTAGCATCAACATAGATGGATAGTATAAGCAAAAATGAATGTCACCTTAACAGGCTTCAAGTCTGTAAGGAATAGTTCGTTACATGTATGTTTGCTAACCATTGTATAACAAACACATTTAAATATTTACATGCCGGCCTCGGTGACTCAGTTGGATGCGCCGTCCGACTGGAGACCAGGAGGTCGCGGGATCAACCCCCACCGAGGTCGGCAACATTCTTTCGTGGAGATTGATCATGAAATATTTTCTACGGTCATTCTCTCCCTTCCGCTGATTCAAGAAGGGCAGTTGTCAGTTTCTGGCGAAAGAATGTGCACAGTACTGGTTAACCGCTTAGAGGACTAAGCCTGCCCAGTAAATGTGTGGTTAGGTAAACTGACCGCGCTCGACATGACCCCATTGGGTTGACTAGGCCGTAAAACCTCAACACAAACAAACAATAAATATTTACATATCCAGCAAGGAAACATCTAGTTTCTTAATGTGTTTCATTACCCCAGTCCTGCCTTCTCCAACACAGAAATGCTGACATACATTTAAAATTATAGTTCTGCAATACAGAATTTTAAATTGTGGAACGTCTGAGAGCTCAGTACACAATACTAGAATAAGCTTTCATATGCATTACAGACGATATAATCTTCTCAACTCAAATCATTCCTATTGAATTTCAGTATGGTCACCAGCCGTCACTCATATTTAATAAATATGCTATTTGTTTCTGAACATATTTTATATGACACGCAAGCTGTACGTTTCATTGCAAAGGAACATAATATGACATTGAAACATTTGGCCCAAAGGTGCATATGACCCCAACACATGAGCATTATGCACGTAAAAATATAAATAAAAATAAAAATAATGAAAACAAATAATATAAAAAAAAATAGAGACTTTTGTTTGAAATTTTGTATGAATCCACAGAAAGGCTTTTTCTCACAGTTTTCCATATAGATGCACAAATATTCCTGCTATCAGACTACATACATGTCAAATAATTATATAAAATCAGGATTTCAAGTAGTTCTGTCGAAATTTTGCATTAATATAGAGGGGGATAAAGGCATCTTTTGAAAATCAGAAAAAGTCGCCATGGGATCAAATAATAATAATAATAAGTAGACATAACTGACAATATGTTAATATTATGTACACAGCAGACGTAGTTATTAGGACACAAAAATAAATTAGCCTAACGAAAAATAGTATGGTACCGAAGCTTTAAACAAAGGGTCAAATGGGTCAGCTTCACTGAGCAATGAATACTTTAAACCCAGAATATATGGCATTAAACTTTTAGCTCCAGGATGGAAATGATCCCGCCACACATGCTATATGCATGTAAACATAAATAAAAAATAACATAAAATAACATAATAAAAATGTAGCCTAGTATTCAACGCGGTAACACAGGAATTTTTCGGATCCTGAGGATACTGAACTTTGGAAATATTTATGATTAAAGTTGTAAACTAATTTAAACAGAAAACAAATCAGTGGGAGGTTTTGAACCCATGTCGGCTGCATATGATCATTGCTACATTATATCTCTTCCGATACATACTTTTCTGAGGTACAGACATCAGAAATGAACCTGGTCTGGAGTTCTCTGTTGAAATTTGTTCAATTTCAAATCATAAATATTTTCCAAATTTTAGTATCCCCAGGATGAGCGCTTGTGTTACTAAAAAAGACCCTATCCGACTTATCTAGTATAACTACTCCATGAAACTTGTTTATTTTGAGAACGTGATGGCTAAGAGGTTAAACTAGTTGTCTCTGAATGGCTATACGCATTGAGGCCGTAAACGGTATAGGTTTGAAACAACCTCGGTCTGATCAGTACGTTATTATAAATAGATTGGCTGATTTGTCGAGATAACGGTAAAGATTACCAGCAGGTTCCCAACATTGATTTCTCAGCTTATTACCCTTATTCATAATCCAGATTGGATGTTTGTGGATTTTTGTTTGCTTTTTCTGATTTTGATTTTCATTCAAAGACAATTTCTTTATTCAAATTCTCCAAAAGTAGCAAACACGCCCTGACAAGTCACATGGTATTGTTAATGACCGCGTTTGATTCAAACCACAACTGGGTTACGACAAGAAATGTAATTTAAGTGAGAAATGTAATAAAATGTTACATTTCTCACTTTTGTTACATTTCTTGTCGCAATGTCTGCGACGAGAAATGTAATAAAATAAGGTGAGAAATGTAATAACTTTTTTATATTTGTGTACATCGCATTGGGTTAGTATTTGTGACTATTTTGATGAATACATAACACAGGAAAAACACTGATTTTCTGAAATTGGGTTGTTAGTACGGTCCTTTACATATAATTTCATGTATATAAGAAGCTAGTTAAAAGTATTACATTTCTCACTTTTGTTTCGACTTTCTCCACGATGTCTGCAAAAATGTGAGAAATGTAATAACTTTTTCAAATAGTTTTAAATCGCTTTTTGCAAGCGTTTGTCTACTTTAATGAACTAATAGCACAGATAAAGTTATTTTCTTGACTGGGGGTTTACCACCTTTCCACGGTTATCTCATGTGTACCGCAGTGATGGTTGAGCAGAAAATGGCGAATGAATTGCATTTCTCGGTTCGCGCCTGGCTCGGGTCACATGTGAGACGCCAAGTCCAGATGGATTTTCTCCGGGTACTCCGATTTTCGCCCACTTCTGATTTACGATCGGCTCGAAATAAGTGAAATAATCTTGAAAGGGCCGTAAAACCAAAGCCAAAGGAAAGAAACTGCATTTTTCACTTTTGTAACATTTCTCGCCGCAGTATCCGCAACAAGGTGTGTAATGTAACAACCCTTACAAATAGAGATAAATCGTTTTAATAAGGTTCGGGAGAAATAGCTATCCGTCCCTGCGTCCGTCTGTCCGTCCGTTGTAACGTCCGGACACGTACTAACGTCCGGACATTTAGGTGGCAAAAGTGTGGACAGTTTTCCACCTTACTAGTGATTTCTGAGTACAAATGTGATTTATTTCGTAAAATTGACATTTAAGTGGCAAACATTTGCTCTATTTTGCCACTTATGTAGTTGTTATGCTGATGACTAGCCACATAAATGTCCGTTCGTAAGAACCGTCCGTCCGCCCGTCCGTATGTCCATCTATCCATAAAAAAGCTAGTGATGGCCATGACTCCAATACCATTTATAAGAAAATACTACATTTCTCACTTTGTTACTTTTCTCGTCGCAAATGCCTGCAACCAGAAATGTTATGAAATAAGGTGAGAAATGTAAGAACTTTTTTTTATTTGTTTACATCGCATTGGCTTAGTATTTGGATAGTTTGATGAATTCATAACACACAAAAAGACACGTATGCTATTCGATTTGGTTGTTAGTACGGTCGTGTACATCTTATTTCACGTATATCATAAGCTAGTGAAAATTATTACATTTCTCACTTTTGTTTCGATTTTCCCCACGATGTCTGCAAAAATGTGGGAAATTTAATAACTTTTTCAAATAGTTTTAAATCGCTTTTGGCAAGCGTTTGGCCATTTTAATGAACTAATAGCACAGGTAAAGTTATTTTCTTGATTGGGGGTTTACCGACTTTCCACGGTTGTCTCATATATACCGCAGTGATGGTTGATCAGAAAATGGCGAATGAATTTCATTTCTCGGTTCGCGCCTGGTTCGGGTCACATGTGAGACGCCAAGTTCTGCAACAGAAGGTCAGGTGGATTTTCTCCGGTAACTCCGGTTTTCGACGACCTCTGATTTACGATCGGCTCGAAATAAGTGAAATAATCTTGAAAGGGACATAAAACCAAAGCCAAAGGAAAGAAACTGCATTTCTCACTTTTGTAACATTTCTTGCCACAGTATCGCAACAGGATGTGTAATGTAACAACCCTTTCGTATTCAAATAGAGATTAATCGTTTTAATACCCCGACTGAACAGGTTCGGGAGAAATAGCTATCAGTCTGGTGTCCGTCCCTCCGTCCGTCTGCCCGTCCGTACTAACGTCCGGACACGCTTAGGATTTTACGCCTTTCCGAGATTATCTCACATCCATATACCCTAATGATGGTTGATCAGAAAATAGTGAAATTATTACATTTCTCACTTTTGTTACATTTCTCGCCCCAACGTCTGCAACAAAGTGAGAAATGTAATAAATGGACTTAATCATTTTGGCAAGCATTTGGCTACTCTAATAAAGAAATAACAAAGGTAAAGACATTTTGTTTAAAAATGATGACTATTTCAGGATTATCTCACACACTTCACAATTACTGGGCTAGTGTTTGGCTACTTTCATGAATACATAACAAAGGTAAAGACATGTTTTCCTGCTTAGTATTTTATGTACGGTCCTTTAAATATCATTTCATGTAAATCAGAAGCTAGTGAAAGTTATAACATTTCTTACTTTTGTAACATTTCTCGCCGGAACAGCTGCAACAAAGTGAAAAATGAATTACTCTTAAAATAGGTTTAAATCGATTTTGGCAAGCTTGAAAACACAACACAGGTAAAGACACTATTTTTTTTTGAGTGGGAATTTTCCGCCTTTTTAAGATTATCTCACATCGATATACCGTAGTGATGGTTGTTAAGAAAATGTTGAAATTATTACATTTCTCATTTTGTTTTATTTCTCGCCCAGACGTCTGCAAAAAAAAAAAAAAAAAAAAAAAAAAAAAAAAAAAAAGAAAAAAAAAGTAAGTCATTTTGGCAAGCACTTGGCTACTTTAATGAACAAAAATCACAGGTAAAGACATTTTTCCCGGTATTGACGACCATTTCAGGATTATCTCACACAAATCGCAATGGGCTAGTATTTGGCTAGTTGCATGACTACACACACCCTTTGCTAAAATTGTGGACATTGTCCCACCAGAGCTGAAAATAGCAAAATCATTAAACAACGTTTCCTAGGCCAATGTCTAAATTTCAAAAATAATTTCACAGAAATGTTCTTCTAATGCTGCTAAAAGGGTTCCACTCCAATGAGAAAGATAGCCTCCAAAGCTGAGACTAGAAAAAATCTTTGGTCCATATCTCCATAAACTACTGACTCCTCCACGTGTACTTCCAAAAGCTATGAAACGTCTTGGACTCAGGTGAGCGATCCAGGGCCACCATGACCCTCTTATTTGATGAACACATAAGACATGTAAAGATACATATTTTGGGGGTGATTTTATCACAATCTACACAATGTTAATAATATAGACTGAATTGCGGCCTAATGCAGATGGCCTAATCACAGCCAAGAGACATCCGTGAGAAAATACACTTCCATATTCGAAAAGGCCACTGAAATAAAATCCTATTACTTGTACGTTCTGCTCCTAATAATATTTTTATTTTGAATAGAGGTTTGACGTCCCCGTCAACATTACCCGACATTTAGACGGAATGACATCTCAAGCTCTACCGCCAAAACAAACCAATAGGGTTTATATTCAGGGACGGACTGACTAGCTCCACTTTGCCTGTGCAGGCCGGTCATCTGCGGTCGGTTTCAGCTCCGCGTGGAAGCATCATGCAGCCCATCTATTTCTGCAAGCCCCGATGGGCGGGGGTCAAATGATTAACATATAACCCAAATACGATTCCACATGCAGAACAGAGCGAACATGAGTATCTAGAAAAGAGTAAAGACATTGCCTTAACGATAGACCTTTAAGCAGCAAGAAAGTGTGGTTTCCTTCGACATAAGCACAAAGAAACGACTTAGTCTCAGTACATATTGATCGTTTTGGGTTTAACGACACGTCAACCCTTGTGGGTCATTTTGTGTCGTCTCCCAGAGAAAGGGAGAAAAGAGATAAAAGAGGAGATGGATGTGAGGGACAGAGGAGAAAGAGGAAAATGAATGGAAGTGTAGAAACAGAAGAAATAACAACATTCCCCTTCTACCCTTACCTGCTGCAAGGACAGCAGGCCTTGTCCAACTGTAAGCCAATATCAGATGGATGCCCCAGTGACGCAAGATACACGTCAGTACAGAAACGAATAGTATCGACATGGTGTAGCTCAATAAACAAAAGTTGTTAAACACATATGTGGATGTTTTTAAGAGCCACGCTCGTGAGCTGCATTACGCGTGTTAGCATTTAGATGATAAGGTAAGTGATGCGTGTCCTTGTAATCATCTTTTCTCTCTGTATAAATTGTTTCAGCAATTGTTCTCCTGAAAAAGTATTGTTTAGTAAACTGAACGGCTATAAAAGACCTAGATGGGGTTGATTCGGTCGAAAAGCTCCAAACAAAAACATTCATTGCACGCACTCTTTCGAGTCTCTTTTTAAATAATGTATATTGTTTTAACACATGTTTTTCTCTGCAAGATATTGTTAAACCGACAGGGGATAGATTTGGAAAAAAAAAATGTTCAGGTAACGTCACTGTTATTGGGATTGATTAAAACGAACATTTAAGGGGAATGGTCACATGTAATGGAGGCAACTCTTTCTAAAATATATTTTCTCCTATGTCAATTGGATCTACTCTTAAAGGGAAGTCTTTGTTTCTGCTGAGAATTCTTACCTTAAAGAGTAGATTCCACTTTCTGATCGGCTCAGTTGATAGTAAAGTGAACAAGAAGTCCCAAAAGTCCCCCGTGAAAAAGGATAAAATCTTGCCAGGTGCAGCCATTACCATTAATAAAGAAGAAAAAGAGACACTTTGCTTGAGTTTTTATGCCCCCAACTTCGAAGAAGTTGGTGGGGCATATTGCCTTTGCTTTGTTCGTCCTTCCATCCTCCCGTACTTCACGCTTTTTATTGCATAGCATAACTTTTAAACTGTGCATGCTACGTTTTTGAAATTTCATATATGGATTCCTTATGAAAAAAAATAGTTGACCCATATTCTTTTCTTATCAGGGTTATGCCCCTTTCTTGAGTTATGCCCCTAGCAAATAATTGCAATGAAATATTGTTAGCAAGATATTTCAAAAAGTATTTGAGCTATTATATTGAAACTTAATCTGCTGATAGAGGATGATGAGTAGATGAACGAGTAACTTTTGAAAAATATCTGAAATTGTTTTCGTGAGTTATGGCCCTTTGAAAATTTGGGCATTTTAAGTTTGTATGCAAGGTATCTCAAAAACCGTTTGCGCTTTCACCTTGAAACTTTATAGATTGATAGAGAATGATAAGTAAATGAACTGATTAACTTTTGAAAAAAATCTGATTTTTATGTGAGTTATGTCCCTTTGAAAATTTGGGCATTTTAAGCGTGTAAGCAAGGTACCTTAAAAACGGTTCGGACTATCGCCTTGAAACATTACAGATCGATAAGAGGATGATGAATAGATGAATTGATTAACTTTTGAAAAACATCTGAAAAATTTTCATGAGTTATGGCCCTTTGAAAATTTGGCTTTTTAACATTGTAAGCAACATATCCCTAAATCTGTGCAAGGTATTGTCTTGAAACGTAAAAGGCTGATAAGGGATGCTGAGTATATGACCTGATTAACTTCTGAAAAAAAAAAAAAAAAAAAAAAAAAAAAAAAAAAAAAAAATCAAAATTTACTTCTTGAGTCATGGCCCTTTGTACAATTTATCTTTTTAACTTTGTAAGCAAGATATCTCGAAAACTGTTTGAGATGTTGCCTCAAAACTTGACAAACTGATAGGGAATGATGAGTAGATGACCTGATTAACTTTTGAAAAAAAAATCTGAAAATATTTTCTAGAGTTATTGCCCTTTGAAAATTTCGGCATTTTAACCTTGCAAGCAAGATATCTAAAAACCTGTTCCTGTAATTGCTTTAAAACTTTACAGACTGATAGAGAATGATTAGTAGATGACCTGATCAACCTTTGAAAAAAAAAATCTGATTTTTAAAAAGTCAAATTTTTTTCTTGAGTTATGGCCTTTTGAAAATTTGGACATTTTAACTTTGTAAGCAAACTATCTCTAATTTATTTGTGCTATTGTCTTGAAACTTGGAAGGCTGATAGGGGATGATGAGTAGAAGAGCTGATTAACTTTTGAAAAAAAAAAACATCCAAAATTTTCTTCTTGAGTTATGGCCCTTTGAACTATTGATTATTTTAACCTTGTAAGCAAGATATCTTGAAAACTGTTTGAAGACATAAAAATCTGATGAGCTGGGTCATTAGTCTTATCTCTGGGTACAAATAAAACCTAGCATTCTGTCAATGAAAGATAAACAGGTAGAGGCTCCAAGGGGGTTTGGGGTGTTGTGGGGGGGGGGGGGGTGGGGGGGGGGTGGGGGCGGTTATAATATTGGGGAATGTAGTATTGACTTATTTATCTGTTCCATATGTAATATCATATGAGCCGGGGCACAGAAATTATCCTTCAAAGTGTCCTGTTGGCTGAGCGGAGAGTCACACCAGTCTGCACATCTGATCAGAAGACTAAGTAGACTATGGATGTGCAGGCTGGTCGAATCTTCACTAGGCACAAAATATTTGGTATCCTTAAAAATATTTATAACCCTTTGGAAGGCCACTAAAGACATAAATAAAAAATATAAAAATAAATAAATACTCCAACATTGAAAGAAAAAAATGAAAATAAAATAAAAAACAAAATCATTTTTTTTTTTTTTCGTTTTTTTTTTTTTTTTTTTTTGTTTGTTCAAAAACAGTTGTTATCCCCAAAAATATTTATAAACCTTCAGGACGCAACTCAAATACCTGAAATAAAAAAATAATAATAATAAATATTTTAACAATGAAATAAATGAATTTATAAATAAAAACACTTTCGTGTCTCCCCTCCAATTATCCAAACTGAGCTTTATTCCTTCAAAATAATTATTTCCCTTCAGAAGCCTCTTAGGTAAACAACAAAAAAAAAAAAAAAAAAAAAAAAAAAAAAAGAAATAAATAAAATTAAATAGATATTATAAGTTTGAAAGAAACAAATTAATAAATAAACCATTCAACTCTGTTCTCCAAATAAGTCAATTTTCCAAACTATCTGTTATCCCTTCAAAATAATTGATTACCCTTCAGGAGGCCTCTTTACTACCCCCTGCTAATAATTCATAATCATCTCTTTAGGACATGTCTTTGATCTACCTTGCATAGCACCTAAGTAATAAAATTATTAGTGAGTGGTACCCCTTTTGGCCTCATTTTGCCTATGTCTTTAAGATATTGCCTTGAAACTCGACAGGCTGATAGAGAATGATGAGTAGATGACTTGGTCAACTTTTGAAAATTTTTATCTTCAGTTATGGCCGTTTGAAAATTTTGGCATTTAGGGGCAAGCATATGGTTGGGGGCATAGTGTTTTACAAACACCATTTCTAGTTACTTTATTTTCCGGGACTTTGCATGCGCGAAGTGAAAGTTCTTTTTGCCAACTATGAGCTAAAGTGTCTATAACCGAGGATAGTTATAATAACAATGATACTGGTACTAATGGTATTGTAATTATAGCATATTATGAGAAAAGTGTATGTTTTTTAGTTTTACGTCCCATCAACAACTAAGGTCATATGGAGCCAGACCTCGGTTTAAAGACTCGTCCGACAGTCTGGAGAAGCCCTTATAAGAAAAGTATGATAGATTCCAGAATAATTATGTCGTCTTTCCTGAATTATGATTTATAAACTATGGATGAAAACGTGTCAGCAAAATATCTAAAAAAAGTTGGAGCTAGAGACTTGAAACTTGATAAATAGGTTGATAATGATGAGTAGATGATTTAAAAAAAAAAAAAAAAAAAAAAAAAAAAAAAATGGTCCTGAGTGTTATACGAGCGAAAAGTTAGCATCTGGTTCACGGTTCATTATTCACGGTTCAGGATTCAGCGTATGGTTCAGTATTCACGATATTATTCAAAATACGACCTGCAGCGTCTGGTTCATTATTCAGGGTATTATTCAAAATACGACCTGCAGCGTCTGGTTCAGGATTCAGGGTATTATTAAAAAATGGCCAGGGTGTTATTCAGCGTATGGTTCAGTATTCAGGGTATTATTCAAAATACGACCTGCAGCGTCTGGTTCAGGATTCAGCGTATTATTAAAAAATATCCAGGGTATTATTCAGCGTCTGGTTCATTATTCAAGGTATTATTCAAAATACGACCTGCAGCGTCTGATTCAGGATTCAGGGTATTATTCAAAAATGACCAGGGTATTATTCAGCATATGATTCAGTTCTCAGGGTATTTTTCAAAATACGACCTGCAGCGTCTGGTTCAGGATTCAGCGTATTATTCAAAATAAGACCTGTAGCATCTGGTTCATTATTCAGGGTATTATACAAAATACGACATGCAGCGTCTGGTTCAGCATTCAGGGTATTATTCAAAATATGACCTGCAGCGTCTAGTTCATTATTCAGGGTATTATTCAAAAATGGCCAGGGTATTATTCACCATATGGTTCAGTATTCAGGGTATTATTCAAAATACGACCTGCAGCGTCTGGTTCAGGATTCAGCGTATTATTAAAAAACATCCAGGGTATTATTCAGCGTCTGGTTCATTAATCAGGGTATTATTCAAAATACGACCTGCAGCGTCTGGTTCAGGATTCAGCGTATTATTCAAAATACGACCTGCAGCGTCTGGTTCATTATTCAGGGTATTATTCAAAAATGGCCAAGTTTATTCAGAGTATGGTTCAGTATTCAGGGTATTATTCTAAATACGACCTGCAGCGTCTGGATCAGGATTCAGCGTATTATTGAAAAATATCAAGGGTATTATTCAGCGTCTGGTTCATTATTCAGGGCATTATTCAAAATACGACCGACCTGCAGCGTCTGGTTCAGGATTCAGCGTATTATTCAAAATACGACTTGCAGCGTATAGTTCATTATTCAGGGTATTTTTCAAAATACGACCTGTAGCGTCTGGTTCAGGATTCAGAGTATTATTCAAAAATGGCCAGGGTATTATTCAGCGTATGATTCAGTTCTCAGGGTATTATTCAAAATACGACCTGCAGCGTATGGTTCAGGATTCAGCGTATTATTTAATATACGACCTGCAGCGTCTGGTTCATTATTCAGGGTATTATTCAAAATACGACCTGCAGCGTCTGGTTCAGCATTCAGGGTATTATTCAAAATACGACCTGCAGCGTCTGGTTCAGCATTCAGGGTATTATTCAAAATACGACCTGCAGCGCCTGGTTCCGGATTCAGGGTATTATTCAAAAATGGCCAGGGTATTATTCAGCGTCTGGTTCAGTATTCAGGGTATTATTCAAAATACGACCTGCAGCGTCTGGTTCATTTTTCAGGGTATTATTCAAAATACGACCTGCAGTGTCTGGTTCAGGATTCAGGGTATTAATAAAAAATGGCCAGGGTATTATTCAGCGTATGGTTCAGTATTCAGGGTATTATTCAAAATACGACCTGCAGCATCTGGTTCAGGATTCAGCGTATTATTAAAAAATATCCAGGGTATTATTCAGCGTCTGGTTCATTATTCAGGGTATTATTCAAAATACGACCTGCAGCGTCTGGTTCAGGATTCAGGGTATTATTCTAAAAATGACCAGGGTATTATTCAGCATATGATTCAGTTCTCAGGGTATTTTTCAAAATAGGACCCGCAGCGTCTGGTTCAGGATTCACCGTATTATTCAAAATGAGACCTGCAGCATCTGGTTCATTATTCAGGGTATTATTCAAAATACGTCCTGCAGCGTCTGGTTCAGCATTCAGGGTATTATTCAAAATACGACATGCAGCGTCTGGTTCATTATTCAGGGTATTATTCAAAAATGGCCAAGGTATTATTCAGCGTATGTTTCAGTATTCAGGGTATTATTCAAAATACGACCGGCAGCTTCTGGTTCAGGATTCAGCGTATTATTAAAAAATATCCAGGGTTTTATTCATCGTCTGGTTCAATATTCATGGTATTATTCAAAATACGACCTGCAGCGTGTGGTTCAGGATTCAGGGTATTATTCCAAATACGACTATTCAGCGTCTAGTTTTTTTTAGGGTATTATTCAAAAATAGCCAGGGTATTATTCAGAGTATGGTTCAGTATTCAGGGTATTATTCAAAACACGACCTGCAGCGTCTGGTTCAGGTTTCAGCGTATTGATCAAAATACGACCTGCAGCGTCTGGTTCATTATTCAGGGTATTATTGAAAATACGACTTGCAGCGTCTGGTTCAGGATTCAGGATATTATTCAAAAATGGCCAGGGTATTATTCAGCGTAGGATTCAGTTCTCAGGGTATTATTCAAAATACAACCCGCAGCGTCTGATTCAGGATTCAGCGTTTTATTCAAAATACGACCTGCAGTGTCTGGTTCATTATTCAGGGTATTATTCAAAATACGACCTGGAGCGTCTGGTCCAGGATTGAGGATATTATTCAAAATACGACCTGCAGCGTCTGGTTCATTATTCAGGGTATTATTCAAAAATGGCAAGGGTATTATTCAGAGTATAGTTCAGTATTCAGGGTATTATTCAAAATACGACCTGCAGCGTCTGGTTCAGGATGCACCGTATTATTGAAAAATATCCAGGGTATTATTGCAGCGTATTAGTGAAAAATATCCAGGGTATTATTCAGCGTCTGAAAAATACCCTGGATATTTTTCAATAATACGCTGAATCCTGAACCAGACGCTGCAGTTCGTATTTTGAATAATACCCTGAATACTGAACCCTACTCCAAATAATACCCTTCCCATTTTTGAATAATACCCTTAAGAATGAATTTTGAATAATACGCTGAATCCTGAACCAGACGCTGCGGGTCGTATTTTGAATAATACCCTGAATAATGAACCAGACGCTGAATAATACCCTGGATATTTTTCAATAATACGCTGAATCCTGAACCAGACGCTGGAGGTCGTATTTTGAATAATACCCTGAATACTGAACCATACTCTGATTAATACCCTGGCTATTTTTGAATTTTACCCTGAATAATGAACCGGACGCTGCAGGTCGTATTTTGAATAATACGCTGAATAATGAATCAGACGCTGAATAATACACTGGATATTTTTTAATAATACGCTGAATCCTGAACCAGAATCTGCAGGTCGTATTTTGAATAATACCCTGACTACTGAACCATATTCTGAATAATACCCTGGCCCCTTTCGAATAATACCCTGAATAATGAACAAGACGCTGCAGGTCGTATTTTGAATAATACCCTGAATGCTGAACCAGACGCTGCAGGTCGTATTTTGAATAATACCCTGAATAATGTATCAGACGCTGATTAATACCCTGGATATTTTTTAATAATACGCTGAATCCTGAACAAGACGCTGCTGGTCGTATTTTGAATAATACCCTGAATACTGAACCATACTCTGAATAATACCCTGGCCATTTTTGAATAATACCCTGAATAATGAACCAGACGCTGCAGGTCGTATTTTGAATAATACCCTGAATAAATAACCAGATGCTACAGGTCTTATTCTGAATAATACGCTGAATCCTGAACCAGACGCTGCGGGTCGTATTTTGAAAAATACCCTGAGAACTGCATCACATGCTGAGTAATACCCTGGCCATTTTTTAATAATACCCTGAATCCTAAACCAGACGCTGGAGGTTTTATTTTGAATAATACCCTGAATAATAAACCAGACGCTGAATAATACCCTGGATATTTTTTAATAATACGCTGAATCCTGAACCAGACGCTGCAGGTCGTATTTTGAATAATACCTTGAATACTGAACCATACGCTGAATAATACCCTGGCCATTTTTTAATAATACCCTGAATCCTGAACCAGACGCTGCAGGTCGTATTTTGAATAATACCCTGAATAATGAAGCAGACGCTGCAGGTTGTACTTTGAATAATACCCTGACTACTGAACCATTATTCTGAATAATACCCTGGCCACTTTTGAATAATACCCTGAATAATGAACCAGACGCTGCAGGTCGTATTTTGAATAATACCCGGACTACTGACCCATATTCTGAATAATACCTGGCCACTTTTGAATAATACCCTGAATAATGAACAAGACGCTGCAGGTCGTATTTTGAATAATACCCTGAATACTGAACCATACTCTGAATAATACCCTGGCCATTTTTGAATAATACCCTGAATAATGAACCAGACGCTGCAGGTCGTATTTTCAATAATACCCTGAATAATGAACCAGATGCTACAGGTCTTATTTTGAATAATACGCTGAATCCTGAACCAGACGCTGCGGGTCGTATTTTGAAAAATACCCTGAGAACTGCATCATATGCTGAATAATACCCTGGCCATTTTTGAATAATACCCTGAATCCTGAAGCAGACGCTGCAGGTCGTGTTTTGAATAATACCCTGAATAATGAACCAGACGCTGAATAATACCGTGGATATTTTTGAATAATATGCTGAATCCTGAACCAGACGCTGCAGGTCGTATTTTGAATAATACCCTGAATACTGAAACATACGCTGAATAATACCCTGGCCATTTTCAAATAATACCCTGAATCCTGAACCAGACGCTGCAGGTCGTATTTAGAATAATATCCTGAATAATGAACCAGACGCTGCAGGTCGTATTGTGAATAATACCCTGAATACTGAACCATACGCTGAATAATACCCTGGCAATTTTGGAATAATACCCTGAATAATGAACCAGACGTTGCAGGTCGTATTTTGAATAATACCCTGAATGCTAAACCAGACGCTGCAGGTCGTATTTTGAATAATACCCTGAATAATGAACCAGATGCTACAGGTCTTATTTTGAATAATACGCTGAATCCTGAACCAGACGCTGCGGGTCGTATTTTGAAAAATACCCTGAGAACTGCATCATATGCTGAATAATACCCTGGCCATTTTTGAATAATACCCTGAATCCTGAAGCAGACGCTGCAGGTCGTGTTTTGAATAATACCCTGAATAATGAACCAGACGCTGAATAATACCGTGGATATTTTTGAATAATATGCTGAATCCTGAACCAGACGCTGCAGGTCGTATTTTGAATAATACCCTGAATACTGAAACATACGCTGAATAATACCCTGGCCATTTTCAAATAATACCCTGAATCCTGAACCAGACGCTGCAGGTCGTATTTAGAATAATATCCTGAATAATGAACCAGACGCTGCAGGTTGTATTGTGAATAATACCCTGAATACTGAACCATACGCTGAATAATACCCTGGCAATTTTGGAATAATACCCTGAATAATGAACCAGACGTTGCAGGTCGTATTTTGAATAATACCCTGAATGCTAAACCAGACGCTGCAGGTCGTATTTTGAATAATACCCTGAATAATGAACCAGATGCTACAGGTCTTATTTTGAATAATACACTGAATCCTGAACCAGATGCTGCGGGTCGTATTTTGAAAAAACCCTGAGAACTGAATCATATGCTGAATAATACTCTGGCCATTTTTGAATAATACCCTGAATCCTGAAGCAGACGCTGCAGGTCTTTTTTTGAATAATACCCTGAATAATGAACCAGACGCTGAATAATGCCCTGGATATTTTTTAATAATACGCTGAATCCTGAACCAGACCCTGCAGGTCGTATTTTAAATAATACCCTAAATACTGAACCATACGCTGAATAATACCCTGACCATTTTTTAATTATACCCTCAATAATGAACCAGACGCTGCAGGTCGTATTTTGAATGATACCCTGAACGCTGAACCAGACGCTGCAGGTCGTATTTTGAATAATACCCTGAATAATGAACCAGATGCTACAGGTCTTATTTTGAATAATACGCTGAATCCTGATCCAGACGCTGCGGGTCGTATTTTGAAAAATACCCTGAGAACTGAATCATACGCTGAATAATACCCTGGCCATATTTGAATAATACCCTGAATCCAGAACCAGACGGTGCGGGTCGTATTTTGAATAATACCCTGAATAATGAACCAGACGCTTAAGAATACCCTGGATATTTTTTAATAATACGCTGAATCCTGAACCAGACGCTGCAGGTCGTATTTTGAATAATACCCTGAATAATGAAGCAGACGCTGCAGGTCGTATTTTGAATAATACCCTGAATACTGAACCATACGCTGAATAATACCCTGGCCATTTTTGAATAATACCCTCAATAATGAACCAGACGCTGCAGGTCGTATTTTGAATAATACCCTGAATAATGAACCAGATGCTACAGGTCTTATTTTGAATAATACGCTGAATCCTGAACCAGACGCTGCGGGTCGTATTTTGAAAAATACCCTGAGAACTGAATCATATGCTGAATAATACCCTGGCCATATTTGAATAATACCCTGAATCCTGAACCAGACGGTGCGGGTCGTATTTTAAATAATACCCTGAATAATGAACCAGACGCTTAAGAATACCCTGGATATTTTTTAATAATACGCTGAATCCTGAACCAGACGCTGCAGGTCGTATTTTGAATAATACACTGAATACTGAACCAGACGCTGAATAATGCCCTGGATATTTTTTAATAATACGCTGAATCCTGAACCAGACGCTGCAGGTCGTATTTTGAATAATACCCTAAATACTGAACCATACGCTGAATAATATCTTGGCCATTTTTTAATTATACCCTGAATAATGATCCAGACGCTGCAGGTCGTATTTTGAATAATACCCTGAATGCTGAACCAGGCGCTGTAGGTCGTATTTTGAATAATACCCTGAATAATGAACCAGATGCTACAGGTCTTATTTTGAATAATACGCTGTTCTGAACCAGACGCTGTGGGTCGTATTTTGAAAAATACCCTGAGAACTGCATCATATGCTGAATAATACCCTGGCCATTTTTGAATAATACCCTGAATCCGGAAGCAGACGCTGCAGGTCGTATTTTGAATAATACCCTGAATAATTAACCAGACACTGAATAACACCCTGGATATTTTTTTTAATAATACGCTGAATCCTAAACCAGAGGCTGCTGGTCGTATTTTGAATACCCTGAATACTGAATCATACGCTGAATACTACCCTGGACATTTTTTAATTATACCCTGAATAATGAGCCAGACGCTGCAGGTCGTATTTTGAATAATTCCCTGAATGCTGAACCAGACGCTGCAGGTCGTATTTTGAATAATACCCTGAATAATGAACCAGATGCTACAGGTCTTATTTTGAATAATACGCTGAACCCTGAACCAGACGCTGCGGGTTATTTTGAAAAATACCCTGAGAACTGAATCATATGCTGAATAATACCCTGGACATATTTGAATAATACCCTGAATCCTGAACCAGACGCTGCGAGTCGTATTTTGAATAATACCCTGAATAATGAACCAGACGCTTAAGAATACCCTGGATATTTTTAATAATACGCTGAATCCTGAACCAGACGCTGCAGGTCGTATTTAGAATAATTCCCTGAATACTGAACCATACGCTGAATAATACCCTTGCCATTTTTTAATTATACCCTGACTAATGAACCAGACGCTGCAGTTCGTATTTTGAATAATACCCTGCATGCTGAACCAGACGCTGCAGGTCGTATTTTGAATAATACCCTGAATAATGAACCAGATGCTACAGGTCTTATTTTGAATAATACGCTGAATCCTGAACCAGACACTGCGGGTCGTATTATGAAAAATACCCTGAGAACTGAATCATATGCTGAATAATAGCCTGGCCATTTTTGAATAATACCCTGAATCCTGAACTAGACGCTGCAGGTCGTGTTTTGAATAATACCCTGAATCCTGAACCATACGCTGAAGAATACCCTGGACTCTTTTGAGGAATACTCTGAATGATGAACCAGACGCTGCATTTCGTATTGTGAATAATACCCTGAATCCTGAACCAGACGCTGAATAATACCCTGGATATTTTTTAATAATACGCTGAATCCTGAACCAGACGCTGCAGGTCGTATTTTGAATAATTACCTGAATACTGAACCATACGCTGAATAATACCCGGGCCAATTTTTAATTATACCCTGAATAATGAACCAGATGCTGCGGATCGTATTTTGAAAAATACCCTGAGAACTGAATCATATGCTGAATAATACCCTGGCCATATTTGAATAATACCCTGAATCCTGAACCAGACGGTGCGGGTCGTATTTTGAATAATACCCTGAATAATGAACCAGACGCTTAAGAATACCCTGGATATTTTTTAATAATACGCTGAATCCTGACCCAGACGGTGCAGGTCGTATTTTGAATAATACACTGAATACTGAACCATACGCTGAATAATACCCTGGCCATTTTTTAATTATACCCTGAATAATGAACAAGACGCTGCAGGTCGTATTTTGAATAATACCCTGAATAATGAACTAGACGCTGAATAATACCCTGGATATTTTTTAATAATACGCTGAATCCTAAACCAGACGCTGCTGGTCGTATTTTGAATAATATCCTGAATACTGAACCATACGCTGAATAATACCCTGGCCATTTTTTAATTATACCCTGAATAATGAACCAGACGCTGCAGGTCGTATTTTGAATAATACCCTGAATGCTGAACCAGACGCTGCAGGACGTATTTTGAATAATACCCTGAATAATGAACCAGATGCTACAGGTCTTATTTTGAATAATACGCTGAATCCTGAACCAGACGCTGCGGGTCGTATTTTGAAAAATACCCTGAGAACTGAATCGTATGCTGAATAATACCCTGGACATATATGAATAATACCCTGAACCCTGAACCAGACGCTGCGGGTCGTATTTTGAATAATACCCTGAATAATGAACCAGACGCTTAAGAATACCCTGGATATTTTTTAATAATACGCTGAATCCTGAACCAGACGCTGCAGGTCGTATTTTGAATAATACCCTGAATATTGAACCATACGCTGAATAATACCCTGGCCATTTTTTAATTATACCCTGAATAATGAACCAGACGCTGCAGGTCGTATTTTGAATAATACCCTGAATGCTGAACCAGACGCTGCAGGTCGTATTTTGAATAATACCCTGAATAATGAACCAGATGCTACAGGTCTTATTTTGAATAATACGCTGAATCCTGAACCAGACGCTGCGGGTCGTATTTTGAAAAATACCATGAGAACTGCATCATATGCTGAATAATACCCTGGCCATTTTTGAATAATACCCTGAATCCTGAACTAGACGCTGCAGGTCGTGTTTTGAATAATACCCTGAATCCTGAACCATACGCTGAAGAATACCCTGGACTCTTTTGAATAATACTCTGAATGATGAACCAGACACTGCATTTCGTATTTTGAATAATACCCTGAATCCTGAACCAGACGCTGAATAATACCCTGGATATTTTTTAATAATACGCTGAATCCTGAAACAGACGCTGCAGGTCATATTTTGAATAATACCCTGAATGCTGAACCATACGCTGAATAATACTCTGGCCATTTTTTAATTATACCCTGAATAATGAACCAGACGCTGCGGGTCGTATTTTGAAAAATACCCTGAGAACTGAATCATATGCTGAATAATACCCTGGCCATATTTGAATAATACCCTGAATCCTGAACCAGACGGTGCGGGTCGTATTTTGAATAATACCCTGAATAATGAACCAGACGCTTAAGAATACCCTGGATATTATTTAATAATACGTTGAATCCTGAACCAGACGCTGCAGGTCGTATTTTGAATAATACACTGAATACTGAACCATACGCTGAATAATACCCTGGCCATTTTTAATTATACCCTGAATAATGATCCAGACGCTGCAGGTCGTATTTTGAATAATACCCTGAATGCTGAACCAGACGCTGCAGGTCGTATTTTGAATAATACCCTGAAAAATAAACCAGATGCTACAGGTCTTATTTTGAATAATACGCTGAATTCTGAACTAGACGCTGCGGGTCGTATTTTGAAAAATACCCTGAGAACTGCATCATATGCTGAATAATACCCTGGCCATTTTTGAATAATACCCTGAATCCTGAACCAGACGCTGCAAGTTTTATTTTGAATAATACCCTGAATAATGAACCAGACGCTGAATAATACCCTGGATATTTTTGATAATACGCTGAATCCTGAACCAGACGCAGCAGGTCGTATTTTGAATAATACCCTGAATACTGCACTATACGCCGAACAATACACTGGCCATTTTTGAATAATACTCTGAATCCTGAACCAGACGCTGCAGGTCGTATTTAGAATAATACCCTGAATAATGAAGCAGACCCTGCAGGTCGTATTTTGAAAAATACTCTGAATACTGAACCATACGCTGAATAATACCCTGGCCATTTTTGAATGATACCCTGAATCCTGAACCAGACGCTGCAGGTCGTATTTAGAATAATACCCTGAATAATGAACCAGACGATGCAGGTCGTATTGTGAATAATACCCTGAATACTGAACCATACGCTGAATAATACCCTGGCAATTTTTGAATAATACCCTGAATAATGAACCAGACGTTGCAGGTCGTATTTTGAATAATACCCTGAATGCTGAACCAGACGCTGCAGGTCGTATTTTGAATAATACCCTGAATAATGAACCAGATGCTACAGGTCTTATTTTGAATAATACGCTGAATCCTGAACCAGATGCTGCGGGTCGTATTTTGAAAAATACCCTGAGAACTGAATCATATGCTGAATAATACTCTGGCCATTTTTTAATAATACCCTGAATCCTGAAGCAGACGCTGCAGGTCGTATTTTGAATAATACCCTGAATAATGAACCAGACGCTGAATAATATTCTGGCTATTTTTGAATAATACCCTGATTAATAAACAAGACGCTGCAGCTCGTTTTTTGAATAATACCCTGAACACTGAATCATACGCAGAATAATAACCTGGCCATTTTTTAAATAATACCCTGAATCCTGAACCAGACGCTGCAGGCTGTATTTTGAATAATACCCTGAATAATGAACCAGACGCTGCATGTCGTATTTTGAATAATACGCTGAATCCTGAACCAGACGCTGAAGAATACCCTAGACTCTTTTGAATAATACTCTGAATGATGAACCAGACGCTGCATTTCGAATTTTGAATAATACCCTGAATCCTGAACCAGACGCTGCAGCTCATATTTTGAATAATACCCTGATTAATGAACCAGACGCTGCAGCTCGTATTTTTTATATCACGCTAAATCCTGAACCAGACGCTGCAGGTCATGTTTTGAATAATAACCTGAATACTGAACCATACGCTGAATAATACCCTGGCCATTTTTTAATAATACCCTGAATCCTGAACCAGACGCTGCAGGTTGTATTTTGAATAATACCCTGAATAATGAACCAGACGCTGCAGGTCGTATTTTGAATAATATGCTGAATCCTGAACAAGACGCTGCAGGTCGATTTTTTAATAGTACCCTGAATTCTGAACCATACGCTGAATAATACCCTGGCCACTTTTAAATAATACTCTGAGTGGTGAACCAGACGCTGCAAGTCGTATTTTGAATAATACCCTGACTCCTGAACCATACGCTGAATAATATCCTGGCTTTTTTTAATAATACCCTGAATAATGAACCAGACGCTGGAGCTCGTATTTTGAATGATACCCTGAATAATGAACCTGACGCTGCAGCTCGTATTTTGAATAAAACGCTGAATCCTTAACCAGACGTTGCAGGTCGTTTTTTGAATAATACCCTGAATACTGAATCATACGCTGAATAATACCCTGGCAATTTTTGAATAATACTCTGAATCTTGAACCAGACGCTGCAGGTTATATTTTGAATAATACCCTGAATAATGAACCAGACGCTGCAGCTCGTATTTTGAATTATACGCTGAATCCTGAAACAGACGCTGCAGGTCGTATTTTGAATAATACCCTGAATACTGAATCATACGATGAATAATACTCTGGCCATTTTTGAATAATACCCTGATTCCTGAACCAGACGCTGCAGGCTTTATTTTGAATAATACCCTGAATCCTTAACCATACGCTGAATAATACCATGGCCACTTTTGAAAAATACCCTGAATGATGAACCAGACGCTGCAGTTCGTATTTTGAATAATACCCTGAATCATGAACCAGATGCTGCAGGTCGTGTTTTGAATAATACCCTGAATAATGAACCAGACACTGCAGCTCGTATTTTAAATAATACGCTGAATCCTCATCCAGACGCTGCAGGTCGTGTTTTGAATAATACCCTGAATCCTGAACAATACGCTGAATAATACCCTGGCCACTTTTGAATAATACCCTGAATGATGAACAAGACGCTGCAGGTCGTATTTTGAATAATACCCTGAATCCTGAACCAAGCGCTGAATAATATCCTGGCCATTTTTTAATAATACCCTGAATAATGAACCAGACGCTGCAGCTCGTATTTTGAATAATACGCTGAATCCTGAACCAGACGCTGCAGGTCGTATTTTGAATAATACCCTGAATACTGAATCATACGATGAATAATACCCTGGCCATTTTTGAATAATACCCTGATTCCTGAACCAGACGCTGCAGGCTTTATTTTGAATAATACCCTGAATCCTTAACCATACGCTGAATAATACCATGGCCACTTTTGAAAAATACCCTGAATGATGAACCAGACGCTGCAGTTCGTATTTTGAATAATACCCTGAATCATGAACCAGATGCTGCAGGTCGTGTTTTGAATAATACCCTGAATAATGAACCAGACACTGCAGCTCGTATTTTAAATAATACGCTGAATCCTGATCCAGACGCTGCAGGTCGTATTTTGAATAATACCCTGAATACTGAATCATACGGTGAATAATATCCTGGCCATTTTTCAATAATACCCTGAATCCTGAACCAGACGCTGCAGGTTGTATTTTGAATAATACCCTGAATAGTGAAGCAAACGCTGCAGCTCGTATTTTGAATAATACGCTGAATCCTGAACCAAACGCTGCAGGTCGTGTTTTGAATAATACCCTGAATCCTGAACCATACGCTGAATAATACCCTGGCCTCTTTTGAATAATACCCTGAATGATGAACCAGACTCTGCAGTTCGTATTTTTAATAACACCCTGAATCCTGAACCAGACGCTGCAGGTCGTATTTTAAATAATACCCTGAATACTGAACCATACGCTGCAGCTCATATTTTGAATAATACCCTGATTAATGAACACAGACGCTGCAGCTCGTATTTTTTATATCACGCTAAATCCTGAACCAGACGCTGCAGGTCATGTTTTGAATAATAACCTGAATACTGAACCATACGCTGAATAATACCCTGGCCATTTTTTAATAATACCCTGAATCCTGAACCAGACGCTGCAGGTTGTATTTTGAATAATACCCTGAATAATGAACCAGACGCTGCAGGTCGTATTTTGAATAATATGCTGAATCCTGAACAAGACGCTGCAGGTCGATTTTTTAATAGCACCCTGAATTCTGAACCATACGCTGAATAATACCCTGGCCACTTTTAAATAATACTCTGAGTGATAAACCAGACGCTGCAAGTCGTATTTTGAATAATTCCCTGACTCCTGAACCATACGCTGAATAATATCCTGGCCATTTTTTAATAATAACCTGAATAATGAACCAGACGCTGGAGCTCGTATTTTGAATGATACCCTGAATAATGAACCAGACGCTGCAGCTCGTATTTTGAATAATACGCTGAATCCTGAACCAGACGTTGCAGGTCATTTTTTGAATAATACCCTGAATACTGAATCATACGCTGAATAATACCCTGGCAATTTTTGAATAATACTCTGAATCTTGAACCAGACGCTGCAGGATATATTATGAATAATACCCTGAATAATGAACCAGACGCTGCAGCTCGTATTTTGAATTATACGCTGAATCCCGAAACAGACGCTGCAGGTCGTGTTTTGAATAATACCCTGAATCCTGAACCATACGCTGAATAATACCCTGGCCACTTTTGAATAATACCCTGAATGATGAACAAGACGCTGCAGGTCGTATTTTGAATAATACCCTGAATCCTGAACCAAGCGCTGAATAACATCCTTGCCATTTTTTAATAATACCCTGAATAATGAACCAGACACTGCAGCTCGTATTTTGAATAGTACGCTGAATCCTGAACCAGACGCTGCAAGTCGTATTTTGAATAATACCCTGAATACTGAATCATACGATTAATAATACCCTGGCCATTTTTGAATAATACCCTGATTCCTGAACCAGACGCTGCAGGCTTTATTTTGAATAATACCCTGAATCCTGAACCATACGCTGAATAATACCAAGGCCACTTTTGAAAAATACCCTGAATGATGAACCAGACGCTGCAGTTCGTATTCTGAATAATACCCTGAATCATGAACCAGATGCTGCAGGTCGTGTTTTGAATAATACCCTGAATAATGAACCAGACGCTGCAGCTCGTATTTTAAATTATACGCTGAATCCTGAACCAGACGCTGCAGGTCGTGTTTTGAATAATACCCTGAATCCTGAACCATACGCTGAATAATACCCTGGTCTCTTTTGAATAATACCCTGAATGATGAACCAGACTCTGCAGTTCGTATTTTCAATAACACTCTGAATCCTGAACCAGACGCTGCAGGTCGTATTTTCAATAATACCCTGAATACTGAACCATACGCTGAATAATATCCTGGCCTTTTTTGAATAATACCCTGATTAATAAACAAGACGCTGCAGCTCGTTTTTTGAATAATACCCTGAACACTGAATCATACGCAGAATAATAACCTGGCCATTTTTGAATAATACCCTGAATCCTGAACCAGACGTTGAAGGCTGTATTTTGAATAATACCCTGAATAATGAACCAGACGCTGCATGTCGTATTTTGAATAAAACGCTGAACCCTGAACCAGACGCTGAATAATACCCTGGCCTCTTTTGAATATTACCCTGAATGATGATGCAGACGCTGCAGTTCGTATTTTGAATAATACCCTTAATCCTGAACCAAACGCTGCAGGTCATATTTCCAATAATACCCTGAATACTGAACCATACGCTGAATAATATCCTGACCATCTTTGAATAATACCCTGAATAATGAACCAGACGCTGCAGCTCGTATTTTGAATAATACCCTGAATCCTGAATCAGACGCTGCAGGTCGTATTTTCACTAATACCCTGAATACTGAACCATACGCTGATTAATATCCTGACCATTTTTGAATAATACCCTGATTAATAAACCAGACGCTGCAGCTCGTATTTTGAATAAAACGCTGAATCCTGAACCAGACGCTGCATAATACACTGGCCTCTTTTGAATAATACCCTGAATGATGAACCAGACGCTGCAGTTCGTATTTTGAATAATACCCTGAATCCTGAACCAGACGCTGCAGGTCGTACTTTCAATAATACCCTGAATACTGAACCATACGCTGAATAATATCCTGACCATTTTTGAATAATATCCTGAAAAATGAACCAGACGCTGCAGCTCGTTTTTTGAATAATACTCTGAATCCTGAACCAGACGCTGCAGGTCGTGTTTTGAATAATACCCTGAATCCTGAACCATACGCTAAATAATACCCTGGCCTCTTTTGAACAATACCCTGAATGATGAACCAGACGCTGCAGTTCGGATTTTGAATAATACCCTGAATCCTGAACCCTGAATCATGAACCAGATGCTGCAGGTCGTGTTTTGAATAATACCCTTAATAATGAACCAGACGCTGCAGCTTGTATTTTAAATAATACGCTGAATCCTGATCCAGACGCTGCAGGTCGTATTTTGAATAATACCCTGAATACTGAATCATACGGTGAATAATACCCTGGCCATTTTTCAATAATACCCTGAATCCTGAACCAGACGCTGCAGGTTGTATTTTGAATAATACCCTGAATAATGAACCAAACGCTGCAGCTCGTATTTTGAATAATACGCTGAATCCTGAACCAGACGCTGCAGGTCGTGTTTTGAATAATACCCTGAATCCTGAACCGTACGCTGAATAATACCCTGGCCTCTTTTGAATATTACCCTGAATGATGAACCAGACTCTGCAGTTCGTATTTTTAATAATACCCTGAATCCTGAACCAGACGCTGCAGGTCGAATTTTCAATAATACCCTGAATACTGAACCATACGCTGAATAATATCCTGGCCATTTTTGAATAATACCCTGATTAATAAACAAGACGCTGCAGCTCGTTTTTTGAATAATACCCTGAACATTGAATCATACGCAGAATAATAACCTGGCCATTTTTGAATAATACCCTGAATCCTGAACCAGACGCTGCAGGCTGTATTTTGAATAATACCCTGAATAATGAACCAGACGCTGCATGTCGTATTTTGAATAATACGCTGAATCCTTAACCAGACGCTGAATAATACCCTGGCCTCTTTTGAATATTACCCTGAATGATGATCCAGACGCTGCAGTTCGTATTTTGAATAATACTCTTAATCCTGAACCAGACGCTGCAGGTCATATTTTCAATAATACCCTGAATACTGAACCATATGCTGAATAATATCCTGACCATCTTTGAATAATACCCTGAATAATGAACCAGACGCTGCAGCTCGTATTTTGAATAATACCCTGAATCCTGAATCAGACGCTGCAGGTCGTATTTTCAATAATACCCTGAATACTGAACCATACGCTGAATAATATCCTGACCATTTTTGAATAATACCCTGATTAATAAACCAGACGCTGCAGCTCGTATTTTGAATAAAACGCTGAATCCTGAACCAGACGCTGCAGATCGTGTTTTGAATAAAACCCTGAATCCTGAACCATACGCTGAATAATAAACTGGCCTCTTTTGAATAATACCCTGAATGATGAACCAGACGCTGCAGTTCGTATTTTGAATAATACCCTGAATCCTGAACCTGACGCTGTAGGTCGTACTTTCAATAATACCCTGAATACTGAACCATACGCTGAATAATATCCTGACCATTTTTGAATAATACCCTGATGATGAACCAGACGCTGCAGCTCGTTTTTTGAATAGTACTCTGAATCCTGAACCAGACGCTGCAGGTCGTGTTTTGAATAATACCCTGAATCCTGAACCATACGCTAAATAATACCCTGGCCTCTTTTGAACAATACCCTGAATGATGAACCAGACGCTGCAGTTCGTATTTTGAATAATACCCTGAATCCTGAACCAGACGCTGCAGGTCGTATTTTCAATAATACCCTGAATACTGAAACATACGCTGAATAATATCCTGACCATTTTTATATAATAACCTGAATAATAAACCAGACGCTGCAGCTGGTATTTTGAATAATACCCTGAATAATGAACCAGACGCTGCAGGCCGTATTTTGAATAATACCCTGAATACAGAACCATACGCTGAATAATACCCTGGGCATTTTTTTTTATTATACCCTGAATAATGAACCAGACGCTGCAGGTCGTATTTTGAATAATACCCTGAATGCTGAACCAGACGCTGCAGGTCGTATTTTGAATAATACCCTGAATAAGGGTATAATGAACAAGATGCTACAGGTCTTATTTTGAATAATACGCTGAATCCTGAACCAGACGCTGCGGGTCGTATTTTGAAAAATACCCTGAGAACTGAATCATATGCTGAATAATAGCCTGGCCATTTTTGAATAATACCCTGAATCCTGAACTAGACGCTGCAGGTCGTGTTTTGAATAATACCCTGAATCCTGAACCATACGCTGAAGAATACCCTGGACTCTTTTGAATAATACTCTGAATGATGAACCAGACGCTGCATTTCGTATTTTGAATAATACCCTGAATCCTGAACCATACGCTGCAGCTCGTATTTAGAATAATACCCTGAATAATGAACCAGACGCTGTGGCTCGTATTTTTTATAATACACTAAATCCTGAACCAGACGCTGCAGGTCGTCTTTTGAATAATAACCTGAATACTGAACCATACGCTGAATAATACCCTGGCCATTTTTGAATAATACCCTGAATCCTGAAGCAGACGCTGCAGGTTGTATTTTGAATAATACCCTGAATAATTAACCAGACGCTGCAGGTCGTATTTTGAATAATATGCTGAATCCTGAACAAGACGCTGCAGATCGATTTTTTAATAGTACCCTGAATTCTGAACCATACGCTGAATAATACCCTGGCCACTTTTAAATAATACCCTGAGTGATGAACCGGACGCTGCAAGTCGAATTTTGAATAATTCCCTGACTCCTGAACCATACGCTGAATAATATCCTGGCCATTTTTAGCTCACCTGAGCTCTGCTCAGGATGAGCTATTGTGATCACTTTTCGTCCGTCGTCCGTCCGTCCGTCCGTCCGTCCGTCCGTCCGTCCGTGCGTCCGTCCGTTAACATTTTCAAACGACTTCTCCTCTGAAACCGCTGAGCCAATTTTGCTCAAATTTCATATGGAGCCTCCTTAGGGTGGGGGAACGAAAAATTGCTAAAATGGTCGTGGTCCGTTGACCAAGATGGCCGCCACGCCCATATATGGTAAAAACCTTTAAAAATCTTCTCCTCCAGAACCGAGAATGCCTCGGGGCTGAACCTTTGCAGGAATCATCGAGGACGGGAGGTCTACCAAAATTGCTAAAAGAATTGTCATACGTTGACGTTTGACCTTTTTACGGCAAGGTCAAGTTTGCTTCCCTATGCATTTGTATGGGAAAAACCTTTAAAAATCTTCTTCTCCAAAACCGAGCATGCCTTATGGCTGAATCTTTGCATATATCTTTGGGAACAGGAGAGCTACCAAAATTGCTAAAATAATGGTTGTACATTGACATTTGACCTTTTTACGGTGAGGTCAATTTTGCTTCCTTATGCATTTGTATGGGAAAAATGTTCAGAATTTCAAACAACTTCTCCTCTGGAGCCTCTGGGCCAATTTTGCTCAAATTTCATATGGAGCCTCCTTAGGATGGGGGAACAAAAAATTGCTAAAATGGTCGCGGTCCGTTGACCAAGATGGCCGCGACGCCCATATATGGTAAAAACCTTTAAAAATCTTCTTCTTCAGAACCGAGAATGCCTTGGGGCTGAACCTTTGCAGGAATCATTGGGGACGGGAGGTCTACCAAAATTGCTAAAAGAATTGTCGTACGTTGACGTTTGACCTTTTTACGGCAAGGTCAAGTTTGCTTCCCTGTGCATTTGTATGGGAAAAACCTTTAAAAATCTTCTTCTCCAAAACCGAGCATGCCTTATGGCTGAATCTTTGCATATATCTTCGGGAACAGGAGGGCTACCAAAATTGCTAAAATAATGGTCGTACATTGACATTTGACCTTTTTACATTAAGGTCAATTTTGCTTCCTTATGCATTTGTATGGGAAAAATGTTCAGAATTTCAAACAGCTTCTCCTCTGGAGCCTCTAGGCCAATTTTGCTCAAATTTCATATGGAGCCTACTTAGATAGGGGGAACAAAAGATTGCTAAAATGGTCACAGTTCGTTGACCAAGATGGGCGCCATGCCCATATATGGTAAAAACCTTTATAAATCTTCTTCTCTAGAACCGAGGATGCTTTGGGGCTGAATGTTTGCATAAATCATCGGGGACAGGGCGTCTACCAAAGTTGTTAAAATAATGGTCATACATTGACATTTGATCTTTTTACGGCAAGGTCAAGTTGCTTCCTTATGCATTTGCATGGGAAAAAACATTTGAAAATCTTATTCTCCAAAACCGAGGATGGCTTGTGGCTGAATCTTTGCATATATCATCTGGAACGGGCGGTCTACCAAAGTTGCTAAAATAATTGTCATACATTGACATTTAACCCTTTTACGGCGAAGTCAAGTTTGCTTCTGTATGCATTTGTATGGGCCCCATACATTTGTATGGAAAAAATGTTGATAATTTCAAATGGCTTTTCCTCTGAAGCCTCCGGGCCAGTGTTGCTCAAATTTCATGCGGAGCCTCCGTGGGCAGGAGAATGAAAGATTGCTAAAATGGGTATGGTCCATTGATCAAAATGGCTGCCATGCCCATATATGGTAAAAACCTTTAAAAATCTTCTTCTCCATAACCAAATAAGCCCTGGGTCCTAATCTTTGCACAAATTACGGGGGACAGGAGATCTACCAAAATTGCTCAAATGATGGTTCTATGTTGACATTTGACCTTTTTGCCTCCAAGGTCAAATTTGCTTCCCTATTTATGTGGGCCATATACATTTATATTGAAAGTATCGAAGTGACTTGTAGATCAACAGTAGTTAAAATTGTTCTGATTGGAAATCTAAGATGGCCATCATCTGGTTTATATTTATAATATTTCCCTGCCACTGTGCTGTTTACATGTATAAAATCACGATTCTTCAGAAACCACTTAGCCAATTTCCACCAAATTTCACATTGATCCTTCTGTTGAAATGTGATTGATAGTTTATTCAAATGATTATGCTCCATTGACTGTCAGGCCCATATATTCTTCTTCAAAACTAAGAACTGTTCAAATGATGATATTTTCATTAGTTGCGATGATAGGATTGGAAAAATGTTGCATAACATCTGCATGTCTGCAGTGGCTATGTCACTCAGGTGAGCGAATCGTGGCCCGTGGGCCTCTTGTTTAATAATACCCTGAATAATGAACCAGACGCTGGAGCTCGTATTTTGAATGATACCCTGAATAATGAACCGGGCGCTGCAGCTCGTATTTTGAATAATACGCTGAATCCTGAACCAGACGTTGCAGGTCGTTTTTTGAATAATACCCTGAATACTGAATCATATGCTGAATAATACCCTGGCAATATTTGAATAATACTCTGAATCTTGAACCAGACGCTGCAGGTTATATTTTGAATAATACCCTGAATAATGAACCAGACGCTGCAGCTCGTATTTTGAATTATACCCTGAATGATGAGCAAGACGCTGCAGGTCGTATTTTGAATAATACCCTGAATCCTGAACCAAGCGCTGAATAATATCCTGGCCATTTTTTAATAATACCCTGAATAATGAACCTGACGCTGCAGCTCGTATTTTGAATAATACGCTGAATCCTGAACCAGACGCTGCAGGTCGTATTTTGAATAATACCCTGAATACTGAATCATACGATGAATAATACCCTGGCCATTTTTGAATAAATCCCTGAATCCTGAACCAGACGCTGCAGGTTTTATTTTGAATAATACCCTGAATCCTAAACCATACGCTGAATAATACCATGGCCACTTTTGAAAAATACCCTGAATGATGAACCAGACGCTGTAGTTCGTATTTTGAATAATACCCTGAATAATGAACCAGACGCTGCAGCTCGTATTTTGAATAATACGCTGAATCCTGAACCAGACGCTGCAGGTCGTGTTTTGAATAATACCCTGAATAATGAACCAGACGCTGCAGCTCGTATTTTGAATAATACGCTGAATTCTGACCAGACGCTGCAGGTCCTGTTTTGAATAATACCCTGAATCCTGAACCATACGCTGAAGAATACCCTGGCCTCTTTTGAATAATACCCTGAATGATGAACCAGACGCTGTAGTTCGTCTTTTGAATAATACCCTGAATCCTGAACCAGACGCTGCAGGTCGTATTTTCAATAATACCCTGAATATTGAACCATACGCTGAATAATATCCTGACCATTTTTGAATAATACCCTGAATAATGAACCAGACGCTGCAGCTCTTATTTTGAATAATACGCTGAATCCTGAACCAGACGCTGCAGGTCGTGTTTTGAATAATACCCTGAATAATGAACCAGACGCTGTAGGTCGTATTTTGAATGATAACCTGAATACTGAACCATACGCTGAATAATATGCTGACCATTTTTGAATAATACCCTGAATAATGAACCAGACGCTGCAGCTCGTGTTTTGATTAATACGCTGAATCCTGAACCAGACGCTGCATATCGTGTTTTGAATAATACCCTGAATAATGAACCAGACGCTGCAGGTCGTATTTTGAATAATATCCTGAATACTGAACCATACGCTGAATAATATCCTGACCATTTTTGAATAATACCCTGAATAATGAACCAGACGCTGCAGCTCTTATTTTGAATAATACGCTGAATCCTGAACCAGACGCTGCAGGTCGTGTTTTGAATAATACCCTGAATAATGAACTAGACGCTGCAGGTCGTATTTTGAATAATATCCTGAATACTGAACCATACGCTGAATAATATCCTGACCATTTTTGAATAATACCCTGAATAATAAAATCAGACGCTGCAGCTCGTATTTTGAATAATACGCTGAATCCTGAACCAGACGCTGCAGGTCGTGTTTTGAATAATACCCTGAATAATGGACCAGACACTGCAGGTCGTATTTTGAATAATATCCTGAATACTGAACCATACGCTGAATCCTGAACCGTAAATAATGAACCGTGAACCAGATGCTAACTTTACGCTCGTCTGAGTTATGACCCTTTGTAAGTTATGGCTTATTTTCCTTGTCAGCCAATTTTCTCAAAAAAAAACAAAACAAAAAAACAAAAAAAAAAAAAAAAAAAAGAGATTGATTAACCTTTGAATAAATCCTGAAAAATACTTGTGGTCCTTTGTAAATTTTGACAGTTTTACCTTTTCAATTGAATAGATTGGTATTGATAGGTAGATGATCTGATCATGCTATTAGTTTATTAAAATGGCCAAACGTTTGCCAAAAGCGATTTAAAACTATTTGAAAAAGTTATTACATTTCTCACATTTTTGCAGACATCGTGGGGAAAATCGAAACAAAAGTGAGAAATGTAATGATTTTCACTAGCTTCTGATATACGTGAAATTAGATGTACACGACTGTACTAACAACCCAATTTAAGAACATAAGTGTCTTTTAGTGTGTTATGTATTCCTCAAAATATCCAAATACTAACCCAATGCGATGTAAACAAATAATAAAAAAATTATTACATTTCTCACCTTATTTCATAACATTTCTGGTTGCAGACATTGCGACGAGAAATGTAACAAAAGTGAGAAATGTAATATTTTCTTATAAAGGGTATTGGAGTCATGGCCATCACTAGTTTGTCTATGGTTGGATGGACATACGGACGGACGGAGGGTTCTTACGAACGGACATTTATGTGGCTAGTCATCAGAATAACAACTGCATAAGTGAATTTTCTTAAACGGCAAGCCACCTAAAAGCAAATGTTTGCCACTTAAATGTCAATTTTACGAAATAAATAACATTAGCACTCAGAAATGATTAGTAAGGTGGAAAACTGTCGATACTTTTGCCACCTAAATGTCCGAACGTTAGAACGGACGGACAGACGGACAGAGGGACGGATAGCTATTTCTCCCGAACCTTATTAAAACGATTTATCTCTGTTTAAAACGGTTGCTACATTACACACTTTGTTGCGGATACTGCGGCGAGAAATGTTACAAAAGTGAAAAATGCAGTTTCTTTCCTTTGACTTTGGTTTTACGGCCCTTTCAAGATTATTTCACTTATTTCGAGCCGATCGTAAATCAGAGGTGGGCAAAAACCGGAGTACCCGGAGAAAAACACTTGGACATGGCGTCTTACATGTGGCCCGAGCCAGGCGCGAACCGAGAAATGCAATTCATTCGCCATTTTCTGATCAACCATCACTGCGAGATAACCATTGAAAGGTGGTAAACCCCCTGTCAAGAAAATAACTTTACCTGTTCTGTTAGTTCATTAAAGTAGACAAACGCTTGCAAAAAGCGATTTAAAACTATTTGAAAAGGTTATTACATTTCTCACATTTTTGCAGACATCGTGGAGAAAGTCGAAATAAAAGTGAGAAATATAATACTTTTAACTAGCTTCTGATATACATGAAGTTATATGTAAAGGACTGTACTAACAACCCAATTTCAGAAAATATGTGTTTTTTTGTGTTTTTTTTTTTTTGTGTATTCATCGAAATAGTCAAATTCTAACCCAATGCGATGTACACAAATATAAAATGTAATTACATTTCTCACCTTATTTTATTACATTTCTCGTCGCAGACGTTGCGACAAGAAATGTAACAAAAGTGAGAAATGTAACATTTTATTACATTTCTCACTTTAACGAAAGCATCAGAGATCAAAATCAGAGTTTAAGGGTTGTAGTATCGCGATTGCACTGTCGTCATTCTGGTACCAGCTCTGTGTAATGTACATGTATATCAGCACCTCAGTAAATCGGGCATTTTACAAACCATTTTGTTATATAATGCGCTCAAAGTCGAGAGGGTTCACGATTCAGCTGGAAGAGAATATAAACGTTTTTGCCATTTCAGCATTTGAAAAGCTGTGTGTATAAATTTATATACTTGAGTGCATTCATCCCTCCCGACCTGCCCACTGCCTGGGTTGTAGAACATCGATACTCAACAGAGTGATGTGCCGTTTTGCAGAGGTCATTACGCATTGACACATTACCTCGGGATCGAATCGAACTCGCTTTTCCGATGCAGTCGACAAGATGGCACGTCTTACGCAAGGAACAGCGAACTGCCCTTCTTTGCTAGGTTTTTATACTTTTTTGTTGCATTTTAACGATCTCATATACCAAACATGTTGATAATGCCAACGCTAACTCCAATATATGAGTCGCCGCATGGCAAAACCAACATACTGACCTGTGCGGCCAGTATTAGCCTAGTCTGATCAGTCTTCACTGTCTGCATATAGAAACCGTGGGTCCATAGTAACCCACTGAGCGCACAGAGAAGACTGATCACACTGGACGGATACAAATGTTGATCTGACTCTTCCCTGGGCGTCCAGTTATTTTGTACTTTTTGTCATACGCTGGCTCATATGGTAAAAACCGTCCAAAATCAGTAGGCCGATTACCTTCGAACCTACCGGCTCAATTGTTAGAGCGCCTACTTGGCATCCGGGAAGTTGTTGGTTCGATCCCTGACCGAGTCATACCAAAGACTTTCAAAGTGATACTAGCTGCCCTTTCGCTTGGTGCTCAACATTGAGAAAGTAGAGCTAGGAATCGGAACTGGTCGGACCGGTATCAGCATAATGAGACTGGGCGAAATACCATGTCATGTGTCTGGGGTGTGATATTTCAGTGAGGAGCAAGCCGCCGGGCCTTTATATATATACTCTTAAGTAGATTGACTTATCCGTGTTTGAGATAACGAGTATCAACTATATATACTCGTTATCCCAAGTACGGATAAGTCAAACTACTGCTCAAGTCAGACTAAATATAAAGGACAATATTGGTTTAGTTTACTATGTGGTCCTTATATTTTAACTCCCTTTATCTCAAATTACAATTATCTAAAGCCAGAAATTATGGTCCCTAGAAGTTTGAGATAACGAGAGTAGACTGTATATATATATATATATATATATATTGAGAGTTAATCATTAACAGTGCAAATAATTTGTTTCCCTAAGGCATTTCGGCTTTCGTCTTCTTCAGAGGTTCAATATATTACGAACACGTTATACGAGTTAAAATAGTCTTATGCCCTTTTCGGGCCCATGTTTTCTAGCCCGGTGCGACTTGATAACTGAGCGTGTTTAGGTACATGCGAAATGCATATATTGTGCAATAAACACAGCGTACAAAAAGAAAACGTTTAACTTTCTTATCAACACCACTGTGCCTATATACGGAATGTATACAGTGTGTTATAAACAGCACACCAAAAGCGATGATCGCCAAAATTGAGCGTTTCTCACCAATACTTATAGTCTGGTAGTCCAATCTCATTTTTTTCAGACATGGGAGGCTGGCTTGTTAGTGGATGCAGACTATGTTTTTCTGATTGCCCAATGTCGGAGTAACAGTGCTAGGCCAGTCTGCAAATTCACAATTGATAATTAAGGCCAGGACAGGGGTCAATGGTCACGGAGTGCAAAAAGTGCTTAATTGTCTTGAATATTTCTACAATATATGCCTATAAGCTCAAAAAGAGACCAGATACATGGTAATTTTAATGTGCTCTGGTGCAAATAAGATTCTTAATTATGATGTGCTTCCTGACGGCACCAAACTTATGAAAATAAGAATCAAAGTACTGAAAATACTCAAACTTTGCAAACGAAAACATATTGAGAGCATTACTTGCTTTGTGTATTGCAACTAAAAATAATTAAGATCGATATAAAATATCTTAACCAGTTATCATGTTTTTTTTTTTTTTTTTTTTTTTTTTACATGTTACTGAAATTAATTAATAATCAAAGGCAGGACACGCTACTAAGTATGGCATTCCAAGATACCTTGCAAAATTTGAGACTCCAGTTACTACAATGAACTAGTCACAATGTGTAATAGATATTTGTTTCAAAAAGTACACCAAGTAATAAACTTAACATCACTGATTTCAATTTATTCCACTGCACAAACAACACTTTGAAATATGTTTAAAACCCTTTAACATTATTTCACTGGTCATTATATGTGTTAGAGCACACACTGTCGACACAAGAACATGCAGGTGCGCAGATCATCATCCCCCGGATACGTTTACATCTCGCTGTTGAACAGGACTTGCATCCACAGCTTACTTTAGCCACACAGTTCTATGGGACTGGATCAATAGTTGTAAGTATAGGCTTTAAATGTGTACCGTCTACGTTTCTCTGCCAACCATTCTGAAAAGGTGAGTCTAGCTGCTGTCTTAATTTTAAAGACAATTTCCATTGTGTGGCCCGGAAGTGGGCTCTTCGAATATGTTGAACCAACGTGTCTTTGGCTGGTGGTAACTTTTCTGGCTCTACTCTCCCTTGTCGAGATAGTCGATAGCGCAACTCATTTACAGATGCGATATCAGAGCTTTCAGAGTACATTGTACAGACAAAATGTTCAGCTCTTAATATAGTTTCATCTGTTAGAATGCCAACTCCTAAACTCTTGAGGAGTTTCGAATACTTCTCAAACACCTTCCATGATTCCTTTCTGCCGTAACCTCTGAAATGATTGACAGTGTCACACCCTGTTATAGCATGATACCCCAATAAACTGTCTCGCATTGTATTCTGAATACATATTTGGTGTACTTTAATAAACTTGTGAGACTGTTTGCCTGTTTGCATCCAAATCTCCTGGCCCAGTTCATTTAAAAAGAATGTTAACAGAACAAGCACATCTGTGTCCTTGCAACATATAATAAGCCTTTCATATCCTTCATTTGATGCCTCTTTTGCGTGCAAATAACCCTTTTGTCGGCTTCTTCATGATCTGACTTCAGAGAGTTAATATCACGCCCCATCGTTGACTCAGCTTTGTCAGTTGTGCTAAATGCACCTGCCGTCACAATTTCTGTCTCCATATATATATCCGAGGCCATTAGCTCATTAGATTAGAACTTGATATGAACTACTCCCAATTTGTCGGAAAAGGGAATTTCTGTTTTCGACCAGACGTCGTATTGATATTCGGCTTCGAGATCTCCTATCCCTAGTTGCACTTTGAATAGATTATTGATATCTATCAAACACTACTCTATCCTTGTGCCGGCCTCGGTGGCTCAGTTGGATGCGCCGTCCGACTGGAGACCAGGAGGTCGCGGGTTCAACCCCCGCCGAGGTCGGCAACATTCTTTCGTGGAGATTGATCATGAAATATTTTCTACAGTCATTCTCTCCCTTCCGCTGATTCAAGAAGGGCAGTTGTCAGTTTCTGGCGAAAGAATGTGCACAATACTGGTTAACCGCTTAGAGGACTAAGCCTGCCCAGTAAACGTGTGGTTAGGTAAACTGACCGTGCTCGACATGACCCCATTGGGTTGACTGGGCCGTAAAACCTCAACACAAACAAACAAACATCTATCCTTGATCCAATATTCCTACTAATGGCTGCAGTGAAATCGTCTGCAAAATCACCAAAGGCCTTTCTACCAACTTTGTGTACATGTACCAACATTGTGACGTAACTCCAGCTTCCTAAATGGCAGCCGTCTGATTTACTGTTAGAGGGAAAGATTTCCTGCAATATCAGCAATAGACAGACGGGTATTTGAAAGCTCATGGCATAAAATCTCCTTTAGGTTTCTATCTCGACCAGCTTCCTTACTGACCAAAAGTCTTTGGAAAAGCTCTCGGCAAGCCTTTTCCCCAATAGGTGTCTGCAAAGTCACTTCGTATATTGAAGAAAGTGTACGGGACCTGTTCTGTTAGATAGACTCATGGAACTTTGCCGTATTCTACATCAGTCTGTTACACACAAAATCCATTATTTGTTCCTTTCCTCGCACAGGAGCACTGAGTAATGCTGTAGCTATCTCATCAGGAGCTACATCCATTGTTGTCAGATTTATCAAGTCTGGAACAACCTGTTTGAAAACATTAAAGCGGTCCAGTTGTTCCATAATTTTCTTAACATCCTGTTCTTCACGATTTAGACGTGCAGGATTTGACTTCTTTGCTTCCCACACAGTATACTCCCTATCAACATCGCAGACACCAAACATTTCATAAGTGCTTACAGAGACATGGCTTCTATGATTGTAGGTCAAACACTATCTATCTCGAGTACTGTCCATTCTTGTAATTCCTACGAGGCCCCCCACCACCCCCCCCCTCCCCCCCACACACACATAGTTTTACTTATCTTGTTGACATGCTCAAGGACTTGATCTGCTGACAATTTATCAAAATACTGCTTACTTTTCTTCACCACAAAATTGCCTGCCATAAATTGTTTATGTACATCAGGATGACTTGTTTCTAACTGACGCATATCCGCGAGGTAGACAGCTCCCCAACGAATATAGTTAACATGGGCACAGATGGCAAATCATGAAAGCATGGAGGCAAATAAATGCAGACATGTATAAAAGCCTGTCCCCTTCCCTCTCGGCTCTTATAAAATGTAATAGGACAGAGACCATTTCTAGATACTGCTGCCAATATTTCTCAGTTGGAGATCTTGTCACTTGTCCTGCATCAGCTAGGGTACGTTCGATGCTTTCATTGTAGATTTAACATTACTGAATGCCTAACAATTTTGTCAATATCACCCCTGTCTTCAATCAAACAAACGAGTGTACTTATTCTCTCTTCATCTGATGAATCAATCTGAAGTTGCTTTTCTCTTACCTATTCGTTTGCTGCTCAGCTAACCATTCCAAGAATTGTGGCCACATAATAAACAGAGCTTCATATGTTGTTATATATAAGCTGTTTAATTCTTTTAAATGTGGAGATTGATCATGAAATATTTTCTACGGTCATTCTCTCTCTTCCGCTGATTCAAGAAGGGCTCTTGTCAGTTTTTGGCGAAAGAAAGTGCACAATACTGGTTAACCGCTTAGAGGACTAAGTTTGCCCATTAAATGTGTGGTTAGGTAAATTGACCGCGCTCGACATGACACCATTGGGTTGACTAGGCCAACACAAACAATAATTTGTTTTAAATATCATTATTTTCTTGTTTACTACAAGTTTCTATAGAACTTTCTGGAAAATCATGTTTAAAATAACAAGTTGTTTATGTTCTCTTTAAAACTTTCCAGAGGAATATTCTGGATTGAGCTATTTTGGTATGTCATAGAACATTTAGAATATTCTTGACTAAAATTAGAAAATGAGTGATGCTTTTAGCAAATTCTTTCTCTAGAATGTTCTTTTATAATATATAAGGGGAAAATATTTTCATATGGGCATCTTTGTACAAATGCATCGGAAATTATTTTATAATGGATTACTATAATATTTTATTTATTTTGGAATTAAACTCTAAATTCAGGAACTTTAAATTGTAGGATCAAAACCTGTTATTCAAGGGATTTTTTTTTTAGAAATTCATGTTGAATATTTCTAAGGGACTTTGTTACAATATAACTTGAAAGGTACTGTTTAGTTACATTTTTTCTGTTTGCACAATGTCTTATTTTTTGTTGTTAATGAATATTGTAAACAATTTTCAAGCTTGTTGCTGGTTTCACTTTCATTTCTTTCTCATTAACAGAAATTGGGAGCTCGTCCGGGATAGAATATTTTCTTGAGCTAAAACAATTTGAGCTTTAAAAAAACCAAACAAGTATTGACGTTTGAAAAATTTAAATCTATAGATTCTTTGATTGGTAAACTTACTTGATAAAACCAGCAAAAAGAAATCATGTCATTTGACCGTCATACTTTCATAGCTGCGCCTTCGCAGGAGCTGTTAAATTTGGCCAAAAAGTCAGATTTGTTGGACATTGCTGTCCACTATGAACTGACAACTGTCAAACAGTTCATGCGAAACATGAAATAAAAATATTTTGGTTCAATTTTTGGTTGACAAGGAAATACTTGATTCTTTTGCTTTGTCTCTTATTCTCATTACACGGACAGATTTGCAAATGCGAGAGCTTGAAATTCAGAAGTAAACTGAATTTGAAAAATTAAGATTAGAGCAAGAAAAATTTAAAATTGAGCAAGTGAGACAAATGCAGAAAGAAAAAAACTGAATAGGCAGAACGCATTGAGATAGAAAGGGAAAAATTAAAATTTGATACTAAAGAGAAAAAAAGAGAGAGACAATTTAATTTAAGAATGAAAGAATTAAAAATGCAAAACAAGACGGTAATATCGCAATCTTTAGATTTTGGTGTTCACACATCAGATTAGTTCCTTAATTTCAGGGAAAAGAGGTTGACAAGTATTTTCTTCATTTTGAAAACCTAGCAGAAAATTTAAAATGGCCAAAGGAGCATTGGACCCTGCTTTTGCAAAGTGTTATAAGTGGGAAGGCTCGAGAAATTTACACTCAGCTAACTGTCGAGCAGAGTTCCAAACCCCCAATGGTTTACTCTACTGACCGTTCTAAGGCGGTGGTCCCAGTGTTAGTCTTACTCTTTCTTGCTTTGTGGTTTATTCTACGAGGCGATTTGTTGTATGTCTTTCCGTGTGTCATTTTGTTCTTGTGTTTTTTAGTCCTTTTAGTATTGCGATTACCTCGCTTGGGGAAGAGAGAGCTAATCTTAGTGCTTTTCGTACGTTTGTTCGATTTGTGCTTGTTTGGATTTGTCGGTTTCCTCTTTTTCTTGGGGTCTGGGAAGGACTGCGTTTTGTGATTGTGGCACTCCCTGGACTTTTCTCTTACCTTTTTTTCCCCCCAATTATGATAATGTAAAGGAATTAATTCTTAAAGCTTATCGGTTGGTCCCTGAGGCTTACAGACAAAAATTTAGGAATAGTAAGAAAGAAAATGAACAGACTCGTGTAGAAATTGCTAGAACTAAAGAACAGTTATTTGATAGGTGGTGCTCTTCGAAGAAAATTGGCTCTGAACATGAAAAACTTAGGCAGCTCATGCTTGTGGAAGAATTTAAAAGGTGCATAAATTCAGACATTAAGTCTTTTTTAGATGAGAAACAAGTTGATACTTTGGAAGATGCAGCTCGACTGGCAGATGATTATGCTTTAGCACATAAGTTTTCCTTTCTTAATAAGTCAAATTCTTCTAGAAGGCCATTTTTCCCACATACAGGATCAAAACCTAGTCCTAGTAATCCATTTGGCAGTTATAGCCATACATTTACTCCCAAACCCAAACCCAAAGGTATCTTACCGTTTTCTGGTCTCGGCGTTTTTCCTGCTAATCTTGTCTCGGCGCAATTTTATTCCCAGCATCGAAGGTAGGGACAGCCAATAAAAATATTTATTACTTGCTAACAAACGTTGATCAGAGTTATATGACGGTTTGTTTGACATTTCAAATGGTTACTTTGTCAGCATATGTGGGTGCTGGTATACACGAGACAGAAATAGATGCACAAAACACCAAAATGTCTGGATTCAATCAGCACAAAGAAGAAAATGTGGGGTTTGTCAGCAATTTAACGTATGTTTGTGTTTCTTATTTTGATTTCTTTTTGGCTTTGTCTAAAGAACTTCCATTCTTGTTCTTCTGTATGAAAGTATTTTGTACAAGCCCTCGTAGATTAGTAATGATAATCATTTTTCTGACACTACCCTGTCTCTTGATGCTAATCATAACCGCGGAGGTATGTAAACAAATGCTATTACAGTCTCGGAGTTTTGCTTTCTGATCGCCGCGCAAGGCATTATTAAACATATTATATAATAAGAACCCATGCGATCAGAACCAGTTTTAGACTAAAAACGGACGTATTTTGATATAATCTTCTGGACTGTACCTACCAGAGCCACGAAAACTGCTTCTATCGTGATATAGATGCGAATCTGTACCGCGGCGCAAAACGATGCTGCTAACCTTGTCTTTGGGTGCGATATTTCATTATGTTTTCTTGTCCTCGGCAAACTGTATGTTGTTTTCTTGTCCTCGGCGTTGTATTTTTAATAAATATCTTAATTATTCAGTAACGTTATAATTATTGAACATTCACGCCATTGTTTTACCTTAGATCTTTGATGACTTCAAAGACGATCGGTATGTGTGGTTTGATGAATATATATGTCGTTTAAAGAATTTCAAGATGGCCGCCATCTTGGATATCAAAACGGAACGAATTGAGCAATTCTGAATTTCCATGTTGCCCCGATACCTCCCATCAAGTATCAGCTCAATCCATTCGGGAGATGTCGTTTAAAGTTTTTCAAGATGGCCGCCATCTTTGATATCGAAATGGAACGAATTGAGCTATTCTGAATTTCCATATCGCCCCGATACCTCCCATTAAGTTTCAGCTCAATCTGACTTTCCGTTCGTTCGGGAGATGTCGTTTAAAGAATTTCAAGATGGCCGCCATCTTAGATATCGAAACGGAACGAATTTAGCAATTCTGAATCTCCATGTCGCCCCGACACCTCCCACCAAGTTTTAGCTCAATCTGACTTTCCGTTCGGGAGGAGATGTCGTTTAAAGAATTTCAAGATGGCTGCCATGCGGCCATCTTTGATATCGGAACGCAACGATTTTAGCAATTCTATATCTACATGTTGCCCAAATGCCTCCTACCAAGTATTAGTTCAATTCGACTTACGGTTTTGGATGAAATGTCGAAAATTTGAAAAGCTAACAACGGACTGTGGACGGACGGACGGACGATGGACGACGGATAGCAGGCCACGGCATAAGCTTATCTGGAACAAGTAACTCACCATGAACTAACAATACGCTTTTTGACAGCGAACTATAATCTCAAAGTCTTTCACATTATCGGTGGTCTGCAGCTCCGTGGGCAGTATTAGCATCCAACATAAAATACAGCCGAGGTCATTATTAGCATTTTCTGCAAATGTAATCCGCGGTCAGATTAGCAAAAAGAATATGTGCGCCGAGGGCAGTAACACACATCGCCGCGAAGAAGATCAACATTTGAAAGTATAGGTACCTTGTTTAAACGACTTCAACTACAAAATGCTTCGTGCAATGAACGCAACATTTTAGGACAACAAACATTAATAATCTGGTATTACAGCTATTAAGGTGGAAAAAGTATCGATGTCAAGATTATACAGATATAGGCCCCTGAATTCAATTTAAGCCGTTAAGAACAGCTTCCTCGATTTTAAAATTCATCTTTCGGACGAACAGAAAGGTTTCCTATGATTCTGGTCTTTTGAGTTGAAAGGTGGTTCATTTAATATATATATGCACAAAGTGTTTGATGTTTTCAAATACTCTAAACATTTTCATTTACCCTTTGTCCCAAGCATCCGTCCTCTCTGTTGTATATAAATTCTGCACCGATACAAGTTTAGCAGGAAAAACGCCGAGACCAGAAAACGGTATGATGCCTGTGAAACTTTCTGGTGAAAAACTAGGATCAAAATTCCTTATCTCAACCAGTTTGCAATTATTACAAAAAGACAGATCATATTATTTCCGAGAAACAAAAACAAGAGGGGCGTAACCCTACAGGACTTACCTTTTTACAGTTAAAACCGAAGTTATGTGTTAAGGAGGAAATACCTTCCCAGGCCAAAACATCTGAGACTAATTATGTTATAGAGATTTATGAACCATTCTTATCAGATGGTTTTGTGTCACTAAATAGTGACTAGGCCCAGTCTACCCCAATTAAAATCTTACGAGATACCGGAGCTTTGTTTGTGTTGAGGTTTTACGGCCCAGTCAACCCAATGGGGTCATGTCGAGCGCGGTCAATTTACCTAACCACACGTTTACTGGGCAGGCTTAGTCCTCTAAGCGGTTAACTAGTATTGTGCATATTCTTTTGCCAGAAACTGACAACTGCCCTTCTTGAATCAGCGGAAGGGAGAGAATGACCGTAGAAAATATTTCATGACCAATCTCTCGAAAGAATGTTGCCGACATCGGCGGGGTTCGAACGCGACCTCCTGGTCTCCAGTCGGACGCGCATCTAACTGAGCCACCAAGGCCAGATACCGGAGCTTCTCAATCTATTATTTTAGCAGCTAATCTGCTTTTTTCTGAGAAGACAAGTGTCTTTATTCAGGGTGTAATGTAGAGTGTGGATTTGTTAATGTTCCGCTTCATAACATTTATTTATCCTCAGACTTGGTTCCTGGTTTAGCAGCTATTGGTATTCGACCTTCTTTTAAAAGTGTTCACTTACTGTTAGGCAATGACTTAGCAGGAGATTAGGTTGTGGTAAACCCACTTTTGACTAACATACCTTGTATTGATCAGCCAAATGATCCCATTGAGCAGGAAATTCTTGTGGAATATTTCTGAGGGAATTAGTGACAATAAAACTTGAAAGGTACTGATTACTTATATTTTTCTGATTGCACATTGTCTTATTTTTTGTTATTAATAAATATTGTAAACAGTTTTGAAGCTTGTTGCTGGTTTCACTTTCATTTCTTTCTCCTTACGCCTGGTTCGTAACAATGTTAACTTGTGGGATCGCACTGCACGACTGCAGGATTTATCTACTATATTGTTTGCTGCTGTATTTCACCAAAGACACCACTTTCAGTCCAGACGTCTGCAAGCCCTGTACCTGACATATGTTTTCCTATGGCACGCATAAAAGTCAAGGCCGTATGAAAGCTCCCAAGTCTCAATAAAAGCGATCCAGAAGCATCTTAATCACTCCACTAGAGTATCTTTACTTTGCAATATAAGTGCTCATGTAAAGGTGTCTGACCTTGACTAAGAATATCTGACATCTCATGGTAACTGTCCATAGTGTGTCGTTGTCATGAGCTGGGGGCATTCAGACTTGGTAGGTAGCCAACTGATATGACTTCAGAGCTCTTTAACGACACTATCTGATTAAATCATGTCCAAAATTCAATCTTCTGTTCATTAGTATTAGACATATGGGTAACCTTCCATGCTACCACCCATGCTTGGTTGGTGCTTCTTCGGCATTATACCAGTTTCTATCTACTGGATTTACAAACATTGACCTGGGTTTTGCTGGCACCTGTGGGAGACCTGTAAGTGTATGAAAAGAATCTCTTTTCTTTGCCAATACTTAAACCGAGTGTCACTTCTTTCGTGGTTCCTCTCTGAAAAGCAACCATTTGGGTCACATGAAAAGTCTGCAGAGAACTGGAAGAATTTGCTTGGCTCTTTGTGAAGAGGAATTGACACGTTTCCATTGTCTACAAATGAAAGTAGTTCAGTCTTAGCTATTGAAGTGTCTACTCTACGCACTTGGTCATAACTTATACAATGCCCTGCAGCATGTACCAGAGTTACGAGATCTTTAGACCTTGTTGCCTGCTGTAAAATCAATCCAAGGGCAACATGTTTTGGAGTGAGTTTACGGCTATTTGAAACTATGTATACCAAATCCTGAGCTACACTTAGAACTTTCTTGTCTTAATCTGTTGCACTTTTCTCTTCATTATCATCACTGATGCTTTCACCAGTAACCAGTAGCCTCAGAAACAGATATAGAGAGTTAGGCACTACCTTCAATACTTCTTCGTCATTTACTGCCAATCAGTTTTCCATACCAACATTAGACTTGATGACATTGCAAATCAATATTGCAGTGCCTTCCTTCAGTTTCTTTAACTTTTTGTTTGCTTTCACTTAAATCTTGAATAGCTAATGTCTCAATCAGTTCCTCATGTTTTAGCTCACCTGAGCCGAAGGCTCAGGATGAGCTATTGTGACCACTCTCCGTCCGTCGTCCGTCCGTCTGTCCGTCCGTCCGTCCGTTCACACCTTTGAACGACTTCCCCTCTGAAACCCCTGGGCCAAATTTCTTCAAATTTTTTGTGGAGCCTTGTATTAAAGGGGGATTGAAAATTTGTAAAAATGGTCACGGTCCGCAAATCAAGATGGCCGCCATGCCGATATATAGCTTCCATAGACTTATAATGCGAAAAACTTAAAAAATCTTCTTCTCTGAAACCATGAGGCCCACAACTTATATATTTTGTATGTAGCAATGTTTAGTGCCCCCTACATAAATCCTGCCAATCAAGCCCCTGGGGTCCAAACTGGCCACGCCCCAGGGGGTCGTGAACTCCCATAGACTTATAATGGGAAGAACTTAAAAAAATCTTCTTCTCTGAAACCATGAAGCCTAGAGCTTATATATTTAGTATGTAGCAATGTTTAGTGGTCGCGTATGTAAATCCTGCCAATCCAGCCCCTGGGTCCAAACTGGCCGCACGCCCCGGGGGTCATTAGCTCCCATAGACTTATAATGAAAAAAAACTTAAAAAATATTTTTCTCTGAAACCATGAGGCCCACAGCTTATATATTTAGTATGTAACAATGTTTAGTGGTCCCCTACATAAATCCTGCCAATCAAGCCCCTGGGGCCCAAACTGGCTACGCCCCGGGGGTCATTAACTCCTAAAGACTTATAATGGAAAAAACTTAAAAAAATCTTCTTCTCTGAAATCATGAGGCCCAGAGCTTATATATTTAGTATGTAGCAATGTTTAGTGGTCCCCTACTTGATCCTGCCAATCAAGACCCTGGGGTCCAAACAGGCCACGCCCCGGGGGTCCTTAGCTCCCACAGACTTTCAAATCTAATCTGCATTGGTCTTTAATATCCCAAATGCCCGTAAATATATAAATCAAATGAATATATACATTTCAGGATAAGTCTATAACACAACAAAGTCAAACACACTAAGATTGGTAAAACTTCCGTACTTTTAGTACTTTGATTCTATACGATAAGCCAGGTATGCATCTCTTTTTCTAAAAACACAACAACATTTCTTTTACAGCTTTTAACCATCTTAACATGTTTTTATTCAAAAGCAATTGAAAAATGAACAGCAAAGCTGTTGATTTAGATTCATATGATGTTACAAATGCAAAACTACACTTGGTGAACTTTGATCCCTGTAATTTTCTAGAGTGCAGACTGGGCAGGTATTGTTCAGCAGTGGCTGCTGAACAATTTCTAGCATATAACTTTGCATTAACATTCCGGCCTCCAAAACTGATTTCTAGCTGTTTCCTGGAAAATAACTACCAGTCTATTAGGGCAAATAGGCCCAAATTACGTTGTGATTTCGGAAAATCACATTAACAGCCGATGGCAACTATTTCAACTCGCATTACTTGTATTTGTAAATTTTACTATTTCATTCTTTTCATGGTGAACCTCTGAAGAAGGCGAAAGCCGAAAGGCCTCAGGTAAACAAACTGTTTGCACTGTTACTGATTAAATCTCAATATGTTTTAGCCCCTATCATTTCACCATCCTTTCTGGATCCAGTGCTACCAGAAAGATTTTTGTTAGACGTTATGCTCTTTCTCCCAACATAGTCGAACCTCAATGGCTAGAACATCTTTGGGACCATGGAACTTTGTTCGAGATATGGGTAGTTCGAGCCACTGAGAGTTAGTCAAGGAGACAGGTCAGGAAGCAAATGGCGATAATTTAGGGAAATCTGTTCGAATTTCTACTCAATTATGGTATGTTGAGTATACTCATTAAATCGCATCGATGAGGCGATTCTAAAGAGTACACATAGCAAAATTTCATGATCAAATAAGAAGATTTCCATACATATTTGTTTTCTTGAGCTATTGGATATTTTTCGTTGGGACTCAAAAACGAGTTTGAATAAGCCATGATGTATATGTGTTACATAATGGTCATAATATAATGACGAAAAAAGATCATCATTCTATATTAATTTTGTAGGTTTATTATTGGATCAATTAGACCAGGTTCCACCGCAACTGGTTCCAACAATCAGCTCCCCGCCGAATCTTGCAACATTACGTAAGTGTTTTTGATATTTGATGTCCAGAGTCTTGCCACGGAAAAAATATAGTGATTCGGCACAGGATATCATTTCTGTACATTTTCAAAGTTTTTCTCATACTCTTTAAACTATGAGCTTAACTATACCTAATTTAGTGCCACAGAGGCCTTTCTGTTATTTAAACTTCATCAGTGTGGCTAAACCCCAAAAGTTTGGAAATGAAACATATGATGCGCATGTCTTGGCAAGCAGCAAGACATACAGAAAGCAAAATAAGCTTAAAAGTGGATTCCGAACCCGCTAAGATACATGTCATTTTGACAAGTCAGTCTTAGTTTTAGAAAATTTTTGAATTTGTACTATAACAAAAATAGGTTTAAAAATAGTTACTTAATTCAGTACTTAAGTACTGACGTTAACACCGCAGTATCAACATCAGCACTGAAGAACTGATACTGGGTTGATGATATCCTCAGGGACGAACGAATCATCCACCAGCAGAGATGCCGACCCAGTGGTTTGCAATATGAGCTGAATTATACCTAATTTAGTGCCACAGAGGCCTTTCTGTTATTTAAACTTCATCAGTGTGGCTAAACCCTAAAAGTCTGGAAATGAAACGTATGATGCACATGTCTTGGCAAGCAGCTAGACATACAGAAAGCAAAATAAGCCTAAAAAGTGGATTCCGAACCCGCTAAGATACATGTCAGTTTTACAAGTCAGTCTTAGTTTTAGATTTTTTTTTATTTGTACTATAACAAAAAAATTAAGTATAAAAATAGTTACTTAATTCAGTAATTAAGTACTGACGTTAACACCGCAGTATCAACGTCAGCATTGAGGAACTGATACTTAAACTAAAATTAGTCTTTGTATAGAAAGTGAAGCCAGTTGTTCGAAGCGATGTATATTTTCTGTCTAGAACGTCTTTGCATATCAAATCTATAAAGGTTACTTTGGAAACACCGAGCACATAAAAAAGTAAAATGGGAGTCTCGGTTTCAGTGAGACTTCTTGTGATAATGATGTAGTTTGTATGGCTGCAAACGCCTCCTAATACTGGCTTGAGTAGAACTCAAGATATCTGAACGGGCTCACTGGTCCCAAGGAAAATAAAAATAAAAACTGCATTATGATGATGCATTAGAATGTTTGTGTATATAATATTTATTAACCCTTATCCTACTGCATTTTCTTCTGATCTGGGTCTTTGGAAAGGGTATCCTTACCCGAGCACCATGATTTTGCCTCTTGTTGCACCGATTTTATTCAGACTCGCACATGTGATGTACCAATGGAAGACTTACTACTAGCGGATTTTGCTTTACAATAGAATAGCGCCAAATATGGCTTTGCAGGAAGGATTTGATAACTTGAGTTGCTACATTCTGCCATTTGTGTTTACGTGTGATAGGAAGTTGGTGAAGTATAGTAGGGTGGTCGATAGTGTAGCTTAGTTGATCAAATAGACTGCAAGTAACTGAAAAAAAATGTGGCACTGTGATTTTGGAGAATTGTTGTACTGATTAGCCTTGAATGTGACCAAACGAAGAATTTTGTTAAAGTACCTGCCCTGCCCGGTCGGATAAGCAAGAACCAAAGGGCGAGCTTAGTTTCTGGAGTCCTGTAATGCACTCAAATTGGACATCCACAGAAAATGAAAACAGACACGAACAGTAGGATAAGGGTTAATGTTTGCAAAGTGTAGCCTGTATATCGTCGTTATTTAACGCGGTACTTGTTATTTTAGCTCACCTGAGCCAAAGGCTCAAGGTGAGCTATTGTGATCACCTACCGTCCGTCGTCGTCGTCGTCCGTCTGTCCGTTCACAATCTTTAAACAACATCTCCTCCTAAACCACTGATTGGATATTGACCAAACTTCACAGGAATGATCCTTGGTTGGTCCTCTTTCAAAGTTGTTCAAATGATTTCGGTCCATTGCATATCTGGGTCACAGGAGCTAAAAATAGATTTTTCAACTAAAAACTTAAAAAAATCTTCATATCAGAAACCACTAGACCGAATTCAATGTAATTTTGCACAAATGTTCCTTAGGTGATCCTCTACCAACATTGTTCAAGCCATTTGGATTCGTCAAAAAACACGGCCGCCAGGGGGCAGGGCTTATTTTCCCTATATATCTATATAGAAAACTTTAAAAATCTTCTTGTCAGAAACCACTTGACCGATTTCAATATAATTTTGCAGAAGTGTACCTTTGGAGATCCTCTACCAAGATTGTTCAAGCCATTTGAATTCGTCAAAAAACATGGCCGCCAGGGGGCGTGGCTTATTTTCCCTATATATATATATAGAAAACTTTAAAAATCTTCTTGTCAGAAACCACTGGACCGATTTCAATATAATTTTGCAGAAGTGTTCTTTTGGTAATCCTCTACCAAGATTGTTCAAGCCATTTGGATTCGTCAAAAAACACGGCCGCCAGGGGGCGGGGCTTATTATCCCTATATATCTATATAGAAAACTTTAAAAATCTTCTTGTCAGAAACCACTGGACCGATTTCAATATAATTTTGCAGAAATGTTCCTTTGGTAATCCTCTACCAAGATTATTCAAGCCATTTGGATTCGTCAAAAATACGGCCGCAAGGGGGTGGGGCTTATTTTCCCAATATATCTATATAGAAAACTTTAAAAATCTTCTTGTCAGAAACCACTGGACCGATTTCAATATAATTTTGCAGAAGTTTTCCTTTGGTGATCCTCTACCAAGATTGTTCAAGCCATTTGGATTCGTCAAAAAATACGGCCGCCAGGGGGTGGGGCTTATTTTCCCAATATATCTATATAGAAAACTTTAAAAATCTTCTTGTCAGAAACCACTACACCGATTTCAATATAATTTTAAAGAAATGTTCCTTTGGTAATCCTCTACCAAGATTATTCAAGCCATTTGGATTCGTCAAAAAACACGGCCGCCAGGGCACGGGGCTTATTTTCCCTATATATCTATATAAAAAAAATTAAAAATCTTCTTATCAGAAACCACTGGACCGATTTCAATATAATTTTGCAGAAGTGTTCCTTTGGTGATCTTCTACCAAGATTGTTCAAGCCATTTGGATTCGTCAAAAAACACGGCCGCCAGAGGGCGGGGCTTATTTCCCTATATATCTATATAGAAAATTTTACAAATCTTCTTGTCAGAAACCACTGGACCGATTTCAATATAATTTTGCAGAAGTGTACCTTTGGAGATCCTATACCAAGATTGTTCAAGCCATTTGGATTCGTCAAAAAACATGGCCGCCAGGGGGCGTGGCTTATTTTCCCTATATATCTATATAGAAAACTTTAAAAATCTTCTTGTCAGAAACCACTGGACCGATTTCAATATAATTTTGCAGAAATGTTCCTTTGGTAATCCTCTACCAAGATTGTTCAAGCCATTTGGATTCGTCAAAACCCACGGCCGCCAGGGGGCGGGGCTTATTTTCCCTATATAATCTATATAGAAAACTTTAAAAATCTTCTTGTTAGAAGCCACTGGACCGATTTCAAAATAATTTTGTAGAAATGTTCCTTTGGTGATCCTCTACCAAGATTATTCAAACCATTTGGCTTCGTCAAAAAAACACGGCCGCCAGGGGGCGGGGCTTATTTTCCCTATATATCTATATAGAAAACTTTAAAAATCTTCTTGTCAGAAACCACTGGACCGATTTCAATGTAATTTTATAACATTAATTTATAACATTAATTAACAAATTAATCACTATAACATTGCAGGCATGTTTCTTTTGTAACCCTCTACCAAGATTGTTCAAGTCGTCATGATTCATCAGAAAACGTGGCCGTCAGGGGGCGGGGCTATATTTCCCTATATATCTATATATAGTAAACTTTAAAAATCTTCTTGTCAGAAACCACTGGACCGATTTCATTATAGCTTGGCAGAAATGTTCCCTTGTTGACCCTCTACCAAGATTGATCAAGATATCATGATTCGTCAAAAAACATGGCCGCCAGGGGGTGGGGCTTATTTTCCCTATATATCTATATAGAAAAAAAAAAGGTAAGAGAAAAGTCCAGGGAGTGCCACAATCACAAACCGAAGCCCTTCCCAGACCCCAAGAGGAAGAGGAAACCGACAAATCTAAACAAGCACAAACCGAACAAATGTACGAAAAGCACTAAGATTAGCTCTCTCTTCCCCAAGCGAGGTAATCGCAATACTAAAAGGACTGAAAAACACAAGAACAAAATGACACACGGAAAGACATACAACAAATCGCCTCGTAGAATAAACCACAAAGCAACAAAGAGTAAGACCAACACCGGGACCACCGCCTTAGTACGGTCAGTAGAGCAAACCACCGGGGGGTTTAAAGCACTTTTACAGCTAACTAACTTCACCCTGGGTCCCGATGCTACTCTTAATACAGAAACACTTTAAAATTCGGTTCGCATAAAGGCTCCCAACTCAGTCAATGCATCAAAGCGAAAACATAAAAATCAAATTAATCACTATAATAAACAAAGACGAGTACTCATGGCTAATTCTACTGTATGCCAGAGTAAACGAAAACCAATAGTTGAACCACGGCGGGCCAAGCTAAAGACATATCGTCAAGCCCCAACCCACTGGTTAAAGTTTTACGAAGAGACCGTCATTGAGTCTGGGGCCCGAACCGCCGTCGTGCAATTAAAGAGTGAAGCATAGCCATCAACAATGATTGGGTTGACAACTAGGCATGCAGTCTGCCGCATAATATCCAGGCTATAGCCAATTCTTTTATAACGGTTAATAAGTTTTCTGAATTACTCCGAAAAGTTTAAAAATCTTCTTGTCAGAAGCCACTGGACCGATTTCAATATCACTTGGCAGGAATGTTTCTTTGGTGACCCTCTACCAAGATTGTTCAAGCGTCATGACTCGTCAAAAAACATGGCCGCTAGGGGGCGGGGCATATTTTCTATATATATCTACATAGAAAACTTCTCATAAGAAACCGTTGGATCGAGTTCAATGTAACTTGGCAGGAATGACGCTTTGGTGACCTTCTACCAAGATTGTTCACGACCTCATGATACGTCAAAAAACATGGCCGCCAGGGGGCGGGGGTTATTTTCCGTATATATCTGTATAGAAAACTTTAAAATTCTTCTTGTCAGAAACCACCTGACTGATTTCAATATTACATGGCGGGAATGTTTCCTTGGTGACTTTCTACCAAGATTGTTCAAGCAATCATGATTCATCAAAAAACATGGCTGCTAGGGGTGGGGCTTATTTTTCCTATATATCTAAATAGAAAACTTTAAAAATCTTCTTGTCAGAAAACACTGAACCGATTCCAATATAACTTGGCAGGAATGTTCCTATGGTGACCCTCTACCAAGTATGTTCAAGCTGTCATGATTCGTCAAAAAACATGGCCGTTAGGGGATGGGGCTTATTTTCCCTATATAGCTATATAAAACATTTAAAAATCTTTTTGTCAGAAACCACTAGACCGATTTCAATATAACTTTGCAGAATTGTTCCTTTGGTGACCCTCTTTCAAGATTCAGTTCAAACCATCATGATGCTTGAAAAAAACATGGCCACTGGGGAGCAGGGCTATAATAAAATTTATACAAAAATCTTAGAGCAGTGAACTTGGCTGCAACTTCAGTAGTAAGTATGCAAAGCTGTTTGCTCAGGTGAGCGATATAGGACCATCATGGTCCTCTTGTTTTTTTTTGCATACCACGTCTGTTGTGTTTGTGCCGTGTTGAGACCCTAAAAACTCTCCCTGTAAATTCATTTAATGGTGTTATTATTTCAAATGCCAGAGTTTGCACTTTACGATCACCTTTCGTATTCCTCTTCCTCATGATTCTTATTTATACCTCATTGAAGGTTAGATATTTACCAGTGTTCGTATCCCGTTTATAGCAATTTCTTACTTTACGTTTCTTTGGACTTGTATTAGACTTAGTTATGTATTGTCGGTTGTTGTTATACTCTGTATGCATCGGTCCTACCGCCTGTTTGCATCGCTACTTACTGCCTATAATGGCCGGTACGAATACTGCTTTTTATCTAATGGTATTACTTGCTATACAACTATATGAGTATAACTAATAGATTAAAAATTACTATTGCTCCTATTCGGTTACATTCTGCTTCTTCTTTACAGATTCCCCGTTCTACTGCTAGATTTAACTCTTTGTTACCTACTGTTAACGTTTCGCCTTTGAAACTTCACTCTGTATTATCTATAAATTTATATGGCACTTCCAATCATAGTATTTTCCGTAATCACCTTAAAATTAGACTTTCTACAATTAAATCTCCTATACTTCTAAAATATAAGAATCCGTATAAAAGGAACAGAATATACCCTAATATTTCTAAGTGCAATGCCAAGAGTTGCATCTGCTGCAATCATTTAATTTGTCAGTCAACAATTATTTCTTCAGTTAATCATAGACAATTTTCAGTTGTAAACAAATCTGATTTAGACTGAAAATCAGAGGATGTTATATATGTTCTCACTTGCAAAGGAGGCTGAGGATTGCAGTATGTTGGATAAACCAAACGGGCCCTTAAAACTAGGTTTAAGGAACATTTGTTTAAAAATAAAAGATGACGGAAAAAAAAAAAAAAAAAAAAAAGAAAAGAAAATTGATACGTCTCTTTATAAACATTTCCGGAGAGCTGGTCATTCATGATCATCTAGTAAAGTTTTGGTTCAACCTCTTGAAAAAAAATATTCACAAGTCCAATTCTACCGAAAGATTCAAAAATATTTTAAGACATGAACTTAAACTTAAATGGATTAAACGTTTACAAACCCCTTTTTCACTTGGATTTAATGATAATATTTACCATGAAGGAAATATTTCTAAAATGCCGGATTTTGTTTTTTCCCTTTTAGATATTAAAAAACGTAATAAACTATCCCATGGTAAGTGCAAAAATGGGAATTTTAAACGAAAATATAAAACTGTCTAATCTCGTTTTGATTTAAATATTCTCTTAAAGTCTGGACGTCATCAAATACTTTCTAAACTAGCTTCACTGATAATTTCTTCATTAGATGTTAGATGATGAGGCGAATAAATTTTATGATAGAAAACATGATCTGTATGAAGCAGCACTCCTTACTAGATGTTATACTCAACCTGCACTTCGTTCTATCATGGATTCTGAAATTAACCACATTTGACACTTCATCAAAATTCCATTCATTAATAAAGGTATTGAATTCATAGATTTACCTAGCATATTTCGAGATAATAATGTTATATCAGCTATACCTTCATATTTCGAAAACACAGAATCTCCTATTATCTGTTATAATTTTAACAAATCTATCTGTAATACTATACTTAATTTCAATAAATTAGTTTCTGATCTTGATATTAAAACTAGTTGGCCTGATTCTTGAGATTGTAAAGATTCTAAATTTTGTCATCAACCAGCGGGTCATATTGTCACTAGTAACTAGAATATTATAACTGATTTACAAATCCGTTCAATTATTTCAAAAGGTCCTAAATATAGCTTCCCAGCCCACATTGATTTCATTAAATGTCGGGAAACAATTGCCACTGCTTTAAATGATTATTGTACGCGTTGGTGTAAACGAGAGCATGTTGAGTCTAATGCTTTAAATAATTGGAAATTAAAGATTTTTAAGATCATTGATGAACGTGTGTTATTTTACTCTAATAACTTTGATATTCTCCCTCCTAAGCCTAAATTATCTTTTCGATATTTGAAACAAGGTATCCAAGAATTTTATAGGAAGTATGTTTTGGCTCCAGCTGATAAAGCTGCTATATGTTATGTTGTGTGATGACTTCATCATATCAATACTCTTATACAAGAACTTGGTAGTACATATAAACGGATTTCTACAGACGAGAGATCTATTGTTAATACCCATTCTATCGATATTACTGCTAAGTTAACAATGAGTATTAAAGAAAAACAAGACAGACTTCCTACGTTATATTGGTTACCGAAACTTCATAAACGACCTTATAAAGAACGTTTCATTGCTAATTCTACTTCATGTACGACTACTGTTTTGTCCAAACTGCTAACTTCATGCCTTACTGCTGTTAAAAAATATTGGATTAGATATTATGATACTGTTTACGAAAGGGACGGAATTATCTATTTTTGGTCAATTAAAAAGTCCAATGAAGTTCTAAATAAATTTAAATCTAAAAACTTTCAGGCTTCTAAATTGTCTACATATGATTTTTCTACAATGTATACTACGTTTCCGCATAATCTTATAAAAGATAAACTTATTGATTTAATTAACCGAACGTTTATTCGGGAGAATACTCAATATTTGGCTTGCAACGAAGAATGTGCTTTTTTCACTTCTAATGTATACAATAATCACAATTTATGGTTATGTCAAAAAGTCTGTGATCCCTTACTTATCTTGTTAAACATTATAGGCAAACTGTTGGTATTCTGATGGGAACTAATTGTGCTCCTCTTGTTGCAGATTTGTTTCTTTTTTTGTTATGAGAGAGATTTCATGAAGTCTCTCTCTCGTGAAAATCAGGCTGACATTATTGAGGCTTTCAATTCAACTTTAAGATGCCTTGATGATTTATTAAATATTGACAATATTTACATTGACCAAATGATGGACCGCATATACCCTACAGAACTCCAATTAAATAGAGCACATTCTTTCGATACCGAGGAACCTTTTTTGGATTTGAATCTATGTATATCTAATGGTACAGTTTCCACCAAAATTTATGATAAACGGGACGATTTTGATTTTGATATAGTCAATTTCTCTTTTCTGGATGGCGATGTCCCACGGCGTACCTCATATGGGGTATACATATCTCAACTTATTACATTCGCCATAGCTTCTTCAAATCTTAGTGACTTTAACTGTCGTAATAAAGCCCTTACTGCCAAACTTCTTAGGCAGGGCTATCGTTATTTTAAACTTCGTAAGGCGTTTTCGAAATTTTATCGTAGACACAGTGCCTTGGTAGAAAAATATAGCGTCAGTCTGAAAACACTTCTGCAATAAGGTATATCGGAACCAGAATTTTACGGTGACTTAGTGTACAGATTTAGAAAAAGTGTAGGAAAGTCTAACTTTTCGGAGCAATTCAGAAAACTTATTAACCGTTATAAAATAATTGGCTATAGCCTGGATATTATGCGGCAGACTGCATGCCTAGTTGTCAACCCAATCATTGTTGATGGCTATGCTTCACTCTTTAATTGCACGACGGCCTCTTCGTAAAACTTTAACCAGTATGTTGGGGCTTGACGATATATCTTTGGCTTGGCCCGCCATGGTTCAACTATTGGTTTTCATTTACTCTGGCATACAGTAGAATTAACCATGAGTACTCGTCTTTGTTTACTATAGTGATTAATTTGATTTTTATGTTTTCGCTTTGATGCATTGACTGAGTTGGGAGCCTTTATGCGAATCGATTTTTTATGTATTTCTGTATTAAGAGTAGCATCGGGACCCAGGGTGAAGTTGGCTAGCTGTAAAAGTGCTTTAAACCCCCAGGTAGTTTTTTCTACTGACCGTTCTAAGGTGGTGGTCCTGGTGTTTTTCTTACTCTTTGTAGATCTTTCTGTTTTTTTCTGTATGTGTTGTGATGCTAACATTGTGGTCAACGTCTTCAATAGCTCCCCACTTTGCTGTCTGTTTTATTAGTTGTTTTGTGATGCTAGCATTTTGGTCACCTTCAACAGCTGCTCATTTTGCTTTCTGTTTTACTTGTTGTGATTAAGAGTGACATGCGGTTTGTGATTGTGGCACTCCCTGGAATTTTCTCTTACCTTTTTTTATAAATAGAAATACTTAGAGTCTAGAAGATGGCAGGTACTATTAACTGTTTTATAACTCAAAGAGAAAGAATCTCAAATATTCTCTGTGGTGCCGTAACGATCGACGAGTATGGGACTAAACGAAGATGAAATGAGATAAAAAAAAGTGCAATTCATAAATGCTTAGTTATGGTCTTTAAGCATTGAAAAGTGCAAGATTACCTTTCACTGTTGAAAAGCACTACGATGACTGGCCTTGCTTTGACTGGGTGAGATTTCAGAGTTGCCAACTGAATAAACGAAGCTAACCGAAGCCAATGTTATTGGAGTATTTAATTCAATATGCTAGATATTAGATGAGGTGCTTGATATTGATAATATAATATTATGGCACTCAGGGTTAACAGTTTAGCTGCGTTCTTTAATTGCACGACGGCGGGTCGGGCCGCAGACTCGATAGCAGCTCAATCTCAAATTCTTTCTAGACAGCCTTTTGCTAAACATTACTCGTTTGTAGTCGGATTTATGGTAGTTCCAATGGTGTTTTTCTTTTTTTTTCTCTGGCTTTTATTTTGTAGATTAACCCTCATCTTTCATCTTGTTGAAATATTTATATGCTTTTCTGTGTTAATCCGCTGATGTGCTAGGCTAGGGAACCTCCAAGTTGGCCGTGGCTGATGTGCTAGGGAACCTCCAAGTTGGCCGTGGCTGGTGTGCTAGGAACCTCCAAGTTGGCCGTGGCTGATGTGCTAGGGAACCTCCAAGTTGTCCGTGGCTGATGTGCTGGGGAACCTCCAAGTTGGCCGTGCAGTTGTGTGTAGCTGAAACTATATCAGGATTAAGAGCGAAGTTTGGAGCATATCAACCCGAAGTTCAAACACCCTAACAGCTGTGCTGTTGACAGTTCCAGCTTATAGTTGATTAAACATTCAATGTATTTATATTTTTTCACAATTTGAATTTGTGATTCTAGGTAGGTAAATATGAAATCCGATGACGTACAGATGGTTTCGAAATGCATAACCTTTCTTTTAACAAAATTTATGTTCATTTGATTCCTTATGCACCAAGTTGATATAATGTCAAATACCTGCAAACCTCTTCCGTTTCAGCCATTAGCACAAAATCATCTGCATTTAACATTTTCTATAAGAATACCGTTACCATCTTTTACCACATTGATTTAACAGTTCACTAAGAGCATTAATAAAATGTTGAACAATGTGGTTGATAAAATAAGGACCTGAATTGGTTTGCCTTGCTTCAAACCCTTTGATACATCGAACCACTGGCAGAGGCGATGGTTCAGCCTATTCGGTCGTACCTCCTGCTAAAATCTACGTATGTTACAGGTGTATTTTTTAATACCTTTTTATTATGTTTTTGATACTCGATAATGTTGGTTGTCGTTGACAGATGGTTAGTAGTACTCCTGTTTTGTAGAAAGTGTTTTGACAGTCAGATATTTTATCATAAGTTTCACTCCAGTTTGTTAACCTTTCGTGGGTCCAGTTAGTCTTTGTTTCGTTCAGACCCCATACCTATTTTCCTGTCTTTTTCCTAATGTCATTTGTATTCGCTGTGTGACGTGTCTATAAAAGTTCTTGCTTCGTTTCTTGCTGTCTGTAAATACGGGTTCTTTTGTGTATTCTTTGTTTCCAAAGGCAACCTTTTACATTTTTGTAATTAAAAAACAACAACAAAAAACAACACCAACAAAAATAAATAAATAAAGCACTTATTTTTCATGTTAGTGCACTTCGTCCAATGACTGTCATGTTCACACATTTTGTTCCATAGATAACTTAATTCATCTATCCACCACGGCTTTCTTCTTCGGCGTTTCTTGTTTTGTGTAACTTCAATAAAAATAACACTGTAAGGTATATCAATATATAACAAATACGTACAGTCTAATATGTGCATTTTCTTACAGCATATAGTAAAGACACGTTTTTGATGTTTCTACGCAATTAAAAAAATCAAGTGACGAATGTTACGGCTGTGTGTTAAATTGTTGGAAAACTAGTGATCAAACTGAATTTCGTGGACTTTTGAGTGTCAAAAAGTGAGTACAGTGGATATATGAGGACGTATGTTGAGCACTTTATTATGATGAACTTTTTAAAAGCTAACATTTGTTAAACTGATGCGTTTTCAAAATCGATCATGCCCCATAAAGAGCCCCTTTAGTTTACCGTACTAGTGCTCGGACAATAAGCGGGAGATCTACGTTAAAATTTTCTTCCACTATAATGTTGGCCAAAAGTAACGTTTCATTTATTTGTCATACTGGTCATTTCTGTAGTTTTCGAAATTTCAGTTTTTTTACGCAACCAGTATTTGTTACACTGATTTTACTGATTGGAACATACGCAGACGTTGCAGTCCTAGATCTGACGCCGCATTTTGCAGCGCCCAACCAGGGTCTACACCGTTTGCGCATAATATAGAGATGGATTCATATAAATGAACGTAAGTAAGCGTAGACATAATTGGAACATACGTAAACGGCGCAGTCCCAGATCTGACGTCGCAATATGCGGCGCCAAATCAGGGTCCTTACCGTTTGCTCATAAGCTAAACATGGATACATATATGGACGTAGGTAAGCGTAGACATAATAGGCTTTAATTCAAGTTCTGTCTCGAGTATATGAAGCGACTCGGTGATGCCACTTGACAGCCATCTGAGCATTTGCCATTTGAATATGAAGAGTATTGTGGCCAAAATTGATATTTAGCAATTTGAAATGCAAACATTTAACATTTTTGTTTTCTCTGAAACCTGGGTAAGCGCCAGTATTAGTGACAGTGATATGAGCATCGTTCATTTTAAGGATTCTCTTAGGTATGATTGGAATATTCAAGCCGGGGGATATAGCAATATATGTGAAAGACACACTTGAATGCGTAAGGCGCAAGGACCTGGAGGTGAAAGACCTTGAATGCGTCTGGGCCCAAGTCAAAGTTTGAGGCTACAATATTCTAGTTTGTGGTATGTACAGACCGTCAAATGCAAATCTGAATTACTGGAATCTTGTGCATGAAAGTGTAGACCGAGCTAAAAGAACAACTATTCAGGATATTATAATAGTATGCGATCTGAACAATGATTTGCCTATTAGTAAAAGAAGTAAACATCTTCAAGAATTGATGAAGGCATATAATTAAAACAATTAATAAACGAAGCGACTCACTTCACGGAAGCGTCAGTGTCATTGATTGACATAAATTTAGTTAATAAAACAACTAGTATTTTGGCTACCGAGGTTTGTGATCTATTAATTCCAAATATGGTAAGATTCCATTTTCCAGTAGTTGTACTAGTCAAATTTCTTAAACCTAGTGTCTAAATGTTATTAGAGAAAGGTTTGGTCATACGACCAGGGTGATTATAGGCAATATAGACAAATACCTATTGACGCTAGACGGAATGAAATCCTTGAGATTGATATTGACGAAGTTACAGAAAAAATCACTTCCATAATCTTAGAAGCCGCATCTGTTTCAATTCCTTACAAAGTAGTTGTTATTCGACCTGTCGATCCTCCGTGGATGCACCATGAGATCCGAAAATTAATACGTCAAAAGAAACGTTTACACAGGAAAGCTAAAAGAGCAACAAAGTTCCGAAAAATGCGTAATAAAATTGTTAAATTAATAAGATTTTCAAAACTTACCCACGAAAATCGTATATCAGAAGCACTCAAAGCTAATACCAATAATATTAAATCATGGTGAATACTATCTAAACAAGCCCTGAATAGCGATCGAACCACTGAATAAGTACCACAGTTACTCTATACCAACGAACCAATAGGAAATGACCAAGATAAACTGGACATTCTTAACACTTATTTTGTAACAAGTCGCAACTCAAAGATGTTAATACAGTCCTTCCTGACCTCCTAGAACCACCCTATGAACGATTACATACAATAGATATAACATCTTCTGATGTCCGAGATATATTACGTTCACTTAATGCCTCTAAAGCATCGGGACCGGACTTCATTAGCCCACGCTTACTTAAGGAAGGAGCAGACCAGAGGTGTTTACCTTTAAGTAAATTTTTCAATAAACTCATTCTCTTGGAATGTTTTCCACAGGCATGGGAATTTGCGCACATTATGTCAGTTTTTAAGAAAGGTGACAAGAAATTGCCTAACAATTATGGGCCTATATCATTGCTGAGCGGATAAGGTAAAACTAGGGAAAGATATGTACATAAACATGTTTACAACTATTGTGTACAACACCATATTTTTACGGCTTTCCGGTCAGGCTTCACCCAAGGTGACTCGACAACGTATTAACTGCCACAATTATACGATACACTTTGCGAAGCTTTGGATAATGGCAAAGAAGTTAGAATAGTTTTTTGACATTACAAAAACGTTTGAAAAGGTCTGGCATAAGAGCTACTGCATAAACTTAAGCCATAGGCATTTCAGATAATTTGTTAAATTGGGTTGCTAATTATCTATCTAACAGAAAGCAAAGAGTAGTAATAAACGGAAAAAATGTTCTCTTACCTTAATTACCAGCTGGTGTTCCACAAGGCTCAATCTTAGGTCCTTTACTTTTTCTTAGTTAATGATATTGTTTTGGAATTGAACTGTAGTATTGGATTAATCGCAGACGACAGCAGCTTATACATTATAGTAGAGAATCCACAAGCAGCTGCTAACAAAATGAACTGAAGCCTCTCGACTGTTCATGCATGGTTTAATCAATAGCTCGTTGACTTCAACGCAGTAAAAACTGAAAGATGGTTGTTTCGAGAAAGCGAATAACACTAAACCACCCCGACCTATTATGGAAAATAATATATTACAGGAAGTCGAGCATCATAAACTACTTGATATTATATTTTTCTTCGATCTGACTTGGCATAATCATATCATTAAAATAACAACTAAAGGATGGCAGCGTTTTAATTCATTAAAAGCATTTAAATTAAGATTCGATAGAAAGTTCTTGGAACGCTTGTACATATCATTTAGCAGACCTGTTCTTAAATACAGCGGAGTAGTTTGGAGTAATTGTACAAATCAAGATAAAAACTATTAGAGGATATTCAAATTGAAGCAATGCGCGTAGTTACAGAAGCAACAAACTTATGTAGCATTGCAAAACTCTATGACGATACGAACTGGGATACTCTGGAATCACGACGTGAGAAACAAAACCTTATTATATTTTACAAAATGATCAACGGCCTCGCGCCAAATTCGACATTATATTTTAACTCTTTCCTTCCATCCATAATAAGAGCTTGGAATAATCTTCCCATTGAAATAAGGAACAGTACTTCAGTCACACAGTTTAAATGTAAACTAGCCGAGCACATCAACAAATCACCTATTTGGTTCTACTCTGGAAGTAGGAAAGCTCATTTTTTTACACGCGACTGCAACTAGAATGCAGTTCATTAAGGCCTGTATCGCAAAATCCTTATTGACTCCCTTTCATGTTCTTATGGTAGATCCGAGACTGCCAAACATTTTTTTCGGATGTCCAAACCATCACTTAACACAAGTACGTATTTTATCAGATATCCTTCACCTACCATTGAATACTTACTTGTTTGGTAATTCAAATTTATCGAGAGAAGAAAACGAAATGATGTTTGATGTTGTGCACAAATACATTATTCAAACGCAAACGTTCGATGTGAATTAGTTGGAATATAACCATCATTGTGTTGTCAGTTAACATGACATAAATCGGGACAGTGGCATCGAGTCGGAATAGCATCTGGGAAACTTTGGGAAACCTTTTTTTGTATTTTTTTTTCTCTCTCTTTCATATGTATCTTTGATAAAACTTCTGTATACATTTTGCTCTTTTCAACTATAGTAGCATTTATTTTATACAGTCGTTTGTTTTGTACAATAATTGTGCTAGGAGAAGATTTCACACAAGCTATAATCAGCTTGTTACCTGATCCTTTATGTCATTTTGTGTATGTTTGTATTGTATATATTATATTCAATAAACTATTTTTTTTTCTTTTTTGCAAAACAAAAAAGAAAAAAAAAAAAAAAAAAAAAAAAAGAATTCAAAACAAATGCTGCCAATTAAAAGGGTCTCTTTGTGACCCGCCTAGGATTGATGACTAAGATGTTAACACTGTCGATATATTCTACATTGTCTAATCATTGTGTAATCATTTGGTAAATAGGCAGCGAAAGCTATGGAAGTAAGCTATTCAAGTGTGTGTGTGTTTGTGTGTGTGTGTGTGTGTGTGCGTGCGGGTGTGTGTGTGTGTGTGTGTGTGTGTGTGTGTGTGTGTGTGTGTGTGTGGCATTTCCTTGGTATCATCTCATATACTTTTAACCGAGTATACAGAATGTCGTCCATATGAAATTAAAAAGTAGTATAGATGTCCACGAAGAGCCACAATCATAGAACATAGCTTACCAATGACAAAACGAAGAAGAGGAAATCCATTACGACAGTCAGCACACACGTTAACAAAAAAAAAAAAAAAAAAAGCAAAGCAACTAGTTCCCTTTTCACCAGTGAGGTTATCACTATATCTGATAGGACCCACCAAACGCAACAATGAGACAGCAGGCAAGACAAAAAGCTCTATAAAAAAACTCTTCAGCAAGCAGCTACAAGGTCCCACAAATAACGAACAACACTAGAACCACCGCCTCAGAACGGTCACTAGATCGTACTGGCACTAAATCCTTCACCATAGGTTCAGATGTCAGTGAAACATCACAGAAAAACAAGTATATCAAAACAAATCACTGAGATGAAACAATAATAAGGGCTTTTTTGCAAACACCTCAGACACTGAAAGCCAGAGTTAAAGAAAAACTACTGGTTGAACCACGTATAACCTGAACACAGACAAGACATATGGCATCAACGCTCTGATGATTGATTTAAGATAGAATCTCGACAGCCACATTAGATATCGTAGCCGAACATAGGTCACGACGTATGCATGTATTTTGAGCAACAGCTTGGTACCAGAAAGTTGATAGCTGCCTAGCTCGAGAAGTCACATGCCAAATGGATTCTAAAAGGAGTCTGTCCACTGCCACATTTGTCTGTCTATAGATGGCACCCGCAAGCTCTTAATTGACCACGATTTCCTGGAACAGAAAGATTCTAGATCCTACCGTGCCTGTGTATGATTGTATTCCTAACGACGATTGTCGGCCACGCATTTATTAGAATGTAATATTGGAGTTGGTTTCAAACGAAAATACGTGGCATTGCACTTTAACGGGACTGGGTACACTTGCTAGCTTTCCGCCAAGAGGACAAATTTTCTTTTCTGTTCGCTTTCTTGCACATCAAATCCCTTCTGGAACAGGATAAACTCTAAAAGAGAAGACTTCGCTTCCCTTTGGAGCAAATTATTTCTTTTTGGAGTTGACCCCTTTTCAGAAGAAGGCAAAAATTGGACAGAATAACCTCCACAGAAAGTGTAACCATTCCCATTAAGTGTAATAAAATGTATTTTTTTCTCTTCTCATTAAAGAGATTGTTTGTTCATTTCAATAATTATTATTATGGCCTTAATTTCAGACTGCAATGGAACAAAGGCTGACATAGTATTCCTTCTAGACATGTCTAGTAGCGTTCGTGCCCTGAATTTCGAAATCATGAAAACATTTGTCATGTCTGTTGTCAGTGTGCTAGATATTGGTCGAAATAAAACGAAAGTTGGCCTCATCACATTTAGTCGGTATCCACGTCTAGAAATTCACTGTAACGACTTTGCAAATGGAGTCGATTTACTAAAAGCCATCAACAAAGTTGCTTATTACCCAGGTGAGTGTGATAAACAAGTATGCTTGCTGCACCAAATGGCCAATTTATACGTCTCCGGCCAGTTGCTATCGTGTCCGTCGACAAAATTGAACAACTGACAAAGTTCCAAAGTTGCTATAATGCTCACAATATCTGTCCTTAGATGCAGTAGGGTTTCATTTGAAAAACAGATTTTTTGGCACCGTTACCCAGTCGTGCAAGCTTTTGAAAATCCACGAAGCGCACATATAATAATAGTAATAATATTCCCCTGATACATAATTTGAATTGTTCATAATATTCGTATACATTGCAAAATGTTCTTATTTTCTGTAAAACGATAATACTATTTTTATGAAACAAAGACTTAAAAGGTTCTGATATATCTTTGATTTATTTAAATCTGCTGATAAGTGAACATGAGGCAAAGGAAACTGTTCAGCTGATTTGCAAACTTCATGTACAGTCCTTTTACTGAAAAGGAACATGACAAAGCATTAACATGCTTTATATATGTTTGGAAGTTTCAGTAGCATTTGCTTTCGAGCCTTTAGGATCACTTGTTTCATTTATATGTTAAATTGTTGTTTCAACTGTTTTATGTCCCGGAGGTTAATTGTCCGCAGGTCAAACTGCGAAAGAAGAAAATACAAGAGGCCAATGGGCCAAGATTCGCTCACCTGATAAAAACAGCTATTGCATACAGTATATTTTATTGTTAATAATCATAAAAAAGGTTCTCTAAAAGCCCTAGCTAAACAGTTTTTCACGCTCGTAAACGGTTTATATTTTCCTCTTAATTTTTAACGATAACTTTTTTCATTTTTTGGTTTTAGCGAAATATGTTCAGCGACAAAAAAGTAGCGTGCGATTTCCGTAAACTTTTCCAAAGGGTCCCAGTTACCTGCATTCCACAAATATCGCTGCCATGGGCATTTTTATTTTTTCAAGACTCGCCTGTTAAATAGCAATGTTGTTATTCAACCAAGCGAACAAGAGGGCAGATAAAATGTGCACAGCCTGTTATTATCATTCGTCCTGTAAAACCGTTGATTTTTATTTATTTATTTAATTTAATTGTATTAATTGATTGATCTACTCATTTATTAGCTCACCTGAGCACGAAGTGCTCAAGGTAAGCTATTGTGGTCAGCCAATGTCCGTCGTCCGTCATGCGTCGTGCGGCGTCAACAATTGCTTTAAAAGCCTACTCCTCCTACACCCCTGGACCAATTATCTCTAAACTTGTTAGGAAGCATGGGGGTGACTTGTAGATCAAAGATAGCTAAAATCATTCCGATCATAAATCTAAAATGGCCGTCATGGCGGTCATCTTGAAATCTATTTTTCGCTTCTTCTCCTGAACCGAAACGCCTACTGAATCAAAACTTGGTAGGAAGCATCGGGGTGACTTATAAATAAAAATAGCTAAAATCGTTCCGATCAGATATCCAAGGTGACTGCCATAGCGACCGTCTTGAAAATCTATTTTTCGCTTCTTCTCCTGAACCGAAAGGCCAATTGATTTGAAACTTGGTAGGAAGGATCGGGGTTACTTACAGACCAAAAATAGCTAAAATCGTTCCGATCGAAAATCCAAGTTGGCGGCCATATTGAACATCTATTTTTTGCTTCTTTTCCTGAACAAAAAAGCAAATTGCCCTGAAACTTATTAGGAAGTAGCAGGATGACTTGTAGATAAAAATAGCTTATATCGTTCCGATTGGAAATCGAAGATGGCCGCCATCTTGAAAATCTAGTTTTTACTTCTTCTCCTGAACCAAAAGGCCAATTGACTCGAAACTGGGTAGGAAGCATCGGGGTGACTTGTAGATCAAATGTAGCTAAAATCGTTCCGATCAGAAATCCAAGATGGCCGATATGGCTTCATCTTGAAAATCTTTTTTTCGCTTCTTCTCCTGAACCCAAAAGCCAATTAACTTGAAAGTTGGTAGGAAGCATCGGGTTGACTGGTAGATATCTAATCATTCCGATTGGAAATCCAAGAAGGTCGCCATGGCTGCCATCTTGAAAATCTATTTTTCGTTTCTTCTCCTGAACCGAAAGGCCGATTGCCTCCAAACTTGGTAGGAAGCATCAGGGTGACTTGTAGATAAAAATAGCTAAAATGGTTTCGGTTAGAAATCTAAGATGGCCGCCATAGCTGCTATCTTGAAAATTTATTATTCACCTCCTAAACACAAGGGCCAATTTATCTGGTAATCAGGTGAGCGATACAGGGCCATCTTGGCCCTCTTGTTTATTTACAGTTTATCTGAATCACTGAATGAGAAAATGTGCGTCCATAACGTTAACAGTAAAGATCCAGATTAGCCAGTGAAGCCGTACAATCTGATAAGGGATTCTGTAATATACATCTAAATTCATCGATACATTCTCAGTGATACTGCAAGCGGTCAGCAAGTTCACAGATAGCGCGGATACGACCATGACGTTGTCTGGTTGTGAAAATGGGAAGATGTATGTCGCCTCACTCCAGTATCATGTCCCAGAAACACTGACATACTAACTCCAGTCACATTATACTGACATCAAACCTAACGTCCTAGCTCTTCTTCCTACGTAATGCTGAGCGCCAAGAGAAAGTGCTGTATGTACCAATTTTAGAAAGTCTTAGGCATGACCAGGCTGATATCGAACACACAAACTAGGCCACTCAGACCGACCAGGCTGATATCAAACACACAAACTAGGCCACTCAGACCGACCAGGCTGATATCGAACACACAAACTAGGCCACTCAGACCGACCAGGCTGATATCGAACACACAAACTAGGCCACTCAGACCGACCAGGCTGAGCCTGATATCGAACACACAAACTAGGCCACTCAGACCGACCAGGCTGATATCGAATACACAAACTTAGGCCACTCAGACCGATCACGGCCTTTGCAGTCCGCATATGCAAAGGCATAATTTCACATAACGATAATCATTCGGTTTTAATACTATTGTGAAGAAATAACCGCATTCTTCGTGAATTGAAATAACTAAAAATGTATATGAAGGAATACAGCATTATCGCTGGATATTTGTCGAAGTTAAAAAGTCAAAAACATCATCCCGGAAACATCGAGAGGAATGTATTGAAAATGCTGTTTATTGTTCTCTTGGTTTCGTTTTAAATAACCCTCTAGTAATTCAATACAATGGCGCTATAGATACCGGTGTCACGCAACTTTTCACTTATTTTATTTGCATCGCAGTGGCATGATTGACCGGCGCGGACTTCGAAAAAAGGCAGGATCTTGTGAAATTCAGATTTCTTCATCTAATTAGAGGAAAATCTATAATAAGACTAAGCTGAAACATTTTGGAGAAGTTTGCAGAAGTCCCCAACTACAACTTCGTCGCTGAAAAAAAAAGAGTTTATAGACCCCTGGCTAGGATATGATGACTCGCCTCGCGCTAGTGAATTTGCAAACATACCCTATGTTTAAGTACTATATCTCCGGTACACAATCAGACTTGTTTGCACTCGGGCCATTTGGGACTTACCCTGTTATGACGGTTAAATTTGTTACCCCTACGGTGTTTGAAAAAAATAATATTCTATTTTAAGATGACAAAAGAGGGTACAAATCATTTCTCAATTGTCCAAAACGTTTTAGTTCATAACAAGCGACCAATTTACTGAAAGACTGTATACTTTGTAGAAAAAAATAAACAAAAAACAAAAAAAAAAAAAACAGAAAAAAAACAAAAAACAAAAAAAACAACAACAAACAAACAAAAACCAAAACAAACAAACAACAAACAAAAACAAACAATAAAAAAAACAAAACAAAAAAAAAACAACAAAAAAAACAACAACAAAAAAAAACAACAAAAAACAAAACAAACCCCCCCCCCCCCCAAAAAAAAACAACAACAAATAAACAAACAAGAAAAACAACAACAAAACAATCGTTGATCGTGACGTTGTTTACGTTACATTTCTTGAGTTTCCTCATAAAATTCACAATATTCGCTTAACGTCGTTTCAATTTTCAATGACATGTTTGCATAAACTCCCAATATGCTTACGCCTGTTTAGTTTAAAGTGCATTTAATTACCTTTTAAATCATGTTACTTTGGTTTTCTATGTGACGTATCCAGTGAGATATTGCATATTGATAACCCTATATAAAATTGCAACATTGTAAAATGTCATTTATAAACAAATTGAGTCCCCGTAGCTGTCAACGAACAACTTCAATTGAGTATAACCAAATACGAACATGTTTCATTATGAGATATTGTAGTGATCGTCATACTATTACTGGCGTCTCTAAAATAGTCACGTAAATAACATATATAAACGATATAGCAGACTAATGGCTTTACTAAAGTAACACAAAATCAGTGGAATCGAAGTGTTTGAGATGTAAGAAGACGATTAAAAAGACGGTTTGAAGTTCAACTTCTCGTTAATATAATAATAGAAAAACAATATGAAACTCCAATAATACAGTTTCAAAGTGCAGTGTTATTTTGCATTATTTTACGTGCAGGTTGAGAAAAATTCCAATAGTAATCAGCAATAAGTAAGGTCTGAAAAGTATTCAGCATGCCATACTGTTACGTTAGAGCTTCATTCATTCATGCAGTAGTAATGCAACTAGGTCGCTATAATACTTAAACATATTTAAAAACGCATGTTTAGCAGGACATATTGATCCAAAAGAAAAAGACTGGCCAGCTGAATTAGTTGAATCTTGCTTGTAAAATGCCACTGACAAACATATGATTATACAGAACTATCGTCATCAGAATCGTCTTCGTACACCATATCAAACATGTTGTCAACTTCTGTAGAGAGGTCTCTTCCTTTATCTGCAGGTTCAATGTCCGGTTGCGTACATAAAATATCTATTAGTTCATGTGGTACGATGAAACCACTTGTCCATCCGTTTTTAATGACATTGTCGTTTTCCAGTGACCCGCTGGGTCTGGTATGGCGGGAAATTTCTCATGCGCATGAAGCCAAATATAAGCTTTACTGCTTATGAAGAGTCTCAATAAAACCGAGACTCCCATTTTCTAATCTGTAATGTATTCTTTATTTCCATAGCCAATCTTTTTGACGTTTATTTTCATCCCCCGACCAATAGGTTCGGGGGATATAGCGATCAGCATGGCGTCCGTCCGTCCGTCCGTAGACGCATCCTTGTGCGCTGTATAACTTTGATACCCTTAGATGCATTTCGATAATATTTGGTAGGAATGCAGAGGAGGACCAGTAGGCGTCTCGCGTGCAAGTGAGACGACTCTCACTGTCTTCATTATGTAGTTCTCCCCTGAAGCAGACACTATAGACTCATCCTTGTGCGCTCAATAACTTTGATACCCTTAGACGTACGAGGGTGAGTCAATAAGTAACCAGCCTAACTTATTTCCGGTTGAGATCCACCTCTACTTTTTCGATGTAATTGCCCTCTAGTGTGATGCACTTAGACCAACGGTGTTCAAGTGCCATCAGCCCAGAACTGAAAAAGTTAGGGTCCTTTCCATTGACCCACTCCTCAACTGCCGTCACGACTTCTTCATCAGACCGGAAATGAAGTCCACGGATATCCTTTTTCAAGTTTGGGAATAGGAAGAAGTCGCTAGGAGGTAGGTCAGGCGAATAGGTGGTATTAATTCATACCCGTTTCGCTCTACAGCATCCATTGCAACTTTACAAGTGTGGACTCTCGCGTTGTCCTGTTGCAGCAGAACACCTTAAGAGAGTTTACCTCTGCGTTTTTCACGGATGGCGGTTCTCAGCTGATCTAACAAGTTTGCATAGTACACTCCAGTTATTGTACTTCTCTTGGTAAGGCCAACATAATAACGCCTTTTGCGTCCCAAAATACTGTGGCCATCACCTTGCCAGCAGATGGTTGCGTCTTGAACTTCTTTGGCCTCGGGGACCCAGGCCCTACCCACTGACGACTCTGAGCTTTATTCTCTGGCTCATAATAATGAACCCAAGTCTCATCTACAGTCACCAGACGCAAAAGAAAACCATCTTTTGGCCTAAAACGCTTCAACAAGGCGCTGCATACTGATGCGCTGGTTGCCATTTGCTCATCGCTAAGGGATTTGGGGACCTAACGGGCTGTTAGCTTGCGCATACCTAAACGATCATGTAAGATTGTTGAAACGCTACCATGTGAAATGCCTAATGCCTGCGCTATTTCTTCCACCTGAATTCGCCTATCAGAGTATACCAGATCCCGAACTTTCTTACACATTTCTTCGTCGATGGCATCCAGTGGGCGTCCAGACCTGGCTTCATCTTCTAAAGACGTTCTACCGCGTTTGAATTCCCCTACCCAGAATTTAACCTGAGCATAAGATGGTGCAGAAGACCCATAAACATCGGCTAACTTCGCCGTGTATTTCCTTGCCTGTTTTACCTTTTAAATACAAGTACCGAATTACAGCACGGCACTCAGCTTTAGATGAAAAGCATGCCTTTGCATCACTAGCCATGTTATACATTCAATATCTTATTAGAGAATGACTCCATACGTGTGCAATTTTGTACCCATGTATAAACCATATATTGAAACAAAGCATGAAAATCGTGACCGTCTCGGTCTATCGGAAATGGGATAGGCTGGTTGTTTATTGACATGCCCTCGTATTTTGGTATTTTATCTCCCCTGAAGCCATAATCTTGTGCAGGCCATAACTCCCATACTGTTTGAGATAATTTAATAATGTTTGGTAGGGATAGGGAGGATGACCAATAGGCGTGTCGCGTGCAAGAGAGACAACTCTCACATCATTCGTTATGTAGTTATCTCTCCTGAAGCAGACTCATCCTTGTGCGCTCCATAACTTTGATACCCTTAGACGTATTTTGGTAATATTTGGTAGGAATAAAAAGGAGGAACAGTAGGCATATCGCGTGTAAAAGAGACAACTCTTACTGATTTCTTTATGTAGTTATCTCCCCTGAAGCCGAAATCTTGTGCAGGCCATAACTCCCACACAGTTTGAGATAATTTGATAATATTTGGTAGAGATAAGGAGGAGGACCAGTAGGTGTGTCGCATGCAAAAGAGATAACTCGCACATCATTCCTTATGTAGTTATCTCCCCTAAAGCAGAAATTGTAGACATCCTTGCGCGCTCCATAACTTTGATACCCTTAGACATATTTTGATAATGATTGGTAGAAATGAAGAGGACCAGTGGGCGTGTCATGTGCAAGAGAGACAACCCTCTCTTTCTTCTTTATGTAGTTATCTCCCCTGAAGCCAAAATCTTGTGCAGGTCATAACTCCTATACTGTTTGAGATAATAATGATAATATTTAGTAGAAATGAAGAGGAGACAAAAAAACAAACAAAAAAACAAAAAACAAAAAAAAAAAAAAAAAACAACAAAAAAAAAACAAACAAAAAAAAACGCCCTCTAGCGTATACATGAGAATAATTTCATTTTCAAAGATACCAAAATGGGCCCAATTAAAGAACACGCAAAAATAAAATCATTAACAATACACCTATTATTGTTTTCACTTACTATTTTGGTCACATTTCATAGACTCTTTGCATCTTTTTACTTTGCCCTGTTTCAATATTTCCATGATATCAATTAAAATACACTAAATTTAGAAATGGCGGGTTGGTCGGGGGATTTGCCATCTCTGACTGCTATTTTTCTACTCTGCAGCTGGTGTTAGTGCCGTGTGGCGGCCGTAGAACGTACTTCATCATAGTGCAGCTTATATTTCATTTCCTTTGGGATCATTGGGCCCATTTTGGTATCTTTGAAAATGAAATTATTCTCATGTATACGCTAGAGGGCGTAAGCAGTGTTGCAAACTTCATTACAGCTCATGAAGAGTCTCAATAAAACCGAGACTTCCATTTTCTAATCTGTAATGGGTTCTTTGTTTCCAAAGGCAATCTTTTTGACGTTTATTTTATTACACTGCAGGTGGTGTTAGTTAAGTGTGGCGGCCATAAAACGTCTCCCCTTGCTTCACCATAGTTCAGATTATATTTCATTTCCTTTGGGATCATTGGGCCTATTATGGTATCTTTGAAAATGGAGTTCTGCTCATGTTTACGCTAGAGGGCGTAAGCAGTGTTGTTAACTGAGTCAATAAAACCGAGACTGCCATTTTAGCTCACCTGAGCCGAAGGCTCAAGGTAAACTTTTGTGATCACCCACCGTTCTTCGTCGTCGTCCGTCTGTCCGTCCGTCCGTCCACAATCTTTACACAACATCTGAACCACTGATTGGATTTTGACCAAACTTCACAGGAACGATCTTTGGTTGAGTCTCTTTCAAAGTTGTTCAAATGGTTCCGGTCCATTGCATATCTAGGTCACAGGAGCTAAAAATAAATTTTTTAACTAAAAACTTAAAAAATCTTATTGTCAGAAACCACTGGACCAATTTCAATATTATTTTGCAGAAATGTTCCTTTGGTGATCCTCTACCAATATTGTTCAAGCCATTTTGATTCGTCAAAAAACATGGCCGCCAGGGGGCGGGGCTTATTTTCCCTATAATTCTTTCCCTATATATCTATAGAAAATTTAAAAAATCTTCTTGTCAGAAACCACTGGACCGATTTTAATATAACTTTGCAGAAATGTTTCCTTGGTGACCCTCTACCAAGATTGCTCAAGCCCTCATGATTTGTCAAAAAACATGGCCGCTAATGGGCGGGGCTTATTTTCTCTATATATCTTTAAAAACCTTCTTGTCAGAAACCACTTGACCGATTTCAATATAACTTGGCAGAAATGTTTCCTTGATGACCCTTTACCAAGATTGTTCAAGCCGTCATAATTTGTCAAAAAACATGGCCGCTAGGGTGCGGTGCTTATTTTCCTCTATATAGAAAACTTTAATGATCTTCTTGTCATAAACCACTCGACCGATTTCAATATGACATTGCAGGAATGTTTCTTTTCTAACTCTCTACCAAGATTGTTCAAGCCGTCTTGATTCGTCAAAAGACATGGCCGCCATGGGGCGGTGCTTATTTTCCCTATATATCTATAGAGAACACTTTAAAAATCTTCTTGTCAGAAACCACTGGACCGATTTCATTATAACTTGGCAGAAATGTTTTCTTGGTGACGCTCTACCAAGATTGTTCAAGTAATCGTGATTCGTCAAAAAACATGGCTGCCAGGGAGTGGGTTCCATATATATCTATATAGAAAACTTAAAAGATCTTCTTGTCAGACACCAATGGACCGATTTCAATATAACATGGCAGGAATGTTTCTTTGGTGACCCTCTACCAACGTTGTTCAAGCCGTCATGATTCGTCAAAAAATATGGCCGCTAGGGGGGCGGGGCTTATTTTCCCTATATATCTATACAGAACGCTTTAAAAATCTTCTCGTAGGAAACCGTTGGACCGAGTTCAATGTAACTTGGCAGGAATATTGCTTTGATGACCTTCTACCAAGATTGTTCAAGCCCTCATGATACGTGAAAAAACATGGCCGCCAGGGGGCGGGACTTATTTTCCGTATATATCTGTATAAAAAACTTTAAAATTCTTCTTGTCAGAAACCACCAGACCGTTTTCAATATTATTTGGCAGGAATGTTGCTTTGGTGACCCTCTACCAAAATTGTTCAAGCAGTCATGATTCGTCAAAAAACATTGCTGCTAGGGGGTGGGGCTTATTTTCCCTATATATATAAATAGAAAACTTTAAAAATCTTCTTGGCAGAAATGTTTTCTTGGTGACCCTCTACCAAGATTGTTCAAGTAATCGTGATTTGTCAAAAACATGGCTGCCAGGGGCGGGGCTTATTTTCCCTATATGTCTATATAGAAAACTTTATAAATCTTCTTGTCAGAAACCAATGGACCGATTTCAATATAACTTGGCAGGAATGTTTCTTTGGTGACCCTCTACAAAGATTGTTCAAGCCGTCATGTTTCGTCAAAAAACATGGCCGCTAGGAGGCGGGGCTTATTTTGCCTATATATCTATACAGAAAACTTTAAAAATCTTCTCGTAAGAAACAGCTGGACCGAGTTCAATGTAACTTGGCAGGAATGTTGCTTTGGTGACCTTCTACCAAGATTGTTCAAGCCCTCATGATACGTCAAAAAGCATGGCCGCCAGGGGGCGGGACTTAATTTCCGTATGTATCTGTATAGAAAACTTTAAAATTCTTCTTGTCAGAAACCACCAGACCGTTTTCAATATTATTTGGCAGGGATGTTGCTTTGGTGACCCTCTACCAAAATTGTTCAAGCAGTCATGATTCGTCAAAAAACATTGCTGCTAGGGGGTGGGGCTTATTTTCCCTATATATGTAAATAGAAAACTTTAAAAATCTTCTTGTCAGAAACCACTGAATCGATTTCAATATAACTAGGCAGAAATGTTCCTTTGGTGACCCTCTACCAAGTTTGTTCAAGCTGTCATGATATGTCAAAAAACATGACCGTTAGCGGGTAGGGCTTATTTTCCCTATATAGCTATATAAAACACTTTAAAAATCTTTTTGTCAGAAACCACTGGGCCAACTTCAATATAAGAAGAAATGTTCCTTTGGTGACCCTCTTTCAAGATTCAGTTCAAGCCGTCATGATGCTTTCAAAAAACATGGCCGCTGGGAGACAGGGCAAAAAAACATTTATACAAAAATCTTAGAGCACTGAACTTGGCTGAAATTTAAACAGTAAGTATGCAAATTTGTTTGCTCAGGTGAGCGATATAGGACCATCATGGTCCTCTTGTCAATTCTGTTATGTGTTCTTTGTTTCCAAAAGCATTATTTTCGACGTTTATTTCATAATTAGCTCTTTTGGCATGCTTTTTCAGACAATCTCTGCATGGGGGAAAAAGCTTAGATCGATTCTATCGAAGCTGCTAAACAACTGCCCAGACTTTCCTTGATATTTTATTGCAAACATGTCATGATACCGGATTTTATTCATGCTTCCAAACATACATCACACAAACGCTTCCAAATCATCCAATAATGCTTCAGAGCAATCGATGTCTTTTCCCAACCTATCGAAATCAAAACCTATCAAAAGTTTCGCTTGTCTATCGCTTTTGGGTTGAGTTTTTCCTCTGTCGTTGTATCGCAGCCAGTAAAAAACATGTAATGCGGGAAGTATCGAGCACAAATCCTGGCCCTTTACTTTTGTTATTTGCTTGACGTTAAGCAGTCTTCTCTTATTACCTGTTCCCCTGCCAAGTAAGATTACTTGCTTAAACTTCCGAGCATACTTTAGCAGTAACACCAACACGTCGGTATCAGGAGAACGAACGATATTATTAATTTCGGCTGTTGATTTTTCACCGATATGCATGCAGTGAAGTATCATCCTAGTATCGGTTTCCTCTTGCGACAAGGAAAGGTCCCCTGCTGATGTAACATCAACAGATTCGGAGCCTGTACTTGTCAGGCAATAGCATTCTTCAGAACAAACGAAGTCTGACATATGTCTCCTTTGGCCGTTCCTCACAAAGCAACTTCATTGTTTTCGTTGTTTGACATGAAACCTTTCGAATCTCGCGGAGTCTTCGTTTTTTCACCTGAAAGTAAGAAAAAAAAAAGTTGTTACCCAACGTAGTTTGCGCTCTAACGATTTTATTGACCCCGGACGTTTTTGGAAGTAGGTTAAAAATGTTTCTGCTAACGCTTCGAAAGTATCCAGAATGGCAACAAAGGATTGAAGAAGGGCATTCCCGTCATATACATATATAGTCTCATTATCAAGGGGCTTTGACTTGGCTCAACGCTAACCTCTAGATTATGCAAAAGTTTGGCTTTGTCGATCTTCACTGGCATCCCATCTGCAGTTGGAAGAGAGAAGGGAACAGGGCTAAGAGGATAAGAAAAAGTAACCTGTAAATCTATATTATGTTCAACTGACAGCAATACGAGCTGGCCAAATATGTTGCGTTCTGCTATTATTTGCATTATTCTGTTTAGTGTGCTTTTAATTTGCTGTACCAAATGGTGGAGGCAAATGTTTTCGGCTTCATTTTCTTGATCACACCGGGTACCGCGATACAACGAACGCGACTGGGTACAACGATCGCAGTTGAAAATGATGACGGCAAAAGTATATGTTAGGTAAGAAAATGATTTATTTTAGCCATATTCCTAATCTTCTTGCATAGCTGCAGGAAAGTGGTATTGCCTTTTACAGATGCAGTTGCAAAGAAATCTGTTCATGACAAACGAAAATAAAAACATTTAATTTAAGCGTGTTTTCACCAACCCCAGCATACTTCGGTCAATATTTTCTGACCGTTACACATCTTTTGTGCAAATGCTTTTGTGATGTATATATTGTTGTGACTCTAGAGTCTCCATTGATGCATTTCTATGAGCCCCGGGTAATGTCAATGTCCACTGAATCCGGGAAATGTTCAAAGCTTGATTTTTTTGTTAGAGTACAACTTACCACGGGTTACGATGCACCAAAACGCGGTTAATCAGCACAGTTTGGGAACAACAAACACGGATTATTATCTTCATGCACTGACACAAAACTCTTTAATCCGCCTGTGAAGTCTCGATAAATGATGTTGTTTTTAAATTCCAAACGATCTATATGACTGTTATATACTTTTTGATGCCTTTCTAATTCTCATTATTATGATTTCTGTACATATGCATGTCATTGTTTCTGAATTTAATAGGGTAAACTTTGAATTACGAAGTGCTCACTTGTACCCTGACTCAGAATTGTTACAGGTGACACGTCAAATGACATTCATTTACAAGGACCAGTGATGTGGGAAGTTAGTCCCTAGCTCTCAGAGGTAAACAATCGACTAAAAAAGTGCGGCTATGGTGAGATTCGACCCTGGGCCGCACGGGTGAAAATTTAGTGCTCTAACCACTGAGCCAAAGAGTCGTACCTCTTATGCAGTTGTCAGAGATTGGTTATAAACTTATAAGCTACGTATGTATAAGCTTCCAAGGTAGATAATTGGTTAGGGGTCGTGTGTCGTAAAAGGATGAGGGACGGATTTTCCTATTCACCCCCATACCCAAAACTTTTGTTTGTTTGTTTGTTTGATTGATTGTGTTTAAGTTTAACGACGAGTCAACCCTTTTGGGTCATTTTGTGTCGTCTCCCAGAGAAAAGGAGAAAAGAGAAAGAAACGATAGTAGAGGAGACGAAAGAAAGGGACAGGGAAGAAAGAGGGAAAGGAATGAAAGTAAAGAAACGGAAGAAATAAAAAACATTTCCCTCTACCTTTACCTGCTTCAAGGATAACAGGTCTTGACCAACTGTAAGCTATTATCAGTTGAACACCCCAATGACGTAAGATACACGACATTTTTGCCACACCCAACCACCACCAGTTTGTTTACCGGCGCAGTCAACATTATTTTGGTCATATCGAGCTGCTCAGTTTACCTAACAGGCAGGTTTATACATAAGCGGTTAACCAGTGCAGTGCACATTCTTACGCCAGAAACTGACAACTGCCTTTATTGAATCACCTGAAGGGAGAGAATGACCATAGAAAAGATTGCATGACACACCCATTACAGATTCTCTTTCTTGTGTACCTTTAATTATAGAAGTAGATTTAAATGCAGTCACTTCGATTGCTGATGTCCGCCATATTGTGATGAAATCATTGTGGCGTCTACTGACGTTATGTTACATGCAATATCTTAACGACAGCGTACATGACGTCCTATACAACAAGTGCAAAACAAATGCACATCAAACACCTCAGAGTCAAACAAGTGAGAATTTTTTACTTTTATATACTCAAAACCAAAAGTAACTTTACACTTTTTATTAATGAGTAATTTTGTTTCTACTTCCATTTGGTTGTAACAGATATGTTCAATTATTTTCTACGGTAAGTCTCAACAGAATTCAAGAGAGATCATTCGTGTAAGTGATTCCAGTCTCAAGTTACCTGCATTTTCATCAAAAACAGTATTTTCACATTTTCTTACAACTTCAAAAGCAGAACATTGTCTTTAGCACAAAATCTGAAAGACCATTGTAGGTCGATAAAATTCCCTGCATTTTTTTTTCTATTCCACCTGGCTAATTAATGGCAATTACTCAAAGTTGCTTCACGTTGAAATTATCTCCCTTGCAATAAAAACAATAGTAAACTATCGTCGCTCGTAAAAGCCATATCTCCGATAATTTTTGGAAGTTTTTAAGGGCGATTTGTTTGGACCTCTAAAGAGAGTTTATTGCCAGAAAAAGATGCAAAAGGTCTTATCATGTGAAAAGAAAAAGGGATGATTATTTCCTGTAGGATTTCCATTACAAACATTGTTCAATTTGATCTAACAGCTTTCTCGATAAAACATCGACGCGTTCTGAAGTTGCGCAATAGATGATACAGACTTTTTGTTAATTTAAGTAAATTTTTCAATACATGTCTAAGCGAATTAAGCTGTTTTGCCTAGAATAAACCTGCATTTAAAGTACAGTGACCTTTCAAAAGTGAAGTAATACTGTAACTTTTGATTTTGACCCCTTCTGTTTAGAGAGAGACCTTTTAGAATATCTGTTTGGCAGAAAGGGCGCAACAAATGTGTATCATGTGCACAAATGATTGTTCTCAAACATTATTAATATATTTTTTAAATTTCACTCAGCGAAAGTCAGTAAAGCGTATAAACATAAGCTGTAAAATTACTTTTGGCTTTAAGTATACAATCCGTTTGCAGGATAAGCTGGGTAGGATAAAAGTTTCTATCCCAGGGTTAAAACTAGGATTTCCTCATCTGGTGTGCAAGAACTAGTAAAAGGGGAGAAAGAAAACTTCCTTCAATAAAATATGCGTGTCCAGGAAAGATTCGAATCCGCGCACTCAGGCAAGGTCATTGGATTGCATTTTATTTTGCAGATTCTTGCGATTGCACTATGAGACCAAACAGTGTCTCAATGAAGCTGTTTTTGCTCAGTTAGTAGAGCCCATTGCCTGGGGTAACAACATGTGCTTTTGAAATGACGCCCTGACCTTTGCTCGTGACAGTTGACATAATAAACTGTTTGTTAAAACGGGGATATGAAACCGAATATACATTTCTATAATTTAAATGAACATGTACATGGGCAGTTACTTTGTATGCCACATGCAAACTTTATGGGTCAGAGCGACTGTTTATTATTCGTATGATGTATAAAGAAGTTGTCTACAGGTCATAAACTATATGCTCTGGCACTCAGCTACACGACATACACATCTTACAACCCAAAACACTTCCTAATTTCGGAATGGCAAGCGCATCAGTTGATGTTGCAATTTTACAACTTAAGGGGCAAATATGTGCCGGTCTTTTCGGCTAATTCTTGAAAACTGGCGCTTTTAATAATAATAAAAAAAGTCCAAATTTGGGGCTTTCATATCCGTGTTTATTGTACCATCTGTTCCGTGTTTAGTGTACCCAGACACAACACATGATCCGTGGTAAGTTGTACCCGTGTTTCAACACAGTGCGCTAGGAACAATCGATACAATTCTTATTCTAAAGTTTTTATGAATTATCAAAAATACTATATTTACTTCGATACCTGGAGGCATGAAAAAACCCTAGAATGGCCGTGTACATGCCGTTTATCTTTGACTGATAGATCCTTAAAACGAGATTTTTTTGCATATTGTGGCCTAATTTGTAGCTTTGCTTTTCCTTCTCTGACCGTGTCATAACTTAAAATTTGGACAAAACAACAAAAAACACAACCTATTGTAATCACATACCCACCAGAAAACTCGTGATATTTCCGTCAAAATAAAGGAAACATTGAACTTACACTTTTTCCCGTCAACAAAATTTCAACTGCGTTCGTTGTACCCAGACACGTTCGTTGTACCGCGGTAACCGGTGTGTTGATAGGGTCATGGAAGGAAACATATGTATTGACTTGTTTGTCCTTAATGAAGTCTTCCATAGCTTGTTTACCACGTTTTCTTGCCTATAGCAAATAATCCCTTACCTCTTTCGGCGTAAGTTTGATAGACAACAAACAGAATAGTTCATCCATATTTTCGACGGCAAATGGATTTGTAAAAATTCGAATTGCTCCTTAACCTTTCGGGTGTTTTATCTGGGCTTGTATCAGCTCTTTATGTACATTGAGCTCCTCTGTTGCCATGTTCGCTAAGCTTAATGCCGATAGTTTCGCGTTATGCATCAACGATAATATGCTGCATAGTTTCTCCTAAACCTATAATTACCATTTGTGATTTGGCGTGTCTGTTTATTGTCTGTTCTTTTGTTATGTCAACGACATTTTTCTTGAGAGTGTACCGAAAAACGCCGATGCCATTTTTTTCTGAGCAAATCCTCTAAACCAAGATGTTTTTGATTTAAATTCATATTTGTCTGTAGATATATTGGTATGATCGAAGGCAAAGAGACTAGATGATATAAGGATGATATGTGCAGACGTAAGTCGTTGAGCTTTGTTGCTTTGATCGTTGACAAAATAAACCAAACAATGTCCATGTAGCCAGTCCAAATACTGGGACGTCTTTACCATTTTACCCTCCTTTACCGACTTCTTGAATTTCTCATAGCGTTAAAATAACCTGCAACATGTTTCATTTTGAATTACTTGCTGTAAATTTTCATGACAAGGATCGTTGGACAATTTATTCAATAGTTCCGACGGGGCGTCAGTCAATTTCTCATCTTCTTGCAAAGATTCTTCAAACTTTTCGAACAACAGTCGTTCTAAAGTAAATAAGAGAACTCAGGAGCTAATACAATCAGATCCACATTACGCTCTTAACATCAAAGGGAAAGACAGACAATACAGTTGAACAGTTACAAAAAGAACAGACAACAAGCAGAGTTAGCAACCCTTTCCAGAAAAGGTGGCAACTCTGTTACCCAAACTTGGCTGAATAAATCTTTAACTTACATAATTGCTTAAAGAAAAAACATTTGTAAGTAAAACACTACTGAACATTCAACAAAAAGTACCACAATAAAAGTACCGCCTGTTCAGTAATAAATTACTGGGGGGCTTAAGCTAGCTTTGCGGGATCCCAACCATCGCTCTCAGCTTCCATAGTGGTAAAAACATTTATTTGTTTGGTCCGCGTGGCGGTCTTTCCACGAATCATTTACAGGCAACAAAAAATACAGATAAGCCTATAATGAAGCAAAGATAACGACAACAGAAACAATCTGTTTAGACACTTGGAGATCCCTGGATAACACTACTGGAATATTGGAGCAAAAGAAACCACCGGTGGGCCTCTCAACAGACATAACAATTTCCGGCTCAGACCATCTTAATGAATAGTTTTTAAGTCGGGGGCATCATAGAGTCTGAACCCAACCGGCCGGCTTACAATTAGAGGGGTAATGCTTCCAAGACGATTTTGAGCACTCGTAAAGCGTAAGGCTCGTCTTAAGTGCATACCAGACGTAACATCTAACGAAACCCTCGCACAAACCCCTGCTTCAATTACTCTCTGTCTCTGCCGGCCTCGGTGGCTCAGTTGGATGCGCGTACGACTGGTGATCAGGTTGCAGGTCCGACCCCCGCCGGGTCGGCAACATTCTTTCGTGGAGATTGATAATGAAATACTTTCTACGGTCATTCTCTCTATTCCGCTGATTCAGAAAGGGCAGTTGTCAGTTTCTGGCAAAAGAATGAGCGCAATTCTGGTTAACCGCTTAGAGGACTACGCCTGCCCAGTAAACGTGTGGTTAGGAAAACTGACCGCCCTCGACATGACCCCATTGGGTTGACTGGGCCGTAAACCCTCAACACAAACAAACAAACAATTACTGTCTCTGACAACCCACTGCCCTTCATTTTACTACCCCTCCCCCCTCCCCCCCCCTCCCCTAAAGCTCTGTGAAACACACCCATACTTACAATGATGTTATTAAAGCCGTGTTGTTGCAAAACAAGCGAATATGCCTTTTTTCAACCGCAAGATCAAACGTCACTTTAGTGCACTGCTGCCCAAGTTGTCGGCTCGCTGTCTGTGAGAGTCCTATTATGTGCTGCTGCACAATGGAATTTTCATTGATAGAGAAGTTAACCGGAGCCATATATTCTACACGTGAGCAGACATTTTCTTTTATTATATTGACTCTGCTTTTGGTTTTAAAAAAACATGGCTTCAACTCAGTAATATTTGGTGTTACAGTTCTTTGTCTGGGGCTACTTGCTTAGTTCCATTGCTCACTTCTTGAATTACAATATCACGTGTTGAATTGATGATGCCAGTTCCTGGCGGCGTCTCTTCATTCAGATCAAAATGATTCCAACAGAAATGGATTACAGAGTTGTTCTGAGTCGATACGCTCGGAGGAAGTACAGACACACTTTCGGTTATCGAGTTGCACATTGCCATCTCTACCTCCAAAGTGTTTATGTATAACTGCCGATGACCGAAGCGGTTTAGAATAGTTATCAACTCGGTGCAGCCTGTAAGATTCGCACAGTCATTGTCAAAAGTAGATTTTTGGCCCATTCTACTTGCGTAACTGTATAACATGTGTCTTGAGCCAGGGACATAACAAAGCGCGCATTTTTATCAGAAAGATACTTTTGTGACTTTCCAAAGACTACGAAGGACAAAAATTCTTTGAGTACAGGAGGTGGCGGGCTCTCATCAGACAAAAAAAAACTGCTCTAGGTGGCCAAGGCATTTCGTTAGAATGAAATATTGTTATTGATATGGCGCCTTAAAATCATAGCTTTCTTTTCGAAACACTTGTCATCAGATGAGGTCAGATGAAGTTAACCTCAACGGCCTGCCCGTGTTCGATATTAGTGACGTACACAAACTGGCTTTTGTTTGTAGTTTGCCAAATTCGAAGTTTGTCACCAAAGTGTCCTCTAACTGCTGCTGTTTTAAAGAGACATTTTACTAAGGAGTGAAGCACTTGTTTAACTTTAATTCTGTTCTTATCACAAAATAGACACTTATCGGATGGAAAAAGGGAGCCTTTTGATGCCGCTTGTAGAGATGAACGTCTTATCTTAGAGGTACTTGGTTGTGACTTATCTACGTTCAAATATTTTGCATTTTCTGCAGATTATTTCCTACTCACAAACTTTACATTTGTAAATCTTCGGTAGTAGCGCCTGCGAGTACCGTGCACAGATTCGTCAAGTGGGTCAGGGATATTCATTGAAATATCCTCCGCCTTGGTGTGGCTCTGCTTGAGCAAGTTTTCTGTTTTGCAGCGGCTTTGTTTTCAAGACCCCTTGCTCAGTCAGCTCACTGACAGTCTGAACTCTCGTGCTCTGATCATGCACTATACTACTTTGCTGCTAATTTCCTGCAATCTCTGTTGCACCAGGAAATTTGCCTTAATTGGCCCTCAAAGCATTTGGTTGCTCCATGATATAGGCACGGAACAAAGCAATACCTTTTGAGTGAAGGGCACTTCTGCTGCTTGTAGAATGTATCTATAAGCAAAACATACATATATAACAAGGACAATACAAGATTTTTATAAAGTTTCTCCTGCCTGTGAAAAGATCTAAGGAACGAATGCAAATTGTCGTTGATTAGGGCTTAATTAATAATTAGTTGAAAGAAAAAGTAATAGTTATGCATTCAGTTGTCAAATATTGAGCAAATGCTGTCACATGCAAAATCCAATTTAATTTTCCCAGTGAATGCCAGAGTGACAATGAGAAAATATTTTTATAATCCTTTCTTCATTATCGAGTTTAATGAAGCGAATAATTCTGATATTTCGTCTCTTCCAAAGAAAGATGAAACCAAACGACCCTCTCATAGAAAGCTAGTTGGTTTTGTGTCCTCTCTATTTGATGTAAGATATAGGTTGTGATCTATGATTGTATCTTGTCCTCTGTCTTTCAAAACTTGTGAAAACACACAGGATTATAAGCGTCTCTCTGTAAGAGTATGTCTCTCACAACGGATTGTAATTTGTGTTAAATACGGCGAGCCTTTAAGGAACAGATGCAAATAACTATATTATGATAAGGGAAAATCAAGGAACCATATATAAATATTAAATATGCAACAACTTGCAACCAGATAGAAAGTGAAAGTAACTTTGTTTGAAAAGTAATTACATATACTTTAGATGTATAGAAAAATATTTTAGAATATATATTAGATTTGTCATGAAAACGCGAAACAATGCGAAATCGTAAATTTTGTTTGGGTAGCCCACAATTTGTAACGTAAACAACCATATAAATCATTGATATCCTAAATTAAAATATGTTTCTTTTTTCCTCTGCAAAATGGTGGTTAGATTTTAAGTTAAAAATTTGTGTAATTCAAAAAGATTTATACGTTCTTTGTATTTTCTTTTTACGCTCCCATAACTAGAGTCCAAACCAGTTTCATTTGATACCAAAGATATAAACCTTGGACATAGGATAGGTTTTCGAAGTTCTCTAGTAGTTGGTGGTGTAGGCAGATTTAGAATGTCCCACCCAGGGGTCAAATTAATTATCTTTTTACCATTAATTTGTTAAATACGTTACCATGTTTAAATAATAGAGAAGTATGTCTTTATTTGCAAATTTTGCATAATTAAAACATATTCATTGAAAAACTGCAAAACATTTTGAAATTATACTCCCTACTCGAAGGATTTGTATTGGATAATGAAATTATGCAAAGTCACTTATATATAATGAATATAACCATTCATAATACGGCAATGGCTCAATCGCCAGAGTGCAAACGAGTTTTATTCGACGTAGAAATAAATGTTTTTTAATATAGGATATGTCTGGAAAATTCCTTGGGTGGGGGGTGGGGGGGGGGGAGGGGGTAGGGGTTTGCGGGGGGGGGGGGGAGCTATTGGCACCTCAAGGTCTATTAAGTATATATTAAGTGTATGGAAAACAAGCAAAAATATTCTTTAGAGCACTGAGTTAGTAATACGTGTTAAATGAAAATGACAGGCTCTAAATATATCAATCTGCAGTCGTTTTTTCTTTTTTTTTTTTTGCTTGTTGTTTTGTTTGCTAATATCGAAGAAGATTAGTTGCCGTCAGACAATATTTGTTTATTCTAGTTCACATAGTATATAAACTAAAGAATATATTTCAAAATATAATATTCAGTATCATATCGAATGGAGTATTATTGTTCTCTAAGAAAACCGACATCAAAAATTAATATTATAGATAGTAAGTGTACTATTGACACCGTGATCAAAATTTCAGTAGATCTGTATCATCCAGTCTCTCTTACGGTGCAATCATTAATTGGCCGAAGACAATATTCAGTAGTTGAGTATGGAGAAAAAAGATACATAAATAACGTATAGGCCCGGCGTAAGTCTGTGTCGAGAAAGGCTAAAAGATAACCGATAAACACAAATAATGAATCGAAGTTTTTTTTGGGCCAGACTAAGAAGTTTTGGTAAAATATGCATCATCAGTGACCCTCTTATATTTTTTTGAAACCCATCATGTTCTTTTCATTAAGGTATAACGGAAACACAGAGCGCTTTGGATATGCTGTTGAATGAAGGATACAGCGGAGAAGATAGAAACGTTCCGAAAATTGGCATACTGGTTACTGATGGTCAAGCTTATCACCAAAATGATATGTACCAAGCGGCAAAACGAGCCCGAGAGAATGGTATTACACTGTTTGCAGTTGGCATAGGCTCAGATACAGGAGTACAGGAGTTAAAACAGATCGCATCAAGTCCGTCTTCGAACCATATATTCTTTTTGCCTGATTTTAATAAGCTCCTCTCCATCAGTAACAGCGTAGCAGAAGGAATTTGTGGTGGTAATGTATTGATATTTTCCCAATATTTGAAATTTTTTTTATAGTTGGCTGTAATCGTTTTGTTGTGTACTGAATCTGATTTTAGCTGTTGTTAGTATGTTTCTCGTATTAATCACCCGGTTAAAACCAGAAATCTCGATGTCGGAGGCTTATTTTGGAGTTAAACAATGACAGACATGGTGGGACAGGGTCTGTATTTATCTATTTTTATTTCGGAACGAAACAAACATAGAAACCGTTTCTTGATAGAACGAAGAAAACACGGAATGCATTAGATCAATTTGAAATGTGTCCATAGGAATCAAAGCCAGTTTTGAAAAGGCAACTTCGTTAATTTCAGCAAAGGTCGCGTTTTCGATTGTTAATATTTGAATTCATATTTAACTTTCACACTAATGGTTGGTATCGTTGCAATTTTACATCATTCTGTTGCTTACGTCAGAAGTGTCAGGTTAGAAATTATTGAAAATACATAGATGTGCACAAACAATTGACGTTGGTATCTTTTTATGGTTATTCAAATCATCGGAGGCACTCTGATAGCTGTTCTTCACAGTGTTTGAGTAGCTATTATTTTGATGTTGGAGGCCGTAAATAAAAGACCGCGTAATTACTGCCTGAATAAGTTTATTTTAGGCATGTTAGTGCAATAGGTGATGCAATATAATAGAAGAAATAACACAGTAACTAAGAGACGAAATATCGAAGACATTTGTTTCTTTTTCCAGGTCATTAAATGATATTATTTTTACTCTCTTCCAGTCGCTCCTATTAAACTGTTTTAATAAGCGTATTCACTTTCATTTTCTTTGAAATTCTTTTTCTTTGTTTTTCGACGAAGTCGTTATAAATTCATCGTTGGCTAAAAGCTGGCATGATCTCTGTATGGAAGAAAGCACATGTCATGAAATGATAATTGATCTGTAAAAGAGATTTACAGATGGGTCAGAGATAAACTTGACATAAAGTGCACTAGATTTGCACAAGACCTGAGATAGGTGTGCACATTACTTTGCCCTAATTCTGAGACACATGTGCACGATACTTTGAGAACCAAGTGCACTAAACTGTTTTGAGCTAGAGATAGAACTAGAGCTAGAGCTGCCCTCTGACCTCAAGTGATGTGCACAAGGAAGTTCACTTTTAGTGTTTCAGTTTACTGTACATGCATGTATCTAAAGCTTGAGTATAATTTCTTATGAGCCAAAATCGTAAGAGAGAAGAGATGATGAAATAAAATTTCTCCTCTATGATTAGTCTCTCCCTGAAAGAAAATAGGTAAAAATAAAAAAAAGATATTTATTTATTCATTATTCACATTATTATACTCTCTCTCTCTCTCTCTCTCTCTCTCTCTCTCACACACACACGCACACACATACACACCAATAGACATATTTATTTATTTATTTATTTTACTTTTTTATTTATTTTGTCTCAGATAGGGAATCTTATTTATTTTATATTTTTCATTGTGTATGTATTTTAATCTCTTTCTTTCTTTTTTTCTCTCTCTCCCTCTCTCTCTATTGTTTATTAGAGGCAGAGTTATTTTACAGTTTATTTATTTATCTATTTTGTCTCAGATATGGAATCTCATTTTTTATATATTTTTCATTGTACATATATTTTAGTATCTCCCTCTCTTTCTCTGTTTATTTGAAACAGGGTTATTTTATAATTTATTATCTATAAGGCTGCTCATGTGCCAAGCGAAATTTAAGCTCAATATGCGCATTCTGGCCTGAGTCTTCATGGGGGGCACATGCGCAATTTTACAGGAAATTATGTGTCGTGGCTCATTGATTTTTGGGTAGATTGGTGTTTGGCAAACAGTACAGACCCATATCAGACGCGGCAGAACAGTTCTGCGGCGTCTGATCAGGGTCTACACTGTTTTACTGGCTTTTCTAGGTACACATATAAATTCTTGAAATTGCTGTGTCCCACTTAATGTGTCAAACAAAGATATACAGTTCACTTTTTGCTTAAACATTATGGTTGTGGATACTCGTTAGAACAACCTTAAAGACACATTTTTTTCCTTCTTTGGCTAGACCCCCCTCTCTTGATCAGCCCCACTATACAGTCCTGATAAGAGAATGCACATCAAAGGCTTATCTTATCTGAAAGATTATGGGGTGATTGTAAGGATGTTAAGTCTCCTTAGTTGGGGCTTATTAGGAGTAATTCCTATAATTGAGAAGCATTCAATATGTTTCTTTGGAACCAAATAAATTTGCAAATTACACATTTTTTTATTTGTATTTAATTATTTATTTATTTATTTATTTATTTATTTATTTCTTCTTCTTATTCTTCTTCTTCTTCTTCTTCTTATTATTATTTTTGATAGATTTTCCAAACTACAAAATTGTTGTTTTTTCTTGCATTGTGAAAAAAAAAATATAAATAAACTGAATAGAATATTTATTTATTTATTTATTTATTTATTTATTAAAGTAAATAAGAACATTTCACAAACTGAATCCTAATCCAACTGATGAAGTACTAAATAATAAATCTGATAGGAAATTTAAAAATAATTGTATCCAAAAATGTAAATATTTATAAATCTGATAGGAAATTTAAAAATAATTGTATCCAAAAATGTGAATATTTATTTTCTGCAATTGCACAAACTGAATTTTCTCAAACACAGTTATTTCTACAAATTAGTCTGTATGTTTAGTGAAGATTCAGATCAGCCTGCGCATCTGCACAGTCTGAGCAGTCTTCACCACTGATTCAATGTCCAAATAGTACAGACTGATCAGGCTGCGGGATGTGCAGGCTGATCGAATTCTTCAATGAGGGTACATGCTATTTTGAAATTAATGTGTACCTGCCAAAAACTGTAAAATTCTTTTCCTGTTGTATATTGCATTTTTATGACACGACATGTTTTCCAGTATTTTCAATAATCAATAATCAATCATTCTTTACTGAAAGCTGAAGGACATTATTATTACACATTGACCTGCTGGGCAAGAAAGAAGAATAAAGAATTTTTCTCTTATTTTTCCGGAAAATGGTATTTGACATTTCAAATCTTATTTTACGGGAAAAATAAGAAACATCTTATTAATTCGTCGTCTGCTGAAACTGCCCATAACGTGGTAAATGATAATTCTCAAATGTCTTTGCGCAAAAAAAAAATGTGCTCCAAAATGATACTTTTCCTGAACAATGTATTTATTACACCCTTTTCATCTTAATCTTCACTGGTGCATGTTGATCCATGTAAAATGTTGAGAAAATTCTGTGCTCTGGTTCAGTCAAGTATTACTCAAGGATGTGCTTATCACAGTTATGTCCAAGTTATTGTCATGAAATATTTCTTATCAGCTATTAATAAATAACTGGCACACTTTAACCTAAGGGGGTATAGCTGTCAAATTAGCAACAGTTATTCAGTATTAACAGAAAACTGCACAAAACTAAGAGCAGACAGCAATCTAATTTCTTCATGTCTTGGAATTTTAAGGATAAAAGCAATTTAACTGTTCAGCAAAAAACCCAAAAGAGGCATGTAGATTCATTTTTTTTTTATTTTTTTTTTGTGTTAGTTTTTTTTTTTTTTTTTTTTTTTTAGGTTTTACTGCCCCTTCAAGGTTATTTCATTATTTTACGGGTAAAAGGAAATATTATTCAGCAAATAACTCAAAATAACTCAAAGGAGGCATTTAGAGTCCAAAAACGGAATGAAAAGATAATCATTTTTTTTGTGGTTTTGGTTTTACGGCCCCTTCAGGATTATATCACTAATTTAAGGGTAAACAAAAATACTGTTCAGCAAATAAACAAAAGGGCATTTTGAGTCCAAAAACAGAATGAAAAGATAATTATCTTTTTTGGTGGTTTTTGGGTTTACGGCCCCTTCAGGATGGTAAAAGCAGTTTTGCTGTTCAGGAAATAACCCTACGAAATTATTTCACTATTTTAAGGGTAAAAAAATACTGTTCAGCAAATAACCCTGAAGAGGCATTTTGAGTCCTTAAACAGAATGAAAAGAAATTTATCCTTTTTTGTGTGGTTTTGGTTTTATGGCCCTTTCAAGATTATTTTACTCAGTTCGAGCCGATCATTAATCAGAGGTGGGCGAAACCCGAGGTACCGGAGAAAAACCATCTGACCTTCCGTTGCAGAACTTGGCGCCTCACATGTTGCCCGAGCGAGGCTCGTACCTACAGCGGTGAGATACCTAATGACTAAATGTCAGCGTTCTTACCCATTAGGCCACGGGAGTCCGAAAAGATATTATTTGACAGATAGAAATAATATATATGCGTTTTAGGATTCTAGGTGCCAGTTTGGGATAAAAAAGAATAAGAACATTAAATTCCTTCCTTTTATTAAAGAAGCCAAACAAAAACACATTTTTTCGTTTCCCCGCCCAAAAATAGATTGTAGATGATCAATAAAAATAAAAAGAGAAAGAAGAACTTTTTTCCTATAAGACAATTATTATCAAGTCATAACTTTTCAAAAAAGAAAAAAAAAAGAAAAAAAAAATGAGGTAAAAATGAAAAATAAATAAGAAAGAAAGAATCTTAATAAGAAAGAAAAAAAAGACTATTGGCATTTGTCTTAAAGAAATATTGACTGTTGAAAAGAAAGAAAAATATATATAGTCCGCAGAAAGAAAGTCTTATTTCCTTCAGTCAGTATTCTTTTCCAATGAATAAGACTACTTTCTAGGTACATGTGTTAAGCTAAATCCAAAGCTCACTATGAACATCAAGTGCACTAGAAATCAAGATTGAGCTTCAAGTGCACTAGGGTTTGAGCATGAGTTGCACTTCATTGCTCAAAGTTAGTGCTGTCGTTGTGCACTACAAGTGCAGCTGGGTTGCACGAGGGTGTCAAGTTTATCTCTGACCTACCTGTAGTTGTATGAAATGTTTAATTTTTTGCACTTTTTCATTAGTTTTAAATATGATTTTCACGTTGACGCTGAAAGAATAATAGTTACATGTCAACAACTATCTGCGTCGATGGTTTTAAAAATTTGATTTTACGGTGCGAAAATTCTTCCGTAGGGAAAAAGTAGTTCTTTTACTACCGTTTCTATTCATCGGAACAGTTCATTCATGAATCCTTCAGTACTGTGTATAATCGTAAAGTTGGCTACATAGGAAGCAACATCAATTGCACGCCCAAATCGCGCAGGGGTGTAGGATTGATGCTGTATATAGAATTCCTTTGTTTTAGTAGAGATGCATATTCAACCCGGAGGGACTTGACCAAAAATTGCTCAAATTGGGTACACTTTAGAAAAAAAAATGTATACCCCTGTAAACCGCAGTTTAAACACAAACGTATTTGCATGATGAAACATCTGATTTGCAAGTTCTGAAAACGATTTTTAAGGTATTATTTGGAGATGATTTAGAGAGGAAAAATATTTAGTAATGAGGTTGTTGTAAAATATGCAGCAAAAATTAGAAAATCGGGAGACAAATAAAATGGTTATACTCATAAATAATAAATAAAATTGAATCTATGCGGGCAAGGGAGGTAATCCAAAATTTAGAACTTCATAATCTGGGTGTTCGTGACGGCCCATTTTGATTTGTTTGGGTGAAGTTATACTTTTTATCAATTTTGACAATTTTCAAAGATTTCCTTTTCCAGTGCGACTTGATCAATCAAAGTCAAATTTTATAGAGACCCTCAGTAGGAAGAAAATATGAAAGCTTGTATAAAAGCTCCAGGTCACATAATCAAGATAACAACCATACCCATATATGGCAAAAAAAAAAAAACAACAACAAAAAAACAAACAAACAAAAAACAAAAAAAAACAAAAACAAAAAAAAACAAACAAAAAAAACAACAACAAAAAAACAACAACAACAACAACAACAACAAAAAACCCCTTCAAAGTCTTTTTCTCCAGAATCAAAGTCCTATCATCTAAAAACGGGATGCAGAATTGGGGACACAAGCTCTACAAAATTTATATAAATGATGATCCTGCATTAAGCTTAACCTTGACTTATCTGAAGTTCTACATACTTTATATAAATGATGACTTTCAGTTGCCTTGGCCTATTTCATACTAAGGCCAAATTTGGTATGTCAGATCAGCATTTACAGAACCACTGATCCCCAGGTTTAGCTCACTTAAGGCAAAAGCTTTATTAAGGGTAAATGACTGAAAACAAAACAAACAAAATATCTCTAGCAACCATGAAAAACCAAACCTAACAACTTAAGGTTTTTCTCGTTTTTTTTTTTTTTTTTTTTTTTTTTTTAATTTTTCACATTATTCATATGAAACATGTCTTCGTCGTATATCTTTTCTTAAAGATATTACTTGTCTTTGAAATACGTTTGTGTTAAATTATTTTTCTTTGAAATACGTTTGTTTATGCCAAAATATTATGCTTGTCGGGCACCTTAATTTCTTCATGCATCTTATATTTAAGAGCTTTACACCGTGCACCATAAAAGTGGTGTAGCATATGCCCTTATTAAGTAGCTGTATGTCAATATGGGAGATTATCTTATCAATCCTACTTACCTAGTCATTGTTACAACAACAACAACAACAAAAAAACAAAAAACAACAACAACAAAAAAAAAAAAAACAAAAAAAAAACGCACCCATAAAAAGTACAGTTCTCTGTTTGTCTGTCTGTCTGTCTGTCTGTCTGTCTCTCTCTCTCTCTCTCTCTCACACACATACACAGAGCATGCGGCAATGTTGATGGCGTCACAATTATGACGTCATAGCAATATTCTGACGTCACGTCAAGATCATTCCTTGCAAAATGGCGTCGCCCAGTATAAACGATCAACATGTTTTGAAAGTTTGATAATCTTTTCCCGACATTCGGGAGGATTTGCATAAAGTTTATGGGGATTCTTGTGCATTGAATGGTGCTATTTCAAAGTGGATGAATTGCTTTAAGGACGGAAGAGAAACAACCGAAGATGATATACTGACAGGTCAGTGACTCTTACAAATGAAAAGAAAGTGACTGAAATTCAGGAATGCATACTTGAAGATAGAAGAGTAAAGGTTGGAAATGTTGCAAGACACTTTGGTATTTCGTATGGTACAGCTCAGGACATTATGTCTAATAAGCTTGGAATGCGCCGTGTTTCGGCAAGATGGGTACCGCGCTTGCTGCTTCCGGATCAAGTTGGGCATAGGGTCAAGAGGTGCCGCAGATACTGCCAACAGTACAACGACGAAGGTGATTTCTTTCTCAGTTGAGTGGTTACGTGTGATGAGACATGGATACATTTTTTTAAGCAGAAAGTAAATAACAAAACTCAATTTGAAAGCATCCTTCTTCGCCTTCGCCGACAAAAACGTTGATTTACAAATCTGCCGGTAAGGTAAAGGCCATTATATTTTGCGATATACAATATAGAATTTTAATTCACTTTGTTCCTCCCAAAACTACAGTTATTGGAAATTATTATGCAACAGTAATTAAATCTGAGCGGTTGCCCGCTGTTAAACGAAGGCGACCACAGTTTGTGAGGTCTTGGATTCTGCTGCACCATGATAACGCTCCAGGACATAGCAGTCGTGTTGTGTCGGACACAATCAAGGAACAGGATACAGAATTGCCTCCACACCCATCATACAGTCCAGATTTGGCAATTTGCGACTTTCGACTATCTCCAAATCTCAAAAACAAGCTGCGGGAAAAAAAAATAAGAATCCCGAGAGGAGATGAGGTGCGCCGTAGACAGATTTTTTTTAAAAAAGATAGAAAGGGGATGAGCTGTTTTTTTTGTTTGTTATTATTATTTTTTTTTTTGCGAACAGATAGCCATGATGGCATCGACCTCTCGTAATTCTAGGTCGCACTATTATGGCTTTGTTATTTGGGCATATAGACATTTCTTTGAATAAAAGCAGTCATGCAAAACTTGAACTCTGGAAATATGGACGATGTATTTGAGTAATTATATACGTTAGACATGCACTGATTTGTTTTTTACTGTTTTGATACAATAGAAAACATAATACCAATGCAACTTTATGCATTTTGTCAAGGTTTCTAGTATACCTCGACTTGCAAGACTACTCTTAGTTGGAAGACTTTTTTTATACAGTGAAAAGGACTGCACTTATTTTAACTACTTATCTATATGCAGTGAAAACATTGTGAAAATAAACAAACAAACAAACAACCAAAATAAAACAAAGTAAAAAACAAAAATGCAAGAACGTCCTTTGACTGAGACACGTGTTGTAAACATCTGATGCCTAGCTTGCCAAACGTAAACCTTTCTACTTTCGTTTTACTTGACTCTGCACATTTTGACATAGATTGTGTTTGGTTGATATACCCCGTCTGCAGTGATTCCGTTTAATAATCTAAACCACAATTTAGCTATGTCGTTCCCTCGAGTTAGTACTGTTTCCACGACATAACTTAACTCGTTCCCGCGAATTAGCTTTGTCGTTCCCAAGAGTTAGTATAAGCAATCAACTTTTGTGTGATTTCGGATAGTTTGGGGGAGGGAGCAAAACAACAAACCATAAGAGTACATTAACACCATCAGTCAAAATAAACACATTGTCATTTATCTTAATTTGTGACATTGATGTTTTAGGTGGGGACTTAGATCTTGCGCGCGATACATTGTCTTAATTTGGCTAAGATTTTATTATTTGAAAATCTACCCACAAATCACATAGTTACAGGTCAGACACGGCATTCTATTTGCAAAATTAAAAGCAGGACACCATTATCTTTAAATGTTCTCTATGATCTTGACCTTTGAGTTGAGTACCTAGGTCTTGCGCGCGACACGTCATCTTGATATTTTTTCCAGGTTATTTTAAAATCCTCTAACATATAAGACAGATGTATCAGAAACGAGACACTTTTCACTTTTTTATAGAATAATGACCGGGGATCGTCTTCTGATCAATATTGTTACTTGCTATCTTATTTCTAAAAGTTCCCAGAAGTATTTTATGATTTTATGCCTTCTTTTGCAGTGAAAGAGTCCAATGGTACCAATAGTACAGAGATTTTACCAAATGTTACAAAAGGTAAACGCATGTGTTATTTAACCATTAGTCTGTCTGCTCAAATATGATAGTAGCCGTCAAATCATTTTCTATAAGCAAATGACGAAGGCTTTTTTCTTCTTGCATATCCGCGCGGTCTGGTAAGGCCTACACTACTCTCATAATGAATAAGAAGATAGAGAAAGGCCTAACAATGTGGTTTCATTAAGTGGGTTAGACTAGATATTTTGCTTAATGAATATGGATAATGATAGTTTTACTACATTGCCTTACAGTCCCGGTTGCTGTGTAATTTCACATTTCAGTGTACAATTTGTTATCATATCCTTATACAGACATTTGTTTCAGAGTCAGTTGAACTTTTAAACTCTGTTTTGTTAAGCAAAAGGTTAAATAGAACGTATGCTAAGTAAATAGTTTGTAAATATGCAGTATAAATAGTGAAAAAAGCACAGCATCGCTTCCGATAAACAGAGTTTTGGTGCCATAACTTCGGATTTAGACCCTGTGATATCTGCCAGCGAGGTGTAAATATTCTAATTGGTTTAATACTAAAGGGAACAATTGAAGCTCATTCTGAAGAATGTTGGAGAAAATCAGAGCAAATTTTATACATGCAGTTTGTTTGTTCTTTTGATATTTTGTTTAAGGACATATGCGGAAAATACTTCCTACACTGCAAACTGCTTAAGACTTTGCATATATTCAGTTTCATATACTGGCTCACTAATGATACGTCATCGTGCTAGGTCTTTTACATACTGACCTGGAATGACCACACCACGCATGTGTAAAGAACTCTGTTAGTAGATTATTGACAAGAATAGCATTTGCCTTACTTTAATTTTATAATTTTAGTAGAACAATACAGGAAATCAGATTGATACACATTTGCTGCTCATTTGTCAAGATTAGACAGAAATCTGCAATGCCAATTTCGACACTTCCTACAAATCTTTAAAATAAATCCATTTCTTCCATAGTATGGATCTTATAGAAAATTACTACACTGGAAATCTCAAAAAACAAGGTTTATTCTTTGGAGGGGATTAAAATACAACAGAAAATTTAAAGAAACGTGTTGTTCATCGTGTTAATTTCATTTTTATGGGAAAACATTTACTCCTACCCCCATATAAATTCAGGAACTAAAATATACATAAAATCCCTAAGAAATGATATGGCGGATTCTACTTGTATACTAACACAATACTGTACGTTGAAATAATTCATTTGAGAAAGGCTGGACCAATTCAGCTTTATTCAGATCTTGAATAAAGACAAAAAGCTAAAAAATCCAAACAAAAGTACTTTTTATTATTTTCCTCCAGTTTGAACCAAATTTGACAAACTAAATGCTAAAAACAGGAAAATCAATCCCTTATTTCATAAATTTACCAAGTTTTGTACCAATTAACAGCAACGATTTTGCTCTGGCTAAAATTTTATTTTTGAGGATTACACAAAAATGGCGAATTACTCGCAAATGTCTTTAAACATATACTCGTATATATATATATATATATATATATATATATATATATATATATATATATATATATATATATATATATATATATATATATATATATATATATATATATATATGATATATATATGGTGGTAGTTATTTAGTTCTTCTCCTAAATAATAGCAACTGTGAAAAGAAGTCGAATATCATGTACAAATTATTCTCTGAATTAATAGATTTACTCGTATATCTTAATAATTGTATTGAAACAAGCAATATAAACTTGCTGGTCAAACAGTTTTAAGTATTGAGATTACTGTGTCAGTAGAAAAGTTTAGAATAGCAACAACAGAGAATCATGGGTAAAATAAAAGAAATACGTCAGTATTACTTTCAACAATTGCAGTAAAAATTTGCTTTGATAGGTTTATAGATGAGGTTAGAAGGGAAACGGATAACTGACTTTGATTTAATTATTTGGAGAGAGAGAGAGAGAGAGAGAGAGAGAGAGAGAGATGCGGGAAGGAGAGTGATGGGAAGAAGGGAGGTGGTGTATGACAGTAATGCGTCCAAACAAAAATAGCCGCATGGCAAATTTGACAAAGACTTTTACGCACAAGGGCGGCCAAGACGCACCGAGGGTGACGTCTTGTTTGACTATGCTTCGGATTTGGTTTGCCTAGCTGTGCCACTACACAGAAACTCGAACACTGTTTGATTTTAAAACTATTTTGGCATATGAAGAGACTCAATCAAACCGACTCTCCGATTTTCGCGACTTTGTGTGTTCTTTGTTTCCAAAGGCAATCCTTTTTAACTTTTATTTTACTCTAATGTAGCTGGTGTTGTGCCTTATGGCGGCCGTAAAAAGTCTCCACGTACATCATTATAATCCAGGTTATATTTTTTTCCTTTGGGATCATTGAGCCCATTCTGGTTATTTTGAAAATCAAATACCGCTTAAGCCGACACTACAGTGTTGCATATGAAGAGACTCAATCAAACCGAGTCTCCGCTTTTCGTGATTTTGTGTGTTCATTTTTTTACAAAGGCAATTTTTTTTTACTTTTATTTTACATAAGTATATACAATATATAATTACACTAAAAATCTACATAACAGTACATGTAAATCACAAAGCTAGACTCTTCGCGATGGCTACAGTCAGACATAACACGGCTGGCAACTGTACCGGTTTATAACGTGATTAACCTGGGTTGGTTAATCAAAATATTTAATCACCAGTACAGCTTCAATAAAGTGCGGTGAACCGTATCTTAAGACATAGACACACTAAGTGAGTCTTGTTTAGTTAATGTAACTAATTGTCTGTGCACAGCTTAATGAACGGTACTCTGCTCCGGAACACAGGTAAACGAAGAAAAGGACTAGACGTTAGCCTATTTTTCAACTTCTGGAAAGCTTTTTTCATTATGATCTTGCCAATCTTTTTATATTTATTGGCTTGTCGTTTTTTGTTAAATATGTCAAAGTAGTTGCGGTCATGGTACCTAAGCCATAATCCAAACTCATAAATCCGTAAACGAATGACGAATCAGAATGTTCAGACCAACAGACATGGACCCAAGAGTAAAGGGTGTAATCAGGCGTCCGCGGATAGTAAGCATTACTTGGTAAGCAAGCTTCGCTCACCATGCCCATAGGCCTGAACGAAGGAAATATCAGTAGAAGCGTATGTCCGGGATTTGGGAAGTCTACTTATGGCGCGTCACTGGCAAAAACATCAGAAACAATTCTGGAAACTACCACATTGTAGGGATTGACCAGATCATGTCTCCCATAGAACTTCTTGTGTTGATACCAGTTTGGGTTTTTGATAACCCTGACTCAACAACTTTGTAGTGAGCACTTTCCCAAGCTCCATGAAGTCCTGATGATTTGAACAGGCTCTGGCATAACGGATTAACTGTGAAACGTAAACGCCGTATGCTGGTGCAGAAGGGATATTACTGCTCAGGAATGGAAAGTTAACAATGGGAAAATTGAAGTCATCCCGTTTGTCGTAAAGCCTAGTAGTAAGCTTTCCATTGTCAATGTAGAGATAACAATCCAAGTATGAGGAGGAGGCTGCAGTCTCCGTTGTTTCCTTTATTTCAAGTTCACGTGGATAGATGAATTCCAAATACTCTGCAAATTTTGTGTTTTTCAGAGACAATACATCATCTATATATTTGTAGGTGAAATTGAATTGTTGTGCGAGGTGTTTCTTGCCTGCTTGGAGGAGACTTTGTACAAACTCCGCCTCATACGAGTATAAAAACAAGTCGGCAAGTAACGGTGCACAGTTAGTACCCATCGGTATGCCGATTGTTTGCTGAAATATCCGTCCGCCGAACTCCACAAAAATATTGTAGATATTCCAGCATCTTTATGACATCTGCATCTGAGTATTTTTTGTGGCGCATCAGAGTGATCCCGAACGAAGTATGTGTCTTTGAAGCCAGTGACAACATACTGAAATCGACGGTTACCATTCTTGTGGAAGAAACACTGGTTGATAATTTCCTTTAATTTAGATTTCAATTTATCATGAGGAATAGTAGTGTAAAGAGTAGAGAAATCGAAAGATTTTATACAGTTGACGGAATGAAGAGATTATGCCTTTAGGTTTTCTAAAAGCTCTTTGGAGTTTTTCAGGATCCACATCTGATTAACACCACTTCTGGCATATGCAGTGTTAGAATCTGAGAAAGAGGCTTGGTTGAGCACTTAGCTGAACCCGCAATATATCTCTGCTTGTACGGATTCTTGTGAAGTTTAGGAATCCAGTACAGTTTGGGAAGGTCAATATCTTCCTCTGGGAGGAATTCCGAATGTCAGCATCACCGAATGGTGGTTTATATTTCATTTCCTTTGGGATCATTGGGCCCATTGTGGAATCTTTGAAAATGGGAGTTCTGCTCATGTATACGCTAGAGGGCGTAAGCAGTGTTGTAAACTTCATTACTGCTTATGAAGAGTCTCAATAAAACCGAGACTCCCATTTTCTTATCTGTAGTGCGTTCTTTGTTTTCAAAGGTAATCTTTTTTACGTTTATTTGTAGAATTTCGTCCTTGGACATAGCAGTAAGATTATATGTAGGGTTTCCGGTCATGGTACTCATACCAAGCTCTTCCATTAAGCAGTTTATATAGTGTGTTTTGCAAACAAACACAATGTTGTTAGATGCCTTGTCGGCTGGAACAACGACAAACTTCTCATGGACTTCAGATAACTCAGCAGCAACATCTGGATCATCAAACACCGATTCATGTCGGCGAGACATGGTTCTGCTGAGTACTGAGACACGTCTGTTTACCAAGGAGATTACGGATTTAACCCATTCAGACAGGGTGTCAACCTCCACGTCCTCTTTCTTGGCCCAGCGTCGTGCATATTATTCAATAGAATCAAAGGTGAAGCTATAGTTGAGAAGTTTGGAATAAATTTCCGATAGAATCCAGCTACACCTATGAATGATTTGACCTGTTTTTTAATTGTAGGTCGAACGGCATCTCTGTTAGCCTGTATTTTATCATCTTTGGGCCTAATAGATTGTCCCTCGATATTGTGACCAGGGCATTCAATACTGCCATACCCAATTTTGAAGGCTTAGCGGTAAGATTGGCGGACCTGAGAAGATCAGAAACATGACGTAAAGACGCCATATGATCTTCTCAAGATAAAGAAAAAACCCACATAACATCTACGAAACTATCTACATTCCGAAGATGCCACAAAACGATGCGGATCAGCCTGCAAAATGAGGCACCTGCGTTTACAAGCCCGAACGGCATAGTTTTGAACTGAAACAATCCCCGTGGAGTTTCAAATGGTGTCAAAGGTTTAGACGTCATTTAATTATACTTGCCAATAACCCTTACTGAGATCAATTTTTGTGAAAGTTTTATGATCTGACAGTCCTTTTATCACCTCCATATACGACATTGGTTCTACATCGAATTCGATAACTTTCTTTCTTTTCCGGGAATCGGTGCAAAACCGCACCGATCCATCCTTTTTGGGGACCAATACGACAGGCGAAGAATATGGAGAAATGGACGGTTCAATTACTCCTAAGTCAAGCATTTCTTGAATCTCTGTTTCCATAACCTCACGGGTTTTATTTGGAATAGGGTGACCGTTTGATCTTACGGGATCTGTTGTAAGTAACTTAATATCATGAGTAAAGTCGTCAGTACGTCCGATTACTGTTCTACAAGAGATTTAGCCTCGCGAAATCGATCTGGTGTTAATTCATTTGAGATATTAACGTCTTTATATGTTTCCGTGCGCTGTGTTGACGGGAATGTACAATCTTCTAACGAATACTCGTCCGCCTCGTCAGCTTCGTCAGCTACCGCAACTGTTTCGATCGACATTAAGCGATGCGACGTCATGCTTTGACGTCTACATATTGCTTCAACATATTAGCATGGTAAGTACCGGTGACGCCATTGACGTTAATTCGGTAATCCATTCTATTCAGAACTTTGACCACTTCGAATTGACCCTTCCATTGTAACAACAACTTGTTGCTGTCGGTAGGGAGCATCAATACACCTTATCTCCTGCCTTAAACCTTCGTGATCTCGCGCACCTTTCATAATATGCCTTTTGCTTGCCATGTACCTTCCGCAAATGCTCGTGGGCTAATTTGCATGTCTGCTTTAATTTTTCTCTAAGGTCTGTTACCGACTGGTAGATAGATAAAACTTGGACGTCAGTAATCTCTTCGGACCATAATTCTCTTATTATTGCCATGGGGCCACGAACCATGGGGCCATGGGTCCGTATAATAGTTCAAAGGGTGAGAACCCTAGAGATTCCTGTGGGACCTCTTTAATGGCAAATAACAAGGCGGGAAGATAGCTCTCCCACTCCTTGGGCCTTTCCGCACACATTCTACGAAACATTTGCTTGAAAGTAGCGTGGACCCGTTCTATTAAGCCGTTACATATGGGATGAGATGATAGACCGAGGTCGTTAATTGCTGGAGGGACAGTAATCTTGCCACTTCCTTCATGACCTCAGAAGTAAATTGGGACCCACAATCAGTTAACATTTCACCTGGTACCCCAACCCTTCTGAACATTTCTACCAACGCCTCCGCAATTAATACTAGGTAATGCTACCGCTTCAGGGTACCTGTTGCATAATCGATTATAGTTAATATATTAGGCGACTTTTTGTCGGAACGGGGTTCGGTTGGACCGACAATGTCAACTGCTACTCTCTTGAAAGGTGTATCAATTAGTGGCAATTTTCCTAATGGTACTTTTTTTACATGCCCCTTTTGAATCGTTCGTTGGCAAATGTTACAATGCAAAACCTTTTTACATCGCAAAAAACTCCTTGCCAAAAGAACTCAGCCACAACTCTGTTCAAAGTGTTTTTCTGATTCTCAAATGACCGGCCATCAATGATTCATGAGCCAGTTTCAAAACCTTTTCTCGAAATTTGCTCGGGACAATAAGCTGTAATGATGTCTTATTTTCCTGCGTAAATTGTCTATATAACAAGTCCCTTCTCTTAATTATCTTAGTTTCGCCTCTCGCGACTCTTTGTAACGACCCCCGAGTCGGCTTTACGCCTTATATTTCCCAACTTGGGATCGGACATTTGAGCGTCCTGAAATGCTCGCTTATTCTCACTCAGAATCTGATCAGGGACTTTAAGTTTCCGATAGGCCTTATCATCTTGCTTAGCCTGGGCTCTGGTAACAACACCAACTGAATAATGGGACATATCTGGTAACCTAGAACCGTCAACTTTGCCAATGACCAAGTCATACAAAGTGTCATCCATGCATAGTGCCTCGGTTTGACCTTGAAAATGGGCAATCGACATTAATGACTGCCAAAGATGCCTTTGCCGACTTTCATCAATCAGAGTCACAGCTGACTCTTTACCAATCAACTGATCCTCCGAAACCAAGCTTCTTCTTACGACCACCCCAGTACAACCGGTATCCCTTAGGACTACAACCTTCTGACCACCCACGGTACCTGTTGATGTTGGTAACCGGGATTTTAAGAAATACCAAACCCCTTCTTTGTCATTCACATCTGAATGCAAAGAATTATCTACTTTACTCTGGAAAAGGGCTTCACTAGAGCCCTTATGTCCATTTACTTTACAAAAGTTGAACTAATGGTCTCCCCCCCCCCCCCCTGATGCATATTCAGACTTATTGACAACACCTCTACCATAACCGCGATTATTTCCTCTACCAAAGTCTCTACTTCGGTTACTACCACGGCCACTGTGAAACGTATTATCTCCCTTAATTTGCATATACTGTTAGTCTCCGCGCTGGAGGCAGTCACCAACATCCGTCCGTCATTAATTATCTCTGCGCTTGACGCTACCTTCCTGTCGGGATTATTCCAGCATTTATGTGGTTTCCCACAAATCATTTCTGGCTTATTGCCAGGCACCTTTTTTTGATTTGAATCTATGTATATCTAATGGTACTGTTTCCACTAAAATTTATGATAAACGGGACTATTTTGATTTTGATATAGTCAATTTCCCTTTTCTGGATGGCGATGTCCCCCGGCGTACCTCATATGGGGTATACAAATCTCAACTTATAAGATTCGCCAGAGCTTCTTCAAATCTTAATGACTTTAACTACCGTAGTAAAGCCCTTACTGCCAAACATCTTAGGCAGGGCTATCGTTATTTTAAACTTCGTAAGGCGTTTTCGAAATTTTATCGCAGACACAGTGCTTTGTTAGAAAAATATAGCGTCAGTCTGAAACACTTCTGCAACAAGGTATATCGGAACCCGAATTTTACGGTGACTTATCATTGTTGATGGCTATGCTTCACTCTTTAATTGCACGACGGCGGTTCGGGCCTCAGACTCAATGACGGCCTCTTCGTAAAACTTTAACCAGTGGGTTGAGGCTTGACGATATGTCTTTGGCTTGGCCCGCCGTGGTTCAACTATTGGTTTTCATTTACTCTGGCATAGAGTAGAATTAGCCATGAGTACTCGTCTTTGTTTATTATAGTGATTAATTTGATTTTTATGTTTTCGCTTTGATGCATTGACTGAGTTGGGAGCCTTTATGCGAACCGAATTTTTATGTATTTCTGTTTTAAGAGTAGCATCGGGACCCAGGGTGAAGTTAGCTAGCTGTAAAAGTGCTTTAAACCCCCCGGTGGTTTGCTCTACCGACCGTTCTAAGGCGGTGGTCCCGGTGTTAGTCTTACTCTTTGTTGCTTTGTGGTTTATTCTACGAGGCGATTTGTTGTATGTCTTTCCGTGTGTCATTTTGTTCTTGTGTTTTTTCAGTCCTTTTAGTATTGCGATTACCTCGCTTGGGGAAGAGAGAGCTAATCTTAGTGCTTTTCGTACGTTTGTTCGGTTTGTGCTTGATTAGATTTGTCGGTTTCCTCTTCCTCTTGGGGTCTGGGAAAGGCTGCGGTTTGTGATTGTGGCACTCCCTGGACTTTTTGTCTTACCTTTTTTGCTCGGTTTATTCTTATAGGTACTCTTATTGTTCTTATTCTCACGTTGCCCTTTCGCGACACAGCTAGAGACGCCGCCTCTCGCCTCAGCAAACAAGTCAGCTTCTCTAGCCATTTCATCTAAGTTCTTAAATGTCTTGGGCTTCAAATGAATTTATAATTCCCTACTGCATGAATCCAAAAACTGGCCACGTGCCGTGAAATCACAGACCGCTTCGTACGATTTTTCTACGTACTTTCGCCATCGCCAACTATTTATTCAAATGACTATTAAGCCTACTACTAAACTGCATAAAAGTCTCTGGCTTTTCGGGCCTACTATAACGAAACTTGTTGCGAAACCCGCGCTCCGTCATATCGAAATTCTTAACAATGCCTCTTTCAACTTATCATAGCTAGCCGCGTCTTCATTTGATAATCTATGATATACTTCTAAGGTTCAGTCCTTTAATAAAGCACTTAAATATGCGGCCCATAAAGACGGATCCCATTTATTAGCTTTTGCATACTTCTCGAACCGGGACAAATAACTGTCCATTCTGTCTTTACTGTCATCGAGGTACGTCAACTTGGGATCGCGTGCATTTGCTGTACGATCTTTAGATTTTGACTGCTCCATATCAGCCTTTTGTAGTTTTATTGTATGTGAAAGTTCTATTTTTTCTTATTCTAAACCCTGTCATAACCCTTTCTTTATTGGCCTCAATTTGGGCCTTCCCGGCCTTTGCCTCGGCTCTGGCCTTCTCGGCCTCGGCCTCGACCTCGACTGACCTTCTCCTTCTCTGCCTCGGATCTGGCCTTCTCGACCGGCCTAGACTGACCTTCTCGGCCTCTGCCTCGGTTCAGGCCTTCTCGTCATCGGCCTTGGCTTTCTCGGCCTCGCGTTCTGCAGCTCTAACTGCCCTTTGTATGTCCTGCTGTTTAGTTACCCATTCTCCTTATTCCTGCCCTTCATAACCTAACTCATTCCCTAACTGTATAAGCTCATAATGACTAACGTAAAATCTCACGTCGAAATTTAAACAACTTAAATCAAGTTTAAATTGGTCCAACTAAATGCTGGTCAGAATTTGAACGCATCCACATTAAATTTAAGTTACACTCTAACTTTACAATATCAGCGACGTAACGTAAGTGTGACGTTCGGAACTGATGTCTATTAAAGCCGAATATATAGTTTCTTAATGTTAGTAGATAACGTCACGTATGACGTCTACTTTATTTTACTTATGTTACGCTAGGTAACTGCCTCACTGAACAAGCGTCACTAATTAACGTATCTAAAGTTACATATGCTAACTCTACATATTGTATACAGTATCTTGCTACTGACAACGACCTTAACTGACGTAAGTTTACCGTGAAACATGACGTTACCCGCTATATAGTCTTACGTAAAATCAAACACAAGTTAGATCTGAGAAATGGCTATCGCTATGGGTTAAAGCAATTCAAAATTGATTACCCAAGGAAAATATTTAGATACTGTCAACTAAAACTAATCAAATTTGCTATGCGTGTTCAAAAAATTAAGAGTTCCCACTCAGGTTGCGTACCTGGTTCCTATACACTGGAACATCGGGATGTTGCACTTTATCAAGTGGGAAATTTAGAAATATTAACTTATTAATTCAACTAAAAAGAACATCTTATCTTATCAGTATAGTACAGAAAGGATTCAACATGCCGAACCTGAACCTAGTCAAATGGAAATCATCCCAACAGTTTGACATCACTTGTTACGCACAACGCGGCCAAGACGCACCAAGGGTGACTTACTGTTTGACTATGCTCCGGGTTGGGTTTGCCTAACTGTACCACTACACAGAAACTCTAACAATGTTCGATTTTACAACTATTTTTGTTTTACATAAATATATACAACATACAATTACACTTACAAATCTACATGCATAAACAATCACAAAGCTAGACTCTTCGCGTTGGCTACAGTCGGACACAACACGGCTGGCAACTGTATCGGTTTATAACTTGATTAACCTGGGTTGGTTAATCAAAATATTTAATTACTAGTACAGCTCCAACCAAGTGCGGTGAAAATTGTGCCAATGCGAAGAGAATGTTGACAACCGTATCTTAAGATATAGACACACTAAATGAGTCTTGTGTAGTTAATGTAACTTATTGTCTATGCACAGCTTAATATTTTGGTTCTTGACCAGTGAACCGCCATCTGTATTATTCTTTATTATAATCTTCTTTTAAGTTAATTTGTTACTTATTTATTTACTGAGCGTTGCTCCAAAGTCAATCTTTTTGACGTTTATTAATATATTATATATTATTATTACGCGCTTAGTGTTACATTATCGTGTACATAATGAACTTTGCGTATAATTATTCGGGCGTTCGCCCATGCCCTTGAAATATTTTATAGTCCAAAGATGTATGTTACTTTCTTCCGTATTAGATGTTACGATATTTGAAGGCTTCATATTTTGAAGGGCGAAATGATTCCTCAATCTGACGCACAGCAGTGTTCTGTTAGTTCGCCCTTATCAGAATCATTCGCAGTGCGATATTTATATACGTCGAGCTAGCCACGTATTATCGTACAGGGCACGGGTAAACCGTGAGTATACAGTAATGTCCTACCTGTTGGACATTAAAATTGCGTAATACGTAGGTAAGGCAAAAATGCCCGTATGTAAGTAAAAAGATATCCCCACGTCGGGGAAAAATGCATTGAAGTTTGTGTGTCGTAACAAATACAATTTTATACATTCTTAGAATTACTGCATGACACTGAATCTCTTGGTAGTGATTATGTATTTTTGGACTTTCTCGAAAATTTTCTCATTTGTATCAAATGAGAGTGTAGTATCGCCGGAGAGGAGAAGATCAAGAGAGATTTCATTGTACTGTGAAACTACTTCAAAAAGATCAGTTCCTTAAGTTCCAATAGTAAGGGCATCGAGAGAAGAAATTATAGTTATTTTCGACATCGCCAAAGATCATAATTTAATGCACTGCAATTCTTAAGCGGATGTGAAGAATTTGTGCATGTCTTTTACCGGTGTAGAAGTGCTTTGGTACAAATAAATCGTGTCTATTGAGCTTGTGTTTTAAAGAAGCAACTGATTCTTAGTAAGTTTAGACGGTAGATTATTCCACTCCCTCCCTGTTGATGGAAAACCTGAGCTGTAATAATTGTTAGTTCTGGCGTCCACAGTTTGGGGATTGTGAGGATTTCTATGATTGTATCGCGAAACGTTACTTACAGTCTGATGTACTCAGAAAGATATTCGTGCACATTTGTGGTATCTTCGGCATTTTACTAAGCATCTCCATTTAATTTCATTCTAAGGACAATCTGAGGATATGAGTTTAGTGGTTCCAGTTGCATTTCGGCTGCTTCGCTTTAAAACTTATCAAGCTCTTGTTATTCATATAAGGTTTTTGTTTGTGTTGAGGTTTTACGGCCCAATGGGGTCATGTCGAGCGCGGTCAGTTTACCTAACCACACGTTTACTGGGTAGGCTTAGTCCTCTAACTGTGTGCAGTCGGACGGCGCATCCAACTGAGCATCGAGGCCGGCTTCATATAAGGTACTCCAGAAACTGACAAACTGCCCTTCTTGAATCAGCGGAAGGGAGAGAATGACTGTAGAAAATATTTCATGATCAGTCTCCACGAAAGAATGTTGCCGACCTCGGCGGGGGTGAACCCGCGACCTCTTGGTTTCCAGTCGGACGGCGCATCCAACTGAGCCACCGAGGCCGGCTTCATATAAGGTAAATTGTTCCAAATTAGGTCCGCATATTTTATTTGCCATGTAAATAATTTCTGGAGGTTTTCTGTCGAGCTTGAGTTTGAGTTCCCTCATAACATAATTCGTCCCCAAGCTTTCTTTTTTGATATAATCTATATGTTTATACCATGTACTTGTACCATTAGCTGAGAAATAAACGCCTAAGTGTTTGTGTGTTTTGACTTCAAATGATCATTGATGATGGATGAGCAGGCTTGTTCATTTTACGTGAGACGATGAGAGATTCTGTTTTAGTTGGGTTAAAGAGCAAAAGCTATGATGCAGTCCATTGTGACAACTAATTTAGGTCAGAATTCGGAGACAGCAGCTGTCATTGGATTTTTAGCTCGCCATTACGAAATTAAGTATTGCCATAGCCCCTGCGTCCGTCGTCGGCATCCGCATTTGATAAAAGTTTACCTTCTAGCTCTTTATTTGTTCTATTTCATAAATTTATTCTCAAAACAACTCAACAAGGTGGAAAATATTATTCAACATATTCTTTCTTACTAATTGCCCCTATTTTTGTGCTTAAAATTGACTTTTTATGAAGTTAATAATTGCAGCTGTATTACCTCCCTTGGTTAATATTTACCTGCAAGCTTGGATAAGGTCTCAAGTTATACAAATTTTGTCTGGACAAATTTTGTCTGGACAAGTTCTTGGTAACTACTGGATGGATTGTTCTGAAATTTAGGGATACGAAGTTTTGATATAAAGTTTTGCAAAAGGCTAGGATGCTCTGTGGGAATGCCTCATCTCTCTCCCTCCCCCCCCACCCCCCACTCATTTCATAAAAGGCCATGTATCTCAAAACTGATATATATATATATATATATATATATATATATATATATATATATATATATATATATATATATATATATATATATATATATATATATATATATATATATATATATATATATATATATATATATCCACAACACATGAAATATAGGGAAGAAAAAAGTTCGAAAGAATGAGGAATGGCCAATACTATATATATTCAGTAAAAATATAAAAATGAAAACTTTTCATGGTATTATACCGATTTATACATGTTTGCCCTTATAATAGAAACTCAAGAAGTACATTAAATCATAAGCGATCAACACATAAGACAATGGCAATAGTCTTGCTCTGGTGAATTGCGCACGAGGAACAGTTTTTCACCTCTCTCTACGCTGTGGTAAATTTCCATTCACTTTCTGTACGCATTCTTACAGATAAACACTTACTGTGTAGCAGCGATAAGAAAACAAATTCGTTTCATTCATCGACGTTGTACAGAAATGCCACGTCTTTCTGAAAATCAACGTAACCAGGCCATTGGTATGCTTCAGGCTGGCGCAATGGTAAATGACGTTGCACAACATTTTGGATGCTCTCGTCAGACTATCCGTAACCTCAATACCAGGTTTGCAATCACTGGCTCCGTCCGCGATCGTCCGCGTCCTGGTCAATGTCGTGTGACGTCATAACAGGACGACCGCTATATTACGCTGACGCATTTGCTTAACCGATTTTTACCAGCAACGGCAACTGCTCGACAACTTGGGGGTAAACGCCCAAACAATCCGAAACCGTCTTAGGCAAAACAACATTCCTATTCGAGCTCGTAGACCGTACACTGGTCCGATTCTCACTGCCCGCCACAGGGCCGTTAGGCTGTTATGGGCTCAACGTCACGTGCATTGGACCCGTCATCAGTGGCATAACGTGATTTTCAGTGATGAATCGCGGTTCAGCGTTAGCCATGCTAACGGCAGGGTCCGTGTGTATCGACGCAGAAATGAAAGATATGCTCAATTCTGCGTCAGGGAACGGGATAGATTCAGGGGCGGAAGTGTTATGGTATGGGGAGGTATCATGGGCAACGTCAAGACAGATCTTGTGGTTGTACTCAATGCTCAACGCTATGTTAACCTCCTGAATAATAACCTCCTTCCATTCATGCAGAATTTTGGATCTTGCTTAACTTTTCAACACGACAACGCCAGACCCCATACTGCCCTCGTAACTGCAAACTTTCTGGCACAAAACAACGTGAACGTTTTACTTTGGCGGCTTTATCCCCGGATATGAATCCTATAGAGCAAATTTGGGATGAGCTTGGTCGAAGAGCTAGGACCAATCACTCCATGAGGCGGAGAATTCGTGCATGCATTGCTAGCAATGGCGGCCACACACGCTACTGATAAATTGCTGCCAGGAAAAGCATAATTTCTTAAGAAAAAATGAAATCAAAATGTTGAAAATGATTTTTCCCTAACATCTCTAAATTCTGATTTATTTTATTTGACCCATGTGCCATATTTCGCCAAATAAAAGCATGGTTTTCAAAGCAAAATCAAAAAATAAAAACTGCAATACAAAGTGAGCTTAAGAATAACATATCACCATAGATATCACATAACGCTTCCTAAGTAATGAAATATCTCATTTTGAAGACCATGTAAAGTTTTCAATTTTACTCAGTATATATATATATAGTTTGAGTCGAGTTCTAAATATCTGAACTGATTTTATGCATCGAGGCATTTAGTACACTAAAAAAAGTAAAGATTCCTTAGCTGGCTTAGCTCATTGGTCTACTGCAGATTAACCTTGCTTCATACCTAGTGCTTTTCTCGAAAGCGAAGGAAGCCTTTGAACCAGGGACTATCATGTAGACCTACAGGATTGCATATGCGCCTAGCGGAGCCTGATCTGGGTCTTTGTTTGGCGCACATGCAATCTTATAGGAAATGCTGTGCCCCGGCTCATTTAGTATTGGTATCCGATCAAGCATCAATTTATACAACAATGATTTAGAGTTTTCGTAAATTAAATATAAAAAGACCGTTTTAAGGAATTCCAATTTGGGATATCAGATATACTTCGCATTGCTGCGAAACACCGGTGGTGACGTCACATTACATTTCAGTGCGTATAATTAAACAGTGTATTCTGAAGTGTGAAGTATGGAACGGGGAGAATGAAGCATAAAATGTGAATGTGGATAATAAGGAACGAAATGTGAACAATGAAATGTGAAATGCACTTTTCGTAAATGTAACGTGTTTAACCTGTAAAACTAGACCTTTGATCGGTCAGTTATGAGATACAAAGAATGATGCTTGAATTGTAACGTAGAATTCAAGGTTACTTTTACTGAAATTTGAACTGTGAATGACTGCAGTACCGTCAAACTGTGATGTATGACTAGGAAATGTTACGTGTGCACGTTCACTTTCATATTTAAAATAACATTTGAAGAAAGAGGAGTTGCGAACTATGGTGTTTGATGACCGAACTATGAATGATGAATGCTTACACCAGCTCTTCGTACACACCATAATATTTTCACATTTCACTATGAAAAGAGATATTAAATTTCTCATTTCGAATTTCATTTCACAGAGCCCACATCCTATAAAATCATTCTGCCGCCTCAACATTAGAACAACCAGGATGGCTTATAAAATGTGTTTTGTGATTGTCTATCATGACTTAGATTCATAGTTTACTAGGCTCTTTCAAAGCCGTGTAACACGATGTATATGTATTATCTATTTATAGTGCCGCCGACAGATTTTGGACATTGGAGCTCCATATCAAGTAAGGATCAAATAAGAACATTGTACTTGGCCAGAGATCATGATACAGTGCTAGATTACTGAACAGCCATTCAACATACTACTGTCCTTTCGATATCACTCGGAAAGACGTCCCAAGTTAATATACATTTTGACGCAAATGACCCTCATCATCATAATCGGAAAGATGTTTTTTGCTTGGCGTTTTATTTAAATGAAAATATTTCGCCATGTTGACCATATCATCAGAAACCAGTTGTCTTTTCTGTTTCTGTGTTTTGTTTTCAAATATTTACCCTAAAATTAAATATACGGTCAAACATTGGTCTGACCGATGCAGTATCTTTAGTAAAGTGTTGTCTAAGATTGTTTTTTTTACTTTTCTTTCCTGAAATTGACTTATCCTATAAATGTTCCACAACATTATTGTAAAAAATTCAGAAAAATTGAACAAGCGGAACTTGTTAAAATTCTGGCTTCAAGTTACCTACCCTACAGATTCTGCATAATTTCCATTCATTTTTACTATGGGAAAAGGTGAAAATATTTATATTTTTTTTTTTAAAAAAGAACATCTAGAATGAAACTTGTTGTGCATAGGTAATTACGACAAATGAGTTTGCATTTTTTAAATCATGACAAAAGTTTTAATTTGCTTCCTCTGTGTAAAGCGCCAAGCAAAAAATGACTTACTGAAAGAAGTCGAAAGCACAGTAGACGATGTGCAGTGGAAAATTCTTATTTCAAAAGGTGGCACAACTAGGCGCACATGCACAGTGTGGCCAGAACATGCGCAGTTCCGATATATCTGGTACAAGCAACAGCTTAAATGTAAATACTAACTTCATTAATGTCGTTTGTAAAGCAGCTAAAGTTAATGTTATCTTGATCTCATGCCAGGTTTGTCTATTTCAATAGTGTTTTATCTCATCTTTAAATCATTTTGTATTTGTTCATAGGTATCAGGTCTGCTTTACGAGACCTTCCTTTAATATTTACGTAAGAACACTATAAAACGTAACAGCATCAAACCCGAAGTGCTGGACGCACACATTTTTCCGCAGGAATCCGCATGGCAGCAACAAATCCCAAATGTTTGAAATAAACCTAATGAAGAGCAGGTGTCAGTAAACAGTAAGGAGCCGGAACACACAACAACAGCAATAAAGCAGAAAGCAGGCATCACCTGCCGGGCATACCCTAACCCCGGACACATGAGGGTGCATCGTACCTTATGGCACATTTTTTTTTTTTTTTTTTTTGTGAACTGACAACTTTTGCCTTGTCTGCGGATAATCCTCTTTAGCCATTTACACTGACACTACATTTATGCGAAACTACAATTCATGTCATTGTCAGTCTTATTGCTGCTTTCGACCGTTATAATGAAGAGAAATAATCTTTGATTCACTGTTGTAGTTTTCTTAATAATGTTTTTTCGCAACGACACTGCATAGCAATGACGTCAACGGAGGCGGTCAAACAAGCTGTCATATTTATCGAACCGAAACCACGCATCACGAAAACATACGCCGCCCGGAGTGGAAGTGGGATCACTCTATTTGTTAAGCATTACATTTGCCTATGAGTTTTATTTGGGCCGAGACAAGCGAAATTCACATCATCCTGCACATGCGCAAAGTATAATCCGGGCATTTGTTCTCCATTTATACATTAGGTAGTATCCGATGATTCTGTTGGCGGACAGTGAAGACCCTGATCAGAATGCGTAGATGCGCAGTCTGATTTAGGCATTCGCTGTTTGCATATGCCCGAAGAGACGTTTTCGCATTGCGCGGCCCATTGAATGTATGGTACGAGTATGTATGAAAACGAAACTGAGAGGTTAATATAACGTCGTTCAGGGGTAGATGTATTATCAATATAACTCTGAAAAATTGAAATGACTAATCTTGCACTGTTCCAACTTCATGTGTTTGTGTCTGTGAGAGAGAGAGAGAGAGAGAGAGAGAGAGAGAGAGAGAGAGAGAGAGATAGAGTGGGGAGAGGCGGGGGCGGTTGTACCTTTTTGTAAAAACTGAATTACGGTACAAAGCCCAGTCTTTCGTCAATTTACAATGGCGTGATCTTGACTGAAACAATTTTACAGCCAACCTGTACAATTGTTATGAATCTGAGTAAAGATTCCGTAATTGCCGTATGCGAATAGCATAGGTCCACCTCAGCCTGCACATTCGCACAGTCTGATCAGGGCTTCACTTTTACAGAATAACTGGATATTGTATGAATACATTCAGTGGTCATTTATAAATGAGTTTCCGAAGTAGACATCCCTGCATCACTGCATTTGTATATTTTCAAGATTTATTTTAATGGAAATCGCGTCCCTGTTCCTCTCACAACATAGCAATATAAAATATATGGGTATAAAAAATTGAAGGACATGCAAATACATTTATACAAAAATATAAGTGAATATACTCAGAAAATAACCCATACGCGAAGCACAACCTTTCTGAAAAAGCCTCATGGATCCCAGTGATACCTACAACCCCACGCAAGGAGTCCAGCATCAAGGACTCCACCGTCAATTAAAATCATCTCTATGAGAAGATGTCTAACAAAGCGAACAAGGCGAGATCCGTACACCTCACATTGAACAGGGAAAAGGGAAATCAACATTATCACGTTTTGTCGTTAATATCTGAAGGAATTCAACCATTCGATATCGATAAATCCAAATCAAAAACAGGAAAATCAGTATCAAAAGAATTAGCTTTATTTCAAGAAGTCCAGTGAAACAGACCCTATCAATCATTTATTTAAAATAAACAAATACATTTGAAAGCTCCCAGCAATTATCAGACCGATTTACTCTAGAGAGAGACAACACGAAACGCCCTACTCTCGTCTTTCTTGTACAATTCACTGTACGCAGCTGTCGCTTTTCGAAATAAGTTACCTACTGAACGATCTTTTGTTATCGTTGTGCAGAATTTTTAACGCTAGCCGGCACTTAAGGCACATGGATGCAGTGGCGAATGTATTTTGTACATGCGTTTGTACGGCCTTGACGTCATCTATCACCCGTGCACACTTAACACGCCTGTCTGTAACTAAGCACCTCCCTGTCCACTCTATATGCAACCCAGGTAACGTCGAGCATGAGCTACGATACTAATGGTCTGAACATTTTCTCGACCCGAACGGGATTCGAGCCCACAACCTTCCTCCACTACCGGGCTGTACCCTAGGTTTGCTAGACGCTCGCAATGGGAGACCAATCGTTAGCGCGAAACCCGGATATGCTGCCTGTTTTAAACCAAATAAAGTCAAAGTATTCTAATCAATCATGGCAAAATAGGTATTTAGTAATTTAACATGTTTGATTGTCAGACCACAAATAATTGCACTTCGACACTCATTTGTATGGTTTACCATCTGAAGCAGCAGCGGATGTGTTAAGTCGCAAATCTTCGGATAACCTGATGAATTTTGTACACGAGTGTTGCTTGAGGTATTTTTCACCGGTTTTGAGAGTGGGGATGGGATGAGGGGGAAGAAAGGAGGGGTAGTGGTAACTTTCTTATAAAGGTATATAGAGATGGGCGAAAATGTGGGCTCAGAAATATGGAAGCAGCTTTATATAATAGACATTTGAAAATGGGGATGTGTTAGCTCGAAAATATGAATATGGGTGAAATAAGTAAAATGATATGAAAATCTGGCCGGTAACGTTGAATTCTGCTATTGAATGTTTGTAACGAAACAACTGGTTCTGTTTAGATCATTGTAACCGAACAGTTGCTGACATAATGTTTGTCTTGGATTCCTCTGGAAGTCTTGGAGATTACAACTTTGGACTCCTCAAGCAGTTTGTTATCAACGTAACCAAATTCCTAGATATTGGAAAGAACTTGACTCAAGTTGGTGCTATCACATTCAGCAACTATCCGTTACTCCGAGTTCCTCTCAACAAATACGAAAAGAAGAACAACTTGCTGAACGCAATAGATGTCATACCTTATTATCCCGGTAGGTAGTTCCGAGCTGCAGTTTGCCACATAAGCCGTTGCAGTTTTTATTAGCTCATCTGAGCAAATACTCAGGGAGAGCTATTCTGATTACCCTCTGTCCGTCGTCGTCCGTCGTCCGTCGTTTGCCGTTCGTCGTCAACAATTAGGTTTTAACATTCAGTCTTAATTTTGACTCAATCTTAATAAAACTTGCTCAAGCTGTTTGCCTTTTTGAATATAGTTCAAGTTCGAAACTAGGTCAACTAGGTCACTGAGCCAAATCAAAGGAAAACCTTGTTAACACTCTAGATGTCACATTTTAAAGTAATCGTCATGAATCTTGCTCAAATGTTTGGCTTGATGACTTTCAGATTAGTTTTTGAAACTGAGTCACTTTGGTCAAAAACTAGGTCACCAGTCCAAATCTAATGAAAACCTTGTTAACATTCTAGAGGTCACATTTTTGAACCAATCATCATGGGTGTTACGCAAAATGTTTGTCGTGATGCTTATTAGATCGGGTTTGAAACTGGACTACTAGGAGTCAAAAACTAAGTCACCATGCCAAATTAAAGGAAAACCTTGTTAGCCCTCTAGAGGTCACATATTTAAAGTAATCATCATAAATCTTACTCAAATATTTGTCTTGATGATTTCCAGGTCAAAAAAGGTAAGAGAAAAGTCCAGGGAGTGCCACAATCACAAACCGCAGCCCTTCCCAGACCCCAAGAGGAAGAGGAAACCGACAAATCTAAACAAGCACAAACCGAACAAACGTACGAAAAGCACTAAGATTAGCTCTCTCTTCCCCAAGCGAAGTAATCGCAATACTAAAAGGACTGAAAAACACAAGAACAAAATGACACACGGAAAGACAAACAACAAATCGCCTCGTAGAATAAACCACAAAGCAACAAAGAGTAAGACTAACACCGGGACCACCGCCTTAGAACGGTCGGTAGAGCAAACCACCGGGGGGTTTAAAGCACTTTTACAGCTAACTAACTTCACCCTGGGTCACGATGCTACTCTTCATACAGAAATACATAAAAACTCGGTTCGCATAAAGGCTCCCAACTCAGTCAATGCATCAAAGCGAAAACATAAAAATCAAATTAATCACTATAATAAACAAAGACGAGTACTCATGGCTAATTCTACTCTATGCCAGAGTAAATGAAAACCAATAGTTGAACCACGGCGGGCCAAGCCAAAGACATATCGTCAAGCCTCAACCCACTGGTTAAAGTTTAACGAAGAGGCCGTCATTGAGTCTGAGGCCCGAACCGCCGTCGTGCAATTAAAGAGTGAAGCATAGCCATCAACAATGATTGGGTTGACAACTAGGCATGCAGTCTGCCGCATAATATCCAGGCTATAGCCAATTTTTTTATAACGGTTAATAAGTTTTCTGAATTGCTCCGAAAAGTTAGATTTACCTACAATTTTTCTAAATCTGTACACTAAGTCACCGTAAAATTCTGGTTCCGATATACCTTGTTGCAGAAGTGTTTTCAGACTGACGCTATATTTTTCTAACAAGGCACTGTATCTGCGATAAAATTTCGAAAACGCCTTACGAAGTTTAAAATAACGATAGCCCTGCCTAAGAAGTTTGGCAGTAAGGGCTTTATTAAGGTAGTTAAAGTCATTAAGATTTGAAGAAGCTCTGGCGAATCTTATAAGTTGAGATATGTATACCCCATATGAGGTACGCCGGGGGACATCGCCATCCAGAAAAGGGAAATTGACTATATCAAAATCAAAATCGTCCCGTTTATCATAAATTTTGGTGGAAACTGTACCATTAGATATACATAGATTCAAATCCAAAAAAGGTGCCTCGGTATCGGAAGAATTTGCTTGACAAGTTTTTGCCTGACAAGTTTAAAACTATGTCACTTTGGGTAAAAAAACATAGGTTGCCAGGCCAAATCAAAGAAAACCTTCTAAACACTCTAGAGGTCATAATTTTGAAGTAATCTTCGAAATACTTGTCGATGATTGCTCGATCAAGTTCAAAACTGGTTCACTTTGAGTCAAAACTGGATCACCAGGTCAAATCAAAGGAAAACCTTGTTAACACTCTAGATGTCATATGTTTGAAGTAATCATCATGATTCTTGTCCAAAACATTTGTCTTGGTGATTTCTAGGTCATGTGTGAAACTGGGTTACTTATGACATATATTTCATGGTCCAGTGACGTTGTTAAGTTTTTCCGTTTAGGTATGTTTCTTAGTAATTATTGGTCCTACAGCAGTGGTTTTTGGCACTTGCATCAACTAAGCATTACCTCTTGAATGCAGTCATCCATATTTGACCTTGGCCTATATTTCTTGGTCCACTGACATTTTGTCAGGTTTTGCATTTAGGTCAGTTTCTCAGTATATATTGGTCCTAGAGCCAGTGATACTTAGCACATGCATACATCTTAGTTCAGTCATCCAAATTTGACCTTGACCGATATTTCACAGTCCATTAGGCATGCTTCATTGTCTTAGTTGTGTATGTAATTATCATGATTCTTGGTCAGAATGTTTGTCCTGATCAAATCTAGGTCAGGTTCTCTAATTGTTATGCTACTCAGGTGAGCGTTAGAGGGCCATCATGGCCCTCAGGTATTATTACACATATCTCAGCCTAGATTTATGGATTATTAAAATGTGAGTAATATGTTTTATTAACTAACATGCAAGCACGCTGGCGCCCGCCCACACTCGCACACACATACACAACTTCGCACACATTATTACTAAAATATATTCATATAGAAATAAATGACCTAACCACATAATATTACTCATACGTTTCGAAATAGAAATAAACCACACATTATCACTATAACGTTTGGATATAGAAATAAATAACCTAACTACACATTCTTACTCAAACGTTTCGATAGAGAAAAAAAAAAAACGTCCTAACCACACATTATCACTAAAATGTTTGGATATAGAAATAAATGATCTAATCAAACTATTACTAAAACGTGTTTATATAGAAATAAACGACCTAACCACACACTTTTACTAAAACTTTGGGTATAGAAACAAATAACCTAACAACACATTATTACTAAAACGTTTGGACATGGCAATAAACGGCCTAACCATACATTATTACTACAAAGTGTTGATATAGAAATAAACGACCTAACCATACATTATTACTTAAACGTTTGGATATAGAAATAAACGATCTACCACACTTTTATATTAAAGCGTTTTGATATAGAAATAAACGACTTAACCACACATTATTACGTAAACATGTAGATATTAATTAAACGACCTAACAACACATTGTTACCAAAACGTGTTGCTGTAGAAATAAACGACCTAACCACACATTGTTGCTAAAACGTTTGGATATAGAAGTAAATGATCTAACCACACATTATTAATAAAAAATATAGAAACAAATGGCCTAACCACACATTAATACTAATACGTTTGTATATCAAATTAACGGCCTAACCATACATTATTACTTAAACGTGTTGATAAAGAAATAAACGACCTACCCGAACACTATTACTAAAACATTTGGATATAGATACCTAACCACACATTATTACTATAACGTTTAGATGTAGAAATAAACGACCTTACCACACACCTTATTACTGAAACGTGTTGATATAGAACTAAACGATATAACTACACATTATTACTTAGCGTGTTAGTAAATTGTGTTGATATAGAAATATATGAAATAACCACACATTATAACTGAACCGTTTGGATACAGAAGAAAACGACCTTACCACATATATTACTAAAATGAGTAGATATAGAAAAAGCGACCTAACCACACATTATTACTAAAAAAATTGGATATAGAAATAACGACCTAACCACACATTATTACTAAAACATGTTGATATAGAAATAAACGACCTAACCGCACATTCTTGCTAAAATGTTTGGATATAGAAATAAACGACCTAAACATACATTATTACTTAAATGTTTAGATATAAACCACCTAACCACACATTATTGCTAAAACGTATGGCTACAGAAATAAACGACGATCTAACCACACCTTACTGAAACGTGTTGATGTAGAAATAAACGACATAACTACATATTATTACTTAGTGTATTGACCTAACCACACATTAACCACACATTATAAACGTTTGTATTTAGAAATAAATGGCACGCGTAAATATTTTTTAAAAGGTAAAACCGTGTTATAGAAACTATGTTTGTATACATTGACACATAAGTGTTGTATTTAACGGTGTTGTCGCTAGTGGCACATCCCGAAGGGAATTATTTACCTAACAGCAATTCTGTTGGATTAAGTGATTGAGCTACATCTACATTTAGAGTGATTTCTATATATGTCTTTATCACAAAGTCGACCGCCTTATATTTCTTTCTTCGGGTTTTGGCCATTGGCAGGGTTTCATTTTACCGTATTTGAAGAGTACATATTTATAAAAATGCAAATAAATGAAATCTCCACTGACCGTCACCTCTGTATGACACTGTCCTGCAACAGACACTTGTATGATGCTTAGGAGTGTTATTTAACTGTATATTCAACCACTTCCATAAAGCAGGCGGTTTTTTATCTTCCGGAAGCTGTACGGGTTGGGGTTCACTGCTAGTTGCTTTATGACAAATGAAAATGAATAGAAATCGAGACTAAGTATTTTTAATAAAAAAGAATAGTCAACAGTGTTTGCCTGTCCTAAATAAGCGGCATAATTCTGTACAAACTGATTCTTCCGAACTGTACATGCTTTTGAATTACAGAATTTTCATATCAAGTAATCGCTCTCCGTTATGTTTTATATTGTACAAACTTTTGCTAGAAAAATATGTTTCCATATCGATCTACTCACGATCTGACCCTTTAATGGTAGAACAGACTGTCTTGAGTAAGAGTAAACTGGCTGTAGTATATACGAATACGTGTAAGCCTGACTCTGTTACTTAATTTTAAGCCTACTTCTAGTATCCAAGGGTGAGAGTAAGCCTGGCTCCAGTACATACAAGTAAGAGTAATCCTGGCAACGGAACCAACAATTACGGATAAGCTTGGCTGCAGTGCCTACGGATAAGAACAAAGCAAGCCTCTAGTACCTATTAGTAATAGAAAAAAAATGTAAGAGAAAAGTCCAGGGAGTGCCACAATCACAAACCGCAGCCTTTCCCAGACCCCAAGAGGAAGAGGAAACCGACAAATCCAAACAAGCACAAATCGAACAAACGTACGAAAAGCACTAAGATTAGCTCTCTCTTCCCAAAGCGAGGTAATCGCAATACTAAAAGGACTAAAAAACACAAGAACAAAATGACACATGGAAAGACATACAACAAATCGCCTCGTAGAAGCCTGACTCCTGGCTCCAGTACCTACTAGTAAGAGCAAGCTTGACTCCACTACATACGAGTAAGAATAAAACAGGACCTACGAATACGAGTTAACCTAATTCCAGTACCTACGAGTAATAGTAGGCCTGGCTCCAGTACCTACGAATAAGTGTAACCCTGACTCCAGTAGTTATGAATAAGAGTAAGCCTTGCTCCAGTACCTATGAATGAGCCTTGCTCCAGTAGATATGAATAAGAGTAAGTCTGGCTCCACTACCTACAAGTAAGCCTGGATGTAGTACCTACGAATAGGAGTAAGCTTGGTTCCAGTATCTATGAATAAGAGTTAGTCTGTCGTCTGTCTTCATTATCTACGAGTAAGAGTAAGCCTGGCTCCGGTACCTATGAATAAGAGTAAGTCTGGCTTTATTAGCTACGAGTAAGATGAAGCCTTTTTCCAGTACCTACAATAAAAAGTAGGACTAGCACCACATTACATACGTATAAGAATAAGTCTGGCTCTAGTACCTGCGAGTAAGAATAAGCATTGCTCTAGTGCAAAAGAATAAGAGTAAGCCTGACTCCAGTACCTTAGATGAAGAGTAAGCCTGGCTTCACTACATACGAGTAAGATCAAGCCTGGCTCCAGTATCTATGAATAAGAGTAAGCCTGGATACAGCACCTACAAATAAGAGTAAGCCTTGCTCCAGTACCTGTCAATATTCATTCAAATGTAGATATGTACCTAAGAAACTTAAAAACTTTGGACAACATGGCACTCTCTATAAACAATGGTTGACCCAGCATCAGTACGAGTTCTGACCGACGCTTAAATAATCCGGAACACATATTTGCCCACAAGTCTCCTCTCGAAATATCGAGAGAGGATTAAAATCTGTTTACTTTGCATTTAAATTAATCCAAATATTTTCAATGTCCAAATTCTAAAATCAGATGCCAAACGAAATGAAAGCTAACCAAATTTACATCGTACTGGGAAAATAAGATAAAATGTGCACGAGAAAGTTGGCATTACGTCACCACTTCGGAAATTCTGTGACGTAGCTTTTGTTGTCTTCTAAATGTTCCCGGGGTTTTCCTGTTGCTGTTACCGCGTTTACACTGTGATTTTTGGAGATGTAAAGCAGATATTTATGAAACCAGCATATAGAGACAATATTTTACGGTAATTTATTCATTTATCTATTCCAATATGCCATAAATGTAGTTTTTATTGCATGAAAAAAATAGGTTTTACTGAAGGTGCTCTGAAGCAGTAAAATGCGCTTGGTATTGATGTGGATTTTGTTTCATAGAAAAAAAAAAAAAACAGCAACAAATAACTCATAGATATGAATGAGGGTCTGAATATATGGTGATTTTTGTTCTTGGAGAAACCCTTAATAAGCGGTCTTTTCGCTCAATGTAAAATTTGTTTCGAATAATAACAGTATTTGTGCAAGAAGACGTCACAATCGTAGTGGCCGTGGTGGTAAAGTCGTTGGCATTGGAATCCGAGTGACGCGAGTTCAAAACCCAGCCAAAATTTTTTTTTTTTTTTAATTTTACTTGTATAAAGGTTTTCTGCCTCAGTTTATTTCATAACACACATTTTATTTTGCTTAAATGAAAAAAAAAAAAAAAAAAAAAAAAAAAAAAAAAAAAAGAAAAGAAAAGAAAGATAAACCCTCTCTGTAGAAACATTTCAGATTATTCCCGGGAGATTATTTCATTATCCACTGTAACTATCTACATTCTAGTTCAGAGGGTGAGAGTGGGGTGACAAGCATACTCCTGTGATTAGTTAGCCAAAGTAATTCCATTGAAATTTGATGGACCTCTTGGTTGACGGCAACTGCCTTGCCCTGTCTTACATACCTTTAGTCAAGAAGTCGAGAAGAAACAGTACTGAAACATTAATGCCCACCTAGTTTCCTCTGTTTTGTTTATTCATTAGGGTAACATGCCTCTGCCAAGCAGACATATGACATTAATACAACATTGCCTCAATGTTTTGAATTTCATAGAAGGCTTTTAAAGATCAAATGACATAGTGTTTACTGTTTCAATAATATTGCTATATAGAATGGTAGAGCTTTTTGCCGAAAACCGCATCAAAAGGCCAACCCCGTGCAAAGTTATGCCAGCTGTAAGTAAAATAGCACATTTTTCACATTCAAAAAACTTCAGTGTTATAAACAGAAATATTACTCACAATGCTATTTTTACATCCGGCAAATTGGCCACAATGCAACATTTTATTTAAAGGTAAAACTTCACAAACATATTTTGAATAGGGTTTCCTTTGATTTTATGGAATAAAAAAAACAAAACAAAAACATTAAAAAAAAGAAAACAACAAACAAATCGAAACTGTTGACCAAGTTGTACCTTTGAAGCTAGAATAGGGGCTTCAGGGATGTGGTAAATTTGCCTTTTTACTTCAAGGGGTATGAGATATTTGACAGTTTACTACCAGAGATGTGGTATTTGAAACCCAGTTTGGTACTTTTATGGATATTTAAAAAAATAAATAAATAGAGATATTGCACGAAATATATAAAAGTGATATAGGATATTCGATGACCACCCCACCCACCACACACACCACCTCTACCACATCCTGTACAAGCCTCACCTTTTCTCATGCACGCAAATTAATATGCGCTCTCTCTTTTTTACCTCTGGGCAACCGCGGTCCTGTCTCAGCCTATCAACGCGCTGAAGCCAAGCAAGCGGCCGAGAATTCCGCACGATTCCTGGATTATGTACTATGTATGAAGTCTTTAGTGAGGCCTTCCCAGAGTTTTGGGGTAACAAGGGATCATGCTCATTCCCTTTCGGGGAACACTAGAAATTATTTTAAGGGAACAAGGAAACAAAACTAAGTTTTGGGAACAGGGAGCACGGAAATTTTGTGAACTACTTTTAGGGAACAAGGGAAAATGACCGATTATTTTTAGAGTACATGGTATCTCCTGGGAGGGCCTATTAAGTGGGGTTGTTTTGCACGCATCTAGGTAATGCCTAATTTCAGTATTTACGATATAGTATTCCTGAGTCCACTATATAGTAAGAATAAACCTGACTCCAGTACCTACGTGTAAGAATAGGCCTGGCTCCAGTACCTACGAACAAGAATAAAATACCTACGATTAAAAGTAAGCCTGGCTTCCAGTACCAACGAATAAGAGTTAGCATGACTCCAGTTCCTACGATTAGGAGTAAGCCTAAATCCAGTACATACACGTTAGAATATACCTGGCTCTATAACCTACGAGTAAGAAAAAGCATGGCTCTAATACATGTGAGTAAGAAAAAGCATGGCTCTAGTACATACGAGTAAGAGTAATCCTGGCTTTAGAAACTACGAGTAAGAGAACCAGTTACTCCAGTACCTATGAGTAATAAGCCTTATTCCAGTACCTACGAGTAAGATTAAGCTTGGCTCCAGTAAGAGTAAGCCCAGCTCCACTACATAAGAGTAATACTAACTAAGCCTAGAATAAGAATGTTAGGCTTCAGTGCCTTCGAGAAAGAGTAAACCTGACTTCAGTACCTACAAATAGCAGTTAGCTTGGCTCTAGTACCTACGAATAAGAGTAAGCCTGACCCAACTACATACGAGTAAGCCCGCCTCAAGTACCTACGAGTAAGAATAACCCTGGCTTCAGTACCTATAAATAAGAATAAACCTTGCTCCTGTACCCACCAGTGAGAGTAAGTCTGGTTCCAGTACCTACGATAAAGAGTAAACCTGGCTCCACTACATTCGAGTAAGAATAAACCTGACCCCAGTACCAACGAGTTAGTACGCCTGGCTCCAGTACCTACGAGTAAGAGTAATCCTGGCTCAGGTACCTACGAGTAAGAGGAAGCCTGGCTCCAGCACATACGAGTGAGAATAAGCTTGACTCTAGTACCTGTGAGTAAGAGTAAGTCTGGCTCTAGTAATTACGTGTAAGAGTAAACTTGGTCCCACTACATTCGAATAAGAATAAGCCTAGCTGGCGTACATACGAGTAAGAATAAGCCTGGCTCTAGTACCTACGAGTAAGAGTTAGCCTATACATACGAATAAGGGTAAGCCTGGCTCCAATACCTACGAACAAAAGTAAGCTTCGATCTATCGGGGTACCGAAAGAAGAAGAGATCAGAAACACACAATGACAAAACAAACGCCGCACTACAACAGGGGACCCCTACTTGGAATAGTTAGTAGGAAAAACTGCTGGGTGGAGTGCTTAAAGACATTTCCACTCACTAATGATTTTATTGTCCCTTGTTTAGGTGCTATGCAAGGGAAATCAAAGGCTTGTCATAAAGTTGACCATTCTAAGGCGGTGGTCCCGGTGTAAGTCTTACGCTTTGTTGCTTTGTGGTTTATTCTACGAGGCGATTTGTTTTTTCTTACCTTGTATCATTTTGTTCTTGTGTTTTTTAGTCATTTTAGCATTGCAATTACCTCGTTTGGGGAAGAGAGAGCTAATCTTAGTGCTTTTCGTACGTTTGTTCGATTTGTGCTTGTTTGGATTTGTCGGTTTTCTCTTCCTCTTGGTGTCTGGGAAGGGCTGCAGTTCGTGATTGTGACACTCTCTGGACTTTTCTCTTACCTTTATTTTTTATTTTATTTTATTATTTTTTCAAACAAATGTTATGACCTTTCCGTTATGAAATTTCATATATTACAAAAAAAAAAAAAACAAAAAAAAACAACAACAAAAAACAAAAAACAAAAAACAAAACAGAAATGATCTTCTTTTCCAAGAAGTTCCTTTTAAAAGGCTTCCTTTCTTTGATCTAATTTGGTCTTTATCGCCACTCTTACAGTCCAATATTTGGATATAGAAAGGTACGCGTATTCAGTGCATTAGATTTAGTATGGTTATGCTAATTTATGCATGGACATTATCTTATCATTTCTTTTTGAAGTCAGATCTTCAGGGGCATACTTATCATATACAGATGACGTCATAGCTTTGTTACTGTAGCAGCTAAGGGGTTCTAGAAATATGGTGTTTTGACCTTTTCCAGTAAAGTTACAGACCGCAAGTCAAATATGAACATCCTAGTTGCTTGGTAACGGTTATGGCGTCACCCACATTTAAAAGGTATGTTGTACATACCCATGTTGTCTGGAATTCAAGTGCAATTGCAAGGTAAAAACAATGCATGAAAACTTAAGGTATTCTAAAACCATATAACATATTACTTAATCATTTAACATGTAGATTAAACCTTGTTTACACGGGCAAAGTTAATGAAAAACTATGTTCATATAAATGATAACAACTAGGCCATACTTTATTTGTCGTATTAATGTAATAGACGTTTTAGACCGAGAAAGTTGCTTATGTAAACATGAACTTGGTCATAGATCATGTAGCGAAGAAAGTGATCGTGATACTTGTGGTAAGTCATGTGAGAAAGCTTATTTTATCATCTGCGATAAGGTTAGAAACCATGTGAACATAAAGTAATTTCTATAGTTTCTATGCCATATTTTGTGTCACAAAGAATCTTTGCTCGTGTGAACAACGCCTGATATAATCAGATCAGACAGGAAGAGCATCGATGTGTCTAACTACCTTTTGCACACCACATTAAAAAATACATTTACTGATTCCTTAAACAAGCTGATCATAACATACAATGTGCGATACCAATGTCTGTATACCATGCTATCTGTATTGTATGTAAGTACTTACGCTGTGATGCATAGAATTAGAATATAAACGTATAATGAATAGTACAATAAGGATTCTAACATACTCTTTCAGCTTGTACCTATAATACAGTGCAAAATATAGACATTTATTTTTTTCTACATTTTGCATCGATACTCGATATGGTCAATATCGACGCAAAATGTAGAACTGTAGAAAACAAATACCATAGGCGTATATTGTTATATGTCTCCCCACTCCCTACAGGATGGAAATACATAGTTTTCCTCACGGTGCGTCCGTCTGTCCGTCACAAAACCGTGTCCGCTCTGTAACTTGATAACCGCGTCAGATATTTTCATGAAACTTTACAGACATATGAAACACCATGAGAAAACGTCCAGAATACACAAACCACAACTCTGGTTTCCTAGGTTGTTGCCCAAATGAACATAGTAAATAGTGATTTCTGACATATACTCGTGTCCACACTGTACTTTGAAAACCGTTGGTGATAATTTCATAGAACTTTACACAAATATAAAACGCCATGGGACAATGTGCAGAACACAAAAACATAACACTGGTCTACCTAGTATCAGAGTTACAGCCATTGGCACATTGTAAATAGTGGTTTCCATCAAATTTACCAGGTGTCCACTCTGTAACTTGAAAAACATTTGAGATATTTTTTTTTATAAAACTTTATACAAATATAAAGCACCATGAGACAACGTGCAGAACACAAATGCCATAAATTTTGTTTACTTACTTTTGAACATTCTAAATAGTGAGTTCTGCCATATACTCGTGCCGTTTAACTTGAAAATCTTTTGAGATATTTTCATATAAGTTCACACAAATGTTAAAGCATCATGAGATAATGTGCTGAACACAAGAACCGTAACTCTTATTTACCTACTTTTGAAGTAAAGGCCCTTTGAACATTGTAAGTAATGTTGCGTGTCTGAGTTTTAGCAGCCGAGGACCCTGTCTATTATATAACAACAGGCTCGCATAGCACTAACTATGTTCAGTGTCCGAGTTTTAGCAGCCAGGAACCGGTCTATCATCTAGCAACAGCTTTCCACCACTAACTACATTGCGTGTCGAGGGTTTGCAGCTAGGACTTCCTCACTTCCATGAATATAACAGCAGGCTAACTCCCAAGCTGCCCCTAGCTCGGTTCAGTCCGCTTAAACGACGCACTAAAGCATAGGTCTAGGCGAAATGTGAAATGAGAGGTGAAATGTGATCTCCAGAAGGAAACAAAATCAAGAAACAAGTCATGTTTTGATTCATCTAATTTATCCTCTTTATGAGGTAATTAACTTAACGAGATATAAATTAAGAAAGGAGATATAAGTAATGAAAAGGTGATATTGACTAGAAACTTTGTGGTGATTGATCTTTAATGTCAATGGAATGCTCTAAGTAAAATTATTCCTCTCTCGCATACAATCAGTGATCAAACCAGTCAGGCTCAGACTATGAAATTACATGGTAAAATTGGAATGAAAAAATGGAAAGGATGAGCTTAATTAAATGATGAAATTTATGAAAATTTATGACGATAGATTTTAAAAGTCGTGGCTACATATAACCTAACCCTACTTTATAAATAGCCTAATGAAACATTACTACTAACGTTTATCACGTACTAGCCTTTATAACATTAAAATTAACAAAACAATGCAATATCAAAAGCAGAACTTTAGATTTTACCACAAAAAATACCCCTCTAAAGAAATAAACTTTAAAATTTTACTTTAATCTAGTTTTGAAAGAAAATCTGACTCAAAACAAAAAAAAAAAAACAAAAACAAAAAAAAAAAAAAAAAAACAACAACAACAAAAAAAAACAACAACAAAAAACAAAACAAAAAAAAAAAAACAAAAAAAAAACAAAAAAAAAAAAAAAAAAAAACAATAAAAATAAAAAAAAAAACAAAAAAAAAAAAAAAAAAAAAAAAAACAACAAAAAAAAAACAACAACAAAAAACAAAACAAAAAAAAAAAAAACAAAAAAAAAAACAAAAAAAAAAAAAAAAAAAAATAAAAATAAAAAAAAAAACAAAAAAAAAAAAAAAAAACGAAATTTATAGGCAAACGTTATGCGACTGCTCTTAACCAAAATCTGGTGATGGTGGGAGATCGACCTACCCCTTTTATAGACGTGCTCCCCACTCTTCCCCATCCCCTGGTTATTCTGCTATGGGATCTGCTACCTCACGCCTCAAATGCATTGGGAATCCCCAGTCCCCAAGCAAAAGAACGATGGGGTCATGTGACCCCTAGACAAAATAATTATGGGAACTAGCTGCGCAGTCCACCATATTGAAAACATTTACAAGAAAATAATGCAGTCAGCCACTTTAAACAGCCGAAAAGCAACGTTATGGAATTAAATGTTGAAAACCATTATCACAAAAATAACCCCAAAAGAATAAAGAAAATGATCGTTATAATTAGAATTTTTTTTAGATGTACCGATTTCTTAAGAGCGGAGGATGGATTTAGCAAGACTGGCTTTGACAGCTGAAATGTTGACATTTCGCAGCTGACCGCGCAAACACATTCAATCCCATCTCTCGTTGCGTACACAAAATCCCAATACACATCCAAAGTGGAGGACGAAGCCACAACTTTACTTCGATCTGCTAAATTTCAGTGAAAATAAAGCTACTAAGATAATAAATCTGGATAAAAATGACTTGAAATTGAAGGTAAGCAGATTATTCAACAAGATGCCAGGTGGCAGATTTGCACCTTGAAGAATAAGCTAGTATTCGTTGAAAACAACATAAAATAAACATCAGCTGATTTTGTAAACAAGGAAGAAAATTGTATCACGGGAAACTGGGTCACTACCTCACCGCCCTCCACCCTGCAGGGTCAGTTTAGTTAATCTCACGCCCCTGAATGAAAGAGCCAACCATGATCCAGTTTCAGAATACAATTCTCCATATGCAAAACATTACTATTTGAAAGAACATTCTGGTCACGGCACCAATGTAAATTAAACTTCAATTTTAGAAAGGTGCCACATTCAAGAATAAGGCAACGTAATTTGTAAATATCACATATTAACAACATTTTGTGAAAACTTTTGTGAAAAATCTTATGTGAAGTGACTCTAATTACATATCACAGATTGTCAATTAATCTAACACTTAATTTGACATCAAATTTCATATGAATATATATGAATGAATGGAAATAAAGCAAGCATTTAACAATGTTTTCCTTTATGTTATGAAAGAATTGAATAACTTCATTAAAATGATTTGATAGTGATCAAAATGAGGAATAACTGATTTTATGAAGAATATGCTGAGGGTTTAGAAACTGTATGGGAAACATTTAAATAAAGTCACTTGTAATATCATGCAAACAAATCAGCATTTCAGTAAATTACTTGTTTCAATGAAATACTATGAAGGTCAGTGACATGTGCTATAAACAGTGCAATTAAATTCAAGAGCGAGATACTCAAGACATACAAACGTGAAAGTTGTTACTAAAGGATTACCGAAACTGACCTCACACTCCAAGTAATTTACCAAAAAAGGTCATAGAAAAGTCCAGGGAGTGCCACAACCACGAGCCGCAGCCCTTCCCAGACACCAAGAGGAAGAGGAATCAGACAAAGCCAAACAAGCGCAAATCGAGCAGATCAAATCTCTCTCTCTCTCTCTCTCTCTAAAGCTCCCCTTCTATTTTGGCATTAATAGCACTAATATTTACTTTCAGTCTTTTGACGACGAAATTTCGGCGATAACATATAATAAATTTAGACCTAGACTCTAGTTTTTGCAATATATTTTGGTATTAAACTTCACGTAGCAGGCCCAGCAAAATTTTGCAACGCGGCCTGCTGCGAAAAATTTAAATCTAGAGTCTGACATGAATTTCATTAAACATTATCTAGAATAAATGAGTATTTCCCGGAATTCCGTTATCAGAGATGAAATGTTCACACTGGTTTCAGAAGAATATCGTTGAACTAATTTATGAACTTTCACTTCATTATATCACTATTTGTAATACAGTCTCTATTCTTATTCTGGTCATTGTCTCTTTCATATTCTGTTAACTGTCACTTTTATGTTATTCCGTTTACTCAACCATTGACCCTATGTTATTTATAATAAAAGTAAAAAAGATTTCTTGCTCTTTTTACTGAGGTCCTTCATGCTGTTTTCCGTATAGGATTTCCCAAGTGCACACTTCATAGACGTTTTCGATTTCTCCTCCCCCTCCTTCTTGTCTCCCTTTGACTCCTCTTTCTGCTCTAGCGCCTTCTTCAGTAAACTTTTGATTTCACCCCTTTCTTTCTTCTCTGCCTCTCGCCTCCTCGTCTCTCTCCTCTGCTCGGCTTCCTGGTCCTTCCTGAGCTCCTTCTCCCTCTTTCTCTCCCTTTCGAGCCACCTCTCCTCTCTCCTCCTTTCCTCTTTAGCACTTTCCTCGACTGCATTCTTTAAACTGTGTAAGGCAGCGACCATCTTGCCTAGTGAACAGTTAGTCTCTGTCAGAGCTTTGTCTATGTTTTCCTTGTTTCTCTCATTTCTTGCCATCTGCCCCATTAATCCTCGTACGACCGAAACAAGGCCATTGATTGCTCCCAGGCTAACTCGCACCTTGTCATTGCTATCCTCTTCTATAGCGTCGAGCCGCCTCCTCTTAGGTTCTTGGCCCTCTTTTGCTTCATCAAACCCAACTTTCTGTTCTCGACCCCCTTCCACGCTATCGACACTCGTGACACACATGTCCTCTTTAGGCAGCAGTTGTGGTATCAGGTCCTCTATCAAAGAGCCACTCGCCTGTTCGCCTGTCTGATCCGGGTCCCCGGTTGGGGTTATTGCTGGTGGTAGATTTACTAGTTGCTCCTCTAACTGGATCTGCGGTAGTGGCTGCTCAGAAAGACTTGAACTCGTGCTCTCTGTGATTGGGAGTTGGTTTGTTAGAGTTGGTAGGCTTAAAATGGAGCAGTTGTCGATCACAGTCTGTGTCGGAGCCAATACTACCGGTGAGGATGGATCATAAGTACCGTGGCCCTGATTTAGATCTGGGGCTGTGGGCGTTGACATAGTGCTTGATCTATGTGTGCCAGGGATTGGTGTGAAGGTGGTCCCTTTCGTCAAGGCAGTCATCGGTGACATTGCTGGCACTGAGATGGACGTCGGCACAGAGACTGGTTGAATCGGCTGCGGTCGAAACAGGCTGGTGAGACCAGGTATCGGCTGTGCTGTCGCCACTGAATGGGTTGCAGCTGGAGTTAGCATTACGGGCATGAAAGCCGTCACTAGGCTGGTCCATTAACTTGCACACTGGCGGCTACTGATCGATGGGCGCCTACGTTGATGAACCCAGCCTGCAAGGTTTCCTTGGTACTGTCGCCATCCAGAGTTCCATTGACAAGCTTTGTGATAGATGCATCCACCGATGAAGCCCTTCCAGTCGGTGCAGACTTCTCGAGAAAGAACTTCAGACTAGCTTCTTGAGACCACTTGAAGTAGTCCATTTCCATGACCTGGTACGGATTCTGGCTTCGACACAAGTAGGGTCCATGGTCTATGATGCTTCTCCCGGCCGCCATGGAAACATGTCTAGCATAATGAGTCACGTGCCGGACCAGCTGTTCCTGCCTCAGACACTTGAATTTGCATAGCTGGCAGACGAATGGTATCCTTTCCGGCGGAATATGTGTCCTGAGGATGTGGTCTTCTAGTTTCCCAATCTCATCGACCCATCTCCCCCGCCCCCCCCCACCCCCCTTCTGGAAATGACTGGCCACACACTGGTAAGCTCGACCTCGGTGCCTTGCTTAATCATTTGCTCTGGGGTGTAACTAGAGAGATCCATCTTTACCTGAAAGCAGAAAACATCAACCATATGGTTAGCCCCTGGACAATACCCTGTGCACCTGACTAGCTTGGTTGCAATCATATCTGACATTTTTCACTTTCACTCTCTTGACTATCAGACTATAAGATACCTCCAAATAGGTTCAGACGATTCACCTGGAGTTTTCCAAAGACAACAACGGCGATCTATCGAAGTTCTCCTTGCGCATCTCGCGTCGCGACCTTTTGACTATGTGAGCAAGGGACCTCTTACCCAACACACCTTCTGTTCTTCTCTTTCTTTCCCCGCTTCACTTCGTAATCTCTCTGGAAACTACCGAACTACTACTCCAAAATGCGCGTAAATTGCTAACGTAGAAGAGCTTCCGTACTCTCTTAACTTTCGATCTACCTGCATTCTTTATACACTCTTAGCAATGCCGAACTGTGTTGGATCATCTAGCTGTCCCCTTCTTTACCCACATATCACCAACTTCGCGCATATTTAATGCCTTCTGTCCCCTGTCTGCAACTCATCCCCTTTTGACACAAACCGTCCAGCTTTATTTTTTTACTCTGTGACATTCCTCCCCCCACTAAAAATTAATTGGCCACATTTTATTTATTTGTACTGTTATGCTTGCCTAATGCATAGCAGCATTATTCCCTATTTCAATCTGCCTCTTAGTCCTTACTATCCATATTGGTATATGAGTGCCCTCATAGGATTTAAGTTAATTATTGTGTACTGGTCTTTCCATCCCGGCCTTGTCGAGTTGTAACACCAAGTCAATCTCGGACAGCTTCTCGCGTACTAAGAATAGACCTTCAAACTCTCGTTCCAATTTTGGTGAAATTCCAACTTTCCTGACCTCCATGAGACACCAGACCACATCGCCAACATCGTATCGGTGGAAAGCAGCCTTCGAATCATTGAGATCTAAACTCCGTTTGGCAGCCGCGGACATGTGTTTACGGGTAATGTCGTGAGCATGTTGGATTCGTGCTCTTAAGGTATCCACATAGCTGCCATAAGAAGTTATCTCCTCATCGGAGGTATTAGTGCTTCCAAACACTAACCCAGCAGGCAGTCTTACCTCCCTCCCTATGGTTAAAAGATGTGGTGTCATCCCGGTCGACTCGGTTGGTGTTGTACGGTATGTACCTGCGAGACAACCAAGATGCAAGTCCCATTCCCTCTGCTCCCCACATAAGCACGCTTTCATCATCCGCATCATCGGTTAAACCGTTCCACTGGCCCATTCCCTCTAGGGTTTCTAACGCTAGTCAGTGTTTTTCTTAACTCTAACATTCTGCACAGCTCCCTGAAAATCTTACTCTCAAAGGTCCTTCCCTGGACGCTATGGACAACCCCATCTAGAAATCACTTCATTCAGAAGCTTCGTGGCACAGACCTCTGCGGTCGTATTACTCACAGGGATGATTTCCACATTCTTTGTGAAGTGATCAGTGAAAAGTAGTATATACCTTTGACCTCTGTCGGTGACAGGGAAGGGCCCTAGGTAATCTGTGGTTATGCAATTACCAGGTCCTCCAACGCGTAAACTACCCTTGGTGCACGTGGCATTTTGACTGGTTTCTTGTCTGCTGCACAGACGTCACATCTTTGGATGTAAAAGTTTACGTCATCTTTAAGAGAGTACCAGAAAAACCTTTGCAGGATTTTCTGCTTTGTCTTTTTACATCTCAAGTGACCAGAAATCAGGGAATCATGCATCTGATATAACACTTCTTTTCTGATCGACCTTGGTACCAGAAGTTATAGGTACTTACCCGCCCCATCTTGTTTCAAAAATTTCTTCAGCAGTATGCATTCTTGTAGTGAGAGAGAATCCCAAAGGATCCAGTAATGTCTTGTTGCCGGACTGTATGTAACCATGTCTTGACTGCTCGGCCTCTTGCCTTCCAACTTAGCAGCAACAATTGGACCGATGTCTGGATCTTCACTCTGCAGTTTGCGCAACGCTTCAATGGACTTACTGCTAGCCCAAAATGATGAAACATTTGACCTTACCTCTGGCAATTCTATATCATTTTCAGACAAAGATCCGGGTTTAGGTATCTCCTTTAGGCATTTTGCATTTTCTACCTCATTACCTTTGGTTTCTGTTGTTGCTGGCGGCTCACCATGTGGAGCCATGATTTCCTGGTAAAATGTTGAGAGCATCATCTCCTGAGCCCTCTTGGTGCACTTTTTACACGGGCCACATTCCAGTGGCTCACTAGTGTCTTGATCGGGACACTCGCAATCTTAAGGGTTTTCGCATCTGAAGAGTGCGTGACAATGCCCTTGTTTCTTTCCGGCTTGGTACTGTATTGCAATGTCATACTGGCTGAGGATTTCAAGCCAACGGGCAATTTTGCCTCTCGGTTCTTTAAGGCGAAAGAGCCAAACTAAAGCCTGGCGGTCATTCCTTACCTTGAATCGCCTACCTAGCAGGTACTGTCTAAAGTATTCTATAAAATAGCGGACCGCTAAAAGTTCCTTCTCCGTAATGCAGTAATTACTTTCGGCTTTATTTAATGATCTGCTGGCATATGCAATTACGCGCTCACGATCATCCTGAACCTGGTGTAGAATGCGACCTATTCCCACGTCTGAAGCATCGACATTGAGGATAAACTCACCACTATCATTTAATGGATACCTCATTATGTCAGTACTCAGTAAGGCCTTCTTCATGCTTTCAAAGGCTGTTTGGCAGGCCACTGTCCATCATAACTTCTTACCTTTTCTTTTCAGCTCTACCATGCGCCTAACCATGCTGGCAAAGTCTCTAACATAGCGCATGTAGTAGGAACCCATGGCAACTAGCTGTTTAACTTGCCTTGGAGTTTTTGGAACAGGCCAAGATGCAATCTTTGCGATGTTTGTGGGGTTGGGTTTTACGCCCTCACTCGAAACAACATGGCCAAGGAGCACAACCTCCTTTTGAAGCATGAAACATTTCATTGGTTTGAGCTTAAGACCAGCGGCCTTAATTCTTTCAAGGACCTCTTCTACCCTATGCATGTGTTCTTCAAAACTCTTACCAAACACAATGATGTCGTCTATGTATATCAGACATGTAATCCACTGTAAGCCCTGGAGTGCCATTTCCATTGTGCGCTGAAAAGTGGCCGCCGCATTATTTAGGCAAAAAAGCATGAGGGTCATTTCGAAGTGACCATACTTACAGACGAAGGCACTCTTAGGTATATCCTCCTCTAACAATGGAATCTTGAAGTAGTCACTAAGGAGATCGAACGTACTGAAATACTGCGATCCGGCCACGGCGTCAAGACAGTCTTGTATCCTCGGCAGGGGGAACCCATCGGGTTTAACAAGCTCGTTCACTTTCCGGTAGTCGACACAGGGTCGAACACTACCATCCTTCCTTTTTACAAGGACTATAGGACTGGCCAAGGGACTGGTACTATCACGGATCACCCCTTTAGCCTTGAGGTCTTCAATTGCCTTCTTTTCGGCATCAGCGTACGCCTTCGGGACTCGTCTTGGTGGCTGCTTGACCGGCGCCGCCCCTTCCGTTTTAATAGCATGTGATGCTAGAAGTGTGAGACCTAAATCCCATTCATCACGGGAAAAACTTGAAACCGATGCAATAGCTCAGCTACCCTCTGTTTCTGGTCAGTATCTAAATTCTGAAAAGTTTGGTGGTATAAGTTTTCCAAGTGGCTTGGGACTTCTGGGCTCACCATCTGAATTTTCCTAGATGTGGTGTCGGAAATTGGTTTTGACATGTCTGCAGTGATGAATTTTACTCTTCTTACCGATACCTGATTTGCCACTTCACATGCATCCTCCTCACAGGCCACTACAAAGGGTTTACCATCAATGGCTTCTGCCTTCCCTATCACTGCATCTTGTCTTTTTTTGACACAGCCGTAGGAAATGGGTTAAGTACCCTTACTTTGCCAGTACAGGCTAATTGATGTCAACTATTGTAGAGGCCATTTGAAGTGGATACTCGGCTTGGAAATGTTTAGTGAGCTCCACTATAAAATCTTTCTCACTGGAAAAATCATCATACTCATGTCTTTTCAGGTATACATCAATTATGCATTCGCTTTGGGCAGGTATGACAAAATGGTCGACCGCTGTGACTTTTCTCACATGGGTTTTTACTCCAACTTGTATTATTGGCACTTCTTTCTTATCAATTACCAGACCTCCCCTGCTAAGCAGTATGTCGATTGGGCCGTCTTTGCTGTTTTGTAAGACATCTGCCCACAAGAGGCCGTCATCAACAATGTCTGCCACTATAGTTTCTACTGTCATTTCCACCACCCCTAATTTTTTAAAAAAAAGTGCCCTTTCTTCTTTCTTTAATACTCACCCCACTTGCACCCATCAGCTTTGAAGTCTTCACTAACGCTGGTCTGTCTCCTGGCTCCATGGAGTCGTATAACCGTGAAGAAATTATAGTTTTTGATGCTCCAGTGTCGGTGACGAACAAAAGGGGGTACCCTTGTACTATTCACCGTATCTAGTTCAAAGAATTACCCTGTTGTGGTTGAGCTTGCTGCTGAGAGGCTGACTTTCCCCTCCCCGTGTTACTTCCTGACCTGTCAGACTTAAGGCAGTCTTTAATGATGTGTCCAAATTCCTTGCACCCATAACATTGGACCTTCCTTCTTCCAGAAAACCCTGCATTGTCTAGTGGTTGATTTTTCTTGCCTTCAGTAGTGCTTGTCTGGTTCTTCAGCTGGATCACTAAGGTTGCCCTAAATTTGTAAGCACTTTCATGGAGTCGATTAGTTCTGTTGCAACGCTTCTAGCCTGTTCTCTCTGCTGACTGGCTCTGTTCGTCATTCTTCCTCTGTTTCGTCTACTGCTTCAGTTTCACTGGGGCTGTCATATTCTTGACTGTTTTTTCTTGCATAACGCATACATCCCTTCTCGGTGTGGGTCTCTTAGGAATCTCTATGCCGTGTTTGGATAAAGTTAACGGCGTGGTATACAGCCTCATCTATAGCATCCGGCTCCTTGTGATACTCAATCTCAAAGCGTGCCTCATTATCACGCATGCCATTCAAAAACCTTCTCACTAGGTCTTCTTGTTTAGTTCTGTAGTCTCTGTTCTTGTAGGCTTTGGCGTACAGGCGTTTTAGCTCTGCCGCATATTCGTCTACAGTCTCGTCGGCTCTTTAGGTCCTGTGGCTAAATTTCGCGGCAAAGAATTTCTCGGTCTCAACCACTCTAAACCTGCTGTTAAGCTCCTTAACTGGCTCCCTTTAGCAGCCCAAGGTATCCCTGGCAAGCTGTGTAAAGACGAAAGTCCCCCGCCTTACCTTGAAGTTTTGGAAAGAGGTTATCTATCTTTACCTCTTCACTACATTTTCTTCTCTCTGCTATAGCCTCAAAACGGTTGATTCACACCCTCCAGTCCGTTTTTACCGTTGAAAGGAGGTATTTTCAGGCCGTAGTATTCTGGTAATGGCTGTCGTCGTCGGCTTATTGACTTATTGCTGTCTTGGTACTTGTCAGTATTGGGGATTCTGTATCTTGCCTTCCTTCATAGTTAAGAGTTTCGTCTCCATTTGTATATCTGTCATATCTAGGAGTCTCATCAAAATTTACCCATCGGAAGTTCATTTTGGCGACCTGCGTACCCATGACTGTGGCTCGGCCGAAAGCGACTATAACCCGTGCCCTTGCATATAGAATCATACCTGGTATCCCCATAGTCCCTTTCGGTCTCTGCCGAAAATGTTTCATTATAATGAATTATAGCCGAAACTTTCTTACCTTTGTCATAGGATCGGGTCGCGCGCCAACGGCAAGTTCCAGGGTGCCGGTCTATACTACTCATCTCGCTCTGTTCTTCAATCCGTGGGCCAGGGTCCCTGTTTGCACACCCGCTGTTAGTGTAGGGCCCATAGTGGCAGTCTATACTACTCTGATGAGTAGCAGTGGCTTGGGACTCAACTTGGGATCCAGAGCTTCAGTTTACTAGGTTGTTTTCGTCAAGGGAACCAGAGACCCCTCCCCCCCTATATTACTACAATGGGTTGACCCAAAACCTCTTTCTACATTGCTATGATGAGGGGTGTTAGTTTGTGATTCAAAGAGTTGACTTGGATTCTGACTTAAGCAAGTGTCGACTACATGGGACCCATAGTGCCTGTCCACATCATTGAGCTTCTTTGCACTTGATTGCATTTCATCAGCATGATCAGAATCCCTATTAACGAGATTGCTATTACCGAAGACTCCAGAGTATCCATCTGTATTACAATGGCAGGAGAAACTAGTTTGAGGTTCAGTTGGTGTACCAGAGGCATTAATTGCGGAACCACGTCCACTCACTGACCCAGAGTGCCTGGCTGTATTACTGTTAGATGTGGGTGGCACGGTACCCCTTTTCGTGTACTGCTTTGACTATTCTGATCAGGCAGAGATATATGGCGGCCGTCTCTTATTTCTGTTAATGCAGAACAGATCTGTTCCAGCGTACCCGTTATACTTTCTTGCCTTGTGTGCATGCTCGCATGCTCTTGTTGTATGTTTAACTGACCTTGTTGTAAATTACTGATTGCGTTATCCAAACCATGAATAGTAGTCTGCATGTTAGGCTGGGAGTAAATGAAGGGATCATGCTCCGTGATAATGCTTCCTGGCAGACCTGCTGCACTTATGTTTGCGTATGATCGGCTATCCCATGATACCGCACCACATCGCCCATCATCGCCGGTGCCATTTAACATACTGGGGCCGAATCTAGACTTGATATTGTGTGAAGGGTTGGCTGCATCATCGTCAGGACAATTTGGAAATGCACCATTATGTATGTAGCTGCAATAATGATGATGCAGTAGTCAACTGGTGTTGGAGGGGGGAGGGGGGGGGGGGGGCGGGTTGGTTTGTACTACCGATACTGCGCAACCTGTAGATGCCATAGTTTGTGTCAGTGCGGCTGACGATTCACCAATGTCTTGACGGCCAACGACCGCGGCATCACCATGACTGTCCTCGGTGCTCATGGTTCGAATCTCTCAGACTGGGATATGAAAAAACTCGATCTGCACCGCTGCCACCACTACCTATGTTGCGTGTCCGAGTTTAAGCAGCCGAGGACCCTGTCTATTATATAACAACAGGCTCGCATAGCACTAACTATGTTCAGTGTCCGAGGTTTAGCAGCCGGGAACTCGGTCTATCATCTAGCAACAGGCTTTCCACCACTAACTATGTTGCTTGTCGAGGGTTTGCAACCAGGACTTCCTCACTTCCGTGAATATAACAGCAGGCTCTCCCAAGCTGTCCCCAGCTCGGTTCAGTCCGCTTAAATGACGCACTAAACCATAAGTCTAGGCCTTGTATCGAGGGGTGAAATGTAATCTCCAGAGGGAAACAAAATCAAGAAACAAGTCATGTTTTGATTAATTGCAGGACCCCCACCCCCCACCTCACACACACTCCCCACCCCTTCCCTTTTGTTGCTTTTGTTGCCAGGCTTAACAAAAAAGCCAGTGCATATAATATCTCATTATAAACATATATATTAAGAAGGATGGAAGACAGTTTGAGAGATGTTGATATTTGTTATTCAACTGTATGTATTTGATTGTATTGATATGTATTAAAAAAATGTTTTGATTAATCTAATTTATCCTCTTTATGAGGTAATTTAACGAGATATAAATAAAGAAAGGAGATACAAGTAATGAAAAGGTGATATTGACTAGAAAGTTTGTGGTGATTGATCTTTAATGTCAATGGAGTGCTCTAAGTAAAATTATTCCTCTCTCGTAGACAGTAAGTGATCAAACCAGTCAGGCCCAGACTATAAAATTACATGGTAAAATTGGAATGAAAATGGAAAGGATGAGCTTAACTAAATGATGAAATTTATGAAAATTTATGACGATAGATTTTAAAACTCGTGGCTACATATAGCCTAACCCTACTTTATAAATAGCCTAATGAAACTTTACTACTAACGTTTATCACGTGCTAGCCTTTATCACATTAAAATAAACAGACAAAATGCAAGATCAAAAGCAGAAATTTAGGTTTTACCACACACACACAAAATATAAATAAATAAACATTAAAACTTTACTTTAATCTAGTTTTGAAGAAAATCTGACTCAAAACATCAAAAAAAAAAAAAAAAAAAAAAAAAAACAAAAAAAAAAAAAAAAAAAAAAAAACAACAAAAAAAAAAAACAACAACAAAAAAACAAAAAAAAAAAAAACAAACAAACAAAAAAAAAAAAAAAAACACGAAATTTACAGGCAAACATAATGCGACTGCTTTTAACCAAAGCCGAAAATCTGGAGATGGCGGGAGATCGACCTAACCCCTTTTATTTTATAGACGTGCTTCCTACTCTTCCCCATCCCCAGGTTATTCTGCTACGGAATCTGGTACCCCACGCCTCATGTGCATTATTAATCCCCAGTCCCCAAGCAAAAGAACGATGGGGTCATGTGATCCACTGACAAAATAATTATGGGAACAAGCTGCGCTGTCCGCCATATTGCAAAATATACAAGAAAATACTGCAGTCAGCCACTTTAAACAGCCGAAAGGCAACTTTATTGAATTAAATGTTGAATTAAACGTTGAAAACCATTATCACAAAAATAACCCCAAAAGAATAAAAAAAAAATCGTCATAATTATAGTTTTGTTAATGTACCGATTCTTAAGAGCGGGGGATAGATTTAGCAAGACAGCTGAAAGTTGACATTTCGCAGTTGACCGCGCAAACACATTCAATCCAATCTCCCCTTGCGTACACAAAATTCCAATACACATCCAAGATGAAGGACGAAGCCGCAACTTCACTTCGATCTGCTTAATTTCAGTGAAAATAAAGTTACTGAGATCATAAATCTGGATAAAAATGACTTGATATTGAAGGTAAGCAGATTATTCAACAAGATGCCAGGTGCTAGATTTGCACCTTGAAGAATACGAGTAAGCTAGTATTCCTTGCAAACAACATAGAATAAACATCAGCTGATTTTGTAAAAAAAGAAGAAAATTGTATCACGAAAAACTTGGTCACTACAGTACTTTATACGCTTTTTAATAGTGCTAAGTTGAATATGCTAGCTTATTAACCCTGGCAAACTGTAAAAAGCAGTACTCGAAGGGTAGGGGGAACATCTGTTTTCGTCTAGAAAACAAATTCTAGTAATCTGAACAGACGGTTAAGATTTTTCATTTATTTCATACAAACTTTTTTTATCGAAGTAGTTCAGATATCATTCGTTCTTTATAACCAAACTTCGGAGAATATATAGACACATTGCCCATATCCATACGTCTGTCCATCGTTAATGCTTTTGGATATGATTTATAACTAAACAACCATGCAAGCCAGAGCCTTGAAAGTTGATATGTGGGTTACCTATGGAATAAACGGAAAGTTAATCTCCTTTTAAATAAATAAATAAATAAATAAATAAATAGATAAATAAATAATAGATACATGCTGTGTTGTTATCGTGATTTCAGAAAAAAAGTTGTTTAGTTAAAGTTTTCGATATTTGGCATACTGATTTGGGCCGGGGTGTATATCTCCTCCTTTAGCTTTTGTGTATAATTTGTCTATCTGTGTTAAGCCCATTTATCATTTTTGGCAATACAATGCAGTCTTATTATCAGCACTTTTGAAAAAGAGGTCGAGCTAGGGTTTTGGTATTTAGCGTATTGTTTGGGATGGGCATGTATTTTTCCTTTTCATGTACAATCTGTCAGTTGTGTCTGAGTCTTTGGTTCTTTACATACGTATGAAGTTTCATTCATTTATTTTATATAGGAAAAAGGAATTACAGGTCAAAGCTCCTTGCTAAGATGTATCAGGACTAGTTAATTAAAACAAAAATCAAACAAACGAGAATAGCCAGAGTTACTACCTTTGGCTATTACATATAGCCATAGATCAATAACATATATATGAAAAGTAAATAAGTGAAATTAGGAACTGATACTATCAGATTCACATCAGCTTCTCAACATCAAAGGGAAAGCCAGACATATGCAATTAAACAGACACACACACACACACACAAAAAAAAAAAAAAAAAAAAAAAAAAACAGATGGCAAGCAGAGTTGGCAGTTCTTTCCCAAAAAGGTGGCAACTCAGTTACCCAAATTTAACTGAATATATCTTTGACTTACATAATTGTTAAAAGAAAAACATTTGAAAGTGAAACATCACAGAATAATTAACGAAGGTACCACGGTAAAAGTAGCGCCTTTGAACTGTCAATAAAAAATACTGGGGTCATCCAGATATTACATATCGTATACGAACTAGATGTCAAACACTACTTCTCCGGCATTAAAAAGGGCCATACCATCGTCAAAAAGTAACAGTTTCCTCTCACTTATTATCCTAGACCATTCATCCCCAATACTTATGGTAAGACAGACGCACGGGCAGACGAAAGGACGAACAGGCACAGAATTGTATAGAATAATACCGACCAGTATGTGTTTCACTTAATGTTTCTTAGATGATGTAGACCGAACATATATTTTTAACTTGAAGCTGCATCAGAATTTAAGGTGAGGTTTTGCGCGCGTTAATTTGGTTTTAGCCCCTCAGCAGTTAATAGTGCTATCCGTTCCAAGACGCGTACTCTTTGTGCTGAGCATTGTCGTTGTAATTCTAGCATGGTGGTCTCCTGCTTTACGGCTACCCACTTTTTTTTTTATTTTTTCATGTTGTGATTCTAGATTTTCAAGTTAAAGGACATGAGTATATGACAGAAATCACTATTTACAATGTTCAAATGGCTGTAACTCCAAAAGTAAGCAAATAAAATTTATGGTTCTTGTGTTCTGCACGTTGTCTCAAGGTGCTTTATATTTGTGTAGCTTTGTAAAAACATCTCAAATGTTGTTTTTCTTTAAGTTACAGAATGGTCATCGTCTTCAGTTGATGATCATCGTCTTCAATGGCAGCCCACTTTTCTTTCTAGCTTCTTTCTATATGAATTGTTGTTCTGTTTCAAACTGCATCAGAAGATAAGGGTGAGGTTTCGTGCGGGTAAAACTGTTTTAAATCCTCCAGTAGTTTTCCTGCTCATCGTTAAAAAGGCGATTTTTCTGTTGCAATTCTTCTTTTTTTTGCGTCTGTGGTTTCATGTGTGGCGTTTGTTTTGTCCTTATTTGTCCCTCACCTCTCCTTCCATTGGTGCCTTGCGGGGACTGCGCTTAGTGGTTGTGGCATGTCTCGGGTATCATTACTTATATCTTAGACGTACCACGGTACAGTGAACTATGTTGACCTGGTATTTATTTCTTATAGCAAAGCTAAAATTAACTATCGTACCTATCAACGCAAAATACAGAAAATTCTACATTTCTACATTTTGCTTATTAACACACATAGGATTGATTGATGCATCGTGTCCATTGCATTGTTTTATCCCTGCACAATCTGACTTTTTGCCTTCCGTAACGTAAATTATAAGTAGTTATAATGTACTCACGAGTATAAACCCCCCCCCTCCCCCCCGAAATGATAAATGGGCGAAATAGGTCATTGCAGCTTTCAGCAGTACTAGAAAACGTTTAGTTATTGAATCTTTTGACATAACATTGTTATCCTAGACGAGGAATTGTAAATTCTTAAGTCTGTTGTCATTAGGTTTTCACTTACACTTTCTACTTCCAGGCGATACAGATACAGACAAAGCGTTAGATTTTCTGCTACTTGAAGGATTTAAAGGTGGTCGTGATTATGCCCCTAACGTTGCCGTTGTGATCACGGATGGTCGGTCAAATAACAAAACTAAAACCAAGTTAGCCGCAGAAGCAGTGAAAAAGGCCGGAACTACAGTATTTGCAATTGGTATAAATTTTCGATTTTCTCTCAATTATATTGAACAGATTAGCTGATAATTATAGCAAATAAGGCTAGTAAGGGCACTGCATTTGGCATTTGCCCTGTAGTAATCGCTCTCTCTGTCTATCCGTCCGTCGCAAGTTTCTCCTGGCTATGTCTTCTGTACTGATTTGGCATAGGCTTATCAGATTCAGCGTGGTATATCCACTGAATACAATGTATGTCAAAACATAAATAGATCAATGTTACCTATATTTTAATCTTGACTTTCTCCGCCTAAATTCTCCTATACTGTTTGTCAAATATGGATATTTTATGCATGTCGAAATATATCTTGCGGTTAGGTGAAGGGAATTAAGCGTGTCATGTCCGTAAAATAAGCCAACTCCTTGCTTGCAGTTATTTCCCCATTGTCTACCGTGAGATTATTGATAAGATAACCTTAGCAGACGCATTTACCTATGTTTTTTCTCGATGCCAGTATAGTCTGTCCCATCTGAATGCGCACGTGATAAAGATAAATCGTCTATTTGCAAAGAACAAACGAAAAGAAAAGAAAAGAAAAGAAAAGGAAGGAAGGAAGGGAAAGAAAGAAAGAAAGAAAGGAGGGAGGGAGGAAGGAGAAAGGATGGATGGATGGATAAAATTCTTTTTCTTACGCGGACGTACAGGCCCAAAAGAATCTATTGAGTAGACACTGCCATCCATTTTATTGTCTAAAATTCGCTCGTATATGTCAGAATGAAAGTGTGAGGATGGCGTTCTTTAAACGAATCCCCCGATATGCGGCTTATCAAAAGAACTGTCCGGTTCAAATGTTTAAATACGTATGTAAAATAATTAAATGCTGTAATTACTGGCGGGTGGAAAATTAACATTCAAAAGATGTTTGTGTTTATTTTAATGTCCTAAAGTATCATAACCTATTGTTTGAGTTATTAGATTAAAGAAAATTTAGTTTAATGTCATTAAGAATCGAAATGATATGCGTAGACATAATTAAGACTATATCTTTGAAGTGCCATTAGGTGAAGTAAAAATAAATAAATAAATAAATAAATAAATAAATAAATAAATAAATAAATAAATAAATAATAATAATAAAGAAAATGTTCGTCTCGCCTTCAAAAGTATAATTTTAAATTCAAAATTCCTGAGAATTGTAAAAAAAAAAAAGATGACCGATGCCTTTTGACTATCATAATATCATAAAAGCCATATGTGCATTCGGACTTGAAAAATCAACTGCTATTTCGTTCGCACTGATAAAGAGTTCAACGCCAATTTTCGGGAATCTCGGGAAACAAAAAGACCAAAACGAATATAAACAAATTATATACCATTGTAAAGTTCAGAAAATGAGGAAGGTATTCATAAGAGAAAAAAATATAACATTTGAAATGAAAATAGGTTTAAATGTTTAAAATGTGACAATTCGCGTTTCTGGCAACTTTTCTCTAAATAGTAAGCCATTTGCATACCAGTCTCCTTTTTGAATCTCGGGAAGCATAAAGTCATCAAAATATACAGTTGAGTTGAAAATGTCATTTATTTATAAATGACGAGAACTCATGACTTGAGAACTGTAATGTAATGTTACTAGCAAAAACGGTGGCGTACAAAATATGCCCATGCTATGAAACAAAATAATAATGATTAAAATAAGACCAAGAAAGAAATAAAATAAATAACCAAAACTTTTATCCGTAATATACGTGTTAAGGTGGTATGAAGGGGGTGGAGGTGACCTGAATAATTTCTTCTTAGTTTCCGGATTATTATCATAGATTTGGATATGCACAATGGCGATATTTGTTGTGTCACTTGACTCGATAATTTAGCATACATTATTTTACAAGATTGGCTTTTGCAAAAGTTTTATTGATTTTTGCAAACTTTCTTGCAATACACTAACAAACAACTTTGGAAGTTCTAGATCTGACATCGAAAAACATTATTTGGAATAATGAGTATTTTATGAATCTCCAGACTAATAAAAATGTCGGTGACACTGGAGCTTCGGTTTTGCTAGGAAGAAAAGACAAATAAGAATACAGTTGAGTTGAAAATGTCATTTATTTATAAATGACGAGAACTCATGACATGAGAGCTGTAATGAGCAAAAGTAAAACTATGTATTTGCACGAAGTACGTTTAGTTTAAACATACAAAGCTAATACATGAAATATAAATGACAATACTTTTGCTTACTAGCAGAAAAGGTGGCGTACATAATATGCCATACAGGCAAGCGATTTATCTAAAGAAATCACTGGCCAAACGCCACCCAAAGTGACACCGACAGCTAAAAAAACGGGTTTTCCATACTTAAGTAGGGGAAAAAAGAAGAAAAAAGGGGGGATAATAAAGTTTGTATATACATGTAGACAAAGAAAAAGCGAGCAGCGAAATGCTGACCTCTTGTATCTATGAAAGAACGTTCCTTGTAAAGTTATCACACAGAACTCACAACCAGAATGTTAGACACATCAAAAATTTAAGCTGAGGATATACATAACTATATGCACTATATAAATGCATAGCTTACTTATGCAGCCACATACTGAATATTTTATCTCCGTTGAAGGTGATTTATCGAATAAGTATACAAAACAACTCTCCGTTGTTCAGTTAGTCAGTCATAATTGATACAAGTATGCAGCCAAATGCTGAAAATACTGTCACAGATTTTACTAAAGTTGCAGCTGCCAGATTTACATGTCACTCAGAGGTTAAAGCCAATAAAAGGCGCATTTTCCATGCAGACAACTTCTAAACATGGTTAACGTAGTACGGATGAGTGGTGTAATTCGAAACCAGTCCTTTAAAGTTTAAATGCTTCTAGGCGAATATACCGGCGCACTGCGTTGGAATGCCAGCGACCCATGGTCTGGATAACTTTCTTAGAATAGCCCAAATTCGAGGCATGGGTGGCCGCACCAATCCAAAAATCTATGACCTTTATAATAATGTGGGTTCAAACCGATAAAACGGATCGCATGTTGTAGGTGTTCAGAGACAAAACTACTTGGGACGGGCTTACCATCTGCAAACTTAAACAGTGGCCCGGGCACGTGTCGGAAAAGATTAAAGTATTGCGACAGTTACTTGACGAGACAGTAGGGAGAAGGAATAGCTTTAATAAAACTGACTACAGGGTACTGGTCTTTTTTTATGTTTGTAATGTCGCAAAATTATTCGTACCCCAGGTACATCGGCTGATTACACGTATCTGTCCTTTGCAAGACTAAATGGGCATGTTGAGGATCACGCACCGCTATTTCACCCAGCCTCAAAAATGAATTGAAAGCTATGAGAAAGACTGTCTTCAATAACATTCAGAGATTGTAATTTTCAACTGTGTGGTCTACTGCTTGCAGAAGTCTTCTCAGTATATCAGGAGTTATTGGAAGACGCGAATCACACCGTGTTGCCATATTTTGACAGCTCTTCAGTACATTCCTAACTAAGAAGCATTGACCCGGGTCTGCCAGATCAAGCAGTTTATGGACGTAGCTTATAGCAGAAATATGTGATGACACAGAAGAAGGGCTGTAATTGCTGACATGTAATTTTCCTATAAAATTAGCTAAAACGATGCTCGAAACCAGAAGCAAAGTATGTAGAAAACAATGAAGAAGCAACTCCCATGATTTTTCGATATGCTCGTTTTGTGGCTGGCGACAGTGAGGCAGTAAGTAAAGAATATGCCTCTGTGTTCAGATCTCTAGTGAGTGTGCTGCAACTTGAACCGGCGACTGATCCAACCATGGTGCCACTGAGAATGCCTCCTAAAAAGGCAAACGGGATAACTTATCAGCGACAACATTGTGTTTTCCTGGAATATGTTTTGCCCAGCCAAATTGTCTGTCATCAATAATATCTTCGAATTACGCAAACGTGAATCACAGTGTTCGAGCGCGATGGGAAAAGTTCTTTTATAGCGATTTAATACTGTTTTATATTATCACTCCAGCTGTGCGCAATTCATTTGCTACCGAAAACTGCTGCAAAGCCTTTGGCTCCCGATGCATCTGTATAGAATGACAGTGAATCGGAAGACCTCTACTCTGTGGGAAGAAAAACTGCCTTTCCTCTGAATGACTCAATAAAGGTAAAAAAAGGTAAGAGAAAAGTCCAGGGAGTGCCACAATCACAAACCCCAAGAGGAAGAGGAAAACGACAAATCCAAACAAGCACTAATCGAACAAACGTACGAAAAGCACTAAGATTAGTTCTCTCTTCCCCAAGCGAGGTAATCGCAATACTAAAAGGACTGAAAAACACAAGAACAAAATGACACACGGAAAGACATACAACAAATCGCCTCGTAGAATAAACCACAAAGCAACAAAGATTAAGACTAACACCGGGACACCCGCCTTAGAACGGTCAGTAGAGTAAACCACCGGGGGGTTTAAAGCACTTTTACAGCTAGCTAACTTCACCCTGGGTCCCGATGCTACTCTTAATACAGAAACACATAAAAATTCGGTTCGCATAAAGGCTCCCAACTCAGTCAATGCATCAAAGCGAAAACATAAAAATCAAATTAATCACTATAATAAACAAAGACGAGTACTCATGGCTAATTCTACTGTATGCCAGAGTAAATGAAAACCCACGGCGGGCCAAGCCAAAGACATATCGTCAAGCCCCAACCCACTGGTTAAAGTTTTACGAAGAGGCCGTCATTGAGTCTGAGGCCCGAACCGCCGTCGTGCAATTAAAGAGTGAAGCATAGCCATCAACAATGATTGGGTTGACAACTAGGCATGCAGTCCAGGCTAAAGCCAATTCTTTTATAACGGTTAATAAGTTTTCTGAATTGCTCCGAAAAGTTAGATTTACCTACAATTTTTCTAAATCTGTACACTAAGTCACCGTAAAATTCTGGTTCCGATATACCTTGTTGCAGAAGTGTTTTCAGACTGACGCTATATTTTTCTAACAAGGCACTGTGTCTGCGATAAAATTTCGAAAACGCCTTACGCAGTTTAAAATAACGATAGCCCTGCCTAAGAAGTTTGGCAGTAAGGGCTTTATTACCATAGTTAAAGTAATTAAGATTTGAAGAAGCTCTGGCAAATCTAATAAGTTGAGATATGTATACCCCATATGAGGTACGCCGGGGGACATCGCCATCCAGAAAAGGGAAATTGACTATATCAAAATCAAAATCGTCCCGTTTATCATAAATTTTGGTGGAAACTGTACCATTAGATATACATAGATTCAAATCCAAAAAAGGTGCCTCGGTATCGGAAGAATTTGCTCTATTTAATCGGAGTTCTGTAGGGTATATCCGGTCCACCATTTGGTCAAAGTAAATATTATCAATATTTAATAAATCATCAAGGTATCTTGAAGTTGAATTGAAAGCCTCAATAATGTCAGCCTGATTTTCACGTGAGAGAGACTTCATGAAATCTCTCTCATAACAAAAAAGAAACAAATCTGCAACAAGAGGAGCACAATTAGTTCCCATCGAAATACCAATAGTTTGCCTATAAAGTTTAGTTCCAAATCTAATAAAAATATTATCCAAAAGATAAACCAAGGCATCACAGACTTTTTGACACGACCATAAATTGTGATTATTATAATACATCAGAAAAAGCACATTCTTCGTTGTAAGCCAAATATTGGGTATTCTCCCGAATAAACGTTCGGTTAATTAAATCAATAAGTTTATCTTTTATAAGATGATGAGGTAACGTAGTATACAGTGTAGAAAAATCATATGTAGACAATTTAGAAGCCTGAAAGTTTTTAGATTTAAATTTATTGAGAACATCATTAGAATTTTTGATTGACCAAAAATAGTTAATTCCGTCCCTTTCGTAAACAGTATCATAGTATCTAATCCAATGTTTTTTAACAGCAGTAAAGCATGAAGTAAGCAGTTTGGACAAAACAGTAGTCGTACATGAACTAGAATTAGCAATGATAAGCCAAGCTTTTATGTCTGCAAGGCTTCGTTGTTCAAACGAATATAAAATTTAGGTGACCTTATTCCACATATTCCACAATGAGTCTTCTCAAAAAGGCACGGCCAGGGCAAATAGCACAGCACGCGAAGTTTAAGAGATCTATCATTGATTGTAATGTTTTCAAAGTGACCTTTTTTCATCTTGCAATGTCATTAAGCTTCTCGCCAACCTTTGACAATTTTTCCTCAGGTAATCTGTTCTCCATAGCAATATAGTCTATTTCAATTCCATAGATCACATTTTTAGTAGATGGCTGCTCCGTTTTCTCATGCTTTATCGGAACACCGATGTCGTAGACGAGAGACAAAAACCTTGACAGGTCTTGACCACATTTATCAGAATTGTTGGGCCCGATGAAGAAAAAAATCATCCAAAATATGAGACATACCACTTGCCTCAAATCTATTGAGCATAATTCTTTTTAAAGCTGAGCTGAATTTATTGAATATCTTGCATGAGCTACTGGCTCCCATTGGGAGCACGCAATCATAAAAGAATTTGTTTCGCCACTGAAAGCCTAAATGGTTATAGTCTAAAGGATGAATAATTATTACTCTGAAAGCATCTTCAATATCTGTTTTTGCAATTAACGCTCCACAGCCAAATGTCTTTCTGAAATCAATAACCACATCTATATTTTCATACTGAACTCTAGACATTTCTGAAGGAATTCCTAAAGGAACACAGTTGTAACTTGGAAAGGACAAATTATGTATTAATCGGAATTTCCCGGGTATGGACTTCGGAATAACGGCTAGGGGCGAGCAAACAAAACGCTCAAGGCTGTGACTCGAAATGTCCGGCTATTCGGCCTAATGCACTTTCACGATTTATTTTTTCATCAACTATGGGCGTGAAATCATATATGGAGCTATGATTACGTGAAATAATTGATGTTGGTTGCTCTATACAGCCTAGCCTAAATCCATATGTAAAACCTTCTATCAGATACTTTGATGTGCCTGAATTACAATGCTGTAGATGTTTGCCAGACTCTCCACTTTTATTGGGTTGGGCAGTTTGTTTTGGGTGGTTAATTGGCTGAGTGGTTGACTGGTTTGGCTTGGACTTGGCTTGCAATTTTGGGCAGTTAAGTTTGTTGCGTGCTCCAGATTTGCAGAAGGCACAAGAGTGTTTGTATGCACAACCGCTGTAACATGATTCGCCGCGGTTAAAGGCAAAACAGGTCCGTTCCTTCGAACGGAAGGACTGCTGCCTTGGTTTGGTCTGACCAAAAGTGAAGTTAGTATTTAACTTTGATTTTATGTTAAGTCCTATAGTTTTCCCTCGAAGCTCTTCGACAGGGACGCCATGGAGCACAATGTGTTTCGCGTAATCGTCTAAACTCTTCGTCATAAAAAACCCAAGCTGAATCACCATGAGCATAGTTTAACTCTCTAATAAATTTGCAATATTTTAATAAATGCGGGGCTTCATCTAGCTTTTTCTCTAAGAACACTGCCATGAAAACATGTTGCCCATTGGTTAAGGGTCAGAGGAGGTTTCTTGGCATTTTGTTGCAGAGTGATTGCAGCTGGTACAATGTTAATTGAAAAAAGGGTCCTCTTTATGATTGGGTAGCAGTGTACGAATATCAATATATTAATCATTCCAGATTTTGGATTTATCTTTCTGCGGGACCGTGTGGGATACCGTCTGACGACGGAACGCGACTGTATCGGTATTGTGAGAATATCTTGTCTACGAGAAAAACCACTGGCAAAGCTGCTTCCTTGGCATTGTCATTTCTAGCACTGGTGTCTGTATCATTAAAAGAGATTATCCTAGTTGGTGGATCTGGTTTTCTACAAGTGAGGAAAAATCCCCTGGAATAATCAAAGTGTCTTCTCCGGGAATGTGCTGTACAATTTCCGCGCCCGGTTGATTGCTAATGGAAGAATGGGCAGGTTGTTGAGGTTGTAGGCCTTGAAGCTGAATTATTTCTGAAGCAAGTTTAGTATAGTCTATAGATGCAAATGCATTTTGTGTTACATTGTCTTTGTTCTGACTCTTATCATCAGATGCGCAGGAGAAACTTCGTTTTTTCTCTTTCTTGCTGAACTAGGTTTAGAAGGCATGACGAATGTGTTTCTTTCACAGAAATTGCTTAAATACAGGAGATAGACACTGTATGAGTTTTGTAGTCAAGTGCATTTGTACCTTAATAGTAGACTTGTATTTTAATTTTACCAGATGAATCTGTTGTGCAATATAAATCAGCTTATAAAATAACAGACATACCCCTAATTTTCCAAGGTTGGGGCATGATAACTAAATATTTCAACTGTTGTTACAAAAAAAAGTGCTCACGAAATACAAACACTGAAAGAACGAAGACACGTGTGTAACATGTAATAAACATGTTCAGACAGCCTATAAGGAAACAATAATCTAGGCAAGACACAGTGTCAGAAATGAACGTAAAAGAATGCCATATCATGACATGCGTAAACATTTCCTACATGTTCAAAAGACTGAGCTGACCAATGAAAATATAATGGCTCTGGCACAAGTCGCAGTTAAATTGACGTGAGCCTTCAGACCGTGACAAAAAATCAACATGTCAGTAACCATTTAATTGCCGGTTACACACAGAGGACATGTTGAGGTTAAATAGGTCTTTGCAAACCAATATTCCCTGAAGTACAAAAACATTGATGAATAATTCTTGTTATGATTACTTTTTTTTCACAGGTTTATACACTTGTACACTCCATACTTTTCAGTTCTGCGGTGTATTCTTTGCTTCCAAAGGACAACCCTTTTATAGAACTTATATAATCTTTTATCTTGCCTGTCAAACAGGTAGCAATATTACCGTATTAATTACATTATAAGACACCTCTCTAATAAAAGCCTCCTCCTACTTTTCTAGGGAAAAAGCTAATGCAAGGCTGAATTAAGGCCATCAAAATATCTTAATTTGGCCTAAGTGCTTAATCAATGTTGACATTTTAGCAGCAATAATTCGCAACGTTTCTGGGTGTTTATTAGAATAAACCCGGTCTACTACATTTTTTTGCGTGTTTATGATTATAGCAGACACAGTTATAAGGAGAGAAGACTGCAAGCAAAGGCTCTATTCGAGCATAGGTGTATGCTCAATATTATTTATATATATATTAATTTTTTGTATTGCAGCTGCAGGTCTTTATCATAAACGAACGTGATTATTTGCAAACATATTCCGTATACAACAGTTTAATATTCCGTATACAACAGTTAAACATATTTTACGTATATCGAAGAAATACCACTTGATATATCCGATAATTACTCAAAAAGTAATGTTTATTCGATCTCACATCGTATAGAAATAAATATGAAAACGTGATAGAGTGAATGAATTTTGTATAAGTTGGGGGTTATCAATTAATACTGATAAATCAAAAATCATGATTTCTTTCCCAAAACGGGTCATTTACACAAGGACAAGGTTCGTTTTGTCATTGATCATGAAGTACTTGAATGTGTTCGTTAATATAAGTATCTTGGGATGAATATACCTAACAGTGGTAAATTTTCAGTAGCAGAAAAGAATTTGAGCTTGAAAGCAAGTAGAGCATTGTTTTCCATTAAACAAAGTATTTTTGACAAATCATTAAAACCATCAGCTATTCTGCATATGTTTGATGTTCTTGTAAAACCAATTGCATTGTATGGGAGTGAAGTATGGGTTCCTTATAAACAGTGTTATAAGGGTAAATCAGTCGATGAGCTGTTTAAGCTGACTCTTAAATATAACAGCAAATTTGAAAAAGTGCACACTCGTTTTTGTAAATATGTCCTTGGTATTAATTCCAAGGCTTGCAACTTTGCCATGCACAGTGAACCTGGCCAGTTTCCCCTTTACTTACTCTTCTCTAGACCTACGAAATTGATTATATGCATCAGTAAAATTCAAATGTTTACTAAATATCTTCTTTTTTCATTCTCATTATAATTCAATAATGCCAAGCAAATTCATATACATGAATTTAATAATAACATTACAAATGTTGCAAACAATGAGAAAAAAAATCTAACTCTTAACAAGATACCTTCCCTCAGTCCAAAACTACTTATACCTTTCTCACGTCTCCACGAAAAGATATGCTGCAGACGCCCATTAAACGCACCTCAGCGAGGCGCTTTCAATGAATATCCACACCACATACACCTGCAGAGAAATAAGAAAAAATACTTACTGATATCTATTCTTATAAAGACTTATAAAATTGGTAGTACACAACATAAAAAAAAAAATAAATAAATAAACTGACATTAAAATGTACATGCATAATGTGATTAAAGTAGAAAAATAATACTTTACCATATTTTGGGACAATTCAGCAGACGATAAATTGGTGATACCCTCCACCCCGACCCTCCCTCCCTCCACACACCCCCAGGAAACGACAGCCCATGCAAATTGGATCCCCATTAGACAATTTGTACGATGTGCCAAATCCTGCACTCAGAGGCTAACAAGTAAGACATGCCAAACTGTCATCCTCTGAGATTCCACTCAGAATACCAAGCATCAGCACTTACCACACTATGGACAGACCCAGCAGACGCCAAACAAACTATACCCATCCCATAAAATAGACTATACCCATCCCATACCCATACATGTAACGTTAACTTTACAAATGTTGCATCCAGTGAAAATTTATAACGCTTGGCATCTTGAATTCTAAATTATCAATATTTCTCCCAGGTCCCCATAAAAACACATGCCATGGAAACCCACTAGAAGCACCTCATGAAGACGATTCCAATGATAACCTACAACACACCCTCCCACCAAAAAAACAAAACAAAACAAAACAAAAAAACAAACAAAAAAACCCCAAACCCCCCCCCCCCCAAAAAAAAAAAAAAACAAACAAAAAAAACAACAACAACAAAAAACCTGATACCTACTCTTCTCTATACCTAACAAATTAATGATATGCATCATTAAAAATGTCATTGCAACATATATGAGTATGCAATTAATGGGCAAATATCTATTAATGTCTATTATAGAGATAGTTATCAAGTACTTCTCCGGAGAGTCTATTTCCTATGTTTACTGAATATCTTCTTTCATTCTCATTATAATTCAAGCAAACATAAATGTAAATGCACCAATAACATTACAAATGTTGCAATCAATGAAAATAAAAAAAAAATCCAACTTAACAAAAGTACTGCTACTTCTCTCGCCTCCCCACGAAAAGAAATGCTGCAGACACCCACTAAACGCACCTCAGCGAGGCGCTTCCAATGAATATCCACACCAAATATACCTGCAGAGAAAGAAGAAAAATACTTACTGATAACCATCCTTATAAAGACCTATAAAAATGATAGTACACATTTTATGTTAAGCACTACACCTTTGGCAAAGCACTGTACCCAAGGTGTAATACCTCATAATGAGTTAACTTTAACTTACATGTATTTATCCCCAGAAGTTTCCGTAGTTAGTACCGGCCGACCAGCACTATAGTTTACTCGTCTTTTGGCATCTGATTCACGAGTTAGTCCATCCGATGCAGTCTTCTGAGTCCCAAATCATAAGTCGCCTTTGTAAAAGTGTCGATATAAATTTACTCTGGGTACCAGTACTCAAATACTGGGAATTTGGTTTTGTTTACCATGTTTAAATGGAGTAAAGTTCATCGCTTTCATTAATAGTCATTTCATTAATGATAGTACACATTGTGTACCATAAAAACTGACACTTTAGTGAAGTTGTGTGGTACAAAGTTGATAGAATAAATTTGGTGTACCATATAAACTGACACTTTAGTGAAGTTGTGTGGTACAAAGTTGATAGTACAAATTGTGTACCATAAAAACTGACACTTTAGTGAAGTTGTGTGGTACAAAGTTGATAGTACAAATTGTGTACCATAAAAATGACACTTTAGTGAAGTTGTGTGTCTTACTTTAAGTAGGTCATAATGATCTGTATATTGACATATATTACAGAACAAAAAACTTTCCCCGAGCATATCTCATGTGTTGGTTACAACTGTAAAAGTTGACGCATGGGAGAACAAACATTGAAGTCTCGATTTTATTGAGACTCCTTACAAATAGTGCTGTAGTTTGCAAACAGGGAATTCAACAATTATGAAGCACAGTTTGCCTGAGGCATAGTAAAAATAAGAGATGAGGAACACACAATGACAATGCCAAAGAACTGCAACATAGGAGCCGCCTTGAAACGGGCAGTAGAAAACTGCTTGGGGACTTTAAGTAGTTTTACTCGCGCGAAACCTCACCCTTATCTCCTGCTGCAGCTCCAAACAGTACAACAATACAGAAAAACAGAAAGCATAATGGGCAGCCATTAAAAACGATGACCACAATGCTAGAATCACAACATGAAAACAATAATCAAAGTGGGCAGCCGTATTCTGCTGCAGCTCCAAGTTACAATATATGTTCGATACACAGAGAAACATCGAAGTGAAACATATATAGTCACAAACATTATAATAAAACGAAGCACAGGACTCAATGGCGAACTGAAGCGGGAATAAAAGTCAACCACAAACAGGATCACGATGGGCCCGATCACAGATCCAACAGCTCGCCAACTTTCTGCAACGGATTAAGAAAGATGCCGTCATTAAGTCTGAGGACCGACTCACCATTGTACAGTTAAAGAGGGAATCAAAATTATCGGCCGCAATTGGGCTAACAACCATGCATGCAGCATGTTCGTAGAATGTCCATGGCATAACCTATCTTTTTTGTAGCGACTGACAATCTTTATAAATTGTTCCGAAAAATAAGTTTGCCAACAATCATGTGAATTTATCATTTTAGTTGTAACATGGTAACAGCAAAGCTTATTATATTGACATTATATTTCATTACACATCGGAGATGCCGACTGTTCCAGAGTACATGTTACGTATTCATGAAATAAGACATTTTTTGTTCCACTATTTCATTCTGATGGTCTTTAATCAAAGTAGCTAATTCGTGGTAAAACCGCATTTCACGTATACTCGAACAAATATTTATGCATGACACACACTTGCGATGTATATGCGTTTTTGTATACATTTCAAATTTAAGGTATGGACACAAAAACGAAACACTGCATATACTGATCTATGATCTTTTATTTCAGTTTTATGGCACACATTATTTAGCAGATCGAAAAAATGAAAGTAAGAAGGCTTTTTAATGTATGGTTTCATTTCAAAATTATATGTCTTGTTTCAGTTAGGCTGAGTCCAGGGTTAGGTGTCGCTTGAGTAAAACTAGTTTTCCTACCGACCGTTCCAAGCGGTTCCTTAGTTGCGGTTCTTTCTTTGTGCGTCTGTGGTTTTATACGCGGTGTGTGTTGTCCTTATGTGTTCCTCATCCCTCATTGTTTTGGAGCCTCGGGAGGGCTGTGGTTAGTAGCTGTGGTATTCCCTGGGTATCTTTCCTTATATTTTTAGATCCTGCGAAACCTTGCCAGATATTTTGAAACTACATGGCGCGTAGCTTAGTCGGAGTCGGTAGTCCCGTGTTATAGCCGAGTAGCTCAGAAATAAAAAAAAACAAACTATCCATATTAATAAATTTACTAAATTTAGAACTGAACTAGAACTGTTTCCGGGCAAGATGGATAATCTATATAATCTATATTTAATCGATAAAAAATCTATTTTACTTGACAAAAAAAAAAAAAAAAAAAAAAAAGTTTGACTTGACAGTTGCAAAAGAGGCTTACAGGACACAATATCCAAGGCTCACTAACACGCATGAAAATAAACATACAAAAAGTAAAAAGCTACCATTTAAGCGCTCTGTAAACACACTCCCCGTTCAAAATAATTTTTGTTATATTTTTATTCTTATAAATACGAAACTAATCTCAAAATAACACTGCCTCTACACTAATGTGCCTGAGAAATGATAAAGAAGAGAAACGTAACAGCAGAATGATGAAATATTTTCCTATGAGGTAATCGCATGAGTTCCATAACACGTGTACAATGCTCGCAAATATCGCTGTCCACTGGGTAGATATAAATGTAAATTCTACCTTTTCATCTCCCAGCCGAAGGCGAAGAGGGATATGGTTATAGTCTCCGTCCGTCCGTTCGTGCGTGCGTCCATCCGTCACACTTTTGTCCGGAGCAAAACTCCAAAACTATTCAAGGGATTTTGTTGAAACTACATAAAGTGCTAAAGGACATTAAGAGGAAGTGCAATGTACAAGAACCATAACTCTACCTTGCTTACAATTTAAATTATATCCCTTTATTAAATTTTCTTCTCCGAGGCATATCTCCAAAACTATTCAAAGGATTTTGTTGGAAACCTCATATAGTGATAAAGGACATTGAGAGAATGTGCAGTGTACAATAACATAATTCTACAGTGCTTACCTTTTAAGTTATTTCTCTTTATTATTTTTTCTTGTCCGGGGCTTAACTTAAAAACTATCCAAGGGATTTTGTTGAAACTTCATAGGGTGATAAAGGATATTGTGAGGCTGTGCTTTGTACAAGAACCATAACTCTGCCTTGCTTTTTAATTATTTCCCAATATCAAATTTTCTTGTCCGGGGAAAATTCCAAAATTATTGGAGGGACTTTGTTGAAACTTCATAAAATGATACAGGACATTGAGAGGAAATTCAGTGTACAAGAACCATAACTCTACGTTGTTTACTTTTTGAATCATTTCCCATTAGTAATTTTTCTTGTCTGGGGCATAACTCCAAAACTATTCAAGGGATTTTGTTGAAACTTCACATACAGATAAAGGATATTGAGAGAAAGTGGAGTGTACAAGAATCATTACTGTACCTTGCTTACTGTTTGAATTATTTCCCTTCATTTAATTTTCTTGTCCAGGGAATAACTCGAAAACTATTCAAGGGATTTTGTTGAAACTTCAAAAACGGATAAAGGACATTAACAGAAAGTGCAGTATATAAGAACCATAACTCTATGTTGCTTACTTTTTGAATTATTTCATTTTTTTTTTTTAAATTTTCTTGTCCGGGGCATCTCTAAAACTATTCAAGGTATTTTGTTGAAATTTCATTAAATGATAAAGGACATTAAAGAAAAGTGCAATATTTAAGAACCATAACTATACCTTGTTTACTTTTTGCATTATTTTCCTTTTTTAAATTATCTGGTCCTTTACTTCGAAACTCTTCCAGGAATTCTGTTGGAACTTCATAAAATGATAAAGGACATACAGAGAGAGTGCAGTCTACAAGAACTATGACTCTACTTTGCTCATTGTTAGAATTATTCCCCTTTCTTACGTAGTATTGTCCTGCGCAAAACTTCAAATCTATTCAAGGGATTTTGTTGAAACTTCATAAAATGATAAAAGATATTAAGAGGCAACGCAGTATAAAATAACTTTAACTCTACCTTGCTTTCTTTTTGAATTATTTTCCTGTATTAATTTTTTGTTCGGGAAATAACTCTAAAATTGCTGAAGGGTTTTTGTTGAGACTTCTTTAAGTGATAAAGTATGTTAAGATGAAGTGCAAAACACAAGAACCATAACTCTACCTTGTTTTATTTTAATTATTTCCTTTTATAAAAAAAAACTCTTTGCTGTAGGCGTAACTCCAAAACTATTTAAGAACTTTTGTTGAAACTTCATAAAAAGATAAACGATGTTGGGAGAAAGTGCAGTATACACGAACCTTTGCTCTTCCTTGCTTACTCTTTAAATTATTTAATTTATTCAATTTTCTTGTTCTTGACATAACTCCAGTAGTGCTGATGGGAATTCAAATGCAAACAAAGGTAGAGGACTTTCAGTGGAAGTGCAATGTACTTGTACCATAACTTGCCTCATTATGCTGTTATTCTCCTATTTGCCATATATATGAATCAAAAACTATTCAAGGTATTCAGTTCAAATAATATACACAGTGATAGAGGAAATTAAAAGAAAATGCATCATTCAATCCTTCTCTCCACATAACGCCGAACCCCTTCCACATCCACACCCCACCCCACCCCAGCCAAATAATGTCTCTTTATTATTTTTATAATGTTTAGATCGTCTTACCCTTGCCACCAAGATGCAAACCAGTTTACAAGAAGGCCTTGCATACATACAGAATTACAACACATTAACTTTGCAGATTTGTTCTCAATTGGGATTTGCCTTGGTACATTTCACCTAAATTGCACATTCGTGCTAGGTTCATGTGAAAAGTATACATGGCCATGTCCACATGTCTTGTTTCACAGAAATGACTTCTATTAGATGTCCATTCTGTCTGGTGAAAACAGAAAAAAACCCTAAAAAAACCCCCCAAAAAAACAACAGACAGAAGCTTTAAAACATAAAAAAGAAACTCTCGATATCTTCTAAAAAATGATTTAATTCTGCACATTTGGCTATCATTCGCGTAATCAAATATGGAGATACTCAAAAGACACATTTATGTAACACAGCCTCCCAAGCCACCGGATAAAGTTAATTACATGAAATGACTACACGAAAGAGCATGACATCCAAAGCAAAAAGACAACAAATGTGAAATGATAATACCCGCTACTATCGTATGGCGGGCTGATAACTCTGTCAAAAATTAATTAAATTTGCCCATTAGCAATCCCAAACCAGATTTTATAATATCAATGCACATACCAAAGTTGGTGAAAATCCATTGATATTTACTCATGTTATCGGCCGGAAACGAAACTACCGACGGGCGTACGAAAGACGGACGGATGACTTTTGTAAGCTCAAACTGATAACTATGTAGCTGTTCGTTTTATGTGACCCGTTACATAAAATGAAAATTGTGTCACATATCACTTACTTAGGTGGAAAAAGTTGCAAGTTGTGTGATATGGTCACATAAACAGCCATCACATAACACTCATTTCGTTAGCCCGGATGTGCGACAGACGGACGGACAGACGGGTGGACACATGGACGACCAACGTGAAACCATAATACCCGGTTACTATCATGTGGCGGGGTATAAAACATGAAACGACAATACCCCGCCTCTGTCGTGTTGCGGGCAGATAACTTTGTCAAAAATGACGAAAATTGCCTATTAGCAATCCCCCAAAAAGGTAAGAGAAAAGTTCAGGAAGTGCCACAATCACAAACCGCAGCCCTTCCCAGACACCAAGAGGAAGAGAAAACCGACAAATCCAAACAAGTACAAATCGAACAAACGTACGAAAAGCACTAAGATTAGCTCTCTCTTCCCCATGCAAGGTAATCGCAATGCTTAAAAGACTGAAAAAAAACCACAAGAACAAAATGACACAAGGTAAGACATAAAACAAATCGCCTCGTAGAATAAACCACAAAGCAACAAAGAGTACAAAAGGTAAGAGAAAGGTCCAGGGGTGCCACAATCATAAAGTTCGCAGCCATTCCCAGACACCAAGAGGAAGAGGAAACCGACAAATCCAAACAAGCACAAATCGAACAAACGTACGAAACGCACTAAGATTAGCTCTCTCTTCACCAAGCGAGGTAATGCAAAAAGGACTGAAAAACACAAGAACAAAATGATACAAGGTAAGACATAAAACAAATCACCTCGTAGGATAAACCACAAAGCAACAAAGAATAAGACTAATACTGGGACCACCGCCTCAGAACGGTCAGTAGAGTAAACCACCGGGGGTTTATAGCACTTTTACACCTAGCCAACTTCACCCTGGGTCCCGATGCTACTCTTAATACAGAAATACATAAAAAATCGGTTCGCATAAACGCTCCCAGCTCAATCAATACATCAAAGCGAAAACATAAAAATCAAATTAATCACTATAATAAACAAAGACGAGTACTCATGGCTAATTCTGATGTATGCCAGCGTAAATGAAAACCAATAGTAGAACCACGACGGGCCAAGCCAATGACATATCGTCAAGCCCCAACCCATTCGTTAAAGTTTTACGAAGAGGCCGTCATTGAGTCTGAGGCCCAAACCGCCGTCGTGCAATTAAAGAGTGAAGCATAGCCATCAACAATGATTGGGTTGACAACTAGGCATGCAGTCTGCCGCATAATGTCCAGGCTATAGCCAATTTTTTTTATAACGGTTAATAAGTTTTCTGAATTGCTCCGAAAAATTAGATTTTCCTACAATTTTTCTAAATCTGTACACTAAGTCTAACACCGGGACCACCGCCTTAGATCGGTCAGTAGAGTAAACCACCGGGGGGCTTAAAGCACTTTTACAGCTAGCCTAACCTGTCAACACATATCTAGTCAACACATATGAAGTTTCGCGAAAATCCATTGGTATTTTCTTAAGTTATCGCACTAAAACGAAAATACGGACGGACGGACGTACAACAGACGAACAGATAACTGTCAAAAATTAACGAAATTCGTCCCATAACAATCACAAACCTGATCGCCACAATATCAATGTTCATACCAAATTTGATGAAAATACATTGATATTTTCTAAAACTGTCGTCCGGAAACGAAAAAACGGACGTATAATTGACGGAGAAACAGATAACTGCCAAAAAATGACGAAATATGTCCATTAGCAATCCGAAACCAGATTTCTACAATATCAATGCACATACCAAATTTGGTGAAAATCCATTCATAGTTACTTAAGTTATCGACCGGAAACGAAAATACCAACGGATTTACGACAGGCGGACGGACGACAGACTGATGGACACAAAAACGACCACCTTGAAATCATAGTACCCCGATTATCGTGTGGCGGGGCATTAACAGATAGAACAGACTGACGAAGAGGAACTACATCAGAAGTGCCGCCTTAGAACTGCCTTAAAACTGATAGTGTGGCGCAAATCTGATTTTACGGTCAGCCATCTCGCCCTTAATCCTAATACAGTTCCAGCTTCATATAACTCTTTGGTCCGCTTAGGCGTTCCCTAATTCATCAGTGGATCTGATCTACATATAAATTAGTGTCTCGACACCATGATGTAACAAGAAGAGAGCTCGACTAAAACCTAAAGTCAGAGCAAAAATAAACCACTAGTAGAGCAACGTTGACCCCGACCACAGACAATTAAGGTCAAGTGAAACATAATACATCCAGAAAAGTTTAGAATTGAGCCTGAGATTGTATTTGTGCCCGACAATCGACATACATTTAAAGAGGACAGCCAAATTGGTAATCTTGATTAAGTTAACATAACATCTACACTATACCCTGGTCTTTTAATTTCATTGTAAAGTGCAGTCTCTGAGGACTGAAATAGTAACAACATTAAATGTATGTACGGGGAGACATAGCAAACATTTATACATTCATACCTGGCTATTACACGATATATTTTCAACGGAACTATACATGTCTACAAAAATGACTAAATCGTCCAAGTAACCTGTAGATGAATCGTTTTCAGCATTTATTACTTGCTGATTTCTCGACTGATTATACACAATACTCAATTACTTCAACGCGTCTTTACAATATTGAAACACCAGTAAAATGCAGCACTGTTGAAGAGATACAACTATTTCACACGATATTAATTTGAGGGATCAAAACAAAACATAAGTATTTATAATAATCAAAGGCCATAAGACAAGATCGTAGGGGCACTCTGATTAGGCTATCCTATTGGACAGCTTACGTTGTTTTACAAAAGACGTTCACAGATTGGTAGATCAAGTTTTACGGCTGAAGCAGAAACACTGTCTGATTTTCAAACCCATGTAAATACAGCAAGGGTGTCATCAACACATACAACCAACATAACATTGAAAAAGCTGCCGGTAAGAGGATGAGATTCGTTTCCTTCATGTGGCTTCAATATTTTTTCGTAATCCCAAGATCTTTTATTGTCACCTTAAGATCATTTCCTGTGGCCACAAGATAAATACCTTGCTCCATAAAGATAACAATCTGTTGATTCTAAGCTTCTTCTTTAGGGAAAGACTTAAAAGGAATAAAGTCGTATAATTTGTATTTACATATTGCAGCCAAATATTACTCTTAAAGATTCGTTTCCGTCAGATACTATCATGTGGCCTCAATATTTTTTTGTGATCCCAAGATCTTTTATTGTCACCTTAAGATCATTTCCTGTGGCCACAAGATAAATACCTTGCTCCATCAAGATAACAACCTATTGATTCTAAGCTTCTTCTTGAGGGAAAGACTTAAAAGGAATAAAATCGTATAATTTGTATTTACATATTGCAGCCAAAGATTACTCTTAAAGTTTTATCATAGTAAGAGTTGTATATGTGTTTTTATTTCAGCTTTTTTGAGTGTATTTGTCAAAAATAATAATAATAATAATAATAATAATAATAGTATGGCTTTGTAAACTATTCAACTAATCTCTACATAGTTATGCATGCAGTTATGGTGTACTTCATGAAATAAATATGCGCTTGTTCAACACATTTTGCCTCTTTTATTAGATAAAATGATTTTTGTCCCACATTAAACTTGGTATTTTTACACTCAGACGCTCCGCATTATCTTAAAACTTATATACTGAATTTTGTGTACACTATCAACAAGCCGCTTCTTAAAAAAAAATTGTTATACGAAAACGACATCTGAATATTTAAATTTCAGCTTGTTTGATACAGCTTGTAATAGACGTGTCCAGTGCACAGACATATTGTACAACCAACACACTTACAAATATTAATACCGTTTGTTTTAGGAATTGGTGAGGGAATCGACACTGGAGAACTCAACAGCATATCAAGTGATCCAGACTCTTTCTTTGTATTTTTTGTGAACAACTTTACGTCTCTAGCTAACATTGAAACAACGGTCGTGAACAACACATGTAAAGGTGGGTAAAGTTATGAACATTTTGCCGAGAAAATTGTGACACAGAAACGAGAAGACAATTAAAGGAAATTGTACGCGTTCCTTATCTATATATTCAGCTTAAACGTAACTAATAATTTAAAAGGAAATTAGTCGAGCGTAGTGCTGAACAAAGCGACTGGATAAAATAATATCTATTATAGATTATTTGAGACAGCATAGACCATAAAGAGCTCCTGATAAGTAATCGGGGCCATATAAATGTAAAACGTCTGAAAATGTTGCCTCTGGAAGTAAAGAACACAAAAAACAAAAATTGGACTCGTCTGTTTTATAAGGCGTCTTCATATGCAGTACTGTACTTAGCGATGCTGCATACGCGCTCCCTCCCTCAGCACCGGCTGAAGCGGTATTAGACTTTTAAAGTGACCAGAATGAACGCAGTAATCCCCAAAGAAATAAATGATATTCTGCACTATGATTAAGTAGGGGGAGACGTTTTACGACTTCCACACAGCACTTAACACCAGCTGCAGTGAAGTAAAATAAAAGTCAAGGGTAAAAGGTTGCCTTCAGAAACAAAAAAGACAAAACAAAAAAGGCTCCCACAAAATGTCAATATTTTAGCACAGAGTTTGTAATAACAAGGAGATCATTATACGGCTTGATTTGCTATTTGTTGCAAAAGCAAACTGATTAGGAATAATGTTTTGACCGATAGTTGGTGAATGCTATTTTATGTTTAAACATTAGATAAAGATAATACAGGGAAATTTGTTAAGCAAGCACCTATTGGAATGCCAAAAAGTGGTTGACAGGTGTTTGTCCTCTTCTTTACCTTCAATAAGATCTGAAATAATTAAAGTAAGGTGAGTTTTTAATATAGGTGGTCTCTCTAAGACTCTAAGGCCTGACTATAGTAAATAAGGTTACACAGCTTATTGATATCCCAGTACAATAAACAGCTGATGATCGATGTATAATATAAATAAATCGACCTCTGAATAAAAGGACTACAGTATTTCTGGTTCTGATGGTAGGCCATAGTATCGATAAATACCGATCTGGACTGCTGCTTACCTATTCTTGATTTAGAACCAATATACTTCCAGCCAATTGCTAACCTTTTCCCCATTTATATACAGTACTGGTAGTACCTGAGGGTGATAGAAGATGCATTTAAGAATTGATTTTTAATTTTTTTGTTTACTTCGAGCCATGAATGAAATAAACGAAGGACGCTCTGCATGATACGCGTAGCGCATTCGTGGTAAAACGCGTCCTTGTTTTGTTTTCATTCATAGCTTGGTGAAAAAAAAAAAAAAAAAAAAAAAAAAAAAAAAAAAAGAAAGAAAGAAAAAGAAAAAAAAAAAAAAAAAAAAATCAAAACTCAAATCTCATAATTAAATTTATGTTTGAACTTTTTTACACATTCGCGTATGGAAATGTTGAAAGCATCGTATTTTGCTTTTAAAAAGCGGCAGGTCCGTGCGCGCAAAAATATTAAATTTGGTCAAAAGAAAAAGAGAGATATATGTTATTTTATTTTAGATACAAAAGAAGAGTCCAGTAAAGCCAAGAAATAATTATTCTCTTAGTTTTATTCTTTCGAATGTGACCTAGATTATTGGCGAATTGTAGCACCTCTGGTGTTAGGTTTTACCGCAAGTAGTGACCAATCAGACGTTTTTATTGCATCGTGGAAATAAATGAATTTTTTTTTCACTAATCAGGATTTTTTTTCCATCAATCAGTAAGCAGTAAAACGCATAAACGTAAATAAGGATTAATTATATAATACTGTGACTGACATAACGCAAGTTACACGGGGGATATGCACTACTAGAAGACAGCATCTCTTCACGGTTTTCATTTAAAATTTATGGGAGTTAGTGCTGCCGATAAAGTTAAAAACAGAAAAGAGTGCTCCTCCAACATGCGAAAACTGATAGTATTACACCACAAATTTCTTATTGTCTTATCCAAGAAGAAATGTTCACTTACTCTGACAGTTTCGGTTCTCAACGAGAACAATTATCAGACTGTAACCTTTACCTCGACGTCACGGGACTTGGACTGCTTACCACTAGACTGATTTGGAAGTGGGAGGTGGGGGTGGGGGCAAAAGTAGTTGACAAAGAGAAGAATCAGAGACTCAGACAAGTCAAAGAATCTATCAGGATCAGTCAGTCTCCACACGTCACTAATCAGACAAGTCAAAGAATCTATCAGGATCAGTCAGTCTCCACACGTCACTAACAGGGACCAGGTGGCATACAACCTGAGCAACACCTACAGGCCATTTCTTACCACTAGGAACCAGTCTGGTGGTAAGCAGTGCAAATCCCATGACATCATGAGGCCAAAGTACACTCTGATGATTGTTCTCGATGAGACCCGAAACTGCCATAGTAAGTGAATATTTCTTATTAGATAAGACTATAAGAAATCTGTCGAATAACGTGATATTCTATCCTGATGAATTGCCAACTGAATAATTCAATTTCTTCTTCACTGGCCTCAGACAGTAGCTGTTCTCAGTGGATATTAGGCACACAACTGACCAGATTAAGAAAATGCTTTGATCGTTTAGTGAATGTTTTATTTGGGATGGCAATTAAACGATTCGCAGCTACCTGTAGTAACATATAGTAGTGTATTTATGTCTTTAAACCCCCTTTCACAGGAATTTGATGACAATATCGTTAAGGAATTATTTGTAAAAGGCCATATGTTGATGCGTCTTTCTTTTTTGACATTCGTAGATGTAAAACTCGGTCGCTTGGCTGACGAGTGAAAGGTAATATTAAACGTAAAAACAACGGACGACATTGTATGTTTTCGGTTTTAACATATCTTTTGAATTCTTCTTTACGTCTAATAGACAATGATGTTGATAAATTTTATGGCAGTGGACACTCTTTTTACGACGCAGGATTTCTTATTTTCTGTTATATGCAGCATATTCTTCTACCTTGTATTTGTTCAGAAATTAATCGCATTAGACATTCTATTAAAATTCCTTCTTCTTAAGAGATCAATTTTATTGATATGCACAATGCATTTACAGACAAATCTGTCCGTTCTGCTATACCAGTTTAATTTCAAAAGAAATCTGAACCAGCTGTTATTTGCTACAAATACAATAAATATATACGGAGTAAACTATATACTTGTAATAGAATAGGAATAGTTTAGGACTATATACTTGTAATACAATAGTTTAGGATCTTTATTTCAGACAATTTATTATCCCGTGGCTGGTCATGTAATGACTGAATTTTAATATTATTCCTGACTTTTTAATTTGCTGAGTTATATATCTCTAAAAGACCGAAATGCCAATTCTCTAAAAACACCGACTTTCTTAACAGACTTAATAAAACCGAGTCTCGTTCTTTTTGCCTCTTCTTTGTTTCCAAAGGCAACCTTCTAGATTTTATTCAAAAAATCTCGAAAACAAACTGCTGGAAATCTATAGGAATTCTGCACACGCTGGTGCATATGGAGAATAACGCTTTAAATGGTGAAAATTAAGCAACTTTAAAATGATAGATAATTATATTGCGTTCTATTCTAAAATTCCAAAATTTTTACCGCCTAAACCATTTTTTTTCTTTCCTTGACTTGAAGCAAGGTATCTAATATTTCCATAGGACGCTTGATTTAGTATCAGCAGACAGGATTGTAAATAATGTCGTTGCTGTTCCGACAGGAGCATGGCACTTTAAAGCCTACATTCAGCCACCCACTGATGAGAAATCTATTGTATATGATCATAGAGTTGCAATTAGTGATTAGACAAGCATGACAGACCTCCTACGTTGAAACGGGTGCCGACGCTTCGTCAAATACCTTTTATTTTATTGCAAAAAGTGGTTCATGCACTCCTACTGAGTTTTCTAAAGAATTATTTTTTTACTCAGTTGCCGCTAAAGTACATGTAATGAAGTACTATGAAAAAGTGTTATGAAAGATCTGGTAAAATTAGTAGAGGAGACATCACATAACTTAGCCTACCCATGACACGAAGAGGAAGAGTAAATTAACGACGACATAAAGAACATATTGTTACAAACCAGCGAATAGCAAAGCAACCATCTCGTTCTTCCACAACAAGGTGATAACAATGCAGACAGGACCGACTAAACACAACAATAAGGCAACAAATAGTACAAAAAAAACAACAACAACAACAACAACAAAAAAAAAAAAAAAAAAAAAATGCGAGCACTCACATGACCCACCGCGAACGAACAACACTAGAATATAAATAACATTATTTACATCAAAATGATTAAATATAAATTTCTAGATTTAGCTGAAGGAGATTTCAAACAGGAGGATTCCGTTTACTTAGCTTGTTATGGATCGAAACATTATAATTTAGGGTCTTGTTACAACGTTTGTGATATTCTTCTTGATATTACAGGCGAATTGTGGAATACGAACCGGGAACAATTGTGCAAAATGTTTTACGCAGTTTATGATAACGGTACTCTTGCTTAAGAAGTTAGCAGTTATTTTTTTTTTTCGATTATTAAAGTTTCAAACTCGTAGATGCTCTAGCAAAACAAATGCTCTAGCAAAACGAATTAACTGAGAAATATATACACCTTAGGATGTAGCACGAGGGATATCACCATTCAAATCTCTCATTCGTGGCTCATCATTGTGTTCAGAAGATTTGAAATCAATATGTTTTCTGTGTTGTATCACTGATGAGTTACGAGGCCCTTATGCGGACCGAACAATTATATGTATCTGGAGCTATATTAGGTTGAAGGACCCCTAAAGCCCTACAACAGTTTTACTGGTGACAGTTCCAAGGCGGTATTTCTCTTGCAGTTCATCTTCGTTTTGTTCGTTCTGTTTTTGTTGATGTGTTGTTCTGCGACATTTCTTGTCATTGTAACATGTTTTTGGTGCCATGAGAGGGTTGTATACCGTGACTGTAGCCTTTCTTGGGTATATGCCTATTCATAATACTAATCTGTTGGAGCTGCTCAATTTCTGGCTTTTATCTAGCGTATCTAATGTTATAATTGCATCCAAACTTTATGACTTTGTTCTGATATTGAGAATTTCCCGCATTAGGCGGTATGTCCCACGTGTACTCAAAATAATAACTTTTGAGATGAGGTTATCGATATCATAAATTTCTTAATAAACGTCCCCTTAACTGTATCGTAAACACTACGGACTAACTTGTTAATATAACGTTGGTTTGAAAAACAACAACACTTTTTCAACAATGCCTATCGGAACACACGTGGTATTTTGGTTGTATTTTGGTGACCACGTCGCACAAAAGATTACGACGTCTACCTGACGTCCCTCACACACGTCTTTCTTGTCACCATATCACGACGTGTTTTTCCGGTTGTATTCTTGTTACGTCGACACGTACCCTTTTAACAACATTTGACCGATGTTTTTGAAATCACGTCGATGCCACGTTGTAACTATTAGTGTAAATATCATATTTTATATAGATCATATACTCGAGTAGCAGTGCTGCACCCAGAGCAATATTCTAATCTATTAAAAATACTTCATGCCAAAATACACATGAAGTATTTTGGCCCCCCCCCCCCCCCCCCCCTAACACCACCTTTTTTTTTTTATTTATTTTTTTTATCTCTTCGATGTCATCATTTTCTGCGGGGTTTTCATTAAGCAATTCTATATCCACATTGCTAAATTTGAATTTGGCTCTAATTAGTATTCTTGTTATCTTTGTCCCCTAAATCTAGACATTGAACGTGGCATCTTGACACGAAACGGAAATTCAGAAAAATGGTAGTTTCAACAGAAGAGTTGAGTGTATGGCGGTGATTGAATTTGTATTATTAGCAATTAATCACCCGTTCCCCATTTAACACATGAAGTGAATGCAATATTAATTACTTTATGCGATGCTGAGGATCAAATATTTAATAAATATTATATTAATGAGCCCTCAATTCCTGCGTCAAAACAGAGACCCATATGCATATTTTTTGTAAGTTACTGGTCAAAAGCTAGGGTCAAAAGTAAGACGTTAGGCGTAAAAAATAGCTGTGTTTCCACTAATTTAACATGCTGAAAAACAAATGGTTAATTGGTAGGTAGGAGAAACATTTTTTTTTTATTTTTCTATTTTTCTCCAGAAAAGAATGGGGTCGGGCCTGTAATTTTATGAAAATACGGGTATTTTGTTGAGGGTCGGTGCTTAATTTACTTTTTTAATAAAAGATAGCAGAGTCGAGTGTTTGAAACAGGGTCGGTCGACAGCTAATTTGTTTACGCCTTATATTATGTCAGATTCTTGGTTCCCTGTATATGCTTTCTTTTTCGGGATTGCGCAGAATGTCAGAAAACCAGAGGAAGTATCGTATTACCATTTCGCAGACAAAGAAAAAAAAAGGTGAGTTCCATGTAAATGATTTTTTATATGTTTTATTACAGCACTGCATGAACGTTGAAGTTTGAATTCACAGCGTCTTGACCTAGATTTAATTACTTTAGGTGGACTGTATCTGAGTAACCGAAAGGCCAGCTTTCCAAAGCAGAGCCCAAGTTATTCACACAGCTTTTGAAGAACACGTCAGAATATGCAGTGACAGCAAATTGTGTTTGCAGCGTCTAGTGTTGTAACGATGATCGATTATAATCGATAATCAATCGAAAATTCTTTTTGATTCTACTATCGATTGTGTTTGCTAATAATCAGTTATAATCGAAAAGATTCACACCTGACTATTTTGTAAGTTATTATTCTCAAATTGCAACTTTAATGCAAGAAAGATGCAATTCTAAACTGTTCAGCTTGAAAGTATGTTAGGAAATAAGAAACAAAGTAGTGTTTCTGCAACAAATGGAAAATCTTCAGTACACATCTTAAATGTCAAAGCCTATGAGTGTGCTGTGAGGACCTTTTACTTTGTGGTAAGGTACTGCATATAAAATTATGCATGCAAATGACAAGTTAACAAGTTTTTATTAAGTTTTAAGCAGTAAAAGGATACCATTTTATCTTTCTGGGTGATGGGACCTGTGTTTGCCTTTCATTTGATAGCTTTCGATTATAATCGATAATCACTCAAAACCTCCTGTCCGATTATTTTCGATGATCGATTATAAAAAATCCAATAATCAGACAACACTAGCAACGTCACATGTAATTCAGAGCAAAATGGCGATTAACCGCCCTTTCCGGCTTTCGTTGATGTTTCCGCTAGGTGGCTACATACGTGCGTCTATCAACTGATCGAGTCAGCATGTATACGTTTGATATCTATTAATAGCACACAGCACACATAGTCAATACTAATATTTAATTTATACAGCCTTTGATTATTTCAGCATTTTTGTTTATGACCACAATCAGTGTTTTTTTTATTTACAATATTCTAATGAGTTCTGTGGACTCGCTATGCCTATAATTGTCAATAGCCCACTTTCCAAATTACATGACTCAGCATCACTCCAGATAAGGCGTTTTTTTTCATCGGAAAGGTATTGATACTTTTTCTTATTTCTGCATGAAAACATACTTTGTGGATACTCATTATAAGCGCCTCTGTGAGGCGCTTCTAACGGGTACCCACAACACATGTTTTTGTGCAGGAACAAGGAAAATATGTGGACACCCCCTCTTATCTGGGGCTATCTATGGATGAGTCCAAATGAAATAGCAATATACATCTATGCATTATTGCCAAATGATATGGATCCTGGGACTACATCAAAAGAAAAGGTGGTGCCCTAGGGTCGATCCTTCGGTCTCTGTTATAGGCAGGTGAATGTCATTTGGTGGAATTTACATTAATTCATAGGCCTCCTTCGAAGCTTCTTGTCCTAGCTGTAATGAGTCCTGTGGACTCGCTATGCCTATAATTGTCAATAGCCCACTTTCTAAATTACATGACTCAGCATCACTCCAGATAATGTACTGATACTTTTTCTTATTTCTGCATGAAAACATACTTTGTGGGTACTCATTATAAGTGCCTCTGTGAGGCGCTTCTAATGAGTACCCACAACACATGTTTTTGTGCAGGAACAAGGAAAATATGTGGGCACCCCCTCTTATCTGGGGCTATCTATGGATGAATCCAAATGGAATAGCAATATACACCTATGCATTATTGCCAAATGATATGGATCCTGGGACTATATCAGAAGAAAAGGTGGTGCCCTAGGTTCGATCCTTCAGTCTCTGATATAAGTAGGTGAAATGCATTTGGTGGAATTTACATTAATTCAGAGGCCTCCTTCGAAGCTTCTTGTCCTGGCTGTAACATGTGGCATGACATTCAAATACATCTACTAGAAAATACGCAGTATCACACCCCATGTATCATACCTTTGCAGCAATTGACTATGTAACGCATCAATGGTTGTGGCATAGCAGCATAAATATCATGTGCTCACTCAGAAATGTACACATATGATATTACTACATAGATTTTGCCATTGTGCTGATATGGGGATCGTGGGTTGATATGTTTTTTAACAATTCATGATAACTGTTATATATCATTATCTCTATGTAATATTATATAGATTATTATTTGAATTTTGTCCAGTGATATTGTCCTGGGACTATACCAAAAGAAAAAGTGGTGCTATGAGTCAGATCCTTCTATCATTTGGTATGGGTAGGTGAATAACATTGGGTATCTTTTGATAGGTCAAGAGTGGTAGTCAAAGCACAAGAGTGGTAACTCTTAACTTACTGCTCCATAGAGTTATTGTACTTGTTTTAACCACCCCGCCCTTAACTTCATGTTTATTTGTTCATGAATGATATAGTCCTTGTTCGCTTGTACATACTTTATCAAGGTTTGTAAATTAAGTCAATGTGTGAGATATCTTCATTTAAATTTGTACATCTGTATACTCACTGACTGTAATTTGAAAGTGTGCATACAGTTTGCAACAAGAGTAACTAATTTATGTCACTATTATTCCATGTCTGGCCGATAACCTACATAGTCCTTTCATATAGATATTTTTCACCAAACAATATGAACACAAGGGTCGGAAGGTATAGCGCAAGAAAAAAACTGTAAGTACCTTTACAAAGTTATTGATTGTCCATTCCATAACTTCATGTTCTTTGCGATATTTTCATTAAGGCTAGTATGATTATTAACTGGGGTCTGTGAGACTGCTGTGGCCATTGATCAATTCTGCTATTATTCCATATCCAGGCCATAACTGAGATATTTTCATGGATATTTTGTATACTTACTCATTTTGGTCTGAAGGTGTGCAAGGTGTAAGAAGAATAACACAATCAACACATTCTTACTGCTTTAAAAAGGTTTAACTTTTATGTTCAGTACAGATAAATTTACAGTAATCTATGTCCTTTCCACAGCTTTGTTCCTTTGGAAAATAGTTTCATTTTACTTTGTAAATGGTGGGGCACTATCAGTTTCTAACTTTCTAGTTGCATAAGTGCTCAGCTGTTGCTGCGTCATTATTTTCGAGATGTTTTCGTTTACCTTATGTTTTTGATTTCAGATAGCTATGCTGTACAAAGTTGGTGGAGTTAGTTTAAGAGATAACATTAAAAGAATACTAGAAAGGTACAGTTTGCAGATATCTCCTTTTTGATTTTTCTTTCTCCTATTTTAAACATGGGATTTATAAACCAAGTGTTTAAAAAAATCTGATAAATGAGTGTTTTTTTTATTTCCATCAGTTTATAAATCCCGGGTATTTGCATTCGACGGGACCGCGTGGAAAAAGACGGGACCATAAAACATCCCCCAGGAAAAGCCTTTATCCTTAATGGAATAAAATGATTTTTGGCAGACATTCTAGTTATAGAGTCTTCTTCAAAATTCATTTCAAATATTTCCGTTATTAAGGAAATATAGTCAGTTGAATAGGCCCATATCGGCCGGAGAAAAGACGGGGCCAAATTTTCGCGCTAGTGACCATGTCCAAAATTTCTGCAAGTATCGCCAAAATAGTAAATGACAAGTGACTTTTATGTTATATGTTAACCAAAGTCATTCTAAGGAATTCTCAAATTGAAACATTTTGACAGTTTGTACATCAGTTTTAGAAATAATGTGCCCGGGATCAGGCCGTGACCAAAATAATTTGCCGCACACTGTTAATTAAATGGTATATATTCACATCATGTTTGGCCATTTGTTCGATAATTCAACTAAATTGGTTAAATACTGGTTACTTGACCACAATTTAAAGGAACTGGGAAAACTAAAAGTATCCAGTTCTCTTCAATCAGATTGAAAAATGGCCCAAGAACGAATAGAAATTTTGGATATTTACCTGCTACTGCATGGACGTTGGTGGCAAAATATTTTTTTTTGGAGATTATTATATACCCAGCGAACACACAACGTTTAAACAATGTCAGTTCAACGTTAAATTGACTTTGTTTCAATGGTGTACCCGCTGAGTAGAGCCTCGGAAAATACATATCAAAATAAAACGGAAGTTATATACTGATAAAATTTATATTTTTATTGACAATCTTTATTACAACCATGAACAGAGAATATGATTAACAAGTAGGTACATCAAACTAAAACAATAAAAAGCTTCAAAAAGAGCTATTCCAAAGACGGCCTGTATTTCTATGAAAACATAATGCAAAGACATTTTTAAATTTTATCAAACAAAACAGAAAATATATATATATATAAGCTTTTTTTTTGCATATTTAACATAACTTCACAAAAAAAAAAAAAAAAAAAAAAAAAAAAAAATATGTACAGTGGTATCAGAACAAGGCATTTGATAATATATTAAAGATTTTGTTTGTTTTTTTGTTTTGTTTTGTTTTGTTTTTTTTGTCATCAGACCTTTAACACTCTCTGGGCAAAGTCAGCAGACAACTTGATTTTCACAGAAAACAGCTTTGATATTTCATGCAAATTGTCATCTAAGGAGACAACTTGCATGAAATGTCAAAGGCTATTTTCTGGGAAAAATATAAAGAAAATATTTCTCATTGAATGTTGTCTGCTGAAATTTTTAACCAGTATGCTGAGTGTTAGATATGAAAATATATAGCTCACAAGAAAATGAATATGAGAAGAAAATTCTTATGTGCCATCTTGTGAGAACCTGTTGAAATTAAAATGAATGGAGACACTTGTAACAGTCTCCACCAGTTTTGACAAAAAGACAACTTTGTGTATATTCCCATTTGTTTTCCTGTTCACCAATCCATATCTGAAAAAAGGTCTACTCTGAAAGCAGCAAATACTTTACTTTTCAATTTGACCGCTTTTCAATAAGGAAGCTAAAACAATTTTGATATAGTTGTCTCCACTTGAAAGTGTATAAAAACTTAATAAATAGTTACACCATGATGTGGAGCAGTACAGTTTTGTTTTTGAGGTTACAGTCCACCAAATATTATCAGAGTTATTATGCCTCTTTGAAAATGTCTAAGCTTTTCATTTCCGGCTAACTCCTACAGTTGACTTACTATTAACCTGAAACTAGTTTTATTGTTAGCCCATGGAGCAGTGCATATTGTTTCAAGGTTACAGTCCAACAAATATTGGCAGAGAAATCATTCTATAAAAAATTCTGTAAAATTTTCGTTTCCATCTAACTCCTGGTATAGCTTACATCCAATCAAGCTGAAACTTTGTAAATAGTTACATCTCGGTATGGAACATCGCATATTGTTTCAAGGTTATAGTCCAACAAATATTAGCAGCATTAATAGAATTAGAAAGTTTCTGTAAACTTTCATCTCCGGGTAACTCCTCGTATAGTTTTCATCTAATCATGGCTAAAATTAGTAAATAGAAAAAAAAATGAATAAATATTGGAAAAAAAATAGTAAATAGTTACAACATGATGTGGAGCAGTGAATATACTGTCTGGAGGTTACAGTACACCAAATATTAGCAAAATTATGCTTCTTTGAAATTTCTGTATCTTTTTTTTGTTTCTGGCTAATTCCTCCTATAGTTAACATCTTATCAAGTTGAGATTTGTTTAAAGTAAGACCATGTTGTGGAGCAGCATGTATATCTTTTTTGATATTACAGTCCACAAACTGACTTCATAACAGTCAGTATTTTTATATGCTATATCTTACTAATTTGATGCCCCGCTTGTGGAGCTTTTTTTTAATCCATGCCTTGTTAATCATAGTCTCTGCAAGTCAAACAGTTTTTAAGGTCATAATTTGAAACTTACATGTATTTGAGCGTGTGTTTAAGGGTCACAGATTTCTGATGTACACTCAGGGTCATTCATCCACATAAGGAATTTTTTTGTTGGTATTACCACTTCTACAGCCTTGCTGTAGGAGCCGGCTCTTTTAGCGACTGGATCAAATGGTTGTACTATTCACAAAGTTATGGAACAGTAGTGCAGCCCATACCTGTAAGCATGGCGCACAGTATCACTTAATTTCTTAGTCGACTTTCCTCGTTGTTTAAAAGTTTTGATTAAGTAACGTACATTTGACATTTTAGTGCAGATGTCACTTTCACTTTTTGAATCATTTACAGAGGAAGTAAGGCCTGCCATTACATGTTAATCGTCTGCCCATCAGATGATTCATATGTAATGTCCAGCCTTATTTTCGTTGAAAAACTAGAAAAAAAAATAAAAAAAAGATTAACATTGCAAATGCTGTGATTGGCAGGGTGAGAGTTTTAAAGACGTTTGATTGTTAATACGAGTATGTTGTTAGCACTAACACTTAATCTTTTTACAGTTTGTGTGTTGAAAAAAATGGGAAGCAACTGACAGTGAAGTGGACAAGTTGGTTGGAGGTGTTCTCAAATATGCACCAAGCAGAAAAGGAGGTGGAGGAAGACACTGAAGCTCAGATGTACACTTATTCATTGAAGTGGAACTGTTTGTGCTAGTTAGCTCACCTGGAGCGAAGCTTCAGGTCATCTTATAAATACAGTGGCCTGTTGTCCTTCGTCTGTTCGTCTGTTGTTTTTTTTCACTTTTTTGACATCTCCTTTTGAACTTATGTCCAACTGAGCTGATATTTGGTGGATGACATTGTTTTGTTTTTTGGGTCGACTGTTTATCAAAGGCCACAGGTAGTTCTTCTATGCTGAAGTCCACGTGACTATCACTGATAATGATCATTTATAGAAAAAAGAATGCACACTATTCTTATTGCTTTGAGGTCAGAGTGCTGCGTAAGAGAGTAATCAATAGAATCTGGACTGAATCATGCGTTTGGTTTGGCAGACAGTGCAGACCCAGATCAGATGCTGCAGAACAGGGCATCTGATCAGGGTCTACACTTTTTACAAGAGTACAGGAATTTAACCCTTAGGATGCCATGAAAAACCGCATCTGAAAATGTGTCTGGTTATGTCGTCTGCTTGCAAACTTTTCAAACGTGTTTGCATACAGGTAAACAGTGTGGACCCTAATCAGAGTCAACACTGTAACTATGACTTATAAAGTATGTAGCCAGCAGACAATAAAGCAGTCGACAATTGGTGTTATTGCTATCTTAAAGGTTAAACTAAACGGTCTAAGTCCTCGTTCAAGACCATTTTTTCAGTTCACATTCGGAGACAATCAGGACTTTGGTTTAAATTTTGTGGTAATTCGATGCGTCTGGATGTTTTGGACTGCCTTTGTTATTTCTGTTGGTTAAAAAGATTGTTTTGATAGTTATGTGGTTGTCTAGTTAAGAGGACGCTGATCTACTAGTCAGGACATTATGATATGCCGTTCATAGATAATGGCAACATGTGACGATAGAAATTTTAGATGGAAGGTCCTGGCTTTTCGGATGTGTGCTTGTCAAGGTACATGTAGGTGATGCAGGTCCGGATTGGGGTGTTCCTTGCTGAACAGTTGGATCTGGGTCTGTGTTATTTGCCATTGTGTTGCCGTGGGTCTGCTCCTGGGAGCAGTCTGATCGGGGGCTGTAGGTTTTCATGTATCTTTTTGATGATATTTGCGGTCATCTTTCACATCCGGGCCTTTGGATTCTGTAACAAGTTAAAAAGTCACATGCTGATTGCAGTTAGATACTGGACTTTCTATTCAAACGGACATTGAAGTGACAGTCAAATGGACAATATACTACTAATACCACTTTTATTGCTGTTGATTTTTCTACCATTCTCTTGTTCACCGCCTTGAACATGATAGTGGTTGGCATTAATCTTTAACAGTATAGTTCGCAGCTTTCCTCAGATGTTGCATTTGTTGAAAGTTTTGACTAATGTTCAAGTTGGAGTAACAGTTGACAATAAAAACTTGAAAATTCAAAGTTTTACAAAGAGTGCGTCAATAATAAATCTTAATTAAAATCTTTGCCTTGCTCATTTTTATCGCAACAATTGCCGTCTGCTTTGTTGGCTGATGATTACTATAAATGTCATGTTGTAAACAGTGTGGACCCAGATCAGAGGACCCACACTGTTTGCCTGTATGCAAAAGTATTTTGAAAACGTTTGCAAGAAGATGCAGCAGACAACATTAACAAATGACATATTCAGATGTGTTTGTTCTTGGCATCTTAAGGGTTAAATAAATGCACGATTGTGGCCTTTTTTTCAGCGTCATATTTTGACACTACTTCATTATTTTATGTTACAGCAGTGTCATATTTTGACGTGATCACAACGTCTTATTTTGACGCAAACACAACGTCATTTTTATCCCCAGCCACACAATAGTGGCGGGGTATTATGGTTTCACGTTGGACGTCCGTGTGTCTGTCCGTCCGTCGTACGTCTGTCCGTCCGTCCGTTTTTCGTTTTCAGGTGATAACTTGAGTATACATCAATGGATTTTCACCAAATTTGGTATGTGCATTGATATTATGGAGATCTGGTATGGGATTGCTAATGGGCAAATTTCGTCAAATGTTGACGGAGTTATCTGCCCGAGACACGCCCATATTTTCGTTTTCCGGATGACAACTAAAGTAAACTTCAATGGCTTTTCACCAAACTTGGTATGTGCATTGATATTATGTTGATCTGGATTGGGATTGCTAATGGGCAAATTTTGTCAAATTTTGACGGAGTTATCTGCCCGAGACAAACCCATATTTTCGTTTCCGGACGATAACTTGAGTAAATGTCAAGGGATTTTAACCAAATTTGGTACATGCACTGATATGAAGACTTCTGGTTTGGGATTGCTAATGGGAAAATTTCGTCAATTTTTGACTGGGTTATCTGCCCGCGACACGGTAATGGCGGGGTATTATAGTTTAACATTTTTATTTAATGTGTTTTCAACGTCATGTACTGATGTTATAACAACATCATGTGATTACATTCCCATTAGTATTTTCTCCATTTCCAAGTGATATAATACATGTGTTGCAACAGCAATGCACTTCTGAAAATACTAATGGTGTGAAACAAATGCTAAGAATGTAAATTAAGCAAGCAGCCACTCAAATTGGATTCCCTATATCGACTCATTATTTACTTTAATTGTAACATCACAAGAAATTATCTACTGTATGATTTTTGTATAAATGTTTATTTGGGCTTACTCCCATGTAACAGAGTCGAAAAATGCCAAATTTTCAAGAGTCTGGAGGATGAGAAAAAAAGAAGTGTAGGTTTGTGAGAATTCGGGTTTAGTTGGGTCTAGGTCTCTAGAAAGCATATGCACAGTTTCCATGATTAAGTTGAAGTTTAAGTAGTAGCGAATTTTCATACTCCCTACATTTCTGTTGCGACTATAGTTTGAATTATCAAATTTGTTAACATTAGGATAACACACCCATGCAAAAATGCAAAAAAGGGCAATTTTTGATCGCTAAAAACTGGCATTTATCAAGAGAAACTGCCATTTTTTTTAGCTCGCCGGTGTACCGGTTCATCTCGCACCCTGGGCAGCTTGCCCCCCCCCGGGGGTGAAGCTGCCTCTGGGCAACGTGCTCCCCGGTGGTGAAGATACCCCGGGGTATCTTGCCCCTCACCCTGGGCAGCTTACCCCCCGGGGGTGAAGCTGTCTCTGGGCAGCTCCCCCCCCCGGGAATGAAGATACCCTGGCCTGACCAGCTTGCCCCCCACCCCAAGAAAACCTGACAGAACTTAATGCAGAAAGATTTTATTTTTTTTAAAATAAAAATCCTTATAATAGAAACATGGGAAAACTGATTTTTACATGTGTGTGCATATGCATCTTTTTCCTGATAAGAGGAAATTGAGGGCCAGAATATAGTGGCTTAGAAGCTAGCGACTATGCCAGAAAACCTGGCAGACTCCATTCTACAAGACAGTTTATCACTAAATAGACTTTCCCATTAAACAGTCATTTGAATTGACCATCAACTATTTTTCTATGGCTGGAGGTGAGGCGGAGGGGGTGGGGGTGGGGGGTAAGATACCGTGGCCTGGGCAGCTTGCCCCCACCCCTAGAAAACATGACAGAACCTTATTCAGAATAATTTTATTCCTTTTAAATAAAAATCTTTATGATAGATACATGGAAACGCTAATTTTTATGTGCATATGCATCTTTTACCCGATAGGAGGAAATTGAGGTCCAGAATATAGTGGTCTTAGAAGCTAGCGACTATGCCAGAAAACCTGGCAGACTCCATTCCGAAAGATAGATGTTGCTAAGTTTAGGTTGTACAAGCCTGTTCAAACAGTTTCTCCAGAAGAGACTCCCACTCCGTGATTTTCTGAAACTTGACTTCAGAAACAAGGGTCTTGACGCCGTTAACATTAACAATATCCTGAACCATTAGAAAGTGACATCAACCATACCAGCTTACTTAAAAAACCAGAGCCCACCTATCATATCCTACAGTTATTTGTCTCCCATTGCACCTAAAATTTTCAATTACAAAAACGTGCTGCAAGGGCTAAATACTGAGAACATTACTCGAACCCCCCCCCCCCCCGCCAGCGTGTTCCTGTAAAGCATCGGAGTTCTGCTATAATCCAGCCGGTTACATCATAACAGGTGACCTCAATACAGTCAGGATTAGCAAACTCAGGGACATTCTTTCCAAAGGCCCTAAATATAGGGAACCCAGGTCTTTTACTTGGAAACAGAATTCCAAATTAATTTTGGATTCTGTTGAAGACTTTGCACGACGCTTGGCCAAAAAAAGAGGACGTGGAGGTTGACACCCTGTCTGAATGGGTTAAATCGTCATTGGTAAACAGGCGTGTCTCAGTACTCAGCAGAACCATGTCTCACCGACATGAATCGGTATTTGATGATCCAGATGTTGCTGCTGAGTTAGCTGAAATCCATGAGAAGTTTGTCGTTGTTCCAGCCGACAAGGCATCTAACAACATTGTGTTTGTTTGCAAAACACACTATATAAACTGCGAAATGGAAGAGCTTGGTATGAGTACCGTGACCGGAAACCCTACATATAATCTTACTGCTATGTCCAAGGAAGAAATTCTACAAAACCACCATTCGGTGATGCTGACATTTGGAATTTCCCTCCCTGAGGAAGATATTGACCTTCCCAAACTGTACTGGATTCCTAAACTTCACAAGAATCCGTACAAGCAGAGATATATTGCGGGTTCAGCTAAGTGCTCAACCAAGCCTCTTTCTCAGATTCTAACACGAATCCTAACCGCAGTTAAAGAAGGCCTTCAGAAGTATTGTGATACTGCATATGCCAGAAGTGTTAATCAGATGTGGATCCTGAAAAACTCCAAAGAGCTTTTAGAAAACCTAAAGGCACAATCTCTTCATTCCGTCAACAGTATAAAATCTTTTGATTTCTCTACTCTTTGCACTACAATTCCTCATGATAAATTGAAATCTAAATTAAAGGAAATTATCAACCAGTGTTTCTTCCACAAGAATGGTAACTGTCGATTTCAGTATGTTGTCAATGGCTACAAAGACACATACTTCGTTCGGGATCACTGATACGCCACAAAAATACTCAGATACAGATGTCATAAAGATGCTGGAATATCTAATCGACAATATTTGTGTGGAATTCGGCGGACGGATATTTCAGCAAACAATCGGCATACCGATGGGTACTAACTGTGCACCGTTACTTGCCGACTTGTTTTTATACTCGTATGAGGCAGAGTTTGTACAAAGTCTCCTCCAAGCAGGCAAGAAATACCTGCACAACAATTCAATTTCACCTACAAATATATAGATGATGTATTGTCTCTGAAAAACACAAAATTTGCAGAGTATTTGGAATTCATCTATCCACGTGAACTTGAAATAAAGGAAACAACGGAGACTGCAGACAAACGGGATGACTTTAATTTTCCCATTGCTAACTTCCCATTCCTGAGCAGTAATATCCATTCTGCACCAGCATACGGCGTTTACGTTTCACAGTTAATCCGTTATGCCAGAACCTGTTCAAATTATCAGGACTTCATGGAGCGTGGGAAAGTGCTCACTACAAAGTTGTTGAGCCAGGGGTATCAAAAAACCAAACTGGCAGAACACTTAAGAAGTTCTATGGGAGACATCATGATCTGGTAAATCCCTACAATGTGCAGTTTCCAGAATTGTTTCTGATGATTTTGCCAGTGACGCGCCATAAGTAGACTTCCCAAATCCCGGACATACGCTTCTACCGATATTTCCTTCGTTCAGGCCTATGGGCATGGTGGGCGAAGCTTGCTTACCAAGTAATGCTTACTGTCCGCGGACGCCTATTACACCCTTTATTCTGGGGTCCATGTCTGTTGGTCGGAACATTCTGATTCGTCATTCGTTTTTGGATTTATGAGTTTGGATTACGGCTTAGGTACCATGACCGCAACTAATTATCACTGAATAGACTTTCCTATTGAACAGTAATTTGAATAGTCATAAAATGGACCATTAACCATTCTTCTCTAAACAGAAAGGGGTGGGGGGTAAGATACAGAGGCCTGGGCAGCTTGCCCCCCCGGGGGTGAAGATACCCTGGTCTGGCAGCTTGCCCCCCCCCCCAACCCCTCCTCCCCCGCCTCTTCTTTTAAATAAAAATCCCAATAACAAACTTGGCAAAACTGATTGGTTTATGTAAATATGCATCTTTTACCCAAAACGAGGTAATTGAGAGCCTAAGAAGCTTGCACCTATGCCAGAAAACCTGACAGACTCCATTAACCGGTAACTGCTAAAGTATTCAAGATGCTGCTTTAATATTTGGCCCACACCAACCTTAGGGTAAGACCTTTCAATAGTACACACGCCTTCAGTTTGACCTTCTGCCTAGGTCAAGATCAGGTCATACTTTGTCATTTATAGCCGTGTTTAAGTTTTAAAAAGTGTACATGGCTGCTGTAGTATGTAAGATATAGTTTTCATATTACATCCACACAAGCCTAAGGGAAGATATTTCAATGGCATGTACCCCATCCCTCAGTTTGACATTCTTCCAACATCAAAGTCAGGTCCTACTCTGTCATTTCTGCTATGTTTAAGTTCTGCATTTAATCTTTAATATTTAAAGATTGTTTTCTTATCCGATCAGCCCTTTCCGGCGAGCTGCGTTGTCTTCTGACAACTCTTGTTCTTATTTCTGCTCCAAACAGGGATTGTGGGTGCTCATTAGAACCACCTCATTGGGGTGTTTCTAACAAGTACCCTCAATCTAATGTACGTTAGAACCACCTTATTTGCCTCATTGAGACGGTTCTAATGAGTACCCACAATCTCTGTTTTGGAGCAAAAATAAAACAAATGTTTTCCTTGAAAACCCGAGTTTTCTCTTTATAAAATGGGGTTTACAAGGGTATTCATTGCATGGGCTTGTTATCGTGATGGAAAAATCATGTATGATGCATTTGATTGAATAATAATAAAGTCATACATTCCAAACTTACCTTGTTTTGTGACCTTGAGCCAATAGTACAGACAGACAGCCAGAGATATAGCTTAGGACATGTTGAAACAACATTTAATAACGTCATACTAACATATTATGACGTTGTAACAACAGGATGAAATGACGTCGTAATAACGTCATATTATGACGTCGTAAATACCTCATATTATGACGTCGTAATAACGTCATATTATGACGTCGTATCAACGTCATATTATGACGTCGTACCAACGTCCTGTTTTGACGTGTAAAAAACTTTCATTTACAACCTTCCTACCACCATGAAATGACGTCATTAGATGACGTGTATGTAATCTTACTGCAACTATGTTTGCCCGCTGGGAAATATTATGAATCGAAATAAAAGGATAGAATACACTGTATATGTTATGCGACAGACTGCATACTGATACTAATCAACACAATCTGCGTTAACAATTTTGCTGCCCTCTCTAATTGCTAAAAAATGGCTGGACTAGTAGGCTTTTGTCTGACTTTACTCGTCTGTGATCAGCTAACCGTTATTCTGCTAGTAGATTTTGTTTGCTCTGACTTAAGGTTTGTGGTCAAGCCTTGTTCTCGGATTCGTCGCAGTCTTGAAAAAAGAATTTATATGTTTTTGTCGAGCCTCTGTTCAGTTATTGAACCCCTTCGAGACCGAACAAACACATAGCTCGAACTGTATCATGATTAAAGGGGGATTTGGATAAACCAAGTTTAAACTCCTGAACAATTATACTGTTGACTATTCAAAGATTATTTTTTGGCTGTTCCCCGTTGTTTGTTCGTTTTCTTTTCGTTTGGGAATTCCGTTTTCAATGATGTGTTGTTTTATGCTGGTATTTTATAAAATTTAAATCTTATTTGTGCTTCTACCAACATCTTAAACGGTCACTTTCCAAAAGGCCTTTCGATTCAACCAGAAAAAAAAAACAACACATTTACGATGAAAATGTTCTAGATTTAAAATTATTACAAGGCATGAAACTGAATTTCAATGGATAAACGCTTTACAAACTGCGTTCCAACTGGGTTTAAATAGTAATATATATCATCTGGGTAATATTTCTAAATTACCAGATTTTGATACAATTTCTCTTTTTGCTATTAATAAATCCAACGGTTCACGTTTTACTCTAATCATCTAAACCCTCTACTTCTGTAAAGCAAAATTTTCTTTCTGATATCTAAAGAAAGGTATCCAAGATTTCCAATAGAGGTATGTTTTTAGTTTCAACTGACAAGGCTGTAAATAATGTTGTCATTGTGTGACATTTGCACTTTGTCAGTTCTTTAAAAAAGGAACTTGGCAGTACTAAAACCTTGACGCAGTCTTCCAGAAACGAGAAAACTATGATTGACAATTGTGAAATTTGGTCTGTCAGGTTTGCACTTGATAATTAAGAGAAACAGGACAAACTGTCTACGTCATATTGGTAACCGTAGCTCCATAAAAGGCCACATAAACAGACAGTATATGAAATATCCTCTAAAAGTCTTCTTTGGTCAATAGAATATCTTCTGTGGTTTTTAATAAATTTAAATTTAGATATTTTTATGCGTCTAGTGTGCCTTATTGCAGATATGTTTCTGTTATGTTACGAAGAGACTTATTTATTTTTTATGCTGGTGTTGTGCCGTGTGGCGGCCGTAAAAAGTCTCCCCGTACATCATCATAGTGCAGGTTATATTTTATTTCCTTTGGGATTATTGGGCCCATCCTGGTTATTTTGAAAATCTAATACCGCTAAAGCCGGCGCTAGGGTGCGTATGCAGCCTCGCAAACTACGGTGTTGCTTATGAAGAGACTCGATCAAACCGAGTGTCCGATTTTCGTGATTTTGTGTGTTTGCGAAGGCAATCCTTTTTTACTTTTATTTTATACTATCTCTTCCTCGCAAAAACAGGCCATAATTATGGAAGCAATTCAACGTCTCGATATTTGGATGACTTGCTAAATATTGATAATGAATATTTTAACAAATGGTTGATACATACATTAATCAAAAGAACTACAGTTATATAAAACTTAAACCTCTGACACCAAAGCACCGTTTCTGGATTTAAATTTATCAATATTTAAAGACATAATATCTAATATTATTTATACCAAACGGAACACCTTTGATTCTGATATTTCTAGATGCCGATGTTCCTCGTGCTTTAGCCTGTGGTGTATATAGTTCTCATTTAACTCGTTTTGAAAAACGAATTGAGAAATATATGAACGCAGAATAAAGTACAAGGGACATCGCCATCCAAAAATGGAAATGGTTAGTAATTTAATAAACGATATATTTTTTTTACAGCTAAACTTCTTCACCGAGGGCACCGTTATCATAGACTGGGTTTTATCTTCGTCATTCTGAATTAATGTCCAAATAAAACGTTGGTTTGAAAACATTCTACAAGAAGGGCTGTTTTAAACCTTTATTTTTATGGCGGTATAAATTCAGAAAGATTGCTGGCAAAACTTATTTTTCGGTACAATTTAAAAGAGTGGCACATGTATATTCCGCGACAATCTGCATGCATATTGTTAATCCAGTTGCAGTTGCTTCCCTCTTTACTTGCAAGGCGGTGGGTCGGTTTTCAGACTAAACGACAGCTTCTTCCACGATCTGTTTCAGATGGTCGGCGATTAACTATCAATGTCTATATTCGGGCTCATCATGGTCCTGTTTGTGGTTTTCTTGTGTTCTGGCTTCAGCTCACTATTGGGCCTTTTGCTTTGTTTAATCGCAGTGGTTTTGATTATACGTGTTTCACTGTGATGTATCACAGATGAGGTAGAGGACCCCTTTGCGGACCGAACAAATATTTGTAATTTGGAGCTGCATCAGAATTAAGGATGAGGTTTCGCGCGACTAAAACTGGTGTTAAACCCGCCCTTAGTAGTATTCCTACTGACCGTTCCAAGGCGGTTCCTTTGTTGCAGTTCTTTGTGCGTGTGCGGTTTCATAAGTGGCGTTTGTTTTGTCCTTATTTGCTCCATATCTCTCCTTCTTCCCCATCTTTTGGTCCCTCGGGAGAGCTGTGCTTCTTGATTGTGGCATTTCCTGTGTATCTTCATTTATATTGTTTTAATAAAACCAAGTCTCCAGTTTTCGTTTTCTGTGTGTTCTTTGTTTCCAATTGCAATCTTTTAGATTATTATTTGATGTTGTCCCTTTACCACGAAATCCAGGCCAACATTTTTTAAGCATTCGATTCAACATCTCCATATTTGAATGGCATACTAGATATTGATAATGCTTATTTTGAACAAATGAAGGATATTTTTTTCCAAAAGAACTTCAGATAAACAAAACTAAAAATAGACTTTGATTTTGACATTGTAAATGTTCCACTTTTGGCTGGCAATGTTCCTATGTTCCTGGCTTTATCCTATGGTGTATATATTCTCAGCTAATTAGTTTTGCTAGAGCATCTAGCAAGTCAGTGACTTTAATAATCGAAATAAACTTTCAACTGCTAAATCTTCTTAGGCAGGGTTACCGGTATAAAGACATATGTTTAACATTTTCTAAGTTTTATAGCCGTCATTCTTAATTATTGTCCAAATGTAACGTTGGTTTGAAAACACCTCTGCAAGAAGGTCTGTCGGAACCCGAGTTTTATGGTGATCTAGTGTATAAATTCAGAAAGTGTTGGCAAACAAGATTATTTTTGGAGCAATTTAAAAAGATTTTTACTCTCTACAACATGGATATTCTGCGGCAAACTGCATGCATGATTGTTGAACAAAGTGTGGTCGATACTTTGTTTTCCTCTTATATGCACGACAGTGAGTCGGCTATCCGATAAAATGACGGTTCCTTTCTTAATCTCTTTGAGAAGGTTAGCGTTTGACTATGAATGTATACGGTTGGGCCCATCATGATCCTGTTTGTAATTACCATGTGTTCTGGCTTCAGATCGGCATTGAGCCATTTGCAATCACAGTGTTTGTAATTATATGTGTTTCCATGTGATGTCTCATTAACGAGCTTTAATTGCACGACGGCGGTTCGGGCCTCAGACTCAATGACGGCCTCTTCGTAAAACTTTAACCAGTGGGTTGGGGATTGACGATATGTCTTTGGCTTGGCCCGCCGTGGTTCAACTATTGGTTTTCATTTACTCTGGCATACAGTAGAATTAGCCATGAGTACTCGTCTTTGTTTATTATAGTGATTAATTTGATTTTTATGTTTTCGCTTTGATGCATTGACTGAGTTGGGAGCCTTTATGCGAACCGAATTTTTATGTATTTCCGTATTAAGAGTAGCATCGGGACCCAGGGTGAAGTTAGGTAGCTGTAAAAGTGCTTTAAACCCCCCGGTGGTTTGCTCTACCGACCGTTACTCCTTGTTGCTTTGTGGTTTATTCTACGAGTCGATTTGTTGTATGTCTTTCCGTGTGTCATTTTGTTCTTGTGTTTTTCAGTCCTTTTAGTATTGCGATTACCTCGCTTGGGGAAGAGAGAGCTAACCTTAGTGCTTTTCGTACGTTTGTTTGGTTTGTGCTTGTTTAGATTCATCGGTTTCCTCTTTCTCTTGGGGTCTGGGAAGGGCTGCGGTTTGTGATTGTGGCACTCCCTGGACTTTTCTCTTACCTTTTTGCGGACCAAAAATATATTTATAATTTGAAGCTGTTTCAGAATGTGTAAGGGTGAGATTTCGCGCAAATAAAATTGGTTTTTCTTCTGACGATTCCAAGGCGGTTTCTCTGTTCTTCTTTGTTGATGTATCGATGGTTTCATATGTGACTTTTGTTTTGCCATTGTATGTTCTTCATCTGTCCTTCTTTTGGTTCCTCGGGAAGGCTGTGCTTCATAGTTGTGGCATTTCATGGATATCTTGACTGAAAGTTTTGGGATGGCTAGCATTTCCTAGGTATACCTGAATTTATGTTCTGCATATATTGAAGAAATATAGTAGGACCATTTAGGTAATTCAGAATCTAAAACGTACATTGCATCTTCGATCAGATAAATTGAGGTATACATGTAAATTTGAAATGTCACTGAAGTTAAATATTGACAATATTTACTTTGACCAAATGTTGGACCGGATATACCCTACAGAACTCCCAATTAAATAGAGCAAATTCTTCCGATACCGAGGCACCTTTTTTGGATTTGAATCTATGTATATCTAATGGTACAGTTTCCACCAAAATTTATGATAAACGGGACGATTTTGATTTTGATATAGTCAATTTCCCTTTTCTGGATGGCGATGTCCCCCGGCGTACCTCATATTGGGTATACATATCTCAACTTATTAGACTCGCCAGAGCTTCTTCAAATCTTAATGACTTTAATTACCGTAATAAAGCCCTTACTGCCAAACTTCTTAGGCAGGGCTATCGTTATTTTAAACTTCGTAAGGCGTTTTCGAAATTTTATCGCAGACACAGTGCCTTGTTAGAAAAATATAGCGTCAGTCTGAAAACACTTCTGCAACAAGATATATCGGAATCAGAATTTTACGGTGACCTAGTGTGCAGATTTAGAAAAATTGTAGGTAAATCTAACTTTTCGGAGCAATTCAGAAAACTTATTAACCGTTATAAAAGAATAATTAATTGGTTATAGCCTGGATATTATGCGGCAGACTGCATGCCTAGTTGTCAACCCAATCATTGTTGATGGCTATGCTTCACTCTTTAATTGAACGACGGCGGTTCGGGCCTCAGACTCAATGACGGCCTCTTCGTAAAACTTTAACCAGTGGGTTGGGGCTTGACGATATGTCTTTGGCTTGGCCCGCCGTGGTTCATTTACTCTGGCATACAGTAGAATTAGCCATGAGTACTCGTCTTTGTTTATTATAGTGATTAATTTGATTTTTATGTTTTCGCTTTGATGCATTGACTGAGTTGGGAGCCTTTATGCGAATCGAATTTTTTTTTATGTATTTCTGTATTAAGAGTACCATCGGGACCCAGGGTGAAGTTAGCTAGCTCATTACGAAAACACACCTATTCAAAGAAATATATAGAAAATTTCACCTCCAAAAAACTGAAAATTTTCAGATTAAAAAAAACTGATATTTTTCATATTTCTGCTCAAAACATAGATTATGGGTATCCGTTAGAACCGCCTCGGTGAGGCGGTTCTAACGAGTACCCATAATCTAGGTTTTTTAGCAGAAATAAGAAAAACAATTTATACCCCTGTAAACCCCAGTTTTACTACATAAAAGTGGGGTTTAAGGGGGTCAAACTTATATAGGCCTGTTTTCGTGATGTGTAAAAGTGCTTTAACCCTCCCCCCACCCCCCCGGTTTACTCTACTGACCGTTCTAAGGCGGTGGTCCCGGTGTTAGTCTTACTCTTTGTTGCTTTGTGGTTTATTCTACGAGGCGATTTGTTGTATGTATTACTATGTGTCATTTTGTTCTTGTGTTTTTCAGTCCTTTTAGTATTGCGATTAACTCGCTTGGGGAAGAGAGAGCTAATCTTAGTGCTTTGCGTACGTTTGTTCGATTTGTGCTTGTTTGGATTTGTCGGTTTCCTCTTCCTCTTGGTGTCTGGGCTGCGGTTTGTGATTGTGGCACTCCCTGGACTTTTCTCTTACCTTTTTTTTCAGTTAATACTATACGTACCTTGTCGTCATACTTTGCAGCTGAACGCACGGTTGCAATATTGACGCTGTAGTGTCACTGGTATGTTTATAAAGTCGTATTTGTGGAAATGGTTATTGTTGATTGCTGACATGTAGATTGAAATGAATAATCGCTGACAAGACAACATCGATTGCGGAACTGTGCTCATAATAAAACTAACCTATATAAGGTTAGATGATATTGTGAGGAGCCCCTTGCGCGGACCGAACCCACTTTGTGATTTAGAGCTGCGTCGAAATAAGACTAGCATACTAGCATAACCCCGCCACAAGATTGCCGCGCTTAACGATCTGTTGTTGATTTTCCTTTGTCTGTCGTAATTAAAGCCCTTTACGATTTATGATGCCATGCTGGCTCAAAATAAATATCCTATTTCTGTATCTGCCTCAGTAGTTTTTTTTTTCTGCTGACCAATCCAATGCCCATGTTCTAGTTCTTTTTGTCCGTTGTCCGTCTAGCTCTTTTTGTCCGCATTTAAAGTTGCTCTACTTGCGACTGTTATTTGCCATTTATCTACTGTCCTGTTCATATATTTTTCTATAAAATGCTTCATTTTTTTATGTTTTAAGATGCATTTTTGTTATAGATTATCAATAAATAAATTATCCATGTGTCCATCGTCCGTCTTCGTATACCCGAGTTACTAGACCGGCAGTACATATTTATTTCAACACGAAATGAAACTGATGAAATCAATCGACAAAAAAAAAACAAAAAAAAAAAAAAAAAAACCCCAAAAAAACCCCCCAAAAAACAGTAATTGACTTTGTAGAAAATGAATAAATTTAGTTTCGGCAAAAACGGCCAAACTGGCCGTTACAATGGAAACGTCCTAACAACCAGGGTGCTAATAAGTTTCAAATGACAGTATTTATCATGGATTTTTAGAATATCACATCTAGAATATATCCGCTGAAGCCCAACAATTTAGTATGGATCTGGGCGAGTGGTGTCTATTGGCAGACTAAAGTCTAGAGAAATAGAGAGCTTAGAAGTAAGAACTACCAGATTTTTAGACTCCACCCAATCAAAATAAATTTCATAGCACTATTCAAACATTATTTTAGTTCCAGTGCAGCTGTTGACAACAAATGTTTCAAGTACAGTTACAACAACGACGACGACTGCGGCACCGATAAAATATACAACATCCAAAATAACAACAACGCCGTCTAAAACAACGCTGACAACTGCCATAACATCAACAACGACGATAAAAACTACGTCGCTGCCTACATCATCTGAAACGACAACAGTGAATAATAGTAAGAACGAACGGTCACTTCTTCTTAATAACAGCTATCTCTCTATAACTTACTTTTCAGAGTTCCCATAGCGTTGATTTAGTATATATATATATATATATATATATATATATATATATATATATATATATATATATATATATATATATATATATATATATATATATATATATATATATATATATATATATATATATATATAATTAACCTCTCCATAACAAACATCTCCCTACAATAGTCAGTGGTGTGACTTGTTTCTGCTATAGGGAGGTTACACTGTAATTTAATGAACAAAAGAAATCATTTAAGAAGTATACAACCGGTTTTAAACAAGAATTGATATTATTTTAAATATCAATATTCCTTCAGAAATGTCTAGTGTCAATATTGTAGCAGACAAGTCTCCGATCATTATAGCAGGAGCCGTGCCATTTACAATATATATTAGAGTTCTTTTGTAAGGACTATCCTGAAGGTGTAAGAAGAGCTTCGTATCAAGTTTCAATAAGAAACACTCGATATTCGGCTCCAAACATCATTAGTCCATAAGATTTGTTAAAATTGGTAACAAAAAGAAACTATGAGCCTTCTTTACAGACACATTTTGCTCTCCTACATTTTGGTACCAGTCCAGTGATAACGGTTAGTGGCCCTTCTCTTATTTGTCTATACAAGAGATCAAAGTGAACTATAATGATTAGTTACCCTCCGTCGCTCTCCACTCCGACCGCCATACATCCGTAAAAAGTGTTTTAACCAACATTCATGATTTTCACTAACAGTTATTGAACCCTAGTACCCCACATGGATTCTACGATTTCTGCCATGTAAAATGGAATATCTGAAATATTTTGCGACTTTCTGACTGTTTCCTGAATGTACGGATAATGCAAATGAATGACCAAATAGTTTAATGTTTAAAAGCTAAGATGTTTTTTGTTAATAAGTACACATGCCCATATGCACAAGAACTTGAAATGAATGTTCACAAAAGTCGTGAATTGGACTATATAGGACGTTTAGACTTCCGAGAAAATTATTTTAAGTTAATGATGAAACAGAGACACAAAAATAAGGTATAAGGTATTTGTTAGCAGAAATGCTTTTTATTTATTTTGATTTCATTGATGTATTTTGTATTGTCGTCACATTCTAAAAGCCATATCCGTGCCTTGAGAGGGCTGTAAACAATGGTTGTGATTTTACAAGGTTCGTTTACTATTTTTCTTCTTTGCAGTCTGAATCATGCTGAGCAGTGAACTTCTCTTTGTCAGTACTCAATAAACATTCTTTTCAAAGTGAACAGCAAACGTACTAGAAAAGACTGTAGGAATATACAAGCTTACTTGGAGTTAGCTGTTTCATATACGCTGATACTTTTTACAGAATTAGGCATGCTATTTAATACCATACTTTGTGTAAGACGTCATAATAAATAGCATTAGATATGCAATAATTTTTAAGTGTAAAGGCTAAAAGGAAAGAAAAAAAAAGTGCTTGCGAAACACATCTTATTTGCATTATCGAATAAAAAACATCCTTATACATGTACGTGAGATTAGGCAGTCGTTGTTCGGCCGAAGAAAAAGCAATGTATAGTGATGAGTAAAGGTTGTCTGATGAGATACGATGCAAACATCATGTGCCAGTCTGCATGCTTAATGGTTAGCACAGTGAAATTTAATAACTTGGCTGTTCTCTGAAATTGCACGACCCTCCGGCTGCAGAATAAGTAACGGCTAAAACCTATATATTGCCTGAACTTTATGTTTATTGATGTTACTGCTTGCAAACTATCCTGAGTGGCGGCTGTAAAAAGTCCCCTTGTACGTCACTTAACTTTAGTGATGTTAACATTTTGTAGTTCTTTGGGCTCATTTTGTTAATTTGGATTTATCTAAGTATATGATATCGATTCACCATGGTTACGAGGCGTAAGCAGTGTTGCATGCACAGTATTTTTCATGAACATATTCAATAATGCGTCAGTTATTTTCGTTTATCTGATGAGTGTTTTCGTTTCCAAATGATCCCTGTTTTCAGATTTTATCACTCATACGTCATCAAGTGCACCACGGGTCTATCTGTAGCCTTTGTGTTTTTGCTCTGACTTTTAATTTGTTGTGGAACTCCCATTTTTGACTCACCATAGTGTTGATATAAACTTGAATGTTTTCTGTTGTCGACTGATGAGATACGCAGCCTCTACATGAACCGAACAGTTATATGTTGCTACAATTACAATGACTAAGTCGAAGCTAAAGAGCCTGAGCCATTATTATTCTAAATCTAAACTGGGTGGGTGTGGGTCGAAGATCATGTTGTACCAATCGACAGCCCGCAATTCATTTTAAATAGCTGTGACTAATACGTTTATCACAGTTATGCTCTTAGAAGTGTTTCTGTACAGGGTATCCTCGCAGTCAGTCGTAATATCGGGTAGCCTAACATTTAGCCATTCTACAGGGTATCTAATACGTTGTACAGGGTATCCTTACATTTATCCGTTGTACAGATACTCAAAACATTTAGCCGTTGTACAGGGTAACTACGCATTCAGCCGTTGCAATCACGGATTCAGCAGTTGTATAATGGTATCCTCTTATTTTGCCTTTGTTTAGGGTATCCACGCATTCAGCCACTGTACAGGGTATCCGCAAATTTTGCCGTTGTACAGGATGTCCACGCATTAGCCGTTGCACAGGGTATCCACGCATTTAGCTGTTGTACAGCGTACCCTCACAGTCTGTCATTGTACAGGGTATCGACGCATTCAGCCTTTGTACAGGATATCCACGCATTCAGACGTTGTACAGAGTATCCAAGCATTCAGCTGTGGTTCAGGGTATCCGCACATTTAGCCGTTATACAATGTATCTGCATATTCTGCTGTTGTTCAAATTATTCACGCATCCCTTCGTTGTCTAGGGTATCTAAACATTCTAACTTTGTATATGGTATCCACGCATTTAACCTATGTATAGGAAATCTACAACATTCTGCTCTTGTATAGGGTATCCACGTATTCAGCCGCTGTATAGGGTATCCACACATTAAGCCGTTGTACAAGGTATCCGCACATTAATCTTTTGTATAGAGTGTCCAAGCAATCAGCCATTGTACGGGGTATTCTAAAATTAAGACGTTGTACAGGGTATCCATACAACCTACCGTTCTAAGGGTATCTACACATTCAGCTGGTATACAGGTATCCATGCATTCAGGCGTTGTACAAGTATCCACACAATATACCGTTGTAAGGGTATACACGCATTCAGCCGGTGTACAGGGTATCGACACATTCTGCATTTGTATAGGGTATCCCAACATTCTGCCGTTGTTCATGTTATCCACGCATTCAACATCCAAACATTCTGTCGTTTACAGGGTATCCACAAATTCAGTAATTGTATAGAGGATCCACGCATTCAGGCATTGTACAGAGAACCTACGAATTCAGTCATTGTACATGGTATCCACATATTCTACCGTTTGACACGGTATCCAAACATTCAGCAGTTGTACAGGGTATCCACATATTTAGCAATTGTACAGGGTATCAAAACATTCTGCCTTGTAGACGGTACCCATGTATTCAGCCATTGTACAGTGTATCCAAGCATTTAACGGTTCTACAGGTTAACTACGCGTTTAGCTGTTGCACAGGATATCAACGTATATAGCCGTTGTTCAGCGCATCCATACATCTAGCCGTTGTAAGGGTATCCATGCATTCAGCCGTTGTACTGGGTATCCACACAGTCTGTAGTTGTACAGGTTATGTACGCATTCAGTTGTTGTACACGGTATTCACGCATTCAGACGCTGTACAGAGTATTCACGCATTCAGCCATGGTACAGGATATACATACATATAGACGTTGTACAGGGTATCCACATACTCTGCTGTTGTACATGTTATTTACGCATTTAACCATTGTACAAGGTATCCAAACATTTTACCTTTTTATATAGTGTCCACGCGGTTAGCCTGTGTACAGTGTTTGCACACATTCTACCCTTGTACAGGGTATCCACGCGTTCAGGCGTTGTACAGAGTATTCATGCGTTCAGCCAAGATACAGGGTATCCATACATATAGCCGTTGTACAGGGTATCCACATATTCTGCTATTGTACATGTTATTTACGCATTCGGCCGTTGTACAGGGTATCCAAACATTCTACCTTTTTAGCTCTCCTCTCACGTTGTGACAAGGTGAGCTTCTGTGATCACATTTTGTCCGTTGTCCGTCGTGCGTGCGTCCGTGCGTCCGTAAACAATTTCTTCAAACGACATCTCCTAAACCACTGACTGGATTTTCACCAAATTTCACAGGCATCATCCTTGGTTGTTCCTCTTTCAAAGTTGTTCAAATGGTTCCGGTCCATTGCGCATCTGGGTCACAGGAACTAAAATAGATTTTTACTGAAAACTTAAAAAAACTTCTTGTCTGAAACTAGAAGGCCCAGGTCTTTGATATTTGGTATGTAGCTTCATCTAGTAGACCTCTATCAAAGTTGTTCAAATGATAGCACTGGGATCAAAAATGGCCCTCACTTGTTTTACAAAGACCCATATAGAAAAACTTTAAAAATCTACTTGTCTGAAAGCAGAAGGCCCAGGCCTTTGATATTTCATATATAGCTTCACCTACTGGACATCTACCAAGCTTGTCCAAAATGGCCCCGCCCTGGGGCCGACATGTTTTACGTAGACTTATAGAGAGAAAACCTTCAAACATCATCTTATCTGAAACCAGAAGGCCCAGGTCTTTGATATTTGGTACATAGCTTCACCTAGTGGACCTCTGTTAAGATTGCCCTGGGGCCAAAAATGGCCCTACCCCTGGGCCGACATGTTTTACATACACTTATATAGGAAAAAAACCTTAAAAGATCTTCTTGTCTGAAAGTGCAAGGCCTAGGCCTTTGATATTTGGTATGTAGCATTGCCTAGAGGTCCTTTGACATGAGTTTTGAAGTTATGCCTCTGGGGTGAAAAGAGTCCCATCCCACAGGGGGTGTGGGGGGGGGGGGGGAGGTTAGTAGTCACTTTTTTTACATACAGCAAAAAACCATTGGCAGTGATTAGGCCTAGAACTATCAAACTAACAGGGAGGATGGACCTGAAGAGTAGATGACATTTAAGTCAAAGGTCAAGGTCACCGTGACCTTTAGTACCAAAAAAAGCATATAATTATGCAATGCTTATGGTAAGGACCCTCAAACTTAGTAGAGATGTTGGTCCTCACCAGTAGGTGATCCTGAAGGCAGAGGTCTATGTCACCAGGACCTTTAGTTCTAAAATAAACGTCAAAAAGATTGCCTAAGGAAACAAAGAACACACTACGGATTAGAAAATGGGAGTCTCGGTTTTATTGAGACTCTTCATAAGCAGTAATAAAGTTTGCAACACTGCATAGGCCCTCTAGCATATACATGAGGAGAACTCCATTTTAAAATATACTAAAACGCTTGGTAACTTGGCAATGCTTGGGTATAGGACCCTCAAACTTAGACAGGATGTTGGTCCTCATCAGTAGATTACACTTCGGGCAAAGGTCATGGTCAAGGTGATTATGACCTTTAGTACTAAGCTACTCCATTCGGCAGTGATTGAGGCTAGAACACTTTAACTAAAATGGGATGTTGGTCTTGACCAGTAGATGACCTAATGACAAAGGTCAAGGTCACAGTGACCTCTAGTACAAAACAGGCTTAAAACTCGGCAATGTTTGGGGCTAGGACCCTCAAACGTCGTAGGGATGTTTCTCCTGACCAGAAGATGACCCTGAGGGCAAAGGTCATGGTCAAGGTCATCATGACCTTTAGAACCACATCTCTGTTAACAATGCTATGTATAACATGATTCAGATGAGCGATATAGGGTCATGATGACCCTCTTGTTATATAGTATCCACGCATTTAGCCTGTGTAGAAGGTATACACACATTCTTCCTTTGTATTGGGTAACCACACATTCAGCCGTTGTATAGGATATGCATGCATTAAGCCAATGGCCAAGGTATCCACACAAACAAACTGTAAGAATATCCACGCATTCGGTCGGTGTACAGGGTATCGACACATTCTGCCGTTGTACAGGGAATCCACGCATTTAGCCGTTGTGCAGAGTATCCAAACATTCTACCGAAGTATTTGGTATCCGCGCTTTCAGCCATTGTACAGAGTATCCACGCATTCAGGCATTGTACCGGGTATCCACACATCATTCATTGTACAGAGTATTCACGCATTCAGGCATTGTACATGGTATCCATGCATTCTGCCATTAAACACGGTATCAACACATTCAGCCGTTGTAGAAGATATCCACATGTTTAGCCATTGTACAGAATATCTGATAAATCTACCGTTGTATACGGTATTCACACATTCAGCCATTGTACAGGGTACTCACGCATTCAGGCGTTGTACAGAATATCTACGCATTCAGCCATTGTACAGGATATCCGCACATTTAGCTGATGCGCAGGGTATACACACATTCTGACTTGCATAGGGTATTTACTTATACGTCCATTACACAGGGTATCCACAAAGTCTGCTGTTGTACAGGTTATCAACGCATTCAACTTTGTACAGGTTACCAACGCATTCAGCCGTTATGCAGGGTATCCACTCATGCAGGTGTGGTACTTTGTATCCACGCATTTAGTCGTTGTGCGGGGTATCCACGCATTAAGCAGTGGTACAGAGTATCCACAATTTAGCCGATGTACAAGGTATCTACACATTTAGACGTTCCACAGGGTATCACGCATTTAGCCGTTGCACATCGTATCCGGACATTTAGCCATTGTACATGGTATCCATTTATATATCCGTTGCACAGTGTATTCGCGTATTTAGCTATTGTACAATTTATCTGCGCTTTCAGATGTTGCACAGGGATCCACGCATTTAGTCGTTGTGTAGGGTATCCACATATTCAGTCGTTGTAAAGGTATCCACATATTTAACTGTTGAACTCGGTATCCGCATATTCTGTCGTGGTAAAGCGTATCTACGCATTCAACCCTTGTATAGGTTATCCACACATTCAGCCGTTGTACAGGGTATCCACACATTCAGCAGTTGTACAGGATGTTCACATATTTTGCCTCTGTTCATGGTATCCACGCATTCAGCCATTTAACAGGGCATCCGCGTATTGTGTCATTGGACAGGGTACCCATGCATCCAGGCCTTGTACAAGGTATTTGTACATTCTGCTGTCGCACAAAGTATCCACGCAATCAGCCGTTGTACACACATTTAGCGCTTGCACAAGGTATCTACACAACACATTTAGTCGTTGTAAAAGATAATATTTTCCTGCCTGACAGCGCCCCACTTCCAACACATCTAAACAGCTACTGTTCATTATTTTTTCTTTGCGCTATTACACGGTTCTTAATGAAAATAGAGCGGCTGTGCGAAAAGCCCAAATATCCAGGTTTTAGTGTTTGCTTGAAATGTCCAAACATGGCTATGATTATATATTCTCGGAATTGTTAGGATTTCTGTTTTCAAAATGGCAGTTCAAATTTTAAAAAAGGTTTAAAATTTTAAAAGATTTAAGCTTTGATAAACTTAAACAATAAGAAAACAAAATTTCTGTTTTCAAAATTAGCAGTTCCAATTTTTAAAATGTTTAAAGATTTAAAAGGTTTGATCTTTGACCATTGCTCCTCAGAACAACACACCTAGAAAAATCCTGCAAAGTACCGATCTGACGTGAAATACTCTGTCCAATTGAAAGTCTTTTTCTTTGTTATGGATCTTTGCGAGGATGACATAAATTATCCCCATCGGGAACATCAAAAGGTAAACCAGAAATATTATTTCATATTTCAGCGTGTCTGGCTAAGCTTGCTGACGTTATGTTTGTTGTCGATTCCTCTGGAAGTATTGGGCTGGAAAACTTTGTCAAAATAAAGGAGTTTGTTAAACAGACAATCGCTTTCTTTGACATTGGCACTGCTTTTACAAGGGTGGGTCTCATCACATTTAACCAGTTGGCAACTTTAGAATTTGGACTGGGACAATATAATACAAGTAGTGACTTGGAAACGGCTGTAAACAATGTCGCATATTCACAAGGCGGAACTAATACAGGTATGTAATAAGTGGGATTTATCTCGAGAAAGCTGATGGAAAAATGGTTTGGATTTACTCTGTTACCACATCATGGTTTTACAATGTAAACGTTTAATATATAATCGGAATATTCATTGTCATTGCTTGATATATCTCGTTGTTAGCGTTGCTATCGAAGAAAACGAGCATTGTCTTGAAGAAGAAGAATATATAAATATAGTCAGTCTACCCTCTCCTTTCACTTTTTTACACATAGGAACACCAATTAACTGCTAGGTACACACAGATAGTTTGTGTTCTGAATAAAGTCGAAAAGAAAGTACCATAGCGCCTTTGTAAGTGAGTGCCGAGCCAACAAGAAGCAGAAGGCCGTAAAAATGCTTTTGGACAAAAACGTATGTATTGTGTAACAAGAAAACGTGTTTTTATTTCACCATGACCACACATGTTGTACTTTTTATTCAGAAAGACCACGCGTGAGTAAGCTGTCCCAATACATGTTCGGTGTTCTCTGTCGTGTTTCACGGTTCCTGTATAGCATTATGATCGCCATGTTGGGGAAGTGGGAGCTGGTTGTATTTCGTTTTTGCTTTTTGTTGGTGTGTAACACGTCTGTCGTAGTTTGTTTACTCTCCCTCCTGGTGTCATTGGTAGGCTTCAGTGATTGTGTTCTCCCTAGACGTCTTCTCTACTATTTGTTATGTGTTTACTATATTTACCATATACTCTTATTCGTTTATCATTCGTTTATTTTCGTTTATGAATAGGCTTCATATCACTATATATTATCCAAAACTGTTCTCATGGTCTATTTGTTACGATTCTAAATGATATAGCCGATTTGAATGCTTCTTCAATAGCAGTAGCAAACTTTTTGTGCCGAATTAGTAACTCTTTTATTGTCAGTTTATTCATCCGAATTATATCTTGATTTCTAGATTTAAGTAAAATTTGGGTTCGTTGCAATTCCAAAATTTTCGCATATTATTTATAGCTTTCAATGAAGGCAAGGCGTGTAGGTGTCTGCTTCCCTTCGTAACACGTCTAACTTAGGTACAAAACTTTGGATATTAACATGGGTTAAGCTGAGATAGTTACTCGAACCTTTCAGCGGGGTAATCGACAACAGATTTGGTATTATAAAAGTCAGTCAGAATCTAGAACAGGTTTCAGAAGTGCATTACTGCAAAGTAGAACAAAAGAACTCAACCAGGTAAATAAAATTGGTGAGCAATAAGAATCAAACGATCTACCGTAAACATTAATTGGTTTTCTGGAGAGAGATGTTGCACGACTGTAAGGTGGAGGAAACCAGAAATGGTCAGAAAAGATATGGAAGTCAAAATAAAAATGTGTAATACATAAGGAAGGAAACCTAATTATATTAACTATTAAATAAAGTGGTATTAATTTTGAAACAGTCATAAAACTACAGGTATAATTCATCATTCCCGCTATGTTGACTAGCAGTCGGCTAGAAGTCGACTAGTACTCCAGTTTTACTGTTACTTTACTCTAGATAAACAAATGAATGACGCCTTTTGCCCGATGATTCGTATCCATATGTCTCTGGAAGATCAGTCCATCACACCAGAGGAACATGTGCAAGACCATAAAAGCAAAATGTTCTTCATAAAGAGTTTCAAGTTTCATATTGCAACACTATTCAGGACTTCTGTCAGTATACCAAAACTGATTAAATTTACCTGCATGTTGAAAGTCCACATGATTATTCTATTTTATCTGTTGAGTATGGTACTGAATGACGGAAGGTTGAAGCTATTATTTGAAAAACGTAAGAATTTGAGAGCTGTTAAATTGCTGTTAACTCCTGGGAGTTCCCTCCTTTAGTATTGTGTCCGATTATTATCACGAGACCTCGCTACAGTCTAACAATCTCAATCGACTACGCAACTGCATTATTCTCATAGTACTGCAGCGGACGTACTTCTTTCGTTCTTTGGCTAGCTCATTTGCCGTGCTGGATGTATTGAAAAGAAATGCAAGTAAAGTGAAACATGCAACAATGTGACCGTAAAAAAATAATTTTTATCTTGTGTGAAAGTTTTTTTTTTTGAAACGTATTAAAATACGGAACTGACAACAACAAATGTCAGGTTTTCTTGGCCAGGTTATCTAGTTTAAGCGACGCTCAAATAAATTAAAACAAGAGTCCCAAAATAGAGTCAGTGATCACAAAGGACCATTAACTATAAACTATACTATAGAGTAGTAAAAACTTCTTTTGTTCTGGGAAGTAAAATTTCAGGAGTTGTTCTTGATAAATTGAACTCAAAAAGTTTTCGAGCTTCCAGTTTGTCCACATATGATTTTTGTTTGCCTTACCTCATGCTCTAATTAAAGAAAAGTCATTGCACTTAAGCTTACTCGAAGGGACACTCTGTATTCGGTCGTCTGTAAGAGGAAAAGCACTTTGTTTACTACGGAAAAGCAAAGATGTTATAACATATGGTCATATAAAAGATTGTTAAGCCCTTATTTATCTTTTTGGACAATATATTTATCAGATTTAGCACTAAACGTTATGGGCAGATTGTGCTTGCTTCGATGGACATGTATTATGATTCCTTTGTTGCGGATTTGTTTTTCTTTTGTCATGTTATATCTCTCTGATGATAATCGAAACTTTCAGTTCTACTTCTAGATACCTAGATGACCAGCTTAATATTGATCATTTTTGTTGATAATAAAGCCAATTCTTCTGATACCGAAGCAGTTTTTTCTTTTTTCTTTTTTTTTTTTTTTTTTTTTTTAAATATTGATATCAAATGGTTTAGTTTCTTTAAACATTTTTTGGCAAGTGTGCTATTTTTTATCTCCAAAATTCTTAATTGCCCTTTTTAGGTTCCTCGATCTGCCAAGTATGGAGTATAGATATCTCAACTGATTCGTTTTGCAAGGGCATCTTCTCATGTAAATGATTTTTGCGATAGATATACAGTTCTGACTGCTAAAATCCTTACAGAAGGCGATCGGTATTATGAAATGTGTACAGCTTTTTTCAATGTTTGCATTGCTGACATTATCAACACGAACTAACTTTCGTTTATTTCATTCAACGTTTTGCCATCCACATTTTCAAGGACAAAGCAAACAAACTCTGTATATGATGGCGGCGCTAAACATAACAGTGCTAAATTCACTACAAAAATATCAACGGAACATTGTACGTCTATAAAGTAACGTTTGTGCAATGGTAAACAAGCTACAGTAAAAAGACACTTGTACGCAGCTAGTCCCTGATCAGCCCACACATCAGCTGTTTCCACAGGGATTTCTTCGTTAACACTGTGTAAGTCACATAGGCTCTGCTGCCACTCCAAAGATTAAGACATAATATATATAGAGAGCGAAGATCCTGGTCAGCCGGTGCATACGGAAAATCCGACCAGGACCTGCCATTGTCCGCCTACAACGACATTACTGCAGAACAATATACTGTATAACAATATACTGAAGAACAATATGCTGTAGAACAGAAAGACAAGGACAAAAGATATATACAAAATTAGCTTGAAAACACTTCTGTGGCAAGGAATATCAGATCCAAAGTCTGCTGTAGCTGGTGTTGTGCCGTGTTATATTTTATTTCCTTTGGGATCATTGAGCCCATCCTAGTTATTTTGAAAATCGAATACCGCTTGAGCCGGTGCTTGGTTAGGGGTGGGGGTGGGGGAGGGGGTGGGGGGGCGGGGTGCGTATGCAGCCTCGCAAACTATAGTGTTGCATATGAAGAGACTCATTCAAACCGAATCTCCGATTTTCGTGATTTTGTGTCTTCTTTGCTTCCAAAGGCAATCCTTTTTAACTTTTATTTTACGGTGGCTAAGTTTATAAATTTAGGAAAATTGTTTTGAAATCCAATTTTTAGAGGATATCAAGAGAATCTTGCCCATTATTTAAAGATAGGATATATCATGGGTGTTACGCGACAGACTGCATGTTTGGATTTAGTTAGGAACCCTCTGTGCGAGGGCGCCCTCAAACGGTAAGCAGAAACAATTAATGGGGACTTGAACTATTGTTTCTCGATCCCAACCTCACCCTTATCTTCTGAAGATATTGAAAGAAGAATGCGACAATAAATGAAATTACAAACAGAAATAAAACAGAAAGCAATGTGGGCAACCATTAAAGAGAACAGCCATAATGCTAGTATGACAATGAAAAAACAAAATTCATGAACGTTTTTTTTTTTTTTTTTTTTTTTTTTTTTTTTTTTTTTGCTAATTCTTCTTTTATTTCTTTCTGATAAAGCACAAACAACAGAAACAAAAGCATTTCATGCACACATAATATGTGCGTCTAACGGGAACTGCCAATTCCCTGAATCGCCGAAGGCAGTGCGGCATGCTAGACGCACAACTATAGACCCATCGTGTGACCGATTATACATGTGACCGAAATGTAACAGTTAAACAAACGCTTTGTGTGGTTCGGTGATTATGCAGTTATACAATAAGCGTTTCCGTGATCTGACAGACGCTATTGCCTCGGCGGTCGGGCCATTGAATAACAAAACAGCGAATAACACCGAATATTTTAACTGAAGGTGGCGAAATACGAGGCTAATGACGTCAGCCTACAAAATTTACCGTTACGGCCATTTTGAATATCTCCACTTCGAATTTTATTTCTTTTGATTCTTCGTCTATTTACAAGCTGAGCAAGGTACGTTTTGTGCATGAGCTATACTTTCATGTAATGTTTAGGTAACACATGCATTTTGCGCTCTTTCCCTGTGATAATTAAAAAAAGACAAAAAAAAAAAAACAAAAAAAAAAAACAAAAAAAAACAAAAAAAAACAAAAAACACTTCAATAATTTACAGCCATGTCGGCTAATTCTGCGCATACGTTAATCCTGCTCATTCAAATAGGTTTGAACAAACATCAAAATCTCTTCATTTTGATAACTTCGCATAAAAATCATTTTCAAATGGCAAACTCAAAGAATTTTAAAAATAATTATGAAAAGCGTATTTATGTGAAAACCTGCAAAGGGCTGCACGAAAATCGCAATTAACAAGACTGTCGCAAGAAAGCATAAACTTTATTATTCACATTTCATGAACTGTCCGGGTCTATTCAAACATGTAATTAACGAAATAGACCATAGGATTATAAAAAAAAAAATAAGGAAGGTATTTACTCCAGGTGCGTAGAATTAGTCAAAACTTTCAATGTCTCAGACACACAACGGCAGCGACGTTTGATGACCGACAGTGACAACGAACCAGAGATGGTTCTCCACTGGCAAGGCTCTGAGGTGTTGTTAAAATGCATTTCAGTTATTTGTCTGTATTGAAATTATAATCTGCACAGTAACACGTGCGCAAGATTGGCCGGCAACACTGTATGTATGACTTTTTTTTATTGTTACTCTAAAGTAAAATGCAATTCAGGTAGGCGAATAGTAGTGTATCATCACTCCTGGTACCTATTATTGGCATACACTAATTCTCGGTATTCAGAAATTACGGCTCCCTCCAATCGGGGCCCCGGTAGCAACGTTTGATGGCCGACACTGACAAAGAATTTCGCTAGAGATGGTTCTCTATTTCCAAAGCTCTGAGGTGTCGCTAAAATGCATTTCATTTATTTGTCTGTATTGAAATTATGATCTGAACAGTACCAAACGAGCAGGATTTTCCGACAGCATTGAATGTGTATTTTTCGTGATTTGATTTAGTTTTAAATTCCTATAAAATTCATGAAGCAGTAAAATGCATTTCAGATAGGGTATCATCAATCCTGATACTTATTACTGGCATACATTAATTCTCGGTATTCAGAAATCACGGCCCCCGCCCATCGGGGCCCTCGAAATAGATCGGCTGCCTGACGCATCCGGGCAGAGCTGCTAGTAACTTTAAGCAGGACCTGAGTTCATCATGTGATCGGGTCGGGTAACAGTCCCACAAATTTGGAGGCAATGTCTCTAAATGGAGTAGTTGCTCAAATTGAGATTCAGGGACGAATCTAAAAATGGAGGTAGAACATGTAGTAGTGATAGGTATAAGACAAACTTATACTACTTTGCGGTACAATCTGGCTTTTATAGTGATGTGGTAGAGTGTTTGCATGTCACGCAGATGGCCAGGGTTCGATCCCCGATAACGGCATTTTGTGATTAGAAATTTTTTACCTGTAACAATAACACAGAGAATAACATTCATTTGCTGTTAGCGAGGCTGTAAGGGTATTTAACAAGGAGATGGGTTGGTTGGTTGGTTGTATCTACGCCTGAACTAGTATTCTCTCGGTAGTTTTCTCGCAGGTATTCTTTTTAAGATATAATAAGCACACATGTATTTCGCGATTTGGGTGTTGCGCTTAGATTTTTGAAAGAACATAACCTATATCCTGTGAGCCGGGGTCCACATAGCAGCCAATAGCACGAGTGTCTAGAGATCCACGGGTCGCAAGTTCGAATCCCACCACGGACACATAAATTTTGCAAAGATTGACCATGAAATCATTTCTATGATCATTCTTCCTCTTTCACTGATTCAAGAAGGGCGGCTATCAGTTAGTTTAAGGGGACCAGTCGATGAAAAAAATCATGACCATAAGGAATAAATCACTGTTCAGAGCATAATGAGAGCAAACATGAAAAAGATTTATACATACCTAACATACAAATATTGACCAAAATTGTGCAGTTTGAAATTCATGGCTAAAATTTGTATTCTAATGTAACCTTTTTTAGTTACAAATATTGTGTTTTATACCCCGCCACACGATAGTGTTGGGGTATTATGTTTTCACCTCCATTACTGTCTGTCAGCCCATGCGGCTGTCCGTCAGTGCTTGTTTTCCAATCTCTAGCTTGAATAGTTTTTGATGGAGTTTATTCCAGTTTTGCATATGTAACCACTGGGAGTATACAAAAATACTATGAGAATCGATCGACGGTAAACTGTTGTTTATTTTGGCTTTTTTTCTCACAAGCTCAGATTTTATGGAATCTGTGGCGAGTACACCTGTCAGCCCTCTTTATCTCTTCTAAATACGTCTGTTTCACATCTGCTCTGTGTTGCGACCATGCACAAACTATGGAAAGACCACAATTAATACAATGTGGCAAGAACAAATTGCTGTCAGCTACTCCACAAATGACGATATTAGAACCGCATTGCAGCTGACCTCTAAATCAAGGAAATCAGCAGATGCTCACAGCGGAAATGAAAAGTGGGGTATAACTAAATACCGATGCAATCTTTACTGACCGAAATGGACGGAAACAAATATGAACTTTTCAAAAATACGAAAGGGATAAACTCTGGGACCATGGAAGAAAGATGAAGATTTACTTTAAAACTGGACCCTGTCACATACTCCGCTGGCCTGGGAAATTACGTCCCGTCATTTTCTGGCAAATCTGAAAACAAAAATTCTCAAAGAAGCGTGAGTCATAGTGCAGATTCTATTTTAATTTCCTTTGGGATCACTGGGCTCATTGTGGTATCTTTGAAAAGGGAATTCTGCTCATGTATGCGCTCGGAGCACAACCGTGTGCAGGGAAATTGACATTAAGGACTGGAATGGAGATATGAGGACGGATCTAAACTAGTAGGGGGAATATGTAGTACTGTAAGGTATATGATACACTGGCACTGCTTTGCGGTAAAGCAGGCTTTTATAACAACGTGGAAGAAAGTTGGCCTTTCACGCAGGCAGCCCGGCTTCGATCCCCGGCCGCGGCATTGGTGATTAGATTTTTTTCACTTGTTAAACATACATAAATATGTCAGGGGTGAGTGGTTTGGGATTTTTGTGTGCACAATCCGTTAACTTCTGACAGACTTATTGCTTTTGCTTAGCGACAAAAATGGTTTCCTCTTATTATCTTGAGAAAGAATTGATGGATTTGGATGGAATTTCAAATGTGAAACGGTATTGATAATATCTTGCTAGGGATTTTTACTCGGCATGTTTCGTTGATTTTCAACAGAGTTATTGCCCATGCTTAGCGACAAAAATGGTTTTTGCTTTATATCTTGAGAAAGAAACGATGGATTTTGATGAAATTTCAAATACTATATCAAATGATACTGACAATATCTTGCACTGGATTATTACTAGACATTTTCGTCAATTTTCAATAGATTTATTTTCCTTGCTTAGCTACAAAAAATGGTCTCCTCTTAATGTGTTGTAAGCTACAAAAATGGTCTCCTGTTAATATGTTGTAAGCTACAAAAATGGTCTCCTCTTAATATGTTGTAAGCTACAAAAATGGTTTCCTCTTAATATGTTGAGAAAAAGTTGTTGGATTTGAATGAAATATCATTTATAAATTGATATTGACAATATCTTGCTTCGGTTCAGCATATCCGTTATTTCTTGCTGTCGAGTCCTCATCGTTATTTCATCTCTGTATTCGTTTGATTTTTTTTTATGTTCTCGGAGATATTGCACTGCTGAGTTAGGAACCCTTCACGCGGAATTGTATACCACTGCAGAACTAAGGGCGAGTGTTGTGGCCACGTAAAATCGATTTAAGCCCCCCCCCCCCCCCAACAACCCCCGTATTATTATTACTAACCGTTCCAAGGCGGTGTTTCTGCTCCTTTTTGACTTTTTATTTACTGTATTTTAGCTGGTGTTGTGCCGTGTGGCGGCCGTAAAAGTCTCCTCGTACATTATCATAGTGCAGGTTATATTTTATTTCTTTGGGCTAATTGAGCCCATCCTAGTTATTTTAAAAATCGAATACCGCTTAAGCCGGGGCTAGTGGGCTGTGTGTGTGGGGGGGAGGGGGGGAGGAGGTGTGTGTGAGGGGGAGGGGGAGGGGGAAGGGTATGCATCCTCGCAAACTACAGTGTTGCATATGAAGAGACTCAGTCAAACCGAGTCTCCGATTTTCGTGATTTTGTGTGTTTTTTGTTTCTAAGGCAATCCTTTTTTACTTGTATTTGACTCTACTGTAGCTGGTGTTGTGCCGTGTGGCGGTCGTAAAAAGCCTCCCCGTACACCATCATAGTGCAGGTTATATTTTATTTCCTTTGGGGTCATTAAGCCTATCCTGGTTATTTTGAAAGTCGAATACCGCTTACGCCGGCGCTAAGGGGCGTATGCAGCCTCGCAAACTACAGTGTTGCATATGAAGAGACTCAATTAAACCGAGTTTCCGATTTTCGTAATTTTGTGTGCTCTTTGTTTCCAAAGGCAATCCTTTTTGACTTTTATTTTACAATACCTGTCATTGTGTCTTTGCATATATGTCTTGGTGAATTTTTTATTTTGGATAGCCGTTTGGCCATTTTTGGGGAAGAAACTGTCCTTTTGGCTTTCTGCTTGTAGTGTTTTGATTGTGATACCGTTACTTTAAGTGCGTCTTTCTTTCACTTTGGTGTCTTGGAAAAGAAGCTTTTAGGAAATTATATCGATTCCTGATCATTGCCTTCCTTTCTATATCAAAATTGTTCATCTAGACGTTCACGTCGTAATCAGGTATGTCCTAGTTGTTCAAATGAATGTTCACATGTGAAAAAAGCGTCAGTCATGTGACGGAAGTTATGTTAATGGAAACGATATATTTGATTAAGGTATGCTTTATAATTTTGAATATTGCATTACAATTTTAATAAAACATAATAATATTCATGTTATTTCAGTTGAAAATAAATTAGTTCATTTCGGTGAGCACTTATGAACTTAGCCTGTGACCTGAACACTCTGCTATGTCATATATCAAAATATGTGATCTGAGTTTGCAAGTACGCCGTAATTTGTTTAACATAAGGTCAAAGCCCTGATTATAACGCTTGACATAGGGAGGTAGGAAACCTATCACTAATGTAGAAGTATGCAACATTAGTTCGAGATTTTACATTATTTATTGTAGGCGAAGCTCTTGAACTCTTGCGAAGAAAAGGTTTCACGAAGGAACGGCCAGGACAACCGCACATTGCCATAGTAATTACTGATGGTCTCTCAGCTGACCCTGTAGCCACAAAGCAGCAGGTTAGTAACAAAATGCGAGCATCTTCAAAAACGAAGGTACGCGACGAAGAATATTTTTTGTCAATGTTTTTCAATATAATAATAGAGGTTCTAAAGAACGAAGTCCATTTTACACCCAAAACTTTGACAGTTTTGTTGTCAAAACCACACCCCACTCTAAGTAACGCTGAATACGGGGTTGATATCTAATTTCATCGTCTTACGTGCCTGTAATGTCTAACAAATGGGCCTACGCTCTTCCGCTTAGGGATATTAAAAGAACAACTGTTCGAGTTTTATGTGTAATGATCTACTAAAAGATGACAAAACTGAAGTAACATACGTAGCAACAAACGTGTTAAACGTAACATCATAATAATGGAAACTCGACTGGCTTACAAACAGTTAGTAAATGACTGGACATGATATTTCTCCCTTGCTTTTAAAAGCTCAAGATTTCTGTCACAACAAAATCAACAACTTTCAAGCCTCGCGAACTACAGTGTTGCATATGAAGAGACTCAATCAAACCGGGATGCAGCCTTGCAAACTACAGTGTTGCATATGAAGAGACTCAATCAAACCGAGTCTCCGATTTTCGTGATTTTGTGTGTTAAATGTTTCCAAAGGTAGTCCTTTTTTACCTTTATTTCAAGTTTAATTTCAATTTAATTAAAGCTGTTACTAATAATGTTGTCTTACTATTCTATTGGCGTCGGTCTATTTTGTCGTACCTATCATAACTGTTCAAATGTCTTCCACTAGATTCATTATAGTCCGATAGTGGCTTCATGTGCGCGACAAATGTTAGCTGATATGTTTTCTTTTTTGCCTAAACTCTGTGGAACCTCTGCGATCCATAATATCTGTGCCGTAGTTTCACCTTGCTGTCAGCTTCTATATGACTGAATGGCTCTTTGCGTCAGTATCTCTGTGCTTCAGCTTCTCAAATGCTTTCTGCTTCTCAATGCATCTGGCTCTTCTTCTCTGTAATACAACGTGTCTGTGCGTCAGCTTCTCAATATGTTATTTGCTTCTCGACGCATCAGTTTTGCTATATGTTTCTGTTTCTCTGAGCATCATTTTCTCTATTTCATTCTGCTTTACTTTCACAATATGATTCTCTGTACTGTAACCACTCCTGATTCTTTATTTGTCAATGAGCATCAGCGTACTCTCTGATACTTTGAATTTCTTGGCGCCGTAGCTTTCTAATTGATCCCTTTATTATTTCTTTGTCAGTAGGTATCAGCCTGCTCTCTGCTACTTCAAAATTTGCGGCGCCGTAGCTTCGTTTAATTTTCTCTTATTGTCAATGAGCATCAGTGTGCTTTTGCTGCTCCCAATTTCTGTTATTGGAGCATGTCTTTGAATCATATCCTTTCTTCTCTTTATCATTGTTGTCAATGTAATGTCTAGCAAATGGACCTACGCCCTCCCGCTTATGGATAATCAACAACTATTCGAGTTTTATGTATAATGATTTTCTGACAGATGAAAGACATGAAGTAAGTAACTTAGCAACCAATGTAATTAACGTAACACCATAATTATGGAAACACAACTGGCTCACAAATAATTAGTAAATGACTAGATATGACAGCGCCTTTCTTTCACGATAGCTTCTTTTCGTCATTTAGACATACTGCATTACAAATCTATAGAATGACTGTTGCAGTTCTTAAATTCCTAGAACGCCTGATTATATCCTTTCTTTTGGGGACCATGTCTGTTCAGCTGAACATTCTGACATGCCACTGGTTTAATGTTTTATGAATGCTCTATGGTTTGGTACGCCCACTACACATTTCTTGGTGTCAACAAAAGTCGTTGCCACTTTGCACATATGTTGCAAGTTCTAAAAAATCACTTTGTCTGAATTAGGAGTTTAAATGTGCTAAAGCAAAGCAAACACATTTCATGTTATCTTCCGACGCTGAGAATGTTTACTAAAAGTCCGTCATAATAATGTCCCATATGATTTTCCGCTCGGTCACGACAAATAGGCATATAATTTATCCTTTCTTACGAAAGCACCTTTGCGCAATGTGCATCATAAACTGTATCAATAGATTATTCTAAAAAGAGGAGGTTTTCTTTGATTTTCAGAACTTGATTTGGGCGTGAACTTGAAGATCATCTTTTAAAGATGTTTTAAAATGCACACAGTGAAAGTCGAATCAAAGGATTTGACAAAAAATAACCGTTTCACGGGATGTATCATCGCTTCAAGGCACATACATTCTTCCATACAGAGGCTGACAGAATTAGGTCACAAGTGAGCTTATACGACTTCATCCAAAATTCTTCTAATAAATTGAGACCTCCGCCGACGGTCTACGTCAATTTAAGGTCAATCAATTAATATTGGAATTTAACTAGTTAAATTTTGCATTACACAGCATGGTATAAAGTAGTTTTATAATGGGGTCTCATCTGAGTACAACACTTAATGATATGTTCGTTTGCTACAGTATTTATCAGCTTGAACCTAGACAATACACATGATACAGTATCTTTAAGATATTTACTTTGTCTGAATGTGTAGTTAACTGACTCAGTACCGGAATGAATAACAGCCCACAATATATCTTATATACGTTGCTTCTTCATTGCTGTGTGATTTTGTTTACCACTTGCTTCAGTCAAAGGTTAAAGAACATAATACGTGGATCTGCGGAAGACAATATAAACTTCATATTCACATATGAATGCATGGATACGCTGTGATGTATTGGTGCGAACTGATATAACAACTGTGCTTCTGAAAAATATTATCGAAACAAAGTTAGCGCAGAAATATTTATAAACTAGTCATTGGGAAAAAACAAACCTTCTTAAATAATACATGTTTAAGTGTATTTCTTGTAGGATTCAATGAGACAGTAGCTCATTTAATTAGGTGTTTCAAAAAATACATGGAATATATTCAATTTCTTCAGTGAACATCTAAATGAGCCCGAAAAATCAGATAAAGAAATCATACCAGCTTTGTTCTAGGAAATAATTTTAGCAAACCCAATGTACGAGTCTAATTTGTTGTTCCTCGCTCACAAACATGGAAAGATAGGTTAAAGGGAAATGCAATGTTGATGAAGAACATATCTGAGATGAAGGATTTTGACAAATTATACATGTAAATTTGATGATCGAGTCTGAAGTCAACATACCAAAGCGTATTTCGGAAGATCATAAAGTCGATATGCACAGAGGCAAAATTAGTAATGTTCAGACAGACAGATATGGACCTAAAATAAATGTGGTGTAATACGCCGTCCACAGAAAACAAGTATTAACTTGGTTAGCACGCTTCGCCCACCATTTAGGAAAAGAAACGGGAATTAATGTCGGGGGTTTAGAAAGTCCGGTTATGTCTAGGCTGTGACAAAAACATCAGATACAAGTCTGGAAACAGCCAAATTGCAGGGATTGACAAGGTCATGATGCCTCCCATATAACTTCTTAAGTGTTGACACCACTTATAAGTTCATTGGTATCTCTGCGTCAATAGTTTTATAATTAGTAGGCTTCCTCGTTCGATAAATTTCTGATACTCAGAGCAGGCTCTAGCAATAACGAATTATCTGTTATTAGATAAAAAAAAAGCTAAGGAAGTTGAAGATGTCAAGGGCACCGCCATTTTGAATATTTATTGAGGTTCTAAACATTCCAAAATATTAAACAAATCTTCTTTCTGATAGAAATTAATGCAGTTTGCAAGCAAAATTAATTAATGCCTAGAGAAGCTATATTCGCAAACATAGAGATTGAGTACTTCTGTAAATTTTATCTATTTAGGTTTTGCATATTTACTCAGGGCTTTATGACTGCATAAAGCCTCATTAAATATTCAACATTGCGGCGCCTATTAAAGCAGTTTTGACATCATCAAACCTGGATAACGTACTTGTTTTTCATCCGATTTTGATCATTTACATCAAAAAGCACGTTTTGTCAAGACTTGCATCGCAGATACATTCTTCACCAACATTGGCCTTTACTTTTAATCTAGCCTGTGTCATCTTACAGCCAACAACAGGCTATTTTCTCACGTTATGTGTTAGTCAACGTCATTTTTGCGACACACTCTATATATCTCCTCTACCTCCCTCGAACTCCGGCCCATATTGACTAGCTTCAACTAAGAGTCCCTCATCCCTATCTCACATCAGATTTCAGATTGTGGATTGGGCTATCTTACTCGTCCTTTGACCATCCTGTCTAGACTATCGCTTATAGTATTTTCTTCTGTCCCTGTTAGATATTATTAGATTCATTTTCTCATAAGTTATTTGTGGTATAATCAGAAGGAAGAAAGTAATAACTTCAAACATAGAGCAAAAATGCATGTATAAAGTAAGGATGGCCGGGATCAGTTATTGTATCCAGTTTTAAGATTAGAAACTAATATTGACCATACTGACCCCAATTGTTGTCTCTGACAGGATTTTCCCCAAAGCAATCTCAAGCCTCGTTTGATTATGAGGATCACTAGTTTAAATTAACACTTTGACGACATTACTGACCCGTAAATTGTAATGGACAGCAGCAAGAAAGTTGTAACTGCTAGCTACTGTTTCATCTTTAAATATAGGTTAATCTGTTCAAGGATCATATATATATGTTCTTGTAACGCTGGGTCCTAAAATATTTTGCAACGCAAACATCCATCTGATGGTTAAATAAAATACAAACATGTCGAAATTTCACCCAGATTTTATTCTAGTAGTAGTATAAATGCGAATAACTATTATGCATTAATTGACCATATGTCGATATTCAGTTGAAAGCTTATGACTCTATCTACACACATTTATCAGTATAACGATTAGGTAGGTTTAATTGCAATTGAATCACAATTACAGAGGTGTACGTTTTAACGTTTATTCAATATTTGTAGGCTCTTGCTACATTAACACCATCATGTTTATTAACTTATGCGTGAATAAATTCAATATGTTACAGCCCTTCTGACTAAGAAACACCTGAACAGAGTATGTTGGTATTGTTTCTATGGTATATATGAAAGAGAGCTCTATGTACGAGTATTATCCATCCGCGCAGTATAAGATATTTAATACTGTTTGTTTGTAACACAGGGTGTTGGTTGTAGTGTTTTTGCAAATGATACACTGCTGGACCTAAAACAATCCCTCTTTTATGTTTTTATGAACATTTTGCTTGGAAACCGCAAGCGCTGCAAATGAAAACCAACGCTATATACAACGTAAATAGGTTATGTAGGTTTCATAAAATCATTGTAATTTACATTCTTAACGTCTTTATATCCCCAGCTTCGAATTATCTAAGGGGCAAATTACTTAGCCATTTATCTGCCCTTGCGCCTGTATATCTGTAACGTTTTATGTTATTGTTGTAATTAAAGAACTGTTTACGCTAGGAAAGCTTACTGAAGTCCTTCAAGAGACAATAGGCAGAATTGCGAGTTGCGTTTATCTTCGAGTTGAGATGCTTAAAAACGTAATTTTGGACGAGGGTGTCAGTTAATAGCAAGTTTATAAAACTGTTGAATACGACCTATCAATACTTTTAACTATCATAGATTAATTATTATGTCACTCCAAAACATTTTCAATTGACTAAGAAGTCTTGATTGGCCAGACATATCTGTGTGTTATCGGAGTCAGAGAGTTCTTGACTGCCAATCAGAAGTACATTTAAGGATGGCTGATACATAGGGTGTTACTCTATTAACAAGCTCTTGTCGCAGATTTGTGTATTGTGTGCATGACATTAAACAGTACTGAATATCTTCATATGCTCCACAGACGCACATAGGACTGTCGATAATATTTTTAGAAAATACGTGTGCATTAAGAGAACTACATCTCATTCTTAGTCGAGCATGATAAACTTGGCCAAGTCTCTACCCATCAAAGAAGACTTTGGGTACCACATTAAGACTTGAACCAAGGTAGCGTTTAAAAGAAGACGATTCCAGTTAAACTATTTGGGATAGGCTCTATCTATTTTGTGGTATGGATTAGGTTTTAAGTATAGATGAACTGCTCAACTTTGGGACGAATATTTTGACTGAGTTACGGACCTTTCATGACTGGTAGTTTCCAGATTTAGAACCAGTCAACCTTGAAAGGTGGTTTTATTTAAAATGTTGATGTTTTAATGCAGGTAAGTTTATGTTGTATTGTTTACTCATTAATTTGTATTTACATTTATGCATTTCCTGCATTCTGATTGTTGGAAAAATTAATTCATATCTCGATGAAAAAAAACAACAAAAAAACTGGTGCCCTACCTACGACTATTTGCGGTAAACCCAACATCAGAGGGACGACAATTCGCCGATAGTCTCGCTCACAATCGACAGGAAAAAAAACTAAGAGAATAATTATTTCTTGGCTTTATTTGGCTTTTCTTTTGTATCCAATATATATATATATACATTGAACGTTTTATGTTCTTAATCCCCCTACTTTTATTTTAATCACTTGTCAGTCTCTGCAAATTTAAAAGGTCGTCAAAGAGCGCGTTTAATCGTCTGTCATTTGCCATGGCATTCAGCTCGGGAACCAACATTTACCAAATTAAATATTCTTGTGCGCACCGACTTGTCGCTACAAAGGCAAAATACGATGCTTTTATATATTATCAAGTCGCAGCGGGCTAGATAACATGAACCCGAAAATCTATTTTGCAACTATTTCAACTCGTATAACTTGTATTTGTACATTTTACTATTTCCTTCCCTTTTCTTATATATTGTAAATATAGAATAGTTAACCTCTGATAAAGCCGAAATCCGAAAATCCTCAGGTAAACTTTATTGTGTTTACGCGTATCGTTTACATTTCACATATATCCAAACACGATCAGTTATCAAGTCAGTGGGCTAGATAACATGGGCCTGAAAAGGGCATAATCTGTTTTTTAACTCATGCAACTTTTATTTGTGAACTTTACATTTTTTATTTCCTTTTTTTAAAAATAAAAAATACCTTTGAAGAAAGCGAAAGCCGAAAGGCCTCAGGTGAACAAATCATTTGCACTGTTAATGGTTAACTCTCAACATGTAGTTTAACGCCTATTATGGATCCAGTGCTACCAAAAAGAGTTTTTGTCAGATGTTATGCTCCTTCTCTCAACTTATATATATATTGCTCTGCTATACAGAGCCCATACATCTGTTCCCTTGTTTGATATGCAGGACGTCCTGTACGATTGATCGTGTGGTACTTACTCTCACCCCCTTCTTTCTACTGCAAACCAAAATAGTTTCTAGGGAGGGGGCATTCGTTTATTGAGTCAGGCAGCGATTTCATTGTCCGCACTTTATAAAATATAAACACGTCCATCGAACTTGAGGATCTGGTCGTATTGACTGGCTGTAGACGAGCTAAATGGACCTTGGCTGTGCATATATACAGGTAGATTTTATCACTTCCACTCTCAAGTTTTACATGTACTGTTTACAAGCATCATTTGTCAGTCATCATTATTCCGGTGAGAGCAAATGGGAGAGGCTAGAACTCAGATACCTTTGTCGAAATGCAGAATTTAACTAGACAATGGGTAGAAAATGGTACTTACCCACTTGAGGTATTACTTTTACACAAGATGATAATTTTACAATGCTTTACCTTAATGCATGAGTGTAAAGATGTAATTGCACGACTGGCTGAAAAATCGACCGATTCGACCGACTGAAAGGTTGACCGTCACTTAGTGCCCTATAATCACCTTGTGAGTCCATCTGTCCGTCCGTGGTCAGTTAGCAAAAAAGGCCATTAAACCGTTGGAAATATTTTGATAGTTTTGACATCCTGATAGATAACGACAGGATCTAGCCAATGAAATTGCGAAATATGAGTTTTTAAGGCAAAAAAATGTGCAAATATGAAAATGGCCATAACCCTTGAACCATGTGGAATATTTTAATAATTTTTCACGTACTGATTAATGCCGACGATGGACTTTCCAAATTTTTGTCGACCTCCGCTGAAAGTTGATTTATATTTCAGTGTCCCAACTCACGACTGAGCGTTTCTTTATTATGACCAAATTAGATAAATTACGATTCTTATAAGCAAATCACCTAATAAGCATCTAGCATACAAGCTAAAGATGCATCAGGGCCGGCCTCGGTGGCTCAGTCGGATGCGCATCCGACTGGTGATCAGGAGATCGCGGGTTCGATCCCCGCCGGGTCCGGCAACATTCTTTCTTGGAGGTTGATCATATAATATTTTCTACAGTCATTCTTTCCTTTCCGCTAATTCAAGAAGGGCAGTTGTCAGTTTTCTGGCATAAGAATGTGCACAAGTACTGGTAAACCTCTAAAGAGGACTAAGCCTGTCCAGGAAAAGTGTGGTTAGGTAAACTGACTGCGCTCGACATGACCCTTATGGGTTGACTGGGCCCTAAAACTTCAACTCAATAAATAGAGATGCATCATCAGAATATATTCTAAACAGACTACTCCTTGAGAGCAATGAATACACTCACAAAGCATTAAAACCAGTTTAATTGTCAAAGTGTCAAGGTCAGACTAACTAGTTTCCGTCGATTAGGCCTCATCACCGGCCCACATATAGACTTTTGTTAAAAATCCCGGAAAGGGCTCAATTAAAGTCAACATTATATATTTAAATTGTTTCGAACCGTGCTAAAATGCCTAAGATAAAGCACAGTTGAGTTTGGGTTGTACCCATTTGAGTGCGAGCGAGCGCAGCGAAATAAAAAGAAGAAGAAAAAAAAATGTCTATCATTAAAATTTGGCGATTGAAAAGTGTCAGGCAGGCCGAAACATTTTTGCAATAAAAAACGAAAATTTGCCATGCAGTTTTCACGAAGACTGTAAAAACGATGTAAAATATATATATATATATATATATAAAAACAACAACAACAAAAAAAAAAAAAAACAAAAAAAAAAAACAAACAAACTTGTATCCTGTGTTCATGAAAGAATTGCAAAACGCACGAAATTGGAGTGCCGCGATGGACTTAAGAAGGAGACAGATATAAAACAGCAAAATAAGAATGTTGACCGGCTTACTTTTGTTTTCGAACATGTCAACAAATACACGATGGAAACAAAAAGTAAAACGAATGTGTTTGAATGGTATAACCTGTAGAGGAACTCATCGAGTAAAACAAGTCAAAGAACTGTAATGCTCATAGATCATTTTCTGTCTTAATACGTAATATAATTTATTATGTATTTGAATGTTTCCGGCCAATATTGTAAGCTAGCGTCCATAGTTACCAGGGGCGAAACTTTTGCAAATACGATTTTTCCCATCGATAGCGCGCGACGAAATTCCTATGCTCAAACACCTTAGATAAAGCACGGATAGAAATGTAAAGACAAATAAGTAACAACACGAGCAAGGGTGTTAGAAATGTATTGTAAATGCCAATGTTTGGTATATCAAGGTATGGTATTGTATGAAATTTAATTTTAGTTGACAGCTGCAGACAACTTTGACAGTTTTCAAATCTAATATGGTTATATATTCAATAAATGTGGGCGTTAGATGTTTTGATTTAATTGTTTAAAACTTTGCAAAATATATGCCAACGCATTCAGTTCGTCAAGATTGTTGCATAGCAATAGAAATGCCGTCACGTACGTCTAGTGTCACGTGACGTTATTTAGGTTTATTTATAATTATTTGTATATATGACATCCATTATGCATTCAATTTCTGGGCTTGAAACAATTCATGAAATGTTTTTCTTTTGCTAACCTGGCAGAAATACTTTCTGTACGCATTTTAAAGAAGGAAAACATTCTAAATGTTGGGTTAATCGTGCTACATTTTATCTAAATGTTCACTTTAAGGTATCTGTCTTACGAAAGAATCTCGTATCTGTTGAACGTGAATAGTTCTTCTGGTACGGAGTTTATCTGGACTATATAACATCGTACCCGTTACATGTTGCGACGTCAATCAAATTTTTACATTACAAGACATACTTTCATTCATGTTAAATGTTTTTCCATTGTTATTATATCTAAATATTCACAAAGTCCCCAATTGGGACGGTTATATTTTAAACTGTATGTGTGATATTTGTCTGTTTATCTGTAAGTCTTCCGTTAGTGATTTGTTTATTGAAGTTTTGGGATGGTCGTTTGCTTTTTATTTATGTTTGTACTTGAGAGCGCCTTTTGCATTGTTTGGTCACTAAGTAAAAGGTGGATATTATTTTTCAAAACTAGAAAAGGACCCTCGCAAGCGCGGGTATAACATCAAAGTTTGATTCGTCAGACACAATTCAACCTGAATATGAAAAACAATCGAAGGTTTATTTTTATTTTACTCGGCTTTAAAGTCGCTTTGAACAATCTTTTAGTCATATCACGACGATTCTGGATGTGACAGGGAGCTCTATGCTCACTTTTAGAGTGCTGCCTCACTGAAATATCACACCCCAGGCACATGACATGGCATTCCACCCCCACACATTATACTGACACCGGACCGACCAGTTCTGCTTTCTCAATTCTGAGTGCAAGAAGAAAAGCAACTAATACCATTTTTGAAGTCTTTGGTAAGACTCGGTCGGGATCGAACTCATAACCTGCTAGACGCAAAGCGGGCGCTCTAGCAACTGAGCCACTGCGCAAGTAGATGTGAAGTTAATCGCCCTTCTGATTGTGAACGGTTTTTACCATATGATGCAGCGCATGACAAAAACAACAGGGAAGAGTCAGATCGATGGATATCCACCCAGTCTGATCATCCGCTCTGCACTCAATGGGATGTTAAGGACTCGAGGTTTCTACGTGCGGACAGTGAAGATTTATCAGACCGGCCAGATGCCAAGGCTGATCTGAGTCTGCGCCGGGTGTCCATGTCATTTTGTTGATTTTGTCATGCGGCGGCATATATAAATGCAGTGTTCCGCTAGGACCAAAGTGATGGGCCATTTTTGGCCCCCATTGCCATTGTTAGAAGGCCATCAACTATTTTTAGGGATTCTATTACCTTAGTAGCAACTCTGCTTGATATCGAGGGTCATCATGGCCTCTTGTTCCATTCATGTTTTTAGGTAGAGAAATGGCCCCATCGCCCTCTCTAGATACTAGGTACAACATTGTATATATGGGCCTGGCGGATATCTTGTCGGCATGAATGGATCATTTGAACAAATGTTTGTCCCCCACACCCTTATGCCTTTGAGGTTTTATATTTAATTGGGTTTGGATTGACCTAGCAGTTTCTGAGATTTTCGAAGAGTGTGAACGACGGAGCCTGCCTATACTATAAGTTCAGTTATAAGCCTAAGCAATCAAAAGGGCTTGGTTCACGAATGACAAAAATCTGCTCGGTTTAATACATTGATGAACACTCATATAAATAGAAGTCAAAAACAACAAAGTAGAAAACCAACTGTTATGGCAACAACAATACACTACATATGTTTTGTAAAATTGTTTGTTTTTAATCAATTTCATGGCAGCCATCTAGGTAATTAAAAGCATATCCACTTGTTAGTTTCATAGTTGTAAAACTCTGAAACACAAATTTATGAACAATATCAACATAACACAGAAATTTATGTTGCCTTGGCAACAAATATGTAGAATTTATCCTATAAAAAAGTTTTATTTAATATATTCTGTTTACAACGCAATTCTATTTTTTTTTCATCATTTTGATTGTTTGGATGACAACAGAAAGAAAAACAATTATCAACCCAGAAAACTTTGTGTTGCCATGGAAACAAAACTGTTTCATTTATCGAAATAGAACGTGGTTTTGACTGATTTTAACCATGAAAGGTAAAGTGTTTATTATATGACTGGTTTTAATGTGTTAGTTAGCAAGTATCTGACTGCGCATGAAAAGCAGCATTTAAATCACTTAGATTTGTGCTATCCTGTCAGAAAAAAACTAAAACAAAACAACACAAAAAAAAACACAAAAAACAACAACAAAAAAAAACAAAACAAACAAAAAAAAAAAAAAAAAAAAAAAAACCCAAAAAAAAAACAAACTTGCATTTATCCCGTAACAAAGACGCGTATTTACGCCCTTGCCAAAAAGAGTATGTTGTTTTTGCTTGGCCATGTAGTACTGTTTTTGCTAAAAGGTTTAACCATATCAAATTAAAATAAAAAAAAAGAAACAACAACTAAACATGTTTATCAAATTTAAAAGAAAAGAAAAAAGTCACTGATAAGAGTCGAACCCGGGTCCTTTCGGATAAGAGGCGAATACTCAACCACTGCACCACAATATATATAGCAAGTTTGGTTAAAATCCCTTGTTATTTACTCAAGTTATCGTCCGGAAACGAAAATATGGGTGTGTCTCGGGCAGATAACTCCGTAAAAAATTGACGAAATTTGCCCATTATCAATCCCAAACCAGATCTCCTTGATGTCAATGCATATAGCGTTTGGTTAAAGTCCCTTGTTATTTACTCAAGTTATCGTCCAGAAACGAAAATATGGGCGTGTCTCGGGCAGATAACCGTAAAAATTTGACGAAATTTGCCCATTATCAATCCCAAACTAGATATACACAATATCACTGCACATACAAAGTTTGGTGAAAATCCATTGATGTTTATTGAAGTTATCATTCGGAAACGAAAAACGGACGGACGGACGGACGTACGACGGGCGGACGAACGGACAGACGGACAGACACACGGATTGTGATTGGGGCACTCCCTGGACTTTTCTCTTACCTTTCTTTAAAACAAATCGTATCGTAGAATAAACCACAAAGCAACAGAGTTAACACAGGGACCACCGCCTTAGAACGGTCAGTAGAGTAAACCAAAGCACTTTTACTGCCAGCCAACTTCACCCTGGGTCCCGATGCTACTCTTAATACAGAAATACATAAAAAAATTGGTTCGCATAAAGGCTCCCAACTCAGCCAATGCATCAAAGCAAAACATAAAAATCAAATTCATCACTATGATAAACAAAGACGAGTACTCATGGCAATTCTACCGTGTGCCAGAGTAAATGAAAACCAATAGTTGAACCACTACACGGCAGAAACAAATGTTACCTGGAGACATAAGCTGCTAACGGTTTTTTTTTCTTACAGGTTTGATATCGGTAAAGCCAGGTTTTAGTGCCACAGCACCCCCACCCCACCCCTATAATCTTACTGTTTTCAGTTTCAAGGCGGTAGTTCTCCTTCAGTTTCTTTTCTTTGACTGCCCTGTTTTTTTTTCTATCTTTGTTTATTTGTTCTTTTTTCGACGAACTGAAGATTTGTAGTCATGTCATATCTTTAAAGCCTTACTGGGTGCCTTGGGGAAGGCTGCATTATGTAACTTCGACCTTTCCTCTCCAAACGCCAGGTAGTTCCTGGGCGGTTTCTCTGTTGCAGTCCTTCTTAATTGTACGTCTGTGGTTGCATCTGTGGCATTTGTGTTGTTGTTATTTGTTCTCCGTCTCTCCTTCTTTTGGTGCCAAAAGAGGGCTGTGCTTAGTGCTTGTAACATTTCCTGGATATCTTCAACCATGTTTTTTGAATCAACTATACGATGGCAACCAAAAGTCTTCAAAAAAAAAAAAAATATCCTTTTAGGTTGATAAAGGATACATTTCTTTCTTAGAGTTAATTCCAGATCATGGTATTTTTGTCAAACCGACCATTAAATTTCCCGGAATAGTATTCGACGACGACGATAATGATGATAAAAACTATAATATTAATGAAGTTGATGATGGTACAACACGAAGGTTCATATCAAAGCAAATCACGTGGGTGCATTAGGGGTTTGAAAGCAATTTTAAGCAGTCGTGCGTAATATAGTGATTAGCCTGGCGCCCGGCGTCCATCCGTAGATATAACCTTGTGATATTGATACTATTTGGTAGAATAATACATTAGGTTGAGAAGGCGTGTCGCGTACAGAAACCACAACTGACGGTGCCACGAAGTTTACTTATCTTCCCTGACAGTATTTGGTTATAGAAACCTTGTGATCACTATAACCCCAACAACCTTTGAAATATATTGATACTTGGTGGTTTGTACACGAGGTTGAAAAGATGGGTCGCTTACATAAAAAAAATCAAATCTGGGTGCCGCGGTGTTTTAGCTATCTCCCCAGCCAGTATTTGGTAATAGAAACCTTGTAATCGTGATAACTCCAACACTCTTTGAGATAAATTGATGATACTTGGTAGAATTGTACACGAGATTGTAAAGGCTTGTCGCATATGAGAACCACATTTCTAGATGTCACGTTTTGAGTTATCTGCCCTGACAATATTTGGTAATAGAAATATTGTGATCGCCGTAATTCCAAAGCCATTTGAGATATATTGATGGTACTTGGTAGAATTGTGTACAAGGTTGAGCAGACGTGTTGCGTACAAAACAATACGAATCTGGATGCCGTAGTTGTCGTAGTTTTCTAGTTATCTCCAGTGACAGCATTGGGTAATAGAAACCTTGTGATTGCTTTAACTCCAGCACCCTTTGATATTATGTGATAGTATACCAGGTTGAGAAGGCATGACGTGTACAAGAAGCACAATTCTCGGTGCTGTGATTTTTTAGTTATCTCTCACGACAGTATTGAATAATAGAAACCTTGTGATTGCCGTAACTCAAAACAAGCGTTGAGATATATTGATGTAGGATAGTACACGAGGTTCAGAAGGTATCTTGCGTACTAGAACCACTGATCTGGGTGCCGCGTTTCTGGTTATCTTCCCTGACATCATTTGGTAATAGTAACCTTGTGATCACCGTATGTCCAACACCCTTTGAGATATATTGATACTACTTGGAAGGATTGTACACAATGTTGAGAGGTAAGTCTTATACAAAAACACAACTGTTGATGCCTCAGTGTTTGATCTAACTCTCCTGACAAAAATTTGGCAATAGAAACATACTGTTGTCACTTTTTCCGTTCGCCCGTGTGTCCGCCCATCCGTTACGTTTTGGTTGCTGCACGGCGGTATCTAATGAGCACTGTTAATTGACATTTTATCCGGCACAGTGGTTCAGTTGGTAGAGCGTCCGCTTTGTGACCGGGAGGTTGCGGATTCGATCCCCAGCCGAGTCATACCAAAGACTTTAAAAATGGTACTAGCTGCTCTTTCGCTTGGCGCTCAGCATTAAGAAAGTAGAGCTAGGAATCAGAACAGCTCAGCTATGTGTCAGTAAAATGTGACTGGGTGGAATATCATGTCAAGTGTCTGGGCCGTGATATTTCAGTGAGGCAGCACTCTAAAAGTGAGCACTGAGCTCCCTGCCACATCCAGACACCGTCGCGATATGACTGAAAGATGTTGAAAGCGACGTAAAGCCCGAATAAAACAAACAATTTGACATTTCTTGTTAAATCATGATGTAAAGAACAATTACCCTGCTTAGTTACTGATGTTAGAACAAAGTGTTTTCACAATAGAACGACCTATTTGTTTGAATTTTCTCCAAATATTGGGTAATAGAAACCTTGTGATCGCTGTAACTCCAGCACCCTTTGAGATATATTGATGATACAAGAGCAAATAGTTAATCCCCCACCTCGGAGAAGTGATAATAGGAATGGCCTTCGTCTGTCTGTCCGTCCGTCTCGTATCTGTACGTCCGACCATATGTCTGTCTGTAACACTTTCGTGTCCTCTCCATCTCTCCTGAACCCTTTGAAAGATTTTCGTTAAACTTTGTCAGATGTTCGCCTCAGTTAGGCAATGTGCAGAATACATCTCAACCATGCAGACTCAAGGTCAAGGTTACATTGGAAGGTCACGAGTTTAAGCCTTTAATTTCGTGTCCGCTCCATATCTCCTTTACCCCTGGAAGGATTTTCATAAAATTTTGGTCAAATATTCGGCTCAAAAGGCTGCTGTGCAGAAGGCATGACTAAACATGCTAGCTCAAGGTCAAGGTCACAGTTGAAGGTCACGAGTTTGGACCTTTGGTCAAATGTTTGCCTCAGTGAGACGATGTGCAGAACTAATAACTCAACCATGCCGACACAAGCTCAAGGTCACAATTGAAGGTCACGAGTTTGAGCCTTTAATTTCGTGTCGCTCCATATCGCCTTTACCCCTGGGAAGATTTTCATTTAACTTTGGTCAAATGTTTGCCTCAGTGATACGGTGTGCAGAACCCACTACTCAACCATGCAGACTCAAGGTCATGGTCACCATTGACGGTTATAGGATTGAGCCTTGAATTTCGTGTCCGCTCCATACCCATATCTCCTTTACCTCTGGATTTTTTTTAAATAACTTTGTTGAGTGTTCGCCTCAGTGATATGATGTGCCGCACCTATAATTCAACCATGCCGACTCAATGTCAAGGTCACAATTGAGTGTCACGAGTTTGAGCTTTTAATTTCGTGTCTGCTCCATATCTTCTTTGCCCCTGGAAGGATTTTCATAAAATTTTGGTCAAATGTTCGGCTCAATAAGGTGATATGTAAAACGCATGACTCAACATGCTGGCTTAAGGTCAAGGTCACAATTGAAGGTCACGAGTTTGATACTTTGATTTTCTGTCCGCTCCATATCTCCTTTACCACTGAAAGGATTTTCATTAAACTTCTTTACCCTTCGGTATACCTTTTATATTGATGAACTGTGATAGAAATATCCATTGTGTTGAGGAGAAATCCTAAAAACTATTTGAATAAATTCCATATATCTCCTGGCTGATGTCTTGTTGATACTTTGCAGAATGTACCTGATGTTTAGAGAGCGTATTGTTTTATTCTAGTAAAGTTCTGTCTGTGTACAATCTTCTGAAGGCCATGCTGGCTTTCTGTCGTGGGATCTGCCACCTCTTCTGATGGCTAATTTCTCGTTACTCCTCATGACTTTAATAAATCAACCTAGTGTTTTATTTTCTGTTTTTAATGGTTCTTTATTTTCAAAGAACACCTGCGTAAAAATCGTAGTGAAAATAAACTAGACGAAACACAACGTCCACAAAGCAACGGAGGAATAGGAGATGTTAAACATATATTAAAGTAAATAGCACATCTGCAATACCCGACACACAAACTATAACATAAGAAACGCATTGGAACGGGCACTGGAACCGGATACTTAAACCATTTTTTTTACTGGCTCGAAGTGTTACGTTTGACCCTGAAACAGCTTCAGATATTAAAAGAAGACCAGGAAATAAATTAAAGCAGAAACAAAACAATAATGTTATACCAGTTCTATTAAAACTAAAAGTGGTCTTACTTTGTATAAGGAAGTTACATGGGCGTCCGCCCACGTTTGGAATTCAGTGATATAATGCATAGTTATTGCCTGGGGCATGACTTTTATTATTATAGTGCATGTGGTTTTTTATGTAGTTCCATCGTCAATTTACGACCTTATGTATTATGTCACATCCAAAATTAAGGGTACCCTGATATAAACCCGCCCATAGTAATAAGATTATCATATATCTACGAGTATGTCTGAAAGATTTTATAGGCTATTATTATTAGTGTTGGTTACGTTCGCACTATGAATGTCTATGTATTTATTGCATTAGTGGTTGGTCATTCAGTTTTATAACACGATGCCCTCAGATTTCAGCTACATGCCTTATATTTAATTCCCTTTTAATATTTAATTTTACCATGTTCGATTTTTTGTAAAGATATCATTTTGATATCAAGAATATGTACACCGAATTTCTTAAAAAGCGAGAAAATGTGTCATGTAATTTAAAAGCATTTAATGTACATAGTCCAAATTTAACGAAATATATATATAAAAAAACACATTATGTTTTAATGTGAAATTAACTGCTGTTTCCTGTATTGACAGGTGTAGCTATTATAAATGTTTTGTAATGTGTAAGCAATTGATTTCTTAAATACTTGTTTTGGTAAATGCCCCCCATCACCCACCCCGCCTTCCCTCACTTTCTCCCGGCTGTTGAAAATCACTGATTTAATTTGTTTTCTTTAAGACATAGGCAAAATGAACCCAAAAGGGGTATCAGTCACTAATGATTTTATTGTCCCTATTTAGGGGCTATGCAAGCAAAGATCAAAGACATTCCTAGTGGTAGTGAAGAGGCCTCCTGAAGGGTAATAAATATTTTTGAGGGGATAACAAATAGTTTGGAAAATTGACTTGTTTGGAGAGCAGAGTTGAAGGATTTATTTGGAGGGTAGATTGGAATTTGTATTAATTTAATTTGTATTAGTTTAATTCTAATTCTTCTTTCTTAAAAGTATTTCATTATTATTATTTTGTTTATTAATTAAATATTGTTTATTTGTTTCTATATACGTGCTCAGTGAAGACAAAAATCTACCTGCACAGGATTTTTAGGCTGATCTGAGTCTTCACTTGGTGCACATGCCATTTTGTAGAAATTGCTGTGCTCCAGGTTTTGTCATTCATTAGTGCAGAAAAGTCTCAATAAATGGAATTGTGCATATTCCGGTTTGAATTTATTCCACAGCGGATTATAAAATTATAAGGAAAGTGATCAATATTTTCATGGCATCATTATTAAAATTCTAAAATGGCCACTGGACAGTTCATGTTTCAGGATTAATAATGATGGGTGATAATGCAGAGCACGGCCGACAAAAAAAAAAAAAAAAAAAAAAAAAAAAAAAATGTGCCCAGTGAAAACTCGACCATTCTGCTCATCCATGGTCTGCTTAGTCTCCTGATCAGATGTGCAGACTGTTGTTACTCTTCGCTCAATCCACGGTAATTTTGTAGGACAATTGCTGTGCGCCTGCTCCTATAACATTACCTATGGAACAGATAAATACGTCAGTACTAAAGTGTAAAGTGTCCAATATTTTATTCTCCCTATGGAGCCTCTACTTGTTTATCTTTTATTGACAGAATACCAGGTTATATAACACCCTGTCCCTTCTCAGAGATAAGAGTAATTACCCAGACTAATTAGATTTTTGAGTCTTTAAACAATCTATACCGCAAAGACGCTGATGGATAGCATTTAATCTCAACCTCAAATCATGGTGTAACCAATTCAGATCAGACCAAAATTGTTGCTGAAAGTAAGTTAAATAGTACAAAAGGTTTGATTTTCTAAGGTACTGCAAGACGAGGAGATAATTGAAAGTCAGTATAAATAGAGGATCTTACATGAGTGCTCATAATATGAAATTTTTTAAACGAGCTTGGGTAATTTCGGGGTATTTTGCGAGCCTTGGCGAGCAAAATACCGAAATTACTCAACGAGTTTCATAAATTTCATATTAAATGACCACGAATGTAAGATTCTGTTTATCACATGACCCTTCCGATGACAAATATATATATATATATATATATTTAGATAACGGCTTTCCATAGCTAAGCGAAACAACTCACTACCAAGGATTCAATAGTACTACGCAACAAAAATAGTTCGCATATTATTTGATAAGTACCGAAAATAACTAGAAACAAGATAAATATGCCATTTATTACTTCATTAAACTGTAGGAATTAATGATGATTTTTATTTGAGCATATATATATTTTATTTGAATAGATGAATTTAAAAAAAAATTCCCTTCAACGTCATTCAGCGAGTCAATACGTCATTGAGTATCAGTAGGGAAATCCCCAGAAGTCAGCTGTCGTATCTAAAGGTCATAGACCGAGATCAATACAGTTTATACGGTGGTTGATACACCCAAGTAAATGACAGATTTCAAGAACATAAAACATTTTAACTGTAGTTTGGATTTTAATTTGACACATTTATTGACTGTCAGAGTCATGTTATCCTCCAATGCTTTTTTGGAGGAGATGATTGTTTTTCGACTATTTGACGACATGGATTTTGAAAGTGCCTCTAAATTTGTTGCGGGAAAACATCGAATTTTAACCACTACGAATATTTCTGGTAGCTGTGTTATTCACACTGTGATTGTGTTGTGTCTTTCCCTTCCGTCGGTCTGACATTTATCGTTCATCTCAAAATCATCTCAAAATTGAAGGCAGGATGGGCGAACGCGGACACCATCTTGGTTGCTATCAGTAAGCGGAAAGTAATACAAATATTAATGAGGGTAACTAGGCTAACCAATGGGGAACCTTGCAGGTGTTATAACACATGTGGTTATATGATTTTATGACATGGGTTATTTCACTGAATAACTTGACGGTCATGTGATAGTATGATTTTAAAGGAGGTAGATTATCACCTTGCATTAAAACACTTTGCATCAAAACATCAAAGAAAAGAAGTCAGAGATAAATGAAAAAAAAAAAGCAACTGATAGAACAGGGGAGACAGAAAGTAATAAATATGATTCAAAAGAGCCTAAAAAACGCGTAAGGCAGAGTTTGGTTTTTACATAATACTCTGCTCACGCTTAGATTTTTTGATACTACTTAAATGTGATGCAAAGGAGTAATAGTGTTGCTTATGGAGTTTTACTTTCATTTATATGCTCAGCATAAAACAGGATTGACTTAAACAATTATTGCCTGAAAACGAGGTTGTCCTTAAATTAACATCCCCAGAACAATCAAATATTCAGATTTCATAATTTCATTTAAGAACTTACATCAGTGTATTGATAGGAAATATTTTAGAAATGTGAAACGGGTAATGTATAAAATTGTTTAGTTCAGTATAATCCCACAAATTCAGCTAAAAGTCACACCTCTGTCAAAACTATAGAAAAAAGATGGTTCACATGTTTTTCCTTTTGCTCAGATATAAAATTTGAAGCCACTTACCAGGTGAAAAAATACTAAAGCTCTAATACGAAGAACTACATTATACGAAGCTATTGCCTAAGTTTAATTATGCGCTCTACAACTGTATTGTAAATGGTAAAAATTTTAAATGTTGGGTCTGTAAGGAAGAATAACGTGGCTCTCCTTGCCTTACACCAATACTAATAAAGAAAGGCTATGTTTAACAAGAGGGCGACGATAGTCCAGTATCGCTCACCTGTTCACTAGAGCAGAACCGGTTTAGCTATATTGGTAGGGAGTCACCTAGGCAATCTTCCTGTGAAATTTGATTGAAATTGGCCGAAGAGGTTGTCATTTGATTTTTGCTGTTTTTAGCTCTGGTTGCAGTCTTGCTTATTGGAGCGGAACCGTTTTAGCTATTTTGATAGAGAGTTGCTTAAGCAACATTCCTTTGAAGTTTGATTAAAAATTGGCGAAGAGGTTTAGGAAGCGTTATCATTTAAGGATTGTTATATTTTTAGCTCGGACGGCCATCTTGTTCATAGAAGCGGAACCGCTTTAGCTAGTTTGGTAGCGAGTCACCTAGGCATCATTTCTATCTAGTTTGAATGATAATAGTCTGAGGTTTTAGGAGGAGATGTTATTTAAAGATTTTTTTTATTATTATTTTTAGCGTCATTTGAGTAGAACCGTTTTATCTATTTTAGTAGTTACATACGCATCATTCCTGTGGGGTGTAATTGAAATTGGCTCCCGGGTTTAAGAGGAGTTGTCAATTATAGGTTTTCTATTTTTAGCTCTGACGGCCATTACAGCATAACCGTTTTACCTGTTTTGGTAGAAAATTACCTAGGCAACATTCCTGTGAAGTTTCATTGAAATTAGCCAGAAGGCTTAGGTTGAGTTGATATTTAAACGTTTTTTCTGTTTTATTTTAGCTCTGACCGCTGATTCAATGAATTAGAAATGTTGTAGCTATTTTGATCGAGAGGCATCAAAATAACATTTTTGTCAAGTTTAGTGAAATTGACCAAAGGGTTCAGAAGGAGTTGTCATTTTAAGATCTGTTTAAGCACTTACTGCCAGCTTGCTCATTGGAGTGAAACCATATAGATATTTTGGTAGCGAAGTCACATAGGCAATATTTCTAAAATGTTTGATTGAAATTAGAGGTTGTCAGTTAAAGATTTATCTATATTTAGTTCTGGCGGCCATCTTGTTCACTGGAATAGAAACGTTTTAACAATATTCTTGTGAACTTTGATTTAAATTGGCCCAAGGATGAAGGAAGAGCTGTCATTTAAAGACGTTTCCTATTTTTAGCTCTAGTGGCGATTTTGTCCATTGGAGCGGAACCAATTTAACTATTTTGGTAGAGAGTTACCTAAGCAGCGCTCCTGTGAAGTTTGATTTAAATTGGCATAAGGGTGTAGAACGAGTTGTCATCTAAAGCTTTTACCTCGTAATTTTCTTTTTTTAGCTCTGGAGACCATATTGTTCATTGGAGCAGAATCATACTAGCCAGTTTGGTAGAGAATCACCTAGGCAACAATCTTGTGAAGTTTTATTGAATTTAGCCTAAGGAGCTGTCATATAAAGATTTTTGTTTTTAATTTTAGCTCTGGCTGCCATCGTGTTCATTTGGGTGAAACCGTTTTAGCCATTTTGGTGGAGAGTCACGTAGACAACATTCCTGTGATGTTTGATTTACATTGACCGCTTCAAGGAGTAATTGTCATTTAAAGACTTTTCTTTTTTTTTTAGTTCTGGTGGCCATCTTGTTCATTTGAGCGAAACTATTTTAGCTAATTCGATAGAGTGTTACCTAGGAAACACTCCTGTGAAGTTTGAATGAAATTATTGACGCTACACGAAGCACGACTCACGAAGGACATTTACCGATCACAATAGTTTACTATAAACACTTTGTGCTCTGGTAAGCTAACAATAGAATGTCTAAGCTTGTCCACATCAATAATATATTTTGCGACAAATAATTACGTTTTCGTACTGGGACATCAGATGTAGTGTAAAGATCGACATCCTTGTCTTATACCTGATTTCACAGAGTGTATATCTAAAAAGCAAGCACGCCAGATTAAAACGCATTATGCCATTTACCTTTGTAGTCAGAAATGTAATTTCAAAAAAACGAAGAATTGCCTTTATTTACCTGCTAGCCCGAAAAACAATTCATCTACCAGCTGTTGAAACGAGCAAAATGCTTAATAACAGAAAGCCACAGAGGATTGTGGTACGCATGTTATTTATAATCTACGTGCCTTTGCGGTTATGCTAATAAAAGAACATTTGATTATTAAATAAACAAAGTTATATGTTTACTGTCAGTTCCTTGCAGGAAAGAACTTTGGATGTTATAAAGACACATTTGTTAATTACATCCTCTTTAAAATACGGAGGGATTTACCAACAGAATATATAGATAATACGAAAAGATAATACTATTTAAAAACATATATTTGACTGGCGTGCGTTTCACTAAACTTCTTATATCTGCGAAATTCGTAAGCGTACGAAACGTACTTACGAAATTCTTAAAAAAATCTAACCAATGTTTCACAAACGAATTCTCTTAATGAACAGAAATGTCGAGCAAAATGCAAAATCAAGACCCACACACCCTCTCAAAATGTCAGGACAATTAATGCAAAAATACCACGAATATGTTAAACTTATACTTAGAAAATTTCACAAAAGTACACAATTGAACCAACTTGAGGTAGAAGTGAAGTACTGAATTTATTTATTTATTTATTGGTAGTATAAAAATGGTTAGGATAAGATTAGAATTTTGTATCTTTATTTCTTTGGAAAAGACATTATCTGAATCCTTATCTGAATAATTGTGCACTTGAGTGTGTTAACATTTATAGTATTTTGTTCAATTTTACTAATACGAACGACCCTGTCCTTTTATTTGAGATAACCAAACCTTTAGGTTTGAAGAAATGCACTGAATTTTGTTTTTATTTATTCGCAGCTGTATAATGGTATACTTTAATTCCAGAGGAAACAGCATGCAGAAACATAAGATGGATAACTTATCAGTGAAAGTGTCACATTTTATACTATTGTGTCCAGCTATTGTGATCGGTCAATGTTCGCCGTCCGTCGTGCGGCGTCAACAATTTGCTTTAAAAGCCTACTCCTCCTACTACCCCTTGGCCAGTTGACGCGAAACTTGGAAGGAAGCATCGGGGTGACTTGTATATTAAAAATAGCTAAAATCGTTTCAGTCGGAAATCCAAGATGATCGCCATGGCGGCCATCTTGAAAATATATTTTTCGCTTCTTCTCCTGAACCGAAAGGCCAATTGACTTGAAACTCGATAGGAAGCATCGGGGTGACTTGTAGATCAAAAATAGCTAAAATTGTTCCGATCAGAAATCCAAGATAGCCTCCGTGGTAGCCATCTTGAAAATATATTTTTCGCTTCTTCTCCTGAACCGAAAGGCCAATTGACTCCTCCGTCAGAAGGCTATAACCACGCCCATACGTAAATCCTTAGACAAACAATATCGTGATACCTGTATTTGTCAATGAAAACTGCATTCGTACCTGTATTTATCAATGAAAAAGTACATAGGTAATATTGTTTGTCTAAGCAATAACATTAACCGTTAACTGGTAAGCTATTTTGGTTGGTCAGATTTTGGTGTCATTTACTGGTCAGGTGACATTACGGAGGACTCAATTGACTTGAAACTTGGTAGGAAGCATCCAAGTGAATTGTAGATCAAAATAGCTAAATCATTCCGAACAAAAATCCAAGATGGCGGCCACTCCTTAACCAAAACACCAATTGACTTGAAACTTTGTAGGAAGCATAGCGGTGACTTGTAGATCAAAAATAGCTAAAATGTTGATATCAGATATCCAAGATGGCCACCGTAACGGCGATCTTAAAAATATATTTTTCGCTTCTTCTCCTGAACCGAAAGGCCAATTGACCCGAAGCTTGGTAGGAAGCATCGGGGTGACTTGTAGATCAAAAATAGCTAAAATCATTTCGATCGTAAATCCAAGATGCCCGCCGTGGCGGTCATCTTGAAAACCTATTTTTAGCTTCTTCTCCTGAACCAAAAAGCAAATTGACTTGAAACTTGGTAGGAAGCATCAGGGTGGCTTGTAGATAAAAAATAGATTAAATCATTCCGATCGGAAAACCAAGATGGCCGCCAGGGCCGCCATCAGGAAAATCTATTTTTCGCTTCTCCTCCTGAACCGATAAGCCAGTTGACTTGAAACTTAGTAGGAAGCATTGGGTGACTTGTAGATAAAAAATAACTAAACTTCTTCTGATCAGAAATCCAAGATGGTCGCCATCTTCAAAGTCTATTTTACATTTATCTCCCGAACTGAAAGACCAATTGACTTGAAATTTGGTAAGAAGCATCGGGGTGACTTGTAGATCAAAAATAGCTAAAACTGTTTCGATCGGAAATCAAAGATGGCCGGCGTGGCCGCCATCTTTAAAATATATTTTTTGCTACATCTCCTGAATCGAAATGCCAACTGACTTGAAACTTGGTAGGAAGCATTGCGGTGTCATAAAGAGCAAAAATAGCTAAAATCGATCGGATCCCAAATCCAAGATGGCCACCATGGCCACCATATTAAAAATCTATTTCTTTTTGTTTCTTCGCCTGAAACGAAGGGTGAAATGACATGCAAATTGGTATGAAGCATCGGAGTGATTTGTAGATAAAAAAAAGCTAAAATTGTTTCGATGGGAAATCCAAGATGGCCATCATGGCCGCCATCTTGAACATCTATTTTTCGCATCTTTTTCTGAAACAAAAGGCCGATTTCTTGAAACTTAATAGGAAGCATCGGAGTGACTAGTAGATCAAGATAGCTAAAATCACTCTGATCAGAAATTCAAGATGGCCGCCATGGCTGCCATCTTGAAAATCTATTTTTCGCTTCTTCTCCTGACCCGGAAGGCCAATTGACTCCAAACATGGTAGGCGGCATCAGGGTTACTGGTAGGTAAAAGAAAAAGTTAAAATTGTTCCGATCAGAAATCCACGCATGGCCGCTATGGCCGCTATCTTGGAAATCTATTTTGCACTTCTTCTTTTTAACCGAAAGGTCAATTTATCTGGTAATCAGGTGAGCGATACAGGGCTATCTTGGCCCTCTTGTATCAATATGAGTGACCCTGTCCACTGATCTGAGGTAACCAAAGTTTGCATTTTGAAGAAATACATACCAGGAGTATTCAGCTGAATAGGTGATAAATATTTACCAAACTGTAGCTGTTCAAGATATGGTTTGTCTTTTGTTGTCACACACTTAAGCCACCTAGTGTGCTTTTTCTAAAAATAGGACAAGTATTTTGTTTCTGTTTCTTGCCAGGTAAAAACAATAAATGAATGCAAGGAATGTATAAATAGATAAGTATATGATAGTAATTACCCAGAAAAAATTCTAATTTTCAAGAAATGATTATATTAGTCTTCTGATGTTTACTCATTTTAGCTACAGTATAATTCCAATATATTTTTTCTTGCTAGACACATAATGTTTATATTTTGAAATGGAACGGATACAAATAATGCCAGTATAGTTTTTCTTGCTAGACACATAAGTTTTATATTTTGAAATGGAATGGATACAAACAATCCCCATCTATATGAAACAACCGAGAAATTGGCTGGAAATGTGTCTAGATTTCAGTTTTAGATTAGAGGGATATACAAGTAAATATGTTTTTAGTACTCTAAGAAAACATATGTTGAGGGTACTTATTAGAAGCAGCCTGGAAACATCATCTAAAGAGTACCCAGAACATGTTTTCATGGTGAAATAAGAAAGTCAATTATTTAGTGGTATTGTCCATTTGTGCGGTTTTAGTGATGTCTAAAATGTGTCCTCTAGTGTAACCCCAGTTTAGCTACAAATTCATTTTTTTGTAGAACAGGCTCACTACTCTTTTAGACACAATGCATTTAACTTTTACAATACAATGGACAAAAGAATTTTCAAATGGATATAATATCAGCTGAATAATGACCAGAACTATATACATTTATGTGCTCTAGAGGAGGGGCTTATCCAGATATTTATTATTATTACTACACAATAACATATTGTTTAGTACTTATTAGAAGGCTCTTCTAACTGCTTACAGAAACTATCCACAATAGACTGGTTCTTAGGAAACAGCAATTTGTTTCCCCAGATGTCCACATACACACATTACGCAAACACACTATGCAAAATGTGTTCTATGAATTTTGCAGCATCTGAGCTGGGCCTACACTGTTTGCAGAGGCCTGTCTATTCAAATAAGGTAAAATGATATTTAGTGCAGGAAAAAATATGTATATATAAATGACAGAAATAACAAAGAAACGGAATTAAGATTTATAAACAGAAATATCAGGAAATTGAGCCTTATAAGGTGTATAAATCCAATGGCAGTCATCTTGAAAATCTATTTTTATTCTTCTCCTGAACCGGAAGGCCAGTTGACTCGAAACTTCATTCGAAGTACAGAGATAACTTGTAGATTAAAAATAAACTAAAATTGTTTCGATCGAAAAGCCAAATTGGCCACCACGGCTGCTATCTTGATAATCATTTTCCAAATTTTCTCCATAACCGAAAGGCCAATCGACTCGAAATCTTATTGGAAGTTTCGAGGTGACATGTAGAAAAAACGATTAAAATTGTTACGATCGGAAATTCAGGGCCGCCATCTTACAAAAAAAAAAAAAAAAAAAAAAAAAAAAAAAAAAAATACTTTGACTTCTATTCCTGAACCGTAAGGCCATCTGACTCGAAACTTGATATGTAGTGATATAAAGTATTGGGGTGACTTGTAGATCGAAAATAGCTAAATTCGTTCCGATTGGAAAAATACAAGATGACCGCCACTGTGGTTGCCCTCTTCATAATCTATTTCGAACCACTTCTCCTAAACCGACAGCCCTGGGGTAAAAAATAGCCCCAGCCCCCGGGGCACTTATCTGGTACTCAGGTGAGGGATACAGTGCCAATTTGGCCGTCTTGTTTTATCACTTTTGCGGAGAGAATTTCGAAAATCGGACAATGCTATTCCCAACAACTTTCATTTTTACACCATATCAAACACATATGAGCATAGAACGTTTAGCATCCGAATTGTTATGTGATTTGTCCCGGGTGAATGGGGGTCAACAATTTTTAAATTTTAAAATACATCAATTTTTGTTAAAGCGATACAAATCAAAGAGACCTGTCACCTGTTATATTGCAAATGGACTTGTCCGATTGATAAGGATAATACAGTCCTCTTGGCATTAATAGGTAAAACTATTGATTATGACAAAGCTCATTACATAAGTCCTATTTGAGCACAAAATTTAAAGACACTGTCATTAACTCTTTCTCTCTCCATCTCTCTCTGCCTCTCTCTCTCTTTCTCTACTGATTCACAGTTTTCGTATAAGGTTATTATTCTCAGTATGATGCCGCCATAACTTACTATCTTTGTAAACATTTCCATAAATCACAGGAGATGACTTTCATACAAGCGAAAGCTTACCGTCAGATCCTGTCAGTTGAGATTGTAATTGATTGTACATGTACATTGTTTTTGATAAATAAATACTGTTTAAACCATATATATAATTAACATATAGCATGTTCGGTTTTAACAACAGTTACTGCCAAAATCCGACTCCTGTTGTACAATATCCTACACAGTGTGTTGAATTTATGACGTAATCGGGCACGGGCGGAGAAAAAAAAAAACATCACAGGATGACAGTAAAACATTGTATTTTGACAGAAAAGAAGAAATAAACGAATAAAGGAGAAATTTCAGAGTTTGAAGTTGAAAATACATAATTTAGTTGTTTAGTAGTTTGAAGCTTAAAATACATAATTTAGTTATTTAGCAAGTGCGTTTTCCGTGGTTTTTGTAAAGTCTCACCTAAGCTTTTGATGTTGGCGGCAAACATAACTGTTGATTTTGCACTGTTGATGTCGAAAGCGCTGACAAAGTACGATTGCACATTGATTCGTTCTTCACTAAAGCCTGATAACACTAGAAAGCTTATTTTCTGTCTGAATCGACAAAACTTGAATATCGCCGCCATGGCACTTGCGAAAATTCTCAGTTCTGCGACAGTCTTGACCAAGTCATAGACTTACGCAAAAATTTAAGATTATTTTTTTACGAAAATTCGTATGAAAAAGCCCTTAGTGAAACACGTTTGTTTTGCACGATTTGCGCACGACAAAACATACGTTAAGTTCAATTAACACAAAGAAAGCAAATGATTACCTAACAATTTAGACAACTTATGATTCATTTGATATGAATTCTTTGTAAATAGCCCCTCAATGTATTGTTATGTTTGTTTATCTTTAGCACAAAGGTACAGTAAATCACATGTAACAATGGAATCTACGGACACCCATGGAAATGATTATTAAAGGACATTTGAGTGAGGGGCAATTAACTAATTAAGGACATTGTGAAAGGAGTTTAATCAAAATTGGACAGCAGCGGGATTGCAGCTTTTAAAGAGCTGTAATGTCCAATATTGCCATGTGCGTTTGGGCTCGCAACTCCAGAGGAAAAGAAACCGTAGTTGACAATATCACGCGCGAAATTTCCGAGTGTCACTCGCAAAATCTTACATAACTGACTAAATTGTCATGCGAATCACTCGCAAGTCCCGCACAAATGACTCGTAAACGACTCGCACAATTTGATAGGAAAGGTATTGATTTTTTCTCGCAAAATGCGAGATTGATCGAAATTTGCCGTGATCTGTTCTGTAGTTCTTAGTATGATATTTCGGATATAAAATATAAATCACACAGTTCATTTGATGATTTTTTTAGTATATTAGTGAAAAAAAATCGTATGTCCTGAAATGTTTTATTTATTTTTTTTGCGTGGAAATAAATGAAAATGACATGCATAAACACGGAGTTCAGCTTGCTTGCGGTAAACGAAATCTTTCATTTATTTTAAGTCTCTAAGCAGTATTTTGACCATTAATACTACTTTTATAATGCAATAAAATCCATATTGACGCCTCAATAGTCAGAGCACCACTTGAGCAAATTCGCTCAAAAAATGGGTCTACCCTACACGGAGCACCTTTAGGGGAGGGGGCCCCTTTAGTATTTTTGATATAATCGAGGGAAAAAATATGCTGATGTCACAGGTTCAACCTCTTCTCTGTATCGTCTTTCTTCTAATGACAACGATTCTTCTGCTTTTGAAAGCTAATCCAGCTGTTGGTCATAATCTATCTTTTGCTTTATCTTCTCACGCAAACGCAATTCTGCCATCCTTTCTCTTTCTCTTAATTCTTTTATTTCTTCGATAATGTTTCTCTTCTTTATCTGCTATTTGCTGTCTCCATTTCATTGCCTTCAACTTTGCTATCCTATCTTCCTCTTTAGCTGCCTTCCGTTTATTTTTTTTTCATCTAACAAACTTTCTTAAGTTCCAATTTCTTTACTCGCTCAACGATGTTGTTTTCCTTATCTTCGAAATTATCATCAACATCAACCAAACATCTACCTTTTCTGTTAACTTTCTTTCACTAGAGCTTCTTTTGTCTGGGGCTGACAATGCATTCCTTAACCTTTCGCCTATTGTCCCTCTTATCGTAAATGATTCTTCCAGCTGTCCAGTGCATATGTCATTTTGTCTACTTTCCTCTGTTTTTACCATATCCGTTATCTCACTATCTTGCTTTTCTCTCTCTTCCCGTAACAGTGTTATGGTTCTCTTGTGCCTCTCCAGCTTCTTCAACAAATCTTCCTATTCCATTTTAACTGTGATTGCTGTCTTTTCTGTAATCTCTTGTCTCTTTCTGATATTGCTGCCATTAATCTGTAACAAATCTGTAACAAATGTCCTGTCTGTCCTCCGTCCCTTAGTGAGAAAACTAACTCACTATATTTTTTTCAGTGAGAAATAAACTCGAGCTTTTTAATCACTGTTCTATGACATACCAACTACTATACAGTAGTGTACATGCGAACCTATACAATAACAGTCTACCCCTAGTCTGCGCTGCTCATAACTCTCTAACCAGTATTTGCAGACGTAGGACTAACACAACAGTAGTACGTTGCGTGCTTACCGTTTTGTTTCCAAAGGTACAAAACAACTTCAAAACTAAGCATAAAAGGTCACGCAAAATTCCGTAACGCTTTGTTGGTGTGGCAGTTTCGTTTATTAAAAGCAATCACTTGAAATAGTTTCTGTAGATCTAGTTGCAATTGCATTTTCATAAGGACTTGTACGTGTTGCAATAGCGAAACTAGATCTAATTTGCATGCATTTTTAGCTCACCTGAGCCAAAGGCTCAAGTTGAGCTTTTTTGACCGGTCTTCGTCCATCGTGCGTCGTATGTCGTGCTTCGTGCGTCGTGCGTCTGTCAACAATTTACTTAAAATACATCTCCTCCTAAACCGGTGAATGGATTTTGAAATAATTTTACAGGATGTTCCTTGGGTGACCCTCTTCCAAAATTGCCTAAATGGTTCCGCTCCGCTGAACAAAATGGCCGCCAGAGCTAAAAATAGAAAAAAAACTTAAAACGACATCTCCTCCAAGGCCACTGGCTTAATTTCAAAATCATTTCACAGGTGTAGTCCTTGGGGGATCCTGTACCAAAATTGCTCAAACCGTTCCGCTCGGATGAACAAGATGGCCACCAGTACTAAAAATAGAAAAAATAACCTTTGAACGACTTCTTCTCATTAACCAGTGGATTGATTTTGAAATAATTACACATGAATATTCCTTTGGTGACCCTCTACCAGAATTGCTCAAACCGTTCCACTCGGATGAACAAGATGGCCGTCAGAGCTAAAGATAGGAAAAGCCTTAAACGACTTTTCCTCCTTAACCAGTGGATGGATTTTTAAATAATTTCACATGAATGTTCCTTGGGTGACCCTCTACCAAAACTTGTTAACCAGTGATTTTAAAATAATTACATATGAATGTTTCTTGGGTGACCCTCTACCAAAATTGCTCAAACCGTTCCGCTCGGATGAACAAGATGGCCGGCAGAACTAAAAATAGAAAAAAAAACTTTAAACGACTTCTCCTCCTTAATCAGTGGATGGATTTTGAAATAATTACACATGAATGTTCCTCTATTGACCCTCTACCAAAATTGCTCAAACCGTTCCACTCGGATGAACAAGATGGCCGCCAGAGCTAAAGATAGAAAAAAAACACTTAAACGACCTCCTCCTTAACCAGTGGATGGATTTTGAAATAATTTCACATGAATGTTCCTTGGGTGATCCTCTACCAAAATTGCTTAAACCGTTCCGCTCAGATGAACAAAATGGCAGCCAGAGCTGAAAATAGAAAAACCTTTAAACGTCTTCTCCTCCTTAACCATTTGATGGATTTTGAAATAATTTCACCTGAATGTTCCTTTGGTGACCCTTTACCAAAATTGCTCAAACCGTTCCGCTCGGATGAAGAAGATGGCTGCCGGAGCTAAAAATAGAAAAACCTTTAAATGACTTCTCCTTCTTGACCAGTTGATGGATTGTAATAGGCATTTTGTTTTAAAAATTGAAGAGAAAACAGTCAAAATGTAAACCACAGATCCAACCTGTCTCAAATGTTCCTCAAGAGATCCTTCACTAAATTCTTTCAATTACACAACATACCCCACCACCCACCATCTCCATTGTGGACAGCACTTGTTTTCCCTATATATTTGTACAAAAATATGATCTGGATAGAAAACTTTGATAATTTTACAAACCACTTGCCTGATTTAAATTAAATTAATACAATCATCCTGAACCTAAAGCAATGGGACACAGGTGAGCGATTTAGGGCCATCACGTCCCTCTTGTTTTATTAAATAGACTTCACAGTGATAGAAAAACAAATGTAAATGCAGGAAAAAAAACAAAAGGCGTTTGAGAGAAACCAAAATCTGGATTTGCCGTCATTTGTTACAGGTAAAAAAAAAGATGCCACGACTGGGGATCGAACTCGAGTCGACAGCACTCTCCATTAGGCCAATACGCCTAATACAAATACGTTGTGCTTGTAGCGGTAGTTATTAACATATAGGCGATATATGGTTAGCAGCTTCGACTATTATCGGATTCTGTTTTAAGTTTTAAAGCAAATCGACGGTCAAGTTATCATTTTTAGAATGAATTTGTAGATGAATTTAACTCTCACAAAACGCAGAATGCAGGAATAAACGGAATTCAATAAATTACGCAAGGGGTTGGGGGTTTTGGCGGGGCGGGTTGTTTACGGAAATATTCGTGCTTTTACTGGACTTGAACAGCCGTTCTAAGGCGGTCGTCCTGGTGTTGTTCTCACTCTTTGTAGCTCTTTGTAGCTTTGTGGTTCCTGCATTGCTATCTGTTTTTTTTCTATATGTGTTGTGATGCTAGCATTGTGGTCACCGTCTTCAATAGCTGCCCACTTTATTTTCTGTTTTTCTAGTTGTATTGTAATGCTAGCATTTTGGTTACCTTCAACAGCTGCCCATTTTGCTTTCTGTTTTACTAGTTGTGATTAAGAATGGCATCGGGACCCAGGGTGAAGTTAGTCGGCTGTAAAAGTGCTTTAACCCCCGGAGGTTTATTCTACTAACCGTTCTAAGGTGGTGGTCCCGGTGTTAGTCTTACTCTTTGTTGCTTTGCATTCTACGAGGCGATTTGTTTTAAGTCTTGCCTTGTGTTATTTTGTTCTTGTGTTTTTCAGTCCTTTTAGCATTGCTATTACCTCCCTTGGGGAAGAGAAAACTAAGCTGTTTGTTCCATTTGTGCTTGTTTGGTTTTGTCTGTTGTCTTCCTCTTGGTGTCTGAGAAAGGCTGCGGTTTGTGATTGTGGCATTCCCTGGACTTTTATCTTTTTTGGCGGAAATGATGCGGAGTGGGAAAAGGGTAGAGAAGGGCAGGTTTCTGAGAGTCTACACTATATTAACGTCCAGGGAATTTACTACTGTACTTATACAGGCCAGGTATGTCCTCGATGTGTGATGAATTATTGAGAAACAGGTGGTCAATGAAATTAATAATACATGTACATGAATCTATTTTTGGAACTGTCAAATCGTATAAACAGCTGTTCAATATATGTATGTAAACAAATCGAACGACATTTCAATGTATTGCGATCGGAGACAGTGAAACACTCGAATTGAAACTGTTTAATTCCTGCTATGCACTGAAGTTCACAGCCATAACGCTCGACCGATCTACCGACAGGCAATAAACAGAGATCTGCATGTAAACAAAGGTGATGGCAAGACAATTAAAACCGTACCTTTACAAAATAACTATCCAGAAACAATTTCTATCCATCATAATTCATAATTCATCATAACTTAATGTAATGCACAAATTTAAAATAAACACAAAAAATACTGAACATCTAGTATGTTCACCAGAGCACTTTCATAGTACACAGATGTCACTCCACGTGAAAACATTATAGTCGGGTTTCTCAATTCCTGTACCCCTGTACCTTGCAAAAAAAAAAAAAAAAAAAAAAAAAAAAAAAAAAAAAAAACAACAACAACAACAAAAAAAAAAAAAAAAAAAATAAAAAAAAAAAAATAAATAAATAAAAATAAAAAATAAATAAATAAAAAAAAAACGTAACCCTAGCATATACGGCTGAATTTTTGTATATATAAGGCTTGGATATTGGTTCATACAACCCGCTGTATAACAATGCGAAACTAATTGCATTTTGAAGAAACGCATGCATTTTGAATGATACTTGTTTAGAGTTTTGCCAAGCAACTGTAAGTTTTATTAAGCGTATAGTACACATGCATATACTAACAGATAAAATACACACAATATACACCCAACTCGCGATAAATTAATCTGTACACCTTTGGTGTCTGAATATAGATTAGTACTGATTATTTAAAATTCTTGTCGCGTTTTGTAAAATGGCGTGTATTTTTTGAAGTTTTGATAAACATTTTAGTTTGCGGAAATTACATCAGGTATTAAGTTTGGTCTTCATACATTCTTACAAAGTATAGTTTGTCAACAAAGGTCTTGAAATTATGAACATGAAGAAATGCGCGGAGATTCTCCTCAACATGCATATTTAAGACTTACGTAAGTACAATATAGGGCTCTATACGAATATATCTTATTGAAAAAAAAACAACATAAGCACGAATGCCCGAAAGATGTCAGGTAAAATTTAAAAAATGTTTTTCAAAATGGTATCACAAAATTTACAATCAAACGTTTCCTTAGAGGTTTATTGTAGCGGCCATGTCGGACATTTTTTGGTGTTAATCCATTTCTATATACCTTCTAATATAGGCTATAGGATATGGCAGAAGGTTAATTTGAAACGCAGTTTCCATGCGAAATTTAAAAATTAATGTGTGACAGGAAAATGGGGTACTCTGCCTTAAATACGGAAAACAAATGGGGTGTAACTAATGACGTCATGTTTGCATAATCGCATAAGAAAATAACATTCTGCTTTCTGTTTTGAGCATTTTCTCTTTCTTTTTTTTATAATTTGAACCTGAATACTCAAGGTTTTGTATAATTAGAAATTGTCAAGTATCAACTGGGCCTCCATAGAAACGTGCGAGTTCTCACGAAATGCAATGAATGCATATCTGCTATACAGTTGTTTTATATACAGACATGTCCAGGCTTTCTTCCTTTATCGAAATAAATCGTATATCTTTCCGATGCTAGAATTAGCAAAAATTGAATACAAGAGTCCGTTCTACTAGTCATTTTCCAGCGTTGATTCTGGAAAATGTTAGTATCCTGGGCCCAAAGATGATGATCATCCGAACGACACCAACTTGATGTATGTGTAAAATGTATTTTACTTCCGGAAGTCCCGAAAATCAAAGGAATCCATGGATTGCAGTTTGTACTAGTGCCGATCGGTCACTAAACCAGCGTGATCACGACATTTATCGTCCTTCAAACGTCAACTGGAGCTTCAAGTACGTGTAACTTCATTTAGTACTGGCCACCATTGTTGTAGAGCTGGCTACATTGTAGTTTCTATAGTAACCGTCTAGATGTAAATACAAGACTCGGATGAAGGACAAGCCTGCAAATATAATGAATAACTGTATTTCTTGAAGATATATTGACAATGCAAAAACGACACTGACAATGACAATGGCGATATGCGTAATGCAAAGACACACTACACGGTTGAGAAGAGCTGGCCGTTACACACTCCCTATCAGACTATAACTAAATTTACAGGTACAGCTACTACGGTGGGGAACCTGTGCCAGGAAAAGGAACGTGAAAACATGGGAGTGGTTTGGACTAAATAAACAAGACCGAGACATTTGAAGCTATCCTTTATTGCACCCTTCGACACTATTATTGAAACAAGACTGTGCATAAAAGAAAAAAAGGTGCGAAAGTAGTCATTTGGGGGTAAAAGATTGATAATTTTAATAAAAATCCCGATTTTCTGGAATATTTAAAAAAAAAGTCTTTTACTTTATCTTATGCCGACTTTCAGAATAGATTTGAAGTATACTAGTCAACATGTATCATGATAAAAATAACTGTGATAGATCGGTATAAAATAAGTATATTTGGGGGGAGATTTTTTTTTTTTAAGAAAAAATCACAGATTTTTGTAATTATTGTTTTAAATCAACAGGCATCTTCATGCTTTAAAAACAACAACAACAACAAAAAAAAAAAAAAAAAAAAAAAAAAAAAAACAACAAAAAAACAACAACAACAAAAAAAAAAAAAAAAAAAAAAAAACAATCTCGATACTTTGAAGTCAGCGTCTTAATTATATTTTGGGTAAAAAACTGTTCTTTTTCAAATAATGAAATAAGTATTTTCTGTAAATTTCCACTGCACAAGAAATCATTTGTTCGGCTTTGAGAATTTTCATCTATTAATACTCTGAACATTATAATCTAACTTGATAATAGACAGACATTTACTTTCGAACATCCTTTTTACAGAAAAAATCTTAAATGTTGATTAAAAAGTACAATTTTATATGGTACGAGTTAAGCAATATGTTTTGCATATTACATGTAGGTATCAAGATACATACTGTACAACACTTACAATTATAGAAGCTTTGTCTTTCCATTTAATAACCTATCTTTAAAGCTCTTATGTACGAAATCATAAAATGGAATTGTTGCATTAGCATCGCGTCGGCAATGTCTTTGGTGTCAGTGTTGACGTCGTCATTGACGTCTGCGTAAGCATCCACAAATGATTACAGTTTAAATTTAAATATTTGCGCATCCATATTGTTCAAAGCCTTTGTTTGACATAGTTCATGATTGGGATGGTGGTATATATTGGCCCAAGTTGTATAGCGAACAACACTTAACCCTGATAATGATTAAAGGTCAAGGCCACGGACGTAGAACTTTTATGTTAAAGTTTTATGTAAACTTGTTTAAAAATCTATGTCTCCTGAATGTCTGAATAGAATTAGTTGATACTCAGGTTTTTGTTAGATTCTAGTCCAGTGTTTTATTCATTGCAAGTCAAGCTGCCTCAGTCATCTTGAGGTCAATGTCATGGCCAAATGAAATTATAATATTTATTTTTTATGTTAAGTTTTGAAGATGTATAGCTTTTGAATTCCTAGATGGATACGGTAACTACTTGAACTGCTGTTTGCATACTGATATTTTATTTTTTTATCAGATCAGTGCAATCTAGAGGTTAAATGTCGAACAGACGACACATGAACATATATAATATTACACAATTAAAACGAAATACAACACATTCCATGTAGACAGTAGACTGACCAACCAGACAGATACGTATAAAATTGCAAGAGATGAACCACCATGGAACAATCAATAGAAAAATAAGACCTGTTGCTAGCCTGAGGTTGAGCAGTTTGTTTCTGAAGCACTTAGAATATTATGTTTTTGTTATTTCATTGAGGTCAAGGATGACAAACTTTTGACTATTCTGTTTTTTTTGGGAGACAGATGTGAACACCATAAGCATACTCGGGTTATGGATATCAGTCCTCCTCATATACTATGGTCAGCTTAAATAGAGATAGGGAAGGTACTGCGTAAAAGTTTGGACCAATATCTATCATCATGCCATACACAAACAAAACCTATCAAAGGTTTGGAAATTATGAGATCCTAAAACCTTTAATGTAAAAATTTAACATGAAAATTTTAAGTCCATGCCCTTAACCTTGAGGGTTAAGTAGGGGGATGGGGACGGTACTGCATATATCATTCTACCATATAGGAATCAAAACCGTCAAAGGGTTTGGAAATAATAATATCCTAAAACTTTAACTTAAAACGTAACATGAAAATTCTGTGACCTTGACCTTGAGGTCAAGTAGCGGGATGGGGATAATATTAAATAAAATTTTACCAATATCAATCATCATACAAAACATGAACAAAATCAATCGAAGGGTTTGGGAATAATAGGGTCCTAACACTTTAATCTAACTTCGAAATGAAAATTCTAACTTCGAGAACGTGACCTAGAGGTCACATAGGGGGTTGGGGTGGTACTACGTTAAATTTTGGACCAATATCTATCATTATTCCAATCATGAACAAAGTCCATCAAAGAGATAGAAAATAATGAAGTCCTAAAAAGTTTAACGCAAAACATTAACATTTGTGGACGCCCCCGCCGCCAATGCCAACGCCGCCGCCGATGCCGGAGGTAGAACAATAACTCTTCCTGAACGTTGTTCAAGCCAGCTAAACACTACTTGTATGTGGGGGTGAGGAGGTGTGTGTGTGGCGGGGGTGGGGGTGGGGGCGGGGGGTGCTTAAACCAATTTTACACGCGCGAAACCTTATTCTTCTCTCATGATGCAGTTCCAACCATTAAAAAATACAAACGAGGAAAACAGAAAGCAAGGTGGGCAGCCATTAAAATAGATTTAATACCACCATTTTAGCATCACAAAACAGAAGAAAAGAGAGCAAAGTGGGGGTTTAAACCAGTTTTACTTGCGAAAACCTCACCCTTAATTATAATACCGCTCCAAATTACAAGTATATGTTCGGCCTGAATACGGTTCTCTACCTCATAAACGAATTATCACAGTGAAACACACATAATCACAAACACTATGATGAAACAAAGCAAAGGTTTCAATTGCGATCTGAAGCCAGACTGCAAGAAAACTAAAAAGCAAGATCATTATTGGCCCGACTGCAGACGTTAATAGTCAGGCGCCAACATTCTGAAACAGACCTAAGGGGTAGAATAAATCTCTAAAACGTTCAGATATTTTGTGTAACTTTAATGTTTGCAAAACCTTTGCATACGGCCCATGATATTAGGAATAATATGAAGTGGTTAATGCAATGTGGTTTCTAGTGTGTCAGACCTGATGAACATGACCTAATGTTGCAAAACTTCATTACTGCTTATGAAGAATCTTAATAAAACCGAGACTCCCATTTTTTAATCTGTAATGTGTTCTTTGTTTCTAAAGGCAATCTTCTTGACGTTTACTCTCATGTTAGGATGTCTTTCTGTTAAGAATGTTTTAGACATAAGCAGTATGTTGAAGCTACCTCAGAAACGACAGTCAAATCAATGTAGAGCAATGGCAGGATAGATATACAAGTAGCAAACTTATGAAAGTGGTCAATGAATTGACACATGTATATGCTCCTAGCTGCAGAGCCGGACATTGTTGTAATTGCAAAGAGGTCCTCAATTGCACTGTTCATTAAAAGCTGGGAGATATAAGGGGAGTCATCAATATCTAAGCTCTTGATCTTTATTCGAAGGGCAAGCTATTTTTGTACCCGCTGAAGCCGAAGCTCAACTGAGCTTCTATCACTTCAAGTGGTCTTCAATTAGCATAGCAAATCCCATAGAAACATGCCATTTATGACGGTATGAGTTAAATGGTATGCTAAATGATGAAAACAGGCTATAATCTACTGCATGAATTGGTTGACAAAGTGCAACGATCTGAAGTACTGCAGATGTTTTATGCAAATGATTACAGCAGATGTTGTTAAGTGCTTCTGTGGAGGCCGTATTTCATTACGGGTCTAATTTCTTGGTACTATGATTTAGGACTATTGTGTTCATATAATATATGTAAAAATAGACTTCCGCTCAAAGCTGCCGAATGTGGAGCATGAGAGATGTTTCATTATTCCTCATGAACACAATCAATATGAATCTGGTATTTTCTGTTTTTGATTTGTTCTGTATATCCAAAAAAAAACAAACGCCCGTTTAGTCTTTTTATATTATTAACGGAGAGATCCATGTATTAGTTGTATATTTCTGTTGCCATTGCAACCGAAATATTTATTTTACCAGCAAATCAAATAATGGTACGTCATCAGTTTGGTGTTATTAATTTTTTTCTTGAGTTTCATGAGGCTACCCTTAGTGGCTTTGGAGCCATGCTTGAAGCTATTTAGTGTAGGTATTTTGCATCTAAAGCACACTTTGGATGTTATGACAACCTAAATATGTATCCTTCTAAACAACCAAACTAACATGGACTGTTACTTTATAAATAATCTATTTAATTTTTGTTCCTCAGTAGCATCATTAAGATTGATTTGTTGAGTTGTGTGCACTGTCTGTTAACAAATAAAAAAAAGATGGGAGTAAAGTAAATACAAGCATCTATATTACTGAATAAATAGATTGTAAGATTAACCGAGATAACGGTGCAGATTAACAGCATGGTTTCAACACTAATCCGTCAGCATATTTCCCTCATTGATAATTTCGATTTGAGATTTATGGAATTTTGTTTGCTTTTTCTGATTTTTTAATTTAAAAACAATACTATTTCAAATTTTCTCTGAATATCTTTCTCGAATTTTCCACCAACGTAAATAAATAGATGACGTATAAATAGATCACGTGCACTGGCTGGCGGCTTTGCTGTGCACCGCCGCAACATTTCGGATATACGCGCTGCCGCAGATTGACCTTACTGACATTTAAGTTCGTGGGAAATTAATCAGTTCATCCAAGTACATTACTGCGATGCAGCTTATGCCTTATGTGAGCAGCTTATGTCTTATGTCTGTAAACAACAAAGCTGTGAACCGAAAGAAAGAACAGTGTACATAAAATTAAAACGTAATGGTACACGAAATTAAGAATATTCTTTTTATGTGTGTGTGTCTGAGGGGGTGGGGGAGGGAAAGGGGAAGGGGACGGGAGGGATGATTCACTTATGTCAAACTGTGTGTGATGGGAGGTGGGGGGGAAGAGGTTGGGGGAGTAGGGGCAGGGAAGGTGAGTCACTTATTTTAAACTGCATTGAAAAATCTTGCCAATAAGTATTTTCATTTTGGTCAGTTCTTAATACTGTCGGACTCGGGTTTGAGTCTCATTGGTGACCCTCTCTCTCTCTCTCTCTCTCTCTCTCTCTCTCTCTCTCTCTCTCTCTCTCTCTCTCTCTCTGTGTGTGTGTGTGTGTTTAATTTAATGAACATTTTTAGCCGTTGTTTTCTTTATTTCTTTGTTTCATCTTTTACCTTATTTTGATATTGTTTAACCTGTTAGCAAAAGCAGTACTTCAGTACGGTCCAAATCATATTACGGAAAATCAAAAACAATACGGGCAATGGCGTAAAATACTGCCTTCTATCTTTCTTTCTTTCTTCCATTACGTCTAAACTTCCTAGAAGGACACAGACGGTGTACATTATACACCCCGCGTTGTAGGATGAAGGCCTACAAGTAACCAATTTGAATTACCGTATGGTTCTTTAACTTGCACATGGTGTGACTTTCCCTGCACAGGGGACCTCCAGTTAACGTCCCGATCCGAAGGACGCCCCACTGTTTTCATTTCATGCTTGCAAATGACATGAAGGAAAGTACGTTCGACACAAAAAATTCCCTCGACTAAGCCTCGGGTCTATCCCAGTACTTCTAGCCCTAGAGGCCAGTGCGCTCACCACTGAGCTACCGCGCTACCTAAAATACGTGCTTTATACGTCTTTGTTATGGGATAAATATAATGTGTTTTGTTGACAGTGACACACAAAGCTAAGTGATGTGAATGTTGCTTTTCACGCACAGTCAGATACTTGATAAGTAACACATTAAAACCAGTCAAATAATAAACCTTTACCTTTCATAGTTAAAATCAGTCAAAACCACATATCATTTCAATAAAAGAAACAGTTTTGTTTCCATGGCAACGCAATTTTTTCTTAAGTAATAACTTTGTTTTCTTTCTAAATTGTCATCCAGTACTTGACAATCAAAGTGGTGAAAAAAAGAGAATTGCAGTGTAAACAGAATATATTAAATAAAACTATGTGCTTTTATGGAATAAATTCGACATATTTGATGCCATGGCAACATAAATTTCTGTGCCATGTTGATTTTGTTCATAAATTTGTGTTTCAATATTTAACAACTATAAAACTATCATGCTTTTAATTACATTATTCTCAGATTGCTGCCATGAAATCTATTAAAGACAATCAATTTACAATACAACATGTAGTGTATTGTTGTCGCCATAGCAACCATTACAATTGGTTTTTCAAACTTATTTTTGTTGTTTTTGAAGATATCCCATGTTGACTTATATTTAGAAAAATTTTCATCAATATATTAAATAGGGCAGAATTTTTGTCATTCGTGAACCAGTCCCTTTTGATTTGTATCCTGAAGTCTTTAGCTTATAGGTGAACTTATAGTATAGGCAGGCTCCATCGTCCGCACTCTTCGAACATCTCAGAAACCGCTAGGTCAACCCAAATCCAATCCTCTAAGGCATTTGGGGGACAAACATTTGTTAAAATTATCCAATCATTTCATCAGGATATCCGCCTTGCCAATATAAATTGTTGTATCTAGAGGAGGACAAGGGGCTATTTCTCCACCTAAAAGCATTAATGGGACAAGGGGCCTTGATGACCCTCAATATTAGTCGTGTTGCTAATATTTAAGGTAATAGAATCCCTTAAAATAGGTGACGGCCCTTTAACAATGGTTATGGGGCAAAAAATGGCATCATTACATTGGTCCTAGCGGCAACAATGCATATATGAGCCACCAACAAATTAACAAAATGACATGTACATCCAGCGGAGACTCAGATCAGCCTGGGCATCGGCCCAGACTGATCAGATTTCACTACAATTTAATTCTTTATTTTCCAAAGCCATAGAAACCTTGAAAACCCTAGATACTTGGCAACCCCTTGAGTGCACAGCGAAGACTGTTCAGACTGTGCGGATATCCATGTTGATCTGATTCTTCCATGGGAGCCCAGTCATTTTGTTGGTTTTGTCATGCGCTGGCTCAATTATGGTAAAAGCCGTTTAAATCAGCAGGCCGATTACCTTCAAACCTACTGGCGCAGTGGATCAGTTACTAGAGCGTTCGGTTTGCGTCCGGGAGGTTGTGGGTCCGATCCCCGGCCGAGTCATACCAAAGATTTTCAAAATGGTATTAGTTGCTCTTTCGTTTGCGCTCGGCATTGAGAAAGCGGAACTAGCCGGACCGCTGTCAGTATAATGTGACTGGGTGGAATGTCACATCATGTGTCTGAGGTGTGATATGTCAGGGAGGCAGCACTCTTAAAGTGAGCATTGAGCACCGTGTCACATCCAGACACCGTCGCGATATAGCTGAAAGATTGTTGAAAGCGACATTAAGTCTGAATAAAAAATAAACAAATAAAACTTTCTTTTTTCAGGTTGAAATATGTCCGATGGATTAAAATTTAATGTCATACCCGCGCTTGCGTGGTTTCTTTTCACATGAAGAAATCAACAAATTGACATATGCACCCAGTGCACTCAGATCAGCCAAGGCATCTCCCCAGTCTGATCAGTTTTCACTGTCTACACATAGAAACCTTAGCTTCTTAGCAACCCATTGAGTGCACATCGGCCCAGACTGATCAGTTTCACTACAATTTAATTCTTTATTTTCCAAAGCCATAGAAACCTTGAAAACCCTAGATACTTGGCAACCCCTTGAGTGCACAGCGAAGACTGATCAGACTTCGCAGATACCTATGTTGATCTGATTTTCCCTGGGAGCCCAGTCAATTTGTTGGTTTTGTCATGCGCTGGCTCAATTATGGTAAAAATCGTTCAAATCAGCAGGCCGGATATCTTCGAATCTACTGGCGCAGTGGCTTAGTTACTAGAGCGTCCGGTTTGCGTCCGGGAGGCTGTGGGTTCGATCCCCGGCCGAGTCATACCAAAGACTTTAAAAATGGTATTAGCTGCTCGTTCGTTTGCGCTTAGCATTGAGAAAGCGGAACTGGTCTGTCCGCTGTCAGTATAATGTGACTGGGTGGAATGTCACGTCATGTGTCTGAGGTTGATATGTCAGGGAGGCAGCATTCTTAAAGTGAGCATTGTCACACCCAAACCCGTCGCGATATAACTGAAAGATTGTTGAAAGCGACATTAAGTCTGAATAAAAAAATAAATAAACAAATAAAACTTTCTTTTTACAGGTTGAAATCTGTCCGATGGATTAAAATTTAATGTCATACTCTCGTTGCGCGGGTCCTATATATATATATATATATATATATATATATATATATATATATATATATATATATATATATATATATATATATATATATATATATATAACTAAAATTTCAAACAAATAAAAAAGTAAGAAATGTTTATAGCACTCATTTTATTACATTTGGGGTTACCTTAGGAATGGTTAACATTCAATATCAAAATTACCATATTTTACCTGAATTTATGGTCTGATATTCACACCTTGGGCACAGAAAAAATATCAAAATTTACTAAATTTATATTGTAAAAATATAATACCACTGGAAGAAAGCTAAACTTTTGAGACCATTATTTGTTTTAAAATGATTACATAAATCAGCAGCTTTTATTCAAATTTGTCACTTTTTACCCCCAAAACTGCCTATAGTGTTTTTTTTTTTGTTTTTTTTTTTGCCTGGGACAGCAATTTCTATTTTAATACGTATTGACCAGTACAACATAAATTTATAGACAAAATTCAATTTCGAAAAGCGTATTAATTTAAAAAAAAAAAAAAAACGTATTACAGAAATTTGGGATTTTATTCAAAATTATTGAGTTTTCACCCAAAAATGACTGCTCTAGCTCTAGCTCCTTATTTTATTTCATGCACAGCGTTGTTCCATTATCGGCATATTTCTCTCCATCACTTACAATGTAATAAAAAAGTGAGGGAGGGGGGCTACGTGTAGGGTAAACTTACTTTTTTTCAGGGTTAGTGTTCCGAGTATAAAGGAAGACGATTTCATTCTGTTTTTATTTTGTTGTATCTAATTGATATGTTTCCACCGAGGACCTCTATTCTAATATGCAGCGTATTGAAGATTGCCCCCTCCCCCACCCCTTCCCTCCTCAATTGTAATCTCGCTGAGATAACGTCAATTTGATACGGACCTGGACAGTTTGGCGCATGCGCACAACAAAGTGAAACAAGCCCGTTTATTGTAGTCCAAAATTCACATTCATTGGTCACATTAATTGTTATCATAAGTTCACTGTGAAAAAAAAACAAACAAAAAAAAACAACAAAAAACAATTATATATCTTGGCAAACGAACATTTGGAATTTCTGCACACTGGGTACAAAAAAGAATTTTTTTTTGTGAAATATTATGGAAGCGTCCTAGTGCCAGGTGAAAAAAAATATTTAAGTCCTACGTAGGAGATAATAAGTCCTACGTAGGAGTTAGTAACTCCTACGTAGGAGATAATAAGTCCTACGTAGGAGATAATAAGTACTACGTAGGAGTTAGTGACTCCTACGTAGGAGATAATAAGTCCTACGTAGGAGATAGTAACTCCTACGTAGGAGATAATAAGTCCTACGTAGGAGATAGTAACTCCTACATAGGAGATAATAACTCCTACGTAGGAGATAATAAGTCCTACGTAGAAGATAATAAGTCCTACGTAGGAGTTAGTAACTCCTATGTAGAAGATAATAAGTCCTAAGTAGGAGATAGTAACTCCTACTTAGGAGATAATGTCCTACGTAGGAGATAATAAGTCCTACGTAGGAGTTAGTATCTCCTACGTAGGAGATAATAAGTCCTACGTAGGAGATAGTATGTTGTTATAGATAATTCAATACGATTTTGAAATGAAGATCAATGGTTTAACCTAAGAAAACAAAACTTATTGATTAATTAAAAAAAATTATATTCAGTGAACGATAATTCAGGAACACACACACACACACACACACACACACACACACACACACACACACACACACACACACACACAAGAAAGGGTTTGACATTTCATGCAAAGTGTCTCTGTTGGAAACAATTTGCATGAACTGTCAAAGTCTATTTTCTGGGTAAAATAAGACAAATATCACCAATTTATCGTCTGCTTAATTAACCCAGAGAATGGTAAAGGTTAATGGTTAAACTATTTTACTCCAAATATTTGTTTGACAGTTCATGCAAACTGTCTCTATTTGAGACACTTTGCATGATATGTCAAAGCTTACTTTCTGGGAAAATGCCGAATATCATCAGTTTGTCCTTGATGCATAAATGTTGCCTTACAATCATTTTTCAGTTAATCAATCAAACTTAAGAAACAGATTAAAGAATTGCAGTGAATCAATCAAACTTAAGAAACAGATTAAAGAATTGCAGTGACCTGTCTCAGATAATGGACATTTGTGTCAGATTAAGAAAAAGGGAGATTGTGTATTATGCAAATATGAAATACCCAGATCAGACAGCACATCTGCACATCTGATCAGGATTTTCACTGTTTATCAATGTATTCTACAGAAACCAGTGTTTCTTTAAGTATACAATTAAAGATGCCGATTTGTCTACCCGGGTTCTTAGATCATTGTCGTAATGGTCCTTTTAAAATGTTGATGTTCATTTGATGTTTTGACCATTTTGTTTTTAATGAGTGGGTTATAGATCAAACTATAACCTTGCCCAGTGGCCTGAGGCTTCTAGTTCTCAGCTGAATCATGTCAAGTAGATAAATGAAACCAGGAGGCCCAGGTCCCGGGAGAAGGTTGTATTTAACCGGTTCACACTTCATGGATATACTGCCTCTATGTGACTCAGTTGCCTGGCAGCGTTAAAAATCTAGATACAGATACTAGAAATACAATGATGTTACCTGTCACCATAATGATTTGAAAAATTAAATCATGTTAATACGGTAAAATATATAGATCGGAATCAGAACAATGTAAAATAGCGAGGAAGAGCCTGAAAATAGATACGAAATATTGAGTGTACAAATGTGAAAATAAAATATAAATGAAAGAATATAGAATAGCAATGAAAAGCTTTCACTGGATATAAATGTGAAACAGAGGTAATAGAGTAGAGATGTGATGTGCCTTAGCCCACAACATGTTATAGTTGTTAAAATATACGTTCACGATCCACTGGCCAACGCTCATCCAATCTGCATTCATTCATCACCATCTGCGTTCTCACGTCAAAACGTCATAACTGAGCCTGTCATCGAGAAAGTGCCAAATGTCCCAAAACATATGCGTACACGCAGTTATTTCTGGATACACGCTTGTCGTATATTTTAAGGTCCAAAATCCTCAATGGGAAATGCACTGACCAGTCTACAAGTATGCAGGTTTTAATCTATGCATGCACAAATCTCCCCGAAGACTGAATTTGTCAGGCTGGCTCTTTTTTCATGTTGCAGGCTATGTTAGTGAAACAAGATGGCCGCACAATCATAGCTATTGGTGTTGGTAACGCCACCGCGCTGAAGGAGTTGGAGAACATTGCTTCAACAACTGCTGAGAATAAAAGTCTTGTGTATCAAGTTGGAGATTACAAGGCTCTAAAAACGCTTAACTCAGTCGTGGCACATGTTGCTTGTCAAGGTGACTATAAGACTTTATTACCTTAGATAACTAAAGGCAATCCTTTTTGACTTTTATTTTACTCTACTCTAGCTGGTGTTGTGCCGTGTGGCGGCCATAATAAGTCTCCCCGTAGATCGTCATAGTGCAGATTATATTTTATTTCGTTTTGGATCATTGAGCCCATCCTGGTTATTTTGAAAATCGAATACCGCCAAAGCCGGCGCTAGGGGGCGTATGCAGCCTTGCAAACCACAGTGTTGCTTATGAAGAGACTCAATCAAACCGAGTCTCCGATTTTCGTGATTTTGTGTGTTCTTTGTTTCCAAAGGCAATCCTTTTGACTTTTATGATAATCAATAAACAACAGTTACATATATTAGAATAACAGTTACATATATTAGAATAAATGTGGTGTGCGGATATTAGGTTTTCTTACAATAATGTATAAACAGTTCGTTTCAAAGACGCTACTAACTCTGTTCTTACATAGTTTGCATGTCATATTGATGTCTATTTCCAGAAAACGACGTTAAGTTTTCCCTGTTTTAGTTTGATATTTTCAGGTTCTAGTTTACATTACAAATCCGAAAACACACATATATACACGCACGCTCACGCATGCTTTATGTAGTTATGACCATTTACTGCTTAACCAGCTACAACTCCGGTAATGTTTTTATGCTATTACAGCAGCACCAAGTCCAAGTAATAGAACAGGACTCACACTAGGACCAAATTCATCGCCCACCATGGCCAAATCAGACTGTTACGATACAGTTGCCGACTGCAGCAAGTACACCAAAGCAGTATGCTCTGACTATCAACCTTGGGCAAGGGCGCACTGTAACGCCTTCTGTGGCTTTTGTGTTTGTAAGTTGATGCGTTCTATTAAAACTGGCTAAATATCACTGGTTGTACTCAGCGTATAACAGTACAATAATGTTTCAGCTTTATTCAGTATACAATATCTTAACGGTGGGTCAAAAATGACGCCAAGGTTTTAATATACGTATGTATATTTTATAATTATCTAAACCCATTATTTCTTTGCACTTGTAATGAAGTCTGTTCTCTCGTAATTTATCTTAGCTTACTGAAATTTATTTTACAGCAAGGTAATCTTAAAATACAAATGTATATGTGCTACGGTCGCCAGATTTTGTCACCCGAAAAGACGTCGTATTTAAGCGCCTTTATAGTTTATTATAATAGACGGCGTCAGTATTTCTAATTTTTGATAAGACCTTTGGAACATCAGGTAAATGTGATTGATACATCAGTAAAGCAGTAACTCGCAATTCATGGAGTATTTAAGTTCTGTGTCAGCATCTAATGCACGTGCAGGTCAATTTAAACGATTTACTGTTGTAAAATATACATACAAACAAATCCTGGCTCTATTAAGATGATATGTATGGTCAAAACATAGACATTGCATGTATTGATGTCGGGTACATATGTATGGTTTGTGCTTTTTGTAATAAAAATATTTATAATGAGTCTGAGGTCAACATACCAAAATAGTTTTTTGTTTGAAAATCATAAAAAAAGGTAAGAGAAAAGTCCAGGGAGTGCCACAATCACAAACCGCAGCTCTTCATAAAGTCGATATACACGAAGACAAAATTAGAAATGTTCAGACAGACAGACAGACATGGACCAAAAATAAATGGGGTGTAATCGGGTGTCCACGGAAAGTAAGCCTTACTGGGTAAGCATGCTTTGCCCACCACGCGTATCAATCTAAAGAAATTTAGAAAATATGGGAATAATAATGTTCGGGATTTAGAAAGTATGTTTCTGGATTGGCTGTGGCAAATATCAGACATAAATCAATCTGCAAACAGCTATATTGTAGGCATTGACAAGGTCATGATGCCTCACATAGAACTTCTTAAGTGTTAACACCAGTTTAGTTGTTTGATGTCACTAAGTCAACAGTCTTGTAGTGATCAGTCTTTATTTATATATCAGTTCTAAAGGGAACGACCATTGTTAGGAATAAACACACCCACAAAACTGAAAACAGCTGAAGTGTCAAGTTTTCCGTGACCGACTTTCGGCCATCAGCACCCTTACATAAATTTTCAAAAAACCCGGAAGAGGCTCATGATAAATAAAGGACTAGAAAAATATAAACTACACTACACTGACGCACGGGCGGCTTTTTGCGGCTATCAAAGGGCTTTTACACTAGTTGTAGTCAAGATAAATAGATTCTAAAACGGAGGAACCTTAAGAGCAATGGACACATTTAAAAAAAACAAAAACAAAACAAAAACAGAAAACAGTTAAAGGGAAGGGACGGAGGTCGGATCTAAAACAATTTTACATGAAATCTGAAATGATTTTATAAAAAGTGTAGCGGGATCCCTTTCAGGAATGATTTAAGATTTTTCTCGGCCAATTCCGGAACCACCCTCTTCAAAAATCATTTATCATACGCCCACAAAGTAGCGTGTCTAATAGCCGTTTAAAGCACCACAAAATTTTAGAAGGTTACAAGTCACCCGGAAATATCGATTGCCCATATGCGAATAATGTCTTATAATCTTCCAAAATGTGTCTTTCTTGTTATGATGTCTTATTTGTTTAATGTAAAAATGATGGCCGCCATGTCTTGTTGGCCTGTGTATTTTGTTTTTGTATTTTTTTTTTTAAATGTCGCTTCTGCTATGGCTCTATTCACATCCTCTAAAATTAAAACAACCCACATAAAAACATTCCACATAGCTTCAAAATATTCGGAGAAATTAAAGTCGCCGTCAGGAAATATAGGTATTTTTTTTATTATTTTGATTTTTCTTCCTTTTTCTTTTAATAAATTCGCTACTAATTTGTGTAATCTTCTTTTGTCTTTTTCTATGTTAGGAAAGGGATTGGTTGATGCATTTTTCATAATTCTTATGTCGCCACTAAATTCAACTTTGAATTTTATTTAATCAGAACTCGGGCTCACGATTTTAAATCTTATGTCACCATCAAATTTGTTTTTTATTTCATTAGACAACATGTATATAACTATATATGTTATCATTTTTTTAAGTGCATTTATGAAAAAAATTCTCTTGATTTTCTGCGTTAATTCCAGATCCCCGCTCTTCAAAATGATTTTTTTTATATATTATCATACACCAACACCCACAAAATAGCATGTCTAATTTCCGGTTTAAAACACCATTAAAATTAAGAAAGTCACCTAAATCAAAAAGACACCTAAGCAGTTGGTGCTCTGGAATTTCGAAAATAATCAATAAAAATACTTCACAAAATTTGATTTGATGAATATCTGGATGGGATTTGTTTTTAAATTTTTGATAAAGTTTGGCTTCTTCTTTTGAAACATAATCTTTTAATTTTGCTTTTAAAAAGAATCTTTCATTTTTTTATTCATTATAATATAGCATCCTCAAATATAGTTTTGTTTGTTTATATAATGGTATAATTGTCTTGCATGAATTAAGATTTTTTTTTTATCAATAGAGTTATACTCGAATATTCATATGTTAATTTGCAATGATTTTTTTGCTTATAATATCTCCCATTATATATAATAAACATTTTAAAAAATAGAATATATTATTATATAGGATGGTCAAACAAAAAACAGTCCAATCACTTGATGAGCTCCATCAAAATTATCTTGGTGAAATCTGGGGAGATTATAATAAGCGTTTAAAATTTATTAAAGACGAAACAAAGGAATTCAATGAGATCCAAGAAGATTATTATAGTAAGCTTTTAGAATATATAAGTAAATCGGCGGAAATATTAATACATTATTAATTGGTATTATTATTATTATTATTATTATTATTATTATACATAATAATTAGTATTATTTTTTTTCAGACGATGCTTAAAGGAAAGCAAAACTATTACATCAGTATTGTGTGTTGATGGGAACAAGTAAAAATGCTAATAATTCAATATGGTGTACTAATTGTAAAAATGAAAACAAAACAAAACAAAAAAATAAATAAATAAAAAAAAAAAAAACAAAAAAAAAACAAAAAAAAAACGTTATTTCATTCAGAAGGCTGTTATGTTTGTAAAAAAAATGTTTCGAAACTGATTTGGTGTTATTATTGAACATAAAATAAAACGTAATTGGGGACAATACGAATCAATAAACCACATTAAAAACATGCTCATATACTTTCATGCTAAAGAATGGCTTGGCGTACCGGATGAAATATTGTTAATTATTGTTAAAAATGATTTACGAGAAGTGTGTTCTATGCCACTTATAAAGTTGATATTAAAAAAAAATAAAATAAAATAAAGTAAAATAAAATAAAATAAAATAAAATAAAAATACGGGCTTATCATCATATTATAATATATTATATATTCGGCTGCCGAATTCCCCATACTGCTTCGCTCTTAAGGAAAGCGACCATATAGAACCAAGCCGCCTATGTGCAGGTCCGCAACTACAGCTTCCAGTGTTTCCTCAGCTTCTGCTTCGCCGCTCACCCATCGCCACAGGGCTTTTGTATGATTTACATATGTGTGCTTGCTGTGAATGTGTGTTGCTGATTAAGATGACTTGCACTGGATTCTCTAGGACCAATATCTTGCAAACACCAAGATTGCTTTGATGAGAATGACAAAAAAATTCATGAACTCCTTGAAGAGAAACACCCAAAACACATGGCTTACCTCAGAAATACCAGCTCAGTATCTAGTAAGACTGCCTATTCAAACATATGCAAGACAGTACAGACTAGGCTCAGAGACATGCAAGACTCCTGGCTGAGCAAAAAGGCTGATGAAATCAAGTCCTTTGCAGACAGAAAGGATATGAAAAAGTTCTTTGATGCACTCAAGACAATATATGGTCCCCAGAGCTCAGGAACCACCCCACTTCTTAGTGCAGATGGAACTAGTCTTCTGACTGACAAAGAAGCTGTCTTGATAAAATGGGCTGAACACTTTGATGGTGTTCTTGATCGGCCATCATCTTTCAATGATGAAGCTATCAACAAACTACCACAGGTGGAATGTGCTGCTTGATGAGCTCCCAACCGTCTCTGAAACAGTGAAAGCAATAAAACTCCTGTCATCTGGCAAGGCTCCATGATCAGATGCAATACCTGCAGAGATCTACAAAGCAAGAGGTATTTCACATTATGTGGAGAAAAGAAGCCATACCTCAAGAATTCAAGGATGCAACAATTATCCACCTATTCAAAAGGAAAGGGAATCTTAAAGTCTGTGACAATCATCGAGGCATCTCTTTATTGTCAATTGCTGGGAAGATCCTTGCTAGGGTCCTACTGAATCGATTGAATGAACACCTTGAACGGTCAGTGCTTCTACCAGAAAGCCAGTGTGGATTCAGGAAAAACAGAGGACCAATAGACATGATCTTTACAGCACCACACCTTCAAGAAAAATGCCAGGAACAGAATGTGGACCTCTACATGACCTTTGTCGACCTTACCATTTGAAAAAGGTATGGCAAAGTTTGTCTGTCCTGCCAAATTCATAGCAATGGTGCGGCTGTTCCATGATGGTATGCTTGCAAGGGTCCAAAATGATGGCGAGTTTTCTGATCCATTTCCTGTGACAAATGGAGTTAAGCAAGGCTATGTACTAGCTTCAACACAGTTCAGCATGATGTTTTCTGCCATGCTTACAAATGTTTTCCAGGATGGTGACAATGGTATACATATTAGGTATCGCTTTGATGGGAAACTTTTTAACCTAAGAAGGTTGCAAGCTAAATCTAAGGTGCAGACAGAGGTACTAGATGAGCTCCTCTTTGCTGATGACATGGCAAAGGGTGCTCCAACAGAAGAGAAAATGCAAAAAGGTGTGGATCAAGTATCTGATTCATGTGACAGCTATGATCTCACAATCAGCATCAAAAAGACTGAGGTAGTATATCAGCCAGCACCTGGAAAGCCTTACAAAGAGCCTACTATCACAGTGAAAGGTCAAAGACTGCAAGTGGCAGACAAGTTCACCTACTTTGGAAGCACATTGTCTAGAGTTGTGCACATTGATGATGAAGTAAATGCTAGAATTGTCAAAGCTAGTGCAGCATTTGGCCGGCTACGTGGAAGTATTTGGGACCGAAGTGGAATCAGACGACACAAAGCTGAAAGTATATAGATCAGTGGTGCTGCCAACACTATTATACGCATGCGAAACTTGGACAGTTTACCAAAGGCATGCTAAAAGACTGAACCACTTCCATACAAGCTGTCTTAGAAAACTTCTAAACATCAAGTGGCAAGACAGAATTTCAGACACAGAAGTCCTGAAAAGAGCAGGGATGCAGAGTGTACATACTCTTCTGAAATTGGCATAGTTAAGATGGACAGGCCATGTTACCAGAATGCCTGATGAACGTTTGCCAAAGAAAATCCTCTATGGAGAACTACAAGTTGGAAAACGCTCCCAGGGTAGTCAGAAGAAGCGATACAAAGACACCCTCAAAGCCTCCCTTAAAAACTTCAACATACCAACAGAATCATGGGAACAGATTATACAGGATCGTACAAAGTGGCGAGACCTTATAAGAAGCGGAGCTGGTGAATACGAAACAAAAAGAATCAGCGAAGCCGAGCAGAAACGTGCACAGCGGAAAGCCAGAGCTAAGGCATCACCAACAAAGCTTTCTTCCTCAGACCTCTCTTGTTCTATCTGCAACAAGCAGTTTAGAGCTAAGATTGGTCTCATCAGCCATCTTAGAACACACAAATAATAACACATCACACAGTTGATTAGGATTGGTCATTGTCAGTAATGACAGACGAACAAAAAAATACAATAGCAATGTAAAACACATATATTGCAGAATAATGGGAGTGCCCCCCAATTTATTTATCAAGAGAAATGGAAGAGCGGATTATTTGTTTATTATAAGAGATTTTGCGTTCATTTAAAAAACACTGCTCACCGAAAAGAAAGAATGTTCTCAGTTATTCATATATTTTAAAAAAAATATTTAAAATTTTAGATCTAGAAGAATATGCTAAATATTTTAATCTTCCAAAAGGCAAACCTAATTTGAGAGAGCATGATAAAATATGGAAAAAATGGGCAAAGATATGAGATAGAAATTTCATTATTCTGTGTAGTTATATTATAGATGAATATACCAAAGTATGATAATAAAATAAAGAGTACTAAAGAAAAATTCAAACAGTTAGGAAATTCTATACCCGACCAATGTTTTCGGATGCTTATATGCGGCGCATCAGGCACGGGGAAAACGAGTACCTTGATTCATATGTTATTAGAACCATTGATATATTATGATAAAATATATTTTATACACAAAAAATCTGGAACAAGATAAATACAGCCTATTGACAGAAAGGTTAAATAAAATTGCAGTTAAACATCAGATCCCATTAGAAGTAGTTGCGGTCATGGTACCAAAGCCGTAATCCAAACTCATAAATCCATAAACGAATGACGAATCAGAATGTTCAGACGAACAGACATGGACCCCAGAACAAAGGGTGTAATCAGGCGTCCGCGGATAGTAAGCATTACTTGGTAAGCAAGCTTCGCCCACCATGCCCATAGGCCTGAACGGAGGAAATATCGGTAGAAGCGTATGTCCGGGAATTGGGAAGTCTACTTATGGCGCGTCACTGGCAAAAACATCAGAAACAATTCTGGAAACTGCCACATTGTAGGGATTGACTAGATCATGATGTCTCCCATAGAACTTCTTAAGTTTGGTTTTTTGATACCCCTGGCTCAAAAACTTTGTAGTGAGCACTTTCCCACGCTCCATGAAGTCCTGATAATTTGAACAGGTTCTGGCATAACGGATTAACTGTGAAACGTAAACGCCGTATGCTGGTGCAGAAGGGATATTACTGCTCAGGAATGGACAGTTAACAATGGGAAAATTGAAGTCATCCCGTTTGTCGTAAAGCCTAGTAGTAAGCTTTCCATTGTCAATGTAGAGATAACAATCCAAGTATGAGGAGGAGGCTGCAGTCTCCGTTGTTTCCTTTATTTCAAGTTCACGTGGATAGATGAATTCTAAATACTCTGCAAATTTTGTGTTTTTCAGAGACAATACATCATCTATATATCTGTAGGTGAAATTTAATTGTTGTGCGAGGTGTTTCTTGCCTGCTTGGAAGAGACTTTGTACAAACTCCGCCTCATACGAGTATAAAAACAAGTCGGCAAGTAACGGTGCACAGTTAGTGCCCATCGGTATGCCGATTGTTTGCTGAAATACATTTGAAGACATGCTGTGTTCTTCAAACGACAAGATTATTCCAGTTGACGAAATCGATAGCTCAGGCTAAAAAGTCATATGAATCTCATAAGCGCACAATATTTTTACACATATATTTTTTCACAGTTTATTTCACAATCAAATCTCAACGTTTCGGCTGATTAAAGCCTTTTTCATGAGAGTTAAGGTCTTTCAATGCTACACCATCTTCTTATCAATACTGTCAACTGTTTTGAATACAGATGTTATGCCCAAAACGGTCACGACGTCATAACATGTAATTACTCTCGCCAAGACGTTATACTACCATTTGGTGCCAAAACTGGAGTAAAAGTGTTATTTAGACTTTTTCAACAATCAGACCACTGATGTGATGCAGTTCAAAATTAAATAAACCAGTCCTTAGTAAATAGGGGAAAAATATTAATAAATAAATGAATGAAATAAAACAAACTGAAACAAAAAGTAAAAAGTAAAGAACCATAGCTGTGAAATTAAAATAATAAAAGCTGCCCGCACATCACCTTAAAAATTCAGTGTAGTAATACACAATCTACTCCTTATACCATAGCCTGTTATAACACCGTTCATCTCTTTGTCAGAGATGACCTCCACCCAGCCCCCACCCCCAGGCCCAACTTTACCCCACCCCGGAAAAAAAAAGACTAATAGAGTTTTTTTAGGTGACCCTAGCCACTATGTTATAAAGAAGCTATGGTATAATAAAATAGCACCACAATGATATTGATAGTAACCAATACTAAAATTAATGTTGATGATGATGATGATTTAAAACAACAATAAAAAAAGGGGGGGGGGGGTAAACAAAAAAAAAATGTAATTCAAATAAATGAAATAAAATAACATAAACAAACAAACTAAAATGAATAAATAAATAAGTAATAAAATATGATATGAAAAAGAAATATTTATGATAATAATAAAAGAACTAATAAATTCATATATTATCTACCGCCTATATATTTTTAGAAACATAGCTCATTGATAATTCTAACCAACAAAAATAAGTAAATAAATAAATAATAAAAGTAAATAAGAAATAAATAAAAATCATCATCATAATAAAAAAAATCATGATAATACTTAATAATAGATATACTATTTACCCCCTATATAGTTGCAGAAATATAAAAAAAGAAAAGGAGGAAAGGAATAATAATATTAGTGATAATAACTCATACATTCAAATCTTACTATACTGTATGTTTATAACATAGATTTGGATGTATCATGGTTCAAAGAGATAAATAGACCATACAGAATGTATAGACCACAAGAGTGTATAGACCATATAGAAAAATTATAATACATTCCTAAATAGTAATTCCTCCATATAATCTCTTCACTTCTGCATGGGTATAACACAGATATTTAACTAACACCATTAATGCTTTGAACCCTACCAGCATTGTTATAAAGAGATTGTAGTGTATTAACCCCTGTCATGCTGAACACATCCAGACGCCAAGCCCACCCCAACTCCCAGTCAATCATATCACCCGATCCAGACTTTTGATACGAATTCGCACACCTAATGACTAACAGAGCAAATCCAGACCAGTTGGCTGTTGGCTTCTGAAGAAGCCAACCGATCTGAATCCTCACTGCTGGCAAAGGCAGAGCATATCCGGCTCCAGCAGGACTAAGACCAATACCATAAAACCCGTAATTACAGAATAGAATTATTTCAATAAGATGAAGCTAAATAAAAGTATACAGTCAAGTTATGACTGTTGTAGCCTAATTTTTATGGGAATGAAGCAACCCTATCTATGTCTATCCCTAAATGAGCTAAAGGCAGTGCCTCTCCCACCCAGAATCGTAGCTGACAGTGAAAACCCAAACCAGACTGCACATATATACACAGTCCGATCAAAGTCCTCACCGCCCACAAGCGGGTCTCAGAATAATAATTTTTGATGATTATGTTTGCGAAAAGAATTAAAATGATATTATGTATTATTTAATGCAAGGGAGGCAAAAGAATTGCTGCAAATTTCATCTATTTCAATCATATTATAAAACTGCAAAGAATATAAGGCTAAATTGTCGCATTATATAATTTTTGATGCCCCAAGTAAGAGAGAAGCTATGTCTATATGCCACGAACAAAATATATCATTAGATAGATATAATAAAGTATTTGATAAAAAATATAATTTTATTTATCTTGACAAAATAAATAAGAGGATAAAAAAACACTTTTTATGGCAATATATAATATAGATGGGAATATTTAATCATATTGGTGAAAAAGGCAAGGAAGATTCCACAGGCATTATAAATTTTGGTATTCTTGCCACTGAGTATGTGAGGCAAGAGCAAATGGCTAACTACCTTCAAAAAGGGAAGAATCAAATGAATAGTCTTAGGAACAAAAAAAAAAAAAAAAAAAAAAAAAAAAAAAAACTTAGAGGAGACATACGCCAAGGAGTTAAGTTATTGAGAGGAACATCTGAGAAAATTGCGGGAAAAAAACAAGTAAATAATGATGAACTGTAATAGAAATTAGATGAGATGAATAGTAAGTTTCAAGGCGACATTGAAAGATGTAGAAGAATGATTTATAGAAATAAAGATGAGGTGGGAGAGGAAATGATGAGAATTAATGATCAAATGAGATCAACTGAGGAAAATATAGAAAGCACAAAAACAGTAATGGAAGAAATCGATTTTGATACTAAAACGAATATTTCAGAAAGAAAAAAAGTAGAAACATCTCTACGAGTGGCAAGTAGGGGCATAAGAACAAATGAAGAGGGTATAAAAGTTTAGAAACTGAACTAGAAAGTCTAATTGAGGAAGAAATAAATGGGAAAATGAAACCTGATATAGAAATTAAAATAAGAAGAATAAATCGATCTATCGGTAAAATAGAACATATACTTGAAGGGAAAACGTCAATGGCATCAAATCTTGATATGGGTAACAGCAGATTATTGAATTTGCCTCCTCCAAGAGACCCAGAAGAAAGTACGGAAAATCACAATAATCCTGTTACTATCAAATATTTATATGACCTCTTGAAGGACATCGCGGGAAAGATAGACAAAAGATATTTGAAAAAAAGAAAGCGCCAGCACATTAAAAGGTAGACTAGATATGAGCCAACACAGAATTAGTGGCCTTACAGATCCTGTCGAATATGATGACGCAGTAACTAAACGCTATGTAGCGGCAAGAGTTCAAGGGCTAACTGATGCTATTAGTTAAATGCAGCCTGTCAAGAATATTGTAGAGGCATATAATAAAATATTTGGTGTTATTGATAATCAGCTATTATTATTAAAATATGAGTGTGAGAGGGGAGGGAAATGGAAAGAAACTCACAGTTCTATATTAACTAACTGTTTTGAACCAAGTACCATTGTTACTACTGAGCATACATTATAGGCAGTTAAAATACCAGGAAGATTTGCTGTGGAATATAATTTAACCTAACAAGCCAGAAACCTGGAGGCGGTTTTTTGTGTCGCCTGCGTAGCATGGCAGACACATAGGGATCATGTTGTCCGTCTGCGTCGTCGGCGTCGTCGTCGGCGTCATCGTCGTCAGCGTCGTCGGTGTCGTCGTCACACTTTTCGTTTCCGTTCAATAACTTTTGAAGGGGTATATGGATTTCATTCAAATTTTGCAGAACTTTATATCACTATAAAATACAGGTCAAGTCCGATCAATAACTTTTGCACGGGTGTATTAATTTTATTGAAAGTTTGCAGAAGAATATATCATTGTAAAATACAGGTCAAGTTCGATATTAGTAATTATCCGCAATATTTTGGCTGAGTTATGGCATTTTTTTGACTTAGGTTTTGTTGCTGTGTTAATATTGGTTTCCACTCAATAAGTTTTGCAGGGATGCATTGATTTTATTGAAAGTTTGCAGATGGATATATCAATGTAAAGTACAGGTCAAGTTCGATATTAGCAATCATCAGCAAAATTTTGGCTGAGTTATGACCCTTTCTCGATTTAGTTTTTGTTGGTGTATTGATATTGGTTCCCACTCAATAACTTTTGCAGGGATGCATTGATTTTATTGAAAGTTTGAAGAAGGATATATCGTTGTAAAATACAGGTCAGGTTCGATATTGGTAATCATCCGCAAAATTTTGGCCCAGTTATGGCCCTTTTTCTACTTAGTTTTTGTTGTGGGGGTAAAATACAAGGTAAAGATATTGGTTCCCCTCAGTGTTTTTCATGACAAACACACCTCTTATCTCTAAGAGTGCTACTGAATTTCCTTATCAGCCAGGGGAAACACATCTGGACAGTTATATAAGATCTGCAGCAGCACTGACCACTGGCAGATACACATTACACTTAATTACCTGTCGGAACTACTTTTACTACAGGAGACTAGCTATTTATTGATACATGTTGAGAGGTATCATGTCAATGTGTCCCATATTGGCATAGGCAGGTTATCATAATGCTAAGCTAAACATGCCCATATTTCAGAAACAGTTAAAATTTCATTTTCTAGAAACATTAATGTAGAGTTTCTTGGATTATTTGAGAAAAAAAAAAAAATAAAAATAAAAAATATGTATAGTTTCCTGAATACGGTAAATGTCCTAAAATTTCGAACACACTCTAAAATTTCGAAAACCTAATATTTATGTCCAAAATAATTTCTGGAAATGTCCTCAAATCTCGAACAGTAGCAGTTTTGCAAGAAGGGGATTTCTAAAATTTCGATCACAGCTTTCTTCAAGTAATTTTTTATCGGCACATTCTAATTTCGGTAACCGTTTTTTTTTTTTTTGTTTTTTTTTTGTTTTTTGTTTTCTCTCGTTACCGAACCGGAAACTGAGGTAGTAGTGTTGAAAGCTACCGCAAAACTTTAAAACACACAGCAATATCATAACGAATTTTGAATTTTATACATGTACTATAATGGGGTCACGCGACTTACCGACATACCGAAATATCCGTGAAAAATACAGCAGTTTGTTTCTACCTGTAAGTTTTGCAGAACCTATTTACCCTAGGTAGAGTCTCATGGATCTGCTCAGATACGCCACCGGGCGACGACACGCTATTCTGGGACATTCTCATTTCCAGAATGGATTGCAAAAAATATATGAGAAAATACCCAGAAAATGAAACAGTCGAATTCCCTTGCCCCGCATGAAGAAACCACATGCTCGTAACGGTAACGTCACAGAAGTCGTTGCGGAAACCGCTTAGAGAGAAAAAAAGCACTTACGTTCAGCGTTAAATTATAGAGCATTTTTTACGTCAGAAAAGCATATGAAATTGGCATATATAGAACTTAAGTATTGAGATACATAGGCCTAGGCAAATTGTAGACTCAGATCAGACGCCACATGAAAAGGGGGAAACTAATTAGTGGGACATGAAAATTTGGAAAACACTTTTAAGACAATAAGACATACGACCAGTGAAGAATCAGATCATCTTCCGATACAAAGGCGGTCAGATTTTGCCATTTGTGGTAACAAACAGGCACGAAAATATCCAATCTTGGAGAGATTACAAATCTCTGGTTAAATACATCACCGTTTTAGTTTAGGTTTAAATTGCCTTCTGCGGCGTCTGATCTGGGTCTACACTGTTTACTCAGGCCTGTCTGTCCGATGAAGTATGTACGGAAATTCAGTCAAAGCGAACCCCTTCAGAAACAATCCTGGTTTCGCCATATTCATAAAAAAATGCTGTGTTCAACTAGTAAAATTCATTATCAGGGCATATGCAATTAGCTCCCTTTAAACAGTAAAACCTAGAGAAGGCCTTACCCCGCATTTACCAGGGTATAAATATAAAATATTAGTTCTGTTATTCTTTTTATATTATCTACATATTGAGAACATTATAATTATTAAAATACCCAGAAAATGCAACAGTCACAAAGCAACATTTCCCTTGCCACGCATGAAGAAACCACGTGCTCCTAGCGATAACGTCACGTGAAACCGAGGCGGAAAACCACTTTGGGAGAAAACGAACTTACTTTATAGGGCCTTTTCCCGTCAGAAATGCACACTAAACTGGCACGTATAAACAATTTAAAGAATCTAAATGTTGGGACAGATAGGCCTATGCAAACACTGTAGACCCAGATCAGACGCCGCAGAGAATAAGGGAATGAAACTAATTTGATGGAAAGGGATCATGAAAATTTGGAAAACACTTTTAGGACAATAAAACTTGTGCGACCTGTGAATACTCAGATCAGCCTTCGAATCGGTCTTCGCTGTTCGCATGAGTTCCCTTGGCCTCTGAGCTTTTCAAGATCGTCCTCCGAGTATATGCGTTTCTTAATTAAAGCCAGTATTGGTTTCTCCAGTACATGTACTTCTTTCACAGGTATTCCTGTATTTTCCACGGGTCCGGAATTTCGGTAGTATTCCGATATTTCGGTAAGTCGTGTGACCGATAAATGGCATGGGAACCGTATTTTAATTTTATACAGCGACAGTCACGTGGATGCCCGCATGTTTAGGGTTAGATTATGCGCAGGGGATCTCGAACTGTTGTTACCTTGTGGTAGACATGATAACTATTCCAGTTGAAAAACGAAGGCCAGGATAGATCTATGGATCCGCGCTGTTCAATCTGAATATTTGCTGTTTGTTCCTGTATATCACTACTTCGAAATGTCTTATTACTATATCAGAATTCCAAAGTTGATCTGTCATTTCTGCAAAGCGTGACGCAAATGCGTTTATAAGAAAGCGCTACACGCGAAATTGTAAATTAGCATGTGCATCTGCGCATTCTGATCTGGGTCATTCCTGCTCGTCCGTACAGTGTTTCCTTCGATAAGATCTGCCGCAATCATTAAATTTACCATGTCAAAGGTTTCAATAATCACGCCGAAAACACTTTCGTTGTGGGGATTAACACCTCCAGCAAAATCTGTGATTGTCAGTGCATCCTGTTTGAACAGGTAATGGTCCCAACAGTGACGATAGGTCCCTACAAGCCAAAATGAACTTAATTATTTGTTACAAATGTGATCAGTCTGTGCATAGACTGAGATTCATGTATTACAGTGTTTTATACCAATGACCTAATCAGCGAATTGAGTGGACACTGTTCTGCACTAGACTGCGTCTCGCACTCTGATCTGACATACATATATGCACAAAGGGCCATTTTCTCCTGAATAGGGAACTAATGCAGGGATTAGTATCGATGACAGATTATTCTTGCAAAAAGTTTTGTTTCAGTGTGGAAGATAAGCTGTTCTGCCTCCGAATTCTAAACGACAGTACATTTTTTTTTTAAAGAAAGAAATATTGCTAAAAACAATTATAGCAGTTTACTGGTTTGGAATATGTAGTTCAGTTTGGTGCAGAGCTACAATCTTTGATCTTGACCAGGCTGCATTTAGCGCAAGCTGATCTGGCTGACCGCACTGTTCGTTTATGTATGAGTATTTTCCAAGAGAAACGACCCGATGGCATTTGAGACTAGCATAGACATGATCAGCATGCGCATCCGCACAGTGCATGTATCGGGGCGGTCTGATCTGGGTCTACGTATATCGCCAACAGAATGCATTATGTCAGCAAGAAGTATGAATACTGCGCTTCAAAACGGCGGAAATTCTAATCTCTCTGCACTTTTCACATTAAAACTACGTACACCTCACCTTTGAGGAAAGGTACTTTTGTGTTTCTGTAGATGCTCAAACAGGAACAAACGTGCGGTACCCTTTTGAAGTATTTTTTCGTCGGTTTGTGTATCTCTGTTACGTAAGAAGACAGTGGGCTAGGCTAACTTATTTTAAGAAAGTGGCACATTCCTGGAGTGCCGAACAAACGTATCTAGCGGTTAATATTAAACTCAATAGTGTGTTGCAGCTTGTTGATTTTATTTTATTCAATAGAGGACATCTTTCTTCTATGGTATGGAAAACTAAAATGGCGACCGAACTGTTTTGAACTTCGCACCAAAACAAATATTCTTACGCAGTAAATTCGCTTTTCCTTTATTTTTTTTCATTACTATAAAAATGTTGGCATTAATAGGAAGACTTTTTTTTTTAACTTTTTGGATTTCTCACAGTCTTTTTTTTCATTTTCTCCTAACATAAAAATAAATAAATAATACATGTGAGAACTACTTTTTATTACGCGGTTCAATAATTGAGTGAATCAACATGATATACTCGCCACTAAATTTTCTATGGTACTTCAGCTTTTCTAGATTTACTGATGACGGGAAAAACATAATATTTGACGTAAAAAGATGATTTGAAGACTATTTCTTATTATTTTTTTTAGTTTTATAAGGATCTTCAGTCAAAATCAATTTTCAAAGAAGAAAAATATGACTTTGTATTTTTTTTTTTTATCATTTACAGTGTCCTAGACACATGTGGTTCTTATCAGTTACACAAGACTTCCTTGCAATTTCCGAGCGTTAATTGCTTTATCACAGCATGACCTGCAATAAAAAGGCCAACCCGACATACCACACCTCTTACCCAGCAAGTGTTGTAGCTCGGGTGAAATAAATAAGAGCCTGTGTTCAGCATGTTTTTCCTTTTTCATATCAAATGGTTGGCGCTATAAGCAGGCGACACATCCGATTCTCGGAATTCTAGTTTTATGGATTTATCCAGGGGCTCCATCCAGCCGTGACGAAATATTCGCCATTAGACATATGGCCGCAAACTCGTGAGTATGATATTAAAAATGATTTTGACTTTGCGGAGGGTGATATATTTTATTTTTTTCGGTAGTTTTCCCTTTACATTTTTACCCACGGATATTCTACCAGGGTCAACAGTATCTTTTTATTATAATTTATAAAAATATATTTATATAATATATAGATGGAACAAAAAAATCACGCTTTCATCACAAGTAGTAAGAGTGATTAATCTAATAACACACCGAGTGACTTTACAACAGTATTTGATCGGCTAATTACATTAGATAGAAATAAAAACGCATTTATAGACCTCAAGGAAATAAAAACAATGACACATTCATGGTACGATGTTAGCAAAGAATATAATAATGATATAATCAGATGTCACAATGGCACAGAATATAAAATAATTGCTTTTACAAATGAGCGCTATTCCTATTCCGAAGTCTCTGACTATATACGGGAGCTTCTTATTGAAAACGGCGACATGGAACCAGATGGAGATAGCCCATTTAAAATTGAATTTGATTTGACTAGTTTTAGATGCTTAGTATCAATTTTGAGGGGATTTACTTTTGACCTATGAGATAGTAATTTTAAGGAACTTATGGGTTTTGAAAGGGAAATAATCAGGGAATCAAGTTTTGGGACCAAGGCCCCAACATAACGAATGACATCGACACTCTTTACATTCACTATGATCTAATCAGTAATTCGATTGTTGATGGAAGTTATAGCGACATAATATATACCGTGAGTACAGTAGCTCTTACAAGAAGTTACCCATTTTCAAAAGAACCAATAAGGATTTCATATTGCGGAATGAACAAGACAATCATTAATAGTATTAGAATATATATTACAGATGTGTTTGATAGAATAATAAACCTAAACGGTGTTGATACAAGTTTTAGTTTTATCATTAAAGAAGAATAAAATATATATAGATAATATAATGGGAGTACAAAGGAGATATAACGAAAATTTGGGCGAATATGAATATAATGTTGCTTTGACAGAAATGCGGATTGAATATAACCCACTGGCAGAAAGATCAGGTTATATATATATATATATATATATATATATATATATATATATATATATATATATATATATATATATATATATATATATATATATATATATATATATATATTTCAAATATAGGATCTCGCTTAGCGACAGAGGGTGTAAAAAAAGAGCAGCATCAAAAGCAGAGGCAGCATTAGAGTCGGGAATGAAAACAATTGGAGAAAAAGCCGGAAATATGCATCAGACAAGATTTTTCCCAAAAAACCAATGGGGGAGATAATAACTAAAAATTAATGAAAGAAGAAACCCCAACCCCAAAAGATCCGTATTTGGATACAAGATTGCTCTGGTCCGGTAATGAACGAAATAAAAAAAACTTATTAACAGGGAAAAATATTCGATTATAATATAGTAATGTTTAGAAGCTCAAAATACTGCAATCGTTTCGAATATATATCAGTTCAACTTAGCATACCTGTGACAGAACTGGAAGGCAATGAGAATCAAAGGAAGGATGGTTATAAATTTTTTTATAAATGATAGATCATCTTTCTTTGATTTGTATAATGCCTCCTGGATATAACTTTTAAAGTAAACACATTAACAGACGGGGCAGGTTAAGCAGACGCTGATGCTATTGCCGTGATTAATAACGCTGCCTCATTAATATCGGATCTACGTGTAAAACAAAATGGCAAAAGAGTTTACGATGGGACTAATCTATTTCGAGTGAAAAATATCGAAAAATATCAGGGATCTTCTCGAAATGTTGCAAGATTACGCACAAACAAAAGGAAGAAGTGAATACTTCCATTTAGATACAACAGGTACAACGGCAATAGCAGTTAATACATTCGCAAACTGGATGGTGCACAACAAGGGATTTCTTGAGCATGATAGACTTATTAGTGATGCAAAAGAAGTAAAATCAATAATCCCATTAAATAAGTTTACGTTTTTGATGGGTTGAGAACACCACCGAGAACTGGTGCTGGAATCAGTATCGTCTAGACAGCGGGAATTAACATTTACTATTCCAGCCGGGGTAAAAAAAAACCCAAACACTTCTTAGTTTATTTACAGAGGGAAAATAAGACTAATAATCAAGGGAAAAATCCTCATGTTTCTGATACATTCAAGATTAATGAAGCCAATGCCAATTGGTATTTACAATTAGCAAGACTTGAAGTTGGAAATGGTATATTACCCAGAGTTAGAATACTTATGATAATATGGTGAATATATATAAAGATGTAATCAACTATTCTGGAAAACAGAATGACAAAAATACTGGGTCTCTTTGGACTAGACGCAACTTTCAATCTTGATTTGGTCTTATTCATTTTAATTTAACATATAGCGATGACGCACTCCAAAGTTCAGATCCCAAACAACTCATGTTAGGGTATAGATAAAACCAGCAGCCTGGCGATAACTACAAAGTTTACACAATAATCTTTAATGATGAAGAGGTAAAAGTTGATATTGTAGGAAATGAAACAGTAATAATCTAATGAAATTATTCATATATAATATAGATGACTTCGTACAAACCATATTCAATAAATTTAACTGATGGACAAAAAAAGACATAAGCAAATGCAGGGGATTGTCCTCTTTTTTTTAACACAAACACTAATTAATAGAATTAAAAAGGCGTTACCAGCTGAGTAGATATAGAAATATCAAAATCACAAACGTCAGCGCAAAGTAAAAATGGGGGATTTTTAGGGGCGCTGGTTGGTGCACTAAAAAGATTAATGCCAGTTGCCAGCAAGGTTTTACCTAAAGTGGCGGCTTCATTAGCAACTGGTGCTCTTTCGGGATTGGCATGAATTGGAATTGGGAAATAAATTATTTGGATCAGGGATGATTACCCTACCGGCTTCAAGGAAACAAACGTAGTAAAAACTCACTAGACTAATTATATAAACAATATGTATTTCGATCCATTTGGATTACCGCCGCCTGAAAATTACAGTTTTATTAAAAGGTTTAACAATTTGTAATATCAAGATCCTAAGTCAGTACTTTGTGGCTACTATTGCCTGTTTTTTATTATGAAATATCAAGAGGGGAATTCATTTTGTGATTTTTATATAAAGCTTTAGACCCCTTAAATCAAGAAATAAATGAAAGAATAATAAAAACATATTATATAAACTATGGGAATGTTTAATAATCTGGATTTTAAACACAAAAAAGCCCTCGCAATCCTTATTATTTCAGTTGTTACGAGCCAGGCGTAACGAGAAAGAAATGAAAGTGAAACCAGCAACAAGCTTTAATTATTAACAATATTTATTCACAAAAAAATGAGACACGATTCAAAACAAAAGAATGTAAGGAGACAGTACCTTTCAAGTTTATGTCACAAAGTCCCTCTGAAATAATCCACGAGAATTTATAAAACAAATCCTTTGAATATCAGTTTCTTATCCCACAATTTAATGTTCCTGAATTCAGAATTTAAGTCCAGAATGAATAAAATAGTAAAGTAATCCAGTATAGAATAATTTCCAGTGAAAGTATACAAAGATGCCCAGATGAAATTCTTCTCTCCTTATATAATATCAGAGAACGTTCTAGAAAAAGAATTTACTACAAGCATCTCTTATTTTCTAGGTTCCTTCAGGAAACTTCTAAATCTTCCATGACATGCCAAAAATAACTCAGTCCAGAATCAAGGCTGTAAACATCATGTTATTGTAAACATGTTGAACATTCCAGAAAGTTATTTTTGGAAATATAGTAAATAAAGCTATTTATGGAAACATAGTAAACATGTTGTTTAAAACAATTGAACACCCTGTTATATAACACTTCCTCTCTTCAGGGAAAAGAAAGATTTATGTAATAAAGCTTTCTTTTGCCATAAAATTATCATAAAACAAAATACTGATAAAGGCAATTATTATCTTATATACAGCAAGTTACAGGAAACCACAGATCAAGACATCATGCTCTGGACAAGGCATCAGGAATAATATTATCTTTTCCCCTGATATGCCTGATGTCAAGATTGTATTCCTGTAACAACAGGCTCCATCTGAGCAACCTCTGATTCTTGTTTTTCATCTTATGGATGAAAGTCAGTGGATTGTGATCACTGAAAACAACAATAGGTGAGGACGAAGAAGTCAGATAAACTTCAAAATGTTGAAGAGCAAGAATGAGAGACAAACATTCTTTCTCTACTGTAGAATAATTCTTTTGATGTTTGTTAAACTTTTTCGAAAAGTAACAAACTGGATGATCCACACCATTGTCATCCTCTTGCAGTAATACACCACCTGCACCAACATCACTCGCATCTACTGCTAACTTGAATTCTTTATTAAAATTCGGTGCCAAGAGAACCGGCTCACTTCTCAGTATGGCTTTCAGTTTATCAAAGGCATTCTGACAATCACTGGTCCACTTAAACCTCATTCTTTTACTAAGTAAATTAGTCAGTGGCTCAGCAATGACAGAAAAATTATTACAGAATTTTCTGTAATAACCGGCCATACCAAGAAATCTCATCAGTTGTCTTTTGCATGTGGGCACCGGAAAATTTGAAATAGCTTCAACTTTAGCCTCTATAGGTTTAACCTGACCATGACCCACAACATGTCCTAGAAATGTTAAAGTTGCATGACAGAATTCACTTTTAGCAAGGTTTATTGTCAATTTTGCTTCACTTAGTTTATCAAAGAATGCTTTGATAGTTCCAAGATGGTGATTCCATTCATCATTGTATATGATGGCATCATCGATGTAAGCATCGCAATGCTCGATTCCAGCTATTATGGTGTTGATTAAGCGTTGAAATGTTGCTGGAGAGTTTTTCATTCCGAAAGGCATTACTTTATAGTGATATAATCCATCAGGAGTAACAAATGCTGAGACCTCTTTGGCTCTTTCTGTGAGAGGAATTTGCCAAAATCCTTTCAGAAGATCAAATTTAGTTATATATTTTGAATTTCCAATTTTGTCAATACAGTCATCCATTCTTGGTATGGGAAAAGTGTCTGTTTTACTCAAATTATTGACCTTCCTGTAATCGGTGCACATCCGATATGTTCCATCAGGTTTTGGCACAAGAATGCAAGGTGAACTCCATTCACTTTGACTTGGTTCAATAAAATCATTGTCCAGCAAATACTGAATTTCCTCCTTAAGATATTTTTGTTTTGTTGGGTTCATTCTATATGGATGTTGTTTGACAGGTTGTGAGTCCTCAACATTCACATCATGATAAATTTTGTCAGTCCTTGTAGGAATGTCCGGAAATAAGTGTTCATATTGATAAATTAACTGTTTCAGTTCTTTTCTTTGGACTGGATCTAGGTGTGAAAGTTTCTGGTCGAGATCCTTTAGAATGTCAGAATTCTGAAGTTTTGATGAAGCAGGATCAGATTCGGTGAATTTCATGTCTTCAGAGTTCATTTCACTTTGTTCCTGAGGGACCGAACTAACAACACTAATTGGTGTAACAGAAGAGCTATCCCTATTTATGTATTGTTTAAGCATGTTTACATGACATAATTGTTTTTGTTTGCGTCTCCCAGGAGTGTTAACAATGTAATTTCTATCACTAATCTGTTTATCTACAGTGTAAGGGCCGTAATATCTGGCTTGCAATGGTTTGCCAGGAATAGGCAAAAGAGCAAGTACCCTGTCTCCAGGCATGAATTTTCTTTCTTTTGCATTTTCATCATACCAACGTTTCATTTTCCTTTGTGCTGACTTAAGATTGGTCCGAGCAGCCTCACAAGCTCTAGACAGTCTATCTTTAAAATCTGATACATACTGAAGTAAGTTCAGAGAACTGTCATCATTCGAGAGAAATTTCTCTTTCAAAAGTTTCAAAGGTCCACGCACAGTGTGGCCAAATACCAGCTCAAATGGGCTGAAACCAAGAGATTCCTGAACAGATTCTCTAACAGCGAACAACAACAAATGGATGCCCTCATCCCAATCTTTTTCAGTATCAAAGCAGTATGATCTGATCATATTTTTCAGTGTCTGATGAAATCTTTCAAGGGCACCTTGACTTTCAGGATGATAAGGGGACGATTTATATTGAGTAATGCCCAACTCGTGCATGACCTGTTGAAAAATTCCAGACATAAAATTAGAGCCCTGATCCGACTGAACAGACTTTGGGAGACCTACAAATGTAAAAAACTTTACCAAAGCATTAACAATGTTCTTAGTTTTAATATTCCTAAGTGGAATGGCTTCTGGGAAACGTGTAGAAGCACACATTATAGTGAGAAGATATTCATTACCTGACTTTGTTTTGGGCAAGGGACCAACACAGTCAATAATTATTCTGCTAAAAGGTTCATCAAAAGCAGGTATGGGCTGTAAATGAGCTTTTGGTATTGTCTGGTTGGGTTTTCCTACCATCTGACAAGTATGGCAAGATTTACAAAATTGAGAAACATCAGATTTTAACCCTGGCCAGTAAAAATGGTTAAGAATTTTGTGATAGGTCTTATTTATACCTAAATGACCTGACATGGGAGTGTCATGGGCCAAGTTCAAAATTTCAGGGCGATAAACCCTTGGAACCACTATTTGGTGGTTAACAGTCCACTCGTCTTCTGCTGAGACATCAGGAGGACGCCATTTTCTCATTAAAATGCCATTTTTGACATAAAAACAGACTGGGACTTGATCTATTTCTTTCTCATCTAAAGCCCTTTCAAGTAAAGGCAAAATTTCAGGATCATTATGCTGTTCCTTACAAAGTTGTGACCTTGACACCAAATCATGACCTTGACCTTGGTTATTTAATATTGAAGAGTAATGACTGGACTCTGACTTGTCACTTAAGTCTGTCTGCTTGCCAGACAGGCTGGGTGAAAGAGAATTTGTAATCTCATGTTTAAAAGACTGACCCAAAAAGGTATCAGTTAAATCAATGTCCCCATCATTCTGTTTTGCTTTCTTTGCCATGGCCCTTGTAACGGCACAAGATGGGTAAAGATCAGGGATTTCCTGCTCAATGGGATCAGGTGGCTGATCAGTACAAGGTATGTTAGTCAAAAGTGGGTTTACCACAACCTTATCTCCTGCTAAGTCATTGCCTAACAGTAAGTGAACACCTTTAAAAGGTAAAGAAGGTCGAATACCAACAGCCACTAAACCAGTTACCAAGTCTGAGGATAAATAAATGTTATGAAGAGGAACATTAACAAATCCACACTCTACACCCTGAATAAGGACACTTTTCCCAGAAGAAGTCTTCTCAGAAAAAGGCAGAGTATCTGCTAAAATAAGGGATTGAGAAGCTCCAGTATCTCGTAAGATTTTAATTGGGGTAGACTGGGCATAGTCACTATTTAGTGACACAAAACCATCTGATAAGAATGGTTCATAAATCTCCATAACAGAATCAGTCTCAGGCCTTTCGGTCTGGATAGGATCTTCCTCCTTAACACATGACTGTGGTTTTGACCGTAAAGAGGTAAGGCCAGTAGGTTTAAGCCCCTCTTGTTTTTCTTTCTTTTTTTTCAGATGTAAACATTCAGATATAATATGACCTGTCCTTTTGCAATAATTGCAAATTGGTTGAGATAAGGGATTTTGATCTTTATTTTCACCAGAAGGTTTGGGTTTGGGAGTAAATATTTGGCTATAATTGCCAGATGGATTACTGGGACTATGTTTGGATCCTGACTGTGGGAAAAATGGTCTTCTAGAGGGATTTGACTTATTAATAAAGGAAACTTTATGTGTTAAAGCATAATCGTCTGCAAGTCTAGCTGCAGCTTCCAAAGTTTCAACCTGTTTCTCATCTAAAAAGGACTTAATATCTGAATTTATGCACCTTTTGAACTCCTCTACCAGCATGAGCTGCCTAAGTTTTTCATGATCGGAGCCAATTTTCTTTGAAGAACACCACCTATCAAACAACTGTTCTTTAGTTCTAGCAAATTCTACATGGGTCTGCTCATTTTCTTTCTTACAGTTCCTAAATTTTTGCCTGTAAGCCTCAGGGACCAACTCATAAGCCTTAAGAATTAATTCCTTTACAGTATCATAACTGGAGCTCTGCTCGACAGTCAGCTGAGTATATATTTCTCGGGCCTTCCCAATTATAACACTTTGCAAAAGCAAGGTCCAATGCTCCTTTGGCCATTTTAAATTTTCTGCTACTTTTTCAAAATGAAGAAAATATTTGTCAACCTCTTTTTCCTGAAATGGAGGAACTAATCTAATGTGCTTGGTAACATCAAAATGAGAGCCAGAGTCTAAAGGTTGCCGTTTTACTGTCATATTTTGCATTTCTAGTTCTTTCATTCTTAAATTAAATTGTCTCTCTCTTTCTTTTTCTTCTGTATCAAATTTTAATTTTTCCCTTTCTATCTGAATTTGTCTTTCTTTTTCTTTCTCCCTCTCTTCCATTTCCATTCTTTCTTTCTGCATTTGTCTTTCTTGTTCTTTTACTCTTTCCTCCATTTCCATTTTAAGTTTTTCTTGCTCTAATCTTAATTTTTCTAACTCAATTTGCCTCTGAATTTCAAGCTCTCGCATTTGCAAACCGGTCTGAGTTACGAGAACAAGAGACAAAGCAGAAGAATCAAGAATTTCCTTATCAACCAAAAATTGGACCAAAACATTTTTTATTTCCTGTTTTAACATGGACTTGTTAACGTTAGTCAATTCATAGTGAGCAGCAATATCCAACAAATCTGACTTTTTGGCCAAATTTAACAGCTCCTGCGAAGGCGCAGCAATAAAAGCTTGGAGGTCAAATGACATGATTGCTTTTTGCTGGTTTTATCAAGTAAATTTATCAATCAGAGTTTATTTATTGATATTTTTCAAAAGTCAATACTTGCTTTTTTTTCCTTTTTTTTTTTATGTATTTTTTTTTTTTTTTTTTTTTTTTTTTTTTTTTTTTTTTTTTGAAAGTCAATACTTGTTTTTTTTATCAAATAAAGATTTTTATAATTACTGAATTTTTTTTTTAAAAGTCAGTACTTGTTTTATAGCAAACAAATATTTCTTTCTTTAAAAATCAATATTTGTTTTCTTTAAAAAGCTCAAACTTGTTTTAGCTCAAGAAAATGTTCGATCGCGGACGAGCCCCCAATTTCTGTTACGAGCCAGGCGTAACGAGAAAGAAATGAAAGTGAAACCAGCAACAAGCTTTAATTATTAACAATATTTATTCACAAAAAAATGAGACACGATTCAAAACAAAAGAATGTAAGGAGACAGTACCTTTCAAGTTTATGTCACAAAGTCCCTCTGAAATAATCCACGAGAATTTATAAAACAAATCCTTTGAATATCAGTTTCTTATCCCACAATTTAATGTTCCTGAATTCAGAATTTAAGTCCAGAATGAATAAAATAGTAAAGTAATCCAGTATAGAATAATTTCCAGTGAAAGTATACAAAGATGCCCAGATGAAATTCTTCTCTCCTTATATAATATCAGAGAACGTTCTAGAAAAAGAATTTACTACAAGCATCTCTTATTTTCTAGGTTCCTTCAGGAAACTTCTAAATCTTCCATGACATGCCAAAAATAACTCAGTCCAGAATCAAGGCTGTAAACATCATGTTATTGTAAACATGTTGAACATTCCAGAAAGTTATTTTTGGAAATATAGTAAATAAAGCTATTTATGGAAACATAGTAAACATGTTGTTTAAAACAATTGAACACCCTGTTATATAACACAGTTACCAAAGAAAGACCAATGATTCTGGTTTAGTTCGGTGGATTGATGACAAAAATCAACAAAGGGGTTTTCGTTTAGTCGACGAAAATGTTGCTGTTTTGAATAACTGTACCCTCTTGTTAATCGCTGATGATATTAAACAAAAGAGTGGAGTCGCAGAATAAAAATGAGAGTTAACAGGGATATTTTCAAATCTTATAGTGAAGATTCAAAGAAAAAATTTCATTTAGAGAGAATAACATTTGCTGGACAGTTTAATAAAAATGATGTAATAAATATAGAAACAAGAAATCTCGCGGATGTTCAATTAACATTTTTTTTGACATTAATGTAATCAATGACATTAATATTAATGTTATCAATAACAGTAAAGTTAATGTTATCAGTAACAACAAAAATGTTGCTATTATTATTCAGATGTCATTACAAAGATGGAAAGAAATGCTTGAAAAAAGGAAAAAGGTCGAACAACATTTTGGGGACCTGTATGATTAAATAAAAAATTATAAATTTAGACGAGCTGCCAGTGCGGACTTTTAAAGGAGAGCAACAAAACCAATCACAGAAAAAAATGAGGAAGAAACAAAGAAGTTGGGAGAAAAGATTGATGAACAAACAGAAGAGCAATTGGTGTTGAGGCCTCTATTTGGGGGCCCTTTTGATGTTACCACCAAGAGAAGAGCCATTGCCTCCTATTGAGCCCCTCGAGGAGTACCGAGACCCCGAACCAGAACCTGCAGCAAGACCAAAAGAGAAAGTAACTATAGATGTTGATGCTGGTATAGACAAAAATGTAATCGCTGGTATTAATAAAGATAGGGACTTAGTTTTGAACTTAAAATGCCTTCTGAATTGTAAGAAGAACCAAAAATCATAGAAAAATAGCAAATAGCATAAAACTCAGGAGGTATCAAGGGTGGCTAGGCCAAAAGGCAAATAAAGCACAGGAAAAAGCAGAAAGATGATTTGAAATCCAAACAAGTAAATATTAAACGGCTCAGAGCGGCAGCAAAACAAATAGTTTAGGTGTAATACATGATTAAAAAAAAGGTAAAGGTCTTTCCAGATACCTATATAAAATGAAGAAAGATAGAAAATATAGAAATTAACAAACTGATGTCCGTCGACTTATTAAAAATAAAAGACTTGTTGCGACACAGGATGAAAGGGGGTGCGGGGGGGGGGGGCTCTATTATGATGGATGAAAATGTTGATTCTGATCTTATTGATCTATTGACAAAAAGAATGGAAACAAAATGAAAATATTCCAATTTATCCCAGATATTTTTTAGGAAATTAACCAATCTCTCTGGCTTACAACCAAGAAAAAAGCAAAAGTATAATATTATAAAAAGAGGGTGCATTCCAACATTTTTACAATAGTCCCGATGAACTAATTAATTTTCTTGAATTGATTATTGGGTCAATTGAGGCAGGACATGACAACAGTAATATGAAAAATAAGGGGGTGGCATTTATTGATAAGCTGCTAAAACTCGGCGCCATTTCTAAAGATGAACACAGAATTTTATATAATCAAACTCTTATTTAATAATAATATATATAATGAGCAGTTATTGTATAAAGGAAAGAGACTGAAGATGTAAATCCTACGTATGTCTTAACAAAGAAATGTGAGAATGAGAAAATCAACCTGTGCATCGCGGAATAACAAAGACCAAATTCGTCAAAAAGATGGCGGAACTATTGATATTTACAAGGCAATGTTGCCCCTGTTGTCTAAGAAGGGGTTGACTCTTCCTGGATATAAATATTGCGGGCCCGGTAATCCCCTAGATTTAGGAAAACTAACTAATGAACTTGATGAAATTTGCATGAAACATGATTACTGTTATTCAAATGGCGTACCAAAAACTGAACGTGATAAAAAAATGTTAAGAGATTTGGAAAAAAGCAAGAGTAAAACATTCGGCGAAAAGATTACAAAGAATTTAATAGTAAAACCTGTTATTGGAACAAAATATAAACTTAGGTTGGGAAAAAAAACACCCTCAGATGACCGCCTTAGTCCATGAATTGCATAAACCAATAAAAAGAAAGTTTCAGAAAAGGCCTGTCATTGTTGTTGGGATTGATGATAAATAGTCCGCTGATTTGGCTGATATGATATCGTTTGCTAAATTTAATAAAGGAATAAAATATCTTTTAACAATAATTGATATTTTCAGTAAGTATGCATGGGCAGTGCCATTGAGAGATAAAATTGGGGCTTTTGTCACTAAAGCATTTGAAAAGGTAATGATTAACAGTAAAAGAAAGCCAGAAAGGTTTTGGTTGATGAAGGTAGAGAATTTTATTAAAGTGCGTTTAGGAAGCTCCTGGGGAAAAATGGAATTTTAATGTATCACACATTTAAAGCTGTTGTTGTAGAGCGGTTTAATAGAACATTGAAAAATATAATGTGGAAGCATTTTACCGCAAACAATGCAAATAGGCACTGCTCCAGGAAAACCGGGCTTAATGACAAATTTTTCGATATTTAGTTTCTTTGTAAAATCTTATTTCCCTTCCAATTCTTAGTCCATAATTGAAAACCGTTTTGCGATATCTCTCTAATTCTTAATTCTACAGCCGTTTGAATGATAAAGGTAATTCACACAACTTTTATGCTTTGACGTCATCATCACGTCAGAATTTAATCAAATAATGTAAACGTCACATAACTAAGCAAATAGTTTGCTATTCAACAAAAAGAAAAGCTACAAAGTGTTTTATATTCAAGGGGTTCGGTGTGTATCTGTGTGTCGGGGTGGGGGGGGGGGGGAAGGGGACCTACGCCATGCGAAACAGTGGAAATGACCAGAGATTGTTAATTGTGCTGTCGTTTTCCATTTCGTTGTTATGACAAAAACCAGGAAAGGCTCAGCGTAAGTAGGAAGAAACCAGGTATTTATGTTGACAAACTTGATGCATATTGTCGGCATAATTGGGGGTGGCTGGGTGAGGCAAAGGTTTTAAACAGGGCGTTTAACTGATATTGGCTTACAATTTGGCAAGGCCTACTGTCCTTGCAGCAGGTAAGGGTAGAGGGGACTGTTTTTTTCTGTTTCTTCACTGTCGTTCATTTTCATTTCTCCCCTGTCCTATCTCTCTCATTTCCTCTGCTATATCTTCCGTCTCTCATCTCCCTTTCTCCCTGTTCTGAAAGATGTACGGCTGTACTTCAAATGTACATTTTCTGAGCTTATTCTCATACTTACATTATAATAACGGACATGATAGTAAAAAAAAGACTAACCGATTTGAACGGGCCTTTTTTGCGAAAATCTAGTCTTTCACTCTGCTGTATGAAGTAGGTTTCCTCCCCTTCCCCTCCCACCCATCCCCGCAACCTTGATACTGGAACCAGAGAAAGTGAGGGCTGCCGTCGAAAAATCAAAAACGAATTGCGAAGTAGACTGATGTCGGTTCGTCACGAGCCGTCTCATCTGGATCTTCACTGTTTGCATAGGTAACTGCTTGGTATACAGAGTTAAAAGAGTGAAACGGAGGCATAAGGTTTGTAATTACACGGTCTAAAATAGTTTGGTTAAAGGATTTGACACATAATAAACTGAAATGCTAAACGTATGGATATTTCTGTTAGGAGACAATTTGCATGAAGTGTCAAAGCCTACTTTCTGGGAAAAATAAGAGAAGTGTCATCTCCTGAATTAGCCCAGTAAAGCTTAAGTCGAATTATTAACAATTAATGTATAACTAATTTATTGATATAGTGTGTGATACTTTGAATATTGTTGGGTACACCAAAAAAAGAATATGATCACTAGTATTACACACACACACACACACACAAACACACACACACACACACACACACACACATATATATATATATATATATATATATAGAGAGAGAGAGAGAGAGAGAGAGAGAGAGAGAGAGGAAAATAAATTGTGTAAATACAACATTCATTTGAATGTTAATTAATATTATGAAAACATGTATCATTCAATATGTGTTAAAAAAAAATACTTAAAAACTCATAATAACATTTTGCGAATTAGATAAATAAATAAACCGAAAAACATATCATGCTCCTACCCGGGGTTGAACTCGGGTTGGGAGATTAATAAAGCGGAACCGCACTTACTCGACCATCAGATATGTTGCTTTATAACGCGCTCATTTTAAATATATTCATATCCATTTGTACGGCTACCGCTGTATTTTTCTTTAGATAATTTCCAAACTTTGAAATACTTTTCACTGACCGTTCCAAGACGGTTCTTCTGTCATGGTTTATTTTTGTTATAGTTCGTCTTTGAATGTGTGTGTCGCTTACATCTTTTTGTTTTGGATAACCATTTGGCCACTTTGTGGGAAAGTAACTGTCGGTTCGGCTTTCTGCTAGTGATGTTTCCATTAGGGTCTAGTTATTTCGTGTTTGTGTTTCTTCCCCTTTACATCCTCTGATGGGAGGTGTGGGATAATTGTATCAATTCCTGATCATTGCCTTCGTTTCTATTTATCTATATTAAGCCAAGATAAATAGAAATTTGTAAACCCACTACTACTAAAATATATGACTTTATAAAAAAAAATGTATGAAAAAATATAACGTATGCAAATTTAAAGTGCAAACAGTAGCGGATGCGGAGCAGTAGAATATGCATTGCCAGGAAATATGCAACAAAAATATTTGTGTGTTAATTACAGGATCAAAACATGGTTAAGAAATAAATATCAAACGCCAGGGTAAATCTGGTTTCTGACAGGCTCAAAATCGTATCGATAATTTCGGCTTAACGGTGAACTTCAAGCCCTCGATCGAGTGATCACTGATAGAAAATAATGAAACAAAAGCAAACAAGCTCAAATATTTTATATTTTATATGTACAAAATGTTGAACTTATACCTCCATATCTCTATCTTCTGGCTTGACACCTGCCTCTTTGTAATATAAATGTTTTTTGTTCAAACAATTCATGTAGATCTAAATACAATTCACTTTCGTGTTTACAAATCGCGGCAAACGTCAGACAAATTACATGACGTCATTAAATCTTTGTTTTTCTAACGTCATCAAGAGTGTCATTAAGCCCGGTTTTCCTGGAGCGGTGCTCAAATACATATCCAGATGTTCTTCCTTCTATCCGAGAAAAATATAATATTTCAGTTCAAAGAACTATCAAAATGACCCCCAAAGAAGCAAGTCAAAAGACAAACAAGGGGTTGGTTTATTTCTGTTCATTAAAAGATAAAAAGACAAGAATAGCTCCAAAATTTAATCCGAATGATCAAGTTCGAATTAGTGAATATAAGAAAAAATTTGAAAAGGGTTATACCCCAAACTGGACTGAGGAAATCTTTGAAGTACATAAGGTTAACATGACAAATCCTGTGACATATAATTTGAAATATCTTAAAAATGAAAAACATATTGGGTTCTATTTACCAGCAAGAACTGGCACGTGCTAAACACAAAATATTTACGATCGAAAAGGTGATCAAATGTGACAATAAAAAGAAGAGGGCTCTTGTAAAATTGTCAGGATATTCTAATGATCATAATTCATGGGTTTCTTTTGGAGATCTTATTAATTTATAAAAGAAATATTAGTTTATAATATAATGGACAAAATTGAAAGTACAATATGTACAATATGTCTTTTGGCACATCTAAATGAATATAGAAAGATATATAGACTTTGTGGAGGCGTTCGCTTTTCAGTTCCAATTGCTTCTGGTCTAATAGGTTGCGGGGCAGTCGCGGCTCTTACTCCTGCTGTTCCAATAGCAGTAGCAATTGCTGATGCTATTCCTGCTGGAATTACTTTTATTTTAAGATTTGCAAAAGTCGAAGAAAAAAAAGCTGGTTACAAAGCACAATCCCGAATTTTTAAACAACTCTTTGCGGAAGCCCGCTAAATATGTTGATGAACAAGGAGAATATTAGAAACTGAGAAAGAACCTATGTTGCCCCCCGCCTCCCCCCGCCCCCGCCCCCTCCTTGAGAGATACATGAAGCATTACAAAAACAATGGATACTATTCGGCAAAGGATGAAGATAAATTACCCCTCACGGGAGATATATGATTAGGTTTTAAGAAATACCTATATTGTTTTATAAATGAAAGGAAAGTCGGTTATTGCAATTAAAATAGATAATTACAAAAATGTAATCGATAGAAAAGAATATAAAAGTATGTACGCAGCCGGCAAAGACCTTAATATTAATCCTGGGTTAAGTAAATATTGTTGTGAAGGAAAAATAACGTAAAAAGCGGGTTTCTAAAAATGATGGAAGGAGATATAGTTTATTTATGAATATTTTTTTCTAAATATATAATATAATTCAGAAAACATAAAAAACACTCAGAGATGCGATTATATATAATAATATAGAAATAAATAAAAAATATGAAAGGGCTTAAAGACATGAGCATATTTAATGATATGAAAGGGCTTAAAGACATGAGTATATATAATATGAAAAAAAATATATAAAAGGGTATAAAGACATGAGCATATATAATACTATGAAAGGGCTTAAAGACATGAGTATATATAATATGAAATAAATAAAAATATGAAAGGGCTAAAATACATGAGTATATATAATAATATGAAAATAAACAAAATTATGAAAGGGCTTAAAGACATTAGTATATAAAATAATATGAAAATAAATAAAAAATATGAAAGGACTTAAAGACATGAGTATATATAATAATGTAAAAATAAATAAAAATATGAAAGGGCTTAAAGACATGAGTATATATAATAATATAAAAATAAATAAAAATATAAAAGGGTTTTATGACATGAGTGTTTATAAAAATATGGAAAAAATGAAAAGGCTTAAAGGCCAGAGTGCATATAAAAACACTGAAAAAATGAAAACACTTAGACACTGGTGTTTATAGTAGGGAAAATAATTTTTGACAACATAAAATCTCTCAATCTCAGCGAAGAAACATTCGCAAAACTTAATTCTATCATAGAAAAAGAACAACAAAAACAGAAAAAAGAAGAACAACAATAGAAAAGGAAATTAAAAGCAGAAGAACAAGAAATAAGATTACGCAAATTAGTAACGGAGTTATTAAAAGAAAAAGAACAAGAAAATCAACAAAAAAGAAGAAAAAAATCCTGGTAATAGTAGAAGAAGAGGACAAAAAAGCAACACTAAAAAGATTAAAAAGAATTAAGCGGTTTGAAAAGGCGAAACAAACAATTAAAGGGCATATTAGAAAGCACGCCAAAGGCCCCAAAAATAATAGAAAAACCAAAGGTCCCAAAAATAACTGAAATTGGGTCTTCAAGGAAGAATGGATACATGAACTTTGATGTCAACATACACAATAAAAATGATCCTTAATTACAACTGAAAAATACAGAATCATCAATATTGAATTTTCACCTCGATAAACTAAAACAAATTCATGGAATAAAAATTAGTATTTTATTAAAAACAACTTTTATGAAACAAGATAGGAAATAACAAGATATCCACTTCAAAACGAAGGCTAGGGAAATAACTAATGATATAGGCGATGTTATAAGTGATAGTAATAACGAACTTCTTAATAGAATAAGCGAATGGTAATCTGGAGGCAGTGGATGGACCATTCTAAGTGTTGATTTGCATGATTACCGTCATCAAATTTACGCCACTGAGAGGCTCTTCATACAAACCGCTACCCGATAAATTAAAAAATAAAGAGCCTTGACCCAAGATAATGAAGATAACAAATGTTTTTGATGGTGCCATTTGGCATATCTATTTCCTGCTAAGAAACACGCAGACCGAATTTCAAAATATAAAGAACATGTAGATAAAGTAAACTACAACGGAATTACAATTTCCAGTTAAACTAAAAGGCATAGCAAAGATTGAAAATATGAATGATATCAGGTTTAATGTATTTGGAGTGACAAAAGAAACGTCTGATGTTTACCTACTGTATATTTCTAAAAAAGATTTGTGACAAATCTTGCAATCTGCTCTTGATTGAAGAAAATGATAAGAGCCGGTATGTTCGGATTAAAATGTTAAATAGATTAATGAATACTCAATCAAAAGACGCCCATAAAATACTCAATCAAAAGACGGCCATAAAATATTCTGCTTCTATTGTTGTTTGTCTCACTTTTCATCAAAAAGATACTGAGTGAACATAAAGATGTTTGTCTTAAGGTTAATGGAATGCAAAAGGTAAAAATGCCAAAAAATAAACATATATCTTTTACTAATTATTATAAGCAGTTGCGGCTCCATTCGTTATTTATGCTGATTTTGAGTGTCTTACAGTTACAATAAGCGAGAAGCATGGAAGTAATGCTGAAGCATATCAAGAACATATAAATTGATTGAAAATCTACTAGAAGATGGTGCAACGTAATAAAAAGCGAATTTAATAAAGAAATGATAATAACTAAAGAAGAAGCGACAAGATTTAAAAATGCTGAAGTATGCCGTATATGCAATAAAAAGTATACAAAAGAAAATATTCCTGTTAGAGATCACTGCCATGTTACAGGAAAGTACAAAGGATATGCTCATAATACATGTAGTAGATCAATTAGATTATCTAATATAGTACCCATTATATTTCATAATTTGAGAGGATATGATGGCCAAGAGATAGGAAAATTCAAAAGGACTATGTTATTCCAAATAATATGAAAAGATACATGGCCTGTATGATTAGTGATTTAGTTTTCATAGACAACTTTCAATTTATGAGCAGTAGTTAATCTAATCTTGCTAATAATTTATCAAACGAAAGCTTCCATCATACTAAGAATGATTTTAATTCTGATGCCCTTGAGTTAATAATAATAAAAAAGGAGTCTATCCCTATGATAACATGGATGGTTTTGACCGATTCGAAGAGAAGGAGTTACCACCGAAAAATGAATTCTATTCTAAATTAACTGATGAAAATATTAGTGACTCTGATTATGAACATGTCCCGACTGTATGAAAAATGTTTAAATGTAGTACAATGGGAGATTTCCACGATCTTTATCTAAAGACTGATGTTCTAATACTCGCAGATGTATTTGAAAATTTTAGAAAGACGATCGTGCAATATTATAATTTAAATCCATCTTATTATTTTAGCAGCCCAGGATTCGCTTGGGCAGATATGTTAAAGATGACAGGTGCCAGCTTGGAATTTAATAGCTGATATTGATATGTACCTAATGGTAGAAAAAGGTTTGCGCGTGGGTATAAGCTATATTGCTAACAGATATTCAAAGCCCAATAATAAGTACCTGAGTGATTATGATAAAGATAAAGAGAGTTCTTATTTAATGTGTTTAGATGTTAATAATCTGTATGGTTTGGTAATGAGCCAGCCACTGCCAACAGGCAAATTAAATTGGCTGAAAAGTGATAAATAGAAGAATATATTTAAAAAGAAACAAGGTATTGGGTATTTCGTTGAATCTGATTTAGAGTATCCCGAAAATTTACATGATTTGCATAGTGATTATCCCCTTGCCCCTGAAAAACTAGTAGTACAAGATGAATGGCTATTAACTTATTGCAAACATCTAAAAGAGACGTTTGATCTACAAAGTGACAAAACAACAAAGTTCATTCCAACCCTCTTTAATAAAGAGAAGTATGTATTGCATATTAGAAATCTTGAATTGTATTTAGAACTTGGTATGAAACTTACTAAAATTCATATAGTTCTTCAATTTAATGAATAGATTTAGTTAGAAAAAGATATTGCTTTTAATACAATCATGATAACAAAAGCAAAAAATAATTTCGAAAAGATTATTTTAAGTTGCTTAATAACTCTGTCTTTGGCAAAACAACAGAAAAAAATGAGAAAGAGAATAAATATTAAGCTCACTCCCAGTGAAGATATTTTTACAAAACATGCCGCAAAAGTCAATTTCTTATCTGGTAAAACGTTTAATGAAAACTCATTTGTAATTAATCGAATAAAAGAACAATTAGTTTTAAATAGGCCTATTTATGTTGGAATGGCTATACTCAATTTGTCCAAACTATTAATGTATGATTTCCATCACAATTACATATTAAACAAGTACGATAGAAAGAATATACGATTAATGTTTACAGACACTGACAGCTTGTTTTATGAAATAAAAACTGAAGATGCTTACAAAGATTTGCATGAGAAAAAAAGGATAAAAAATATTTTGATACTTCCGATTATCCAAAAAATAGCAAATATTATTCTGAAGAAAATAAAAAGGTAATTGGAAAATTGAAACATGAGGCCACTGGGGCACCAACAAAGAGTTTGTCGGGCTAAGAAATAAAATTTATTCATATTACTTAGATAATAAATGTATTAAAAATGTAAAGGCGTTGTTAAAGGGGTTGTCAAAAAATAATGTTATTTGATGATTACCAAGATGTCTTGTTAAACTCTACACAAAAGGTGCATTCCATGAAAACAATTAGATCGCATAATCACAACGTAAGGAGTTATGAAATAACAAATTTTAAAGCAGTCTTTCTTGTTATGACAATAAAAGACACATTTTGGAAGATGGTAAGACATCATTAGCATATGGGCATAAAAATATTTCTGGGTGACTTGTAACCTTCTAAATTTTTATGATGCTTTAAACGGCTATTAGACACACTATTTTGTGGGCGTATGAAAAATGATTTCTGAAGAGGGTGGCTCCGGAATTGGCCCAGAAAATTCTTAAATCATTCCTAAAAGGGATCCCGCCACACTTCTTACAAAATCATTTCAAAATTCATGTAAAATCATTTCAGATCCGACCTCCGTCCCCGCAAGCCATCTGCTCTGCGATTACTTTGCCGGCCCTATTCTGTGCATCTTTGATGCACTTGCCCTACGGTCGGATTTTGTTGCTCGATGAAATTTCAGATAATTTTTTTCTAAAGTGCTTTAAACAGCTATCAGACGCGAAAGAAATTCCCTTATAGTCTTAAAAGTTTATAAAAATTAAGAAGGCAGGATGAGTAGTCGTAGAGGAAATACCAGGTTTCTGGCTCACCCTAAAAAATCAAGCAGAGCTTGATTTTTCTGGTTGGCCAAAACTGGTATTTTCTGTACTACAAGCTAAGAAAAAGATTGTAAAAGGAATGACCCTTGAGAGCAATGGACAAACTTACAAAACTAGAAACAGCTGACGAGACAAGTGCTCTGGGTCAGCCTAGCTTGTGTAGTTATTAAAATCTGTTATGAAGCCTAGAATCAAATCTAAACCACGGTTTGTTTCTATATATATATATATATTATATATATATATATATATATATATATATATATATATATATATATATATATATATATATATATATATAATATATATATAGATATATATATATATATATTTTCATTTGGTTAAACGGCAATGATCAGGATTTAAATTACGACTGATACATGCATTCTGTTTAAATCACCGAACTAAATTAGTGTTAATACTTATGCTAAATCTGTTCTACCTGACTCGTTGGCAGTCGGCCTCATCATTGTTCTGCTAGTGACTGTTGTTTTTGCTTTGACCGTCGGTTTGTATTCGACACCATCTTGTTGTTTCATCACATAGTACTGAGTAGATAATTGATATTTAATTAACTGATAAGCTAGGTGTCGCACCTACGCGGACGGTTCTACGGCGGTGTACCTTTTTCTTTGTATATGATAGGCCCGTTTGTTTCTTCTGTTTTTGACGTTATGTCATTTTTGTTGTTATTTTATGTAATTAAACAACCTTTATCTGTATCTCGTTTAAGTTCTTGTGTCGGTGTGCTATCGGCGCCTAGGAAATGCTGTGTTTTGTTATTGTAGTTTTTCCAGGAATATTTCATTACTATGTTTAACGAAATAATAATTAAATAGGAGTGACGGTCAATATTTTGGTCTAATTCCGCTATATGCATGTGTTGTAAAATTGTCTCTAGATCAAATATGATTTTAAGTTGCAAGTGTAGCTGCAACATCACGTCTCCTTTTCCTTTCACTGACAATAACAGGGTAAAAGAAATCAAACTTGGCTTGTACAGGAATTAGGAGTTCTATTCTAGGTATATGTAATTGTTCGTGTGATTTCGTACTTGTTTCATGATTGGTTTTGATATTTTGAAGAATACATTTGAGTCCTGTTTTAATCATGTCATCCATTTTGTAATGCTGAAATCATTTGTATGTAAATAAGTATCTCCGATAGGTCATGACAGACGTGAACGGAGACACAATGACTTTAGCCTTTATCACTTATTCTCCTCCTTTCCTAGCTGGTAGCTTTTCTATCGCTTATACATCAAGTACAGTTGATGCAAAGTGTTACTCAAGCTGCTTAATTGCCACCATGAGAAAAAATGCGATGTCCAATAACCTTTGTATATAATTTGCTTCTAGCGCGGTTTCTCTGTTACATATTTTCAAGAAGACATATTGAATAACCTAGCAACAAACGTCACGTCATAAGTAACGTTTCCGCTTGACGTTCATAACGTTTCCGGTAATTGAATATCTCAATTAGTATTCAGTGTATATCCATATACCTGCTTGTGTGTATATGAAAGTACATTGTATTTATGTAGTCTATTTATAGAAACTGATTTAACATCAAGTTTCCGATCTTTAAATATTACCATTATGTATGCATACAGAATATGCGTAGTATTTATCCAATAATGTTATTGAATGCCCCGATGGCACCACACTCATTTAAATATCTTTTATGTTTAAACTAGTCCTGTTTAACTGTTTTAAACTGTTTATGAAGTACTTTCCTTAATCCGTCGTAGTTGTACTTGCTAAGTACGTCTAATAAAATGGGAAAATATAATATTTAAGATTTAAGTTGCTTGCACATTCATCGATATTTCCACTAACTCGATTTGCCCACTAACTCGCAACATTCTGGTACGGGGGGTCTTTAATCTGTTGATTATGGATAGTGACTCGCTTACGCAGAAAATTGCCTGTTTCACCAATGTACTCCTCCCCGCAGCCCCTGCATTTCATCACGTAGATATAGTTTTTAACTACACGTCATATCTGCATGCTCTTTAAAGTTCATTCCGCAATTAAATTTGGATGCATTTCCTTCTAAAAGATGAATGCAGAGGCTGTAGTTTGGTCTAGTACATTTTCTTACTTCGCATGTATTGTTTGACGTAAACTTCGCTTTAGTAAGTAACCGTTTTAGATTATATGGTTGACTTTACTCTTTAATTTGTAATTTGACAAAATCTTTCGCATTTTTCGTCTTCCTGTAGAATTGGCATTTTGTAAATACTTACCCTGAACATCATTGAACATTTCGTGGTCTCTAGGATTATACGTCGTTAAATATGGGACTGTATTGTCTTTACCCTTTGTTATGATCGTGCGAAATACGTTCTTGTCTAGCGACATTGCCTTTTGTGAACCATGTTCAATTATTTGTGCAAGATAGTTTTGTTTAATCAAAAATGATTTTAGTTCTTGCATGCGTCGCTGCAAAACTTGTTTTTCTGAAACAGTTGTTTTCAATCGGCGCGCCAGATTATACGGGATATTTATCTTGGTATGTCTAGGATGACACAAGTAAGGTAGTAAATAATGCTTACTGTCTGTTTTTTTTTTTTTCACTAAAACATCAAGGAATGATTGTTCATTGTAGTGTAAATTTCATATCTATGTGTAGATTGTTCAAAATATTATGTAATGTTTCTAACTCTCTTGTTGGTTTTATCTACGGGATGAATCAATCATCGAGGAATTTTTTACAGTTAGTAATAAAACATTTTCCAAATTTTCTCCAAAAACTTCTGTGACTTTTACATAAAGCTTTACCTCTAGATACCCAATAGATAGTGTAACATAAGCAGGTGCAAATTTTGTACCCATGGCAATTCCCTTTATCTGTTTATAGAAGTCATTGTGAAAGCAAAATTGTTTTCGAGAATAAGTTTGATTGCTTCCAATATGAAATTGTTAGAAAATCTATGTTCCTTTATTTCTGGATATTTTTATAACCAATATTATACCGCCTCTAACCCCAGATTATGCGGTATATTGGAGTAAAGTGCTTCTATATCGAATGAAGCTAAAATAGGATGCGGTGATACTCTGTCCGGAAGATTATTAAGAAAGTCAGTAGTGTCCTTTGTTTTTTACATGTTTCGTGCATGGTTTTAAGAACATGTCTAACAAATTACAGTCTGTGAGTCAGACACAATAGACCGGCTACGACTGGTCTTATTTTCAAATCGTTTAAATCTTTCACTTTCACGAAAGATGAATTCACACTTTTTAACTTATTAGATATGGGTTGACTTTTGTGTACGGAGACCGTAAAACTGACTTAATTTCGCTTCAAAGTTTGAAGGTAATCTAGTTCTTTTTCTGTTAATGAGTCCTGGTGTTTCTTTAAAAAACAATATTGTACTTTTGTCCTATGTCTTTATGTGGATCTCTGGGTATTTTTTCATAATAATCATTCTCATTTATAATTGCTGCTGCCATTTCCTGGTAATATTCCTCGTCCCCCTTTATCTGCTTCTTTAATTATTATTGATTCGTCATTTTGTAATAATTTTATTGCGCTAAATTTGGATTTAATAAAATTTCGTTTTATATTGTTGTTTGTTTTTGTTTTTGGAATAGCTTCTATTGTAGAAACATATTTATCTAGGGCTGCGTTTCTTTCAGGATGTGGAAAAATTGCTTTTGTTTCTTACCAGTGAGATATCATTTTCATTACGAAAACACGCCTATTCAAATATATAGAAAATTTTACCTCCAGAAACATAAAATTTTCAGATAAAAAAATCTGATGTTTTTCATATTTCTGCTCAAAACATAGATTGTGGGTACTCGTTAGAACCGCCTCGGCGTGGCGAGCAGAAATAAGAAAAATAATGCATACCCCTGTTTTACTATAAAGGCACGTTTTCGTAATGCTTCGGTGCCATTAAAATATTCAATAAGTCTGAGCTTCCTATTAAATCCTTTTCAATCTTCTGTCAGTTTTTCAGCATTTCTCGCAGGTGGGTAGGGGTAAGTTTAAGTCCTTTGTTTAGTTATTTCTGAATCACTAAGTTTTTAGCAGGTCACCTACTTAGCAGTTCAAAATTACGGTCGTTCTCGTTTTATTAGCTTAGAAAAAGCGCTAGTATAGTTATTTTTGCATTTTAAAAGATATATATCCTAAGATAATGGTTTTTTCTGTTAATATCTCTAAATATGAACCACAAACTCGTATTTACAAACTTTCTAAAATGCACAAATAACTACAGTGGAACCTCGATAATTCAAAGTCCAAGGACCAAACACTTTTGTTTGAATAATTGAGATTTTGAATAATTGAGGGTTAAAATGCATTCATATATTTCAGTTTGGACTTCAAAACGATTTTGAATAATTGAGAATTTTGAATTATTGGAGTTTGAATTATCGAGGTTCTACTGTATATCAGCGCGTTTTTCTAAGCTAATTAAATAAGAACGTCTGTAATTTTGAAGTGCACTATAGGTGACCTTTAACCCGTCGGGCCGGCAAGTAACACTGACTTTGAAGCAAAGTAGACAAAATTTGTAACATATTAGCTATTCACTTGAAGCAAAATAGACAAAAGTTGTAACATTGACTTTTTCACCATAGTGCAGATTATATTTTCATTTCCTTTGGGATCACTAGGTCCATGGTGGTATCTTTGAAAATGGAGTTCTTCTCATGTATACGCTAGAGGGCGTAAGCAGTGTTGCAAACTTCATTACTGCTTATGAACAGTCTCAATAAAACTGAGACTCCTATTATGTGCTCTATGTTTCTAAAGGCAATCTTTTTTTACGTTTATTATACTACACTGCAGCTGGTGTTAGTGCCGTGTGGCGGCCGTAAACCGCGTCCCCGTACATCATCATAGTGCAGATAATATTTTCATTTCCTTTGAGATCTCTGGGCCCATAGTGGTATCTTTGAAAATGGTGTTCTGCTCATGTATACGCTAGAGGGCGTAAGCAGTGTTGCAAACTTCATTACTGTTTATGAAGAGTCTCAATAAAACCGAGACTCCCATTTTCTATCTGTAATGTGTTCTATGTTTCCAAAGGCAATCCTTTTTACTTTCATTTTCCATTTATAACTGAAAAACAATCGTTTATTTTTTCTAAACTTTCATTTAGGATACATGCGTATTGTGCTGTTATGTGTAGCATTGAATTACGGCCAAACACCTATCGAAATAGATGCTTAAGGCAGATACAGGAAACTTGAAGCATATACATTATATAAATGAACGAAGAAGGCGTGTTCCTTCTTGTCCATAATGCAGAGCGGGTTCTAGCCGGTTACGCGCTCAGTTCTGAAATATCCCAGGACAGCAGTGCTCTCAGAAAGCCATCAATCGGGGAAACTACCTTCCTCAGGTGTCTTTTTTTTATCGAAAAATTGCAAATACTCGACTTATACGAGTTCAGCAATAAATATATCTGTATTACTAAAAGAACGAATCAGCCTCAAAAACTAGAAAACGGTAAAAACCTGCTGCGGTTGGTTGATTTAAAATAATAACGATATTGTTCTTACTGATAAATTTTATATTTAATTTTCGGAATTTTAATGAGTTTTCCAGTTTTCTTTTGTGGGGAAACAGACAATACTTTATTCAAATTCTCCCAAAGTAGCTTCTCGAATTTACCACCTATAAATAGATAAATAGCTTACGTGCACATTGTAAATAAATCGGACGATATCTAAGCATAGACGGGTGCGTATTTATATGACTGAATGTTCGGTATTCCCCGTGTGGCGTAATAGTCAAATAGTCAATTTATACATTGCAGCGATGCTTCTGTAAACGACAAAGGTGTGAACCGAATGAAAGAACAAAGTTCGAGAACGTAATGCCATACGTAATTAAGATTTTTTTTTTTTGTCGGGAAAATTTATTTATTTCAAACTGCAAAGAAAAATCTACCCAATAAATATTTTAATTTTGATCAGTTATTACCTCTTCTGTGGTCAGTATAGGTGAATTGTTGTATAAGCAGGCTACGTCGTACTCACTGTTTGAACCATCTCAAACACCGCTGGGTCAGTCCGAACCCAAATTGATCACCATCGGGTTCGAGGTACTGAGTTGCGACTGTAATTGGACCTAGCGGTAACTCTGCATATATAAGCCGTCGCTTGACAAAATCAACAAAATGACCTGTGTACCACGCGCAGTGACCTGTGCATCTGCCAAGTCTGATCCGTCTTCACAGTCTGCACGTGGTTAAACCGTCCGAAAACAGCAGGCCGATTACCTACGAATTTACCGGCGCAGTGGCTAAGTTGCTAGAACGTCCGCCTTGCGTTACGGAGGTTGTGTGCTCGATCCGCTGCCAAGTCATACCAAAGAATTTAAACATGATATTACTGCAGCTGCTCTTTCGCTTGGCGATCAGCAGTGAGCAAACGGAAATGGTCGGCCTGGTATAATGTGACTGGGTGGAATGTTACGTCATGTGTCTGGCGCGGGATATCTTAGTAAGGCAGCAATGTAAAGGTAAATATTGAGCTCCCTGTCATAGAAAGACATCGTCGCGATATGACTAAAAGATCGTTACGTTGAACACAGATAGAATTAAATAATAAAAAAGATAACCTTTGAACTTTTTTTTCAGTTTTCAATCTGTTCGATGAATCAAAACATAATATAACACCCTTTTCTAGTCCATTTTATTTTAGCCCCGCTTTGAAAAAGTGGGGTATACTGGATTTGCCTTGTCTTTCCGTCATTCTTTCCTTCCGTCATTTCTTCCGTCCGTCATTCCGTACATTCTCATCAGATAAATTTTCATGGCATTTTTCTTAAGAACTTTAAGGGTTACAAAGTTAAAAAGTCTCCCCGTACATCTTCATAGTGCAGGTTATATTTTATTTCCTTTGGGGACATTGAGCCCATCATGGTTATTTTGAAAATCAGATACCGCTTAAGACGGCGCTAGGGGCGTATGCAGCCTCGAAAACTACAGTGTTGCATATCACTCCTATGCATAAGCTCTCAAACCAGGCTCAGATCTGAGCCTTCTTCATCTAAATAGGATAATTGAACAAGCAGTTCATTATCACAGCAGACACTGACCACCAACAGTTGCGACCCCAGTTATCTGATTGTCCCAAGGTGTTTCAGGATGATAATGAAAAACTGTTAGTCTGCTAACATTCATAATTTTTTTTTTCTGAACAATGCTTGGAACAATGTAAGAAAATAATTTATTTTAAAAGGTACAATAATATATCTCAAATATATTCATATAATATGAGTTGCAAGTGTACTGAATCTTACTTTGACAAAAATTCGTCTCATGCTTTCAGAGGGTTATAATATTAATTGAAAATAATTATAAATGAGCTGCCACATGACAAAACCAACAATTAGGCTTGTGCTCCCTGCGAAGACTCGGATCAGACTGGAACGGTCTGATTTGATTCTTCGCTGAGCGGTCAAAAGGCACTGAAGGACCTGAGGTGTCTTCATGTGGACAGAAAGACTGACAGGGTAAACACTATATGCCCTATATTTCGGGGGCATAAAAATGTAAATGTTTTTTTTTTTTTCGCAATAACTTTTTTATTTTTTATTTTTGTTCAGCGACAAAGTTGTAGTGGGCAACCTCCGCAAACTTCTCCAAAAGGCTCCAGCTTCAAATTAGTTATAGATTTTCCGGTAATTAGATGAAGAGATGAAGAAATCTTAACTTCATAAGGTCAAATTGTTTTTTCCGCATCTGTCAATCATGCCATTTAGATGTAAAGAAAGTAGGTGCTTGACACTTGTATCAATGGAGTCGTAGTACGGTATTATTAGAGGGTTGTTAAAAACTAACCAAGCGAACAGTTACCAGGATTTTCAATATTTTTCCGCTCAATAAAGGTTTTTTTTTTTTTTTTTTTTTTTTTTTTTTTTTAACTTTGCGAAACATCTCCAGCGACAAAGCTGTAAAGGTAATCTACGTCGACTCCTCCAAAATGTTCCGACCCGCAGTCTTGCAGTGTTTGCTCTCCTAGGATGAAAGAATTTCGATTTCATACTTCGGAAAAGAAGGCAGGCAGTTTCTTTTCATCATCAGGGGAAATGATCCCCTGACTGGTTATTGATATTTAGCGGGATTTGACAGGAAGGGGTGGAGTGGGGTGGATGGGAAATGATACCTACTCACCTTTATTTCCCGTTCTTTTACTGATTCGTGTACATTTTTATTATATCTTAAAATGACCCAATAGCTCAATAGTATTAAAAATTAATGAGTCGCACTATGTGGCCTTGTGCCTTTGGGACAGAAAAGGCCCATAACCGGTCCGAGTGGCCTAGCTGGTAGAGCGCCCGCCTTCGGATCTGGAGGTTATAGGGTCGATATTCAGCTGGGTCACACCTAAAACTTTATACAGTAGCTTGTTATTCTGTCTCTTGGAGCTCAGCATTAGGTAGAAGGGCTAGGAATCGGCCATACAAGTGTCATTATAATGCAACAGATGGTTGTATCCTGTCATGATGTTTAAACATGACACTGCTTTTAGGGGACACATAAAATGGCATAATTTCCCATCAACACATCAGGCCAGACATCAGACAACGCCACGTTGAACCTCAGCTCAAATAAACAAAGCGAATGTAACCGCACAGTCTGAGTAGGGGTGAAAACCTTTTAAAAATATAGCCCTCTAGATTTTATTTATTTATTTATTCATTTATCTGAGACAGCAATGAGAAGAGATGCTTCCTGGGCATATGCTAACAGTAAAGCTCTAGATCAGCCATCGAATCTGATAAGGGACTTTGGTATATACATGTAAATAGATGCGTTCTACATTATTCAGGAATTCTGTAAATGAACAGCTAGGTCCTTTAAAATTGTGGGATGAGCTTCCGGCTTTTGTCCTGTGGACGTTTTGAGATAAAACAATGTTTAGTTGCATGTCCCTTTTGTCAGTCATAAAATCGTTTCCGCTCAGAAACTTGAAAACCGTTTGGGATATTTTCACAAACTTTACAGAAATATTTACCACTATGAGACGGCTTGCAGAACATAAGAGTTATAACTGTTATTTACCTGGTTTTGGATTTAAGGCCCCTTGAAAATTGTAAAAAGTTATTTTGGTCAAAAAATCGTGTCCCACCCATAACTTAACAACCGTTTTAAATATTTCCACGAAGTTTTACAGAAATGTATACCACCATGAAACGACGTGCTGAACACAAGAATCTTAACTTTGCTTTTCCTGCTTTTGAAGTTATGGTTATTGGACAATAGTAATTGGTAAATAGTGATTTTGGTCATATACACATGTTCGATCTGTAACTTGAAAACACTTTGAGATATTTTCACGAAACTTTGCAGAAATGTGAAACACTATGAGACAATATGCAAAAATAAGAACCATTACAATGGTTTACCTACCTTTGAACAATGCAAATAGTAATTACGGTCATTACATGAACTCGTGTCCACTTGGTAACGTGAAAACTGAAATATTTTCATTAAACTTTGCAGAAATGTTAACGGCCATTAGACGACATGTAAAATACAAGATCTATAACTCTTGTTTATTTACTTTTGCTGTTACTGCCCTTGGAACATTGTTAATAGCGATTTCGGTCATATACTTGTGTCCGTTCTGTCATCTGAAAACCTGCTTGGTCCTTTGAATGTTGTAAATAGTAACGGCCATTTTATCCATGTTAATAGTGATTTCTGTCATTCTTGTGTATTAATAACTCTGGTTGACTGTACAAAGCAGTACTCTAAAAGGGGGGTGACATCTGGCATCTGTTTTCATGTAGAAAACAAATTCTAGTTATTTTTTGCATGGAGGTGGCTGCATGGCCAAGCGATTAGTTTTCCCAACCTCGTATCATCACAAGATCATGGATTCGAATCACAATCGGAGCGAGATTCTTCCTGAACCTAACCGGCACTACACTGCACAAAATTGTTTTATAAAAAATCCAGACTCTAGCTTATATCTGTAGCTGACCAGACTGGTTTGTTTCTTACCTGGTCGGAACCCAAAACAAGATTTCTCGTGATGAGGTTCAATAAATAAATAAATATATAAATAAATAAAAAGCATGGACAATAAATTAAATAAATAGTGCCTGGCTATAAGAAAACCTGTTTTATATCTTTGCGTACATAAGAGGCGCAGATCAGCCTGCGTGTCCGTGCAATCTGATCAGCACCCTTCTTCCTTTCTTGTACGCTGCTTTAATGGTAAAATGTCTGCAGTTTTTTTGTTTTTTTTTTTTATAAAAATCAAGACTCTAGCTTATCTCTGCATCTAAGCAGATTGGTTTGTTACTTACCTGGTTGCAACCCCAAAGACAGGGTTTCTCGTGATGAGGCAACGCTTAGCACTATGGGTAAAAATTTTAGCAGACAACATTTTAAGATGTTTTTCTTATATTTCCAAAAAATCAGGTTTTTAATGGAAACAATTTGCACGAAATGTCAAATCCTGTTTAAAGGGTAAAAAATAAGACAAATGTCACCAATTTGTCGTCTGCTGAAGAGAGAATGTTAAAGGTTAAGACCTCCTCGAAAGAAATGACTAGAACGCTTCGAACAACAATTAAAACCGTTTGTGCGCATACATGAACATTTTTCTATATAAAATGAAGATGTAAGATGTGAAATTATGTATTTATAAGACAGACATATGTAACTGACCATATACTACCTACCAGCAGGGCAAAATTAACAAGTTTTTGACAAGTCACAGCATGCCACTTACTAATGGCTCTTTGATTATCATTTATGAATTCTCTGTTTTCTGGAAATCACATTATCTGGGTAGCTTATGCATAAAAGTGATATGAAGCTACTCAATCAAACCGAGTCTCTGAGTTTCGTGATTTTGTGTGTTCTTTGTTTCCAAAGGCAGTCCTTTTTTACTTTTATTTTGTACACACGTACCCAGTGGGTTGAAGTATCATTTTGACCGGAATCAGGGGTAACGGTCTATAACTCTGGAGTTACATTCCCTTGATATGTTTTACAATTTACCATTAGTGAAAAATGTTCGTTACAGATTTCTCAGGAACTACGAAAGCTGTAAAAATGAAACTTAGTACACACATGGACAACGGGCTGATGTATCGTGTATACCAGAATCAGGGCCAAGGGTCTATAACTCTTGGAGTTACATCCCTTTATAGGTTTTACAATTTGCTTTTAATGAAAAAAATGTCACACTTTCCCAAGAACTGTAAGGTCTGTACAGAGTTAATACTTGGTACACACATGCACAGTGGGTTGATGTGTTGTGTATACCGAAATCAGGACCAAGGGCTTCTGGAGTTAAGTCCCGTGATAGGTTTTACAGTTTACCATCAATAAAAACTCGTTATAGATTTCTCAGGAAATATGAAAGCTATAAAGTTGAAACTTGGTATACATATGGACAGTGGGCTACTGTATCGAGTATACCAGACCCAGGGCCAAGGGCCTATAACTCTTAGAGTTACATTTGTTGATAGGTTTTACAGTTGCCATTATTGAAAAATTTTCGTCACATTTTCTCAAGAACTGTAAGGGTTACAAAGTTGAAACCTGGTTCACATATGGACAATGGGCTGATTTATTGTGTATCACAGAATCAGGGCAAAGGGCCCATAACTCTTGGAGTTTAAATCCCTTGATAGGTTTTACATTGCCATATTACCATGTCATACATTGATGTCTGATAAGCACGAATTCAAAATATTTCAACACTGTGGGTATTGCTACTCTGATAGCGCTGCAGCGGGGCTAAAGTCAGATCTCTGACAGCTCTGGTTATGTCTAATAGCTGGACTTTAAAATAATCAGTAAAGTGAAATAGTCACCACGTACATCTCTAACGGTGTCACGTTATTAACATTTATTTCTGTTACAGCTTATATAAAGACAACGACTAGGCCCTGTGTGAACACGATCAACACTTGTCACGAGTATGGAACATACATTTGTACATCTGTTAGTCTAACTAAATGGACTCTCGAACACTGTGCCAAGTATTGTGGATTTTGTGGTACGTAACCTTTTCTATAAACACAGAAAACGTTGGTAGTATATATTGTTTTCGACTTGTTTATTGCCATAATGTCGCTAAGTTCGAACGTCGCCCACACTAAGTTTTACATAATCATTGCATCTTCCCGAAATGATTGAAACTAAAATACCGTTTAATCAGGTGCTATCACACACACGCACGTTATTGCGTACAATTGCCGATTGAGTTGCTGGTTGCCAATTGAGTTGCCGGTTGCCGATTGAGTTGCCGGTTGCCGATTGAGTTGCCGGTTGTCGGTTCAGTTGCCGATTCAGCTCTTTACTATAACTGATCCATTCAATTTATATCCCGTATACAACACATAAAATGAAGATAATTGAAAGAGCCGGAAATTGTCTGTATTCTAATAAACCACATGTTGTGAGTGCTCTTTTGAAAAACCTTATAGAGGCGATTCCAATGAGAAAACACAACATATAGTCTTTGTAGAATATGTAGAATATTAGGCCTAACAAAGTTTTACTTATTCTTTACAATAGCAAATGCTTATAATAGCAAACATTTTGGATCAAATGCTGTCGTTATAAATAGAGTTCACAGTAAGTTGAATAGCCTGGGACTATTTATTCACCGATTCAGTTGCTGATTCAGATGCCGGTTGCCGATACAGTTGCTGATTTAGTTGCCGGTTGCCGATTCAGTCGCCGATTTAGTTCATTGCTATAACAGATCAATACAATCTATACCCTGTATGCAACACTTTATATAGTGAGAAAAAATAGTATACAGGGTTTAAGAATATTACGTATTTAAATGGAGTGTTTTTCACTTATTTCAACTTTGACTGCTACTGAAATCTTCGTATTAAAATACTTTGTAATATAAATCTGTGAACTAAAACTCAAAGGTGTCCTCATTACTTGCAGTAAAACTGCCAAACGAATAAGATAAAGTAAAGAGCATCAAAGGTACAAAGAGGAGGATAATTGAAGAAGCCGATCTTTGTACATTCGTAAATAATCCATGTGGGTACTCTTTTGAAATGCTTCATAGAGGCGATTCTAACGAATAAACACAACATGTAGTTTTTAAATATTGAAAATTAGGCCTAAATTATCCTCATAGTTTTACTGGTAATCACTATAACAGCAAATTCTGTTTAACAGCAAAACATTTGGGAACAAATGTTATCGCTATAAATAGAGTTCACTGTAATTTAGTCTGGGACCATTGTTCACTAGTTGCCGATTCAGTTGCCAAATCAGTTGCCGGTTGCCGATTCATTTGCCGATTCAATTGCCGATTACCACTTTAGTTGTCAATTCAATTGCCACTTGCCGATATACTTGCCGCTTGCCGATTCACTTGCCGATTCGGCTCATATCTGTAACCGATCCATGCAATCCATACTCCGTTTACAACACTTTATATAGTGAAAAAAGGAATATACAGGGGTAAAGAATATTACGAATTTTAATAGATTTGTGGTTTTAACTGATTTCAACTTTGACTGCTACTAAAATCTTTGGATTGAAATACTTAGTCATATAAAACTGTGGAAAAGGTTTCCAAAAGAACCAGACAAAGAAAAGAGCATCAAACATGCAAAAAAAAAGAGAATAATTGAACGAACCAAAATTAATCTTTACTCTAAATAAACCACATGCTGTAAAAAAGCCCCATAGAGGCGATCCTCACAAGTAAACACAACGTCCTATGGAGAAATAAAAAAAAAACATGCCTAAATTATAGACATTTTTACTGTTATTCTTTATAACAGAAAATTCCTATTAGCAGGAAACAAAGACTGTCGGTATAAATAGAGTTCACTTGTAATTTAGATAGTCTCGGACCATTTATTCATCAGTCGCAGATTGAGCTGTCGGTTGCCAATTTAGTTGCCGATGTAGTTGCCGGTTGCAGATTCAGTTGCCGATTCAGCTCGTTTCTATAACAGATCCGTACAATCTATACCCTGTATGCAACACTTTATAAAGTGAAAAAAGGAATATACTCGGGTAAAGAGTATTACGTATTTTAATGGAGTGGATGTTTGAACTCATTTTAACTTTCGCTACTGACATCTTCGTATTGAAATACTCATTTGTATAAATATGTGGACTAAAATTCCAAGGTGTCCTCATTACTTGCAGTAGAAATTCCAGAAGAATCAGACAAAGTAAAAAGCATCAAAGGTGCAAAGAGGAGGATGAATTTGATGAACATGTTGTTTTTTACGAAATTATGCCTAAATTATCCTCATATTTTACTTTTATTCTTTATAACAGCAAATTCTGTTTAACAGCAAACATTTTGGGAACAAATGCTGTCGTTATAAATAGAGTTCACTGTTATTAGATAACCTACTACCAAATGACTAGGTACACGGAGTTTGTTACTATTTTTAAGTGCGTCAAATCCGAACCGCGAAGCGGTTCGACGTGCAGACGCACTACTATAGACTAACTGTGTAACCAGTGATGTGTGTGACCAAAACTGTGATGGTCCAGCAAACGTTTGGGTGGTTCGGTGCTTATCCTGAAAAACAATAAGCGTTCCGTGATTTGGCAGAGGCTGTTGACACGGCGGCCGTGCCGATAACAGCAACAAAACTGCCAATAACGCCAAGTATTCCAATTGCAAGGGGTTCAATCACGAGACATGACGTCAGCCTACAAAATTTGCGATCGCCGCCATTTTGAATTTGGTCTCTACGTCGAATTTTATTTCTATCCATTCTCCGTCTATTTACAAACTAAACATGATTCGTTTAGTGCATAATGTACATTTTGATGCAGAGTTTTAGATAACACATAGACTTAACGCTCTTTAACGTGATGGTCTGTAAAAACTTCGACACAATAATGTTTCTGTTCGACTGGGGCGTAAATTGTTATGTTTAATGTTGTTTTCTTTCTGCTTTTCATAATATGTACACTCGCACAAAAAAGAAAAACAAGACCAAAAAGAAACCAAGACAAAAACGCACAAACAGTTAAAAATCTTAAGAAAAAATCCTGAAACAGTAAAATGGATTTCAGGTAAGCGCACAAAAGTGTACTGTCGTTGTACCTGCCATCGGCATATACTAGTTTTCGGTTTTCGGAAAGCATGGCCCCCGCCCATCGGGACCCGCGAAGTAGATGGGCTGCCTAAAGCCTTCATGGCAGAGCTGCTAGTAACTAAGCAGGACCCGAATTCATGTAACTTGGTCGGGCAAAAGTCCCTCAAATTTGGAGGCAATGTCTCTAAACTACTGAAATATTGTTGACTTGGACTTTATATCGCAATTCATGCAGTGGATTCAGAAGTCAAGCGTGGTCTGAAATCAAATTCAGTAGGGTTGCACCTATGAAGCATGTGGTGATAATTTGGATGCATGGATATAGGTAGCACCTATTAAATTCATATTAGCTCCACATAAGGTAGGATTTTTTAGTATATCTCTATGCATATCAAATAGAATTTGTTCAAATGAAGCGCAGAGTACGCGGGAAATCAAGCTCTTTCTGGTGGTGTAAGCACTATTCTGCGATCTATATCTCGAGAACATTCGAAGAATATGTTTGCTGTCAATCTGGGCTTTCGGGCAATGTCCACGAATCTGACAGGGTTTGAAGGGATTTCCTTGCTGGGAACATGTTATAAGACATTTTCCAAAAAAGTGTCTGTTAATGTTTGGTTTATAAATTCCCCATTTTAATGTTTGCAGTCTTTGCTTCAAATGACCATGTACACGACATCGAATGCGACTCACCATACCCACGAACCGAAAATGATACTGTACACGAAATATATTGATTATACAGATATGATTAGAACCGAGTGTGTTTTAGAGCTTTACATCATCCTTTCAGAAAATTTTAGTTAAGTCAACTAGACTCAGGGAGAATACCATTTATCATATATTGGAATAGTAAATTGTCATTTTTATTCACTGTTCTTATAGTATAAGTAAACGAAAAGCGACCCCACCATTTCTATCAAAAATAATTGCAAAATCACAAATTGCGGCAACGAAAATGAGAGACGTAAATTGGAAACAAAAAGATTTGAAAAATCTTTGCTTGTTCAATCCACCATTAACTACGGTGACATACTTATTTGCCATCTTACTTTTTCCAAATATATACCAAGTTACTTTTCTCTATCTTCGATTTCAGAATGAGTTCAAAAGAGAGGTCTGGTGTGTACCGCTTTTGCGGCAAGGTGTATGCATGTGTGTCAGGGCTGCATGCCCATGAATATAATACATATCCATTGAGGTACAGCGCCGCAAACGTGATGCGGAAAAAAAACCTTTGTCAACAATTTGCTGAGACACAGGTGCAATCATAGTATTGTCGAATTGTGCATATTACATGATGTGGTATGAAGAACAATACTAGGCATGATACTTGGATTTGTTCGTTTGTAATGAGATTAGACGGCATTCAAAACTCTTCGGGTCATTTTGGGAGCGTTCAGTTAATATTATCATAGTGTTCGTGAGCAGGATTCCTAAGTGATTTATCAGTGTTTAGTGCACATTCTTTCGCCAGTAATTGACAACTGCCCTTCTTGATTCAGCGGAAAAAGAAGAATGGCCGTATTTTTTTCATGACCAAACCTCTACGAAAGAATGTACTGTGCGCAAGCATCTAATCGGCGACCAACCGTATGCCAGGCAAATGGGGATCCGACCGATCTGCCGTTCCTGTCGTCATATGTGGAAATAATTGATTCGATTATGACAGTCATTTAAATTTGTACTATAGAACAGACTTATCTATTTCTTAACATTGGAAACTCTTAGTAAAATACTGTCAAACGTGATCATACTCTACAGCCATTCGACTATCATATAGAAGAATGGCATTGATATCCTTGAAACAGTAATGTCCTAAAGAGCTGTTTAAGAGTACTGCAATACCCGTGTTCAATAAAAAAAAAGAGACTGATATGCACGTTTCTAACAGAATTGCTTCTTCTTATGTCGTAATACACTTCAATCTATATTTTACTAATTATACTCATAAAAGGGTTGCTTTGCAAAATTTCTGTATAGATGAATTCAGTACTCTAGGAAACTATAAACGCGAAAACATGTGATTTTCAACTTATGTCATATTGTTGAATAGGTACGAAACAAGAAATATTATGGCAGTCCTTACTATCTCATACCTTTGCTGATATTCACACTTTATCACAATGTGCTGATGCAAATGAGAAAATCTTATACTTCTGTTTACCACTCCCACCAACGTATGTTACTATAGACATTCACTTAAATTGGACAAACACGGGGTGTTTTCATTTGATTATGAAACGTAAATAATTTCAAGCACACTTTAGCTTTTTGGAGCAGGTCGCTATACATCTAATTAGTTTGACAGTACTTTAGAAATACAGAATAAACGTCAAAACGATTTCCCTTGGAAACAAAGATTACACTACAGATTAGAAAATAGGCGTCTCGGCTTTATTGAGATTCTTCATAAGCAGTAATGAAGATTGCAATACTGCTTACGCCCTCTAGCGTATATATGAGCAGAACTCCTTCTTCAAATATACCACAAGAAGTTTATTCCATAGTACAAATTTTAGTGACTACCATAATCGAACCAATTATTTCCAAATCTCACACGTGGAGTGGCAGCCAGGATGGATCCGCACTTGGCTTGCATACGGACGGTCGCCGGTAAGATTCTAACGAACGGCACATTCTTTCATGGAGATTTGGCCATAAAAAATAAGGCCATTCTCCTCCTTCCGCTGAATCAAGAAGGGCAGTTGTCAGTTACTGGCGAAAGAATGTGCACTAAACATAAATAAACCGCTTAGGAAACCTGTCCACAAAAAATGTGATAATGTTAACTGACCACTCCAGAAATGACCGGAGTGTGTTGAAGGGTCGTGTGTTGAAGGGTCGTCTAACCACATTACATTGAAATTCAAATTATGCATATATAAAATTACCTATGACTGGGTTTCACTCAACTGAATTTCCAGTAAACTATCCATACACAGAACTTTATACTGAAAATGCTCAAAATGGCACGAGTTTGCGTCGCACGGATTATCATTACTGGAGACAGTTCTTCTGAAGGGTATACATATGTACTTCTCTGGCAATTAAGATGTATGTCAACATTTAATGAACTGATCTTTCTACAACACCTAAAGCAACAATGTATATACAACAACAGTTATTGCTATTAGTTGCACTTTAATGCTGTAATATAAGGCATTTTTAACAAAAGTAAAAGCAAGGCACCAATGGAAACAACACGTTTAACACTGCTACTACTTTGTATATTCCATTTGGGCATTCATGTTACATAGAGTATCCCTTTATGCATTTACAACATGATCATTTTTTGGACTCATATAATAGCAAACTGAGATACCGTGTTTACTACTATGCATAGACAGTGGGCCGGTAGCTCAGTCTGCTCAATAGCCCAGTACAGCATTCAGAGGGTCGCGGGTTCCATTTCCCTGTGCGGTGAACATTTTTTCGTGGAGATTGGTCATGAAATCTTTTCTACGGCCATCGATTCAAGTAGGACAGTCGTTTGTTACTGGCAAAATAATGTACACTACGTACTGGTTAACCACTTAGGTCTAAGCCTGCCTAGGAAAAGTGTGATTAGGTTATCTGTCCGCGCTCGACATGACCCTAAAGGGTTGACTGGTCTGTAAAACCCCAACTCTACAAACCATAGACAGAGTGTACGTGCTTCCGCAACTCCTCCTACAGATTTATTATCAGCATGTTGAAACTCATTCAACTATGTACCATTTTTATCTTTTTATTACATTGTCCGAAAATGAGCATGTGAACTAAATACAATTTTGAAATCAATTTTTGTCATATATAGCTAGGAGACTGACATGCGGTTCATAGTATTAATTTTGTTCTATGTATGAAACTGCATCGGAATTAAGGACATATGCGGGAAATACTTCCTGCACTGCAAACTGCTTAAGACTTTGCACATATTCTGTTTCATATACTGGCTCACTATTTTTAAAATAAAAATGATACGTCATCGTGTTAGTATTTTACAGTCTGACCTGGAATGACGCCTACCTCAACAGTTTTCCCGAAAATATGTGCAAATAATTCTGTTAGTTGACTGCATGACAAAAATAGCATTCGTCTTGCTTTTAATTTTATAATTTTGAGCAGAACCATACAGGAAATGATATTGATACACATCTGCTGCTCATTTGTCAAGAATGCCAATTTTCGTCACCTCCTAAAAATCCTTAAAATAAATCCATTTCTTCCATATTATGGACCTTACAGAAAATTGCTACACTAGAAATCTCACAAAGTAAGGTTTATTCTTTGGAGGGGGTAATATACAACAGAAAATTAAAAGAAAAGTGTGGGTCATCGTGCTAAATTCATTTTTATGGGAAAATGTTTCCCCTATCCCCATATAAATTCAAGAACTAAAATATACATAAAATCCCCTAAAAGGATGCATTATCCTTTGTTGATATGGCGGATTCTACTTGTATACTAACACAGTACGTTGAAATAAATCATTTAAGAAAGGCTGAATCAATTCAGCTTTGTCAGATCTTGAATAAAGTCAAAACGTTAAAAAATTCCAAACATGTACTTTTCATTATTTTCCTCAAATTTGAAGCCAAATTTGACAAACTCAATGCTAAAAACAGGAAAAATCAATTCCTTATTTACTAAATTTACTCAGTTTTGTACCAAATACAGCAACATTTTTGCTCTGGCTCAACTTTTATTTTTGAGGATTACACAAAAATTGCGAATTACCCGCAAATGTCTTTAAAGGCGAGGGTTGAACGTTCATACTCCAGAGTTAAGCCCCTGCCCCTCCCCTCCGCCCCACACACACCGTGGTCTTTCTGCTGAGCGTCTCGGGGCGGTTGTGTGGTTGTCGGTTTTGTGTAGTTCGTATGCGCACTGTTTTGTTTTATTGACACTGTGTGCGTCTCTGTTGCCTTCTCTTTCTCCTTCTTTTGGTGGCTTGGATTTGTTCTGATGTTTGGCAGTGACGTTTCCTGAGTAATCATGTTCACACCGATCGACTGACTGACTTTGAGGCTTTACAAAAGGGTCATGTCTAGCGCGGTCAGTGAACCTTACCACACTTTTCCTGAGCAGGCTTAGACCTAAGTGGTTAACAGATACTTAATGCACATTATTTGGCCAGTAACTGACAATTGCCCTACTTGAATCAGCGGTAGAGGAAGAATGGATCTAGAAATGATTCAATGACCTATCTCCACGAAAGCATGTTTCACCTAACCGGAGGATTGAACCTGCGACTGTCTAAATAATAGGCAAGCGCGCATCTGAACGGGCCACCCGCGGTGACTTTATACCGGTAAATGTTCAAATGGTGATTTTATGTCTGCGCTTTTACGTAAGAAAGTTAGTATAGTGAAATAAGCCGATATTAAACATCAACTTTGAATCGGCAATTAAAAGGAATCAGCAGCTGACAACTGAATCGGCAATTGCTCACTTGTGGTTTATCACTGGTATAAACTGTTTGTTTGGAGGTGTCTGACTCGAAGGCCGAGGCTCCGTGGTTTGAGTCACCGTAGAGGCAGATACGTTGCGTTAGTTTTGGATCACGAATTCCACACAGAGGATGACAGAACGTGCATGTAGCTGCTTATGGTGTGAGCCTGGAAATCATTTAACCACAGAATACTTTAGTTCAGCCTGCTTCGGGCAAAGCTTAAACGGCGAAAGAAGTAGGGTGGGCTCTGCTTTTCATATGCTGGCTCTAGAAATGGTGGTTTGATAACCTTACGTCCCTATGTACATTAAGGGCTATGGGATCTGTAAACTATATAAACACATTTTTTTAATGTTTCAAACAAGCAGATATCAAAAGAGATACCCGGTTTTGAATTGGCAACTGAATCGGCAGCTTAATCGGCAAACCGGCAACTGAATCGGCACCTGGCACTTAAATTGGCAACTGAATTGGAAATTGCAATTGAATTGGCAACCGGCAACTGAACCGGCAGCTGATGAATGAATGGTCACAGGCTATTTATATAACAGTGAAATTTAATTACAACGACGGCATTTGTTCCCAAAATATTTACTTTTAAAAAGAATTTGCTATTATAACAGTAAAAATGAGGATAATTTACGCCTAATTTTCTATATTGCTCTAAAGAACTGCATATTGTGTTTACTCATTAGAATCGCCTCTATAAGGCATTTCAAAAGAGTGCTCACGACATGTGGTTTATTTAGAATAAAGACAAATTCCGACTTTTTTTTAATTATCCTCTTCTTTGCAACTTTGATGCTCTTTACTTTCATTCTTTTGACATTTTTTGCAAGTAATGAGGACACCTTGGAATGTTAGATTTATATAACTAGTTATTACAATATGAAGATTTCAGTAACAGTCAAAGTTGAAATGAGTGAATAAATCTAACCCATTAAAATACGTAATATACTTTACTCATGTATATTCCTTTTTTTCCTAGTAAAGTGTTATGTATAGGGTATAGATTGTATGGATCTGTCACAGAAATGTTCTGAATGGCTCCAGGCTATATAAATTACAGTGAACTCTATTTTTTTGTTTGAATTTAGGTTTTACGGCCCGTTGGGGTTATGCCGAGCGCAGTCAGTTTACCTCACCACACTTTTTCCTAGGCAATCTTAGTCCTCTAAGCGGTTAACAAGTACTTGTGCACATTCTTTCGCCAAAAACTGACAACTGCCTCAATCTCCACGAAAGAATGCTGTGTGGATTGTGAACTCTATTTATAACGACATCCTTTGTTCCCAAATTGTTGCTGGTTACAAGACTTTGCTGTTGTAAAGAATAACATAAAAATAAGATAATAATTTACGCCTATTTTTCTATATTTCTCCAGAGAACAACATGTTTTGTTTACTCGTTAGAATCACCTCTGTGAGGCATTTTGAAAGAGTATCCACGACATGTTGTTTACTTAGAATTAAGACAAATGCCTGCTCCTTCAATTATCTTCCACTTTGCACCTTTGATGCTCTTTACTTTATCTGATTCTTTTGTCATTTTACTGCAAGTAATGAGGACACCTTGGAATTTTAGTCCATAGATTTATAGACTAAGTATACGTGGTAAAAAAGTTAGGGATATTTGTATGTATGGTGAAATAAAAGGAAATTAAGACATATCTGAAATCTGAAATTGATATATTTGATTACATCAGTTCATTTACAGACAAAAATCCATCCGTTGGAGTCTGTAGCACTAGAAGTGAATGAGAAAATTTGTATGGAAGATCACTAGGGTCACCAATAAAACCTCACAAATCTGTCAATATCGCGTATGTCCACCTGTTGCATCTATGCAAGCCACACAACGACGACGCATACTCCTGATGAGTCTGGCAATCTGTAGCTGGGGTATCCTCCTCCACTCCTCCTGCAAGGCTGCGCCCAAAGCTTGGAGCGTTCTTGGTCGTGGAACTCTCTGTCATACATGCTGGCCGAGAATGTCTCAAACATGCTCGATTGGCGACAAGTCAGGGGATCAAGCAGGCCAATCGAGATGATCCACATTGTTCTGCTGCATGAACTGCTGTACTATCCTCGCCCGATGAGGTCTTGCGTTGTCATCCTGCAGCACTACGTGGTACTGTTGAACAAAAGGCAGAACAACCGGCTGTAGCACTTCATTGATGTAGCGTTGGCCTGTCAGAGTTCCGTTTAGCACAAGCAGCTCTGTACGGGAACGAACAGATATGCCGCCCCATACCATAAGACTTCCTCCTTCATACCGGTCATGTTCAACAATGGCGCAGTTCACGTACCTCTCACCACTGCTACGCCAAACGCAACGTTGTCTGTCAAGCGTATCCAGCAGAAAGCGTGACTCGTCGGTAAAGAGTACAGACGCCCATTGTTGGTTAGCCATCGACGATGCTGCCTTGTCCATGCTAGCCTGGCTTGTCTACGTCTCTGGGAAAGTGGCATCCCAACGTAAGGTCGCCGAGCTCTAAGTCCAGCGCTGTGAAGTCGATTCCGCACGGTTTGAACAGACACTTTTGTTCCAGTAAGCGCCGAACAACTGCGCGAACGTCTCTCAAGAACTGGAATAAGAGTGTCTGTTTCAACCGTGCGGAATCGACTTCACAGCGAACTGCGCCATTGTTGAACATGACCGGTATGGAGGAGGAAGTCTTATGGTACCACGTAGTGCTGCAGAATGACAACGCAAGACCTCATCGGGCGAGGATAGTACAGCAGTTCCTGCAGCAGAACAATATGGATCATCTCGATTGGCCTGCTCGATCCCCTGACTTGTCGCCAATCGAGCATGTTTGGGACATTCTCGGCCAACGTGTACGACAGAGAGTTCCACGACCAAGAACGCTCCAAGCTTTGGGCGCAGCCTTGCAGGAGGAGTGGAGGAGGATACCCCAGCTACAGATCGCCGGACTCATCAGAAGTATGTGTCGTCGTTGTGTGGCCTGCATAGATGCAACAGGTGGACATACGCGATATTGACAGATTTGTGAGGTTTTATTGGTGACCCTAGTGATCTTCCATACAAATTTTCTCATTCACATTTAGTACTACAGACTCCAACGGATGAATTTTTGTCTGTAAATGAAATGATGTAATCAAATATATCAATTTCAGATTTCAGATATGTCTTAGTTTCCTTTTATTTCACCGTACATACAAATATCCCTAACTTTTTATGCCTCGTATATTTCAACATGAAGATTTCAGCAGCAGCCAAAGTTGAAGTGAGTTAAAAACATCCAGTCTGTTAAAATACGTAATATTCTTTACCCCTGTATATTCCTCTTTTCACTTTATAAAGTTTTGTGTACAGGGTATAGATTGTATTGATCTGTTATAGAAATAAGTTAAATCGGCACTATTATAGATTTATATATTTCATTTTATTCTAATAATCAAATAACCCAAACATTTTACCACGCAAACCGAAAGATTCTTTTCGATATCTGAAACCAGGTATCCAAGACTTCCACAAGAAGTATACTTTGGTTCCAGCTGACAAGGCTACAAACAATGTTTTTATTGTGTGACGTTTGCCCCATGTCAAGTCTTATAAAAATGAGGTTGGCTGTACTAAAACATACATGCAGTCTTCCAAAGATGAGAAGTCTAATATTGACAATCATACATGTAGTATTCAGTCAATCAGGTTTGCATTAATGTTAAAGAGTACCAAGACAATCTTCCGTTGTATTGAGTACCCAAACTCCATAAAAAAGCCATATGAACTCTTAAAACTATTAACGTCTTTTCTAACTGCTTCTAAAAGCATGCAGTTAAATACCTTCAAACAATATTTGAAAGATCTGGTAACAATCACATTTTAGTCTATAAACAATTTCAATATGGTTTTAAATAAACTTAAGTCAAGGTATTTCAATGCGTATAATTTGTCCACATTTTTTCACTGCCCATGTTGTCCCACAAAAATCAGGCCTTTATTGTTCAAGTATTCAATTCAACGTCTCGCTATTCGGATGACTTAATAAATATTGATAATGAATATTTTAAACAAACGGTTGATACAATCAAAAACCAAAGAAACTACAGGTAAATATTATACTTCTGACACTGAAGCACCATTTCTGGACATAATATCTACTAAACTTGATGACAAATGATATATATATATCCTTCTTCTTGTGACCCTACTCCAATATAGTTTCTTAACGATATTAAATTGTAAATACTCGCACATGACAGTATAAATGTTTTCTGTGTGTATTACATGTAGTAACAGTTAAGATTTGCAAAGTTCATAGGCGTTACAGATGTCATCGGAAAAGGAAAAGAGACTGGGGTAATTGATTTAGTCATTAACGGATAGAAAACTCTCTTTTACATCATCTGGATTGTGTAAGGCGAGAGCATGAGCGTTGTACAAATAAGTCAATCATTCAAATAACGCATGACGGTGAAAGTGTGTGGATAATGTCCTAATGATGCATATAAGTTACCAACGGGCGATACTACAGAATGAATGAGAAAAGAGGGACAAAAACACCACCAACAACAACAACAACAACCACAACAAAAACAAACAAACAAAAACAATACGAACGCAATAATCGACATATGAACTGCAATGGAAGACTCCCCTTGGAAGTGACACCTTATTGCTTTGGAAAACCGTAAACGCGATAACAAACCTTCACCGTATATATTTTATAAATAAATATGTATTATTTTATAAAATATTTTGTTGTTTTTTTTTTTTTTTGTTGAAATATCATTCGTAGAACACTCGGAAAAATTAAGTGTCACTGATCAAAGAAGGAAATGCTCGTAAAAGCATCAGTAATTTGTAAACTTAGATAGACAATTTTATCGTTTCTCTCCTGCTTTCAAAGTAAATTGACCGCAGGAACTGATACAATCAGATCCACATCAAGTTCTCACCATCAAAGTGAAAGACATGCAAATACAATTAAAGAGCCACAACGTAACTGAATATTTCTTTAAAGCCAATAGATCCTTTGAACAGTATGCCGAGAACTTTAATTAAAACTGAGTTTGAAAATACACTATCACATAAACATACATTTTATATATAGCTATTGTTTTACGTATGAATGTATTTTCAGGCACTAATTCCAGACCCTGGGCGCTGCCTGCTACTCCAACCGCAATTCTAGAGACGACAGAACGTAAGTATTATAACATTACTCTATCTTTCTGAAAAAAAAAAACAAAAAAAAAAAAAAAAAAAAAAAAAAAAGAACAAACAAACTAAAAACGAAAGTCCGACTCAGAGCCTAGGACCACATACAGTACTCATGGAGCCTAAAAGACGACGTAAAAAATTCCACACTCGGTTTTTTCAATACCCCACAAATTTGCTTTGACAAGAAATATGTAATCATAACGTTTCCATGGACGTTAAGGGTAAAGAAATGATAACTCGGTGCATTCGTAAGTGTAGACACGTGTACGTTTACATGGCTTCCGCTGAAATACTCGTACAAGTCAAGGTTCGCGTTCTTCTACGTTAACAGATGCACGTGTGTGTGTGTGTGTGTGTGTGTGTGTGTGTGTGTGTGTGTGTGTGTGTGTGTGTTTCTGTGTTCCCAAAAGGTCTATGCGGCTGTATACTACAATACAAATAGCTCTTACTTGTTACTTCCGGTTTTTATTAGCACCCCATATATTTTATATGTGATGAAACGATGATTTTGTTGGCATATTGTGCATCAATAATTTTTTGAAAGCAACAAAATAAATCCATACTTATATTTAGTTTTGCTGGTTTTCATGCTAACGTGTTTATAGACACTAATCTAAAGTGTTTATGAAGTACCGCTATGTGATCATATATTGTATACACGCCAATTTGCACATTCATATCGGTCTGAACTAAGATACAAATTTTGGTTGCTTTAAGACTGACTATGGGTTATTATGGCGAAATGTAGAGGTAAATTGGCACATTTGCAGAGTGGGGCCATTCAAGCAACCAGCCAGAAAAAAAAACGATAATTATTTAGGACTCTTCTAACCTCAAGCCCCATCCTTAACCAGTATGGCCGCATTTACAAGTTACATTCACATGTCTTACTTCTCAAAATACACACTTGTAAGTAATGTTAATGAAACCGAATGTACAAATACATATGCCATATGTGGCGGAAAATCACTCTATCTCTCTTACACACATAGAAAGAAAGCAAGCAAAAGAAAGAAAGAAAACAAAGGTCGTGCATTCAGGTTAAATATACTTGTATTTATATATGTATAAAATCTCGAATGACAGGTCCAAGTATATGTAGGAATAAGATTTCCAACTGCGATGAGTATGGCGGAAAAGGTATGTGCCAAATTGAAGCTTACAAGGCATGGGCGAAGGCACACTGCTATGAGTACTGTGGCTATTGCAGTAATACAGTAATCGTTACGAGCAAACCTTTATCTACAAATGTCACGTAAGTGTATTTCGTGTCTTTCTATTTATTTATTCTGAAATTAAATGCTATCCGGGCGGTGATTTTCAAATGCATTGAAACTATTTATAAAAATATAAACGAAAATACTCAGAAAATGTCACAGTCATGAAGAACAACCTTCCTAAGGCACAAAAAGAGGGAGAGATGAGGAATAAATAATGACTGGAAACCTCACACCCTATATATATAAAGCGTAGAAATACCGGAGCAAGTAGATTATATTGAAAGAAAAAATAACATCACATGGTATGTCTAAATAATTATAATATTCTCAACCGGTTTCGTTTGCAACTCATCAGGGGAATAAACAATAGAAATATGGCGTTAAAAATGGCGACGTTACTTAGTAATTAAGTAACTTCCGCCATTTTTAACGCCATATTGCTATTGTTTATTCCCCTGAATTACTAAGTAACGTTGAACTTAAGTAATGTCAAAAGAATCGATTTACGTATTTCATTTTACTATCCAAACCTTGTACCTTGTTAAACCTAAATTTTCTTTTCGACATTTGACGTATGGTATCCAAGACTTTCATGGGAAGTATATTTTGGTTCCAACTGACAAGGCTGCAAACAAGGCTGTGAAGTTTGCACTGTGTCAATACTTTAAAAAACGAACTTTACAGTACTAAAACATACGCGCTGACTTCCAAAGATCATAGGTCTATTATATTGATAATCATAGTATTCAGTCTGTCAGATTTGCAGTTAATATTAAGTAGAACCAAATGCTTTATTGCAAACTCTAGTTCATGCACTAGGACTGAACTTATTGTGCAGTGCCTGGTCTCAGTAGACGACTAGTATTCACTAAGTCTGAAACACCAGAACGATATTAGGAGTGGAACACGAACTCGCAAAGAAAATAGCTATAGTCCACGATGACTGTCAATACATTTGCGAAAAGAACAGTCATTAAAATTAATAATTATTATTGAACAAACACACGGATGCACGCATGCACTAGTAACCAGCAGAAGATCATAAATGATAGTCTGTATATGGATATTGTTAATTGGAGCTTTAATCATTAGTCAAATGAAATATTTGCACAAATCATCAAAGTACAATCTATTGGACTCACCCATTAGCTTTAACACAGTCTTATCGTTTCTGGCATTCTTTTTAATATGATCATTTATCACTAGTCTGTAAACCTAGACTCGCATCTACTGTTTACGTGATAATTAAGTTGACCAAAAATGTAACGTGACGTCACCTTGCAGTTTGGCATGACAAAATAATTATCGCGTTAGGTATATTATCATCATTTTTGGTACTTGGACGACCATACTTACAACTTGTTCGTTAGTTGGTTGCAACTAGAAAGATGTAAGAATAGATGTTTATATGTGCTTGGCTTGTTGAACCGTTTTATTGAAGTAAATTGTTTCTATAACTGTCACGACCGTTCATCATTTTTGGTACTTGGACGACCATACTTACAACTTGTTTGTTAGTTGGTTGCAAACTAGAAAGATATAAGAATAGATGTTTATATGTGCTTGGCTTGTTGAACCGTTTTATTAAAGTAAATTGTTTCTATAACTGTCACGACCGTTCATTGAGCGATACATACTCGATTACAGGTGTCCTGTATGGAAGCTGCCAGTTGAATGCACTTTGATGAGCGACGATACTAACAGCTGCTGCCCACTTCCAAAATGTCCACCGGGATACGTTCTGACCGCTGAGGCGCCACATCTGTAATTTACTGTGCAATAAAATCCTTATATAAACATGTTATTTGATTATTTTTCATGGGACTTCATATGATTTACTAATAGCATTCATACTGGGTTTGAGGAAATAACGTGAACCAGTATAAAGTTGGCAAGGATACTTTATTATTTTCCGACTATCGCTGTGTTGTGTATAAGCTAGCCGAAATTAGCTTAAGTGAACCCAAACGCAAATTATTATCCAGTAAATATTAGCTTTCAGAAAGTAACTTGGGTTACGTTAAGCACGCAATTTTAAGCTGTTTTTGCATGTTGGGTGGACATTTCAGCACACATTATGTTGTAGTATTTTCCTATTTCCCCAGAAAATAGGCTTTGTCATTTCATTCAAATCGTCATAGCATATTTTCTTGAATAATATCACCAATTTGTCGTTTGCTGTATTTTCGCACAATGTGCATAAGATTTTGATTTTGGATATCATGCTAGTTGTTTAGTAGCTGCCTACCAAATTTTATATTATTTTATGTTGTATTGCAGTGACTACACAATAAACAGAGCAGTTTATTTTCTCTTTTTATCCTGTTCAACAGAAATCAGAGACTTTTCATTTAGATTCGTTTTAAAGAAACCAACATGTCTAGGGAATCGCTAGAGAAAAGTCGGAGCTAACCAAACGTTAATCGTCTTGACAAAACCACTAAGATATACAGAATAGAAATTGGCCAGAGAAGTCAAAAGGGACAACGAACATTCCAGATGAATTCGAGTTTGCTAGCGGAGTGAAATACACTAAACTTCGTATGCAGCCTCTCAAAATGCATAGTTGTACATAAAGAGACGTAATGAAACCAAGTCTCCGATTTTTGTTCTTTTGTGTGTTCTTTGTTTCCAAAGACAACCTTTTATATTTTAATTCATTTCACTGCAGCTGGTGTAGTGTTAACGGAATGACATGGCGGCCGTAAAACGTCTCCCCGTACTTACTCCCCGTTTACTGACCGTTCCAAGGCGGTGCTTCTGCTGTGGTTTACTATTTCTGTCATTGTATGTCTTTGCATGTAATTCTTGGTGAAATTTTTATTTTGGATAGCCGTTTGGCCATGTTTTGGGGAAAGAAACAGTCCTTTTGGCGTTTTGCTTGTAGTGGTTGGATTGTGGTATCGTTTCTTTAAGTGCGTCCTTCTTTCCCTGTAGTGTCTTGGACGGAAGGTGCTAGGTAATTGTATCGATTTCTGATCATTGCCTTCCTATCTATTCACTGTTGTGCAGATGATATTTTTATTTCCTTTGGGGTTATGAGTCCATTCAGGTTGATTTGAAAATCAAATAGCGGTTAAGCCGGTGCTAGGGACTCGTAAGCAGCCTCGCTAAATACATAGCTATATATGAAGAGACTTAATAAAACCGAATCTCCGATTTCCGTTTTTTTTTTTTTTTTTTTTTTTTTTTTTTTGGTTTTGTTTTTTTGTTTCCAAAGGAACCTTTTAGAAATGAGGCGCTTCTGTAAACTACTGAACATCTCATACTTAGACCACATCACCAACGAGGAAGCACGCGAGGAAATCCGACATACTATTGGTATATACATAAAAACCTTCTCACTATCGTCAAGAACAAAACATCAGATAGTATGGTCACAAAAAGAAGGGACAGACAAAAGAAAAGATGAGAAAGATGGGAAGATAATATCAAAATATCAAGGATTGGACTGGTCTTAGCTTCGCAAGTTCGCAAAGCGCAGCTGAAAACAGATCCGAATTAGAAAAAAAAAATCGCAAAATTATTAGTGGTGTCTAAATAACCGACAAGACTGAATGAAGTGAAGTGGTTTCAGAAATTCATATTAATACTCCCGAGTCATGACATTGTAAATACTCTAAAGAGTGTTATCCTGCGGCTTGTCATGTTTTCACTGGCAATTTGAAAATATTCCTAGCACACGAATTGGCTTAATTGCAAACTACAGATCCTTTAACTAAATCGATCGATTTCCTAACTAGATAGATCCCTAACTAAATCGATCATTCCCTAACTAAATAGATCCCCTAACAAAACGTCGGGAAGTAAATACTAAATGTTGGAATTTTACAGGACTTATGTAAACGCTGGTCAAATGATAGCATGTTGAGACGAATGCTTTAAATGGCAGTAAATTAAATATCTTAAAAATTGAAGACAAACATTTAATTTGTTCTAAAACTCCAAATATTTTATGGCCTAAACCAAAATTGTTTTTTCGCTACACGAAGCAAGATATTCAATGCGCTGTCAATAGGTCTGTATCTGCCAAGCAGACAAAGCTTCAAATAATGTTGTTGTTATTTGAAGGTTCCGTTATTAATAGTCTTTTTGTTATTTGGAAATTCCTTTATTAATGCGTTGATACAAGAGCGCTAAACCCTACATTTAGACATCCCCTGATGAATAGTCTGTTTTAGATAATCATAAAATTCATTTTGCCAAGTAATAAAGCTAACCAAAAGATTATCAAATATTTATAAAAAGAGCACATGAGCTGGTTTGGTTGTGAATTCTAGCTCTAATGCACTACTACTGAGCTTTCTAAATTATAAACGTCTTGCCACAGTGCCATTAAAAGTATGCAATTAAAGAATGAGAAAACGTTTATGAAAACTCGAGTAAACTCTTATTTTGGTCAGTTTAAACCGCTGGTAAGGTTCTGGATGCACTTACATTGCCCAGCGTCCAGTTTGACCAGCTATGATTTTTCTACACTGACGGCCTGGCCACACAAAATAAAGATACACGTATTGAATAATTCAAAGAATTTTCTGACGGGAGGATTCCCTCCCTCGATTACCATGTACTAAGACGGATTAGAAATAAATTAATATGGGTTTTTTTTGTTCTGTGACATGAGAGAAGTCAACAGCCAATATGGATGACAAACTCAGCTCGCAAGGGATCTGAACAAATCATTGAAGTGTTTCAAGAACCTTGTACATGAGAAGGGTAAACAGTAAATATTGTAAAACGCAATATCCTGAATCCTGAACCAGACGCTGCAGGTCGTCTTTTGAATAATATCCTGAATACTGAACCAGACGCTGAATAATACCCTGGACATTTTTCAATAATACGCTGAATCCTGAACCAGACGCTAAATAATACCCTGGACATTTTTTAATAATACGCTGAATCCTGAACCAGACGCTGCAGGTCGTATTTTGAATAATACCCTTAATACCCTTAATACTGAACCAGACGCTGAATAATACCCTGGACATTTTTTAATAATACGCTGAATCCTGAACCAGACGCTGCAGGTCGTATTTTGAATAATACCCTGAATACTGAACCAAACGCTGAATAATATCCTAGACATTTTTTAATAATACACTGAATCCTGAACCAGACGCTGCAGATCGTATTTTGAATAATACCCTGAATACTAACGGAGATGCTAACTTTAAGCTCGTAATGTTGCGCCGGTGGAAGCAAGGAGAGCTTTGTTAGTCTGTTACTGTGAGAAGGTATTAACTAAATCTGTGCATCATAGCAGCATTCAAGACAAACAAATAGACAAGAAATAAAAAAACAAACTGACTGGTCCATTCAATTTCAGTCTCGCCGGATATTAAGTAGGTATCAGTAAAGTGTGTTTCAAAACAAATACCACTGATTCGCCATGAAAACCGTTTCAGAGTTTCAAAACTTCTCGAGCATTCGATAGGTAAATATAGTTTGTGCAACAAAAATGGTAAGAAGTACAGTTTCAAACACATTTCTACAAACTTCGTAAGTGATGACTGTCAGGAAAAGACGACCACAATAGAACAGATATAATGAATTATAAAAAAAATGTATTAAAGCAGTACTGAAAATACAATGTATTTCGTTTGAAGTGTTTAATTCCCTGAGACATTTATAAGCATTAAACTTAAACTTTCCAAATATTGCGTCAGTCCGCATGTTATTTTCTTATAACCTAGATGTATTATGCGCGTAATTATACATATGAAGAAAGGAAAGAAACACTTTTATTGCGTCCGTCCATCCGTAAATTTATTACCGTCTATACTTTCAGATTGATTTTATTCAAAATGGTATTATACCTATTAATTTGCTAACGACATACAACACTACACTGATGACCTCTGGGGCCTGGTAGAGGAGTCCAAGTTAAATCTTGGAATTAGTTGGGTTTTTTTTCATTATCTATTTCCTTCTACACCACTGGATGCGTATTAAAAATGTCCAGGGTATTATTCAGCGTCTAATTCAGTATTAAGGGTATTAAGGGTATTATTCAAAATACGACCTGCAGCGTCTGGTTCAGGATTCAGCGTATTATTAAAAATGTCCAGGGTATTATTCAGCGTCTGGTTCAGTATTTAGGGTATTATTCAAAATACGACCTGCAGCGTCTGGTTCAGGATTCAGCATATTATTCAAAAATGTCCAGGGTATAATTCAGCGTCTGGTTCAGTTTTCATGGTATTATTCAAAATACGACCTGCAGCGTCTGGTTCAGGATTCAGTGTATTATTAAAAAATGTCCATGGTATTATTCAGAGTCTGGTTCAGTATTCATGGTATTATTCAAAATACGACCTGCAGCGTCTGGTTCAGGATTCAGCGTATTATTAAAAATGTCCAGGGTATTATTCAGCGTCTGGTTCAGTATTTAGGGTATTATTCAAAATACGACCTGCAGCGTCTGGTTCAGGATTCAGCGTATTATTAAAAAATGTCCAGGGTATTATTCAGCGTCTGGTTCAGTATTCAGGGTATTATTCAAGATACGAACTGCAGCGTCTGGTTCAGGATTTAGCGTATTACTCAAAAATGTCCAGGGTATTATTCAGTGTCTGGTTTACTATTCAGAGTATTATTCAAAATGCGACCAGCAGTGTCTGGTTCAGGATTCAGCGTATTATTCAAAAATGGCTAGGATATTATTCAGCGTGTGGTTCAGTATTCAGCATGTTAACATGTTTAAGGTTTCAGCGTACGCAGTTAAAACTGATGTTTATGCTACATGTTCTGTCTTATTTGGCAAGTGCCATTATTTCTTGAATTACCTTCGTATATAGGTATGGGTATAGTTATGGGTATATGCATCAGCGATAAGTACTGTTGTAAAATTTATAGTGATAATGCATCGGTAATTTGTGCATCTGTAAAAGCCATTTTTGCCGACGCTTATGATTTTGATTTTATAAGCATAGCTTGATAAAGTCCTGAAAATCCGTGTTCGATATATGAACTTTGAAAAAAAATCAAATGTAACTATTTCCAATAATTTTTATTGACTCAGGACTGAATCAAAGGTTCAAAATTTAGTTCCGGATTTCAATATATGCCAGTTCAAGTTTCAGTTCACGATGCATGCTCGAAATTAGAATTCAAACAAAATCAGAGTTCAGTACATGATTAAGGAAACACTACAAGATTCTTAATTTAGTGTAGTTCTTGATTCAGTCTACGGGGCAGGATTCTGAATTAATCAGTTTAAGATTCGGTTCGCGTTTGGGATAACGTTCAGAATTCAGTCAGTGTTTCAGCATTCACTTTAAGCTGCAAATTATTTAGTTAATATAGTTTTATGCAAGTCGTCCTTTTACGATACTATATTGTAGACTAAGTTCCTCATTTCCTCGAATTGTTTGCTCCCTGTCTCTTGATCTACGTCGGTTGATGTGTGCTCGGAGGGGGATGTGCTTCGCTTGCCGGTTTTATGCCAATCAACTGTTTCGGTTTCACACTTCTAAGGTTTAGATACACTGATGACGTTTTAATAACAGAAAGCCTCAATGTCACTAAATTTGGTAAAGTTACGCTTATATTGCAAACCACTGTGTCGGTATCTCTGCCGGTGTGTGTTTCCTTCGTCCCCTAGGATATCATCTGCTCAGAATCAGTTCCTAAGGGCTGATGTTGATACTGCGGTGTTAACGTCAGTACGTAAGTACTGAATTAAATTACTATATTATACCATTAACGCTAACCCTAACCCTGGGTACAAAACATTAGAATTAACTGCAACCCCAAAACTAACCGCAAGTCTTAGACACACCATCTCACGCTAGCTTCAGTCCAAACACTCATCCTGCATTGCCCCTGGGTTGGGGCTACCCTAACGCAAGGTTTATCCTAACCCTAACCCCAGTTGAAAGACATCAGAATTAACCGCAACCCCAAAACTAACCACAAGCTACAGCCTTCAACCCTAGCCCCAGCCCCTAACACTAACCCTGTCAATGCCCTATTACCCTAGTCGTAATCCCTTACCCTAATCTAATCTAACCTCTCACTAACCCTAACCCTACCCCTAGGTACGAAACAGTAGAATCAACCGCAATCCCAAAACTAACCGCAAGTTTCAGACACACCCTTATCCTAACCCCAGCCACAAAGACTCTCCCTGCATAGCCCCAGTGTTGGGGCTACCCTAACCCTAGGGTGACACCAAAGCTAACCGCAACCCTTAACCACAGCCTTCAACCCTACCCCCAGTCCCTAACACTAACCCTGTCAAACCCCTACTACCCTAGCCCTAACCCCTAACCTTTACCCTAACCCTAACCCATCTCTAACACTAGCCCTAACCCTAGCAACGAAACATTAGAATGCAATCGAAAAACTAACCGCAAGTCTTAGACACACATTCTCACTCTAGCCCCAGTCCCAAACACTCACCCTGCATAGCCCCTGGGATGGGGCTACCCTAACCCTAGGGATACCCTAACCCTAACCCCAACCCTAGCTACAAGGTATCAGAATTAACCACAACCCCAAAACTAACCGCAGCCTTTAGCGGCAGCCTCAAACCCTAGCCCCAGCCACTAACACTAACCCTGTCAAATCCCTACTACCCTAGCCCTAATCCCTAACCTTTACCCTAACCCTAACCCATCTCTAACACTAGCCCTAACCCTAGCTACGAAACATTAGAATTAACCGCAATCCAAAAACTAACCGCAATTCTTAGACACACATTCTCTCCCTAGCCCCAGTCCCAAACACTCACCCTGCATAGCCCCTGGGATGGGGCTACCCTAACCCTAGGGATACCCTAACCCTAACCCCAACCCTAGCTACAAGGTATTAGAATTAACCGCAACCCTAAAACTAACCGCAACCTTTTAGCAGCAGCCTCAAACCCTAGCCCAAGCCCCTAACACTAACCCTGTCAATCCCTACTACCCTAGCCCTAACCCCTAACCCTAACCCTAACCTATCACTAACCCTAACCCTAGGTACAAAACATTAGCATTAAACGCACCCCCAAAACTAACCGCAACCTTCAGAGGCAGCCTCTACCCTAGCTCCAGCCTCTAACACTAACCCTGTCTAGCCCTGCAAACCCTAGCTCTAATCCCTAACCCTAACCTATCACTTACCCTAACCCTATCCCTAGCTACAAAACATTAGAACTAACCGCAACCCCTAAACTAAATGCAACACTTAGCCGCAGCCTCTAACCCTAGCCCCTAACCCTAACCCTGTCTAGCCCCTACTAACCCTTACCCAAACCCTTAACACTACTAACACTAACTCGTACATCCATCACCCCTGGCTAGGCGCAACTGCCCGACTGAAATTTACCCTAACCGTAACTCTTAGCTGCTGCCACAAAACCCTTACCCTAACCCTGACCTAACCTAACCTTACCTAACCCTAAACCTAATTCTAACTCTCAGAGATCCCTAACCTACTCATATGTAATAATGAGACCAACTGGCCAATTACACAACACCGTTACCCTAACCCTAGCCCTGAATATTACGCGTGCGGTTAAGACGCATCTGTCGTTTCAGCGGTCGAAACCACTCGACCGCTGAAATGGTGGACCCCATGTTTTTCAAAAAATGAATTACTCCCGGGGCTTCCCCACTGCTTCAGCGATATTAAGCCCGAACATGCCGGGGCCGCGGGGGCGGGGGGCACACCTGAGGCTTCCCCGCTTCTTGAACGATGTTGAGAGCGGGTACACTGGGTCTTTTTAACCCAATTTCGGACAGTTTATTTTTGAGGAAAATGCGAACTTAGTCGTTTTTCGGTTGTGTGCGTCATTCGGGGCGATTTTGGACTCCGGGGACTTCCCCGCTATTTTAGCGCTATTGAGCCCGTACAGGCCTGGTGGCGACGCGCTTGGGGCTTCCCCGCTACTTGAGCGATGTTGAGACCGGGCGCACTGGATCTTGTGAAATGAATTTTGGCGTGTGTGGTTAATTCAGAGCACTTTTGGACTTATTTGTTTTTGAATAAAATGCGAGTTTAGTCGATTTTGGTGTGGTGGTTAATTCAGAGCAATTTTGGACTTAGTTTATTTTGAATAAAATGCGAGCTTAGTCGCTTTTGGCGTGGTTACTTCTGGGCGATTTTGGACTCCCGGGACTTCCCTGCTGCTTGAGCGCCATTGATCCTGGACAGGCCAGGTGGGGGACACTCCCGGGGCTTCCCCGCTTCTTGAGCGATTTTGAGACCGGGCATGTTGGATCTTCGACCCAATTTCGGGGGCGATTTGGGACTCCGGGAACTTCCCCACTGCTTTAGCGCTGTTGAGCCCGTACAGGCCTGGTGGCGACACGCTCGGGGCTTCCACGCTACTTGAGCGATGTTGAGACCGGGTGCACTGGATCTTTTGAAATGAATTTTGGTGTGTGTGGTTAATTCAGAGCAATTTTGGACTTGGTTTATTTTGGAATAAAATGCGAACTTGCATTGGGACCCAAGGTGAAGTTGGCTGGCCGTAAAAGTTCTTTAAACCCCTCGGTGGATTACTCTACTGACCGTTCTAAGGCGGTGGTCCCGGTGTTAGTCTTACTCTTTGTTGCTTTGTGGATTACTCTAGGAGGCGATTTGTTTTATGTCTTACCTTGTGTTATTTTGTTCTTGTGGTTTTTAGTCCTTTCAGCATGCGATTACCTCTCTTGGGTAAGAGAGAGCTAATCTTAGTACTTTTCGTACGTTTGTACGATTTGTGCTTGTTTGGTTTTGTCGGTGTCCTCTTCCTCTTGGTATCTGGGAAGGACTGCGGTTTGTGATTGTGGCCCTCCCTGGACTTTTCTCTTACCGTTTATGGTCGTTTTTTGGTATGACTACTTCTGGGTGATTTGGGACTCCCGGGACTTTCTATGCTGCTTGAGCGCCTTTGAGCCCGGACAGGCCAGGCGGGGGACACTCCTGGGGCTTCCCCGCTTCTTGAGCGATGTTGAGACCGGGCACGTTGGGTCTTCAACCCAATTTCGGGGACGATTTTGGACTCCGGGAACTTCCCCGCTGCTTTAGCGCATTTGAGCACGCACAGGCCTGGTTGCGGCACGCTCGGGGCTTCCACGCTACATGAGCGATGTTGAGACCGGGTGCACTGGATCTTTTGAAATGAATTTTGGTGTGTGTGGTTAATTCAGAGCAATTATGGACTTGGTTTATTTTGGAATAAAATGCGAACAGTCGTTTTTTGGTGTGTTACTTCTGGGCAATTTTGGACTCCCGGGCCTTCCCTGCTGCTTGAGCGCAATTTAGCCCCGACAGGTCAGGCGGGAGACACTCTCGGGGCTTTCCCGCTTCTTGAGCGATGTTGAGACCGGGCACATTCGGTCCAACCAATTATCGGGGGCGATTTTGGACTCCGGGAACTTCCCCGCTGCTTTAGCGCTATTGAGCCCGTACAAGCCTGGTGGCGACACGCTCGGGGCTTCCACGCTACTTGAGCGCTACTGAACCAGACGCTGAATAATACCCTGGACATTTTTTTATAATACGCTGAGTCGTGAACCCGACTCTGAATAATACCCTGGACATTTTTCAATAATACGCTGAATACTGAACCATACGCTGAATAATACCCTGAATACTTTAATACGCTGAATCCTGAATCAGACGATGCAGGTCGTATTTTGAATAATACCCTAAATACTGAACCAGACGCTGAATAATACCCTGGACATTTTTTAATAATACGCTGAATCCTGAACCAGACGCTGCAGGTCGTATTTTGAATAATACCCTGACTACTGAACCAGACGCTGAATAATACCCTGGACATTTTAGTCGCATTTTGAATAATACCCTGAATAGTGAACCAGACGCTGAATAATACCCTGGACATTTTTTAATAATACGCTGAATCCTGAACCAGACGCTGCAGGTCGTATTTTGAATAATACCCTATACCCTGAATACTGAACCAGACGCTGAATAATACCCTGGACATTTTTTTAATAATACGCTGAATCCTGAACCAGACGCTGCAGGTCGTATTTTGAATAATACCCTGAATTCTGAACCAGACACTGAATAATACCCTGGATATTTTTGAATAATATGCTGAATCCTGAATCAGATGCTGCAGGTCGTATTTTGTATAATACCTTGAATACTGAACCAGACGCTGAATAACAACCTAGACAGTTTTTAATAATACGCTGAATCCTGAACCTGACCCTGCAGGTCGCATTTTGAATAATACACTGAATACTGAACCAGACGCTGAATAATACCCTGGACATTTTTTAATAATACGCTGAATCCTGAACCAGACGCTGCAGTTCGCATTTTGAATAATACCCTGAATACTGAACCAGACGCTGAATAATACCCTGGACATTTTTTAATAATACTCTGAATCCTGAACCAGACGCTGTAGGTCGTATTTTGAATAATACTCTGAATACTGAACCAGACGCTGAATCCTGAACCGTGAATAATGAACCGTGAACGAGATGCTAACTTTGCACTCGTGCGCAACATTTGCCTGTGTATTGATTTGTAGGAATTTGTGTCAGTGTTAGAGCAGAATATTCTCTGATCTCCTATTATCCTGTACTTTAACATATATTAAGTTGACAAAGCGGTAGGAACAATTTATGTGTTCTGATGCATTCGGAATGATAGATATTGCGATCACTTCTCTAGTGTACATAGCAGTGTACCTAGCCTACGGATTCTGTAGGTCTCGCGTCTCTTTCTGTGGCTTTTCACTACAAACAGGGTTATGATCGATAAACGCAAGTATGATAATATCGTTAAAATGATGATCCGCTTAAGTGAAGTGAACGGCTAAGGAGAGCACAAGAATTTTTTTTGGTTTTCAAATCGGACCTGTCGAGACTTATTCGCTGCCTTTTATTCACTGCCTTTCCAGTTTCACCGAGTGGAATTTATCTATAATACAATAACAAAGTATAATGTATTAAACAATTTAAAAATTTAAAGATACATGTAATAATGATGACCGTTGTATGTTCAAATAAGTTGTATGTATTCTGAGGGAGCGAATTAAATTGTCCTATTTATTTCTTAAACAGGATTGATACAGTTCTTTTCTTTTGACGTGGCATGCATTTTATAGAATGCAAAACCATGATATTTCTTTATCGTTGAGCATGTGTTTAGTTACTTGTAGTATTGGGTTTGTTTTCTGGTCCCTGATTTGTAGTGATTTATCTCTGACCCTTGATAATTGATTGATAAAGATAAAATTAGCGTGAACATATATCTGTAGCAAGGCATATCGGAACAAGAGATTTACGGTGATCTAGCTTATAAATTTAGGGAAATTATTCGGAAACCCATTTTTAAAAACATTTAAACAAAAAAGATAAATAATAAATAAAAATAAAAATAAATAAATAAATAAATATTATAAAAAAAAAATAAAATAAATAAATAATCAAACAGTTAAAGGGTGGGGTATATAACATATAGCATGAATTTATGCGACAGACTGCATGCTTAGGCTTTAGCCCAGTCATTGCTGCTACATAAAGAATCTCAATAAGATTTGTTTCCAATGGCAAACGTTATAGATTGTATTTATTTTATTTTTTGTTTATTGTCATGACATGTTTAAAATGGTAAGCGTTCTAGATATGATATCTTAAGAAGGATGACCCGCTTTCGTTTCTAGTAAATCAAAGCGAGATAAGCCGAATTATCTCTAGTGATGGGGCTGCCATGTGGGGAATCTTAACGGCACGGAGTACACTATACCTGAACTTGCTGATAGGCTTTACAAATAAATTAAATGAATCGATTCATTCTAATTGGCTTAAATTTAATTTAATGAAAAGATTACATCTCAAGTGTCACGTTAACAGGCATATATCAGCCTGATGGCTATATATTGCTTCGAGTGATGGAGCTGTTCGGGGAAATGTTTGGTAAAGCAACACTAGACATGCAATAATTGTTTGTTTTCTTTTATTTCAATTTAGTATTTAGTAGAGCTATTAACATAAAAGACTGGCCGAATGTCAAATATGAACAACGGACAGCTTGCGCTTGCGCACGGTTTGATCGGGAACTCCTGCGCTGGCGCACAGTTCGGTCGGAACCTCCTGCACTACTGTATTTTCGTATAGAAATAAGAAATTATTTATTTAATACAAATATTGTCATTCCGAACATCTTATGGGATACCCTGGGGGCAGATCAACAAGAAATATATGGATGAAACTATGAATTTGAGAAAAAGATCGTTATACCATATATGCGAACAGACAATGCCCAGTACAGCATATTCATTCACATGTTCTGTTCGGGATCTCCTGAACATTCGTCCATATCAGGAGCATCTTTTTTGTTCACAAATGTCACAACAAAAACTAATTGCTCTGGTCGTACTGCTGATCTGAGCCTTCTCTGTTCTTATATGTCATATTGAACCTTTCCTCATGATTTTAGTTTCACGCCAGGTGAACATCAGCTGTAAATAGTCTTACGACATGAAAGCCGTAACAAAAGAATAAAGCATAGCTGAAAAATTTCCGCCTCTCGTGGGACTCGAACCCAGTCCTCCCGGATAAAAATCCAGTGCTCTAACCACTGAGCCAAAAAGTCGACTCCCTGACGCAGTTGTCAAGGCAGATAATCGAAGGTAGGAGTGCTCGGTCGTAACAATAGAAATAATTATATAATAACGAAAATGTATAATATGAGGGTCATGAAAGTCGTTTTCGGAATGTCTTTAGGAACTGTCTCCGGAACGTTCAAATAAGATACAGACAAACATTTTGATGATTATAATACACATTTCTCTATCAAGAACTCCGGCTAAGTATACGTAACACGGGCTCGTTCGTACGGCAATCCTTCAATCGCATGAAATATGAGTTAATAATTTAATATTCATAAAACATACATAAATATTCGTAATATAACAGTATCGGTAGTCAGTTGTGTTCTTATCAATGAATTATCAAAGCCACATAACAGGTGGAAGATACTGCCCAAAAAGTTCGCTACTTGTTTAAAAATACCAATCCTTTACTGAGTGAAACAACGTATAAATTGTGCTTAGTTTTGTTTAATATATTTTAAAATGGGTTTCAGGCCCATTAATAATAAAATTATGAAAAAAATAATAATCATAATAATAATTTATCAAGGAATTAATACGCCCTGTATTATTTGCCTGTGCCGCATTTATTTCAATAAAAGTCGTCAGTTGAAGCAGAAGATTCATGTAGTCAAATGTATGAAAATTAAAACGCTTTCAGACAGACACTTGGACTAAGTATGGTTGGATTAAAGAGTCTCAACATAGAGAAAGTCATGGATTAGCGGTAATTTAGTGTTCTTACTGTTCACATACTGCTCAAAGCGCAGAGATGGAAACTGGAGGTTCTGGAATATATTGCAATTTATAACAGTGTCAGTACCCTGAGGCATACATGTAAAAAATTACAATATATATATATATATATATATATATATATATATATATATATATATATATATATATATATATATATATATATATATATATATACATTTGTATGTACGGTAAAATAAAAGGAAACTAAGACATATCTGAAATCTGAAATTGATATATTTGATTACATCATTTCATTTACAGACAAAAAATCCATCCGTTGGAGTCTGTAGCACTAAATGTGAATGAGAAAATTTGTATGGAAGATCACTAGGGTCACCAAAAAACCTTACAAATCTGTCAGTATCGTGTATGTCCACCTGTTGCATCTATGCAGGCCACACAACGACGACGCATACTCCTGATGAGTCTGGCAATCTGTAGCTGGGGTATCCTCCTCAACTCCTCCTGCAAGGCTGCGCCCAAAGCTTGGAGCGTTCTTGGTCGTGGAGCTCTCTGTCGTACACGCTGGCCGAGAATGTCCCAAACATGCTCGATTGGCGACGTCAGGGGATCGAGCAGGCCAATCGAGATGATCCACATTGTTCTGCTGCAGGAACTGTTGTACTATCCTCGCCCGATGAGGTCTTGCGTTGTCATCCTGCAGCACTACGTGGTGTTGTTGAACAAAGGGCAGAACAACCGGCTGTAGCACTTCATTGATGTAGCGTTGGCCTGTCAGAGTTCCGTTAAGCACAAGCAGCTCTGTACGGGAACGAACAGATATGCCGCCCCATACCATAAGACTTCCTCCTCCATACCGGTCATGTTCAACAAAGGTGCAGTTCGCGTACCTCTTACCTCTGCGACGCCAAACGCGACGTCGTCTGTCAAGCATATCCAGCAGAAACCGTGACTCGTCGGTAAAGAGTACAGTCGCCCATTGTTGGTTAGTCCATCGACGATGCTGCCTTGTCCATGCTAGCCTGGCTTGTGTATGTCTCTGGGAAAGTGGCTCCCCAACGTAAGGTCGCCGAGCTCTAAGTCCAGCGCTGTGAAGTCGATTCCGCACGGTTTGAACAGACACTCTTGTTCCAGTTCTTGAGAGACGTTCGGCGCTTACTGATCGTGACTTAAGGCTGACGTACGCAGGAACCGATCCTGGGCTTGCTCGGGCGCCCACCGACGTCGATGCTGTTGGTTTGTGCCAACCGAGTTCGTAGGCGGCTGATCACACTCTGTGACACACCCAAACGTCTAGCAACTTCGACTTGCCTCATGCCAGCTTCGAGCATTCCAATAGCGCGTAAGCGCGCGTCGTTTGGCAGATGTCGACGTTGTGGCATTTTAACGCTAGTAGAACAGATGTTGTCAATAGTAAAGCAAAATATTTGATAACCAGAAATTTGTTCACTTTTGAAAGGATTAGCGCTCAAATTCAGGTGATGAGCAAAGCTCACTGGTGAAAATTGAGCATTGTGTATTTGTGACATTTTTCACTCAACCCTACTGTGTTATTGTGCATGTTTTTTTTCTGTACAAGAGAGTGAACTGATTTCAGTTCTGCAAAATTTATTGTTATTGAATAAACTTTATTATTACACCATAATATAATAGATTGGATTAATACCTGTTATACATTTCACTCAAGAATAAAAATATCCCTAACTTTTTTGCCACGTATATATTGCATACGCTGCGTCTGGTCCACGTTACTTTTAACCCCAACACTGGGTAGAGTTCTTTATACGCACATCCCAGTACTGGGGTGAATCCCCTATCCTTTCTTAAGCCGCCTCAAACATGTTGGCTCGCAGCCCACACTGGAAGAGTCACCTTCAACCCCTAGTGACCCCATCTACTTCATTCCTATCGAAATCGTAGACAGAAGTCGAAGTAAGGCTAGTCAGTGCGAATGGTTACGGGCACACATAATTAAACACTTATTAAACCGATTATGTCAATTAAAAAAAAAAAAACAAAATAAAAAAGAAAAAAGTAACAGGCCTATTACTCGAGCAGCTTATATCGCTAACAATAAGTTAAAAGACCTCTGATGTAAATAATACATATTTCCTTATAATGAACACACATCATCGAAATGTATAGTCTGTAATGTTATCCAATTATTCAAATTTTATTCTTTCAAAGAGTCTTCTAGCATTTTCCAAGTTTGCTTCTTCGTCCACGAACTCGCGACTTTCCACTAGTTCACAGAAACTTCATGTAAGTGTGTCTCAATCATCGAGGTTAACATATGAAATGTGTAAAACACAACTGATAAAACAGTTCAAACATTCAGATGATAACGATTATAACTACTTCAGTGATAAAATGAAACTGTCATTACATATATGACACTGAACAAATAAGAGTACCATAGAGGCTGAACATTCGCCTGAGCAACACTACCTGTTAGAGTCTGACAAAAAGTGTAATCAATCTATATTGTGTGACAAAAAAAAGTTACACTTGTATAAAAGTCACTATGTATAAGAAAAAAAACAACTAGTACTTCATAAACCAATTTATTGTGTTGGTTAAAAAGAAGTGATGTTAAAAAGAAGTGATGGAAATTATTTTGAGTTTCTTGATATTTTGGAGATGGATCATTGTCAGAAACAAACCTACTGAACAGAATTATGTGTATTTTATCTTTTTTTGAATGACACCCAGTGCCTGTGCCTTTCCTCTTTCTATTAATATGTTTTTTTTTCTTTCTCGCTCAAACCAGACTGTTAAGTGTGTGTTTTATCTTTCAAGTCATTATATTTATCCAGCTCATCGAAAACAATTTTAAATTCCTGTTTTGATATTTGCCTATCATTTAAGGCTGTGGAAATTAAATTTTAATTGAATTTATCTTGCTTCCCCTTGTGTTTTAATTTCATACTGTTTCTGTGTCTTTGACATTAATTTACGCCTCAATAACTTAATAAAAACACCCATACAACCACAAACATTTTTTGCAACAATCTCTAATGGTAACATAATAGACACAGCTAATCCAACATCAGCCATAATACACTTGTAGAAATTAATGCAGTATCAACTCCGTCTGTAATACAAATTCCCCGTTTATTGTTTCTGATGTTTTTGCCAGTGACGCGCCATAAGTAGACTTCCCAAATCCCGGACATACTCTTCTACCGATATTTCCTTCGTTCAGGCCTATGGGCATGGTGGGCGAAGCTTGCTTACCAAGTAATGCTTACTATCCGCGGACGCCTGATTACACCCTTTATTATGGGGTCCATGTCTGTTGGTCTGAACATTCTGATTCGTCATTCGTTTATGGATTTATGAGTTTGGATTACGGCTTAGGTACCATGACCGCAACTACTTATACTCCTTCTGCAATGCCTTTCTTGCATATCTCTCTGTTATTAATTGTTTCACTATTTCAGAAATCTTTTGTAATCGAAAATTCTGCCCGTCTTCAGTAGGCAACTCGGGATATAATAGACCGTTGGCTGTTTAATTTTTTATATATATTGTTTGTTTGAAACAATTTCAAAATAAAAATATGATATCTCAAACTTTAACGAACGTTCAAAAGCCATGTCAGTTACATAGATAACAGAGACAGCATCAAAGTGATAAAATTAAAGTCTATTACATATTGGGTTGGCTGTTATAATGTCACAGGCAAACAATATATAGCAACCAAAAGCAAAAGGATTGATCTCGGACCCGGCTTATGTAATTTTAACGATCTAAAACAGATATTTTCTGATGAATCTGTTATCTTGTTTGTAAATTATATCAACGGATTTGTTAAATTAGACATAACAACGAACATGGAAATCGAATTTTCGAACTTTGTCTTTACTTGGTATAGAATATAGACGGCTCACAGCTGGCCGACATACAGGACACGAAATGGTTGATTTTGCTAAAACTAAAGAGCTTCGTATCTTTCTTGATCAAATCAAATTAATACAGCAACTTATTTTCTTGATGGTGAACCAACTACATTACTAGGAATAATACCAGTTTCTAACAAACCCTTTGGGAAAGTTGTTTCTTTTCGATTTGAATTTCAAATTTTCAAGAAGCTTATAAATGGGTGTATAACTGAACTATCTGTGCTCATTACAGATACAAAAATCACTGTTTTGACAATCAAACTTACCAATTATAATAGAAGTCTTGATACAATGCGCATATTTGGAACAGATTACGAACCTGCAGACTTACTGATAATAATAGAAGATCTTGATATGAATGACAATAGAATCAGAGAACTAAGAAATCCGCGGGACGCGAAGGATGCCATCAGTAAACTGTATATGAACAAACGGATCGAATATAGCACAAAGGATTTGGAAATGAAAAAAAAATACTGCAATTCTAACACATATAACTACCATACAGCAACAGCTTGATAGCAAATACTTTACCTCTAATCTGGACATGGGCAATTATCAAATAATAAACGTTCACAACCCGGAACATAATATCAAATATGAGAATGATGTAGTCTTACCAAATATCTGTTTGATTATGCTAAAATTGCTAGCAGAAAAAAGTAAGATAAAAGTCCAGGGAGTGCCACAATTCACAAACCGCAGCCCTTCCCAGACACCAAGAGGAAGAGGAAACCGACAAATCGAAACAAGCACAAATCAAACAAACGTACGAAAAGCACTAAGATTAGCTTTCTCTTCCCCAAGCGAGGTAATCGCAATGCTAAAAGGACTGAAAAACACAAGAACAAAATGACACAAGGTAAAACATAAAACAAATCGCCTCGTAGAATAAACCACAAAGCAACAGAATAAGACTAACACCGGGACCACCGTCTTAGAACGGTCAGTAGAGTAAACCTACGGGGGTGGGGGGGGATGTTAAAGCACTTTTACAGCTAGCCAACTTCACCCTGGGTCCAGATGCTACTCTTAATACAGAAATACATAAATATTCGGTTCGCATCAAGGCTCCCAACTCAGTCAATGCATCAAAGCGAAACCATAAATACATGAAAACAAATGAAGACATAGTCATGCAAAAAGACCGAATAACGGGCTTAGCTAAACCTGTTGAAATCGATGAAGCAGTCACGGCTGTCACGTTACAGTACGTTGCTTCGCGTATAGCGGGACTTACAGCTGAAGTTAGAAAGTTTAGGCAAGGCAGAATTTAAATAAATGATAAAAATATATAAAACTGAAAAACTAAAATGATTCCAAAGATGTTTGCATATATTGATCAGGCACATTACGCTCACTGGAGTGCTTTCAAAGTAAACCAGGTGATATAATTAATCAAAATATAGTCGTAACATCGAATGGTAAAAGCTTTCAAGTTTATTTTCCCAATGTGTCTGAAAAATTCATTCTCCAATATGTAAAGACAGATGCTGTTGTCCAAAGATGGCGAACAGACTGGATGGCAAAATCAGTTACACTTTGCTGTCTGGTGTGCAACACATGGATGTGGAGTTGATTTCAATAAATTCAATATGTAAAGGCAGATGCTGCTATCCAACGATGGCGAACAGACTGGATGGCAAAATCAGTTACACTTCGCTGTCTGGTGTGCAACAAATGGATGTGGAGTTGATTTCAATAATTTCAATAACCACCTGAAAGATATAAGCGTGATTGGTTCCCTGTTTAGGTTTCACGTTTACTACCAAACAAGAAAGATACCGTTCGAAATGACCGTTGCTCTGTCATAAGACAAAGCTGGAATGCTTTTGACACTAATTATAATCGCAGTGTGTATGAAAGAATATGCAAAGAATTTTACATTGACATTAATGCTGATTGGAGGCAAAAACAAACTGACAATCAAGGTCTTGGAATAATGTACAACTGCTGGACTGGTGCCTTTGATAAAGGAGTAGAATACGACAAAAAGTATTCATTCGTACACGCCGCGACCAATGATATACTCCACATATATTATGTTACTCAGGGATCCGTGGCAAGTAACGCCTGGACGGCCCTCATTCTGGATAATTCAAAAGAATTTACAAGAGCAGGTGTCAAACGTATCAACAGCGGCATCCGAACATACTGTTAGGCTCTTCTTGGCTCACAGTCTCAAACGAGAACTGACATATTAGGGACTGGCACTGTATTTGATGCGCAAAAGCAAGTTCTTGCCAACATTGAAGATGCAATAAGAAACTAAGTAGATTTACAGAGCCTAACAGCAATATGTCAAAGCACACTAAATTATGTAAGAAGCAAAGTGGATTTGTTTATATCACTGGGCTGTACATGCCTCCCACAAATATGGAGCTACAAATAGGCACAATACAAAATTATAATAATAAAAGTGTCATAGCAAATGCTACTAAAGACCTCGGATTAAATAATGGTACCAATGTAGTACCGGTTCCACTTAAACATACACAACTTGTTTAAGGAACACAAACAAAACAATCCTTGCCTGAACCAGAATTCTTACCAGATCACAACCAGGTAGACTAATATGCAAAATCATCGCACAATCTACCACAAAGTTTGGTTGATGGAATAAGTGCAGATCCGAGTGGATTAAAAAGTGGATCAACGCTGGGTAGATAGGCAGACTAAAAAAAAAGAACATCCAAATCAACAGCAACCCTATTGCCAGGGGACCATTACACAAGCAGTGAATAACACGGGAATAATAAAACTACACTAAGGCAATATTGTTGCAGGCCTTATTGCTTTAATCATTTACGAGTACTAATTTATTCTTTAACAGCAACATATAACAATCCAGCAACAACAACAACAAGAGCCCACGAAATTTCTAATTAACAACCCGTAGCAGAGATAAGCTATGATACTATTGACCCAATTACACCAGGCAATGCAGCAGCTATTTTTCCAACCAGGTTTGCGAGTAACCTTCCAAGGTTTTTTTTTTTTTTTTTTACTCATTCTATAGGTTGTTGTTTTTTACCCATTTTTAGCTTCACAACGATCACCCCTATAACCATACCAATGGCAGTCAAAACACTAACTATGGTGATACCTTGTTCTTTGAATAATGTTCTCAGTCTCTCATGAAGAGCAGTATCTTCTTTCAAAATTTTATTTTTGGTTTCTTTTATCCTGTTTATGTAGTCACGCAAAGCTTCTTTGTTTGCAGTGGCTGCTTCAAGTCTTGCACGGCTTTCATCGTCTAAAGTTTTTAAACGTGCAGTTATATCTTTTTTGCTGATTTCATCTTCAGCTTCTTGTAATTTTCGTTTTCTTTTGCTACGTCTTTATCGATTTCAGTCAGCTTTTTTAAGTTGTTGGTAAGTTCACCACGAATACTTCGCAGAGCCTTGTCTAGTCCTTCCAACTCACGCAATGCCAGTCCTTCTGTTTGCGTATATTTATTTGCAGTTTCCGACAGCTCCTAATCCCGATTAGTAATGGATGTTTCAAATAATTCTACAGCTCTATATGACTCCCTTATTGTATTTGTTAATTTCTGCAGTTCAGTGGCACTTGATAAATCCTGTAGTGGTATCTATTTTTCAGCATTCCCCAAATCACTTCGTGTGCTTTCCAAAGCCTGTCTTGCTTGCTTAGGCAGCTGCCTAGACATTGTAGCTCTACTATTGTATTATACTCTGGTAAATTCAAATATTGTCGTATTGCTAGTGTTCCACCAGACATTATTGTTTTGTTGTATTCCTTTACCAAAGAACTAAGAGAAAGAAATGTCCTGGGATCTGTTTTGCAGTTATTCTGATTTCTTTATCTCCAATAAGCCAGTACAGAGTTTTCCCATCATCTGATACCCTGAACTGGTTGTAATCTATCTTTTCTAGAGCCATGTTATATGTTTTTCCTATTTTGTCATAGAATGTCTTAACAAGCTTTTGTTTCTGGCCTTCAAAAGCAATCTGTCTTAGTTGTCCACTTAAATCCGCAGTACTATTACTCTGATCTAAAATAATTCTCTGATTAACATCATCAGGCACCATACCCAGTCAATCGTCAGTGTCATCTTTAAAATCAAAAATACCACAGGCGTCAAAATCAAAATCATATCCACCTATTGCCATTTTTAATTATTTGTTTATTTTTTAAAAATGTAATTTGACTAAAAAATAAAAAAAACATACCTGCATTAGAAACAAACTCAATCCTTACAGATAATAATAGAACCTCTTAGTGTAAAAGGAAAAGCATGGTGATCACTAACAATCCCAGTACTATCGATCAAACCCAACAGCTGCTTGTAAGATTTCACAATCTTATTAATAATTATGTTATTATCCCACGGAGTGTGCGCCTTGCTTTTGAAATCGAGATAACCAGTAACGATGTCAATGCAACAGTATACCAGAATCTAGGTAGAGCCATTATCGAGAAAACAACACTAGGAATTAAGCGACAATGAAGTCATGTCCATTTATGATAATGATATTTACCACTGTTTTATTGATTTATGGAAAGGCCCTTCAGACGATTTAATACGGCTTATGAAACTATTGGCAAAGCAATAGGATAAAACACAAAGTTGGTGCTGCAGATGCCACCATCAATATTGAAGATCAAGACATCGCAACAACATTTGGAAGCAGATTCTGCATCCTGCTGGACTTTTAACTGTAAGAAACTCACATGCCACTTTATCGAGGGTGTGTGGGGTGGGGTGCTGGGTGACAGATTAGAATTATAAGTATTAACATTCAATGATTACAACAAGGTCATTAAATCGACCGATGATACTTCTTCTTATTTAATTAAAATATTTGAATTTGACATGGTTTCTGATATGGAACTCACACGGCAAATAAGATAGCAATACAGCGGTGAAATGACAATACTGTATGACCGCATTTCACGACACAGAACAAATCTGACAGCCTTGTTCATTCTTTTATGGCAGAAGAGTCATATGTAGAATATAAACTTCCCAGCACGAAGCATGAAAGGCATTCTAATGCTTTATGAAGACACAGACAGGACAAGCACAGAACAGATCACACGGATAGAAAATGCAAACGAAGGAGTTACTATACAAATTATAAAAAATGGTAAGGATCAGGTGAAACTTTGAATATTAACTTATATATAATAAAAGATGCACAAGTCAATTTCGAAGATAGAAGATTCAACGAAATTCTCTACTGAAAAAAATATGCACACATTGCCGTCACTTGTGGCCGGACTGGCTATGGAAGTACTGAGTTTGTGTTAGATTTGCTTGAAGCCGATTTTGCAGGGTTCTTTGAAAATATAATCATACATTGTCCTACAGTAGAATGGAACAAGGCGTACAAAAATAGAAGCTGGATTGCTGATGTGCGACGACCAAAAGATAAAAAATATAACAATAGTCAATTCGATAACACCAGAGGAAAAGAGATGCTTCAAAACCTGTTACGTTTATTCTTTGAAAAGTATGCTGGCAAGCCCTGACTGTACATCATCGATGACTGTTCTGCCATTAAAGAATGAACAAAGAAAAACAGACATGTTGTCAGAGTTGGCATTATCTGGCATCCATGCAAATCAATTAGTGTGGGTTATTTCACAGAGATATATTTCAGTGTTGAAAGATTTGCGCAAACAAACCAAATTGGTGTGTTTGTTTAACACCAAAGACAGGGATAGTTTTTGAAAATTGCTTGAGGGAAAACGATGTCTTGCCTACGCTAGACGAGAGGCAAATAATTATAATAAAAAATAATTATATAAAGTTAAGCATTGTTAACTAATATTAAAAACTGACCAACCTACAGATTTTTGGATTGTTAAATATGTTTTATCATTGCTCATAGCAATGCCTGTAGCAGAAATAGAAATGCTATTAACAAAAAAAAAAAAAAAAAAAAAAAAAAGCTATTAGCAAAACGAGTGGAAATATTCCCAAAATAAATATTTTTATAGCATTGCTTGCAATAATAAATAATGATGCTACTTGAACTAATAGCAATTGGTTTTGCTGGTGTAGATATTTCAGTTGGATGCTTGATATTTTACATTTATTTTAAATAAAAATCTATATTGAATAAAATAAAAATGAACACTGAAGAACCATTACAAGATTTTTTACAAGATACACAAGATATACAACAACGGGAAAGACTATCAGCTTTTATTGCTGGGGTGGAAATCGATAATACTTAGGACGTGAGTGGACTCAGGGTGAAGTTGGCCAGCTGTAAAAGTGCTTTAACACCTCCCCCGATCCCCCCCCCCCCCCACACACACACTTCCCGTTGGTTTATTCAACTTACTGTTCTAAGGCAGTGGTCCCGGTGTTGGTCCTACTCTTTGTTGCTTTGTGGTTTGTTTTAAGTCTTGCCTTATGTTATTTTGTTCTTGTGTGTTTCAGTCCTTTTAGCATTCTGATTACCTCGCTTGGGGAAGAGAGAGCTAATCTTAGTGTTTTTCGTACGTTTGATTGATTGACGTTTGTTTGATTTGTGCTTGTTTGGTTTTGTCTGTTTCCTCTTCCTCTTGGTGTCTGGGAAGGGCTGCTGCCTGTGATTGTGGCAATATCTGCACTATTCTCTTACCTTTTTTTGCACTTCTCAGACATAGATAAAACGTCCACAGACGAAATTAACATCCTTTGCTGCAGATATGAGGTGCAAGTATGACTAAGGGTAATTCTTTAAAAACAGCTCCAAGTGTGTAGAAGCTGGTAAAAAAGAGCTGCAGCAAGAAAAGCAAAACGTTTACCAAATCATGAGAAACAAGTTGAGAAACAAGATACTGAAAAACATAATATTCAAAACAATATCTTTATAAAATTATAAGACACACAGAAACTCTAAGGCATGCACAGACACATATTAATGTGTACAAAAGTTATGTGCCATTCTATCTTGTAGGTCTTGCTGGTTTGGGGGTGTATATTTATTTTAATTGACATAACTCTGTATGTAAACCTGCCACACAACAGAAAGAACGTGAAATATGTAATTTTTAATATATTTTTTTTTTATTTTCATAATAAAAAAAGGCGAGTGCTGATGGATACAGAGATCGGTAGAAAACTATTAAGAATACCTCCACCAATAGTTGATTTTAATGTAGGAATGCTGTCTGTAGATATTTTATTAGCAGATCTACCGGAGATATGCTAATTAAACAGGGTATTATCCCTGCTGGTATTATGAAAAAAATACAAAAGAAATTGGTTAAAGTATTTTATTCTGTGTACATTAAAATGGCAAGTGCAGTAGCGATGATGACAGGGCTGCCGTTGTGAATACATTGGCATTATCTTGCAGTAATTATTTGTTTTCTCATCTGGTAAAAAGCGGTGATGCAGAAGCAGAAAAAAAAGGCATGATAAATCTGTTACGGCTAGAAGCTGCACAACCTGCTTAGAGTAAAAAAGAACAGAGATATTAGATTTTATAAATAAAGAAATGCAAAATGAACACCATGCAGAACAAACATTTGATGACGTGGATCAGACAATGAAACAATATTATTATACGAGGGTGGATCAAAAAATACGTGAACTTTCGTTACAGTAATTTTGTTTTTACAGATAATGAGATCAAATATACATAGTAATTATATATCGGCATTTTTCTATATGTCTGTTAACTTTGGGTACGATAGGTCCAGTGGGTCTCCCATAGCAACCATTCTTAAATGGTTAGTGTAGTGGTACCGGCGCACGGTACCGACGTCAAGATGACGTTTCGACGTTGACTACTTACGTTGCAAGTCAGCGCTTTTCAAAGTACTCGCCTCTACACTCAACACACTTCCTGTGTCGCTCCACCCACTTGCTAAACACCTTCTGATACCACGCTGAGTCGAACTGACGAATGATGCCATGTGTTGAGTATGTAAGCTCCTCCAGCGACGTAAATCTTCGTCCCTTGAGCTGTGCTTTAATTTCCGGGAAAACGGCAAAGTCCATGGGAGCCAGGTCCGGGGAATAAGGGCTGTGGTCGATAGTCTTTAATCCCATCAGGTCGAGTTCAAGCCGGGTGGTGTCCGCCCTGTAAGCCGGATCATTATCCTGGTGAAGAATATATCTCTCGATCGGAATGCCGGGCCTCTTCTTCTGCAGTGCATGTATCAGGTCACGTCTGAGAACCTGAAAAACATGAAATCGAATACCCAGATTTATTCATTTGAAAACAAACCTGCCGGCCCTGAAAAGAAGAACATTTATTAGAAATGTTAAATGTTTTAATTATAGTTCATTTGTTAATAAAAATAGTAAGGAAAATGTTTTTTACCTTAGAATAGTAGTCGGCATTCACCGTCTGGTCCTTAGGCACGGAATGGCACAGCAGCATACCCCGTCTGTCCATAAACATGATAAACATGTACTTCCCTCCGGACCGGCTGACCCTGGCCTTCTGAGGGGGTGGGGATGAATTTCTCTTCCACACAGAGGACTGCTGCTTCGTCTCTGGGTCGTAAAACCAGAGCCACGTCTCGTCTGTAGTTATAATTCTGTCGAGGAAAGCGTCTCCGTGCCTCTCATACTGCCGTAGGAAAGACAGAGAATCTTGAACACGTCGTTCCTTTTCTGCATTTTTTAGTAATCTCGGCACCCAGCGCGCATGAACCTTTGACATCTTCAGCTGGTTTCTCAAAATCGAGTGGACGCTGCCATAACTAACGCCTACTTTTGTTGAAATGTCACTAACAGTCAATCTACGGTCCTCCTCGATAAGGCTCTTCACTGCCGCTACTGTCCCAGCGTTCACGATTCGTTTCCGTCCTCTCCCAGTGTCGTCTTTTAGAGACTCCCTACCCTCCGAAAATCTTTTATGCCACTTAAAAACAAGAGATCTGCTTACATTTGAAGATCGATTAGCATCCTTCATCATTTTCATCGTCTCTGTTGGTGTTTTTCCTAGGTCCACACAAAACTTTATTATTGCACGGGTCTCTTCCTGCGCCGGTGCCGCCATTTTGACCTTACGATTTCCACGTACGCCTTAAGTTTACTGGCTGTATATTCTAAAGTACCCAACGGATGACGCTCAAATTTGCAACGACGTTAAATATGACGTCAACACATAAGCAGACGACGTTTAGTATAGTTTGGCGCTAATTTAGGGAGTCAAGAGAGATATTAACACTACGCAGTGCAGTCAAGAAATGGGTTGCGCCGGGGGTACCTACCCAGGACTATTAAAACTTGAATTTTGTTAAACACAAGTATAATACATCAATGTAAACCCTATGATCCTTTTAAAATTTAATTGTTTAATACGTGTGCAAAATTTTATCGATTTACGTTGAGTAGTTTTAAAGTTATAATAAAAGTCCACGTATTTTTTGATACACCCTCGTATAACTGGTTAGCCGCTACCTTCAGATATGGCAACTCCATTACCACCTGAGCCAAAGTTGAGTGATTCTTATACCTATACCTGATCAGCAGATTAGAGATAACATTTGTTGTGTTGGGTATGACAGTAACAGGATTCGTTGCTTATAAGTTTTTGTAGATTTTGTAGATAAAAAACTGAATCATGTACTAATATGGAATACTAATATGGAATGACTAAATCATACGCGTGATATTTGTTCTTTGGGTTTTTCTTACATGGTTTTAAGCCAAGTGGTCTTACATAAACGGTGAATTGACATAATATTATTTTATTTTTTAGATAATTTGGTGTCCACATCACCATTATTAAGTAGGGTCAGTACCATGGACTTTCCATCTTATACTTTGTTAATTTCTAAGTCACCTCATTTGTGGTATGTTTGCTCTTTAAGCAATTCGTCGAATTCATCAGTTGTGATTTATCGTTTGCTGAATTTAACGTTTTGTTAACGATTTTTATCTCTTTTTTTTATACTAAATATATTTCTTAAATATAAATAATTAAAACATGGAAAAGATATACTACAGCCCCAAAAGATTTTGGAGAGGCCGTTCAGCGATTAAAAAGCTCTCCAAAGAAGCAAAGGTGAGTGAAAAACAGGCACTTGAGTTTTTTAAGAAACAATCTGTGTGACAAATTTATTTACCTGCACCTAAGAAAGTAATAAGGTCAAGACTTGACGCCTCTGCTGAAGAAGAGGTGCACCAGGCTGATTTGTTATTTCTGTCACATGACACTGTTAAGGTTGGTAGAGTAAACAAAACATAAATATGCTTTGACATTGGTATATGTTGGGACAAGATACAAAGAAGCAGAACCACTAACTTCTAAATTTAGCAAATGTTATGCTAAGGCATTTGAGAAGATATATAGTAGATATTAGAAATACCCAAAATTATTACAGATAGACCCAGGGAGAGAACAAATGGGTACCGTATCACAACTAATAGAGAAACATAATGTTAGAATTAGAATTAGGAGAGGTAGAACGGAGATACTTAGAGACCAAGGTACAGTTGAAAGATTCAACAGCACACTACCTGAAAGACTCTTTGGATATCCATATGCTAAAGAGCTGGCAAAATCCCCACAAGCATAACAGAGAATGGGTTAGGAGATTGCCTGAAGGTATCAAAGCACTAAATGTGGAGACGAAAAACCTCCCCATATTGTAACAAGAAAAATTGATAATGCTGTTTGCCCCCCATGTAACTGTTTTTGATATTTTTAACAATCATAGAATTAGAAAGTAGTTGTTGAAGACGTGCAACTAATCCTATATGGTAAGTAGATAAATACAAAATTGATTATCATATTATGACTCAGGGTATAAGAGTTTATTATTTGAAAGCACCAACAGCAAAGAGATGTTCTTTTAAAGAGGAACTAGTTATTGTTCCGGCTGATACTCATACCGAAACGCATATGTCATGATTTCATCTGGCTCTATGCATCTTTCAGTGTCAATAGTGTCAAGTGGTGAGAGTGTAGAGTGTTGTTTGGTTACTGTAAGTCCATATATATTGTGGTGCATTGAACGTAGCATGTTCATTTTGTGTTTGTACTTTTGTTTGTTAAACAGTGCATCTTTGTAGTTTTCAAAGTTTATTTGTTTTTTTATTACACATTTTTTACACCATTTACTTGTTTGTTATGTTGTTCAACACCTCTCAGGATTGAATATAACTTTGGACGCAGACCAATGTATTCTGCTATTGGAGTACCAGCACATCCATTTTTTTTTTATTTTGTTTTGCCTATTATTTACTTGTATGTTTCATCATGTAGTGGGTGGTCTTTAGGATAGTTAGAGAAGTCATCTTTCATGTCAGCCATATCTTTGTATATGTCTTCTGTTTTAGTGTCAACTGGTAATGAATCTGTATCGGTGTACAGCAAGGTGCAGTTTACACCATACTTCTTTTTTAACTTATTTGTAAAACAGTCATACTTAAAGTGTTTAGATAGATCAAGAACAGAGAAGCCAACGTAGATTGGTTTGTTTAGTGTCAGTTTAGATGTGTTGACATGTATTGCAGACACTTCATCTGAGAATTTTACACGTTTATTGAAAGTGGGTTTGGCTTCATTACTGCTTATGAAGAGTCTCAATAAAACCGAGGCTCCCATTTTCTATCTGTAATGTATTCTCTGTTTTCAAAGGCAACCTTTTAGATTTTTACTGGCTATGATCTTACGTCGTATTTCATTTTCAGTGCCGTCTCTTCTGATCAATTTTATGTCTACTCTTTTGCGAAGATTCTCCAGTGTTTTTTCCGAAAACAGAGCTATTCATTAATTTGTAGTAGTCTTTTTCGAAAGCAGACTGTTTGGTTTTTGTAGTTCTGTGTTCAGATGGATATAAGGTTCCATCCAAGCTTTTTATTGACTTCTAATGGTCTGTGTATTTGTTTTAGTTTTATACCTAGGGATAGATAGAGATGGAGGTTTTTGTAGTAGACTACAGATTTTTGCTTGTCCATGAGGACAAGTTTTGTTATGTTTATTGTACTATCATTTTTATCAATTTTGTTCGATATTCTGAATGCCATTCTAGTTTGGCTGCTATTTTCTTTTTCTGGAGTAAGTGGTTAAACATTGTGTTATTTGTGTTTCACTTTGGGATAGTCTTAATCCCCTTCAAGTAGCCAGCCTTTGTCTTTATGTTTGTGTTATGAATATTTTCCGTTTGAATATTTTTGTTATACTTTTGTTTATATCACACCATCTGAAACCAGAGTATTGGATTCATTGTTCACCCATTGAGGTTATTTGCATTATAATACATGATGTAGTTATTTTCTTTGTTTGGATTATAATCTGCAGTATGATATTTGTTTGCTTTTGCGTGTCTTTTGAATACTATATACCACGCCGCATACCTTTTTCTATAAAAAAAGATTGATACCAATGCGTGTTAAGAGTTCTAAATCTTTCTTTGTGTGCTTGAGTAATGCAGCCTATGAAAAGCCAGGGGCAGTGTAATAGTGTAGAGTGTCGAGTTTATAAGCATCCATGCATGTTTTCTGAAAGTTTGAAAGACGTCAGCGAGTAAAACCATATATAAATCATGATAATCACCAATAGTTCTGCCGTTGAATTCTCCCCATACTTTTTGGCATGCTCATAATCTTTTTGGTTAATACTTTTATTTGTAAGTTTGCTGTAAATTTTTTCTACGGGTAGTAATCTTGTTTCTTATAATCTTGCTTGACTGTCGATGTTTTCATAGGGGTAAACGCCTTTACGTAGAATCGTATATGTTTTATTGGATTTATCAGTGGCATCTTCTTATTTCTCTAATGAAGATGCCATAAACTGAAAATTGTCTAAGAATTTGACCTTGTGTTATTTTGTTCTTGTATTTTTCAGTCCTTTTAGCATTGCGATTACCTCGCTTGGGGAAGGGAGAGCTAATCTTAGTGCTTTTTGTATGTTTGTTCGATTTGTGCTTGTTTGGTTTTATCGGTTTCCTCTTCCTCTTGGTGTCTGGAAAGGGCTGCGTTTTGTGATTGTGGCACACCCTGGACTTTTCTCTTACCTTTTTTTTGAGTTGTGCAATACTAAATGAGATGTACCTGTCTGCATTGTTTGGAATACAGGTGATGTTGCCTTTTGCTTTGTGTATTTTTGCATTATGAGATGGCTGTTATATCCTTTAAGATTGTGGAATACTACTGTGATTTTTGTCTTGCCTGGTTTCAATTTGATTTTAAGTTTGCAGGATTTGTGAGCTGCACCTCTGTATTCTCCTGTAAAATGACAGTGGTTTTTAGATTATTCTTGTTATTTCCTATTTCTTGTTTGCATATCCAACAGTTTATGTATTCTCATAATCTGTCATAATCAATGTTTTATGATTAGCAAAGATGTTGCTGATATTGCTAAGCTCACATTCTTTGTGGTTCAGAAATACTTCAACAACATCTTCTCCTCTGTAGATCACAGGTTTTTCTGGTTTGCCATCATATCTCACAACTTGATAGCCAAATCTACATGCTTCGTGTTTATTTGTTATATCTGATTTTTCCGGCTTTTTCTTTTTTGGGTTTGATTATGCTTTCAAAATCAACATATATGACATATGGAACAGGCATTTGGGTTTGATGGTTTTTGAATGAGATATGGCTTCTGCCTTCTGTTGGCATTTCTATTCGTGTTGAGGATTTATTGATACCAAAGCAGTCTGCTTTGTGATTGATGAGTAAGTCTTCTTTTGTGAAACCGTATAGACAGCGGCCGCAGACGTGTGTCTTACATTTATGTTCTTTCGTGAAGATTGATCATGAAATATTTTCTACGGTCATTCTCTCCCTTCCGCTGATTCAAGAAGGGCAGTTGTCAGTTTCTGGCGAAAGAATGTGCACAATACTTGTTTACCGCTTAGAGGACTAAGCCTGCCCAGTAAAAGTGTGGTTAGGTAAACTGACCGCGCTCGACATAACCCCATTGGGTTGACTGGGCCGTAAAACCTCAACACAAACAAACATTTATGTTTGTTTGTTTAGATCAATGAGTAATCTATTCAAGTTTTTAATAAAACAGTAGTGATATTTTGTTTCTTTCTGTGGTTCTTCTGAATCTGGATGATAATTTTCATGTATTACTTCTTCATTCGTGTTTCCATCAACAACTTCTACATCTTCTGATATCAGAAGTAAATTAGTTTTTTCCATTTCTTTTGGTTGTTCGGATATGGAAAGATGATTATCTTTTCTATCTTTCTTGACACTGCTTATCCATAAAAATATTGCCAGATTGTTTTGTTTTTCTACTTTTGGTATCTGAGAGATTGGTGTGGGAAAGTCACTACTATTCATATTTGGATTACCATACTTTGTATAACTGTATTTATTACACGCATTGGTTTTTGCGGGATATAAAGCAGATTTAAGAGCTCATTCCAAACATTTATTATCATCATCATTTCTTTAACATTAATTATTGCCTTTTTGTTTGCTTGTACTTTGGGTAAAGCCTTTTAATGGTTCATATTTTAGCTATAATCAAGTAGAGCTTGGTATAGTGATCAATTTCTAATCGTGATGCTTTGTTTGTGAATTTTTCAATGCTAGTTTGAATTTGAGCAATAAATTATTGTAAAACTTGTCTATTTTATCAGAGGTTAAGATGGCCACTTTATTTCAACACCTGTTCAAATTTTCTTTGTTGCAACATCTGCTTTCAAGCATTCTATAGTAAGACCTGGCTGGAATTGATCCATCCATTTCTTTTAACTCTTTAACAATTTGTTTGGTGATCACTGACTCTTTGTCATGATATAACTTACTTGGATGCTTGTATTTACCTGCAGATACGTCATATGCCTTAAAATATCTACATTTTGGTTTATCAACCAGATTTAATCCTTGTTGCTTAGAACCTAATTCTTTGCTAAAACGGTTACTTGAGTTAATTAAATACGCTGTCGTTATCTATTTAGACACCGTTCTTCTGCTTTTCTTTTTGTCTCACGACAATTCTTACCCAGATTATCCTATGTTGTACTATCTTTTGATACAGAAGGTATAGAAGGCTCTTTAAGAACATTCAAAGCTTTGTTTAAGACACTATAATCAATTTTCCCTTCTTTATCAAGTATTATCAGATATTCGGTTTATTCACTAATTGGTTTTACTTTCAGTAATAGTTCTTTAAATCTATGGTTTTTAAGAGATGGTAAGACAAAGTAGAAAAGCTGTACGGCTAACAAGTGAATGCAGGAATAAGGAGAGAAAACATATTTATCAGTTTATGAAATCTGCAAGAAACTCAGCTGATTATTAAGAAAGAGTTGCTTAAAGTATTTCACGGCAGAGTTATAAAACAAATATCAAGGACAGACAAAGAACATTGAAATCAAAGTGATTTGCTAGACATTCAGTGGATTTTAGAGAAAAAAGAAAGGGTTGCTAAAAGCAGTTCAATGCAGAGTGATGAAATACAGATCAATGAGAGACAGAGAACATTTAAATTCAATAAAAAGGTGCTAGAGACTCTACGAATTTGCTAAAAGCAGTTCAAGACAGAATGATGAAATAAAGATCCAAGAGAGACAGAGAACATTAAAGTCAATGAAATGCGCTAGAGACTCTAAGAATTTCAAAGAAAAAGAAAGAGTCGCTAAAAGCAGCTAAAGGCAGAAGGATGAAACAAAGATCAAGGAGAGACAGAGAATTTTAAAGTCAATGAAATGTGCTAGAGAATCTATGGATTTCAAAGAAAAGGAAAGAGTTTAAACGCAGTTCATTGCAGAGTGATGAACTAAAGATCTAGAAGAGTCATAGAACATTAAAATCAAAGAAATGTGCTAGAGAATCTACTGATTTCAAAGAAAGAGAAAGAGATGCTAAAAGAAGAATAAGAGATTGTGTAAAGTTCAAAGAAAAATAACTTATTGAAACTCAAAGAAAACGGCAAGAACCAATCCACTTGTTTTAGAAACAGAAAGGATTCGTATACAAATTTAGAGATACGATAAAAGAAACAAACTGTCTGAAAACATTTTAGATTGTAAAAGGAAAGCTAATAAACGTAAAGATACATTATTTTAGGAAGAAGAAACAAAAGCTGCTAAATATAGGAAGTATGGTGATGATATCACTACATGTATAGAACTTTTTCATAAAAGAATATCTGTCGGTCCTGTTTACATAGGCAATTGCTGTCATCAGACATGGTTTAGAGAAAGTGTCAGTAGAGTATTAGCAAATTCAAACTGGTTCAATTCGGAATACCTCTGCAGTGAAATATCTGTAGATAATGCAAAATGGATTTGTATTACATATAAGAATAGTCTAATAAACCACAAAGTTCCCAAGATGTCTGTTAAAAATGGTTTTAAATGGCCAGAGAAATCAAACAAAAACTTGAACTTCATCCTCTAGAAGAAAGATTAATAGCGCTACGAATGCATTTTATGCAAATAAGATCGTTACCATGAGGTCGGCAATATTTTATTAAAGGTCAAGTTGTAAATGTACCAGTCGAAATTCAGCCTGTAGTAGATGCTCTTCCACGTTCATTTGATGAAAATGTAATTTTTCTTGTAAAACTGAAAAAATTGTAACACAAATCAGAAAATGTCCGACCTCTAGGAGCTTTAAGTAGCATTACACTGGCTTATGAATCACAGCAAAGTTCATCAAAACTCTGGTGCTAAAGATGGTGTTAAAGAATTCATAGAGCCATCCAAATCTGAACATTCCTCAAATGATGTACCTAACTGCAGTATGAGTCATTCAGAAGAAGTGAAAAAAGATAATATTTGTGATGACTTGTATGAATCTGATGCTAGAAATAACACACAAGAAAATGTAGGTAATATCGATACACTTTTTGATGAGGGAAATTCAGAAAATATAAGCTGCACTTTAACATTTGCTCCTGGAGAAAACCAGCGGCCCCTTAGTATCTATCAGGATATAGATTCTTAATACTTATGTTTTACAACCATATTTTGTGGTCAAATGCACTAGTGTATTGCAGTGATATTGCTGAGTGGGAATTAAGAAGTAGTGACAGAAGAGCAGAAACAGTGTTCCAAATATTTTTTCAACCTGAAAAAATACAGATGAAACAGTTAAATGACAAAGTTAACTTTACTCTAAGAAGGTGTCAAACAGGTGGAAAAATATAACTGTAGCACAAGCCAGAGATTCAAATTATACAGAGAATATTGTTAAGAAGGACCAGGATTACTATATCTTTAAACACCTCAGAAATTCTCCGTCCTACCTGGAGACAAGAAAAAAGATGTGTTTGCAATGATACGCCAATTAAAATTACCAATGTGGTTCATGTCCTTATTATCTGCCGATACAAAGTGGTCAGACCTACTCAAAATGTTAGCAAACTTAAACAACAATACTGATTATAGTGATGATGAAATAAGTGAACTAACTTGGGTATAGAAGACAAAGCTAATACAAAAAGATCCAGTTACATTTGCAAGATGCTTTGATCACCGAGTTCAACAATTTATCAAGCTTGTTTTGAAAAGTATACACAATCCTTTTGGCTTCATTACCGATTACTTTTACAGAGTTGAATTTCAGCAGCGAGGGTCACCTTATATTCATTTGCTAGCATGGGTAGCAAATTCTCCAAAATATCAGGTAAACAGTGTTAATGGCATCGCTGAATATGTTGATAAGTATGTAAAGTGCTCCTCCACAACTGAAAAGCTGACAGATCTTATCCAATTACAAGTGCACAAGCATTCAAGAACATGCAGAAAAAAGTGGACAAGATATGTCGGGTTGGGCATCTTCTCCCTCCCTTTGTAAAGGACAATGGTACTGGAACCACTTAAATTAGATGTTGATAAATATACAAAATGTAGAAAGATAGATAGATAAGAAGATAAGATATTTATTCACCAATTATGGACCATTATACATGGTATACAATCGCATAGTACATATGTTATCCTTAGGATTTTATGATTCTGACCAAAAACACACACACACACACACACACACACACACACACACACACACACAAAACATACATTTGAGCAAAAATATCCGCAAACTTACCCTTGACATGCGCGCCCAATGAAGACTCGGATCAGCCTGTGCATTCGCGCAGTCAAATCAGAATCTGCATCGAGCGCATTCAAGACAGCCAAAGACACAAAATCTCCCAATGTGGACATCGAAGACTCCGACCAGACCGTGCGAATGGACAGACCGATCCGAGTCCTCGTTGGGCGCACACTTATATTTATGTGCTCCTTTACAACGATATATGTTAACAGTAAGATAAGATATTTATTCAACAATCATGGACCATTATACATGATGTACAATCATAATTATAGTACATAATAAGTATCATTACGATTTTACGATTCCGATACAAGCAAAACATACATTAGAGCAATAACGTCAGAAACGTACCTTTGACATGCGCGCCCAGCGAAGACCCAGATCACCCTGCGAACTCGCGCAATCTGGTCAGTCATCACCTGGTACACTTCACAGCCAATGACGCCAAGCCTCTCCCTGCGGCCAAGACCGGGTGGATAGGCAGGCCAGTCGGAATCCTCGCCAGGCGCACATCAAAAGGCATGATCCCCACGTTACAAAAAAAGAGAGAGAGAGAGAGAGGGAGAGAGAGAGAGAGAGAGAGCCTCAATAAATCAAATACTCCTTTATTATTTAGAAGCAGGGACTACGTTAAAAATTCTTTTCTCTTCTCGAAACATTTGTACGTAAAATCAGCTAAATCATGCTCAGCTGTTTTATCTTCACATGTCACCTGTCACCGACCAGATAAATTTCTTTTTTTCATTAAGTAACCTGGAATATTTGCAATACTTGAAGTGAAAAAAGTTTGTCTTTCAATGTTATATGCGAACAGTTGCATAAAAGTGTATTTCATCCTCTACTTGACCTAATTTACACAGTTTACATATTCTGTCTGAAACAGTTTGTTTCTTATATCTTCCAGATTCTACTTCTAGTCTGTGAGTACTTATTCTGACTGTTGTCAAGCATTTAATTTTATATATATCATCAATAGTTTCTAGGTATGATTCTTTCTCGAAATTTTATTTATTTAAATAATGCAAATGTTCAAAGTTTACCCTGTTTCTGATTAGCTTCCTCATTTAATTTAGTCGACCAAATATTTTTTTGTATAGACTTCGTAGATTGTATCTGACTAGTGTCATATTTTCTCATCAAGTTCTGTTTCGTTTAAAATAGTTGTAACGCAAGTAAACCAAGATTTATAACCATCATTATGCAGTTGTTTACTAACCTCTAATGTTTGTCCAGTAATGAATCCGAACTGTTTTGTTTCACATGCAAATAAGATTTAATTATATTTTCACAAATATCATTATACATGGGGAAAACGGCCCAATTCACCAAGGATTGCCATATTAGAAGCTTTTGAATGAAACCCGAGGATATGCTTACAAAATTTTAAATGTAAATTTTCTGCATGTAAATCTTTATAAATTGTATTAATTGACCGAGTCGAATTACGAGATTTTCTTGTACATGATCCCCGGATTCACTTCCGTAAGTATAGGTTTAATGGTATGGTAAAATATATGTAAGACCACATTAATGTTCGGGAATGTGGTACCAAATATACTTTTGAGCTTAAAGAAACCTTTTAGCCCTTTCTGATACAGCTGCGATGATGCATAAGAAAATGATCCAGAAATAGCAAATGTTACACCTAAATATCAGTATTCTCTGACACTTTCCAGTTTTTGGTCTTTGTAGGTAAACCACATTTAATAAAATTTGCCTGCCTTATTAAAAATGATAACCTTTGATTTATCATAATTAACTTCTGGACACCAGTCATCACAATATTTTCCAAGTTTGCTTATGCAATTCTGACGACCTGTTTCAGTTTTAGACATCAAAATAATGTCATCTTCATATAATAAACAATTTAAGTGATAAGTACCTTTGTCAACGCCATCACAACAACTACCAAATATTTCAGGTAGATCATTTTACTTTAAAAATATCAGAACTTAAAGTATCACTTTGCCAGACACCAATGTTTAAAGGAAATGATTGGGTGAAACCAGACTTCATTTTTACACTTAGTGAGTTATTAGCATACATATCCTTTATAATGTTATAAAAGGTTCCAGAAATTCCTATTTGCCTGAGTTTGTAAAATAGGGTATTGTGTTCTACTCTATTGAAAACTTTCTGAAAGTCAATAAAGCATGTATATAACTTACCTTTTGTATATTTTTCTATTAACGTTCTTAAAACAAACATATGATCTGAGGTTCTAACTTTCTTTGTAAAACCAATCTGCAGACTTATCCCTTTATGACTATCGAGGAAAGTGTCCAGTCTTTTAGTAAATATTGTATTGAACAATTTAGCTGTACATGAAAGTATTCAAATCCCTCTGTAGTTGTTTGGATCATCTAAAGAGCCGCCTTTATGCATTTTTCAATTTCATAGGATAAGTTCCATTACTTAGGGTACTATTGAAGACCTTAAGAAGAATTTTGTAATTGATGAAACCCGCATTTCAACATTTCATTAGATACTGAATCGAAACTTACAGCTTTATTACTCTTAAAAGACATTGCCGCATCAAATAATTCCTTTATGTTAATTCTAAAGTCAATTTGACAGAACTCACTGATGGTTTCTTGCTGTTCTAAAACACTGGAAATTTCCTGTACCCTGTCATTAAATCTTTCATGTATTGTATTCAAATTTGAAAAATGGTCCACCCATTTACTAGCTGAGACTGGAAGCTCTGTGATTACCGTTTCTTCATTCTTTAAATTTTCCAACATTTTCCAATATGAATTTGGATCATTATCATGAAGCTGTTCTAATTTTCCAATAATTTCAGCCTTGTAAGTTCTTCGTTTATGCTTACAAAGCTTTACATATTGTTTTCTAAATTTATAGTAGGCGCCGCGAATGTGTGGATCATTTGGAAATGTAGCATACAATTGTCCTTTTTGATCAAGCATTCTGCGTATTCGATGCAAATCTATATCAAACCAATTTTTGTACAATCGACGTTTTGAACCTTTGTTAGATTTCTTTTTTTAATGATAAATCAGCCGCACGTAAAATGATGCCATGACGTTTTCTAAATAAAAGATCTATGGATGAATCCTGGTCGGAATTCTCAAGGTCCTTTATTTTCAGTTTGATATGTTTTGTGCATAGGGCATCTTGAAAAGCACTCGCAGATATGCTTGACCATTTATATTTGGGTGGTGGTTCGATAAGTTTCCGCGTGCCTGGTTCCGAGCAATAATTTGCCATTATTCTGCAACTTAGTTTAGAATGGTCAGATAATCTAGGAATATTAAGTCCAACATTAAAATACAAAATTTGTATTAATAGGTTTTCTGACGCTATCATATAATCAACAACACTGTTACCATTATATTTGTATGATGTATACATGCCTTGAAAGTCTCCAAAGGATCTGCCATTGAGAATAAGTATCTAACTTTCGATACATAAATAAAAAAAATTCACGTCCTTTGGAATCAATTACACGGTCTTGACTCAACCGATGTTTTATATTTGAATCCTGCAAGTAATTGCTCGGAACCGGCACATACAAACCGTCATCATTAATAATAAAAGCTGAATTAAGGCATCCAGTTCTGGCATTAAAGTCACCACAAAACAATATGTCTCCATCACTTATTTAACCCTGAGGAAATTGTCTCAAGCATATCTTCATTACAATTATTAATGAAAGTGGAATTACATGGCGAATGATAAATGAAACATACGAGTACATATAAAATTTTCCTCAGACCAAAATAATCTTTATCTAGTTTGAACCATTGGTATTCAGATGAAATTTGTGGCATCGTAAACTTTACGCCAGCTCTTATGTTTCGTTTAACTAAAATAACAATGCCACCAATACAGAACCAACATCACTTGTAACTGGTTTTCTTTATATGACATGTGTTTTATAGCTTTCAAAGTTTATATAATCCATGTTGCATTTGATTTCAGATAAACATATATCAAAACTAGAGATCTCCTTTAAAAAATAGAGTCATTTGATTTATCGAGCACCCTAGATTTAAGACAGTTTATGTTCCAACACGCAGTATTCACAGAATTACGATTCATTTATTTAAGATTATGATCGATCGTAATCATTACCGAAACGTCGATAACCAGTATATCTCCGCCTTTCACCCAAATGTTCGCTGTGGACCATTCCTGTAGCCATTTGGTCGTCCTGAGTCACCGACAGTTGTATACACACATGATCTAAAGTTCCGACTGAAACCAAAAACGCCTTTTCCTGACAAATATATCCCGTCAGATTGGAGCACACCAAATGCAGGCGCTCCTCTGAATGCTTAATTACTGTTGTCACATGTAATGGTTTTCTGTACATTCAGTAGGTTCTTTTTAATCAAGGCATAGTGGTATCTTTCCGAGGAAGCCCGAGTGAAACGATCACTTCAGCATCTGGGTATTTATCATGAATAAACGTTACCAGATCGCAGTGACATGAAGCATGAGATTCAGGAGTTGATGATTTGATAGCATTGCAGTAGAAATTTTGGAATCGTTTCTCTTCCAGTGAGGGATTCTATGTGATTCCTATCCTCCGAAACAGTATATTTAAACTCTTTATGCACATAATATCTATCTCCAGCAATGTACTTTGAGCTAAGATAGTGGACATTAGACGTACCAATTAGAAGCACCCTTTCCTTGTCATCGAATGTACTTCTCTCTCAATGGATTTCCTTCTGCTTTTAGTTACTGCGGTTAGAAGAACTTGTCGGTGTTGATGGATTTTGTTTGGTACTACAGTCCTCTTTCTGTTGTTCATCTGTGACATCTGGTGTTTCTTTAGAACTTTGTTGTTTATTCACTGTTGAACTGTGCTTATCAGTGACCATAATAACTGATTTCTCTAGGTCTTCGGTAACTATCGAATTATCTGCCCTCGGTGCATGCAGCTTCCATGATAATAACTCTGTTTCAAGCTTATCGAGATTGTCCTTCAGTTGTCTGTTTTTATTCTCCACTTCAACAATACTCTCATTCTTCAATGATAACAATTTTTCCAGTCGTACTACTTCATTATTTAAAATTTCTGCTGGACATGGCATTCAATTTCCGCCACCAAACTGTGCCTTCTGACTACACCTTAGACTTTGCTATTTCGCAATCCGTCGTCGTAGTATGTAGTGTAAATTGAAGTTCTGTCTTTTCTTTAAATACCTTCCTTGTGTAACTTCTCTGAGTTCTGGTGAAGGAATATCCGGTGATTTTGAGGACTATTAAATTCTCCTTTTCCTTTAATAGTTTATCATTTTCAAGCAATAACTGGTTGATTTTTGATTGTGGTCGCTGTCGTATCGCTTTCAAGTTTTTCTATAGCATTTACGAATGAGGATTCCAGAGCATGTACTGTGGAAGTCTGAAATTTTTTCGAGCATCTTTTGCACTGTTTCAGTCTGTTTTGATAATAAATCATTAAACTGGTTATGAGTTACTGACAGACTCGCAGATGGGTTAGATTGTAGCTACTGTTATAGAGTCTGACTTTTCCCTAGAGTTATCTCATCTTCAATGTCAACGGCAAACGAATTAGGAAACAGAGCGACACGATTAACAGGCGAATTTTCTATGTGAATTATGTAGCGCATAAAGCTGATATCGTGGTAACCTTGTGCAAGCATAGTGACACATACTTTTGCAGTCACTACATTGTATTGTCTTCAATGAGGAATCAGTACTGCAAAAGCTGCAGACGACTTTCTCTTCTGATTTAGTAGAAACTTTCTCGTCTGTTGTGATTGATACTGCAGTAGAGGCATTGGCTGTAACGAAAGATAATGCATGATCTTGCCAGTAAGTGGATGTCTCAGATACCCCTTGACCAGCCAGCATATCCGCCTCAGTATTGCCCTGTGTTTTAAACCCCCCGGTGGTTTACTCTACTGACCGTTCTTAGGCGGTGGTCCAGGTGTTAGTCTTACTCTTTGTTGCTTTGTTGCTTATTCTACGAGGCGATTTGTTGTATGTCTTTCCGTGTGTCATTTTGTTCTTGTGTTTTTCAGTCCTTTTAGTATTGCGATTACCTCGCTTGGGGAAGAGAGAGCTAACCATAGTGCTTTTCGTACGTTTGTTCGATTTGTGCTTGTTTGGATTTGTCGGTTTCCTCTTCCTCTTTGGGTCTGGGAAGGCCTGCGGGTTGTGATTGTGGCATTCCCTGGACTTTTCTCTTACCTCTATTTGCCATGTCCCTCCGCCTATTTCCATGTTACTCCAATAAAATTCTGTAAGGCATCCAATGTAACACATAAATCTTTGTTCAAATTATCGGACTTCTTCTCTGTTTTCTAACCGTTAGCCTTCCATTTAATTATCCAATTTGAAATCCCCTCATTTAGTTCACAAACTAGAGCTTTTATATAGATATGACATGAACTAAAACAAATTTCTGAAACAAATTGTTGGGCTTCCAAAGGCAGAATACATAATGTGTATCAGAAGTACATTGCCTACTACAAAGGTTTTTCTTCAAAGACAGCCAAAAAATATCCGTTTGAATTTATATAATAAAGCAGTTTTAGAAGCATGAAAAGCAAATATTGATATCCAATTCAGTTTGGATCCATATGCCTATGCTATGTATATTGTATCATATATAAACAATTCGCAAAGGAAAATGAGTTTTTTAATGCATGCAGCTTCTAAAGAAGCAGGAAATGGCAATTTTTATATCAAGAGGCAAGTAAGGCATATTGAAGTTACATTTTCAAACATATGGAAGTCAGCGCTCAAAAAGCTGTATACTTGGTTCTTCAGATGCCTTTGACAAATAGCACAAGGCAGGTTGTATTTGTAAGTACATCCTTACCAGTCAAACGTATACAGTAGATGCTGTCATGGTACCTAAGCCGTAATCCAAACTCATAAGTCCATAAACAAATGACGAATCAGAATAATGTTCAGACCAACAGACATGGACCCCAGAATAAAGGGTGTAATCAAGCGTCCGCGGATGGTAAGCATTACTTGGTAAGCAAGCTTCGCCCACCATGCCCATAGGCCTGAACGAAATATCGATAGAAGCGTATGTCCGGGATTTTGGAAGTCTATTTATGGTGCGTCACTGGCAAAAACATCAGAAACAATTCTGGAGACTGCCAAATTGTAGAAAATTCTAACTTTTCGGAGCAATTCAGAAAACTTATTAACCGTTATTAAAGAATTGGCTATAGCCTGGATATTATGCGGCAGACTGCATGCCTAGTTGTCAACCCAATCATTGCTGATGGCTATGCTTCACACTTTACTTGCACGACGGCAATTCGGGCCTCAGACTCAATGACGGCCTCTTGTAAAACTTTAACCAGTGGGCTTGGCCCGCCGTGGTTCAACTATTGGTTTTCATTTACTCTGGCATACAGTAGAATTAACCATGAGTACTCGTCTTTGTTTATTATAGTGATTAATTTGATTTTAATGTTTTTGCTTTGATGTATTGACTGAGTTGGGAGCCTTTATGCGAACCGAATTTTTATGTATGTCTGTATTAAGAGTAGCATCGGGACCCAGGGTGAAGTTGGCTAGCTGTAAAAGTGCTTTAATCCCCCGCCCCCTCCCCCCCCCCCCCTACTGTGGTTTACACTACTGACCGTTCTAAGGCGGTGGTCCCGGTGTTAGTCTTACTCTTTGTTGCTTTGTGGTTTATTCTATGAGGCGATTTGTTTTATGCCTTACCTTGTGTTATTTTGTTCTTGTGTTTTTCAGTCCTTTTAGCATTGCGATTACCTTGGGGAAGAAAGAGCTAATCTTAGTACTTTTCGTACGTTTGTTCGATTTGCGCTTGTTTGGTTTTGTCTGTTTCCTCTTCCTCTTGGTGTCTGGGAAAGGCTGCGGTTTGTGATTGTGGCACTCCCCTAGACTTTTCTCTTACTGTTTTTTTTTTTTTTTTCAAGTAAACCTGTACTACTTCTGTCTATTGTGCTAGTGGCAAAACCTTCCACAACAATTTCTGTTGCAGATGGTATTTCTATGTATTCAGAAACAGCCACCCTGCAGCATCTAGACTGTGCATTCCTACTATAAGCAAAACACCGGATTTTTTCACCTTTTATTTTCAAGCATTGCTGTAAGGTCACAATGATGAGTTGTCAGAAAATCCATGCCTAATATGCCGTCATTTTCAATATCAGCCAGCAAAATATTTTGTTTGACAATATAGATCCAATTTCTACATTTAACGTGACTTTTCCAAGAAATGGGGCTACCTCACCAGTAACAGTCAATAGTTTCATGTGTGTAGGTTGTATGGTGTGACAGACATCCGAGGGTAATTGATCTACCAAGTCTTTCTTCAAGATAGTAACATTTGAGCCTGTATCTATTAAAAACGTTACAGGCATATTTTCTACGTTTGCACAAACAAAATAATCTTCCTCTATACACCAGTTTTTTTCTCATAGCTATCATTTCGGGTCCCTCTAAGTCAGCCTGAACCCGGACCTCTGATTCGACTGACTGGCGTTTCCCTGTCTATCGTTTTGTTTTCTGTTAGGAGGGAAAAAAGATTTTGCTGCTTTTGATTTTGTCTTGGATTAGCCTCGCCCCCAACCCCCCCCCCCCACTCCGCCCCCACCACCACCACCCAGTATCCCGCTGATTTGGAGCAGTAGATCGCCCATATTGCCAGTTACCAGTTGAAGTGTTACATAGTGAAATGACTAGTTCCTGCTTTGTCTTTTGTAAAGAGGCGATATTTTTTATGAATATCAGTGATCTGATTTTCTAAGGATTTCTGGCAGTCCGAGGTCACACGAGGTGCTTGTTCAACCTTACCAACAAATCGGGTTCTCTGCTTATCCGCGATTTGATGAGCCTCCATTCGAACGGCAATCTTTTCAGCCTCGGGAAGTGTCTTTGGTCCAACCTCTCGCAATCTTAGTCTTACTTCAGATTCAGACAAAGCGTCATTAAAATGGTCTAACGCCAAAACTTTGGTGAAGTTGGATAGCTGTAAAAGTGCTTTAACCCTCACCCCCGGTAGTTTATTCTACTGGCCGTTCTAAGGCGGCGGTCCTGATGTTGATCTTACTCTTTGTAGCTTTTTGTAGCTTTGTGGTTCCCGCATTGCTTCCTGTTTTGTCTATATGTGTTGTGATGCTAGCATTGTGGCCACCGTCTTCAATAGATGCCCACTTTGCTTTCTGTTTTACTAGTTGTGATTAAGAGTGGCATCGGGACCCAGGGTGAAGTTAGTTAGCTGTAAAAGTGCTTTAAACCCCCGGTGGTTTATTCTACTGACCGTTCTAAGGCGGTAGTCCCGGTGTTAGTATTACTCTTTGTTGCTTTGTGGTTTATTCTATGAGGCGATTTGTTTTATGCCTTACCTTGTGTTATTTTGTTCTTGTGTTTTTCAGTCCTTTTAGCATTGCGATTACCTTGGGGAAGAAAGAGCTAATCTTAGTACTTTTCGTACGTTTGTTCGATTTGCGCTTGTTTGGTTTTGTCTGTTTCCTCTTCCTCTTGGTGTCTGGGAAGGGCTGCGGTTTGTGTTTGTGGCACTCCCTTGACTTTTCTCTTACCCCTTTTTCTATTACGCCTGCACTGGCATTAGATTAAGATTGACGTGTCAACTTTTTAATAGCCTGCTCTGGTACTGTCTCCCATTTTGTCATGACTTTAGACTTAAGCTGTGCTCTAAAAACCTCGGCCCTGTTTTCCGAACCATATTGAGCATGTAATTTTTGCACAAGAATAGAGTAATCTCGCCTTTGTTCGGCAGTAAGTTTATTTAGCAAAGAGCTAACAAACCCAGTCATACTATTTGCAAGGTATAAGGATTTAGTCTTACAACCGTTAATTTCGGCAGTTATCTCAAACTGAGCCAGAAAATCTTCGAAGTCATTGGTCTTTGAGTATTTCTGTGGTTTTGATTTAACACCCTTGCCCCCCTTTGCTCTTACGAATGTGTTTGAAAGACCAAGCTGTGTTTCACTGGTTTGTGCTATAGACTGACTATTAGATAACAAATCTGATGCATGAGATGGCTGTCCTTCCAGGGACGTGTAATTATTTGCATTGTCATTCAGATGTATCGTAGTGCTAGTAATAGATTGGTTAATAGTGCGTAAATTATTCTGTTCTTTTACAAAAGCCTCAATACTCTGCATTTTTGCGTCATATTCCTTAAATTTGCGCTGTACATGATCATTTAACCCTAAAATGTTGTCTTTGTCTTGCGTTGCAATAGAAGACATTGGCTCTTTGACGTCACTCTCAAATCTAGTAAATGACTGTTCTATCTAAGCCTTTCGACTCATTATCACTGTCTTCATGCATGTCTTCCACAGTAGATAATATAAACGTTTCAGCATGATCAGACTCTGTCATAGTGATTTATTTTACGTTGTATGTCCAAGGTAACTTTTTTTAGAGGTAAGTTTTATAGTGCGCAAGTCTATTACTCTATACTGTCATACACTAAATGGACAAGCATTAAATTGCTCGAACAGAGCTCTAGAGTTCAAGTAAAACCAGTCATATATACTGGACAATAACAAGCTACTGCGCTACAAGGACTATTATTATTATTATTATTATTATTATTATTATTATTATTATTATTATTATTTATGTGTCTAAAATTTAATAAATAAAAATAAACTGTTACGAAAACGATCTCTGTATTATTGTTGCATTATAGTATGGTGATTCATACTGTCTATGTATTCCACTATTGAGAAAATTTGCTTATCAATATCCAGCACGTCTGACACCAATTGTAACCCTCTAGCTGCTATGTAAGGTTGACGTCAGAATGTGCGGCCTACGGGTCGGTAAGTATGTATGTGGGTAGGTGGTTACAAAGTACAAGTGAGTTCGCCTGGTATTGTATGCATAGAGTAAAATTCTGGAATTGAAAAGACAAGTAACTACTCGGTCAAGTTTTAAATTTTACCCAGAGATTTCTCTACTTCCACATAACTACTCCTAACCAGAATGATAAATACATTTGTGTATGACTAGAAGACATATCTATTCTATTCTATTCTGTAACAAAATGACTTTCAAATAAATGTGGGTTTTATTATTTTATGTGATTTACGGGCGGCCGGAGTAGCTTCTTAGGCGTACTACTCCCATCGAATTTATTTTTTAAGGCGTCGAATAAATAGTTGTGGGCATTTAGACCTACCTGATAAATCTGTAATACCGATTTACGCCTCGGGATAGTCATAAGCAGAGCAACTATAGTGGCATCTCAAAATGGCAGTACTCCCTAGGGTTAACTGGTATAATGAATAATATTCTATAAAAATACAAGAGAAAGCGAGAAATACGCAGCCGCAATTCACCTATACAAACCGTAGAGACAACTGCTGATACGCCAGGAACATGAGCAGTGAAACTACGCCTGCAGGAGTGGATGGAGTCATTGGCGTAGGAGATGTAAACAAAATGAAATAAACAAAAGAATTACGAGATTTTAATAGTTCTATTAACCTTGCCAAACAAATGCCTAGTAGCGGACATATCCAGGCGTATGTAGAAGTAATACTGTAGGAGTAGCTGATAGAGCAGGAGTAGTAGTTCGTAGGAGGTCTTACGACACTCAGCGAAGTGGACCTATCGTCTTTAGAATGATGTCCGAACCAGAAGACACAAACCCACAGCCTTATATACTTTCAGTTCACGCGCTACCTGACGTCACAACATCATCCGGAATATCTCGGAAGTGGCCATTCCGAAAACAGTACACTTTCTAGGAATCGGTACCGAAACACTCCAAATGATGACAGTGATACGCCATATTGGCAAGATGAACAACTAATGCAACAAGATACTAGGAATAAAATAGGAATTTAAACCGTAAGAACTGCGTGACAAGAAAGATGGGTGTTGGAAGGATGAAGCGTGTGAGATATAAAATGGCATCATAACGGATGTAAGGCAAGGTAATAGAAAATAAAGCAGAAATTGCGGTGCATTTTCCTCACTTTGCATAAAAATAGCTTAGCAGGGTAAACACGGAAGATAAATTGAAATAGAATTCGGTATTCCAAACTCTTTACGGGTGGACCAAGGACGCTACATAATGTATGATGGAGGAGTAATAAAAATACATTGACTAGAATGAATAACCTAAGAAGACTGGATGACACAATAAAAACGGAAAATAGAATTTTGCTGTCTATGACGAGTCAGTAACAAGACTTGCTTCATCATACAGGTACGTAGGATAGAAGAAAAATAAGTAAGCTAAGTAAAACAAAATACCATTAGTCACCTAAAAAGATTTAGATACAAATAGCCAGATGCCACTTTGGCGACTGAAAACAGTTCAGTAAGTTTGATAATTAGGAAGATCTAGATTTAACTGCATGCCTCTGCAATTGATAACCCCAATGATTCATGTGGATTATTTCGTTCGTTCCATCGGACCACCAAGCGCCCACAAACGGCATGAACTCAGTCGTGTTATGCATTTGACATATTCTTTTCATTTTGTATCTAAAAGTATAATTCAAATGAGGTGACGGATGTTTTGGATTCCACACCCTTATCAACAGGTATTCAGTTTTATCAGACCAATGAGGCAAAATGGAGCAGGTGATGAAAAGTATGACACAATCACGGGACAAGAGTACTGTAGCTATCGGAGTTCAAACTCAAGAAAGTAGAATTGTGAGGCCATTGATTTGTTAGCTAATAATTGCGTTATCACCATGATTCATGCTTAAAGAGTAGCTTCTAAACGTAAACAGATGTATATAAGATGTTACGGTTTTGACATTATTCAAAATTCAAAATGACAACTGTATACAAAGTATTATCGAATGTATTCTAAGCACAGGCAAGGAAACAAAAGCTTTTGCCAATATTTACTTGTGTTTCTTCTGTTATGATATTTATTGAGAACTGTACATATTTGGTATAACACTGTGGCGTACATGTCTCATAAAATAATGGATTAGACTAAATTCCCATTCACGATTTTGTGGACATCATTTGCAAAAATTGTACTGCTCTCAACGAAACGATTACTACTTATAAGCAAAAGGATAAAATGAATGTACTATGATTTCTTCACATGTTCATATATTCCTTGCTACAGTAAGAAAATCGCCAAAGTATTTTGGGTGTATTTGTAACGTCGCAGTCTTGTTGGACATCCAAATATTATTTTTTGATAATGTCATGTAAGGTGTACGCTTTTGGAACGTTCTAAGAGTTCATGGAAATAGCTGATTTATAGAAGATTTCAAAGGAAAAAATAAAAACAAAAATATTAAATCTCAAGGTGTATTCATCCTTCTTGCTTAAAACTTTCAGGTGTATTCATTCCCACTGAATAAAACATAAAATCTCCAGGTTAATTAAACACCCTCCCAAATGCATAAAACATAAAATCTTCATGTGTATTCATTCTAATTCCATAAAACATAAAATCTCCAAGTTTATTCTTTACCCCGCCACCGGTTCCACCCCCCCCCCCCCCCCAACTGGCATTAGACATAAAATCTCCATGTGTTTTTATTCCAATTCCATAAAATATATAAATTCTCCGGGTGTATTCATTCCCCCTACATAAAACACCTCCAGGTGCATTTATTCCCCTTGCATACAACATTAAGTCTCCAGGTGTATTCATTCCCCCTGCATAAAACATTATATCTCCAGGTGTATATATTCCCCTTGCATAAAACTGAAAATTTCCAGGTGTATTCATTCCCCCTGCATAAAACATTATATCTCCAGGTGTATAAATTTCCCTTGCATAAAACTTTAAATCTCCAGGTGTATTCATTCCCCCTACATTAAACATAAATTCTTAAGGTGTATTAATTCCCCTTGCATAAAATTGATAATCTCAAAGTGTGTTCATTCTTCTGGCATAAAACATAAACTCTTTAGGTGTAGTCATTCCCCCTGCATAAAAAATGGATAAGAGAAAAGTCCAGGGGAGTGCCACTATCACAAACCGCAGCCCTTCCCAGATATCAAGAGGAAGAGGAAACAGATAAAACCAAACAAGCGCAAATCGAACAAACGTACGAAAAGCACCAAGGCTAGCTCTCTCTCTTCCACAAGCGAGGTAATTGCAATGCTAAAAGGACTGAAAAACAAAATAACTCAAGGCAAGACATAAAACAAATCGCCTTGTAGAATAAACCACAAAGCAACAAAGAATAAGACAAACACCAGGACCACCGCCTTAGAACAGTCAGTAGAATAAACCACCGGGTAAAATGTCCAGGTGTATTCATTCCAGTTGCGTAAAACATAAAATCTACAGTTGTAGTCATTCCCATTCATAAAACACAAACTATCCAGGTGTATTCATTCCCCTTGCATAGAACATAAAACCTCGAAGTGTATTAATCCTCTGCATTAAACATAAAATCTCCAAAAGTATTTATCCCCATAAATAAAACTTAAAATATCAAGTTGCGTTCGTTCCTTTTGCGTAAACAGAAAATCTCCTAGTATACATTCTTTTGCATAAGACATAAAATCTACAGGTGTATTTATTCCCGTTGCATAAAACATAAAGTCTCCATGTGTTTTCATTACAAAAGCACTAATCAACACTGACATCACAGAGTAGGACAAACAAAACCATTTCCATATATGGTCACTATAAGTTCTTTCTTTGTCATGCTTTTTCAATGACCATCACTGTTACATATGAGTAGTTCATTCACTAGCAACCTTGTGATTGCTATAGGGTTTATTTGTCCAACTATTGTATGCCATTAATCTTTTTATAGCCATTTAATATATGTGTTGATGAGGGCTATTGCATAAAATTTCAAATCTTCAGGTGCATACATCCCTTTGCGTAAAACATAAAATCTCCAGGTTTTGAAATCGATTTTACGTGGCCACAACCCTCGCTTTTAGTTCTGCCGTGGTATACACAAGACATTTTTTTTAGTCCGCGTGAAGGGTTTCTAACTCATCAGTGCAACATCTCCGAGAGCATAAAACTCAAATGAATACAGTGATGAAATAACAAGATAAAGCATAAAATCGCCAAGTAAAAATCATTCGACTTGCATAAAACATAAACTCTCTAGGTTAATTCAGTCCTCTTGCATAAAACATAAAATCTCCGGGTGCATTCATTTCCAATGCAAAAGGCATAAAATCTCCAGGTGTAGTATTCTCCCTAAATAAAATGCTTTTGTGGAAAGTAACGTTATCCGCGTTTATGGAAGAAGCTGATTTATATAACAATTCAAAGCATAAATAGTAACAAATACATAAAATACTGCACTACAGCTGGTGTTAGTGTCGTGTGGCGGCAGTAGAACGTCTCCCCGTACACCGTAGATCACCATAGTGCAGATTATATTTCATTTCTTTTGGGATCACTGGGCCTATTATGGTATATTTGAATAAGGAGTTCTGCTCATGTTTACGCTAGAGGGCATAAGCAGTGTTGCAAACTTCATTACTGCTTATGAAGAGTCTCAATAAAACCGAGACTCCTATTTTCTAATCCATAGTGTGTTCTTTGTTTCCAAAGGCAATCGTTTAGACGTTTATTTCCAATGCATAAAACATAAAATCTCCAGGCGTATTTATTGCCCCTGCATAAAACATAAACTCTCCAGGTGTATTCGCTCCCCATGTTTAAAACATAAAAAAAGTGTATTCATTCCATTTGCGTAAAACAAAAACTCTACATGCATATTCATTCCTCTTGCATAAAACATAAAATCTATTGGTGTATTAAATTGCCCTTGCAAAAAACATAAAACATTCCATAAAATGTAATATCTAAGGTGTATTCGTTGTCCCTACATAAAACATAATATCTTCAGGTGTATTGATTTCCATGTAAAAAAATACAACATCTCCAGGTACATTCATTTTACTTCAATAAAATACAGTAGTATACATAGTAAGGGTTATGGACCACCCCCTAGGTCGGGCTCCAAAGGGGCTCACACGGAGATAAAAAAAATGGCAGCTACGTCGAGACGCTCCCACGTAGACAAACAATTCTGTATGTACGTCGAGACGACTTCCTCGGGCGTGCGGCCGCGCTTCTGCTCTTCCTGAGATCCCCAAGCGAGCATAGCGAGAGCCAGTGCCCCTGGGGACGGCCCCACCCCCGCCGGCCTTGGGGCTCTGAACGCAAAAAGAGGGAGGCACTTACCTGATTCACCGATATCCGATTTATCTGGTGCCCACGACATTATGACGTTTTAGGATTATAAGTGCTGGAGTGCACAGTAGTAATTTACCTGACTGTGTATTTCAACTCTCTGAGTAAAAATTTCAGCAGACGACATATTGATATATTTTTCTCAGAAAAACAGGATTTGACACAGACAGGTGGCTCACCCCCAGAACTGGGATGTGTGTGTAAAGAATTCTACCCAGCTCCCGGGGTTTAAAGTACCGTGGACCGGCATCTGCTGAATCTGCCCATAAGCATGGTAAGGGTTCTTATAAAATGTATGAAGGTTTACCTGTATCGATTCTCTATTGAATACCGCTGGTTTCCTGCTTCGGCATAGATTTCTATTGAATACCGCTGGTTTTCCGCTTCGGTTATTATTGCAAATAAAACTCCAAGCTTTTATAAGTTAAATTTACAAATAATTATCGCCCTGCGGGGCACTGTACAGGTTTAAACGTAACGCTACGATCCCATTCCCATCCCCATAACCTCTGCCGGCACTTCTAGTAAGCCTCTAACGACTTTCGCCCCAATCATAGTTAGGTACTGAAGGCAGGAGTGACCGAGCATTGGAAGTTAGTATGAGAGGTCTGGTCACGAAAAAGCCCCCAGAGATAAGATTTAAAAAACGAAAAAAATGACCAGGACCTCGGGGGACTTTTGCTGAATTTTTGTGCGTGAGATCGAATCCCGGCGACGGGCTTTTATTTTTTTTTTTTTTTTATTCTTCCACAATAAACTCCTCTACTGCTCAAAGGGCTGGACCAGCCCGCGCAGCCTGCGCTTTTTTTAAGCCCGCGAACAAGATATATTTATCGAGAGGTGCCACTGTTTCCAGCAGCTTGGAGTTCTTCCAAGAGCTTGGTACGGGCCGTTAGCATCATCTCGTCTCTCATGAGGTTCATAAGCCGTTTTTTTTCGGTCTCGGGCAGACCGCCTTCTTTCTGACGCCCACGGCGTATCTCAGCCTTCATTTGGTTGTACTTGTCGACCTCAGAGAGAATCAGGCGAAACTTCTCCTCGGAGATCTTATCGTCGGTCAGCGTGGCCGAGATCCTGTCGGCGATTGAGTTTAGCTTTGAGACGGCAAGGACCCGGATTTTTGTCATGTTTCCTAGCTTTGGCTTCAAGCTTCCGACAAATGAATCTCCCGCCAGCTCCCAGCAACCCACAAGCAATCGCCCCAGCTTGGAGGCCAACGGCGACTGGCGCCGCGATTATCCACTGAAAGCGCGGTGTCGAGTCCATCCACGACATTGGCCCCCCCGCCGGTATTTTTTGTAGAGCGAGGCTCTGAAGTCCCGTTCCTTTTCGAGGCGGGATCTGACCTCGGCCACGTGCTGAAGTCGGTGATTGTCTCCAGTCGTCTCAAGTGGTGGGTAAAGTCCCATCGTGCCTAACTATCACCGCCGTCGGACAGATTCAAATGACCTAACGCCACGGAGCTTTGATCTTACGAGAGATCAAGGGGCGTAAATCGCAGCCTTTTGAGCTCCACTGCGGGACCAACATGGATCTTGCTTATATCCAGCAAGCGGTAGTCCGCTGAAACCCGATACCCGCAAGTGTGAAACGCACTTGAGGAGGATCCTGTACTCTGATATAGACCCCCACCTCTTTATTCGCGTGCGCTTGGGTCCATGTTGGAGGGTGATCAGGCTGCTGGAATACCTTAGTAGCAATGGCCGACAGTAAGCTCTCTGCCCTATACTACAGCCCCCGAGGCTACTGGAAGGGGCTCGCAGCCATCGAGAAGCTGGCGTCTGCAGAGACCACCAGGCGGATCTGCTCTTTCTACTACACGACCGCGTAGGGCGGAAAACCGTCCGCTACGCTCTCACGGCCGTTGATGTGGCCTCGCGCTACAAAGAGGCTGAGCCTCTCTGACTAGCAAGACCGCGCCAGAGGTTGCCGATGGCCTGGCTCGGATTTGCAAGCGGAGCCCCTTGCAGTGGCCGAAGCTCCTTCAGGATGACCCTGGACGCGAGTTCATGGGTGCGGTGAGCCAGCTGCTCGCCAAACACGGGGTAAAGGTCCGACGTGGACGTGTTGACATCCACCGGGACCAAGGCGTCGTGGAGCGCTGGAACCGGACCCTGGCTGAGCAGCTCTTTGGACACCAGTATGATCAGGAGATGCGCCTCCCTTCGGGTCAGAGGTCAACAGACTGGGTTGCTCGGCTACCTAGCGTCGTAGCCGCTCTGAACGGCGAAGTGACCAGGTTGACTGGCAAAAAACCCTCCGACGCCATCAAAGTCAAGACCGTGGCGCAAAAGCCCTCCTCTGTAGTTCCCGACCGCCCTGTTGGTCTCAAGGAGCAGAGGCTCCCTTCAGGTGTTGGTGTTTGCTATCTGTACCAGCCCGGCGAGCTGGAGGGCGGTCGGCGCCGCGCGACTGACCCTGCATGGTCTCTTGAGATGTGCCGGCTGGGACGCTCGGTGACCAAGCCCGACGAGCCCGTGTTGTATTACTTGCAGGACGGCCCGCCGCGTGGTTTTGTCAGGGAGGAACTCCTCGTAGTGCCGCCCGACACTCATCTTCCTCCGAATGGGGTTCTCGCGCTGAGCAGTTCATCAATGTACGCATCCATCTAAGCAGCGCCAGCCGGAAGGGCGTCTTTGTGCCCATAGGCCAGCGTGTCCGCCCCATTTTCTGCGATCCAGCGCTTGTAGTCTGTGAGAGTGAGACCTTATTCAGGCGCTGCCCGTAGATGCGATGGCGCTCTGACCGCAGGACGTCCATGCTATGGCGGAAGAAAGAGAGCCTCTTTGTACTGCTCATGTCAGATGTGCTTTTTCACGACATTATTTTTCACACCCTTTGCCTTCTTGATGTTTCCCCCGCCGGCCTCAAGGATTGAGTACATCTTAGGGCGCAGACCGATAAATTCGGCGATGGGGCGCCCTGCACATTCGTCCTTCATCTTCCCCAACACTTTTTTGTTGGCGATGCTGTGTAGTGGGTCCTCCGGTGGGTAGTCTGAGGTGTCGTAGCGCTCTGCGTGGGAAGCCATGTCCCTGAAGACATCCTCGGTCTGGACTTCGAGGAGGAGGAGGCTGTCGGTGTCGGTGTAGAGGAGCTGACAACGATCCCCGTACTGCCCCTGGAACTGGTTGTAATAGAAGTCGTACATCAGGTGCTTGGAGAGATCCAGAATGCTCATCCCCACGAACACCGGGCGATTGAGCTCTAGGCGGCTCTTGTGGACCTGGATAGCTGCCAAGTCGTCATCGAAGATATAAGCCCGAGCAAATGCTGGGCTGGCGATGAGGCGCCTGAGTTTGTCCTCCTCGTTTGATCGCACCAGCTTCACATCAATCCGCCGCCGCAGGTTCTCCATGGTCTTCCCGAAGACCGAGTTGTTCATCAACTTGTAGAGGTCCTTCTCAACGCCGCTGGCGGCCTTCTTCCGGAGCTCAGTATTCATCTGGATGTATGGCTCCATCCAAGGGCTCTGGTTGAGCCGGAGGGCACGATGGACCTTAGTCAGACGCATACCTAGAGACATGTATAGCTGCAGATTCCGATAGTGAAGCACATAGCAGTCCTTGTTACGGAGGTTTGGGACCAGCTTCTCAACCTCTGTTGGCGCCACCCCAACGCCGAGGAGGTTGTGCCGACATCCACTCCTTCTGAACCACCATGCGCTCCGGTGCCAGCGAATATGAATTGTGCGCGTCGTGTAGGTCCTCTGGGTACTCCAGGTCCTCCTCAAGTATGTAGCCCTCGGGGCTGTCAGCTGGTTGCTCTGCGATAGTTTTTGCCAGCTGCTGGCAGTCATCCACCCACCGAAAGCCGCCGGTGGGGTGATATTGACTCATAGCCCAACCGTAGAGATTGTTCGCATCGAGGTATAAGATGTGGCTACTTGGCTGCCCTGGGTCGTACCCCTCGACCAGGGAATTGTTTGCTCTGGCGTGGCGCTTTGAGGCCATTGAGATGCCTCCACGCAAGCCCTTCTCGATGAACAGATGCTGGTCGTAGTCTGTAAGCAGCTCTAGCTCAACGCCTGTCTTCTTGAGTAAGGCGTCCCACGAAAGGCCCGGGCTGGTGTAATACTGAGCAAGGTCCAGACCGTACTGCTTTTGGCAGGTCCGCCGAAAGGTCTCAAACACGTCAGCGAGCAGCAGGACGTCGGTGCGGCAGTACAGGTCGCTGTAGTCGCACAGGGTCTTGCACCCAAAGGTCTCCCAGACCTTTTGCGCATGGGCGTAGTCCTCGTCACTGATATGCGCATCAGAGAGCTTGCTGTAGAAGACCTCCTTCGGGGGGAGTTTGGGCTCGGTGAAGCGATCCCAGGTGTCCATGTACTCGTAAGGGTACACACCCTTCCTCATTAGGAGCTCACGTCTTTCTCTGTTGGGCTCGTGTTGGGCTGTTATCCTGAAAGCCTCTGGTGGGTTCGCCGCAACCAGCTTGTCAAGGGAGACTAGCAGGAATAGGGCGTTGTCAATGAAGCGTAGTTGCCCGAGGGAGAAGGATATATACTTCTCCGTATTGTTGGGGATACAGCTCACCCTGCCCTCCACCTTCGAGATGGCCTGCATCAGCAGGTGGGAGTCATAGCCCCGCAGATTGTGGAACACCACGGGGATGGTGATGGTTTTGGGGTTTAGCCGTAGCTTGAGGTTGCAAGCGTTATGTGCCGCCCCTCGATATTTACCTGTAATGTGGCAGTCGTCACGCACGGAGTCGCCCTCGAGGCGTTCATCACATACGTGGCACATCTCAGCGGTGCGGAAGGCACGCCAGTCCACCCGCGTCATCCTCATGGCCTTAGGATTAGCTAGCACGCCCTTGATTTTGCGCTCTTCTTCCTGCAGTGATTCTAAGAAGTGCTCTGCTGCATTGGGACCTCGGTGTTCGACTGACGGCTCTGTCTGGCCATCACACCGCACACGATGTAGCTATAACTACAAGCCTCGTGGTGTTGTGTCCTCTGAGTGTTTGTCTTTGTGGGGTCGAGCTCAGGTCCTTCAACTTTGGTGGTGAGAGCCTCGAAGACGGCGTAGATAATGTAAGGGGCTCGCAGCTGCTTGTGGTGGTTCTGAAAGGCCAGCTTGTTTTTACCTTCTTCTGGCATCTCCACCCGTACAGCTGTCTGACCGATCCCACGACACTCCGGCTTATGGGCTTCTAGCAGATCCTCCCTTGTGTAGCCATGAAGACAGCGCTCACAGTAGTGCTTGCGGTTACTGCACTTGCTCTTGTCGTGGAGCAGGCGATTGAGGTCCTTGATCCAGGTGTAGTGGAATTTGCCAGCCTTTTCAATCAGCAGCAGGTTGATCCTTGGCATGTCTTCGGGCTTTTTGCTGATATGGTGAACAATCACCCCCTTATCCCACCCAAAGACGTTGATGGTCAGGTTGTTTTGCCGCTCAACTCTTTTAATCTGAGAGATTGGTGTGGGAGCATCGATCCCTTCGAAGCTCAGACCATCATTAGTAGGGTACTTTGACGGTCTGTCAACGTGGTCACGGGCTAGGAATAGGGCTGATCTGAGTGCCCATCGCAGGCAGTGGTCATCCTTGTTTTTTACATTGACAACTGCCTTCTTAAGTCGCACTGCCGCCGGTAGTGGAATGTAGGAGCCGCCTCTTAGTGGCTGATATCTGGCGATGTCCAGCCAAAGGACTTCCACTCGATCTACAACCCAGCCTGACCCTCTCTGCGTCCACCTCCAGAGTTTCTTGGATCGTGGGGAAAGCTTGATTGAGGGCCCCTCGATTTCACTGTTTTGCAGAATAGCCTCCTGCTTGTGGCGCAGCACAGGGTCTGTGTACTCCCCACTGCCATCTGGGTTGTCCTTCCGAAGCTGTACCTTGAGAGCCAGCTGAAATTTAATTCCATTCAGAGCCTTGATCTCTTTCTCGAGCTTGGCCCGAATCTGTGGTCGCACCCCCTCTAAGAAAGCCCTGGGGTCTGCACCATGGGGGTGCCCTTGAGGCACATACATCTGCCATCCTCGCAGGAATGAGCCGATGACCCAGCGTGGCGTAATAGCCCCGATCGAAGTAGTCTAGTGAGATGCTTCACTGCGTCATCCATGCTATCGCGGTGTGGGTATGCCTATTGCAACAATGTCTAAATAGGAGTTCGTTTCGCAATAAGCTGATCTCGCGGTGTGGGTATGCCTATTGCAACTTAATGTCTAAATAGGAGTTCGTTTTGCAATAAGCTGATCTCGCGGTGTGGGTATACCTATTGCAACTTAATGTCTAAATAGGAGTTCGTTCCGCAATAAGCTGATCTAGCACCAAATCGAACTGTATTCTGGTTTTCTTCTCCAACCCTATATGCACTTCCGGCAGCGATGTATCTCGCTCTGAACCCCCTTCCCGCAAGACTTACAGGGAACGGGGACTGTGCAGCCTTTGCGAAGTTTGGCCAAGTGAACCTTGCAAAACATTCGGCAATAGCTTTTCCCGCAGGTATCCAGCTCACCCACTTTAAACCACGCGCATTGATTATGACCTTTCATCTTCGTGGGTATACCTATTGCACCTTAATGTCTAAATAGGAGTTCGTTTCGCAATAAGCTGCGCGGCGGGGTATACCTGCCCCTGGGCCGGCGGGGCTTGGGCCGTCCCCAGGGGCACTGGCTCTCACTATGTTCGCTTGTGGGTCTCAGGAAGAGCCGAAGCGCGGCCGCACGCCCGAGGAAGTCGTCTCGACGTACATACAGAATTGTTTGTCTACGCTGGAGCGTCTCGACGTAACTGCCAATTTTTTTTATCTCCGTGGGAGCCCCTTTGGGGCCCGATCTAGGGGGTGGTCCAGAACCCTTACTAAGTGTACTACTAATACTATATCTAAAGGTGTATTCATTTCCTCTGCATAAAACAATATCTCCAGGTGCATCCATTCTCTTTGCGTAAAGCATAATATCTCAAGGTGCATTCATTCGCGTTGCATCAAACATGATATATCCAAGTGCATTTATTCCCCCTGCAGAAAACTTGATATCTCTAGGTGTATTCATTCCACTTGCAAAAAAAAAAAAAAAAAAAAAAAAAAAAAAAAAAAAAAACCATCTCCAGGTGCATTCATTCTCCGTACGTAAAACATAAAATCTCCAGGTGTATTCATTCTACCTACACAACAAATCTCCAAGTGCAGTCATTCCCTTTGCAGAAAACAAAATCTCCAGCTATTCACCTTGCATAAAATAATGTGACAGTGGCGGCCCTATAGCGCAGTCGGTAGAGCAGCTGAACGGTATTTCGAGGTTCTCGGGTTCGAGCCCCGGTAAAATAAATGTCAAAAAGGTTGCCTTTGGGAACAAAGAACACATTACAGATAGAAATGGGAGTCTCGGTTTTGTTGAGACTCTTCATGAGCAGTAATGAAGTTTGCAACACTGCTTACGCCCTCTAGCATGGAGCAGACCTCCATTTTCAAAGGTACAACATTCGGCCCAATGATCTGCAGGGAAATGAAAATGTAATCTGCACTATGGTGAAATACGGAGAGACGTTCTACTGCCGCCAAATGGCACTAACTGTAACACCAACTGCAGTGAGCTAAAATAAAAGTCTGAAAGGTTGCCTTTGGAAACAAAGAACACATCACAGATAGAAAATGAGAGTCTCGGTTTTACTGAGACTCTTCATAAGCCGTAATGAAGTTTGCAACACTGCTTACGCCCTCTAGCATAGAGCAGACCTACGCCCTCTAGCATATAGCAGACCTCCACTTTCAATGATACAACAATGGGCCCAATGATTCGCAGGGAAATTAAAATATAATCTGCGTTATGGTGAAGTACGGAGAGACGTTCTACTGCCGCCACACGGCACAAACACCAGCTGCAGTGAGGTAAAATAAAAGTCTGAAAGGTCGCCTTTGGAAACAAAGAACACATCACAGATAGAAAATGAGAGTCTCGGTTTTATTGAGACTCTTCATAAGTAGTAATGAAGTTTGCAACACTGCTTACGCTCTCTAGCGTAGAGCAGAACTCCATTTTATAAGCTACAACAATCCCAAAAGAGATGAAAATATAATTTGCACTATGGTGAACATTTTTTCACTGTGACATTTGGTGGCTAGTGTGGATCTCGAACCGCCTCTGATAGCATGAAGGTATGTGAAAATAAGTCTCTCTCAACCGCCCTAGATAGGACAGATTCAGGACGAATTTCAATTAAGCACGGGAAAGTGCGACAGTGGCGGCCGGATAGCTCAGTCGGTAGAGCATCGGAACGGTAATCAGAGGGTCCCGGGTTCAAGCTCCGGTACAGGGTGTAAATTGTTTCTCACCCTTTGACATTTGGAGCCTCAGTGTGGCTCCCAGACTGCGTGTGTTAGCATGAAATAATTTGAAAATAAGTCCTTCAGCCGGCATGGAAAGAACTAAGGGGATTCGGGACGAATCTTAAATAAGCATGAGAAAATGTTACAGTGGCGGCCGTATAGCTCAGTCGGTAGGGCATCGGGACGGTATTCGGAGGGTCACCGGTTTCGAAACCCGGTATGGCTATACCTTTTTTCTCACCATGTGACATTTGGTGGCCAGTATGGCTTCAGGACCGCATCTGTTAAAATGTAAAAGTATGAAAATAAGTATTTCAGCCAGCCTGGAGAGGACTTAGATATTCTGGACGAATCTCAGTTGAGCAGGGGAAAGTGTGACAATGGCGACCGGATAGCTCAGTCAGTAGAGCAATAGAACGGTAATCCAAGTGTTCTGGGTTCTAGCCCCGGTACGGCTGTTCATTCTGCTCACTCTGTGACACATAAAAGCTCTAGGTATATTCATTCTCTTTGAATAAAACATAAAATCTCCAGTTGTATTGAATCCCTTACATAAACTCTCTAGGTGTATTCATTCCCCCTGCATAAAACATATCACCAGGTGTACTCATCTCATTATTCTTACATAAAACATAATATTTCCAGGTTTATTCATTCCCCTTATATAGCACACAACATCTGGTGCGTTCATTCCCCTTGCATAGAACTTAAAAACGCCAGGTGTATTCATTTTACTTTCATAAAAAAAAAAAATTCTCCAGGTGTAATCATTCCACTTGCATAAAACAAAATCTTTTTGAGCAGTCATTTCCCTTGTAGAAAACATAAAATCTCTAGCTGTATTTATTCACCTTATAAAGCATTTGTTACTGTTGCGGCCGGATAGCTTAGTCGGTAGAGTATCAGAATGATATTCCGAGGGTCTCGGGTTCGAGCCCCGGTACGACTGTACATTTTTCTCACTGTAACATTTGGTGGCCAGTATGGCTCTAGAACTGCGTCTGATAGCATGAAAGTGTATGGATATGTCTCTCAACCGGCCTGGAGATGACTAAGAGACTGGACGAATCTCAATTAAGCACGGGAAAGTGCGAAAGTGGCTGTCGGATAGCTCAGTCGGTAGAACATCGGAACGGTAATCCGAGGGTCTCGGGTTCAAGATTCGATAAAGGCTGTGCTTTTTTTTTCTCATCCGTGACATTTGGTGGCTCAGTGTGGCTCCCAGACCGAGTGTGATAGCATGAAAAAAATTGAAAATCAGTCTCTCAGCCGGCCTGGAGTAGACGAATCTTAAAATAAGCATGGAAAAGTATGACAGTTGCGGCGGATAGCTCGGTCGATAGGGCATTGGAACGGTATTTCGAGGATCCCGGTTTCGAACCCAGGTACGACTATTTACATTTTTCTCTTCTCACCTTGTGACATTTGGTGGCCAGTGTGCCTTCAGGACCACTTCTGTTTAAATGAAAGAGCACGAAAATACGTATTTCAGCCGGCATGGAGATTACTTAGAGATTACTGACGAATCTTAGCTGAGCGATGGAAAGTGTGGCAGTGCCTGTCGGATAGCACAGTCGGTAGAGCATCGGATCGGCTATTCGAGGGTCCCGGGTTCAAGTCTCGGTACGGCGTTACATTTTGTTCACTCTATGACACATAAAAGCTCTAGAAGTATTCATTCTCTCCGGGTGTATTGAATCTTTTGCATAAACTCTCTAGGAGAATTCATTCTCCCTGCATAAAACATAATATTACCAGATGTACTCAATCCCCTTGCATAAAGCATAATACTTCCAGGTGTATTTATTTGACTTGCTTACACACAATATTCCAAGTGCATTCATTCCTCTTTCATAAATATAATATCTCCAGATGTAGTCATTTCCCCTGCATAAAACATAGCTGTATTTATTTCACTTGTATAACACACAACATCTCCAGGTGCAGTCATTCCCCTTGCATTAAACATAAACATAAACTTGCCGTAAAATCTCCAGCTGTATTTATTCACCTTGTATAAAACATATGCGACAATGGCGGAAGGATAGCTTTAGTCGGTAGAGTATCGGAACGGTATTCCGAGAGTCTCGATTTAGAGCCCCGGTACGACTGTTCAGTTCTCACTGTGACATTTGGTGGCCAGTGTGGCTCCAGGACCGCGTCTGGTAGCATGAAAGTGTACGATTATAAGTCTCTTAACCGGCCAGGAGAGACTTATAGAATCGGAACGAATCTAAATTAAACAGGGATAGTCGGAAAGCTCCCTGCATAAAACATAGTACCTCCAGGTGTATTAATTTTCCCTGCATGAAACATAATGTCTCCAGCTGTAGTCATTCCCTTGTATTAAGATATAATATCTCCATGTGCATTTATTCCACGCGCATAAGATGTAATATCTCCATGTGTATTCATTTCTCTTGCATAAAACATAATATTTCTAGGTGAATTCATTTACTCGCGTAAAACATAGCATCTCCAGGTGCATCATTCCCCTTGCATAAAACATAAAAAAACTCCAGAGGAATTCATTATCCTTGCATAAGACATACAAATTCCACGTAGATTCATTTCTCTTGTATAAAATATAATATCTCCAGGTACCTTCATTTCCCCTGCATAAAACATATCGCCAGGTGTATTTATTCCACCTACATAAAACACAACATCTCCAGATGCATTCATTCCACTTGCACTAAACATAATATCTCCATGTGCATTCATTCCCATTGATTAAAACTTAATCTCCAGGTATATTCATTCGCCTTGCATAAAACATAAAAATTCCCGGTGAAGTTATTTCCAACGCATATAACATAATATCTCCAAGTGTCTTCATTCCACTTGCACAATACACAACATGTCCAGGTGCATTCGTTCACGTTGCATAAACTAAAAATCTCCAGGTGTATTCATTCCACTTGCATAAAAGATAAAATCTCTAGGTGTATTCATTCCACTTGCATAAAACAAAATCTCGATGTACAATTATTCTCCTTGCAAAAATGATAAAATATCCACAGAATTCTTCATCTTGCCTATAACATATGTGACAGTGGCGGCCGGAAAGCTTAGTTGGTAGAGCATCGGAGCGGTATTCTGAGGGTCTCGGGTTCGAGCCCCAGTATGACTGTACATTATTCTCATTATTTGATATTTGGTGGCAGATTTGACTCCAAGACCAAAGCTTATAACATGAAAGTGTATGGCGCCGACTTAGAGATTCGGGAAGAATACCAGTTAAGCATTGGAAAGTGTAACAGTGGCACCCGATAGATCAATCGGTAGATCATCAGAACGGTAATTTGAGGGTCCCGGGTTCAAACCACGGTACAGGCTGTATGTATTTCTAATTCCGTGACATTTGTTGGCTCAGTGTGACTCCCGGACCCCGTGTGTTAGCATGAAAGAATTTGAAATAAGTCAGCCAGCCTGAGGAGGACAGAGATTTGCGAAGAATCTTAAATAAGCAATCGGAAAATGTGACGGTGGCGGCCGGATAGCTCGGTCGATAGCGCATCGGAACGGTATTCCGAGGGTCCCGGTTTCGAACCTCGGTACGGCTATACATTTGTCTCACCCTGCGATATTTGGTGGCCAGTGTGGCTTCCGGACCGCGTCTGTTTAGATGAAAGAATAGGAAAATGTCTTCTCAGGTGTATTCATTCCCCCTGTATAAAACATAATATTTTCAGATGTATTCGTTTCCTCTGCATAAAACATAATATTGCCAGGTGTATAAACTCCCCTGCATAAAACATAATATTTCCAGGGGCATTCATTCTACTTGCATCAAATATAATATCTCCAGGTGTATTCATTTCCCCTGCAGAAAACATAATATCTCTAAGCGCATTCATTCCAGTTGAATAAAAATAAAAACCTCCAGGTGTCCAATTGAACAAAAGATAATTTTCTCCATGTGCATTCATTCCACTTGCATTAAACAAAATCTCTAGATGCAGTCTTTGTCCTTGCAGAAAAACATAAAACCTCCAGCTGTGTTTATTTACCTTGCATTAAACATATGTGACAGTGGCAGCCGGATAGCTTAGCCGGTAGAGCATCGGAATGGCGTTCATTCCGCTTGCAAAAATCCGCAAGCATTTTCGTGCCTCTTGCATGTAACATAACATCTCCATGCGTATTCATTTTCCTCGCACAAAACATAATATCGCCACAAAACATATCATTCACCTGCTTAAAACATAATATTTCCAGGTGCATACATTCCACTTGCATACAATATAATATCTCAAGGTGCTTTCATTACCCTTGCATAAAAAATAATACCTCCAGTTGCATTTATTCCACGTGCATAAAACTTGATATCTCCGAATGCATTTATTCCCCTTGCTTAAAGCATTAAATCTCCAGGTGTATTCCTTCCCCTTGCATAAAACAATATCTCCTGGTGCATTCATCCTCACCTCACCCCCCACCCCCCCCCCCCCCCCGCCTTCACGCCCCTGCATAAAACAATATCTCCAGGTACATTCATTACCCTGCATAAAACTTAATATCTCCAGGTGCTTTCGTTCCCCTTGCATAAAACATACAATCTCCATGTATATTCTACCCCCTTGCATAAAACATAATATTTCAAGGTGTATTCATTCCACTTGCATAAAATATAATATCTCAAGGTGTATTTATTTCCCCGCTTAAAATATTATATCTCAAGGTGCATCTATTCCCCTTGCATAAAACATAGATGTATTAATTCTCTTTGCATAAAACATGAAATCTGCAGGTGTATTGAATCCCTTGCATAAATTGTATAAATATATTCGTACCCCCTGTCTAAAACATAATATATCCAGGTGCATTCATTCTACTGCATGAAACATAATATCTCTAGGTGCATTTATTGCACTTGCATAAAATATAATATCTCAAGATGCATCCCATAAAAATCCCGTGCATAAACATAAAAATCTCAAGATATATTCATTCCCTTTGCATAAAGCATAAAATTTCCATTGTATTCATTTCCCCTGCGTAAAACATAATATTTCCTGGTGAATTAATCCACTTGCGTAAAACACAGCATCTCCAGGTTCATCATTCCCTTGCATAAAACATAAAAAAACCATCTCAGATGCATTCATTATCCTTGCATAAGACATACATTTTCCAGGTAGATTCATTATCCTTGCATAAAACGGTGCATTAATTATCATTGCATTAAATAAAAAAAATCTCCAGGTGCATGCATGATCCTTGCATAAAACATAAAATCTGCAGCTGCATTGTTTCTCCCGGCATAAAACATAAAATCGCCAGGTGCATTTACCCCCATGCATAAAACATAGAATCTCGAGGTGCATGCATTATCCTTGCATAAAACATAAAGTCTCCTGGTGCATTCATTCCCCTTGCATTAAAAATAAAACCTTTTAGCGGTGTTGGCGGAGGTGCTTATAACAAACTGCTACATTACGTCGTCTCATAGATAAGTGATGAAAAATAGTTTTGAAGGTAAGAACTCAATCACTCACAGATGTTTTCTGCTTTACGAAAATAAAGATAATAATTATGTTTTCTGAAAGCTGCTGTATATTCGCAACTGTAATTTGCCATTTGTTTATTCTTCAAGCTTTGAAAACATATGGGGCGAGTCATATAAGTTGTGCTTATTCATGTTCAAAGTCTCGATTTCTTTCTTTTTTTTCTTTTTTTTTTCTTCTACGATTTCTTTGACTTGTGTCATCTAATGCCAAGGAATTCCTGCGTTCCTTGACACTCTCAAAACTGTATGTGCTAATATTCTCGATGAATGAGGGCGACTTGCCTGTCAGTAATGATTTGATCTTATCAGAAGCTTATAGAGACAAATGATAAGCTAGCTAAACCAGAACAGTAATCATTATAAACGCAGCAGTCTATATTATACTTGCGGCAAACTATACATGCCGCTCCATATATCTAATTTTATGAAATGAATTTTGTAATTCTAGCTGAATCAGGGGACAATAGCTGACGCGATCTGAGTGCGGAGCACGGCGGTTGGCTGCAGATTGAAACATAAATCTTATCGACCGCATCAAGACAATAGGAGCTTTTTCCAATAGATCCAGGTGACTATAGATGAGACTAGCTGCTGTATGAATGTTGTCGTAATTGTCGCCAGGAAACAGAGTCAGTTGTCTTCCGACTTCTTGGAAAAGCGCAAAATGTAGTCTCATATACTTTGGATCTCTTGTTTTATACGGGAAATAATATTATCAGTAAAATCTTAAATCTTGCAGAGAACGAAGACATTTATATGTTTCTGGATTTTTTTCTTTTTACATTTAATATTTGTGTTTAACAGAGTGCACTGCATAATCATCCTGCGCCATATGCTGACGATAGTTTTGCATTTTTCTTTCGTCTCTGAATCTATATAACAAACGTGGCTGTTATAATCAAACTTCGTTTTTTTACTGGATGTATTCATAAAAATCAAAGAATACATGATGACAACGTTCTAACTAGCAGGTAAGTTTTACACGTTTTACACGTTTTCTTGGAATATATCTAAATGTCTTGTTTATAAAACGATACCAGCAGAAGATATAGGCAAAAAGCGATACAGATGTTTTTTGCTTTTTCATGTAAGTAAGAGAAGTTATCAAAATGGGTATCTGCAATTGCTATAAATTCAATAAATTTATCTTGTAATAGATTAAGCGAAACATAAAGCTAAAATAGTTAAATTATTAATACATGAGCTACCTTTGATATGTCCTTACATGTTGGTATTAGAAAATACTGTTCCCAAATATAATGCACACTAGTTTGATATAAATGTCACTGATAACTTGATACAAAAGAAGAATTGAAGATAATAATGTCTGATAAGGTAGTTTCCATATTAGGCTACGTCGCCAAGTTAGTTCAAGGCAGGTAATTATGCTTTCAGTTAAGTGTTAATTATAACGTGCAAAGCGTTATACATGTTCATTCATATTCATATTTTATGTATTTTCGTAAATAATAAGTAAATGTATTGCGCAATTAGTGAGCATAGTCTTCAAACTCATATTGACGACATAAATTGTTTTTGAAACTTTGAGTATAACAACACTTCATGTAATTAAATCTATGGCGAATACATAACGAAACCAACAGTCGCCGGAAAATCATTTTGGAACAAAAATGATGTTCCTGCGGTTTTTGTTACATTCAAAGTAACTCAGGTATCAGCCTTTAATACCTGAGAATGCTATATTATTCATTACATTTGTTTCTGCATTTCGAAAAGAAAGATTTTATGATTACATAATAAATGAAGTTTGAATCAAATGTAACAGGTGAAAAAATTCTAGTCCCAATCGAACCCGGGCCGCGTCGCTATAAAAGCCGGCTTGTACCGCAAGGCAGTACAAGTGTATAATTTAACTATACCCGGTGACATTCTCCCCCTCCAACTTGAAATTCGTCCCTGAATTTCTAGGAGTCCGAGAATCACGTAAAATGAGACTCGAGGAGTTTTATGCACACATGTGGGTTATTTAGGTTGGGCGCCAAATGTAACAGGTGAAAAAATTCTAGTCACCAATGCCGCGGCCGGGGATCGAACCCGGGCCGCCTGCGTAACAGGCCAACACACTACCGCGTCGCTATAAAAGCCGGCTTGTACCGCAAGGCAGTACAAGTGTATAATTTACCTATACCCGGTGACACAAATATAACGGATCTAGATGCATAGCATAATGGCGTCCAAGTTCGAGAAACAACTGCTTCAGAATTTTATTCTTGAATCTAAAACATAAAACTGTTAAAAGTGAACTGATATACTTTTAAGGGGCAGCAAGTCCGTCAAAATTGGTTTGCCTCCCTTCTGAAAAAGGTAAGAATTTACTCTTAAAGGGAGCAAACAAAATATAAAAAAGTTGCCACTGAAAACAAAAAACGCTTAAAAGAAGGAATCTCGGACTCAAGGTTTCAGACTCTTCATATGACTGCAATGTAGTTTACAGGGCTGCATACACTACCTAGCACCGCCTTAAGCGGAACTCAATTTTCCAAGATACCCGTTTTGGCTTAATGATCCCAAGGAAAATAATAAACTACAATAGATGAAGTACGGGGTGACTTTTTACGGCCGCCACACGGCACTTAGTATCCGCTGCAGTGAAGTTAGATAAAATCTATAACTCTAGGAAACAAAAACACACAGAAAAGAATCGGAATCCCAGTTCGATTGAGACTCTTTATATGACAGAGGTATAGTTCCAAATGGGTTCCATTTAGAGAAGAGCCCTTTTGCAGAAGGGATTTAGTGCGCCGCTGGAAAACAATTAGAAAATTACAATTGTCGCTCTTGTAAAACTGACGGAAAACAACCATGTGTTTCCAGTTGCCTTAGTATAATTCATTTTATATAACAGTAGAGAACATAATCAATACATAAATTCTATATGCTAAGTCATATATTAAAATAAAGATATCAAATAAGTGATTTAATTGTTGTTTTTTTCTGTGATGATAGACCGATTGAGTATGAAGTCTCGAACTGAACAACTCTATTAATTCATTTTTATTTCAGCCTGTTCGACGCCATAAGTTATCTGTTTTATCTAGCTCTATGATCAGCTCACTTGGAGAGGAGGGAACTGATGGCCAGGGGTTTAGTTTTATAGCCTGCTCGTTCAGTTTTCCTCTCTGTAGTAGAGGTATATTGCGGCCTGTGACTGTGACACTCCTTGAACTTCATTTGTTTTGTTGGTTTTTGATCAAGAGGTATTATGCATTCGCTTCTCCTACTAAAATTAGTTTTTGTACAGTTGACGGGTAAAAACATAATGCCTAATCATCCAGAATAAATAAATAAATAAATAAAGCGACTGACCAGGTCGGTAAAATATTTTGTAAGTACGCATGTAATTAGATATGATCTCTGGTTCTGTCTATGGTAAATCGAACATGTACATATCGTCCGTTGCACGGAACATAACATGGTATATATCACGTATTATTTATTTCATATAGCAAGAATTGTACTCTTCCGATCACGTCTAATGCAAGAACCAGATTTGTCGGTACTGAAATTGCTGTTTATGACAAACAAAAATGGGAGAAAACTGTCAGATGTATTGACGGAAACACCTATGGTCCCGCCAAGTTTTGCGTATTTTGCTGTTTACGCAGACAATGTCCACCCAACTACTACTCAGATCAGCCTGCGAATCTGCGTAGTTTGATCAGTCTTCGCTCTGCGCTTTGCGGACAGCCAATGACCCAGTTTTTCTCCAGGCGGATAGCGAAGACTGATCGGACAATACAGGAAGACCTGAGTTTTCGCTGGGCGCCCGTGTCCAAAAGTACATTTTCTCGCGCTACAGGTCATTTTTCTCAAAATGTCGAGCAGCAAATATGCTAACAAACTGTACCAGTGCGTTCTCTGTTCGAAGATAATAGCCTTTGGCATGTCTTTTTGTACCCACTTCAGCCAGAGTCTTAGTATAGTACCCTACATTGGTCCGTCCATCGTACGTACAACGGTCAAAATTGTCCATGTTAAGGCTAAAAGAGTATATATGTTTTAATGAATTACAGATTATAAGGTATCCATACTACCTCAGTTAGGTCAATTTTACGCAGAATGGAAACATTGAGTATCGATTATCCGCCCTTGAATTGACTGCATGAACTCATTAACACACAACAGAGCTGTTTTACCATTATCTATCAAACGTTCCACAATTGTGGTTCTTTTGTGTTTTGCACATATATGAGTGAGCAACGCTAGGAGAACTGTTTGAGTATATGCAAACAACGACAACATTGATCAACCTGCCCATTCTGAGCAATCTGATTAGGGCCGTCACTGTCCGCTACAAAATCGTTGGACACGATAGAAGAAAATTAACAGACCACAATGACCTGATCCGGATGCACATGTTAGTCTTGACCTGCCTTGTTCGCACATGCCCTTGTATGTAAAGAAACTGACTTTTAAAAGAGTATAGACCATGATTTCTCAGCCTGCTTCAAATTTGAACAGGTGGCTTTACGTATAAAAGCTTCTATAAATTTGTTTTTTTTTTTTTTGTAGGAATCAAGTCCCGAGTTATCCATATTTGAATGTCGTAAAATCTGTACGGAGATATGGCTTTTTAATATAATAATAACTAATATAGTTTGGGAATCTTTCTCAATGTATATGCATTACGAAAACCTGCTCTTGAATATGGAAACATTGTACGTCAGTGGTAACACAATAGGGTTGAATTTTAGCTATCTTTTTTTCAAATTTGCTACGTAAACTCATAGACAAGTTTGATCTTGAACGTTGAAAATACATTTGCCTGAGATTACAGGCGATTTTACATTATTTTAACATTCTTATTGAACGTTATATATATTTACTTTTGGGCAGTACACTTCCTTTACAAGTTATCAGCCTTAGATTGTTGAACAATTCACTACTGTGCTACATTTTACATGATTGAAGCTACACGTTTTATAGGAACTTCTTGGAATGTTTTCAGAGTGTTTACCTATGTGAGGTTGCTGAGGATAAAATACTAGGTCAGTAGTTCTAGAAGTAAGAAAACTTTGTTAATAGTCTACAGACTTCATGGAGTTTAGTCATATTCTTGTTCTCTTCATAAAGTCACACATAAGTTTGATACGGGATCAAAAAAGTAAAACACTTTAGACATGCTAAAGGCTTTAACTTTGATTTCAAAAAACTAGAACACAATGTCTGTCGTGCTGAAACAACATACAAATTCGATACTTGACCATTTTGGATTAAAAACAACTACTTTATAATGTCAAGAAGTTGACAACCATTTTTAACGTTCTAGAAGCTTTGTGTATGTACTGATGCTCATAAAACTTGGTCAGCGTGTTTTTCTTGATAAAGTCTGGTATGATTTAGTAAATTTTGTTACCTTGGGACAAGGTATTAAATACAAATTGTGCTAAGGCATCATTTGTTTCATTGGTTTTGTTTTCCTTAACCGGATAGGCACATTATAGTGGAGAAATATTAACCATGAGCTCTCTCCTGGATGTATCATTTTTCTCAGTCACGGTTATAATAGGCCGATGAAGGAGAGAGGGCGGAGTGCATACGATTATTTTGACACAAACGCGAGATTTGGGAAAATCTTTTGCAAGAGGTCACGGAATTGGATACAAGAGCATTCGCCCTTTGCGAACAAGTTACGATTATATATTTTGGAACGACTGCGCAAATGTACTGTGCTACTTTTACTGGTTTATGGTAGGTGCACAAAAATTTGTATAACTCGTGTTACTCGTATATTCAACATTATGTAAATGTTGATATGACTACTAAAGGAATGTTTATACGTAGTAATCATGAGATTCTCATATGAGTCTTGTCATGATGAAATCAGTCTAGTCGGCCAGTACTTGACCAGGACTGAATGAGTGTGCGTCGACCGGGACTGAGTGGATAGAGTCGGCCAGACTGAGCGTGTCTTTCTGTTCTGTGTGGACTGTCGAATCGGCCAGGACTAAGTAAGTGTGTCGTCGGCTAGGTCTGAGTGAATTTGTCGAATCGGCCAGGGTTGGGTGTGTCGAGTCGATCAAAATTACTGTTCTATGTGGACTGAGTATGTCAAATTGGTCAGGACTGTGTGACTGTGTCGAGTCGTCCAGTACTGAGTAAGTGTATCGAATCTGCCAGGACTGAGTGAGTATGTCGAGTCGGCTAGGACTATATGATTGTATAGAGTCGGCAAGAATGAGTTTGTTGAGTCTGCCAGGACTGGGTGGATAGAGTCGGCAAGACTGTGTGTCGAGTCGTGAGGATTGGGTGTATCAAGTCGGTTAGGATTACTGTTCTGTGTTGAATGTGTGTGTCGAATCGGCCAGGACTGAGTGAATGTGTACAGCCGGCCAGTACTGAGTCAGTGTGTCTAGTTTGCCAGGACTGAATGAGTATGTCGAGTCGGCCAGACTGTGAGTGTAATGAGTCTCCAAGGACTGAGTATGAGAAATCGGCCAGGACTGAGTGAGTATGTCGAGTCGACTAGGACTGATTGAGTGTATAAACTGAGTGTGTCGAGTCTGCCAGGACTAAATGAGTGTGTTGAGTCGGTCAGGGTTTTATGTTCTGGGAGGACTTTGTGTGTTTAATCGGTCAGGACTGAGTGAGTGTCGTCGGCTAGGACTGAGTGAATTTGTCGAGTCTTCCAGGACTGAGTAAATGTGTCGTCGGCCAGGGCTGAGTGAGTGTGTCGAATTGGCCAGGACTGAGACAAAGTGTCAAGTCGGGCAGGATTTTCTGTGTTGTTCCGGAATCATCACTCAAATCCATTAAAAACGGATTATTATTCATATTTCGAGATTTACACACAGAAAAGTGTTCATTCGTTTCTAAAAGTCCATTTTTTTTCTCAAAACACATCTGTCGTTATACCCCGTTTTAACAGGAGTGCCAGTAAATATTTTTCATATTTCCCTACATAGACATATATTGAAGGTACCAGTTAAAAGCGCCTCGACGAGGCTCTTCTAATGAGTATCCAAAGGATAATTAAAAACAATGTCAGCACTTTAAAAAAGTACCTTATTCAGAGCTATGGTTTGTCATTATGCATATATATACCCGCACAGTTTAATATATTCTTCGTTGTTACACAATCACTGGTATAGTATATTACCGATAACAATTAAAAGTCATAGTCTGATCGACAGGCTGAGCCGAGAATTTCCCGTTCATGTACGAGATGTATCGTCGGAAAAGGTCGTATATAAAAAACGACGTCGATTTCATGTTTGCACATATTTTTTTAAATAGAATTTTTTATATAATAGACAGATTTTGTATATTTTCCTCCTCTAAGGAGAGCATTACAACATATGAGCCGGGCATAGTATTGCCTACAAGAATGCATGTGAGCCCAGCGAAAACTCAGATCAGCCTGTGCATACGCGGAGTCTGATCAGAGTTAGCGCTGCCCGCTTGAAGACGCTTTAGATCCTTGGTTTCCAGTAGACTGCTCTGCGAAGGTTCTGATCTGACTAAGCATGTGCGTAGACTGATCTGACTATTCGCTATTTACTTGCAGGAAATGCTGTAGCCCAGCTCATATACGAATTCATACACCATAATAAGGAAACAACACATATATAATACTATACTAGAGAGGAACTGTTTTCTTGATCTAGTCATTGAAGTTAATGACATATAGAGAGACAGACAGACAAAATGAGAGACAGACAGACAGACAGACATATGAATTATTTACTCGCGAAGGAACCAGCCAACGCCGACTACATGAGGCGTATAGTTATATAAGAATATCGACTCCGCCACTGAGCCGCTACACCAGCCATAAAATAAATCACAGTTCTGCAGTAAATCTTCAAGCATGACCCATTAGACAGGGTCGTTATTTAACTAACGCAGCGATTAGTATTTTCGGCACGAAGCACAATATGTAATATTGAAAATGGAATATAAGCGTAAATAAACACGAATGTCTGCGGCTCACCTTAAGGTGGCTTGATACACCTAGTAGATATTCCGCCAGGTTTGTTTTAAAAAAAAGGAGACAACTTCAGTGACTTACTGTTTGCATCGCGAAAAAGCAAACACGTTCAAAAAAGAGGTTTATTCTACAAGGAAAGGATGTCCTCCCCAGAGGAGCAAACTTCTTTTTCTCTTAGAGTAGATCCTTGATAGAATGCGACAAAATCGATGTAGACAGAGTTACCTTCCTAGAAAGTGTATCATTTCCCCTTAACATGATGCAGTGTACGCAGAGTTGGAAACGCTGATGGATTCGACGATAAGAATGCGAGGGCCACAAGAAAGATTCACGCCTTTCTGAAAAGGGTAACAAGTTAAAACACTGCATCGAGACAGAAATCTAGCCCATGTAGATTGTTTATAATGGTTAAAACGAACATATTTGGAAGACTTTTAGCTCTTATCCTGCGGATTGCGTTAATATAGGGGGAGGTGTGTGTGTGTGTGTGTGTGTGTGTGTGTGTGTGTGTGTGTGTGTGTGTGTGTGTGTGTGTGTGTGTGTGTGTGTGTGTGTGTGTGTTGGGGGTTGGGAAGTCCTATTTTATTTACCTTTATCACAAACCTTCGTTCGTTTCCACCATCACGAAAACATACCTATATAATTTTGACCCCCCTTAAACTCCACCTTTACTGCAAAGTTGATTGCCTTTAACCTTCGTGATAAATCGTTACCCTTCGTGGGGAAGGTTATACGCATTTTACCAAGCAGTAAATGGTAACCCTTCGTGGTTAAGGTTAAGAGCAGTTCACATAACAGTAAATGGTTACCCTTCGTGGGGAAAAAAAAAACAATAAGGTATACTCCTGTAAACCGTAGTTTTACTAACTGCGGTTTACAGGAGTATACCTTATTGTTTTTTGTTGTTTTTTTTTTTTTTTTTTTTTGTTTTGTTTTTTTTTTTTTTGCTAAAAACATAGACTGTGGGTACTCGTTAAAACCGCCTTGGCGAAGCGGTTCTAACGAGTACCCACAATGTATATTTTGAAGAGGAATATAAAAAAAAAATATCAGAATTTTTTATCTGAAAATTTTCCTTTTTTGTTGTAAAATTTTCAATATATTTGAATAGGCGTGTTTCCGTAATGTCTAGGCCAACCATTGTAATAATGCTCTAAAATCATAGACAGATTTCACTACTTTCTGTTTTCTCGCTTACGTTTTGGTCTCAAATTCATCTAATAACAAAGGTCCCTGTGCCAAACACGCGGACCCTACTTAAACAACTTCCGGTGTTAAATGTACACAAATTATAGTCGTATCGCCGCATTTTGTCATATCCTTCCTGCGATGGCCATATTATCTCTATTTTCATAAGTTTGCGAAGTAAACATCTGTCTTTAACACGACTCGCTTTCACGTGATAGTCACGTGATCACGACTATTCCGCTTACCTAGCAGTAAATGGTTACCCTTCGTGAGGAGGGTAAAGACAAGTTTTGGGTTGGATATAGTCTGGGATGGGAACTGCCATGAGTCCATAGACGATCCGGCAAAACAGGCAAAAGCGGGCGTCTGACCTTCTTTGTTCGATGGTCCGCCATCCTAAGTTTTCTATCATGGATGTGACACTGGACCTATAGTCGTGGTTACTGGTGGTCCATCGTGCGGCTCGGCGCTGAACTTTTTCTATTTGGGAAATCTTATCCTTTGTATGAGGGTCCTAGCAGGACCTAGCAGTAAATATTCCTCCTCCGCAGGAGATTAAAAGCAGTTCAGCTAGCATTAAATAGGTACTTTCGTGGGGACGCTTACAGGAAGTTTACCTAGCATTGAATGGTTGGCCTTCGTGCAAAAAGTTAAAGGCAGTTTACCAAGAAGCAAATGGTTAAATAGGGACGGTTAAAGGCAGTTCACTTAGTAATAAATGGTTATTCTACGTGAAGAAGGCTAAAGGCAGTTCACCTAGTAGTGAATAGTTATCCTTCATGGGGAAGTTTAAAGGCAGTTCACCTAGCAGTAAATGGTTACCTTTGATGGCGACGATTAAATGCAGTTCACAAAGCAGTAAATGGTTACCCTTCGTGTGGATGGTAAAAGGCAGGTCACCTAGCAGTAAATGCTTACCATTCATTGGGACGGTTAAAGGCAGTTCGCCTAGCAGTATATGGTCACCCTTTGTTGGGAAGATTAAACGCAGTTAACCTAGCAATAAAACGTTACGTTTCGTTGGGAGGTTAAAAACAGTTCATCTAGCTATGAAGTGTTCACCTACCAGTAAATGATTATCCTTTGTCAGGAAGGTTAAAGGCAGGTCATCTAGCATTTAAGGCAGGTCATCTAGCATTTATAATGCTTACCCTTCATGGGGAACGTTAAAGGTAGTTCATCTAGCAGTAGAGGGGTTAAAAACAATTATCTAGCAGTAAATATTTACCCTTTGTTGGGAAGCTTAAAGGCTGTTTAGCAGTAAATGGTTAGCCTTCGTTGGGAAAGTTAAAGGCTGTTCAGCAGTAAATGGTTAGCCTTCGTTGGGAAAGTTAAAGGCTGTTCAGCAGTAAATGGTTAGCCTTCGTTGGGAAAGTTAAAGGCTGTTCAGCAGTAAATTGTTAGCCTTCGTTGAGAAAGTTAAAGGCATCCAACCTAGCAGTAAATGGACACCCTTCGTGGGGACGGTTAAAGGTAATTCACCTAGCAGTAAATAGTTATCCTTCCTGGGGACGTTTAAAGACAGTACATCTAGCAGTAACTGGTTACCCTTCGTGGGGAAAGTTAAAGGCCGTTTCATGGAAAGGATTAAAAGACAGTTCACCCAATAGTAAATTGTTACCCTTCATGGGGAAGCTAAAAGTCAGTTCACCTAGCAGTAAATGTTTAGCCTTCGTGGAGAAAGTTAAAGGCGTTTGACTAGCAATAAAAGGTTCTCCTCATCGAGAGGGTTAAAAGACAGTTCATCGAGAAGTAAGTAAATGGTTACCCGTCGTAGGGAAGGTTAACGACAGGTCATCTAGCTGTTAATGGTTACTGGTAAATTGCTGTCCTTCATGGGGACGGTTAAAGGCAGTTCACCTAGCAATAAATGGTTACCCTTCATGGGGATGGTTAAAGGCAGTTTACCAAGCAAAAAGCAAACAAAAATGTTAGCCTACACGGGGATTGTTAAAGGCAGTTCACCAAGCTAAGTATCGAGAAGCTGAATGAATGCTTTATACATGTCGACTTCACATTATGAGAAAGGGTCTACATTTTGCCTCTTTTGTAACAACACGGAACAGATAGACAAAGTGGAGGTGTAAACCTGTGTCCACTCGTATATCCACTATTTATTTTCGCATTTTAGTACAAACCGAGAAAAAAACGGAAAAATGAACGAAAAGCGCCACAAAACATTCACTGAGATCCAGAGCTATGATGTTAAAGAGCATCAGAAGTTAAAACAACAACAATAAAACATATTTCTCATTACAAGCAATGAAAAGAGAAATTTCTCTTATGAACGTTCATTCAGTTAAAGCATATTTTTACAAATTAGACGCGCGGAAGTATCAAGATTTAAATTTATTTAGAACATCACTAGATTTTAAATGACCCAAATGTAGTTTACCGGATATTTCATATACTGTATCACAGCATGTGTATGTTTCTGGGCAGATCAGCTATTTTTGTTTGTGTGCTCACTGCTCTAAAATGTCATTCATTTGGAATCTACTTAATAGCAATAACAAAAATATAATGTAATGAGAGACACACAATCTTCGTCGTCCGCATACAGCACCATTAAATATTGTAGAATCTATGAGCAAAGACCCTAATCAGATTGTGTAGGTACGCAAATAGATCAGAACCTCCATTGTCCAAAACGAGTAATTATATAAGAAATATTAGGACCAAATCTGATCAGGAGTTTCTCTGTTCAATCTCAATGTCTTGGAGAAGACCAAATGTACCGATACTGTGTTAAATACTAATCCGTCAAAAGAAGAACTTCACATATTCTAAGACTGCGTTGGTTAGATTGAAGAGAATTGGAACGCTTTCAAGGAGGGAGTTAACTTTGTCATAACTGTGTTTGCTCCCTTCTGGAAAGGGGTTTACTGTAAAAGGAAATAATTTATGCCTCTTGGGAGCAAATTTTCCTTTAAAGTAGACCCTTTTAGGAAGGAGACTAGCAGGAAAGCAAACAGGAAGTCCCAAAAGTTGTCTCCTTGCCAGAAAGGGTCGAATATCTACCTAAATTTGTAACAGTCATCATATTTTGTAAACATACACATGTGACCACAGTCTGCGCAGTAAATTTTAGGCGCCGCATCATAGAAAATGGAACATAATCATACTATAAGTTTCATTTGGCCCTTCACTGTTTGCTCAGAAATTCTTAAAATATTGGAATCAACAAATAAGTCGGAGCACAGCATTTCCTAAAAGGTTGTATGTGCACCTAGTGAAGACGCCATTCTGCTTGCGCATCCGCGCAGTCGGATCTGAGTCTTCGTAGTGTACTCTATGAGTAAGCCGTGGATCCAAAGCCCGGTCTGATCAGTCTTCGTAGTGTACTCTATGAGTAGCCGTGGATCCAAAGCCCGGTCTGATCTGAGTCTTCGTAGTGTACTCTATGAGTAGCCGTGGATCCAAAGCCCGGTCTGATCTTCGTAGTGTACTCTATGAGTAGCCGTGGATCCAAAGCCCGGTCTGATCTGAGTCTTCGTAGTGTATATGAGTAGCCGTGGATCCAAAGCCCGGTCTGATCTGAGTCTTCGAAGTGTACTCTATGAGTAGCCGTGGATCCAAAGCCCGGTCTGGTCAGAGTCTTCGTAGTGTACTCTATGAGTAGCCGTGGATCCAAAGCCCGGTCTGATCTGAGTCTTCGTAGTGTATTCTATGAGTAGCCGTGGATCCAAAGCCCGGTCTGATCAGAGTCTTCGTAGTGTACTCTATGAGTAGCCGTGGATCCAAAGCCCGGTCTGATCTGAGTCTTCGTAGTGTACTCTATGAGTAGCCGTGGATCCAAAGCCCGGTCTGATCAGAGTCTTCGTAGTGTACTCTATGAGTAGCCGTGGATCCAAAGCCCGGTCTGATCAGTCTTCGTAGTGTACTCTATGAGTAGCCGTTGATCCAAAGCCCGGTCTGATCTGAGTCTTCGTAGTGTGTACTCTATGAGTAGCCGTGGATCCAAAGCTCGGTCTGATCTGAGTCTTCGCTAGGCGCACACGCAATGCTATGGGAAACGCCGCCAGGCTCAGATGAAAGTGAACACTACACGAGATTTACTGAATGTAGATAGTGCTCTTATCGATCGATAATCGTATATATGTTACGTGTCTTTAAAGGAAAAAAGTTACACGTTCAGAAGAGGAATCTGTCACAATTGTTTTGCCTCCCTTATGGAAAAGGATCTACTCTGAAAGGAAATGTAGGAGCATATTCTTTCCTTTTAGTGTGGAACTTTTTCAGAAGGGCCAAGAAGTCGCCTTTATCTACCTTGTAAAATATTTGAAAATCTACGAAGTGTATGAAATCTCCTTAAATCATAAAATGTCCCAGTAGGACGGTGCTTGTCCCAGTAGGACGGTGCTTAACGTACATTCAAACAGTGAGCGTTTATATAAACCTGCACATCTGGACAGTTTGGTTATAGACATATGTGCATCACATAGCTTAGAGAACTTTCAGCTGAGCAATGCTGGTATAAAAACAAATGGCTTATCATGAGTACACACGCCGATCTGACATTCATTGTTAGAGAAAATCGTCACGCAAAACTGGCGCTTATTCAAACGCGAGACTCAACAGCTCTGCTCAAACTGTGCGGATGTTGTTTTAATGAGATCTTTGCGTTTTCTTTTCTCATAATATAGCCGAACTCAGTGTTAAAAGTGAGGGCCCTCCTCAGACTGTATTGATATGCAGGAAAGGTTAGTCATTCATTTTTCTGTTATACATCAAATTTCTATCTGACACTTGTTATAAACCACACCAACTGGAAAAGTGCTTGTATATAATATGTTTATAGTATTTCCCTCGAGAGAGGAAAATGGCAAGATGTGAGCTAAAAGAGGAGGATACAGGTTCTGCTTGGCTGGATATCTATGACCTAAAATTATTGTAAACTGGTTTTACACAGCACTAGTATCATGACTACACTTTATATAATATTTGCTTTCTTTTATTGAAGCACAGATTTACGTTAAAGCACCAAGAATAATTCACATCAAGATAAGATAGCCAAATGGGCAACGTAGTACTAGCCTATGGATGCAACAATTTGTTGCAACTCTTTAAAGTAACAAAAATAAAAGTGAAAAAGGATTGCCTTTGGAAACAAAGAACATACAAAATCACGAAAATCGGAGACTCGGTTTGATCGAGTCTCTTCATATGCAACACTGTAGTTTGCGAGGCTGATACGCCCCCCCCCCCTGCCCCCCCCCCCCCCACCCACCCACCCCTAGCGCCGGCTTAACAGGTATTTGATTATCAAAATAACTAGGATGGGCTGCTCAATGATTCCAAAAGAAATAAAATATAACCTGCACTATAATGATGTACGGGGACACTTTTTACGGCCGCCACACGGCACAACACATCGTCACAATCTGATCAGATGTTTTGTTGTTCGCTCATATAGTTGTATACCGCAGTAAAGTCTAGTGATGAAAACTGATGCCATTATTAGAGTACGTTTAAATATTGTGTGACGTGTACGCATATCGTAGAGTTTAAACAGATTTTATTGCCACACTTGAGCGAACAAATGGATCGGACCACAAGTTCTAACAACATTAAATACAGCCCTATTTGAAAATGCTGACGACGGACGGGTGGACGGACAACGGACGACGGACAGATGGACGACGGATGCCTACCTACACCATGTTCAACGTGAGCCTATCGCTCAAATGAACGAATACTTTCTTACAAATCTAGCATTAAAATGCTTCTGATTTGATAGGCTATGGAAAAAAATACACACTGCCATGAGAATGGTCAAGGTCAACCTAGGGCCATCATTTTAAGCGGCTCAGTATACTCGAAGAATAAATTGCGAGGTCATAGGCCTTCTGTTTTTAGAGGAGAATGGTTTTATTTATTTATCTATTTATTTATTTTTGGCATATACGGGCATGGCTAACATCTTGCTCATGCAAAATGGCTTATTTTAGTTAATTTCTGTTTCCCTGTTCTATTATGGAAATTTGGCTTCATTTGGCCTAAAGATGTTAGAGAAAAACATTTTTTTTTTGTTTTAAATATCAATGACCCTGAACAAAAGACAAAGAATAACCTTGACCTTTGGTAACCATCTATCTTCATATACTACTTTATCTGTCCTTATATCCTTATAGACTTCATTGGTTTATGAAAATTAATGTTACGTGCTTTCTGATATAAATGTCAAAGGAACCAAAGCTGTCATTGCCATTAAGGTCAACCAAAGCTCATCATTTTAAGACAATGGTAGTACTCAAGTCCACAATGCTGCATGCCATGTTTCAAATTCAATAGTCTTATGGTTTTGGAGACGACTGTTTACGGCTTTTACCATATATGGGCATGGCGGCCGTCTTGGTCAGTCGATTCGAAGGAACTTTGGTTCTCCCGACCCCTTGGAGAGCAACATGAAATTTTACTTCAACTGATGCAGTATTTCTCGGGTCAAGATATTTAAAAATGTTGACGAAGGACAGACAGACGGCTGATTACCGGCAAAACTATAAACTCACCCTGTGAGTAACTAAAATTAAAACATTGTGATGAAACAATGACGAGCGCTCGTGGTAAACACCTCAGACATTGACAGCCAGAGCTAAAGACAGACTTTAACAGAACCAGGGAAGGCCAGATCAAAGACAAAACATCAGTCATCAAACCTCTAATGAAAGATCCTTGTTGGCATTGTCATAGTGTCTCAGACATAACCCACCGTCGTGCAATTAAAGAGGACAGCATAGCTATCAATCGGGATTAGGATAATGCCTATCATTTGTGTTATATCCTATCCTTTTATGACAAATAACATTTTAAAGCTGTACTTCTCCTCAACAAGAGAATTGGTGAAACCAAAGGATGTTCCCCGAAGATGTGCAGGGTTATGTAAGTGAAAGAGTAAAATACTTTAAGAGATATGCTACGGACAAGCTTATTATTGCAAAGATTAAGAAGGGATGTAACTCAGTAATTACTTGTAACAGAGTTACAGTTCTTGCACTCTGCACTATCTCTGATAGCCGTCTCTCAATGTATCAAGTTTCATTTGATTCTCTTTAATATTTTCAGAGATATGCACCGGACAAATTTAATATTGCAAAATTAGGAAGGAAAATAACTCCATAAATACTGACGATAGGATTACAGTTCTTGCATTCTGCACTTTCCCTTATAGCCCTCTATCACTGTATCAAGTTTTACTTATTTATCTTCAACACGTTGAGATATATGCTCCGGACAAGCTTACTATTGCAAAAATTAGGAAGGGAAATAACTCAGTAAATACTTGTGATAAAGTTACAGTTCTTGCACTGTGCACTTTCTCTGATAACTGTCTATCAATGTATCAAGTTTCATTTAATCCCCTTCTATACTTTCAGAAATATGCACCGGACAAGCTTTTTATTGCAAAAATTAAGAAGAGAAATAACTCCGTAAATACTGGTGACAGGGTTATGGTTCTTGCATTCTGCAATTTCCTTTATGGCCCTCTATCAATGTATTACGTTTCATTTATTTATCTTCAATACTTTTAGAGATATGCTCCGGACAAGCTTACTATTGCAAAACATAGGAAGGGAAATAACTCAGTAAATACTTGTGATAGAGTTACGGTTCTTGCACTCTACACTTTCTCTGATAGCCTTCTATCAATGTATCAAATTTTATTCAATTCCCTTCTATACTTTCAGAGATATGCTCCGGACAAGCTTTTTTAATGCAAAAAAATAAGAAGGCGAATAACTCCCTTAATACTGGTGACAGGGTTATGGTTGATGCATTCTGCAATTCCCTTTATGGCCCTCTATCAGTGTATCAAGTATCATTAAATTATCTTCAATACTTTTAGATATATGCTCCGGACAAAAGTGTGACGGAAGGACGGGCGGACGGACGGACAAGCGACTATATGCTCTCCCTTCGGGGAGCATAAACATAATTTTATCTTTTATTCATGTCTAATATATAATTATTTTTCAAGTAAAAGCCTCCTAGCTTAGATTTTAATTTAATTCAGACCTCTTTTACAAGGAAAAATTAGTTTTGGCATCACATTTGAACTTATTTAATTTTGAGTGAGCCGATCCAAACTGAAGATACACAGGAGTATATGTCTCTATGTAATTTTACCTGGTTTACACAGGAGCATATGTCTCTATGTAATTTTACCTCGTTTACACTGGAGCATATGTATTCTCTATGTAATTTTACCTCGTTTACACAGGAGCATATGTATTCTCTATGTAATTTTACCTCGTTTACACATTAAGTGAACAAATGGTCCAAAGTGTAAAAAGTGCTTTTGAAATTGATAAATAAAGTTTACTCCATGTTGTAACAACAATGGTGAGCTGAAACGCAGCTTTAAATTTTTCTAAACAAAACAATCATTTCCCTAAATTTATAAACAAAGACATCAAAAAAGTCTGGTCCCGATGTTTACTGCAGAAGAGTTTTCTATCAACTTCATAGTTATCAATCAATTCGTAGTGTCGGTGATAAAAATTTGAAAGAGTTTGTGACACCGTATAGCCATGTGTGAAGAGTTTAGCATTCAGGACTTTATTCAGATTGTTGTTATAATTCATTTACATGAGAAGATAGCACCCTTGGAAAGCGAATCAGCTGAGATGTGTACACTCCGTAGGAGGTAGCTGGAGGTATGGCACCAAATATAGTGGTAAAATTAACAAAATGTCAAAGCAACATCAATACGTTTGTAGCTAAACAGCAAAGGATCTAGATGTAAAATTGAAAGCTTCAATATGAGCTTGATGTTCATCAGAGAGAGAGAGAGAGAGAGAGACACACACACACACACACAGAGAGAGAGAGAGAAAGAGAGAGAGAGAGAGACAGACAGACAGACAGAGAGAGAGAGAGAGAGAGAGAGAGAGAGAGAGAGAGAGAGAGATTATGGTCGCTCTCATATCATGATGAAGACGAATTCGCAACAAGGAAACGCTTTATCAGCATCGGATTACTCATAATGCCAAGTAGAACAAATATATTGTCCAAACGATAAATAAGAGATTCATAAACTTTTTACCTAGCAATAGTGATAATTTCTGCAATTCTTAGAAGAGGAAAAAAGTACGTTTATTATTGCAGGCACAATTTCACGACAGTCGCCATTATGAGCTGTCCTGAATATTTACTTCCTTGAGGTAATTAGATCTAGTCGAGTCTGTTCCAGCGACACTTTTTGTGAAATGACCTACGGTAATGACTTGGGTAATTCGGTAACTGACAATTAAGCGCCAAGCTGCTAAATCATTGAAAATAAACACGATTTAAAGAATTGGCTTGTGCTGTCACATTAAGTTCAACCATCTTCAGCTGCAGATATAATGCCAATACATGTATGTTAATGATATATTTAGTTTGCAATGTTTGAAAAAAATAAGAATGTCTCAACTTCGTTTGGCTAAATTCCACCATGAAAGTCAGTAGATAATATGATATAAATAAATCATGGTTTGCATCGTTTGTGGGATTTAACAGGGAAACGGTTTTTAAAAATGTCCACGTCCTTGCATTCCCCGAGCATTGCAAGGGGAGGACGCCATAAGATATTGTCAAGCCATGGAATTATTTCGCTGTTAAACCATATAATTGATGAAAAACTACGGTTTATCTTTCTATTAAGGCCAATACAATCGCATTGGACAACAGACAAATAGAATGTACCAGTCGACAATGTGTTCCCTAAAACTACATAGGCATCTGTCTGGTATAAAACAGTAAAGTCAATCTTCCAGTTTCAATATAGTCAATGTATACATTTGAGCCGGTGTAACGAAGTAATGTTACTCACATAAAATAAAAACCCCGGTCATTATTCTATAGAAAATATTATCCTTTTTCTATAAAATACTGACTCCCTGATATTATGACCAGGGGGTCACAAAATTATTACCGGAGGTTTCTATTCTTTAAATAATAATGACTGGGGATCGTAAATCTATGAAGATTGCTTTACTTTCTTGGTGTAAAAAAGTAAAGTTACTCTCATAGATAAACGACCCCGGTCATTTTTTTTTTTGGAACAAAGTGACCCCTTTCTGTTACAACTCTCTTATTTGTTGATGGATTGTAAAATAACTTGGCACAAATGTCAATATGTGTCCCGCGCAAGGTCTAGGTGCCCAACTCAAAGGTAAATATAGAGATCATATAGATCATTCAAAGATAATGGTGCCCTGCTATATGATTCTGGCAAACAGAATGTCGTGTCTGTCTGACCTGTAGCTTTGTCATTTGTGGGAAGTTTTTAAAACAACTGGAAACAAATATTAGCCATATCAAGACAATGTATCGCGCGCAAGATCTAGGTCCCCACCTCAAAAGTCAATGCCACAAATTAAGATAAATGACAATGTGTTTGTTTTGACTGATGGTGTTAATGTTAGGTTTGTTGTTTTGCTCCCTCCCCCAAACTACCCGAAATCACATAAAATTTGATTGCTTATACTAACTCTTGGGGAAGACATAGCTAACTCGTAGGAACAAATCAGCTATGTCGTGGGAATAGAATACTAACTCGTGGGAACGACATAGCAAACTCGTGGCAACGACATAACTAACTCGTGTTCAAGATTATTAAATGTAACTGCCACAGAAGAGGTAAATGAAACAAACACAATTTATGCCTAAATGTGCAGAGTCAAGTAAAACAAAAGTAAATAGGTTTATGTTTGGCAAGGTTGGCATCAAAATCTATCTGTTTACAGCACGTGTCTCAGTCGCCGTTTCACTGCATATAGATAAGTCTTAGTTTAGTTTAAACATATTTTATTCGTATAATACACATACTGTTACAGTACAAACATGAATGAACTCATACAAAAGGGATTCAGAAGAAAGTCTAAGACTTATGTAAATCTGTATCCCTATAAGTCTTGATAAGTCTTCAAAGCAGGAGTAGTCTTGCAAGATGAGGTATTCTAGAAACCTTGACAAAATGTACAAAGGTACATTAGTATTATGTTTTCTATTGTTATCTACAAAAACAATAGAAACCAAATCAGTGTATGTCTAACCAATAGCATTACTCAAATACATCATGCAGATTTCTGGAGTTCAAGTTTTGCAAGATTACTCTTATTCGAAGAAGTGTCTATATGCCCAAATAACAAAGTAAAACAGCGAATAAGTCTTCTAACAGTCATGACGATGCGACCTAGAATTAAAAAAGGGTCGATGCCATCAAGACTATCTGTTTATAAAAAACAAAAACAAAAATACAACAAAAACAGCCGAGCCGCTTTCTGTCTTTCTTAAAAGCCAACTTTGTTGAATATTTCAATAGGCGCCAAGCTGAAATTATTGAAATATGAGCCAATTTACTTCGGAGTGATTTTTTTTCGGAGGTGGGGGAGGAAGGTGGCGGGGGACGGGGGATGGTGGGGAGCAGGGGATGCGGAAGGCGGGGTATCGTTACTTTATTTTTCGGGAATCGTCATTTAACTTCGCACAGAGGACCATAATAATAATGTCATAATAATGTTATGTCCTGGTATTACTTTTCTTTAAAAGTAAAGATCGGGGGTCGTTATTCTATGGGGTCACAATTCTTTGCGGGGGATCATTTTACTTCACGTAGGGGGTCATAATATCACAACCGGGGAGCATAAAATAATAACCGGGGGTAGCTATAAGAAATAATGGCCGATGGTCGTTATCTATTAGGTCACTTTACTTCGTTACACAGTCCTCGGCAGCTCAGTTGGGTGCGCGTCCTCCTGGTGATCAGGAGGTCGCGGGTTCGATACCTGCTGGGCTCGGCAAAATTGTTTCATGGAGATTGATCATGAAATACTTTCTATGGTCATTCAATACCTTCCGCTGATTAAAGGGCAGTTGTCAGTTTCTGGCGAAAGAATGTGCACAAGTACTGGTTAAGCCCAGAAAAAAGAAGTGTGGTTAAGCAAACTGACCGGCTCGACATGATCTTAATTGTGTTGACTGTGCCGTTAAACTCCAAACCAACCAACCATAATTTAAGAAAAAAATTGTTAAACATTGACAGTTACAGGTCTGGAATTATTTATTTTTTCTTATTACGAAATCTGTGACATCTAGATTTACAACCACAGAAAAGCGAGAAAAACTTATTCCATTTCCATATACATTCAATCATTTCAGCAACAGAATTTAAATTAAAATTATCACATGACAAAGGCATGTCACGCTGACCAGTCACAATTCAGATCAGTTTACTAAGAATACTACTGAGAAAGTTTTTGATTATTGGAAAGTATGATGGTATCTTGCTTGTACATTACTTAAGCCATAAATGTTACCTCCATCATTACCTAAAAGTCTTTATTAGCTTTTATACGATAATAGATGCTGTTACCGGATTCTCTCATACAACTAAACACTTTCCGTTTCTGCCGTCCTTTAGAGTCAACAAACAAATACAAATTTCTGCCCCTATTTAAGCATACGATACAAATGTTTACAAATTGTGATGGCTCTTCGTCTTCTTTGGCTTTTTATGCAGACGCATGGCCTAGGGTTAAACCTTGTTCTTGTGCAGTTCTGTTCTATTAGTATTTGATGTATTTATTGTTCTACAAACTAAACTTTAACATATTATGTCAACAAATATACTATGTCTACGATAGATGTATAGGAGTCACATAACTTCTTTATACCTTGGTTTCTGCGGCTTCACTAGAAATGATAATCAGCGCCTGGTGTGTTTCTTTTAATTACTTGAAAAAGCAAAAAACAAATAATAATAATAATAATAATAAAAGTAATAATATGGTTTAATACTGAACATGTTTGCATCCACTATACAAATGTTTCGTTTGTTATATATTGTTACCGTGTGCAAATACACTGTTATGCATCACAGACTGTAAGTAAATAATTGTTTTTAATTTCGCGAAATACATAGATGTTAACTAAAGCACTTCTTTAGATGTTGCATGCGCTTTTTATATGAGTTATAAAAGTTACCAAATGATAACCTTAAAGTTCATTTTCTTCCCTGCAAGGCCAGCAAAATTCTTTCCTGAAGACTGATCATGAAATATTTTTTACATCTCATTCTCTCCCGCCCGGTGATTTATTAGGCAATTGCCAGTTTCTTGCGAAAGATTGTGCACAAGTTCATGACTTTAATTGTGTTGACCGGGCCGTTAAATTCCAAATTAACCAACTTATCTTTATCGTCAGATGCCTGTCTAATTATAGACTTCTGTAAATCATTTTAAACTATTAAACCAGTGCAAATAATCAAGGAGTCACTTAAGTAATTAAAGGAAATTTCTTTTATTTGATTTGTTCAAGCACGCATTACTTTTTACAACATATGATATACCGCTATTAGGGTTTAACAGTATGTTTCTAAATTCCGTTTTAGATACACATATTCCAATTACAATTATAAACAGGCAAATAAAGGTTATTTAGGAAAATATTAAGACTTACACCTTATTCTGCATGTTAAATTTCCCAAATAAAGTACATTTCTGAATAACACTGTTTCTATGCTATGGTGGAAAATGTAACGTAAATAACACTGTTCGACAGCCAAATATACCGGACAATACTTAAAGGTTGTTTATTTAATGCTAATACATGTGAATAATATTATTTACATTTAATATGAGTTTGTCGAAAGGATAATTATATTGTATTTCAGTGTAGAGTTTAAACCATTACAAGGGTAACGTACTTTACAGTCCTATTACAGAGAACTCATCACTGATAACTTAGTACAACATGGGTTTCCAAGTCCCCAAGATTTGTCAATTACTCATGACAGCAACGTATTGTACTTTGAAGGGTGCAACAAACTCGTAGAATAAGCCATATATCTCAGATTGGTCCCTAAAGCAGCAGGTTTGGATGTAAATCAAGCCACATGTGCTTATTCATAATGATCATATCATGCTCCTGGTGAAATGGAAAACGTAAAGAAACCGTTGTGGCCGGATGTTTCTTTTACAGTCATGATTACTATCATGATGGTTTTATTTTATGGACCAAACAGCTTCCAATAAATGTCTAATAGTAACATGTATTCTGCTGCTCTGGTACCAAATACCTCCGGTTGCAGCTCTTCTTTGTTTGGCACTATAGGTTTCATATGCGACGTTTATTTTACAATTATCTGTTACTCAGCTCTCCTTAAGTTAATACCTCAGGAAGGCTGTGCTTCTTGAATGTGGCATTTTCTGGGCATCTTTACTTATATTTATATATGCTTGATATAAATACACTAAATACACTGGGCGTAAGTAGTGTTGCAAACTTCATTACTGCTTATGAAGAGTCTCAATAAAACCGAGACTCCCATTTTCTAATCTGTAGTGTGTTCTTTGTTTTCAAAGGCAATCTTTATGACGTTTATTGGTATATACGTTACAATTTGCAATATGCACTTTCCAAACCTATGTTACTCTCTAAAAGTTCACATGATTCAATACATACCAACAAGCATAAATGTGATTAAGAACTAATGCAGAAATTGTGGCAACAGGCAATTTTTGTTATAAGTATCCAAGTTACGGTTATTAATGTATAGTGTAACAAATCGTCACCATGTTTTATATCGTTTGACTTGGTGATCACTTAAAATAGGAAATTGTTATCTGATTTACAAAATAACAAATTGGGTATCATTAGATAGTTATAACTTGAAGTCCCTGTTTCCAATGAAGAATCCATAAAAGAATACAATTTATCTTGCACAGCAAAGAAGTTTTAGAAGGTATTGACAAAAAGTAACGTAAATAACAACAAATGCAAATATAAGTAATGAAAATTGCAAATTATTATTTGTTAATAAGAAGAACTTTCATAACATGTTTAATTTTGTATCACACGATCAGAAACCTTGGGTGGAGACAAACAGCGCCTTGTCTTGCAGTGGCGACTGAGTGCCGGGGATTGTAGCACATGATGAGAAATCCTGGGTGGAATCAAACAGCTGCTATATGACTGACATCATGCACAACCCTGCACAATTAATCGTCATTGCTCTTCCCCACTGTATGGCTAGTTGCCGGTTACAAATCACTCAGTGCATTGTTTTATTCTATGCAGGATTCTTTCAATTTAATCTTTTGATGGATTGAACAAAAGTACTACGGTTACCACAACTCTTCGCGGCGGTAAAACATCGGTTATTAATAAGATCAAATTGAATATCTGAAAATTTGATTAGATGAACACCAACAAGCATGTTGGTGCTCTGAACACTTAATGTACAAAAGCTACCAAAATGTTCAGAAACTAATGTCTGAAATTCCCTTAAAGAAAACAATGTACCATAATGGACTGAAATCTAGCCATGTACCAAAAATCTAAATGATCTGAAATACACCAAAACTAACATCAGCCACCAAAAAAAAAAAAAAAATCTTCCTACATTAGTTTAAATGACGTAATATATCTTAAAATACTAGAAATGCATATAGATACTCGTAAGCTTTTAAAAGAAACAAACTGCTTTGAATAGATGGAACATACCCAAATTTTGTCCCAAAATTACTCTAACTTATTTTACACTATCAGCCACTAAAAATATATTACTAAAAGCACAAGTAGCCTTTTCAAATTAATAAAATTTCACCAAATGACCTAAAGTGTTTAGAATGAAAACAAATATGTTCTAAATTTTCATTAAATGACAAAAAGTCTCAAAATGGATAGAAGCCAAATAGAAATGAAATTACCGAGGAAAGGTCACAGTCTCAAAGCACAACTTTCCAGAGGCACTGAAAGAAGAAGATATGAAAAAGAATGACAAGAAACAACGACGCAGTTGCAATAACCGATACACAAAAACAGAGGAATTATGGTTGTCTGTAGTTTGACACATAATGGTCCTACTTCTGGTTTCCTTTTGTTCTAGTTTGAGATTGCTATTCAGCCTACTACTTGGTCTTATTGCCGCTGCAGGGTATCATCTTTGGTACACCAAGTCCGAAAAATGATACCGGGTTTTCAAAATTGCAATTTTCGAATGTCAGTAATCACGAAAAATGATACCAACAGAAAAAAGTTTGAATAGAAAACCTCTTTAGTCTATATATAAGCACTAGGTGTGTACTCTCCTCCAGCTTAAAACGTTCCTGCAACAAACTGAACGTTCCATACATCGATTAAGATAGTGATCAGGGCCTATTATTACAATACCATCTTCAAGTTAAGGTCCTCCTCAACTTGGAAACTTCCCCAAGTCTGACAAAAAAGGTTTCATATTCTTTAAAAGGCTATAAGAGAACCTATGGTCACCATGCACCACTTTTGCAGACATCCATGCGTGCATGCACAGACTAATCAGAATCTATACCTTTGACATCCAGTTTTAACAAACCACATTTCTGTATATAAAAAGACTTAATAAAACCGTGACTCCGTGTATTTTTTGTTTCCTAAGGCAACCTTTTAGATTTATATTCTTAACTTCACGAAGCACCACTATATATCATTCAACGATTTAATCTGATATGTGGAACAATGAAAATGAACAGATAATATCTCTTTTTAACTAACGTGGATCTTTCAAATAAGATACACATCCTTAAACCTTATTCACTTGACTACATTCACAGTTACCTGATCACTTACGGACTTAATCGCGGTAAGGAACGTCAATTTTATTACAAGAATGCCTAACACAAAATGGCGGAGAATACACAAACCACGGGGTAGGTGCTTATTTTGTCTAATTAATATAACCTATACCGCCATAGTGATACCCAGTATAATTTTCCGCACGTAAATTACGAAAATTGATACCGACTATAATTTTTCTTCGGAGTATCAGTTTTCGTCGTATCATGGCCTATTGGTGGTCTGAAGTTAGAGCAAAACAACTTGGGCAGTAATAGTCACAGACAGTAATGATCAAGGGCCAACCTTTTGAAACAGAAGGCATATGGAACCATCATTCAGTCTGAGGCCCGACTTACCGTCGTGCAATTAAAGAATAAGACATTTAAAGGTTACATGATTTTATACATGTATATAGCCCAGAGGCAAGGGCAGATAAACCCCAGGGGACAATATTTTGATTATAACTAAAACGTTTTATTACTTTATATTGTAAGTTTTAGCCTTAATTACATTTTGAGAAAGTGATTTTTTTCTTCAAAAAGTTGTATGAAGACGCAAATTGGACCTTGTTGTACGGTCAAAGGTCATCCTAGGATCATGATCTGAACAAGCTTCGTAGACCTTAAGTCCCCAGTGCTGGAGAAGAGTTTTAAATCTTTTTTATGGGCATGACGGTCATCTTGTTTAATGCTGGAACCATTTGAACAAATTGTCAATATTCTTTCGACAGAAGTCCCATGTGACATCTGGTAAAAATGGTCAAACGGTTTCAGAGAAGAAGCCGTTTAAAGATTATATGATTTTATATCTGTATATAGCCCAGGGCAAGGGCAGATAACTCACAGAGAACATTTTTTATTGTAACTAACAAATTTTCCTTTTTTACATTGTAAATTAATTCAGTCACATGTCTTTAAAACATTTTGAGAAAACGATGTTTCAACGTTCCCCATATAAAAGCACAGATTGCCGGAAAAAGGTAAAAGGTCATTCTAGGATCAGCATTTGAATAAACTTGTTAGACCTTGAGACCCCGATACTATATACCAAGACTCAGCCTCATGGCTTCCTTGGTTCTGGAGAAGAAGCTTCTTAAATGTTTTTTAACATATATTGGCATGGTGGCCATCTTGTTCAATGGTGCAAACAGCATTTAAAGAAATTGATAATATCCCTTGGCCTGAAAGCCCCACGTGAAATCTAGTGAAAATTGGTCAACTGGTTTCAGAGAAGAAGACATTTAAAGATTTATACATGTATATAGCCTATGGGGCCAGTGCAGATAACCCCGGGGGACAAAAGTTTGACTAAAAAACTAAAAAGATTTGCTACTTTGATCTAGATTGTAAAGTGCAGTCAATAGTCTTAAATACATTTTGAGATAAATGACTTTTTCAATGTTTCCCCATACAAATACATAGAAACGCAAAATTGACATAGCCGTATAAAGGTCAAGGTTAAAAAAGATTTGCTACTTTGATCTAGATTGTAAAGTGCAGTCATTAGTCTTAAATACATTTTGAGATAAATGACTTTTTCAATATTTCCGCATAAAAACGCAAAACTGACATAGCCGTATAAAGGTCAAGGCTCAATCTAGGATCATCATTTGAACAAACCAGATAGACCCCGATGCTATATACCAAGTATCAGCCTGAAAGCTTTCTTGGTTTTGGAAAAGAATATTTTAAGTGTTCCACTTGGATTTAATGGATTTAATGATAATATTTACCATGAAGGAAATATTTCTAAAATGCCGGATTTCGATGCTTTTTCCCTTATAGATATTAAAAAACGTAATAAACGATCCCATGGTAAGCGCAAAAATGGCAATTTTAAACGAAAACATAAATCTGTCTTATCGCTTTTTGATTTAAAGATTATCTTAAATTCTGGACGTCATCAAATGCTTTCTATACTAGCTTCACTGTCTGTTTCTTCATTACGTTAGTTAGATGATGAGGCGAATAAATTTTATGATAGAAAACATGATTTGTATGAAGCAGCTCTCCTTACTAGATGTTATACTCAACATGCTCTTCGTCCTTACATTGATTCTGAAATTTACTACATTAGACACTTCATCAAAATTCCATTCATTAATAAAGGTATTGAATTCATAGATTTACCTAGCATATTTCGAGATAATAATGTTATATCAGCTATACCTTCATGTTTCGAAAACACGGAATCTCCTATTATTTGTTATAAATATAACAAACCTATCCGTAATACTATACTTAATTTCAATAAATTAGTTTCTGATCTTGATATTGAAAGTAGTTCCCCTGATTCTTGAGATTGTAAAGATTCTAAATTTTGTTATCAACCAGCGGGTCATATTGTCACTGGTAACTTGAAGATTATAACTAATTCACGAATCCGTTCAGTTATTTCAAAAGGACCTAAATATAAATTCCCAGCCCACATTGATTTCAATAAATGTCGGGAAACAATTGCTAGTGCTTTAAATGATTATTGTACGCGTTGGTGTAAACGAGAGCATGTTGAGTCTAATGCTTTAAATAATTGGAAATTAAAGATTTTTAAGATCATTGATGAACGTGTGTTATTTTACTCTAATAACCTTGTTCTCCCTCCTAAGCCTAAATTATCTTTTCGATATTTGAAACAAGGTATCCAAGAATTTCATAGGAAGTATGTTTTGGCTCCAGCTGATAAAGCTGCTAATATTGTTGTGTGTGACGACTTTATTATATCAATACCCTAATACAAGAACTTGGTAGTACTAAAACATATGAACGGATTTCTACTGACGAGAGATCTATTGTTAATAACCATTCTATCGATATTACTGCTAAGTTTGCAGTAAGTATTAAAGAAAAGCAAGACAGACTTCCTACGTTAAATTGGTTACCGAAACTTCATAAACGACCTTATAAAGCAAGTTCCATTGCTAATTCTAGTTCATGTACGACTACTAATTTGTCCAAACTGCTAACTTCATGCCTTACTGCTGTTAGAAAACACTATGATACTGTTTACGAAAGGGACGGAATTAACTATTTTTGGTCAATTAAAAATTCTAATGATGTTCTCAATAAATTTAAATCTAAAAACTTTCAGGCTTCTAAATTGTCTACATATGATTTTTCTACACTGTATACTACGTTACCTCATCATCTTATAAAAGATAAACTTATTGATTTAATTAACCGAACGTTTATTCGGGAGAATACCCAATATTTGGCCTGCAACGAAGAATGTGCTTTTTTCACTTCTGATGTATATAATAATCACAATTTATGGCCATGTCAAAAAGTCTGTGGTGCCCTTGTTTATCTTTTCGATAATATTTTTATTAGATTTGGAACTAAACTTTATAGGCAAACTATTGGTATTCCGATGGGAACTAATTGTGCTCCTCTTGTTGCAGATTTGTTTCTTTTTTGTTATGAGAGAGATTTCATGAAGTCTCTCTCACGTGAAAATCAGGCTGACATTATTGAGGCTTTCAATTCAACTTCAAGATACCTTGATGAGTTATTAAATATTGACAATATTTACTTTGACCAAATGGTGGACCGGATATACCTTACGGAACTCCAATTAAATAGAGCGAATTCTTCCAATACCGAGGCACCTTTTTCGGATTTGAATCTATGTATTACTAATGGTACGGTTTCCACCAAAATTTATGATAAACGAGACGATTTTGATATAGTCAATTTCCCTTTTCTGGATGGCGATGTCCCCCGGCGTACCTCATATGGGGTATACATATCTCAATTTATTAGATTCGCCAGAGCTTCTTCAAATCTTAATGACTTTAACTACCGTAATAAAGCCCTTACTGCTTAACTTCTTAGGCAGGGCTATCGTTATTTTAAACTTCGTAAGGCGTTTTCGAAATTTTATCGCCGACACAGTGCCTTGTTAGAAAAATATAGCGTCAGTCTGAAAACACTTCTGCAACAAGGTATATCGGAACCAGAATTTTACGGTGACTTAGTGTATAGATTTAGAAAAATTGTAAGTAAATCTAACTTTTCGGAGCAATTCAGAAAACTTATTAACCGTTATAAAAGAATTGGCTATAGCCTGGATATTATGCGGCAGACTGCATGCCTAGTTGTCAACCCAATCATTAATGGCTATGCTTCACTTTTAAATTGCACGACGGCGGTTCGGGCCTCAGACCCAATGACGGCCTCTTCGTAAAACTTTAACCAGTGGGTTGGGGCTTGACGATATGTCTTTGGCTTGGCCCGCCGTGGTTCAACTATTGGTTTTCTTTACTCTGGCATACAGTAGAATTAGCCATGAGTACTCGTCTTTGTTTATTATAGTGATTAATTTGATTTTTGTGTTTTCGCTTTGATGCATTGACTGAGTTGGGAGCCTTTATGCGAACCGAATTTTTATGTGTTTCTGTATTAAGAGTAGCATCGGGACCCAGGTGAAGTTAGCTAGCTGTAAAAGTGCTTTAAAGCCCCCGGTGGTTTATTCTACTGACCGTTCTAAGGCGGTGGTCCCGGTGTTAGTCTTACTCTTTGTTGCTTTGTGGTTTGTTCTACAATTTGTTGTATGTCTTTCCATGTGTCATTTTGTTCTTGTGTTTTTTTTAGTCCTTTTAGTTTTGCGATTACCTCGCTTGGGGAAGAGAGAGCTAATCTTAGTGCTTTTCGTACGTTTGTTCGATTTGTGCTAGTTTGGATTTGTCGGTTTCCTCGTCCTCTTGGGGTCTGGGAAGGGCTGCGGTTTGTGATTGTGGCACTCCATGGGCTTTTCTCTTGCCTTTCTTTACCATGTATGGGAATGACGGCCATCTTAGTTGACGCACAATGACCATTTGTAAACTGTTCAATCTCCTTCACATAAAGTTTGAATTAAATTATCCCAGGGGTTCAGAATAGAAGTCGTTCAAACGTTTTGACAGACGACGGCCGGACAGACGGATGGATGACGGACGGAGAGTGATCACAATAGCTCTTCCTCAGCCTTCCTCAGCCTTCGGCTCAGGTGAGCTAAAATATATGTGAAAGAAATGCCAAAATCATAAAGCACATCCCTCCCGAAGCACAAAATGAAGCAGAGATGAGGAACTAATAAGGACACCACAAGCGCCACATACAAAATCACAGATGCACAAACACAGAAGAACTGTAACAGAGGAACGGTAAACAGAAAAACAACTGGGGGCTTAAACTAATTCGCGCGAAACCTTGGCCTTAATTCCGATGCAGTTCCTATACAAATACAGTAGAACCTCGATAATTCAAACTCCAATAATTCAAAATTCTCAATAATTCAAAATTATTTTGAAGCCCCGACTTATATATATGTATGCATTTTAACCGTCAATTATTCAAAGTCTCAATAATTCAAACAAAACTGGTTGGTCCCTTGAACTTTGAATTATCGAGATTCCACTGTATATATTCGGTCCACACAGAGTCCACTGTTCCTATACAAATATAAATTCGGTCCACATAGGGTCCACTGTTCCTATACAAACATTACGAAATCACGCCTATCCAAATATATTGAAAATTTAACCACCAAAAATGAAAGTTTTTAGATAAAAATTCGGATATTTTTCATATTTCTGCTCAAAACATAGATTGTGGGTACTTGTTAGAACCGCCTCGCCGATAATCTATGTTTTTGAGCAGAAATAAGAAAAATAATGTATACCCCTGTAAACCCCAGTCTTACCATATAAAAGTAGGGTTTGAGGGGGTCAAATTTATATAGGCATGTTTTCGTGATGTATAAATTCGGTCCACATAGGGTCCACTGTTTCTATATAAATATATATTCGGTCCACACAGGGTCCACTGTTCCTATACAAATATAAATTCGGTCCACATATGGTCCACTGTTCCTATACAAATATAAATTCGGTCCACATAGGGTCCACTGTTCCTATATAAATATATATTCGGTCCACATAGAAAGATCAAAGTGAAACACATATTATCCAAAACACTGTGATGAACCGAAGCAAAGGTTCAATGGCGATCTGAAGCCAGAACACAAGAAAACTACAAACCAGACCATGATGAACCCGACTGCAGACATGATAGTCAGGTACCGATCATCTGAGTCAGATTGAAGAGGGAGCCGTCATTTAGTCTGGGGACCAAGCCACTGTCGTGCAATTTAACAGGGAAGAACAGCTTCTATAACTGGTTAAGCATCCATGCATGCAGTGCCGCAGAATATTCATATTGTATCCTATATTTTTGTGGCGAATGACGAGCATTTTTAAATTGTACGGAAAAATCAGTTTTGCCAACAATCTTTCTGAGTCGCCATAAAATTTAAGTTCAGTCAGACCTTCTTGCAGAAGTGCTTTCAAACTTAAGTTATATTTGGACATTAATTTAAAATGACGGAGACTACATTTAGCAATTATTTTACACAAGTTATGATAACGGTACCCTTCCTTAAGAAGTTTAGCAGTTAAATTTTTATTTCAATTATTAAAGTCACTAACTTGACTACATGTAGCTGTTCCAGCAAAATAAACTAACTGAGAAACATATACACCGTAGGATGCAGCCCGAGGGACTTCCGCATCGAAGCATGGAAAATTTGCAATATCAAAATTCAGGCAGCTGGAGCTTGTGGAAGGATTATAACAACAAATGTAGGTTACCTCAACATTTGTCAAGCGAAGATTACTGTACTCTGTAAATGTACAGCCACAGAAAACGGACCTTGCACTGCTGTAGTTGTCGATCGTAAAGTTTTAATTTCTAGATGATGCTAGAATTACTAGGCATAAACCAACTGATATGCGATAAAGCGAGCAGTAAATTTGATAGGCTTGTCATTTTCCTTTAATTTCAGAAAGGAGAAGTCTAAAAAGCTATGTAGAAATTATACAAGTAAACAAAAAACAGCTAAAATTTCCGAATGATATGATTGTCTTCGCCTCGAATCATAAGTAAATAAGTGAACACAGGAACTGATCTACATCAAATTCTCAACATCAAAGGAAAAGACATCAAACAGCCACAAAAAAGAACAGATAGCAAGCCGAGTGGGCTACCCTTTCCCAAGAGAGGTGGCAACTCTGTTATCTAAACTTAACTGAATATAGTTTAACTTATATAATTGTTAAAAAAAAAAACATAAGTTAAAAACTACAGAACATTTAACAAAACGTACCACAGTGAAAGTACCGCCTTGGAACGGTCAGTAATAAATTACTAAGGGACTTAAGCTATCTTTACGGTATCCAAACCCTCACCCTCAGCTTCCGTAATGGTAAAAACAATTTGATCGGTCCGCGTGGAGGCCTTTTAACTCATCCATGAATCATTACGGGCAACACATAAATCACAGATAAAGTATATAATGAATCAACGATGAGAACTCAACAGAAACAACGTGTTGAGACATTTGTGGATCCTTGGGGTGTCAAAAAAAACAACAACAAAAAACAACACTGAAATACTAAAGAAAGCCAACAGCTTAATCTCGATCGGTCGAGAAACAGACATAAAATGTCTCACCCCAGACCATCTACATGAATAGGTTTTAGGTCAAGCCCGTCATAAAGACTGAACTTCGACTCACCGGTGTACAATTAAAGAGGTAAGCAAAGTAGTTATCGTGATTGGATCAAACGCTACGCAAACGCAAAATGTTTTATAACATAATGGTTATCTGTTTCGTTTGCAACCTATGACAATTTCACTAAATTGATCAGAAAACTCATGTTTACCTACTTTTTTTTCTAAACTTATACATAAAGTTCAGGTTCCGATAGAAACACTGGAATCCATTTCCTGCATTCACAAAGCTCGAAGCTGTACTTTGACGCCACATTTGTTTTCTGAGCTGACATCGCATGTCTTTCATTAGTGACAATACGTCTTATTTTTTTTTTTTTTTTTTTTTTTTTTTTTAAATCGAGGCAAATAACACATCAGGGTCATTCGTCTTATATCACGGTGTTTTAATATTCTCCAAACAAGAATGATACAGGTAAAGATTAGATTACACATTATACATAAATATCTTTCAATAATAACAGAGGATAGGGCAATTTTCAATCATTTTAGATCTAGTCAGTTGCACAGAGACTGAAATTGTCCAAGTACAGAGTAGCGTTTTGCCTCTACCGATCCCCAACAACTAGTAAACTGATCAGGTATTCTGTATGAATAGTGCACCTTAAAAGAAAGAAAGCCCGTAATGGTGTAGAATCAAGGACCTTCCGTTAAACTCTGAAAGTATTTTATGCAGTTCACTTTCAGGGATTCATTGGACGTCTTGAGTGGTTTAACGCCCTTGTCGGCTAAATATTGTCGGAAGTTTTTTCTAGATTTGTTCTGACGCTAAAGAGAGTTTTGTCAATCAATGTTTCATTACAGATCATAGATCCCTCTAGCAGTTTTTGTTTGGACAAATACTGCTGTTTGCAAATTACAAGAATAATCGTATCGTTTCTTCCCTTAACCGTGTCGTTAAACCATAATTTCCCTAAAAACATGTCGTCCTTGGTGCGTTTATAAGTAATATATTTAATCTTGAGGATAGTTACTATGCGAAGTGTTTATCCAGATCCAAACATAGCTAGTTGGTGCAACTGAAATATATTTTATATCAAAGTAGCACACACACACACACACACACACACACACACACACACACACACACACACACACACACACACACACACACACACATGATCGAATACGATCGAGCCGTTTAGATAGATATAAAATAAAGTTACCTAGGAAAGGCCACACAATCACGAAGCACAGCCTTCCCGAAGCATCAAAAGAACAAAAGATAAGGAACAAATATAACAAGACAATTACCCTTAAGACCAGTTAGCACACACACACACACACGCGCGCGCGCGCGCGCGCGCGAAACTTGTCTTCCTTATAAATAAATGTCAAAAAGATTGCCTTTGGAAACAAAGAACACATTACAGATTAGAAAATGGGAGTCTCGGTTTTATTGAGACCCTTCATAAGCAGTAATGAAGTTTGCAACGCTGCTTACGCACTCTAGCGTATACAAGAGCAGAAATCCATTTTCTATGGCCCAATGATCCCAAAAGAAAGGAAACATAATCTGCACTATGGTGAAGTACGGGGAGACATTCTACGACCACCACACGTCACTCACACTAGCTGCAGTGTAGTAAAATAAACGTCAAAAATCTAACATGTGTACCAAGCCCCCTTAATGAGACAACAACTGTAGAAAGCTTGTCGCTTGTTATACGTTTTATTAATATAAAACATCACAAAACACTATGTTGCACCTCGCTGCTGGTATGTACTCACACTGGAAATGTCAATCATCAATGCTCACCAACGCTGGCCTCAAACTAATTAATTGCTTCCTCCTCAATCTGTTTAAGGTTAGCGCTTACAGTGTCTGCGGTCGGGGCTATCGTGGTTATCCTGTTAATGGTGTTCAACTGTGATTTTACAATGATAGACGAGAGAATTGGTGAACCCGAAGGATGCTCCTCGAAGATGCGCAGTAGTGGAAGGGTTATGTTAGTGAAAGAGTAAAAAAACATCCAGAGTATAAGTAAGGGGGATAACTCCAGACGGACATATGGCCGGACAGACGGACACTCAGACACCTTTGCCTGCACTCTGCACTTACTCTGATGGTCATCTATCAATGTATCAAGTTTTCATTTAATTCCCGTCTATACTTTCAGAGATATGCTCCGGACAAGCTTTTTATTGCAAAAAATAAGAAAATACTGGTGACAGGGTTATGGTTCTTGCTTTCTGCAATTCCCTTTATGACCCTCTATCAGTGTATCAAGTTTTATTAATTTATCTTCAATATTTTTAGAGATATGCTCCGAACAAGCTTCCTATTGCAAAAATTGGAAAGGGAAATAACGCTGAAATTACTTGTGTTACAGTTACATTTCTTACACCATGCACTTTCTCTGATGACCATCTATCAATGTATCAAATTTCATTTACTTTCCTTCTATACTTTATGAGATATGCTCTGGAGAAGCTTTTTACTGCAAAAGTTAAGAAGGGAAGTAACTCCCTAAATACTGGTGACAGGGTTATGGTTCTTGCATTCTGCAATCTCCCTTATGGTCTGCTATCTGTGTATCAAGTTTCATTAAATTACTTATAATGCTTTTAGAGATATGCTCCGGACAAAAGTGTGACGGACGGACGGTCAGACGGACAGACAAAGCGGCGACTATATGCTCTCCCTTCGGGGAACATAAAAATATGACCCCTTATGTTGTTCAGGGCACACTCCTTAAGATAGAAGCTTTAATTGGAGGAGCCCTGTTAAGGGAAGGATATCCGTTGTGCAGCTTTTTAAACAAAGGCGTACATAGTACACAGCGATTCCGCTTGCTTGGAATAGTGGAAGTCAAGTACGAACGATATAAAATATGATGCTAGAAACAGATTTCTTACGGAACGCTTTGTTGTGATAATTTAGGGAAACGAACATTTTAAGATCTCTCTCTCTCTCCTTCTCTGTTTTTTGTCTCTCTCTATCTGTGCATTATATTTGATAACAGGTTCGCGTTAACCTTTAACAGTCTTTTTACACAGTCTAGAAACACGTATTTAATCTGTGTTCTCTTCTCTTTTATAAATTACCATTAATGAATTTGAATTGAGTTAACATATTTTTTTTTATGGGACTTGCAGTGATGCCATATGAGCACAGTAATTTCAAAAGGAATCATATTGACTTACCTGCATGCATATAATTTACACACGCATTACCTTTGTTGTTGTAAAACAATATGTTTGTAGCATGTGGGTTTCAACGTTACATTTTTGGAAAAAACTATAGAAAGCTTTGTCCTAAATACATAGATAGAAGAGGGGTGGTCGTGGTGGAAACTTAATATTATTATCTGCTCAAACATACATGTATTATGTACTAGAGAAGTAAAACATTTTGACAAACAAATAGGAAACTATTAGATTATGTTCGTATAAGGTAATATGCCAAGTTCCTTTCATTCACTAATCACACACTATCTAGCTGCCTCTATTCTTAAATAATTGATGGCACAAATGACAAGAATTATTATGAAACATCCTGTATATGCTAACTGTTTCTTTTTGTGAGACAACTGGCATATGTCGCCTAGCAACCGATGACGACTGGTTTTATAAATCTGTATGTGCTGCTCTTATTTTCAATACGGAAAAGTCACAGTCGAAGCTAATTTAAACGCTATTATATTCTGATACAATCAGAAATGGTACATCGTGTTCACGTTCTTGTGTGAAAAACAATAATGTTTTTTTTTCTAGCTTACGAAAGCTAGGTAGGGAATCAATATTTCCAATTTCTTAATTCTTAGTTCGTACTCCTTAATTTTTGTTTCACAGTTACAAATACAGTCTAGGAATATTGTAAGGTGCGAAGAGAAACCCTCAGATATGCAGACAGAGCGCGAAACCGCAGATAGACAGTCCTACATATACATGAGTATGAATATACTAACAGAATAACAGATCCTAGATGTTGAGAAACAACAATCTAGGCAGCAAAAGAGCAAGATCTAAAATAAGGACAGAAAAACAATCAGAAAGAATAGCAGACAGAGAGACAATATGAATGAACAGGAACAAGTAAGTGAGGATTAAGAAGTAAACTACCGACGCAGACAGGTCTACTGCTCGAAATAGAATGACAAACAGACAGACACACACACACAGAAAGCGCCTGACAGATAGTTATAAAGAAGAACGTAAAGACACAAGAAGCTGATTTACTCCCATTTTAGCATTGGTACAAACGAGACCGATTTTGGAAAATCTGCACACACATGCACACGCACACACATACATATATACATACATTATAACAATTACACACACGCGCGTGCTCACGCGCGCAAGTAAGAGAAGATTAAGCAAATGTGTTTTATTTGTATATCGATGATATGTCATGTAAAAAAAATGGATCAGTCGCCCTGGTACTTCAAAGGTTATGACCCGTAATACAAAATAAGTGTCCTGATGATGTCTTTGAAACTGACTTAGGGAGCATCACCAACTTTGTTAGGTTTACATTTTAAGATGACAGTGTGTCTGTGCAAACATTTGGTCTTGTAATCCAAATTACCAGAGTTCTGGTACATACTTCAAAATATTCTTGACTGATATATTCAAAATTAGTTGAGGTAGCATCACTAAATCTATTTCATTTGTTCATTTTAAGATCTTGATATGGCATCCGCACAAAAAGAATAAATTTTTTGATTGTTTCTCAACTAAAGGAATGTCGTCAAATTTACTGAGGTTTTACTGCTTTTGATGACGATGTGTCACATAAAAACTGGTCATCAGACCCAATACATCAACCAAAGTACAGTCCGTCTCATTGTCAGAGATTATCACGTGAGGAAGATGATATGTCAAGTGCCAAGAAATGGATCGTATGTTGCGATTGTCTTTCGTACAAAATCAGTGTCCTAGTTTGTAAACAAACCAAAGGAGCTTCAGTGAATTCATTAGGAGAAAACATCTTTGGATGAAGATAAGGCATTCAGTATGGGTCATGTGATACCATAATTTCAGAGTTAAACTCTTTGGCCAGTATTTCTAAATTGATATCGCATCAATAGTTTGAACCTTTCAATATCACCCAATGCACCAGAGATGCAATCTCATTACCGACTTCGGGGCGGGTGGCGTGGGGACGGGGGTTAAGATGCAACATTCCACAATGCCTGTGAATGTCGGTGCAGGGAAGAAGACGGCTTATTACACATCTAATGATTAGTACGTGGCAGTTTCAGTAATCAAGCATAGTAGGCTTTGGGCATAAATAATATTAAACAGTTAAAGAGTACCTGTTCATGGTAGAAAAAAAAGTACATTTTTCTGGGCGAAATTGTATCAGTAACATGAAAGCCGAAACTAACTGATAATTTCTTTTTATCTTGTACCACGGCTTACTCACTTATTTATCGCAATGGTGTATCAATGCACTAGCTTATACGTACATATAGTTGTTTAGATATCTTGTTATAAGGCTACCAAAAGACCATAGCTCCGCGGAGAAGAAGAAAAGTACGTGCCAACTAGTTTTGTTTTCAAAAGCACTGCATATATCAAATTTCAAGACCAAGCATAGGCGGTTCGTCATTTATGATACTTAAAAAGCGTGACGAACGAAAGGTTAAAGCAACAGCAATATGCCTCGCCAACTTGTCTGAAGCTGTGAATATAAAACATTGCCACATTGGGCGAACGCACTGTTTAAAAACAAAGTACGAAAATACATTATCACATATAGGCTGGAATATCATGTCTGACATAGTGATTAATATTTGTCAGATTATTAATACAGTCAAACTTCAATGGCTCAAACATCTTTGGGACCGTAGAAATTTGTTCGAGATATGGGTAGTTCGAGCCACTGGGGGTTAATTATGGCGCCAGGTCAGGTAGCAAATAGCGATAATTTAGGAAATTATTTTCAATTTTCTATGCAATAATTGTATGTTGAGTGTATTCATTAGAATCGCCTCGATGAGGCGATTCTAATGAGTACACATAACATACAATTTCATGACAGAATAAGAAAATTTTCCTAAATATTTGTTTTCTTGAGCTATCGGAAGAATTTCGTTGGGACTCAAAAACGAGTTCGAGTAAGCCATTGTAAATGAGCCATCAGTGTTCGAGCTATTGAGGTTTGACTGTAGATATTGTCAGATTATTAATACTCTAAACGGAGCACAATTATTCCACCCCCTATATTTTTCGTAGGTTTTTGTTTATAAAAACGCTATACGGTTAACCATGCAGCACCAGAAAATGGGCAATTCTCAGGATCCTATGAAGTCTCTGATATTAATCTTAATCGACCAGTTTCTTCTGAACGATCTTACTTTAACAAAACAATACACGTCACTGAGTCCGAAGCATCCTTTTTTATCGAAATTTCCGATGTCGTTTGCAACATTTTCTGCAACACATCGTCTTAGTCCGAAATATCCATAAAAATCCCATCTCCATATCAGCTGCATTCATCCGATATTACCTCGTGTGTGTTTAAGACCATATTGAATGTTGACAGCACTTTGTCTTCATTGGTATCTTCTGCTGGTTTCAAATAAAGATTTTTTTTCTGTATATATGGAACTTACCGCAAAGGTAAAAAAACAATAGTAGGAGAAAAGCCTAGGGAGTGCCACAATCACAGACCGCAGCCCTTCCCAGACACCGAGAGGAAGAGGAAACAGACAAACCCAAACAAGCGCAAGACATTCGATTGATTTATCCTACAGGAAAATGCATCTGCGCAAAGTGGAATCTTTGGGACAAAGTGAGAATCACATTATACATACATACATATATATATATATATATATATATATATATATATATATATATATATATATATATATATATATATATATATATATATATATATAGCATGAAAATTTTTCACAGGAAGTAGAGAATAGTCGTGACGTACTACTACGATTTCCCCTTATTTTGTCTTTTTGCTTCATACTTGGACAAAGTAGTATGACACCATTAATTGTTTCATTAATGTTTTGGCTATATGTAGTCCAAACTTTTATTTTTAAACAGTAACCAGCAATTTATGCGAATTATAATACACAAAAGAATATGTTCAAGTCTTCAAGACAATAATCCGGAATTGTCGTGTGCAACTTCGGATTTCTTTTTTAAAAGCAAATATTACTGTCCTGTCGAATAGAAAAGAATATTTTGATTAATCTTATTATAAATAAAATGCGAGACAAAATCGCAAATTTCTTCAAAGTAAGAGTCGAGAAATTTTCAGAGTTTTCGTGTTTTCGTGCATTAAGATAGTTAGAGAGAGAGGGAGAGAGAGACAGAGAGACAGACAGACAGAGAGAGAGAGAGAGACAGACAGACAGACAGAGACTGTTATCAGAAATTACGCTTTTGTATTTTTTATTATTGTTCTTTTTACCTTGATGTTTTTTTTTTTGTTCTATTTTATTGCAACGGGCTATTATTGTTAATTACCTCGAACAACTGTCGCAAGTGGGCCCTAACCTGGCAACACTTTCCGTCTAAGCCCTTTCATGGCAATGTTTAAAGTTTGCTCGTGGTAACTTTTACACTTGTGTATTTGCCAACGCATAAGATAGTTTTACCAACGTTTCAATTTTATTCGCACTTTACTGCATCCAAATCCGACCAGTTTTGAACAAAATATTAATAATACTTTACGCTCATCTATCTCGCTCGAACTTCCGTGCAAATATAGTGTGACCCTATTATCGATATCGGATGAGTACCCGCTGTGAATATCAATTGTCACCCAAGAGAGATCAGAAGTTTATGCAAGTAAATCACCTGACTGATATAGAACCCCAGGTCGTGACAGCACAAACATAATAAGCAGGAGCACAGGATTTCTTTCAGCATTGTATGTGCTCCCAGCGAAGACTCAAATAAGCCTGCGCATCCGCGTAGTTGGATCAGTCTTTACAGGACATTCTGTGGGTAGCTAAGGATCCAAACCTTCTTCAGACGGACAGCAAAGACACTGATCAGACTGCGCGGATGCGCAGGCTAATTTGATTGTTCGCTAGGTGCACATGCAATCTTGTATGAAACCAGCTTTTGCAGCTATGACGGCCCGTATAGTCTTTCTGTAGCGTTTGTCCACAGGCACACGACTGTATATTTGTGTTGTTTTTTTTTACATATTATAAAGCCTATAATTACTTTTCTATTAAATTTCAAGTCGATCGGTTATGAAATAGTTATTTGCAAAATGTCACTCCCATAGATAATAAAACACTATAGGTATATGATGTTATACGTCTTTGTTATTTCGCACGCGGTCGAATTGAAACTTGACAGTGAGTTAGAGGATATTTCCAGATCTCATAATCTGTAAAAAAAAACAACAAAAAAAAAACAAACAAACAAATATTCCGTCGTGTGCCTTTGCGTTTGTCGGGTCTTCAACGAAGTCAAGTACCGCAGTCACCCATCCAGCTACTAACCGCGATCTCCGTTGCTTAACTTTATGAAAAAGCCAACAACTTTAACGAAACACCAATGAACAATTTCGACCAATCAAAAACGAGACCGAAAGAATTGCCCAATAACTAGATGTTTCTTCAAAACTGATACTAAGCCGGCTTGATTATAGAGCACTAACCAAAATTGGCCTTATCGCCCAACATTGACGGGCCGTGCAATGATGTGCCCCGGATCATAGTGTACTTAGTCTTCTTTCTACAATATTCATGTCCAGTCGAGTCTGGCGGGCTATGGGCGTTTGTGTGTGCAGTTGTGCAGATTTACTGTTATCACCAACGCACATGTAGTACCGCTGTCCTGATCAACTCTAAGTTTTACTACACGTAGGGCACAATCGATGTTAAAACTAAATTCCTGTGTCCCGAAGAATAACCATTCTTTTGTTAAACGCTCCAATATCCGTAGCATCATTTTCTGCAAAACGTCTTCTACCTGCATTGCATCCACAAACATTATACGCTTGTCCGTTGCATCCGATATTACCCTATGTCCGTATGTTAAAACCATGGAATGTAAAAACACAAAAAAAATCGTCTGCTTGTTTGAAAGCTAGAATGTTTCATAAAGGTGATCGGTGATGTAGTATCCGAACAACAAACAACTGTCTCCGGTTTTCGTGTTACCGATACATTTTCCTCGGAAAGTGTAGTCTTCTGCGATGACGTGACTATTAAAAAATACTTATGTCGAAAATAAGAATTCCATATGGTTTATTACTCCTTACATGATCAGCTTACACTTCCACACACCAATCATTTGAATGTCAAAAGGTCGTAGTTTTACCTGTATTCATGTTTTCATACAAGCAAAATGTTTCTTCGGAGCTTCGAAGCCGGGAATGTGTTTGCATCTCGGTTGCATAAGGCACATATATTTACAAACTGAAAAAAAAAAAAAAAAAAAAAAAAATATATATATATATATATATATATATATATATATATATATATATATATATATATATATATATATATATATATATATATATATATATGTTGAGAGTTAATCATTAACAGTGCAAATTATTTGTTTACCTGAGGCCTTTCGGCTTTCGCCTTCTTCTTCTTTCGCCCTCTGCAAACGGGGTTATCAGAAACAGGAAATTTCATTTGCAATTGAGAGAGCACGGCAACAAAAGAGAGAAGACTTACTTTCTTACAGGCTTAAATCCGAGTCAAACGTTCTCCCCTTCGTGTTGACATATCACCCAGACTTGCCAAAAGTGAGGGAAATAATTAACAAACACTGGCCCATCATTGAGTCCTCCAGCACTTTGAGCGAGATCTTTACAGAAAGACCGACTATGGCCTACAAAAGACCCAAGAGTCTGCGGGATCTTCTTGTACGTGCCAAGCTCAAACCAGACATGTGTGATGATGAACCACTTTGGGAGACACGACCGTGCGGCAAAGCAAGATGCAAAACCTGCAAAATGATAACCCCCACGCAGATCGCGAAGTCAGTGTCTGGGGCAATAATCAAGCTTAGGTGCAACACCAGTTGTAAGACATCCAATGTTGTCTACCTAATTACATGCACCAAGTGTGGAAAGCAATATGTTGGTGAAACCGGTGATCATGTGAACCAACGGATGAACGGCCACCGAGATGATTGGAAACACAAGCGGTTCGATAGATCTCCTGTCGCAGAACATTTCTGTTCACCGGAGCATGATTTCCACAACCACGCCACCCTTTGTTGCTAAGACCATAACCCGGAGTGGACAGATCGAACCAGGAAAGCAAGAGAGAGCTACTGGATCCGACGTCTGAACACTCTACGGCCATATGGGATCAACAAGGGCGACCAGTAGAGGGAATCATCGTTCCTAAGTCAGGGCATGCGACAGCTTATGTCGTACGTTTTGTTCATATGATTTTACGCAAGTTGGGCCCATTTGCCTTATGTATTGGTGTAAAACACTCAGTTTGGTGTATATCCCTTTTGGTGTAAGGTTTATGTGCATCGTATACATTGCGTATATGGACACAGTGGTGTTGATGGTAAAAATAAGCTTTATACGTTTTGAAGATAAACTTTCTACTTTTTGCACGTTGTGTTTACGCGTTTTGTTTACATTTCACATATATCTAAACACGATCAGTTATTAAGTCGCAGCGGGCTAGATAACATGGGCCCGAAAAGGGCATAATCTTTTATTCGTAAATTTTACATTTTTATGTCTTTTTTTTTTTAAATAGAAAACCTCTGAAGAAGGCGAAAGCCGAAAGGCCTCAGGTAAACAAATAATTTGCACTGTTAATGATTAACTCTCAACATATAGTTTAACGCCTATCATTTAAGCATCCTTTCTGGATCCAGTGCTACCAAAAAGATTTTTTGTTAGATGTTATGCTCCTTTTCCCAACTTTATATATATATATATATATATATATATATATATATATATATATATATATATATATATATATATATATATATATAACTCTCGCCGCTCCCACATTCTGCTTGCAAGCAGGAAAGTACATTGAATCCTGTATAAATGAAGTGTGCGTGCGTGAGTGTTTGTGTTGTTCAATACACTACAAGAACACGTATTTATGTTTCTAGCGTGTGTGACTAACATAACATCACTGGTAGGGTAAAAGTGGACAGGGACTAATTCGACGACAACAATGCTAAAGACACGTTTCCAGTGTCTGACGCATTTGTCGATTTAGCGAAATAAACAAACAAGAAATTTATAGGGTTTGCGCAGACAACAATGTGTTACATTGATTAAAAACTTGAATGAGCATCATTTGACTATTGGTCGTAAATTGAAGTCTTCGTGCCAATGCGAATTTAACATGCTCAGATGGACATGTTATAAACATGAAACCCTAGATACAAGCTTTGATTTAGGGCCTGGCGAAGTACACCTCTGTGAAAACTATGGAGGTTGGCAGAAATATTTGGTGTCATGATCCAGCCATGTAGGTGTATTCTGCGCGTCTGCTATTTACGCTCATTATAATAGTTTTGAACAAACATCAAAACCATTTTATTTTGGAACATCATTTTAATGAACTGATCAAAAGTATAAATGATTATGAAAACACGTTTATATGAAAAATAACACACGGCTGCACAAAAAATCGCAAACAACACCGAGGTGCGCAGAATTTGCCTAAAGTGTAATGTCTCAAACACACAACGGTAGCGACGTGTGATGGCCGACACTGACAATGAATTTAAAGCAGAAATACAAAAAATGAAGTCAAACTGGCTTTACATTGGCAAGGCTCTGAGGTGTCGCTAAAATGCATTTTATATTTCTGCATCGAAATTATGGTTTGCACAGTAGCTTAAGCGTGCAGGATTGGCAGATAGCACTGTATTTTAATTTGCATGAAGTGTAAAAGTATAAGCAATTCCTTAAATAAATCATACAGTGAAAGTTTAATATACCTGTTAGAATACTTAATATCTGGATCAGGGTGAACCAGTGGGGTACGTTCTACGGCAGCTGTCCCATAAGCTATGGTTGTGATTTGACATTCAAAAGTTATGAGACCAAAATATCATACTAACTGTTGGGAGTCAGATAGACCTAGTCATTTTAATCTTTAAATATGCTGCTATGAAATAATTTTTTATTAATATTCGTGTCTGCAATGAATCTTTATCAATAAATATAAATAAGAAAATATTATATCTTCATAAAGAAGCTCATGTCATCACAGGATTTCAACTCATCATGCCAAATTTACTTCCCATTTGTTCTATGTACCTCTTTTGTCACTATATGTTCTCCTCTTTATGCCGCGAAACCGACCTCCGACCTTTCGATGCTTGGTCTAACGCTCTACTTACTGAGATCCTCGTAACAAGCTACTTTGAATCGCTTTCGTTAAAGGAAATAATGACGGGAAAACTGACCTATATCAGTGCTTATCCAATATGGAGAACTGGAAATTACGACAGCCAATAAGTCGATATGTCTTCAGAGGGTCAAAACATTTTAATTTATGTAGTTTTAATCCCCACCTCTTACCCTTACGTTACTATTATGCGCCCTGATCAAATAGTTTGAATTTGGTGTGTATTTTAAGAGTGTTGTGATTTTTTAGTGCGCTGTACTATAAACATGTTGAAAATCGTCCCGGCGTACGAGCCCAAGGTCGTCACATAAATACAGATAACACTAATACAAATTATCACCAACAATATACTGTCAAAAAAGCTTTACTGAAACCTTAATGAGTTCCTCTATACAAGTTAAGAATATCTCAATTGAGTATGCAGGCGTTCAAGCTTTATCGTCGATATTACCATGCAGAGAGACTAATTATCCTTAAACTTTTAACACAGCGGTTCAAATCTTTGCTGAATAGTCTTCGTACGCAATATCTGTGGGACACTAATTGTGCCCCTGATCATTCCGCAGATCTTCGTTATCTCGTCCAATTCTAAAATTTTGGCCCCATCCCATTACCTTGAGATTGTCTAACATCTTTCGAATCTTCTCGCCTGAATAACAGCACCTATCCGCTAATCTAAGACTTGTCAGAAAAACAATGAAGCGGTGCCTCTAACGGGATACATTTTAAGGGGCTTTGATACGCATGGTAGATTTTCCATCATGTTTGCTTTCCTCCATTCCTGGGCCCTATTGAAAAGGGGTAAAAGGGAAAAAATGCTGATAAGGGGTGAAAATGCTTTACTTTTAAATATACTCTTTTTTCAGAAGGGAACCAAAACATTTTAAAATAGTTTCCTCTACTAATGTGTATTTATTCTTCCTGAATATTTTGTTTCAATGTTATTAAATATTATAAAGATAGTTTAAAAGATAGATGACAGGCTCCTTTATGCATCCAGCGTTGAAGCACCAAGACCATAAACCTCTCAGATAGTGATAAACTGGCCAAAGTCAGTGAACCAAGTCATATAGGCCACGGTTTATGGATGATAAGCTTTAGCAACCCATTTATATCGCCTGTGGTCGAAACATCGTAACCTTAACAATTATAGTCGATGATAATCTTACCAAGGTCGCGGCGGATGAGCCCTTGGTCCAAAGGACAAAATCATAACCCATATACTTACAAAGACACTGACCTAAACGCACAACGTGAACAAAGTCAATGAACCTCGAAAAGTGGGTTGAGGTCGTATACTTATAGTGGATTTCAGCTGCTCTTCCCCACCAGATGCCAATGTAATCCAGTACCTAGTACTTACAATCGCTTAGAAACTTACCTTAGTGCACAAAGTGAACATGAAATTAACAAACTCGATTAAATTTGAAAAATATGTCATGATAATGCGCTGATGGTACGCGCCAACCGCTGGGCCCTAGAAGCATCCATGGTCTCGATATGAACAACCTACAACTGATGATTACTACGAATATCTCTGTGCACAGATAATTATTCAATACGAATCGTTGCATTCAGTTGCCATTCAAAGATAAAATCGTGTGCCAAGTACCAAGAGCCTGTCCCTATGGTTATTGAGAAATTAACCTTAACGCAGTAGGAGAAACTAAATGTATGTCAAATGTGCCCGCGACGTGTGGTTTCTTTATTTCCAAAGGCGATCCTTTTTTACTTTTATTTGAGAAATCGATCTAAACGCAATAGGTAAAACTAAATTGCTATGTTCTGTAAATCTTGAAATATAGGTCATGGTCATTCTTACTACATTCAAATGCCCGTTCTCAAATGCAAAGTTTTGTAAAGTATCATAAGTTTCTATCGTTTAGTTACTGAGAAATAGTCGAAGTCAACATACATATGTGTCAATCTGTTAATTGTAAGTCAAAGTGACATAAAACAAAATCATGAAACCTAGATAAATAGACAAGGGTCTTTACCTGCGACAGAAGCAAAATGTTAATACTGTTGGGAAGAACGAGCTTTAACAATGTTCAGTTGGTACCAAACCCACGCTCGTAGTCCTGATGCAGTCCTGCTATATCTTTCAATTCGGGTATAAGTTATGTCTAGTGTTGAAAACCTATCTACGGTGTTGTGGCATGTATGTCAGAATTAAGTCTAGAAACAGCCACATTAGCTGATTCGACAGCATAATGATGTCGTCGATAGAACTTTTTTATGTTGACAATAGTTTTGATTACGCCTGCATTGTTACAAGAAGGGGTCATTTAAAAGCAAATAACACTACTAATGAAAGCGAAGTTAACGGACTCGGTTTTATTGAGACTGTCTTTGAAAAGTAATGTAATTGCAACACCGTTGACGTCTCCTCGCGGCGGCTTATGCGTTATTCTTTTTTTTTCTGTATTCCGAATGAGCCCGTGGAACCAAAAGGATCAGAACGTATAAACTTCATTACGATAACGTAGGATGAGACGTTTTTCGGCCGGCACACAGCACTTTATACCAGCTGCAACTAAAGCAAATAAATTCGGATAGGAATGGATCCTTCGAAAGCAATTAACGCTCTAATGATAGCGAAAATAGTAGTAAAGTAATTTGCGAAACTGACCATGCCTCTTAACGCAAGTTTAATACTGTGCAAATAATCTGACACCTGACAAGTACCTTTTCTATGTTTAGTTATGTGTAAAATATAGGCCTTTGTCACCCTTTCACACGCCAGTGTGCCACATACACTCACGGCTGTTCCATGTAGATACTGAGAAGCTGATCGATCGCAACAGTTGAAACTAAGCTTTCCAAGCTCAGTAAGTCATGTTATATAGGTCAAAATCAGATATGGCTTACAGCATTCTGCAGAAGCCTGTGTGACAAGTAGTATCACTCTGTCTCTTGTGTATGCTGGGAAACTGACCTAGAATCAGTACGTGAAACGTCTGATCGCGCACACGTCTACATTCATGACAATGTCCATGCTTACGAGACGCGCACACAGGTATCAGATAGACACTCCTTTGCTTCACGACAAAAGAGCACAGAATCAGATCGGACAAAAGTGCACTTTGCAATCTGCAAAATTCCTACATACATTAAATATTGTATGCATGGCAAAACAGTTGTTTACATGATGAAATAGAAAAAGAGCCGGGCACAGCGTTTCTTGGAAGATTGAATGTGCGCCCAGCGAAGACTTAGATCATTCGCGCAGGCTGATCAGTCGTTACTGTCCGCCCGAAGACGATTTAGATACCCATAGAGTGCTCTGTGCAGACTCTGATTAGATAGCGCGGATACGCAAGCTGATCTGAGTGTTCGCTGGGCGCACATGCAATATTGCAGAAAATTCTGTTTACCGGCTCAAATATTTACAAACTACGTTACATACAAATCACCATCTGTACGGCAAACAAGTAAATGCAGATACCCAGGAATCTTGTCAAAAGTATATTTACTCGTAGTCATCACATGCCTACTGATATCTAAATTGAGATATTATTAAAATAAAGTTTCAATTACTACCTGACCAACTCTATTATCTATTACTATATTCAAGAGAGCATATATAAATCAAGTGCAGACAATTTACATGCCTGTTAAGTTTTGCTATTCACGAAAAATATATATTCTACCAGTTTTAAATTAAACGTCAAAAAGAAGGCATCACTCTCTGACAACTGCAGTTTTAAGGAAACATACTTTACAGCCACCATATAAGTTCTAGCATTTTATTCGATCGGTATTAAATGGGACTGACTGAACAGCTTCGTCTCCAAGCGGATGTTCGCATACAGTATACCCATATCAACGCATGAACTATACGCTAAAGAAGAATTTGTATTCTGTTTATTTTATTGTTGTTTATTACCTTTGTGTCAAAATATAGTTGTTGTTGTAGCTTCTGAGTTTCAAAGCTTAAGGTCAAATTATACGCTTTCATGGGAGGAGTTATCAAAACTGTTTGTCTCCCTTCTGAATTTAGATCTATTCTAAAAGAAGAGAATTTTCGCATTTTGTGAGCTAAATCGTTCCTTTTAAAGTAGACCAATTTTCAAAATATTATTGGTTTGGCAGGAAGTTTTCAGGAATTCATGCTGTGTTTTTCTCTTAGAGAATTTGACCCCCACCTTCCTGACTGTCACTATATCAAAGTCGGGTTAGTGGGGTATTGCATTTCCATATGTTACTGATGACTGAAACCATAAAACTCTGCCCAGATACCAATAAAATGATATTCTGTTATGTAATTAGTTAAGTAATACTGATAAGACAGTTAACTAGAAACCCCCACACAATTTTTTTAATATAAAACACAATGAAATAGCTCAAAACTGATTCCAAAATCTACATCTGCATAAAAAATTAATCAAATTACATGTTTTAAATCGTTTCCTATGTAACAAAAAAAAAAAAAAAAAAAAAAAAAAAAAAAAAAAAGATTTAATGACTATATATTACAGTGCAGGGAACCAGTGTTATCAAAGAAAAGTAGTCCCCCTGGTAAATCTTGTAATACCACCTGTTGTGAACAGACTCATTAATGTTTGAGAGTTGAGGGCAGTAGCCATAAAAACATCTGGTTGAATTATCAGTGGAGCATGATTTTTTTGCCACTTTTTTTTCTAAATGAAAAACCTGCCATGCTTGGAAGTTGTGTTCTTTCTAATAAGTGACGAAAATTCAACCAAATATACCAGACCACTTAAGTCGAGTTTAACGACTCGAAAGCAGACAGTAAGTAAAGGTTTGTATACATTTTCGAAATTAGATACATAAATTAATACAGTCAATATAAAATATGATCCTTGAAAATTAAAATACATTTAAGCAATAAGCATCGAAACGGATTAGATTTAGATTAATAAAATCGACCGAAATTAGTGAGATCCGAGGCGATAGAAATGTTGTAGACTGGTATCAGTTAGGGCACTATTGACCATAAAATTAAATGCCATAAATAGCTGGCCTTCGTTAAAGGTGAAATCAAACTGTCTAAATGCAAATCGTCTGTAAAACAACAGATCAGATAATCAAGCTTGACATGTATATATAAAACGTCAATAATTGATGAGAGTTGCCAGTATTACAGAAGAAAAGCTAACTGAAATAATAAGCACTTTATTTGTCAGTTTGGATAAGCAGACGTACGACGTAAATTACGCCCTGAGATTGCCACCGGACGGCCAAATTGAATTTCAAAGACGTACCGCGGACTTCCGAAATTTCTTTTGTCCGTCCGAAATCGATACATACGTCAGAAACCCGAGACGCAAAAAACTGTCTAAACGCCCGCCCCCTTTTAACGAGTTGTATTTATTTGCCCCGCTTACTTATCGGAAAGTCGGTACCTGTGAAGACTGAGCTTAAAGGACGCCCAACTTTCCGCTTGCGGGAGTTTTATTGACAGCCGTGTCACATGTCGCGGCACCCTTTTGATGGGTGTGTGATCACTTTGTCAAGCATGTTGAGGTGATTAATTGATGTTTGTATAATGAGCCTTCGGTCCCGCGTGCAAAACGTTGACTAATGAACCCGAAAAGTTTCGGTCTGGGGAAAATTTCCAGGTTGCTATATATTTTCTAATACGTCCTGGTAGCTTTATCAGTTCCAAAACCTAACATTTTCACAAAGACTGCATGAGAAATAAAATATAACTAGCGGAAAAAATAAACTGTGCATGTTAAAAGTGGCCAGGTATCTCTCCATTTTATAAATTAAAGCTTGAAATTTTCCACAGGCAAGTTGTGTTTCCATCCCGGTCATTTACACCGGTCGGTGCATGAGTTGCATGAGTTGCATGGGTAGTTTGTCTGTTTTCGTTTCCACGTTTTTTTTTTCGGGCAACAGTCAAATCGCAAACTCGTCTGTCGACTAAACATGTGTACAAGCATAGTGTTGATGCCTGTAAAACAGAAAACCAGGATAATTTTGAAAAAACATCTTTGATACGCCATGCCAAGGTTGAATGAAACTGACAGATGGCGCGCCGTAGGCATGATTGAAGCTGGTGTACGTCATACTGATGTTGCAAGACAATTTGGTGTGCACCGAAATACTGTAGACGCCTTGTGGAGACGGCAAATTAAACAAAGACAAGAAGCACTAATCAATGAACTGAATTTAGACGAGCGGAGTTTCCATCTCTAGAAATATTCAAAACCAGAAATAAATAACAAACAAGAGGCCCATGGGCCACAATTCGCTCACCTGATAAAACAGCTATTGCATATTTGCAAATGCTATGCAACATTCTTCCAGTATTGCCACAGCAGCTGGGAGACAAATACCATAAAAAGGTCAAATGTCATCCTAGTCTCATCATTTTAACAAACTTGGTAGACCTTGAGCCCCCGATGCTGTATACCAAGATTCAGCCTCAAAGCTTTCTTAGTACTGGATAAGAAGATTTTTAAGTATTTTTACCATATATGAGCATGACAGCCAACACAAAAAGTGCTTTAAACCTCCTCCCCCCCCCCCCCTCCCCCACCCGGTGGTTTACTCTACTGACCGTTCTAAGGCGGTGGTCCCGGTGTTAGTCTTACTCTTTGTTGCTTTGTGGTTTATTCTACGAGGCGATTTGTTTTATGTTTTACCTTGTGTCATTTTGTTCTTGTGTGTTTTCAGTCCTTTTAGCATTGCGATTACCTCGCTTGGGGAAGAGAGAGCTAATCTTAGTGCCTTTCGTACGTTTGTTCGATTTGTGCTTGTTTGGATTTGTCGGTTTCCTCTTCCTCTTGGTGTCTGGGAAGGGCTGCGGTTTGTGATTGTGGCACTCCCTGGACTTTTCTCTTACATTTTTTTTTGTTCAATGGTGCAGAACCATTTGAACAAATTGTCAACATCCCTTCGACAGACGGCCTCATGTAAAATCTGAAGAAAATGAGTCAAGCGGTTTCAGAGAAGAAGACGTTTAAAGATTTTCTGATTTTATACCTGAAATAGCCCAGGAGCAAGGGCAGATAACCCCTGGGGGCCAAAATTGTGATCCTAACTAAAAATTTTCACCACTTTAATCATACGTTGTACGTTTCAGCCATTAGTCTTAAACACACAAAAAAAAGATTTTTCAACTTTTCCCCCCATACAAATCTATAGAGACACAAATTTGACCTTGCCGTAAAGGCCAAAGGTCAACCTACGATCATCATTTGAACAAACTTGGTAGAGCTTGAGACAGCGATGCTACATACCAAGATTCAACCCCAAAGCTTTCTTGATTCTGGAGAAGATTTTTAAACCTTTTTACCATATATGGACATGGAGGCCATCTTGTTCTATGGTGTGGAACCATTTGAACAAATTGGCAATACCCTTACAACAGAAGGCCCCATGTGAAATCTGGTGAAAATTGCTCAAGTAGTTTCAGAAAAGTTGACATTTAAAAATTACACGTTTATACATGTATATAGCCCAGAGGCAAGGGCAGATAACCCTCAGGGGGCAAAATTTTGATTATAACTAAAATGTTTTACTACTTTAATTACACATTGTAAGTTTTTTAGCCATTAGTCTTTAGTACATTTTGAGAAAATGACTTTTCAACATTTTCCCCATACAAATGAATGGAGACGCAAATTTGACCTTGCCGTAAAAAGATCAAAGGTCAACTTTGGGTCATCATTTGAACAAACTTGGTAGACCTTGAGTCCATAATGGATATGACAAGATTCAGCCTTGAAACTTTTTTGGTTCTGGAGAAGAAGATTTTAAGGTGTTTTAACCATATATGGGCATGGTGGCCATCTTGATTAACGAGATAACCATTTGAACACATTTTCAATCCCCCTTTAACAGAAGGCTCCACATGAAGTTTGAAGAAAATTGGCCCAGGGGTTTCAGAGAAGAAGTCGTTCAAAGATGTGGACGGACGACGGACGGACGGAAGACGACGGACGGCAAGTGATCACAGTAGCTCATCCTGAGCCTTCGGCTCCGGTCAGCTAAAAAGCGTTGACACAATGATCTTTGGAAGAAAATAAAGGAAGTATATGATGTCATTATCTTTTTAATATTCAGGTTTTTAAAACTTGAATTATTATTTTGCTAAGAAACGAGTGTCGTCCAAAAATACCTCAACAATTCCAAAAGTGACCGAATGAAATTCTATAAATAAATAACAATCACAGAACGCAAATTGAAATCTATTCGAATTTAGAAATTTTTTGTCTTTCCTACGATGCCATGACAACAAAAGCACTTTTTCAAATGAAAAGAAAACACATTTTCATCAAATTCTCGGAAAACCCATTTGTAAATGCGTAGCCTCGTTCCGGTTGCGCTGTGTGCCAGCGCGGAAAAGACGCAAAGTAAGTCTAAATTTAGGCGAATAGATGGTTTTGCCATCCAATGTTCTGATACTATGTTTCATTTTTCTCATATGCCACCTGCGAGTGGTCTGAGAGTTTCTAAAATAAAAGTTGTGTTCTGTTCTATTCTGCTTGCTTTTCTCCGAGAACGAATGTATTGCTGTTGGCATTTCATCGAGAGCTCCTATTATTTGTTTGCTTTGCACGAGTCGGCGCTGTTTTTCCTGAATTTTGTGAGGGACGCATCTTGTTCGCTCGTGTTGATCAGCTTCAATCCGAACAAATATTTCAATATTTCATTATATACATGTCTTCGAAGTAATTTCAGCATACTTCATTTTAAAGAAAATATGTTTTGGGCCTTTTCGCTCATGTGTTTTATTTTCTTTTTTCTCTTTCTGGTCTTTGAAACGAATGCGAAGTTGTACCAATATTGATGCTTTCTCAAAGATCCGACATACAAATACAGGCTTTCCAAAAATGCGATCGAATCTCAATAAGCGAGAAGGACGTTTTTAAAACACATTTGAAAGAAGTGTAGATCATGATGATTCTGTGTGACAAGAACCTATGTTCTGCAAAGGGCAGACCGCCGCAGCACGGAAAAGGTGGGACTTCTCAGATTTTCTTGCAGGACTTCCAAATTTGAGGGATAGGAAGTCTGGGACTTGCTGAAAGTTAATGGAAGGCAATGGAGAAAATGTTTGTTCTTTTGGATTGTGGAGTTTCAAACACTGGTTTAAGCCCCCACTACTTTTCCTATTGGCCATCCATGGAAAGTAAGCATTACTTGGTACTTCCACAATACCTAGCAGCTTAAACACAGACCTAGGGATTACGGGATTAGTAGTGTCCGGGATTTAGAAAGTCTGTTTATGGCTTGGCTGTTGCAAAAAAGCAGTCATAAGTCTGGAAACAGACACATTGTAGTGATTTACTAGGTCATGATACCTCCCATAGAACTTCTTAAGTATTAACACCAGTTTAGTTTTTTGATATCCCTGAGTCAACAGTCTTGTGGTGAACGTAGTGACGGGATGGACACAGTAAACTTATTTCAATTTACATATACTGTTGCTAGTGGTACTTACTGACATAGTCATCCGGCGTCTTTGGTTAATTGTGCCATTTTATTAAGTATATGAACAGATTAGGACAGAATTTTTTTCTGCTAGCTCTTATAGTTATGCACCTACTATGTACCGAAAAAAAATCACGTGTGTGTTTTGGTCAGTGTAAGATTTATGAATCTTTGGAATCCAATAAAAATGTTGAATACCAACACAATTATTTTCCAAACATTTAAAAATGAGTGCGATTGTGTTTGAGTCCGGTGTAATTGACTGGATCTGTCACGAGAATCACATAACTGAATCTGTTAAACATTGATTGGATTTGAGAATATAATCGATGTATTGTAGCAGCAATAAGATCTCGGGTAACATCACCTAGTTAATTATCTACCTGCCGTCCAATAATTGCTCTGCAATTATGATTATTATTTTTCAATAAGTCATCAACAAGCTGAAACATTTCGACGTTTTAAATATTCTATATCAATGCAAAACAGAAACAACTGCACAAGAACTGAATGGATTTAGCAGAGCTTGGAAAGCAATGTGTAATTGAAGCTACAATGTGAGATTATATACCTTCGGACATGTGCGTCCAGCGATGACTCTGATCCGCGCAGTCCGATCAAAGTCTTCGCGATCTACTTGAAGAACTCCTTGAAAATCCATAGAACGTGCAGCAAAGACTCTGATCAGGCTACTTACGCACGTTTCTGTATTTAAGTTATTCCGTTGTACTAAACGCTGAACATTTCGAAACTACACATGATGAGGCATATGTGTCAGCAAGCTGCAAGTATCTCTGATCTACACAGATCAGCCACCATAAGTGAAAGTAAGGTGAAATTAGCCTTACGTATTTTCCGTCATGACATTCTAAAATGATGCAACAGCAATATCTTCTGTGGATGTAGCTCCTGTCTGATATCTTCTGTATAGGTAGCTACTGACTGGTATTTTCTGCGTAGGAAGCTCTTATCTGATATCTTCTTTGTAGAGAGCTTCTGTGTGAATCTTCCGTGGAGATAGCTTCTGTCTAATAATTTCTGTGTAGATAGCTACTTGCTGATATTTTCTATGCGGGAAGCCACTGGCTGATATCTTCCGTGGAGATAGCTTCTGTCTTAAATCTTCTGTGTTGATAGCTCCAATCTGATGTCTTCTGTGTTGATAGCTCCTGTCTGATATCCTGTGTAGGTAGCTCCTGGCTTATATTTCCTATGTAGGAAGCTTCTATCGAGATAGCTCCTGTCTGATATCGTCTGTGTAGGTAGCTTCTGTCTGATATATTCTGTGTATATAGCTCCCGTCTGATATATTCTGTGTAGAAAGTTCCTGTCTGATATCTTCTGTGTAGATCGTTTCTATCTGATATCTTGTGTGAAGAAAGCACCTGTCGGATATCTTCTGTGTAGATAGCTCTTGTCTGATATCTTCTGTATTGATAGCATCTGTCTGATATCTTCTGTGTAGGTAACTCTTGTCTGATAGCTTCTGTGTAGGTAGCTCCAGTCTGATATCGTCTGTATATGTAGCTCCTGTCTGATATCTTCCGTGTAGGTAGCTCCTGTATGATATCTTCTGTGTAGGTAGCTTCCGTCTTATATCTTCTGTATAGGTAGCTCTTGTCTGATATTTTCTGTGTAGGAAGCTCCTGACTGATATCTTCTGTGTAGGTAGCACCTGTGTAATATCTGCGCCTGCTGCAGTTCTCCAATTATGGCGGCTAATTTGCGAATGGTTGGGGTGCATACGGTTTGCTAACATATGCTCCCCATGCGTTTGCTAATATACTGAAAGGAAAAAGAAACGCAGGGTAAATTTTATTCCTAAATTTCATTCAAGTTTGAAAAAGTTTGTTAAATATTTTACTATGATTACAAAACGGTACATGTATGGAACAAAAGTTCCAAATTTCATTGGTTTGTGATCAACAAGTCTCGAGTTATTGAAGTTCATTGGTAGCTACCCCCCAAATCTTGAAATCAAAATCAAACTGCAAATCAATATCGGGTGTGCCCCCCTCTTGCTACCGTTGCTGCCCTAATTCTCCTTTGGATAGAGTTAACCAAAGCATTGACAGTTCGCATCGGGATGTTATTCCATTCATCGATAAACGCATTCCTTAGTTGTGCGAGAGTTGCGGGGGGATTTCGGCGCTTCCTAACCCTTCTGTCCAGCTCATCCCACATGTGTTCTATTGGGGTCAAATCTGGACTGTACGGTGGCCATGCTAGTGGTGCGATGTTATTGTTTGCCAGGAAATCCTGACAAACTCGGGCAACATGTGGTCGGGCATTGTCCTGCTGCAGAATCAGATTACGTTGTTGCACAAGCGGGACTGCAACAGGACGCAAGATCTCATCCCTATACTTTACTGCGGTCATATTGCCCGCAACAATAATCAACTGTGATTGTATCCCGTGAGCAATGCCTCCCCAGACCATAACGGAGCCACCCCCAAATCGATCCCGTTCGACAACACAGGCGTCGGCAAAGCGTTCTCCGCGACGTCGGTACACACGACGTCGACCAGCTGCGCGATAGAGAGTGAACCTAGACTCGTCCGTAAAAAGAACTCGTCTCCACTGCCTCATCGGAAATAGCCTGTGCGCATGCGCCGTCAGCCACGCCATACGACGCAACCTACGTGCCTGGGTCAAAGGCAGACCAACGTATGGACGACGAGCTCGAAGACCAATCTCACGCAATCGACTTCCAACAGTCTTCGGAGAAATTTGTCGATTATGCGTACCTACTGTATTAAGGGCAGTTTCGGTAGCAGTGAGATGACGATTCCGCAAATGTGCCAGACGGATTGTCCTGTCTTGACGTCGCGACGTCACGCGTGGACGCCCAGACCGCGGTCGGTCTGCTAAATGCCCTGTCTCCCTTAAACGTCTCACAAGACGTTTGTCACCGCAGAGGGTTCTGACGTCGGATAATCACACAACAATACAACGATTACATAATGAAAATGGAGTTTAATGATGAAAGGATGATCACTGGAACATGGCATACATCTGCAAAATATATATATAATATATTTTACTAATTACATCTTGACAGTCATGTACAACTACTGATAAAGTATATAACTTTACAGACTGAAAGCTAACTGGCGAATGCTGATGATTATTAAATCATCACAATATAATATCAAATGATATAATAGGTTCAAAATAAATGTTCTTTCACAGTTGGTACGGATTTACTGAAAAAGCCCAAAAAGCTATCTTGAGATATCTTATAATTATCTTGCAGTTTCATTTACAACAAGTTCACTTAAATCATACCATTTCAAAATATGCATGATAAACATCAATAACAACAATCACACCGACGACGAATACAATGACGACGACTCCGACGACTCCGACGACAACGACGACAACGACAACTACACTGCCTAGCAAAAGTTTAAAATTATACATACCTGCAAAATATATATATAATATATTTTACTAATTACATCTTGACAGTCATGTACAACTACTGATAAAGTATATAACTTTACAGACTGAAAGCTAACTGGCGAATGCAACGAACCATGCATATTAGTACGTGAATTGACCATGCAACAGTACATGCAACTATCAAGTTATGACGGACTTATCAATTTTTTTAAGGGACTTTGGATTGGGGAATGAAACATACGGCTATAACTAACGACATTACAACAGGCGCGACCAACGACAAGAAATTATTAAAGTACGGACGCGACCAATAAATACGTAACCAATGACGTAATAAATGATGGTACGACGGACTTGGCCTATGACATACTTCCCCACTTACAGAAATGTCGTCCCGACATTAACTATTGTACCATGAGTCGATATTCGCAACACGCTAATTTCTAAAATACAGAACAGCAAAGACAAATACACAACATAGTCAACAAATGACACCAAGAAGAATAGGAATAAAACACAACGGACAATGCACCCATAACAAAACAAACTAAAACAAATGCCACCATCCAGGCTAATATCCATGCTAGACACGGCCTACTCAATACAAAAGACGTGCAAACCAACACGGACAGCCCTCATAAATTTTCACAGAACGAACAACGGAAACAATACAATTTTAGACTGACAATAAATAACACGCAATGATGATATTACTGCACTAATTTTTCATGAAGCTGTATTGCGTCACGTATTGTAAACATCTCCAGATAACCAAATAAAAGTGTATGTAACACTTTCCGCGGCGACGAACGTATCAAACGGACGTTATTGCAATGTACAGTATTGCAAAACGACGCACAAGCATTCATTTTCATGATAGTACATTTTGTCGCAAACAAAATGCGAGGTGTCCTTGATGAGGACATTGTAATAAAATGTATGATTATACTATTTACATCCACATAATCATATAGTTAAAAACAACATCTTCTATTGCATACTTGCTGCTAGATATATGTACATTAAATGTGTCAAACAACAGCAACATACGACATTATGAGCACAGACGAATGGCATGGAAAAATGCATTTATTCTAATCCAATTGTCGTCTGTAACAATAATAAAAAGAAAAACAGATGGTGTTTATATGTGTCTGAAGTACAGTAATGATAGTATGGATGAAGACAATGATTAACAGCTATAGGAATAGGATGTATAGGTTACTTAGAGAAGGGGCAGGGACCTAGACAGATGTGAGGAGAGTGGTGCTAAGGGATTTTTTCCTAAACCAAAAGGAAATATAGTAATGAGGAAAAATATGAACTACCCCACTTTAGCACTTACTTTAGAGGTAACCCACAGTTCCGTCTCTATAAGTTCCTGACCATTATATTAGACAATTACCTGTTTTATGTACCTGGCATTATATATAAACAACGTTCCGTGCCTCTGTTGTCAAGATATGCTCATTGCATCTAACATCCCATTCCTCATCCTGCATCCATCTTGGCGGTCGTCTTATTCGATTACCCCTACGAACCTGTTTCTTCTCTAATCTGTTGACTTCGGGTCTCTTCTCCTTATACGGTGTTGATTTCCTCCGTGCAGGAATAACATACTTTTGAGGACACGATTCCGTTTCTGATTCCTCATCTGTTCTGGATGAACTGGACCGATCTGAACTGTCCGTTTCTGTTTCTGATTCTGACTTTCTTTTCTCTCTTCTCTTTCTTGGACGATTTGGCACCTCTGTTACCATTGGACAAGGCAGACCAACAAATGGCAGCAGCATATTCCTATGTAAGAGTTTGCAAGGAGAATTCGAATGCTCCTTTTGAACTCTATACACAGGAATGTCTGGCAACGGTTGCGATTTTAAAACGTATGGATGCTCTTCCCATTTGTCAGCCAGTTTCTGCCTTCCTTTTAGTCCTACTTTTCTTATCAGAACTCGATCTCCAGGTTCTAGGGTGGTATGACGCACCTTTTCGTCATAATATTTCTTGTGTTTCTTTCCAGCTATTCTCGCTTCTTCACTGGCCTTCTCATATGCTTGTTTAAGCTTGTTCTTTAATTTGTCAGCGTAGTCCTGGTGACTTTTTACTTTTTCTTCTGTTGGTGCTATTCCTAAGAATGCATCTACTGCAAGTCTTGGGTGCCGACCGAACATAAGATAGTACGGTGAGTATCCCGTACTATCATGTACAGCAGAATTATAAGCATGAGTCAGTGAGGCCACGTGTGATTTCCAATCACTTTTCTGTTGCTCCTTGAGTGTGCCGAGCATATTTAACAGAGTTTTGTTAAACCGTTCTACCATCCCGTTCCCCATTGGATGATACGGGGTGGTACGTGTCTTCTTAATACCGGCTAATTGGCATAACTTCTTAATAAGCCTTGACTCAAAGTTAGCACCCATGTCACTATGAATTTTAGATGGAAAACCATAGTGTACGCAAAAATTTTCGAATAACACCTTTGCTGTTGTTCTAGCTGTTTGGTTACGAGCGGGAAAAGCCTGAGCATATCTACTAAAATGATCCGTTATAACGAGAATGTTTTCGTATCCTCCTTTTGACCTTTCCAAACATAAGTAATCAATACAGATTAGTTCCATGGGTGCCGATGAACTGATGTTTATTAACTCAGCCGCTTTTGTTGGGCCAACCTTCCTTCTGATGCATCTTCCACATTGCTGTATCTTCTTCCTAACAAACTGTTCTAGCCCGGGTAGAAAAAATCTTTGTTTGAGTAGCGACATGGTTCTGTCTCGTCCCTGGTGGCCAAGATCGTCATGATAGGCCTTGAATATCTCTTCTTTAAGTGACGATGGTAAACAAAGAAGTTTAATGTCTTCATCATTGTTGACTGCTGATCTATATAAGACACCTTCTTTAAGCTGGTATTTGTCCCAATCCAGTAAATATCTCCTATCTATACCTAAAACTTCACCTTCATTGGGATCTAGGCGTCGACCTTCCAACAAATAATCTATTATCAAATTTAAACTTTTATCAGAAGCCTGTGCTTTCCTCCAGTCCTGTTTAGTGAGGGCAGTTCCTTTTAGCATGTCCAATGGAATTTCAGTCGGCTCATCTTCAATGGCCATTACCGTTTCAGGAGAATCGACAAGACTTTCGGCAAATGGCTGATGTTCTTGTTCCAGCGTTATTGCCTGACATGTGGCTTTCAGCACTTCTGGAAATATTGTACTTGTAAGTTCTGACTCATGTAATCTCGAGAGACTGTCAGCATCCATATTTTGTTTGCCACATCTGTAACTTATTGTACAGTTATAATTAGACAGTTCTGCCAACCATCGCTGTCCTGTGGCATCCAGTTTGGCCGTCGTGAAAACGTATGTCAAAGGATTATTATCAGTCACAACATGGAATTCAGCGCCGTAAAGGTAATCATGGAATTTCTCTGTGACTGCCCACTTTAAGGCGAGAAACTCCAGTTTGTGAGCTGAATAATTATTCTCTGAGGGTTTTAGACTACGACTTGCATAGGCCACAACTCGATCACTGCCATCTTGATTCTGATACAGTACTGCACCTAAACCAGTTGACGAAGCATCTGTGTGCAGTTTAAATGGCAGACGATAATCAGCGTAAGCGAGAACAGGTGGTCTCATCAACTTTTCCTTTAACTGATCGAAAGCTTGCTGCTGTTTATCGCTCCAAATAAACGGGGTCTTCTTCACTCTTGTGGTTTTGGCTTTCTTTTTCTTATTTGTGCAATGTCCCACCAGTAGATCATTTAGTGGTCTGGCTATACTAGCGTAGTTCTTGATGAACCTACGATAGTAGCCCGTAAACCCTAAAAACGAACGAACATCCTTTGTTGTTCTCGGAACTGGCCACGTTTTTACTACGTTGGTTTTCTCAGGGTCTGTCAGAATTCCATTTTCTGACACAACATGACCAAGGCAAGCAATCTCAGATCTCATGAATTCACACTTTGATGCCTTCAGTTTGAGATTGTGTTGTTTTAAACGAGAGAAGACTGCTTCTAAACGATCAAGATGTTCTTCAAATGTTGATGAAAAAATAACTATATCATCAAGATAAATCAAACAGTCTGTCAAGTTTAAGTCGCCCATGCACCTTTCCATGAGTCTCTGAAAAGTAGCAGGAGCGTTGCACAAACCAAACGGCATTCGGTGAAACTCAAAAAATCCGAGACCACCAACTTGGAATGCTGTTTTCTTCTTATCTTCCTCTTTTATCTCTACTTGCCAGTAGCCACTTCTAAGGTCTAGCTTGGAAAAGTATTTGGCTCCGGCAAGTACATGAAGAGAATCTTCCACTCTAGGAATGGCGTATGCATCTTTGATTGTTCTACTGTTTAGTTTGCGAAAGTCGACGCAGAAGCGAATAGATCCGTCCTTTTTACGTACTATGACAACATTCGAAGAATAGGGACTCTTGCTGGGCCGTATTACGTTAGTTTCTATCATTTCCGTCAGATGTTCCTTGACTTCTTGAAAGAGCGCGGGAGGGATACGTCGATATGGATCTTTAAAAGGCTCATCATCGGTGAGCTTAATTTCATGTTGGACAAGGTCGCAGTTGCCTAAATCCGATATTCCAGTCGAAAATACTTCCTGCCATCTTTTTAAGAACTGTAACAGTTGTTCTTTCTGAGTAGTTGTTAAAGCTGATTTATCAAGATTTGTTCCTTCAGGCAGCTGATCTTTCTGATTTACATGAAGCTGACTTATCCGTGCCTGTTCTTCTTTGCTTTTCTTACTGTCGATAGGATCAATATTTCTTAAAACCTTAACTTCATGAAGTTCACAGAGGTCCGAATTAGGTTTAATCTTGATTGATTTTGCTGACATATTGTATATTCGTACGTGCACCCTTTGAGTTTTTCCTGTCTTCTCCAAAGAAACAACCCGAGGACAAACGCCAATTCGGCAAGAGGCCCCTTCAGACTGTTCAGTCACAGCCGATTCAACATTTCGAGTTTTACGTACGAGCCCAGATGTTGTGATTATTTCCATGGGCTGAACCTCTATGTCTAATTTATTTGTAGACTTCACTACACCAACTCGACCTTGTTGGAAAGAAACAAATGCATTACTCCACTCCTTTGGTATATCATTCTCCTGTGTGCACATATCTCTACATTGTTTAATAACATTGGTACCAACGACAACAGGAACCTTTAAACTATACTGTGTCGTTGGTACAACTAACACAGGCACATGTATTTCTTGCGCACCAAGACAAGGTACCTCGAAAGTGTATTCTATATATCCAGAATAGGGTAAGAAATTGCCACCCGCTCCCTCAACACTAAGGTTGAAATCTGTCAGACTGTTGAGCACAGGAGGTGGAGACAGAGATTTATAAAACTCCTCTGATATAGTGGTTATCATCGAACCACTATCTACTAGTGCACATGTTTCAATCCCATTGATAACAACTGTCGTTTCATTTGAATGACCTATAAGTCTACTGAATAAGTTTTTACTGGGGCTTTGTTGGCATTTGTCCCCGGTCTGCCCTGCAACGGAGACGCCCTCTAGTTTTCCGACTTTTTGTCTTTCTCGACTTCATTGTAGTTTCTTTCATCAGTGTTTATTTCTCGAAACTGCTGCCTTTTTCCACGTTGTTGCCACCTTGATGGTCTTTGCTGACGTCTGTCCTTCATTTCTTTCTCAAGAGATTCTATCCTGGCTAACAAACTATCTACTTGCGACTCTTCTGTTCTATTTTTCTCACTCTTTCTGTCACTTGTTAGCAGCTGATGTTGAATGCCGCTTTGGACTTTCATTTCATGTTCTTCAGCCCGTACAGCTCTCCTTAGTATATCGAACTCTGTTAATGTTTCGAACTTAGTCCTCGTTGCATTCTTTAGCCGGTCACTTCTTAGGGACTTCCAAAATTTGTTTCTTAACATATCATTTTTCTCAGCCTGCCGGACATGTCCCTTGTCAACGGCTTTCTGCAATATCTCTTCAAGTCTTAAGCCCCAGGCTGCCACAGACTCGTCCTGCTTTTGGGATGAAGTGTAAAATTCCTGTAAAACACTTTCACCCGTAGCTACATTACCAAAAACTCCTTCCAAGCGTTTAAGAATTTCTTCTATATTTGCTGTGGGACCCAAAGGTAAAAGTACTCTCTTGGCCTGTCCTCTCAGCGATTTTCGTATTGCTTGGGCGATGATGTGTTCGGAATGGATTCTGTCATTTCTTACACAACGCACTTCATATTTCCATTCCTCGTAACTAGCCTCTGATTTTGGTTTGGGTTCCTCTCCAGAAAACACCGAAAATTTCGGGTATAAGGCGTTCTTATCTGGATTAATTTCTTCATTATTGGTTGTTTTGTTGACTTTTGTTTCCAATCCAGTAACTGATGTTGTGTCTATTTCTACCGTTCCTGGATCCTTAATTAGTGCTGTAATCTCTGTTTTAACTCTCACAGGATTTCCGATTTCTTTATACCTTTCCACTTTGTCACTTTTCAAGACATCCTTTGACAATGTGTTTATTGCTCTGTCAGTCGCGGCTGCTACTTCTTGTTGATTTTCATCTATCTTTGTATCCTTATATGTCCTCAATGCTATCTCCCTTTCTCTAATTGTAGTCTCTCTTTCTTTCAACTTCTTCAGCTTTTCTGCTAATTCTCTTTCTTTCAATGTCAATGCCTCCTCATACGGATCTATTTCTACCTTTTTCTTCTCTTGAACTTCTACCCATCTTTGTCGTTCATTCAATTCTATCTCCATCCTTTTCAGCTGTTCCTCTTGTGCAATAATGTTTAACTCCCGTCTGGTTCTATCATCCAGTTTTCCAACAGGGACGTTTGTAAATAGTCCACAGGTTTCCTTTTCAGTTCTGACTTCTGATCTGTCTCCTGATGTATGTGCCACTTTTTGAGGACCTATGTATTTGGGTCTATTTTCATACATCGGCGCCATATAGGGCGAATCAATTTTTAAGTTTACTCTTTGATAGTCAGGTTCATCAACGTATGTATTTCTGTACGTTTCTTCACTGTTTCCAATCTCTTTGATAAGAAATCTATTACCATACTGATCGACTACTTCACGTTCAAGTGGCCAATAAGTAGCCGGCGGGATAACTTTAGAAGTAGCAGGGTACATCTCCCTTTTTATTTCTCTGTCTTTATTTTCTCTTTGCATGTTTCTGTCTCTCTTCGAATCCGTCTGCAATTCACTTCTATATCGTATTCTTTCAGTAGAGTGTAATTGATTATTTCTACCACATTCGTACGACAAAGGCAATTCAGTCCCTTCTCGTGGTATATTCTTCATGGCATTACGAGGATTTTGTCTTTCAAAGTATACCCTTTCAGCATACTCCGTTTCCATCGGCATTGCTAGTCTAATTGCAGGCTTAACTTCCTTAAGAATTGTTTCTGTTCCTCTTTCTTTTAAAAGTGATCTACCACCTTGAAGCTTATTTTCCAATGGTGGTTCACAAGTTGCTTCTTGACTCTCTGCTAACGACTTGCGACTAAATCTCATGTCATTGTCCCTTTCGTATGGTACATACATCTTTGCAGCTGATTGATTATCTGGCTTTTCACTACTATCCTGTCCAAAATCTCCTTCACTTAAATCTATTCTTTGTCTGTCTTGCTTTAACATTGCCAATCGGCGATCTAGTTCTTTGATTTCCGTGTCAATAGATGCAAGTGTTTCACTCTTAGGTGTGCTATGCACTGGTACTGATATTACTTCCGCTCTTCTGGAGCTACCATCATAGGATTTGTCATCCATATTTTTATCTCCCAATTCAGTCGCAAATCCTTTATGACCTTCTATCTGTCTTCCTCTCATGTGAGAAGGTTCCTTTACATCTCTTCTCACAGAACTACTTCTATCAATTATATAGTCTTTACTCAGGCTTTCATCTACTGTTCTGAATTTTAGTTGAGAATCTCTTTCTCTGACTGAATCAGTACCTCTATCAGGTATATTGAACTGCAACCTATATTGTGCAGTTTCAGTAATTGGGGATTGAGGCATTTCTCCTTCATCCCTTACACGCGTCCCTTCTATTTTAGAAGGTAGTTCCTGGTATTCATTACCACGCCTTTCGTGTCTTTCCTCCTGTATCTGCCTGACATGTTGTTCTCTTTGCCTCCTCAACTCTACCAGTGCTTCCAATCTATCCTTTTGTCTCTCTTCATCTTCCCTTACTAATTCTCTTCTAAGCCTCCTTAATTCTCTTTCATTTACTGTTCTATCATATGATGCCATGTTTTATTCATTTACTGTTCTATCATATGATGCCGTATTTTATAATTATTGTATGTATTTACTATCCATCCCTAAAATGAATTCTAATTTTCAAAGCTCTAATACTCTGATTTCTGAACACACAACTTTACCTCTGAATACTTTTTATTTGCACACACAGTTGCTTTTCTGGTACTAGCTGCTCTCCGTAGATTTTTTTTTTTTACATAGTTTGATCACTGAATATTTCCCACACGTAATAATAATAGTGTAACCCCGGTATTAACTTCCCGGCACAGCCTCGGTCGCCGTATTTAACTACGCGACACTTATAGGGTGTCCCGTTTGTTCCTTATTAATTTAAGCACAGCCTGGTCGTCGTATTAAGCTACGCGACGCTTACGGTGTGTGTGACATGTTTTAGCATTTAATTTCACTTTTATTCTGGCACAACCTGGTCGTCGTATTAAGCTACGCGACGCTTACGGTGTATGACATGTTTTAGCATTTAATTTCACTTTTATTCTGGCACAACCTGGTCGTCGTATTAAGCTACGCGACGCTTACGGTGTGTGTGACATGTTTTAGCTTTTAATTTCACTTTTAATTTATTTTTTTGTTATTTATTTATTTATTTATTTATTTATTTATTTATTTTTTTTTTTTTACATAATGAAAATGGAGTTTAATGATGAAAGGATGATCACTGGAACATGGCATACATCTGCAAAATATATATATAATATATTTTACTAATTACATCTTGACAGTCATGTACAACTACTGATAAAGTATATAACTTTACAGACTGAAAGCTAACTGGCGAATGCTGATGATTATTAAATCATCACAATATAATATCAAATGATATAATAGGTTCAAAATAAATGTTCTTTCACAGTTGGTACGGATTTACTGAAAAAGCCCAAAAAGCTATCTTGAGATATCTTATAATTATCTTGCAGTTTCATTTACAACAAGTTCACTTAAATCATACCATTTCAAAATATGCATGATAAACATCAATAACAACAATCACACCGACGACGAATACAATGACGACGACTCCGACGACAACGACGACAACGACAACTACACTGCCTAGCAAAAGTTTAAAATTATACATACCTGCAAAATATATATATAATATATTTTACTAATTACATCTTGACAGTCATGTACAACTACTGATAAAGTATATAACTTTACAGACTGAAAGCTAACTGGCGAATGCAACGAACCATGCATATTAGTACGTGAATTGACCATGCAACAGTACATGCAACTATCAAGTTATGACGGACTTATCTATTTTTTTAAGGGACTTTGGATTGGGGAATGAAACATACGGCTATAACTAACGACATTACAACAGGCGCGACCAACGACATAAGAAATTGTTAAAGTACGGACGCGACCAATAAATACGTAACCAATGACGTAATAAATGATGGTACGACGGACTTGGCCTATGACATACTTCCCCACTTACAGAAATGTCGTCCCGACATTAACTATTGTATACTGCAGGCATTACGTTACCATGAGTCGATATTCGCAACACGCTAATTTCTAAAATACAGAACAGCAAAGACAAATACACAACATAGTCAACAAATGACACCAAGAAGAATAGGAATAAAACACAACGGACAATGCACCCATAACAAAACAAACTAAAACAAATGCCACCATCCAGGCTAATATCCATGCTAGACACGGCCTACTCAATACAAAAGACGTGCAAACCAACACGGACAGCCCTCATAAATTTTCACAGAACGAACAACGGAAACAATACAATTTTAGACTGACAATAAATAACACGCAATGATGATATTACTGCACTAACTGGGTAGACAGCACATCGACCAAAGACTCGTATACCCACGGTTCACATTCACAGGACAATCTGTAAAAGTGTATGGCTATAGTAAACACCGTAAAAAATGGTTTAAATAAGAAGGAAAAAACTCTACCCTGCGTTTCTTTTTCCTTTCAGTATATATATCTTCTTTAATTTTCTTTGAAATATTTTGAGTTTGTTACGACCGAAAATATTAACCACTGAAATGCGCATGCATTTCATACACTGAATTTGATAAACATATGTTTATATTTTTGAAATGCTGATATTGGCTTATCCTGAAACCTGGTCTAAGCTTATCTACCACCCCTCCCTTAATTTCTTATATTTATTAAACGTGCATCATTCAAAAGCCATTCATATGCGCAGTAACTGTCATCAGCATCACTGACTCGTTGTCACATGAAATCACATCAGAATGGTGTCCTTATTAAATGCATTTTCATCACATTTTAAACTTAGCTGGTATTTCAATTTCTTTTTTTTTTTTTTTTATTTTTTTGTTGAATGCGCCGTCCGACTGGAGATCAGGAGGTCGCAGGTTCAACCCCTGCCGAGGTCGGCTATATTCTTTCGTGGAGATTGATTATGAAATATTTTCTACGGTCATTCTCTCCTTTCCGCTGATTCAAGAAGGGCAGTTGTCAGTTTCTGGCGAAAGAATTAGCACAATCCTGGTTAACCACTTAGAGGACTAAGCCTGCCCAGCAAACGTGTCGTTAGGTAAACTGACCGCGCTCGGCATGCCCCCATTGGATTGACTGGGCCGTAAAACCTCAACACAAACAATTTTGGGAGTGCTGCCCCTGATCACTACACCAATAAAGTTGTGACAACCTTGCAATTGACAGTATAAATTGCAAAGAAAAAAAACTAATAAATAGATAAAACAATAAAAAAAATTAAAATAAATAAATAAATAAATAATAATAATAAAAATAATAATTATAATAATAATAAGCTTATCAGAATTAAACTTTATTAGTTGATTTGTATTTCATTGTAAACTAAGGGAGAAAAAATTAGCATAACTCAAGAAATTTTAAACTAAGATAACTCTAGAGGTGCAGTTGTTTTTATTTTTTTTTTATTTATATGGAAATCTTACGTAAATGTGTTTATGTTTTGTGAGTATTTTGAAACCACGGTCTACTTAACCGGTTAATTAACATCATGCGGCTAAGCATGCAACTGAGTAAATCTTTTGTTTACGACCATTTACCAGACCACAGTTTATTATTCTTTAACACGAAGTGATGAATTCCAGCTCCTCAGTTTAGTATACACTCTTCGAATTAAAATATTTACACGCACTTCGATGAGCTTGAGAAAATATGACGCACTACATGTGTAGTATTATAAATCTCTCTCTCTCTCTCTCTCTCTCTCTCTCTCTCTCTCTCTCTCTCTCTCTAATGTAAAGTATTAGATTTTAAATGTGTATAGTTATTTCTTCATATTTCATTGGTTGGTGGTAGTATGATCTTTTCCTATCTGTTTCAGTCGGTCAGGGTATATATTTAATGTATAATATCGATGCCAGGATAAGCTATTCAAGGATCCAACATTGATGGAACATTTAGTTAAAATACATTTGAACCGAGATACAGCATTTACTACAAGATTGCATGTGTGTCCAACAAAGACACATGCCTGTTTGTCAGTCCGCTGCCCACCTGAAGAAACTCTTGGATCCTTGACTAGGGTGCCCTGCAAAGACTCTGATTAGACTGCCACAAATGTGCAGATGCACAGACTGATCTATCTTCGCTGTATTGGGTTGAGTCATGAAAACATGTACCATAGCAGATTGTATATATGCATTCCTTGTATAACTGGTCGGATCTTCAAACCTAGTAGTTAGTTGCTCGGTTGGAAATCCAGTAGTCCGGGGATCAGACCAGGATTCCCTTTACACACCACTCTCTCTCTCTCTCTCTCTCTCTCTCTCTCTTGCTTGCTCGTCCGTCTGTCATCCTCCTATCTGACCGTACATCCATCCTGCCGACGCTCATAACTACCTGTCTAAAACATTTTATATATATTTTCAGGTTGCTAAACAACACAGCCAGTTGGTATGACAGCTTATAAAAAAACCATAGTTTATGCACTTTCACTGTGCCATCACTGACAGTAATCATTGCTCTAGCACGCAGCAGATCAGGTCAACTAGGTAATTACACTTCAGCTCCAAATGCGACCACATTATTATCTGTGCTGAAATAGTAACAAATGACTTTAGACCTGCAGCAATATCGACTTTGTCATTAATAATGTCTTTACATAGCGTATTGTTCGTCGAGCTGTTATTGTTACAACAATCACTGTGTTTTATTCTCTCTCTCAACAATATCATTTTCATTACGTGAATATCATCAAACAATTTTCCTATTGATTATACAAGGGTAACAGTTTGATGTGCGGATATTTGGATCGAAGCCTGTTTGTAGATAATACATGTAATTATACGTTCTGTAATGGCAAACTAGTCAGCATATAAAAGCATTGTGAGAAGGAAAAAAACTAATTATATAATGTAGATATTGTGGTGTGCGACTGTGTAATATTTTACTCAGAGGTACAATATGACTGCACACGCGATTTGTTGTAATAAATTTTTCTTTATGCACCCTGGCAAAGGCGGTTGTACCACATTCCTTGGAATACATGGAGAACAGTGACAATTACTGTGTATTGTGACTACATTAGAATGCAGAAAAATATCAGATTTAACGAGAGTCAACTACTGTACCTAGTGGGCAAGGCTCGGCGAGAGAACTCCATGGCTAGCTACTTGTACAAAAGGAGCTCAGACACCGGCAAATGGCAACAACGTTTCTTCGTTTTATATCAGAACCTCTTATTCTACTTCGAGAACGATACAGCCAGCCGACCTTCTGGTGTCGCTTTACTTGAGGGAAGTTATTGTGAACGTGTCATAACACCACACAAGGGGAAAGAGTCCGAGAAACAAGTAAGAACTTTTATTTTATATGGCACTTTGGTAAAGTTCAGAGTTTTTTCAAGCAGCTCGGTATGGTAGGAATTAATACTCAAGTATAATAGTTATACTTAATATGTTAAGCGTCAATCCTAGAATACAACTGTCTGTGTTTAATAAATAAAGTGTATGACTGGAAGTAATTTTTAGACTCTGAGATAGTTAAGTTGTGGTCAGTTCTGGAATGGAGGTAACACTTATTCCTGAAGTATACAGTATGTTGCGCCAGACTTATCGATATTAAATGATGTACTGGGTGGTTGTGAAGTAGCTTCTCGTGTATGGTTAGCTAGCCTTGGTGGCTCAGTCGGATGCGCATCCGACTGGTCATCAGGAGGTTGCGGGTTCGACGCTCGCGGGGTCCGGCAACATGTTTTGTAGAGATTGATCATGAAATATTTTCTACTGTCACTCTCTCCCTTGTCCCTTCCGCTGATTCAAGGAGAGCAGTTGTCAGTTTCTAGCGAAAGGATGTGCACAGATACTGGTCAACCGCTTACTGATCTAAGCCTGCTCAGGAAAACTGTGGTTAGATACACTGACTGGCTCGATATGACCGTATTGCGTTGACTGGGCCTTAAAACCACAATTTCAACAATCAACTCATGTATGGTTACGAATATTGTTTTAAAGTTCAGAGCATATTCGGTGTTATCCCATTGTTACTTAATATATTCTGTGAGAAGAAAACCAGCATGTTTAGTGTTACTCTTAGGGTAGAATTACCAACACTAATTGGATCGGCAATTACTCCTCGGGCAGAGTTATACCTTTTAAGGTAACTAGTTACCCTAGACACAAAACTGGGTTGAATTCAAAGAAGTTCAGTTGACAGCTAGATAGTGTTTACAAAGCTCAGCTACATACAGAGTAAGTTCGACATTACCTTCTGATATTTATTTATGTACTAATTGTGTTTTGTGTCTTTCTTAGGGTATACTAATCAAGATTTAGTTAAAACTGGGTACGTTTAGCAGTACTGCTACATATCATAATACCACTTGTGTGGGGTTGACTGTTAAGCGACTATCTGTTTTAAATATTTGTTCACGTTATATATTTGTGAATCATTAACTGATTGATAGTGCACAAGTAAAACAATACCCATTTAGTGAACGGTATATGTTTGTAATGTTGCTGTCATATCAAATGTAATTCTTAATAACGCTTGTTAACGCATTCTTTCAGTCAAATAGTTTCATGAAACTGTCTTCGTCGTTAAGCGTTACTTGCCATCTGTTATTTCTCTGGCTGTTTAATTATATTTGTCTATCTTTCCCTTGATGTTGCGAACTTGATGTGGATCTCGTTGTATCAGATCCTGAGCACCTATTTGCTTTGCAACATTTCGTTGTAAGGAGATTTGATACACCTGCTAGATATTTTGCCATTTCCTACAAATAAAAGGAGACAAGATTTGTAACTTCCAGTAGTTTGCTTTCCTGCAGACCAAGTCTCTTCAGGAAACTGTTCTACTCTAAAAGGAAAACAAAATGCTCTTTCCTTTTCGAGTAGACGCCTTTTTATCCTTCAATCGATCAGGTTGGGGTGGCATCCGTCCGTAGACGCATCCTTATGCGCTCCATAATTTTGATACCCTTAGATGTATTTTGATAATATTGGTAGGGATAAAGAGGAGGACCAGTAGTCATGTCGCGTGTAAGAGAGACAACTCTCACTTTCTTCATTATGTACTCGTCCCCTGAAGCCGAAATCTTGTGCAGACCATATTTCCCATACCGCTTGAGATGAGTTGATAATATTTAGGGACGGGACGCATATTAGGTCAAGTAGGAGTGTCACATGCAAGAAGGACAACACTCGCTGTGGGCATTTTCTAGTTACCTCCCTGAATAAATTTCTAAGCCAAATCCTTGTGCGCGCCATTACTATTTAATGGTTTAAAATATTATGATAATATTTGGTAGTGGCACAGATAAGGGTCAGTAGGCATGTGGATGCAAGAGAAACATCTCTCACTTTCTTTATTATGAACTAATGTCCTCTGAAGCCGAAATCTTGTGCAGGCCATAACTCCCATACTGATTCAGATAATTTGATAATATTTGGTAGGGACATGTACCAGGTCAAATAGTAGTATCGCATGCACTCTTGCTTTGGTCTTCTTCTGGTTATCTCCCCTGAACAAATTTCTTGTGCGCGCCATAACTTTAACGGTTTGAAATATTTTGATAGTATGTGGTAGAGGCACAGATAAGGGCATGTTTGTGTGTCGCCTGCAACAGAGACAACTCTCACTTTCTTCGTTATCTACTCCTGTCCCCTGAAGCTGAACACGTTTTCAGGCAATAACTCCCATGCCGTGTGAGATAATTTAAAAATATTGGGTAGGGACTTATATCAGGTCATGTAAAAGTGTTTAATGCAAAGAGGACAACTCTTGCTTTATTTTTTCCTAGTTATCTCCCCTGGACGAAGTTCTAAGCCGAATTCGCGTGCACTCCATAACTTCTTAATGGTTTGAAGTATTTTGATTATATTTGGTGGAGGCGTAAATAAACACCAGTAGGCGTATTACCCCAATAAACATACAGCAAATACCTTTACTTTTTTTTTTACAAGACATATATTATAGCTATTATTTGTAACTGTGTAGACTCACAAATTCAAAAGTATTTGCACCTTTTTACTTTACGTTGTTTCAATATTTCCATGATATCTTCTTGGAATATACATCAAATTTAGAATAAGCGGTTCGGTCGTGGGATTTGCCATCTCTTCTGATGGCTATTTTTAGAAAGAAGGCAAAACCAGTTTGACAGAGTTGCTTCTTGCAGAGGTGAAAGTGTATCAATTACAAGCAAAACTGACATTTTTAAATAATGCTAGGCTGGTCGATTTTTACAAGGCGGCCCTCCTAATGCAGGTTTTCGTTTATACGTTTTCTTTCTGCCGAGGTGCTGTTTTGCGTGGTCGTTTCGTATGATTAATGGGCTTGAGAGATCTGTGTTAAGTGATTTTGGCCTGTCCCAGATACTTCTATTTTATTTTTTTTATACCGGGCGTTTTTAAAAAAATTATCAGAAATAAAGTGAGATTCCAAAATACTTTTGTACCAGTGAGATTTCGCAGACCCATTGAAGTATATTGGACCAAAAAGCTTTTAATTGTCCTTCTACTTAACTACTCTCATAAAAGTAAGAAGATAGGTTGATGAAAGAATGTTTTTGAACTTAGTCTCAGTAATAATTTGAACTGTTCGTTTTTTAATTTTTGTTTATTTATTTAGCCTCGGTCCCAAACCCATTAACAGAAATTGGTAGTTGTAAGGAACAGCACTTAAACATGTATTCCACTTTGCCTTCGTTTTGGCATTTGAATCCATACGCGCGATTTATTATTAGAGGTTTATTATTGTCTTCGCCCATGGCGTTTGCCATTGCTCTGAAAGCTTTTTGTCAAAGGTAATGGACTGGTCCAATACTATTTTCCTTTGACTGTTTGATGAAAATAGGCATAGACAATTTTCCATTCAATGCTAGACACGTGAATGGGCGTGGCTAATCTTTAAGTTCACCATTGCACTTTATCAAAGGTTATGAACTGCTCCAGTGCGTATTTCCATTGTCTGCTCAACGTGCTTATAATTAAAACCCGGGAGTGGCTGAAAAAACCGAAGGTTGCCATTGCTGTCTGAGGTCATGGGATAGATTTTGTCATTTTAAAGATGGTAGATGCATTGATACTGCTAAGGGCAATTAATCATTTCTACTACTAAAATACCATGGGATGGACTTATTTCTGACAATAAAAACATCAAGTTTAGGTTTAATAAGATATAGTTGAAACTTACTGCTGTTAGCTGTTACTGCTGTTAGCAATAACCTTATTGCTGTTAGCCTCTTGAAAAAATATAATGAGCATACCACGAAGATAGACTGGATCCTATCCTATACTAAATAAATACCGGTATTTCAGTTACACAGAACATGTACCTTTTAAATTATTTTTCCTGATAAACATACACATGATACATTTTATTTCATCTTCTCCTTCCATTCCTTTAGCAATGAAACGAGTACACGCATTATTGAGTTCTCAGCGTACAGCAAGCTTTTTTTTTTGAAAGCTAATACTTGTTACGAGATAATTTTGTAGTATCTTAGTAAAAATAATGCCTTTAGCATAAACATCACAGAAAATGACGACTTCAGCATTCGATTAAAAGATGTTTTATACGAATGTTCATACGAGGGATGTTCGAAATGAATTGCTTATTTCTATCTGGAGACTTCAAATTTCAAGTTAGCCCAAAAGTACTCATTTCATGCCCTCGAAGTACTCCCCGTGGCTAGAAATGCAAAGTTTCAGCCGATGTATCCACTTCTTGAAGGCGTCACGGTACGCTGATTTGGGCATAGTAATAAGGTACTGATGAATGGCAGACCCAAGTGCCTGTTGGGACTGGTATTTCCGCCCAGCAAAGGATGCTTTCAATTTCGGAAACAAAAAGAAATCACATGGGGCAAGGTCTGGGGAATACGGGGGGTGAGGCAAAACAGTTACTTTTTCTTTCTTCAAAAACGCCGTAACTATTGCGGAGGTATGAGCTGGGGCATTGTCATGTAGAAGACGGACATGTTTAAAACCAGTGGCAGGGCTTCGTTTCTGATAATACTTTTTCAGTTTCTTCAGTACTACGTCTTTGTAGTACTTTCCGGTGATGCTTTTGCCCTTTTTCACTGGCACTTTTATTGCGACTCCTTCACCAGAGAAGAAGATTGCATACAAAACCTTCTTTGTACTCAAAGAACGTTTGGCAATTATTGGGCGTTTGCTGTGTTTAGTGGCCCAGATCTTATTGCTAACCTTTCTGACGGGCTCAAAATAATGGACCCAGGTTTCATCACCTGTGGCGACATTGACAAACTCCTTTTTGTCATAATTTGGAAACATTTGAAGCAGCTTTTTGGCCACTTTAACCTGTTGCCTCTTTTGCTCGTCAGTCAACAGATGTGGCACCCATCTAGCAGAAATCTTTCTGACTTTCAAACGCTCCTTCAAAATAAGGTGAACCGTTGATAGTGATATGCCTACCTTTCGTGCAATATCACGAACTGTAAATCTGGCATCTCCTTCAATGATTTCCTTTATTTTGGAAAAGATTTCTTTACGAGATGCAGATTTTGGCCTACCTGATTTCGGTACATTTTTGATTGACTCTACACCAGCTCAAATTACCTTTTCCACCGCCGAACTGTGTCATAAGACACACAAGAAGGTCCAAAAGCAGTAGAAATTTCAGTCATCAGCTTCTTCAAAGAACAACCAAGTTTTGAGCGGGCTTTGATGTAAGCCCGTATTTCATCTTTTTTGTCGACGCTTCTACCAACCATTTTTACTGCAGTGGTCAATGACTGCGTGTATTCAAATGGCAAATTTTATGTCTTACACTTAGTCTAACATGTACATTTATACACCATTGTGTAGATATTGAATAGCCCTATACAGGTATGTATTGGTTTTTATCGTGCCCCACGTGGATATCGAGCTAGAGGACAATAAGCAATTCATTTCGAACATCCCTCGTATAATAATGAATACATCGAAGACTGAAAATAGGTACATGGACATCTCAAAATTATACATTTTCTTTATAATGTGTATGCATCGGCTACAGCTGATTACTCTTAATACACAAAGTGACTTACCATATGAGAAAAGGACCAGTATATCATACGAGAACAGCAACAGTCTGTACCATTCTGATCCTCGTACTTTGAGAGAGCCGTGCTGTTCTCGATATTTCACAGTCAATAAATCACTGTAGTTGAACCGCCCCGTGGCACTCCGATTGGAAATATAGGCCCCGTTGTAAACCCTGTTGGTAAGAGTTTCAATATTGCGCTGAACCAACAAGGCGTTGAAACCGACAGGTAAAAGTTTATGTTGTTTTACTATTTAAGATTAGTTTTATAATACGACGAACCTCGCTGACGCTGTAGCCTTAATTGCTTAGTTGCATTCGGTTATCCAAGAGCTGAACTGCCCTTCATGCGACTAGTTGTCCTTCACAATCAGCGTTCTCATTTTTACGAAGAATTTTTGAATCGAGACAAACCTTGCAGAAAGCCTATTTTCTAGTGTCTAAGAAGTATCATAAACATGTTGAACGCAGAGAGCACATTTGTTGGACGTGTGTATTTCTGGGGCTAATTACCTGTTCCTTATCATGATAGTGTACTTGGAGTTATAATGTGGAGATGACGGGTTGGTTTCATTGTGTGATTGGCCAAGTCCCGGGTTGGCTGAGCAGAGAGTGCAGGTTGGACAATAAAAGGCACGGGTTGTTTTTATTAAAAACTGTTTTCTCAAAGGTCAGACGAGGATGTGAAAGGTAAACATGGTTAAAATAAAACAAAAAAAAAAAAAAAAACAAAAAAAACAGCAGCAACGGCTTTTATATTGTAACTGTGAAATACAAAGCAGCAAGTCACTAAAATCCCTCGGCTACCCAGCCTATTGATTTCCGTGCTTTGTCTGCTCAAAACGTTCAAAACCCGACCATTTTAGATGCATTCACATACCAAAAACGAATTCTTCAGCTCATCAGGCAATTTGAAAACGTCAGTATCAAATTTATCGGTAATGAAAGGTATTGACCATAAACATCACATGACTTCTGATACTGATGTCTGATGAATAACCTCTAGAATTCGCTTAGTACTCTACTTGTGGTGCTTATGTTTTATAATATACAGAATAATCGCAAAGATTACATCGGGTTGTACCGCTTGTTAATAAGTTTGTACGTATCTATTGCTGAGTTTGCCAATGAATATGCTAATAGTTTGGCGAGGAAAACATATATGCAGATTGTGATTGTACTCAAGCATGAAACCCTCGTTTCAATCCATGATAAGCCAGTAGATCAGAGTATTTTTAAAGAGGGTTCCAAGTTGGCCTGGTCAGTTTTCCCTGAGACCCTCTGAAATAAAATATATGTATACATACAGTTATCACAAGAGCATAAAGAACTCAGCTGACATGTTAACTGATACTCATTCTCGCACACACTTTCACGCCCATACACGCACACAAATATGCACATGACATATGGCAACGCTGTTATTCAGTGGAGGGACAAGTCCATATCAACCATGCTTGTTTTGTTGAACAGTTTTCAACTTTAAATTTGATGAAATCCGATTTAAAATGCTCGTATGATAAACAGAATCTTACACTCGTGACCTCTCCATATGAAATTTATGAAACTCGCCAAAGGCTCGTTTCATAAACTTCAAGATAAATGACAACTCGCAATAGACCCTCTATTTACACATGAATTCAAATGGAATGATAAAGGAAACGATGTAACAAACTTAAGGGATACTAAACAAATTAAATAATATAAGCTATATGCATTTGCAAACATAAAGTATTAGATTTGCATTTGGCGGTGGAGGTAATGGCACAACAATAACTTGAATTAAGAAGCATTCCATGTTTTAGCCAATTTGAACATTTCAAAACAAAACTGCTTAACGTGTCCGCATTTGTAATTTCTATTGGAATGCTATTCCATACAAGAGCGCCAGAATATGACAAACTTCTTTTAAATATGATTAACTTTTGTTTTGTGGGAGTTGTGCTATTGGCAATTTTGTGCATAAGTTTTGCTTTAGTTATGAATAGCATTTCTTCAAATGTTAATAAGTTTAAATTTTTAAGTGCATCCTCTAATGTTACATAATCTTTCCCAAGAATTATTTTGCAGGCACGTCTTTGTAATTTTTCCACTTTATATAGATAGCAATCGAAAACATTTCCCCATATGGTGCAGCAATATTCAAAATGTGGCTATATATAAACATTATAATACAGAACTATGTTTTTGTGATATATATGACCTTATCTGAGAAAACAGCCACAGGGAAGACGAAATCTTTTTGCAAACGTGTTGAAAATGATTATTCCACTCTAAATTGTCATCCAAATGAATACCTAAAAATTTTCACAACGTGTTATTTGCAATTCAATATTATTATATGAAAGTGACACATTATTTTCAGTTAAAGTTTATCTTCTCTGACGATTTGTTATTAGCATTAATTTTGTTTACCAGTATTAAGAAGCATACCATTCTCAAGACACTATTTGTGTAGTAGATTTACAGCATGTTGAAGATTATTTTTAATTTGACCCTGTTGTCCTGGATATCACATAATGTGGTAACATCGGCATATAAATCAACAGAGCTAATGACATCTTTTATAAATTATTTATAAAAATCAAAAATAGAAGGGGACTTAAAATTGATCATTGAGGAACGCCATACCTTACCCTATCATATTCAGATAAGTTTCCATTTATATGGACTTGCTGGCACCTGTTACACAGATACGAATAAAACCATAATAAATTCAATTCACTTAGTATGTAAAGTCGTAGCGTTTTAAGGAGTAGGTTATGACTTACAAGATCAAAGCCCTTCAGAAAAGCTACCCAGATACACCCCACTAAATCCCCAGTATTGACCGCTTTCAGCCAAGTTTCAATTATCAATGTAAGGGCCGATAGTAGTATAGGGCGGCACTATACTTCTGCCGATTCTGTTGAACGACCCATTCTAAAGATTGGTGTTTATGAAGAAGTTTATAGTTACACTATCCAAAAACTGTTGGGCTGTAACATGCAGAAGTACTGACTGCCCAAAGAAGTGCATGTATAGTGGCATTTTGTTTTCACCAGCCTGCCTTGTAAAGGCCATTCTGTCAAATAACTGGACTGACCAACCCGTACTCTCTGTCATTAGTGACTCAATCCAGTCCGATGTCCTATCAAAACAAACCCGGGCGTCACTAGTTACCAACCCGGGACAAAATCAATGAATGTCAAAAACGTGTTTCCTCGTGTATCCTTTCATGCACCGAACATTAGAAGAAGAGGATATCGTCTATACAAACAATGAGTATGTTGTGCAATATTCGTCGTAGAAACTAGATGCAAATGCAAAGTAAATATCAGCGGCATTTTTCTAGAAAGTCACTCGATTCGAAAGATTTTGTTTTCCGTGAGCACAACTTCGCTTTCTGGCAAATCTTGTGATGATCAAACTTGATGGTTAACAAAGCTATTTATTCAGACAACAGCAGTAAAATTGGCCGTTTGTTTTTTCAAATAAGAATATTACAGTAAATGCTTACTTTTTCAAGATAGGTAAATTAAAAAAAATCCAGCGTCATATTGAAACTCTTACCAACCGGATTTTCAACGGGGGCCTATATTACCAATCAGAGTGCCAACGGGGCGGTTCGACTATAGAGTAATGTTAGCGGACAACGAAGGCATGTGCACATTGCTTGCTTGGAAGCAAGGTGTTGATAAGATCTTTCGCTGTTCACCAGTTGTGTTAAGCATTTTACGGGGACTTGATACACATGGTAGAGTTTCTTTTATTTTTTAAGGGAGATATTTCTTTCATTTTTTAAGGGAGATATTTTTGTGATTTCCTGTTTGCTTTCCTGCACAATAATCTCTTCTAAAAAGGGGTCTGCTCTAAAGAAAATTTTGCTCCCCTTATTCCCTCCTTACCCTCCCACCCCCCCCCCCCCCCCCCCCCGCCAACACCTGCGTTGAAAAGGTACCCATTCCACTTACGGCACATGCGAAGAATATCGAAGTCAGAGCATTCACACATAGCCTGATCAGCGCCTTCACTATACAACGCTATATTTTACAATATGCAAGAATATTGTAGGCAAACAGAAATATCTTGATTAGACTGTTCGGATGGATGTGCAGAATGATCTGTGCCGCATGGATTATGTACCATTCTTTGACACAGAGATTCTGCTAGCGATCGATGAATGATTGGACGAAAGAACACAGCTCTGTAGGCAAGTATTGCGAATATTGTTAGCAAATATGAACAGCGAATGTCCAGACTAGAGTGTACATACAAATTCTGCTCAAGATCTTCGCTTTTCGCCCGTACGTATCACATAACTATATGATTCCATAAGATTCTCTCAGACAATCCGAATGCCCTGATTAAAGTGCATTGATCCGCAGGCTAATCTGGACCTACTCTCTTCTGTGCGATTCTGTACATTCTAAAATGTCTGCGGAGGTTGCAAGACTAAACAGACAGACCTTTTATGGTAAGTAGGTATGTTCGGTTAAACGTTTTTTTTTTGTTTTGTTTTTTTTGTTGTTGTTTTTTTTTTTTCAAAACTTTTCCAGGCACGACGGTGTCTGGATTTGACAGGAAGCCCAGTGCTGTTCAGTCTATTCCAATATGCCAGGTTTCACCAAAAATATCAGGGAACATGTAACGGTAAACAAAATGAACCTCTCAGCATGAGGTGTAATTATCCCTGACTCTGACCTTATTGTACTCCTATTCACAGATGGTTCCTACATAACCAATATATTGCTCCCCAAAATCCACACAACATGCAAACATTACAGGTGTAGTAAGTTTTCCTAGGAGACAATTTGATGAAACCTATTTTGTGAAAAAAAAAAACAACAAAAAAAAAAAAAAAACATTTGATAGTGTCAAACCTATGTTAGTAGACGGTCACTTGGTAGAATGGCTACTTTTAGCTAAATGTATCACCCTCTTAAAATATTGTGTAAATAAATAAATAAAAACGTTTTATGCGGAATTAAGATAACTATCCCAAAGTGATCATCAAATATATCTCCTTAATACTTATCACTCTGGATAAACTTTTCAGCAGACAACATAATGAAATATGTTTCTTATTTTTCCCAGAAATAAGAAATTGACTATCTCCGATGAGAGCATTTTGCATGAACTATCTAGGAAGTACAAGAAAAATATCATCAATTTGTCGTCTGCTGAATTTGCCCTGTGAGTGGTAAGGGTTAAGAAACCCCTTTACCTTTGCAGATACAAAACCCTGATTGTAACTCTTTGCTTGCTGGGTAAGAAATTCAGCAGACGACATTTTGAAATATTTTTCTTATTTTTCCAAGAAAACAGGCTTTGACATTTCAAGCAAATTGTCTCCATGGGAGACAGTTTGAATGAAATGCCAAATCTTGTTTTCTTGGGAAAATAAGAAAAACAGAAGACATTTTGTAATAGTTTTCATAATATCCCCAGAAAACAGGTTTTACATTTCATGCAAATTGTCTTCAAAGTATGCATGAAATGTCAAATCTTTTTTTTTTTTTTTGTGGGAAAAATAAGAAAAATATTTCAAAATGTAAAATGCCATCTGCTGAAAACTCAGAATGCTAAGCGGTAAACATGCACCAGGACAAGAAAACTAAATACTCATTTTTCATTTGCACTTTGGCCTTTGGCTTTCTGAAGGTCAGAAAGAAGCTTCTGTTATTACTCCAAATTAAAGCCCTTATTCTTACCTTAAATCTGAAGTAGATCTATTTGGCAAGTTTGATGGTGTTTATAAACAGATCGGGGGAATTGCCAACGGTGTACAACACGGCCTGATCAAACTGCTCCAGTTCAGTCTGGGTCTAAACTGTTTTCTCAGAGATGCCCTCATATTTAGGATAAGATTTGGGAAAACGTTCAGCCGCAAGTCAGCCAGTGGTGGGAATAACATGGGATATTATACAGTCTGAATTATTCTCTAATTTTTATCTTTCTAAGAATGAATTGTGTAACAATAAGGTAATAATAGTTTACTTAACCCTTAAAGCGCTAAGCAAGATTTGCAGCAGACGACATTCTTAAAAAAAAATATTTTTCTTAAAAAAAAATAAGTCTTGAAATGTCATGTGAATCGTCTGCTTGGCAGATAATTCACATGAAATGTCAAGACTTATTTTCTAAGAAAACAAAATAAAACAATATATTTAAAAGTGTTGGCTGCTGCAGTTGTGATTGGTGCTTTAAGGGTTAAAAGCACAGTGTTTCAATTCCATCCATGTCATTGACATTGATTTCGAAATCATGATATATTTACTTTGAAAACTATTTTAAACTCTTTTTTTTATCATTAATTCAGTTAATCATTGTAAACTATTTTGCCTTTTGGAGTCGGTTACATGTAACTGTCTTTTCCTGCGAGCACCACTTTGAGGTGTGTGCTTAAATGCCTCTTTTGTTTTTAGCTCACCTGAGCAAAAGCTCAGGGTGAGCTATTGTCATCACCCTAAATCCGTCGTCGTCCGTCGCCAACAATTAGTTTGTTAACACTCTAGAGGTCACAGTTTTGACCCAGTCTTGATGAAACTTGGTCAGAATGTTTGCCTCTATGAAATCTTACATATTATTTAGGGTCAAAAACTAGGTCACCAGGTCAAATCAAAGGAAAAACTTGTTAACACTCTAGAGGCCACAGTTTTGACCCAATCTTGATGAAACTTGCTCAAAATGTTTGCCTCTAGGTCAAGTTTGAAACTGGGTCTCTTGGGATCAAAATCTAGGTCACCAGGCCAGATCAGCAGAAAACCTTGTAAACACTCTAGCGGTCACATTTTTTGAAGCAATCATCATGAATATTGCTCAAAATGTTTGTCTTGATGATTTCATGGTCAAGTTCGAAACTGGGTCACTTGGAGTCAAAAACTAGGTCACCGGGCCAAATCAGCAGAAAACCTTGTTAACACTCTAGCGGTCACATTTTCCAAGCAATCATCATGAATCTTGCTCAAAATTTGTCTTGATGATTTCTAGGTCAAGTTTCAAACTGGGTCACGTGGTGTCAAAAACTAGATCACCAGGCCAAACCAGCAGAAAACCTTGTTAACATTCTAGCGGTCACATTTTTGAAGCAATTATCATGAATCTTGCTCAAAATGTTTGTCTTGATTTCTAGGTCAAGTTTGAAACTGGAACACCTGGGGTAAAAAACTAGGTCACCGGGCCAAATCAACGTAAAATTTTGTTATCAGTCTAGCGGTCACATTTTTGAAGCAATCATCATGAATCTTGCTCAAAATGTTTGTCTTGATGATTTCTAGGTCAAGTTTGAAACTGGAACACCTGGGGTCAAAAACTAGGTCACCGGGCCAAATCAGCGTAAAATTTTGTTATCACTCTAGCGGTCGAATTTTTCAAGCAATCATCAGGAATCTTGCTCAAAATGTTTGTCTTGATGAGTTCTAGGTGAAGTTCGGAACTGGGTCACTTGGAGTCAAAAACCGGGCCAAATCAGCAGAAAACTTTGTTAACACGCTAGCGGTTACATTTTTTAAGCAATCATCATGAATCTTGCTCAAAATGTTTGTCTTGATGATTTTAAGGTCAGGTTCGAAACTGGGTTACCTGGGGTCAAAAACTAGGTCACCTGGCCGGATCAGCAGAAAACCTTGTTAACACTCTAGTGGTCATTTTTTTTCAAGCAATCATCATGAATCTTGCACAACATGTTTGTCTTGATGATTTCTAGGTCAAGTTTCAAACTGGATCTCTTGGGGTAAAAAACTAGGTCACCTGACCAAATCAGCAGAAAACCTTGTTAACACTCTAGCGGTCACATTTTTGAAGCAATCATCATGAGTCTTGCTCAAAATGTTTGTCTTGAAGATTTCTAGGTCAAGTTTGAAACTGGGTCACATGGGGTCAAAAACTAGGTGTCCTGGCCAAATCAGCAGAAAACTGTTAACACTCCAGAGGCCACATTTTTTTAAATAATCATCATAAATATTGCTCAAAATGTTGTCTTGATGATTTCTAGGTCTAGTTTAAAACTGGTTACTTGATTCAAAAACTAGTTCACCTGGCCAAATCAAAGGAAAACCTTGTTGATGCTCTAGAGGTCACATTTTTTAAGTGATCATCATGAATCTTGCTCAAAATGTTTGTCTTGATGATTTCAAGGTGATGTATAGTTTTCTGTCCAACGACTCTCTTAAGTTTTTCCATTTAGGTCAGTTTCTCAGTAATTATTGGTCCTACAGAGTGATATTTGGTACTTGTGAAGTGTTTGTGTTTAGGTCAGTTTCTCAGTTACTATTGCTCCTACAGCCAGTGATACTTAGTACATGCATACATCTTAGCATGGCCTCTTGAGTGCAGTCATCCATTGTGGACCGTGACCTTTATTTCACAGTCCATTAGACATGCTAAATTGTCTTACTTGTTAATATAATCATTTTGAACTTTGATCAGAATGTTTGCCTTGATCAGTTCTAGATCAGGCTCTCAAAGTGCTATGTTGCTCAGGTGAGCGTTACAGGGCCATCATGGCCCTCTTGTTTGACATTTACATCATATATCATATCATCATAATCAGGCTTTTGATTAACGTGCAGGTACAAGGGCAACATCCACATCAGTGGGCCCTCTTCCAGATAACATGGCAAACCTCACACCAGATCTCCTGGTATGTCTATCATGAGGGCCGAGAGCTTCCACTCTCTGCAATCCCTCTTTGTCAGCTGCTTCCATGTCATCTTGGGCCTCTCAGGCTCACGCTTTCCATAAACCTGTATGTCAAAGGCTGTCTTAACTGCACCATTGGAGCGTTCCACATATCCATACCATCGGAGTCTTCTCTCCTTCAGAATGAGGTCCAGATCCTCAATGCCAAGCCGCACAAATAGTTCATTGGACCTGGTGGTGACAACGTCTTGCGGCCTGACATTGCAGATCTGTCTGATCATTGCCCTATCATTTCGCTACAGACGCTGGAGGCTCGGCTTTGTCAATGGCCAAATATCGCTGGCATGGAGCATTGCGCTCCGCACACAAGAGCTGTACACACGGCCACGTGTTTTGAAAGAGAGGTGGCGTGAAGAGGAAACTGGTAGCAGATCATTGAACTTCTTCCATAGTCCTGTCCAGGCGGTTTTCATACGTGTTGTGGTTTAAAATTCACAGCCACCAGCTGCTGAGGGCATGTCTCCGAGGCAGCAAAAGGAAGCTACCACCTCCAGCTTGTCAGGTCTGACCTGGACTTCCTTCTGTGGTCTGCCATCCAAGGGGCGTGCAGTTCCCTGACACCGTGTACATCTGTAGTCAGGGTCCTTTTTCAAGTGTTTGAGCCCACTGCATTTCTTGTGCACCAAGTACTTACACAGGGAAGATCTGCTAAGTTTTGAAAGTGTGACTCTTCCCCAAAATCATATTCAGTTTCTGCGCTTGTGTGTTTCTTTAAGCATTTACGTCCTAGAAAGTTTGGCATACTCTACTGGTGATAGCCAGCAATCTGAAGATACTCAATTAGCAACAATTATCAGCATATCTTGCAATATCAGTTTGATGGGGAGGGGAAGGGAGAGGAGGGAGGAGCCATATCCGTGCTGTTTTAAACACTGATTTTTTGCTTGTGTTTTGTGACTTTGCAATGCTCATTGAACGCACGTCTTCATATGGTATATTTGGGCCCCTCTTTCTTTTATATCTTCTCTGTTGAAGTTGTTTAAATCTTAATAGTTTCAAGCTTCAGTATCCTATGGATCCAATGAGTTTGTATATACTGAGTGCGCTAGCGCACCAAACATATATACCCTATCCGATGGGTCATTCAGAGAAATCAAGCATAATACTGTTCCGTGAAACTTGTTTTTTAACAAGCGTAGTGGTGCAGTGGTTATGTCTCCTGACTCTGAAGGGCTAGGCATTGCCGTCGTAACTGGCGTGGGTTCGAACCTCACTCAGCCCAGTGCTATTTCATATTCCTTTCTCTCTCTCTCTCTCTCTCTCTCTCTCTCTCTCTCTCTCTCTCTCTATATATATATATATATATATATATATATATATATATATATATATATATATATATATATATATATATATATATATATATATATATATATATATATATATATACTTCACCAAATGGTTAAAAACTTCAGTTTTCAAACTGAACTTTCCATTTTAAACAGAACAACAAACCTGCCTGAAATATGTATTCCTCAACCCCATCCCCCCCCCACCCCCCCCCCCCCCCACCCCCAACAAAAAACAAAATAAAATAAAAAAAAAATAAATAAATAAATAAATAAATAAAAAATAACTTCCACACAACATCAGGAGACACTGAATATAATTTTGGCAGAAAGTCATTTCAACCTAAGCACAATGCCAGTTTTATTGCTTCTTTGCAGAATTAGCCCTACTGGCAGGTCATGACCTGTAGGGGGGTAATTGATATCCTGATAAGAGCTATAAAACTAACGGTACCTAATTCCTCAGCATTGAGGAAAATTTTGTCATAAAAGAACAGACTGTGTTAGCGTGCTACCGCACTTAAATATCATAATGTTATATTCAACCCTGTTACATTGTACTGAGACCGGGTCGACTAGTTTAGCTGTCTATCTCTACGTTCTTAACCTATTTATGTCTAGTAGACTTCTATCCTTATAAACTAGATCAGTCCATTTATCATTTTTAATTGGTGTTTGGTTAATTTCATTTGTTAATTTTTTATGCAGAAATTGCTGTACCTATGAAGCAAACAGTGTAGACCTGATCAGACAGCACATAATGCGGCGTATGGCGTTCCTCAATGTTCAATTTTAAGTCCCCTTCTATTTTTGATTTTTATAAATAATTTATAAAAGATGTCATTAGCTCTGTTTATTTATATGCCGATGTCACTACATTATGTGATATCCAGGACAACAGAGTCAAATTAAAAATAATCTTCAACATAACTGAATTAGCGCGCCATGAACCGTTTTCAAGTCTTAAGCATGAATCGGCCGTACTAAGTATATATAGGTACAGCTCCTGCACACAAAGTTCGATTTAAGCTATTGCGCCAGCTGTCTGACTGTGGACTTTACTTTTGAACAAGACTTTTACATGAGGGTATGGCTTCATAATATAGATATTACGTCGAAAGTGTACATGTGAACAGCAAAGACCTAGATCAACTTGTTCATTTGCGCTGTCTAGCCATCATCTCAGCTGTTTACTTACTTACTGACTCATAAATATTGTAGGCTATATTGTAGAAAAACGAATAGGCCGTCGCATTTTGCATTACTATATATGAACAGACTCAATTAAAACGACTCGGCTGGTTTCATGTATTAGACGTGTCTTGGTTTCAAAGGATCCCTCTTTTCTTTACTTACTTATTTTCACTACACAATCGTGTAAAGTGCTATGAAGTAGCCGTAAAACGTCTCACCACATTTCATTTACGTGTAGTTTATAATTTCTGGCCCTTCGGGATTATTAATCTCACTTGGATTTATTGAATATAGAATGTCTCTCAGCCATAAGCTGGGAGACGTGAACAGTGTTGCACGTTACATTGCCGTTCATAAATAGCCTCAATAAAATCGACTCTGTCATTTTCGTTTATTTACCTCGCTTCTGTCTTGCTTCCAAAGGATCCCTTATTTCAGAATCTCGGGGTCAGAACGCACGTTTGTGAAAGAATTGAAACGTAAGATCTCAGTATATCAGGTCATTTAAGGGGTATTAAATGAAATATACGTGGCTACATGTACCTCTTATATCATAATTCCCCACCAGTTTTTCTCTCCTCCTTCAGAAACCCAGAAGACAGCAAGTAATGGGCTAAGCTCACCTTATTCTTTTTATTTTGATCACAGACGGCCGGCGTGAGCTAAAGTAATCAACTGTATGCCTTTCCGCCAGCAGTACTATGTGCACGAGCAAACATTACTACTTCAACGAGCGTGAAAATGGTCTAATAGGCCATACCAGACAGATGACGGCCAGTCCTATCAGATTCGATAAGTGGTGATGCCAGTGCAGGTCATCAATAAATAATCCAAACTATACACCTATAAAAGAGTATTTTTCTATGACAGCGTATCGTACGTTGACTAGTCCCTCTTAAGTAAGTCGTGCGCACGAGATACTAAGTTATACATATGAGATACAAAGTCTTGCGAACGAGATGCTAGGTACTGGGTAGACAAGTACAGTTAACACCCGACTATCGACTAAAAACTCAAAGAACAGTCCGTTGAAAACTAAGGGTGGCGGATTAATATGACGTACATAAATGTCTACAACTAGAATCCCAAGTGGGCCAGAAATCGCTTACCTTGATAAGACTGATAATTGTATGTTATATTGTGCTTATTGGCCATCTTGGCTATCAGATCAGCCTTTAGGATTGTGGCCACATAAAATCCATTTAACACCCCCCCCCCCCCCCCAACCAGTGAAATACTTTACTCTGACCGTCACTGACCGTCAAGGCGGTTCTTCTGTCATGGTTTATTTTTGTTATAGTTCGTCTTTGAATGTGTGTGTCGCTTACATCTTTTTGTTTTGGATAGCCATTTGGCCACTTTGTGGGAAAGTAACTGTCTGTTTGGCTTTCTGCTAGTGATGTTTCCATTAGGGTCTAGTTATTTCGTGTTTGTGTTTATTTTCCTTTGATGTCTCTGATGGGAGGTGTGGGATAATTGTATCGATTCCTGATAATTGCCTTCCCTTCTATTTAGCAATTCAGAATCTGATGTTGTTTGAAGAGTTTCGAATTTGCCGCCATGATGCCAACTTGTAAATTGGAACCGAACGAATTTAGCAATTCTGAATCTCTATGTCACCCCGATGCCTCCCATCAAGTTTCGGTTCAATCTGACTTACAACTGGGAGGCGATGTGGTTTAAAGAATTTCAAGTTGGCGGCCATCTTGGATATCGGAAAGAAACGATTTTAGCACTTCTCATCTCCATAACACCCCGATGTCTCCCATCAAATTTAAGCTCAAGCCGAACGGAACGATTTTAGCAGTTCTGAGTTTTCATGTCACTCCGATGCCTCCGACCAAGTTTCAGCTCAAACTGACTTACGGTTTGGAAAGAGATGTGGTTTGAAGAATTTTATGATGGCGACCATCTTCTGAACGAAATGATTTTAGAAATTCTGAAACTCGTGGCGGCCATCTGGGATATCGAAACGGAACGATTGTAGCAATTCTAAATCTCCATGTCTTTATGTCCTTATGATGCCTCCCATCAAGTTTCAGCTCAGTCTGAAAGTTCGGGAGGAGATGTTTTAAAACTTTTAGGATGGCCGCCTTGAGGGGGGCGCAATCTTGGATATCAGAACGAAACAATTTTAACAATTCTAAATCTCTATGTCACCCCCAATGCCTCCCACTAGGTTTGGTCTTAATCCGACTTAACGTTCGGGACCAGATGTGGTTTGAAAATTTTATATGATGGCTGCCGTGGCAGCTACTTTGAATATCGGAAAGCAACGATTTTAGCAATTTTAAATCTCCATGTAGCCCCAATGCCTCCCACCAATTTCAGCTTAATCCGACACAATTCTGGAGAAGATGTCGAAAATGTGAAAAATAACGACAGACGGACGACGGACAACAGGCCAGGGCATAAGATGGCTGCCGTTGCGGCCGTCTTGGATATTGTAACAAATGCTTTTATGCAATTCTGAATCTCCATTTCGTCCCTATGGCTCCCACCAAGCTTCGGCTCAATCCGACTAACCATTCGGAAGCAGATGAGGTTTGAACATTTTTAAATGACCACTGTGGCGGTCATCTTTGATATTCGAACAGAACGATTTTAGTAATTCTGAATCACTATGTCGCTCCAATGCTCCCATCAAGTTTCGGCACAATCCAACTTAGATGTCGTTTGAAGGATTTCAAGATGGCTACTGTGGCGACCATCTTAGATATCGGAACGAAACGATTTAAGCAGTTCTAAATCTCCATGTCTCCCAAATGCCTCCCACCAAGTTTCAGCTGAATCCGACTGACCGTTCGGGAGCAGATATCGTTTCAACATTTTTAGGAACGGTTTAAGCAATTCTAAATCTCTTTGTCGCCACAATGCCTTCACCCACGAAGCTTGGGCTCAATCCGACTTAGGGTTCATGAGTAGACGTGGTGTGAAGAGTTTCTGGTTCATGAACAGATGTGGTGTGAAGAATTTCAAGATGGCCACCGTGGCGGCCATCTTGGATATCGAAACGGAACGATTTTGCAATTCTGAATGTCTGTGTTGCTCATCTTCCATCAAGTTTTGGCATGATCCGACTTACGACTCTGGAGGTGATGTAGTTTGAATATTTTCAACATGGCCGCCATGGCGGCCATCTTGGATGTCGGATCGGAACGAAACGATTTTAGCAATTCTGAACCTCTATGTTGCGTTAATGCCTCACATCAAGTTTCGGCTCAATCCGACTTACGGTTTGGGAGGAGTTTTCTTTGAATTTTCGTTCTGTTTTATTGTTGTTGTTTTTTTTTTTTTTTTTTTTTTTTTTTTTTTTTTGTTTTTTTTGTTTTGTTAAATATCGGAAGGATATGTCCCTTCCGGGGTTCCGTATATAACCAGCTGCTTCCGGAATACCAATGTATGAACAAGTGTTTTGGTGAAGATGTGAATACTTATGAGACATACATGTATTTTAAATGAAGGCATCATGATATTCGGAGGAAAATACCTCATAAAAGGATTAATTCAATTTGCATAACATCTTTTGCGACACTCCTGTAATGTTAACAGGGGTGTAAGCCGGGGTAAATATTTGTCTCATTTCTTGTCTTTGTATAAAGATATGGTTTTGGTTCTTATTGCATCGACCTCAAAACTCTTTGCTTAGAAACTGTCATTGTGCAACTCAGAATATATCTGAAAGGAAAAAGAAACGCAGGGTAGAGTTTTTTCCTTCTTATTTTAACCATTTTTTACGGTGTTTACTATAGCCATACACTTTTACAGATTGTCCTGTGAATGTGAACCGCGGGTATACGAGTCTTTGGTCGATGTGCTATCTACCCAGTGTGTGAAATCATTCAACCGTGCACTACACAGTGCATTGCACGGACAATACGGAAAGCCAAAATTTCGTGCAAAACAAGCATGTTTAAACCTTCAGCACAAGATTTCCTCACACCATTTGGTACACTTCAACGATACACAACGCTCTTCGATTCTTATACCGATTTTTCTTTTCATTTTTACGCTACTTTGAACTTTTTTTCAATCATGGTACGATTGACTGATGTTCAGAGGGGTAGGGCAATTGCGTTGCTGATGCAGGGTCAGAGGCAACAGCAAGTTGCCAATCATTTTGGGGTTAACGTCTCAACAATTGAACGTCTTGTTAGAGGTTTAAGGGAGACAAGGCATTTAGCAGACCGACCGCGGTCTGGGCGTCCACGCGTGACGTCGCGATGTCAAGACAGGACAATCAGTCTGGCACATTTGACGATCTCACTGCTACCGAAACTGCCCTTAATACAGTAGGTACGCATAATCGACAAATTTCTCCGAAGACTGTTGGAAGTCGATTGCGTGAGATTGGTCTTCGAGCTCGTCGTCCATACGTTGGTCTGCCTCTGACCCAGGCACGTAGGTTGCGTCGTATGGCGTGATTGACGGCGCATGCGCCCAGGCTATTTCCGATGAGGCAGTGGAGACGAGTTCTTTTTACGGACGAGTCTAGGTTCACTCTCTATCGCGCAGATGGTCGACGTCGTGTGTACCGACGTCGCGGAGAACGCTTTGCCGACGCCTGTGTTGTCGAACGGGATCGGTTTGGGGGTGGCTCCGTTATGGTCTGGGGAGGCATTGCTCACGGGATAAAATCACAGTTGATTATTGTTGCGGGCAATATGACCGCAGTAAGGTATAGGGATGAGATCTTGCGTCCTGTTGCAGTCCCGCTTGTGCAACAACGTAATCTGATTCTGCAGCAGGACAATGCCCGACCACATGTTGCCCGAGTTTGTCAGGATTTCCTGGCAAACAATAACATCGCACCACTAGCATGGCCACCGTACAGTCCAGATTTGACCCCAATAGAGCACATGTGGGATGAGCTGGACAGAAGGGTTAGGAAGCGCCGAAATCCCCCCGCAACTCTCGCACAACTAAGGAATGCGTTGATTGATGAATGGAATAACATCCCGATACGAACTGTCAATGCTTTGGTTAACTCTATCCAAAGGAGAATTAGGGCAGCAACGGCAGCAAGAGGGGGGTACACCCGATATTGATTTTCAGTTTGATTTTATTTCAAGATTTTGGGGGTAGCTACCAATGAACTTCAATAACTCGAGACTTGTTGATCACAAACCAATAAAATTTGGAACTTTTGTTCCATACATGTACCGTTTTGTAATCATAGTAAAATATTTAACAAACTTTTTCAAACTTGAATGAAATTTAGGAATAAAATTTACCCTGCGTTTCTTTTTCCTTTCAGTGAGTCACAAATCAAATAGTTGAAAATCAATAAATAATAGATGTTTAACCATCCACATATATTATAGAAAAGATTAACAACGTATTTCTACATAGCGTCTGATGATTGAAGGCTCCTTACCTAATGATTGTCTTGTTTATTCAATATTATACAAGATGTAAATTTCTATAGTGTGCCGGCTTCTTTCGATGTGCACGGCAAAGGTTTTATTCTTTTTTTTCCTTTTTTTTCATTTTCGTTTCTTCGTTCGCCTATGCGAGCGTTCGTGCATACCGAGTGCGTGTTTAGAAAAACTCATTACATGCAGGTCCAGTGTGTCAGACAAAACGGCCTTATGGTGTTTTTTTTCTGTTGCAAAGATATTGATCATATGCAAATGCCGATGTGAACTTTGCTGGTCATATGTTTTCTTGGACGCCGGTCAATAAATATTTCACCTACGTTTTGCTTCTACTGTAAAGACCCGAAGACCCTGATCAGCCTGCGCAGATGCACATGCATTCACATGGTGAACTAGAATTTCGCTGCTCAGATGTTTCTTTGGTATCACTGTATATTTATTTAAGTTTTTCTTTAGCAAAAGCCCTGACAAGCCAATATTTCTATTACGTTTATCTGTTGCAATGACCCAGATCAAACTGTGTGGATGCTTATTATACTGAGCTAGCAAACGTCTTTAATATGCCATTCCACTTTCCATGATAAATAAACAGAATGGTTAGGGTGAAAAAAAAGAGATAAAGTAAGTAGTTTGGTTTGAAAAGGTAAATAAAGTGGTTTGGGGTTGTTTGCGGTAGTTTGGGGTGATTCATCGGACCGATCCTTTCTTATGAAGGCATCTTCGCGCAATGTACATCTTTAATGCTATCAAATTGTTCTAAATAGAGGACGATTTATTTGATTTTTAAACCTTGATTTTGGCGTGATCTTGAAGATTATATTTTGAAGTTGTTTTAAATACACACAATGAAGTTGAATAAAAGGATTTGACAAAAATAACCATTTCATGAGATTTATCATGGCTTCGAAGCACATACATTCATCCGCACAGAGGCTGACAGAATTAGATTAAAAATATACACAACGAAAGTTGACTCAAAAGGATTTGACACAAATAACCGTTTCATGAGATTTATCATTGCTTCAAGGCACGTACATTCTTCCACACAGAGGCTGGCAGAATTAGATATAAAATATACAGACTGAAAGTTGAATCAAAGAATTTGACAATGATCGTTTCATGAGAATTATCATCGCTAAGGCACGTACATTCTTCCATACAGAGGCTGACAGAAAGAGATTTAAAATATACACAATGAAAGTTGCGTCAAAGGATTTGACAAAAATAACGGTTTCATGAGATTTATCATCGCTTCAATGCACGTATATTTTTCCATGCAGAGTCTGACAGAATCAGGTCACAAATAATCTTATAAGATTTCGTCTAAAACATATATGATTTATAAAGTTTCACCGATTTACCCCAAATCCCTGTGATGAGCTGAGATTAGAAAATTACATCAAGACAACCTTCCATAATTAATAAATAATGCCGAAGAGAGGAATCTGTGTTATTGTTTGAGGGCACGGTAACATTTTTTGTCAGACATTTGTAATACATACTAAACCCTGCCAAAATATGAAAAAGTAAAATTAGGAACCAAGGATCTTACCCTCCTACCATATGTCTCTGCATGATGTCCAGTTTAGTAATGTTGTTTTTATATATTGATAGTCTTGCTTGTTTTGTAAATGTCTTAGCCAGTCAAAATGTCCTTATTTGTTTGGAATCATCAGCTATTCCCAAACGTTGCCAAACATATTGATACTTCACGAACTAAAATGATATAGATTTCTCTACAGCTCTCATGTGTGATTAGTTGAATCAGCGGTTTGTCAACGTAGATTTGTGTTTCCACATGTACACATACATAGTGCACTTATCAAACAAGGTATGGATGATAATAAGAGCGCCATTTCCCTCCGTACAACTATTGCCACTTAGGCACACTAAAGTTCTGTATCTCGAAAACCGGAGCACGAATGCCTATGTTCAGTGTCCCTACAGTTGTAGGATTCAAACTTCGAGTTCTGTTTTACCTCTTTATACTCCTTTCCTTGTAGGAAATCTAGTAGGCAATATATAGTGTCACGTGAACGGACGAGCGTTGGGCCGGTGACGATGGACTAGACGCAATGACAAGCAATCAGAGGATAAACACAACACTTCATAAATAAAAACAAGCATGTATTTAGAAAGTTAAGAAAAAAAAACAACTTTAAAGCAATCTTCAAAATTTCATAAATTGAATGTCCGAGATATTTCTGGAAGATCTTGGCAGCTTCATAATTTTCACCATGTGGATAAAATTGAAAATAATGACATAACTTAGTCATTTGTGATGTAAACGGATGTATACTCCATGTCATCTACCGGGTACCACTTGTACGTGGATACAACTTTGGACACAACTTTCCGGAAAATCTTGTAGCTGTCAAATCATGGTTATAGAGTGACGATGACAACAGGATACAAACACAGTGACGAAAACAGATACGTATACCGGACCTGAAAATAAGTATCATGTCCTAGAAATCTCGATATCAAACATTATAAGATATTGCCTTATTAATTTCCACTAGGTATACAGAGTGTGTACGCCAAATGTTGTAATTCAACAAGTCCGTTGCAATTGATTATTATATAGCAAAATCAGATCCTAAAACCACAGGGACGCTGTTAATGACATAATATTGCACATATATCCAACACAGGCAGACAAACAGTCAGAACATATCTGACTAACACACCAGATTCTACATTAATCGGAGGAATGGCATCTCGACGATTACACATTCTCACAGGAAGAACCCATGCGTCTTCCTCTGTAAGAATCCCTTTAGAACGCTAAAGGCTACAATAAATTATAACTGCCATTACACCACAATGATTACACGATCACACATCGTCCCCACGTAATCATTGGGTACAATACCAACATGCATCGTCATAGCCTCAAACACGACTCCTTGCTGCTTGAGCCACTTTACAGTACAATATTCTAGTGAACAGACTTGCGTATAATAAAATAAAAAAGAACCTTTGTACATGTGTTTAAGATAATCATCATATGTGTCATTTGTGATACAAATACATATAAATGCAATTTTGTAAGTATTATGAATACATGAAAACACAATTATGTTAATTACTGAATGTGTATGCAGTTAACATAACGCATAACTGTGTCCTACATTCAAGCGTATGTCAGTTAACATAACGCATAACTGTGTCCTACATTCAAGCGTATGTCTGGTGTGTGCAGTTAACATAACGCCTAACTGTGTCGTACATTCAAGCGTATATGTCTGGTAATCATGAAGGTTAAAATAATATACATGTCAGATATGAATATGTTATGTTAAAATATGTTAGTGCTGTCATTGCTCTGATCCATTTATCTCTTTACTCAAGTAAGAATATTAATGTTTGCATTCTGATCAGGGTCTACAGAACCGATCAGACTCACCTGACTGACCAGGATCTATAGAATCGACCAAATTTAATTTCCATATCTGGTTAGGGTCTACACACCCGACATGGCTTATTCGTCTGATCAGTGTCTACACATATAACCAAAGTGTACACATCTGATCAGGGTCTATCTACATATCATGCCGGGGTTTGTAAGAACGAACGATGTATGAATCGCAACGTAGTAAAGCAATAAATTTACCTACTCGAATATTAGCTGCGGTAAAGACGAGCAAGAATTTTGCAAGAATAAAATTAAATAAATTATTGACTTACCATGGTCAGATCCCCGAGATACAGCACAACATCATAACATAATAGACAGGAAGGCAATGATCAGTCTTCAAATGAAAAATATTGTAGTGTGTGTAGTTCTATTTAACCAGGGAACTTTTATAGTAATGTGGCACGTTTTAAAACATGTGTCCACAAGAAACCCGTGATATTCAAGATCTAAAAATAATATTCACAAGAATACCGTGATAGTCAAGATTTAAAATAACCTGTTCGATTGTCCGAACGGTGCAAAATCTTACACAGCGACTGCTCAAACCATGGAGTAAAAAAACATTTTTCTCTCGGAACGCTGCAAAACTGCAAAATTACGAAAGAAAATTGTCTCCCCATTTAAAAGATAGCCTTGAGACAAAAATCAGTCCCAGAACAGTGAAGATATTCATCACCGAACCTAGGTTCACTCGGAATATACAATGTTCTGGTAACCGTTCAAGTATATAGACGTAAATAATCAAATACACCCCTAGCATACATATCTCGTGATTACCGTAATACCGTAACTTGAAAGCTGAAGTGTACCTACTCTCTTAAAAAGTAAAACAGTCGTCATAATCAGCGCTCCAGTTACAAATGCAATAATCTAACCTGGTTAATAAAAAATCAAAACAAACTTCTTTTTGTACTATGTACATATAAAAATATATTCAAGATAAAACAGGGACGTGACATATAGGTCTCCGGCACCTATACAGTGTCAGTGGCAGATACAATGAAGACATTTTCTTAAACATAAATGCATATACCTAAGAAAGGTCACAACCACAAGGCACCGCCTTCCCGCGGCACCGAAAGAAGAAACGAGGATCAAACAACAACAAATCAAAACGGCACAATCACCATAACCAACGTACGGACTATAAAAAAAACAACAACAGAAGAACCGCATTGGAACGGTCAGCAGAGAAAATAAGAGGAGTGAGCGTAAACTAGTTTTACACGCGCGAAACATCGCCCTTAATTCTGATGCATCTCAAAATTACAAATATGTGTTCGGTCGGGGCCCTCTACCCCATCTGTAAAACAGCAAAAGAAACCACATGTAGGACAACGACGGGTCCAACCGAAAATATCGACAGTCGGGCATCATCTGTCTAAAATATATTGAGAAAGCAGCCGTCATTCAGTCTAAAGCCTATCTCACGATTGTCATTAAAAGAGGAACCAAAGTAATCAAACATAACTTGATTAATAAACTTGCATGCAGTTTGCCGCCGAACTGCCGAAGTTTATGCTATAGCGATTCCACTTGCATTTCGAGGTTCACTACGTGGAAACTTACTGGAACCTAAACCAACAGCAACGAGGGAACAATTGGATGGCAATGTGCAGAATGTTGGCATTTATACACAACCAGCGACGATAAAACCTTACAATGACGAAATATCCAAGGTGGAACTTCCGTACCCGCGTTTACTCTATTGCCTAAGGCTATTCATAGTAGGTAATTTTAAGGATTTTAAGGGTCGTAATGATAGCGTATGCCGTTCGAACTCCATTTGGCCCCTTTATACTGACTGTTGTGCTGCCGTTCGTAGTATATATTACATGTCTTAAGTATCTATACATTAACAGTAGTGTAAATTTTGAACACTAACGAAAAAACTAGGCCGAGCTGCCGATCTTTGAATTTATGTAGAGACAGAGCCTATAGACTGAGCCCTATTTGGCCCTTTCAAATCAATCGCCATTGTGAAACTTCTAGTATATCGTGTACAGATGTTTCACCAACTGATTAGCAGCTTACAACAAATTATATCGAAACATGTCACGGCTTTATGTAGCTGTAATAAAAAGAATTCAGCAGGCCCTGTAAAGTCAGTGGCCACGGGATCTACCTAGTAGGTAATGAACAACACCCAGAATCTGTAAAAAGTTAGTGCCGGTCACAAGGAACACGTTGTAGAACATATCTAGTTGCGTTGGTTAACTTGAACATTAATGAAGTATCAGCTAATGGATGTACTGTCCTCAGGGTCCAGTTTCATCAACAAAGTTCGTATAATGGACATTAAATGTTCGTACGTTCTTTTTTAGGAAGTGCGTACGTCGGTTTGATGAAAAGATCGCTAGAAGTTTGTACGAGCATAAAGTTGCGTTTCATAAACGTCGTACTTTTACTATGCTCCAACACAGGGCCTAATATTACGTGCCTGATTACATGTTGGCTTGTTATAGCCGTGCAAAGTAGATTTCACGACTTTGTAATGTTAACAAAAGGCAAAACAAAAAAACAGAGGTGTTGAAGAAATCGACGTTTTACGAGGGTCCTGCAAAAAGTTCTGTCACTAATAGGCTTCCTTGGTTTTATCCCAGGTATATTTTAAAATGCTTTACTGCACTTGAATGGTATGTTGAATAGCAAACGATACCCGTTTATTTCGTTCAAATTGCTTTCCAACTGACCGTGTTATTTCAAATTGAAATTGATGCAGTCATATACACTGACCAATTTACTTGTTACAATAAGAAATGACCAAGCAAAGGATGTTCAGGAGTCCACCTTTTACATGACAACGCCTTCTCTCATAAGTGTGAGGTTGTTAAGTCTTTTTTGGCTTCTGAAAAGGTGAACGTTTTAAACCATCCACCTTATTCACCTGACCTGAGTCCCTGTGACTTCTTTTTATTTCCAAGGCTTAAGAAAATGCTTTCTGGAAATAAGTATACATCTAGAAGTTCTCTTGGCAGCGCTATTTATCAGTGTCTCCAACAGATACCAAAAGAAGACTATGTATCTGCTGTTCGCGACTGGGTAAAAAGGTTACAAAAATGTGTTTCAGTAAAGGGGGAATACTTTGAAGGTTTGTAATAAAAATATGTTTGATAAACGTAGCACTGAAGTAATCCGAACCCAGTGACAAAACTTTTTGCAGGACCCTCGTATTGGAGGAGATGGACAAACGAAAGTCTTTGGAAAGCACTCTGCATTCGTAAGCAGAGGAAGAAGGCGCAGTGGCAAGCGGTGATCACAGCGGTGAAACGGTGAGCAACACCGAGAGAACAGTGGATGAGATCGACCTACCCTAGATTCGCACTTGTTTCTCGGAACAATTACAATAAATTGTCAGTAGTATAGGGTGTCATGACACCCTATACTACTATTGTCAGTCATTTCTAATCACTGCCCTGCGTCATACGCGTCGCCGTAAAATGAAATTTTTTATCAAAAACTGACAATTTACTTCGTCAAACGATAAACAGTTATCCCCTAATTAATTATACAAGATATAAAGAAATACATATACACGACTTTATTTAATGTCTTATAGAGGCCATTCATCGTTATTTTTCTGTAAAAAAACTAAAATTATGTTGTTGTTTTTTTTTAAATAAAATATAAAAAAGCAAGTTAGTCCTGATCATTCTACCTGAAAGGAGCGCCAATATGCAACCACAATGTTATTACACCAGTCGACAGAACAATGAGGCAGCTGCCGTGTCGTGAAAATAGTCTTACTAAGGACACATTCGTTTCAGAACTTTCTTAAATACAGTGTCTTTCTAGAATACAGTGTATCATAAAACGTACTTAGCCGGTACAGTGTGCTTCCTTCCGGAGCACCTGTAGGAATTTTATGACAATATGAATATACGCGAGGAAGAACAAACATTCCTTCTATGATGCTGCATTTCGCTTTGTAGTTGGGTCTTCCTTTGTCATTTTTCCAAAAGTAGTGGCGGGTTGGTGTTGGCCAAGGTAAGCAAGTTCCGAGCATGCTCCAAACAAAAAGGAGCTAAACGAAATTCATTTCGGTAAAACATAAAGTTATTGGAAAGGTGGATACACCTGTCTCTGAACACTCTATTTTTTTTTTTTTTTTTTTTTTTTTTTTTTTTCAAACTTGGTCGATTGGCATTCTCTTCAGCCTCCAATATCACTTGTGAAGTTCTTATATATATACAATTTGAGAGGAAAATGTCAAACACATACGGCACCGAAATATATGTCTTAAATTTACGAAAAAAGTGGGAACTTCGCAAATTTCAAGAGTTTGAAAAAAAAAAAAAAAAAATGTCTAAGAACTTCGTACGATGTTTAGAAGACGAAAATATATCGTAAATGATTTGATGAAACCAACCCTTGGATACCTACCTACATCCTACCTACCTACCTGCCTGTCTGTCCGTCTGTCTCTTATCAACTATAGGACAGCAGCGGTAATGCTACTGATGAGAGTAGCTACGGTGTCTCCCATTAAGTGTCTGCTCAGTCAAGGCTTGGGAAATGTTGTTTAAAGCTATTCAAAATGGCCGCCCCGCGGCCATTTTGGATATCGGAACGGAACGATTTTAGCAATATTCTAAATCTCCATGTAGACACAATGCCTCCCACCAAGTTTCAGCTCAATCCGACTTACTATTCTGGAGATGTCGAAAATGTGAAAAGCTAACGACGGAAGACGGACGACGGACGGGCGGATGACGGACAACAGGCCACGGCATAAGCTGACCTAGAGCTGAAAAATACACATACACAAAAAAATATACAAAAAAAAAAAAAAAAAGACACACAGTGACAAATATGTGATGTGGTTCGAGGACAGCTTAACTGGTGAAATTCTTGAATAAAAGTCGTTATTTAATGAAAGTGTTGATGTGAAATAACTGCGCAAACTAACTCCGCCACTGGATAGAAAGTCAGTCAAGCATATAATTACGGAACCCCGGAAGGGACATTTTTAGCACATCATTTTGAAAACTGTTTGTATCATCGTCGGCACCTAATCCTAGCGTACACCATTATACACAGTCTTAGTTTTAGTCGATAGTCTGCATAAACCGAACTAGTCTAGTAGTACGCTCACACAGTGTCTCGTGTGCACTAAATGTTACGCTGTCTACTTTCTTCTTAACCCAGGGAACGTCTAATGGTATTGATTCACTAATAGTCTAATAGTTGTGTGTGTGTGTGTGTGTGTGTGTGTGTGTGTTTGTGTTTGTACGCTGTGTGTATGTGTGTGCGTGCTTGTATGTGTGTGTGTGTGTGTGTGTGTTTTCCGACTTCGAACAATATGCTGATAGAGGAGTGGCTGCGAGCACAATCGTGGGCAATTTTAATCAAATAGTGTAAAATCGTATTACTAATAGCTTCTTGTCGACCCACAGGTACTTGTCTCCTCCGGGACACACACACATACACACACACACACACACACATCCTAGAGTAAAGTCTTTCTTTTTAGAGTGGGCCCCTTTTCAGAAGAGGACAAAGGCTTTCATTTGGTGATTTACACACACACACACACACACAAACACACACACACACACACACACATTTTGTCACATACTGACAAAATCGAAACTGACAACAATAAAGACTTAAAAAGTATGATGTGAAAAATAAGCAGTAATGAATAAGAAGCAATACGTGAAATTCCTACTGGGTTTTCGGGATTTTTAATGTGTTCTTTGTTTCAACAGTAAAGCTTTTAGATTTTTATTTCGTACAATTTTGTTGTAAAATGACAATGTGGTAACTCTTTACGAAAAAGTATGCCAGAAAGGGAACGGAGACCAAAACTCTAGTTTGAAATTACCTAAAGAAATAATAAACTGCAAGAGGACATCCGCTGCCAAAAACGGAATATGAGTAAATGCTAACAACCACGACCAAGCAAACATCATCACAGAGTTGTACAAGTCACTTGACATGCGAACATAGCGTGTTCTGCTGATTAATGGGCACGCGAAGGGCATGCACTACGTAGATGAAATTCTGTATTTATTTAAAAAATATCTTTGATTTTATTTTTTTAAAAATACTTTAAATTTGATACCTCGTGTCCGTAAACACTTTATTGTTTTCATATCATCGATTTCAATTTAGCCCCAAATATGCGCACAGTTTCTGTTGATTTTAGCACTTTTACTGGTATATAATATAGAATATTACACATTACAGCAACCTTCCAGAATCCATTTATAGAGAAAATATTTTGTTAGCTTATTGTTGTATATCTTCTCGTTTATTTTACAGTCACAGTACAAGGGGCGAACTCTTTTTTCGTATATATGACAGTCACAGCACATGGGATAAAATCTTCTCGTATATAAAACAATCACAGCACAAGATGTGATATCTTCTTGCATGTATAACGGTCACAGCACAAGGGGTGAAATCGTCTCGTATAAATCACAGTCACAGGGGTGGGGTGGGGTGTGATATATTCTCGTATATAGAACAGTCACAGCACAGAGGTGAAATCTTCTCGTATGTATGTCACAGCACAGGGAGTGAAATCGTCTCGTATATATAACGATTACATCACAAGGGTAAAATCTTCTCGTATATATAACAGGTCACAGCACAAGGAGTGAATGTATATAACAGTCACAGCACAAGGGGGTGAAATAGATGAAATATTCTCATATACAACAGTAACAAGACAACGGGTGAAAATTCTCGTATATATAACATTCACAGCACAGGTGGTGAAATCTTCTCGTATAAATAACAATCAGCACGGGGGGGGGGGCGCAGGGGTGGGGGAGGGGGGGAGGTGGGTATATGTAACAGTCACAGAACAGGGGTGAACTCTTCACGTGTATATAACAATCACATCACACGAGGTGAAATCGTCACGTATATATAACGGTCATATCACCAGGGGTGAACTTTTCATGTATATATTTCTGACAAAAGAATGTGCACAATACTGGTTAACCGCTTAGAGCACTAAGACTGCCAGTAAAAGTGTGGTTAGGTAAACTGACCACACTCGACATGACCCCATTGGGTTGACCGGGCCGTAAAACCTCAACACAAACAAAACAGTCGCAGCACCTGGGCTGAAATCTTCTGGTATTTATAACAGGTCACAGCACACAAGGGGTGAAATCTACTCGTATATACAACAGGTTACAGCAAAAGGTATGAAATCTAGTATATATATAGTCACAACACAAGGGGTGAAATCTTCTCGTATATGTAACAGTCACAGGCAAAAGGGGTGAAATCTTCTCGTATATATAATTCACTGCACAAGGGCTGAACATATATATATATATATATATATATATATATATATATATATATATATATATATATATATATATAAGTCACAGCACAGGGGTTGAATTCTTCTCGTATATATGTCACAGCACATGGGATCTTCTCGTATATATAATGTTCAATCAGAGCAAAGAGGAATTCTATATAATTACTACAGACGTTATAAAAGATTTACGCAGGCGACACATGAAGTAATTCTAAAAGATTCGGTGACACAAGTCGCATTAAGTTTAATGCAGCAAGCTTTTTCAGTGAAGATACATTTTTGAAAGGGTCGAAGACAATATGGTGATGTTGGCAACAACATAACGTCATTTTAATCGTTACGTTCCGGTACGTTTTGGGTTGATTTCCGGCTTTTATTACGTTAACCAGTCTATGTTATGTGTATTCCATGTTCTCCTATAATATTTAGTGAAAACAGGTATATGTGGAGGGCGGAGTGTTCTACATTAATATGGGGAATTTCAGAATAACACAGTTTTTAAACACTTTTTCAATTCGCTTGTTGCTTTTAGTTGCCCTTATTACTTCATAAATCTGTCTTAACTGGGCTTATTAGCGCAAATTTTCTTTAGTTCCTATGTCAAATCGGTGCAAAATACCTTGCTTATTATAGCTGTAGCTATAAAAGGGATACCAAGATGAATATTTTTATTATTTCTCCACCAAGACATATGCTGTGTGTACTTACTAGAAGTGTCTGATGAATACCCGAAACATTTGTTTTGGTGAAGAAATGAGAAAAATGGTTTTGCTTGTATAACGATTGGCTTCTCTAGAGCTATGGCTTAGAATCATGCATTTTACATGGGAGTGTTTATTTAATGAATGTTAGTATTATATGATGCTCTCTTTTTTATGCTTACCATATAGCCTGTTTGTATTTCAAAGAATTGAAGATGATGACTTGGTGTTTTACGTCCCTTTTAACATTATTTAAGACATGTCGAGACGATGAAAGGATGATAATGAAAGGCTCTGTGCAATGAAGCGCCATACAGTCATGAGCTGAATAACGTCTCCAGTGAGATTCGAACCCAGGACCGCGTGATCCGAAGTCGGGAATGCTAACCACTCGGCCACCCGGACGCTTCTGTATTTTTTTAAGAAAATATAGGCCGCTTGCCAGCTATGGTTTACCCGTTCCACCCCCCCACCCCCCACTCCGCCCCCCCCCCCCCCACTCCGCCATCCCGCGGAATTTTGTAGACCATGTTTTTCTTATAGCCTATTATCTTGCAAGTATTTTGCAGCCTGTTAGATACCTGGCGAAGGAGGCGTTACCCACTAACAACCTGTTAGATTCGTTACCTCTACAAAAAAAAACTATAATACAATAGGAAACTACTAAACCTATGAGAATTGGAGCAAAATAGTTATATGATTCAACTAAATATATGAAGTTACAGTACAGTCCATTAGCTACAAAATGTGATGTTTGAAAATTCATTTCGGCCTTACATGGTGTTACACATGTTACATATTCTACGGTACCCTTTAGAAATGAGTATTTTAACTCGTACCGTTCATTTTCGTATGTTGTACATTGCCCCTTTGACCATAACTTTGTAATTTATGACAATGTATTTAAATTTCCTTTCCAAAGCTACAAACATGATCTCTCTAGCTTTTAAACTTTGTCGGTTATTGGGTGTTAAGCAATGTCACCCTACTGTAAAATGTAACATATAAAAAGTCATTTTTACATATTATCAAACTAAATGCAGCCTAGAAGCTGTACAAATAAAGTGAAATCTTATTTGTAGCATTATATTATGAGATACATAGGCGCATTAAAACCTGTCTCTGCCATATTATTCTGCCCATCTACACTAAAATATCTACATAGTGTGGGCTTTGGTTGTTTTCTGTAGGGTATTCTGCATCAGTTTTTAATGCATCTGTTTTGTATTCTTTTGAAGTTTTTGTAAGCACTTCCAAAACTCCAAATTTAATGCAGCAAGTCTTTGTCATATATATACATTCGTCAGTTATATACATTCAATATTGTTAACAGTAAAGTTGCTATCTCCATTTTGGACACGTTTGCATAAAATACTGAATACTGTCCTGAAGTTTTTAATGTATGGCAAAGGCTTATAATTTCTTTATGTCTAAATAAAATATCTATAGATGAATTATATGTCAGACCCTCACATGACTTTGCTTAATGATTTATTAATGGTAACATATGTAACACCTTTATGTCTAAATTTTAAGAGATTTTAGTCTCTGTAAAGGTCTTTACCTATACCTTTATCACTTGAATTAATACCCAGTTTTAGAATAATAAAGTTCTGTAACTTCATATTTTCAGAATAAGAGGATGAAAATGGCATTTTCGCCTTATTTATTCTGTTACATTATCAGGTGTTTACGTAGGTAATTCATTTATCTGCAATCTAACTAACCTATGCAAATCAAGAATTTTATTGGTATAGCAAGAAGATCCACATTACAGCATGCTACACTGATTTATGTTTATGGTTTTTGTTTATGACATTCATATCTATATAATAAAACATTGCACATTATGCAGTTGACCACAAAGTCTTTCTGTTACATGTTTAATGTATGTAACATAAAATGTCTCCTGCCTAGAATTCTTGTATTTAATAACAGAGTAGCACTTACATGTAGTCCTGATTAAAACAAAAATGTTCACTATCATTAAAACAAAACGTTTTTACTATCAATGTTCACTATCGCAAGATATATAGGGCCTGTGAACACAGTGATTACTGAACAATGTTTTCCCCGTGTGCTCAATGAATAGCAAAGGACTCAGCTTTCTTCATGCTGACTGCAAAGGCTGATCAGACTGAGCGTTCAACCAGGCTGATACATTAAGATTACATAAAGTAAATCATATAACACTTTGCCTTACCGTAATATGATTTCCCCCAAAACAAACAGTGTTACTTTATCGTTTAAATATACAGAAAACAGCTAGTCTTAAAGACAAGTGTGTATGCTATGTATTTGGTTGCATTTTGGAGATGACTTTAAATGCAGTATAGTGTTGATATATGGGTGATGTTATCATCATTGTGATTACCACTGCGTTTTTATGTAAACTTAAATTATGAAATAGTTCTCCTTGAATAATTTATGCCCTCAGAATGTTTGTTTTCACTTTATTCATGCTTTTGAGCTGAGATTAGGAAAGTATACAGTATTTTTACTAATGGAGAGCTTTCTCCTGCAAACACTGTCTATAGGAAACAATGTTCTGATATCACAGCACTTAAACTGACTATAACATGTGTAACAGTATTAAGTGTGAAATATTTCCGGCAGTCTAGATGAATTTAAGTTTTAGAATATCAGCTTTATGCATAGAAGATAAGCAATGAAGAGCTAATATCATGTAAGTATTTATGAAAATGGGAATATTTCTGTATTTGTTATAGGTACATTTTACTATTTATTTTAAAGATACAATTATCAATCAGCAGAGAATTGGCGAGGGGTTTTATATTTCATGTAATTCACAAAAGTATAACGGTATCTGAGAAATAATTGACTTTGTTTGTTATTCAAAGAATTTTAGAGCTGCTGTATCTTCACCTTTTTGTACAAAGTACCAACAGCCATTTATACGATATAGATAAAGTATCACTCAAAAAGTAACATAAGTAGCATTAAGCATTTATTTAAAGCTAATAATGCATAAGTCTAATTTTGATATTTAAATATATCGAACTAATTGCAACCACAGCCAATTAAATGTTAAGAAGTTTGAAATAAAGATACTTTTCAGATAAGAAGTTTAGGCTGTTTTAAAGAAACTATCGTTCCTTTTGTCATTTGCTTAGCCAAGCTGGCTTGTTTTCATTTCTTGATGTACAAAGGAGGATATATAGTATTTATCTATTGTAAAACAGCATAAGGTTAAGTTTCTTGTCACCAAAACGGTGTATCAGGAAACTTATATATGACGCCTTTGACTTTTAGTAACGTATGTAACAATTATATCATAAGTAATTGAGAGCCCAACATATCAAGATACCTGTCTCTATAAAACCACATGCATTGGTAGCAAATAGCATGCTAATAAGAACATGAATAGTAAAGTATTTACACCAAAGTATTTCTATTATTTTGAGGGTAACTTTGGTAATATGGCTGTTACATGTAAACGCCCCCATAGCCATAAGGCTAGCATGTGTCATTTATTTCTTATATAATGTAGTTTTAGAAAATCATAGTATACAAAATTCCTCCTAAGGGGCAGGGGGTGGGGTCTGTGGCCGGCCCAAGGTCTTTTACTGTGCATGCGTCTAAGTTAGAAAAGGTTTTTTTTTTTGTCTAAGTTAGAAAAGGTTTTTTTTTTTTTTTTTTTTTTTTTTTCTTGTGGTTTTTGTTGTTTTCCAAAATTTCATCTTGAAATTACGGTTTTTTTTTTTCAACCAAACACTTCCATCAGGGATTCAGATTGAAATAGGCTGGGGTCCATACGGCCCTGAAACTGGTTTCGTTGTACTCATCGTATAGCAGCAGTTTTCGAATAGAGACATTATAATAATACTTGTCTCGCCCAGATCTGAATCAAGAACATAACTGCGTAGGGAAGATCATTTTAAAATACACAATTATAGCTTATAATGGCTTCTATATAAAAAATTGTCACTATTTTTGTTGCTGTATGCCAAAGTCATATAGCACCTTCTAAGCATAAAAACATATAGACCTTCTAAGCATATAGACCTTCTAAGCATCAAAACACAATCTGCAACGCATATTTTAGTTAAATGCAGACTGAAATTATATATAGCAGCAGACAAACTGTCTTTTGTGTTGCTGAGGTGCTAAATGCTATATTCACATGGATACTTGATTGTGTTTAAGTATTTGGATAATTTTGAGTAACTAAATGAAATGCAAAAATTATCAGGCATTTATACAATCATTTTAAATATTTTTGGAACGATTCTAAACTTTGTGATATCTTCTCAGAGCTTGTAAAAAACTAGATATGATTTTAGTATATTAGTCGCAAACATACAATCGAACATATCTTTGCTTTTTCTTTAAAGCAATGATAGGTCTGAACCCTAAGTGACTATTTCCTTATAGAATATTGTATTGGAAATGTAAACGTAAAGAAAAAACAGCTGCATTATGTATAATAAAAAGAGACGGAATTATTCCCCTTTCCTGAGACCTTGGCAATACAAAATATCGCAGAAGAACGAATTTTGAGTTGTGTCATTTGTTTATTTTTGTGGAGCAGTTTTATTAGCTTCTTTCACCGAAATGTCATTTAATCATTGTTATTGATCCGTATTGCTTATTTCTTTATTTCAAATGGAGTCACAGCAGCTTATTTACCTACTATGACATTGAATAAATAGATTCACTATACTCTTTGATACATGTACTTTTATAAAGTGCTTTGAAAAGTGGGGATATTATTTTTAACATCTTCCCGCCCGTCTGTTCGTCCATTGGTACTAACCTTCTGTCCCCACACCCACTTCCCGCCCCGTAGATCTAAATAGTCATGTCGACCAATAATTTCAGCCCGATTGAATAAACATTATTATATTCATTGGAATGGCAATGTTTTCGATCATGCTCCCACCCCCTATAACAATAGCGTGAATGCGTCAGTGCTGGTCAGTGTATGACATCATGCTTACATTTCGATAAAAATATATAAGATATTTTGCTTTCTACATACAGTATTTCCAGATTTTTGCAATATTCTCAGAGTTAAGGTACATTGTCAATATAGTCGGGCAACACTACTTCACATGAACCATGTTTTCTGCATGGCCTGTCTTCATAAGTATGGACATCGACATTAAATCTGAGCCTGGTCGTATACTCGTATGCTAATTTAAAACCAAAAGCCTTAGCTTTTTTCGGTCTAGAGATTGGTTTTCAAGATAGTGGCTATGGCGGCCATTTTGGATTTCCAATTGGCATGATTTTAGTTATTTTTATCTACACGTCTACCTGTTGCTACATAGTAACTTTCAATTTAAGTCGCCTTGTGGTTTGCGAGAAGATGCCAAAACAGATTTTCAAGATGGCGGCAGTGGCGGCCATCTTGGATTACCAATCGACACGATTTTAGCTCATTTAGATCCAGAAGGTTGTCATGTTGCTACAGAGCAAGTTTCGGCTCAAATCGACCAAAGGTTTTGAAAGAAATAATGTCGAAAATTGATTTCCAAAAGGTGGGGGGGCTGTGGCGGCATTCTTGGATTTTCGATCGGCTCAGTTTTAGCTATTTTGTGTCTGTAAGGCGCCCCGATGCTCCTCATCAACTTTCAACTAATTGGGTCATAGTTTTAACAGGAGCTATCCAAAATATGAACTCTCAACATCTTTCCCATAAAAATGTATAGGGCCCATATAAATGCATGGGGAAGCAAATTTGTCCTTGCCGTAAAAAGGTCAAACATCAACGTAGAACTCTATAGTATTTAATGCTTTCGTTCTAATCCTATATCGTCTGTATGTCAGATTTGTTACTTTGTTGTATTTGAATTGTGTAATAAAATATGTTTAAACCAAACATCAACATAGGAACATCATTTTAACAATTATGGTAGACCTCCTATATGGGCATGGCGACCATCTTCGTCATCGACTATTTTAGCAATCTTTCGACTATTTTAGCAATTGTATCGACTATTTTAGCAATCTTTCGTTCCCCTGCCCCAAGGAGACTCCACTTGAAATTTGAGCAATACTGGCCCAGAGGCTTCAAAGGAGAAGTCATTTGAAATTCTCAACATTTTCCCCATACAAATGTATGGGGCCCATACAAATGCATAGGGAAGCAAACTTGACTTCGCCGTAAAAGTCAAACATCAATGTACAACCATCATTCTAGCAACTTTGATAGACCTCCCAACCCCGACGGTTTGTGCAAAGATTCAGCCCCAAGGCGTCATTGGTTCTGGAGAAAAAGGTGTTTAAAAGGTTTTGCCATATATGGGCATGACAGCCATCTTTGTCAACGGATCGCGACTATTTTAGCAATCTTTCGTCCCCCAAACTAAGAAATTTGAGCAAAATTGGCTCAGCGGGTTCAGAAAAGAAGTCGTTTGAAAATGTTAACGGACGGACGCACGGACGGACGGACGACGGACAAAAAGTGATCATTATAGCTCATCCTGAGCATAGTTCAGGCGAGTTAAAATACATATAATATGATGATGTACCGAAATGTAATAAACAAATAAACAAATAAAAGTAGTCATGTGATGCAATATTACTAGAAATTATAGCCCTTAGTACAAATTTCATATCTGGAACACATCTTTTAAACATTTCGAAGGTATTCATCAAATGTCGTGAGATTCAATATATTAGGATGTCGATATGTCGCAAGTAAAACTGTTTCACGTGATACGATATTTTCAGTGTTCATACCATTGATAAAAGATCAGTTCATTATTGACTAACTAAACGCTAAAAACTTACTGCGATACGCTGAGTGGTACCAAAATGATATTTAGATGGGATAGCAATATGGGACCCAGTCTCTATGGATAATCATAACATTTGATGGATGTGGATAGACAGACAAGTTGCAATAACTCAAATTCAGTTATGGAGTGCACAAAGTTTTATGTCCCCCGCTCCCCTCCCCGCGCCCCCCCCCCCGCCCCCCGACCCACCCCAACAATTTTACTGACATATTTATATATTCAAAAAGGAAATCCCGAAATATAAGGAATCAAGATTTGCCATTCATTCACATGACACAACTCAGCCCATCCAAAATTTCTATCAGGTCTTATCAAAAAATATATCTAGAGGCATAAGAATGATCTGCGACCAAATATTAAAGGATATAATCCAAACAAATGAAGTTATTCCTATTTGCGACGCATCTACTTGATCAGCCAACGTTACTATCAAGTATCATGAAACAAATGGAATTAAAGAAAACGAAGCGGTTGATGACAAAATATTAGAAGGGGAGATAATAACACAATCTGGGAGTTTGGTCTTTTGTTTAGGATAAACAACAACTCACGACTCAGTCTATATTTCTACAAAATATGATCAAGTATATCCAGGGACATAGGACATATGGAGCTCATAAGGTTTATTGATAAAAATAATAGGAAGGAAGATAATCCAAAATATGAAAGCGAGAGTTGTCTGCTCTTTACGCGACAAATCAACACAAGCGAGTCACTTTCTACCAAAGATCATTTCCACTGAATGTTGTCAGAATATATCTAGGGGTATTGGGAGTTATGGAGTTTAAAGGCTAATTATTTGAAGGGGAGATAATAAAAACGAAACGAGAGCTGTCATTCCTTTATGCGACATGCCTACTTACCACAGTCTACATTTCTATCAGTTGTCATCAAAATATATCTGGAGATATAAGAGTTAAGTAGTCCACAAAGTCGTGTGTTTGGAGAGATGGAATGACGGACCAATGGACGGAGAAAACGGACGGACCCATTTCAATAGTCTCCTTCCACAAACGTCGGGTAACAATATTGGATTGTCGTATCAAGAAACAAAAGAAAATGTGCTTCAAGTCCAGATTTTAGTAAGTGTACGATGCATTTTAAAGCTGATGCTGTTCAAAGGCGTTATCGTCATATTTGTAAATACGTATGTGCATATTATATAACAGAATTCATTAAAATTATTCATTACGACATCAATACATGTCATTAGACAACAGTGTTATTTATATGCCAGTTTCCAAAAAGCAAATGTACGATGTTCTAATTATTGACCCTGTACGGTCATTAGTAGTTGATTTGGAACTAATATACTAACGTGATAGAGAAGTCATACCCTACTGATACATCATTCGTATTTTCTTGAATTTATCTTTACTTGGTGGCAAATTAAAACAACTGATCTCATCCATAATATAAAAATCTAAAGTATAGAAAGTACCACTTGAATCCATGGCAAAATCTGTCCACCGTAGAATTTATATTTTTGGATTCCAGTGCTGTTGAATAATTTCAGTACATTAAAATAAATTGAAGAGTAATAGAAGACATTAAAATTGAGCATGAATTAATAATTTAAACAATAAAAACATCATGCGTGATAAAAATCTAACGAAATATTGATAACGTGATGTCATACTTCGGACCCCCTTCACAGACTTGTGCCCTCGATTATGAACTGAAAACAGATCAAATAATAAACGTTACGGTGTTTTCTTTTGAAAAAAAAAAAAAAAAAAAAAAAAAAAACACGGAAAATTTACCCCAGCCTAAACACTGCTAACATGTTTTACTTGATATTATTCTGCTTCATAGAGATAAAGAGACAATGATGATGGCGAAGGTGATTTTATGGGCATTATAAGAATGATTCATTTTCCAACCCTAATCCAAAATGCATGGCCTGACTTCCAAACACCGAAAATGTTTCAAAACAGACATCCTCCACCTAACCCTACACAAGGTATTTTGTAGGTTTTGCTGCTCCTCAGCTCATCAATTAGAAACTGTTTATATTCTAATCTCTACTTTAAACACATTGAATAGTTTTTGTTTTGCCCCGTTGATGAGTTTTCACCTCTTTCTATTTTCTGTGTTTATGGCAGTATATGTATCTCGGATATAATATTTCACTTACGGCAACAAAAGAATATTTATCAAATAATCTACACATGGAAATAAACAGATAACTTACGTACATGGTTACGCCGCGGAGGCTGCATCTTTTCGGTGGAGGTCTTTTTTTTTTTTAAAAAAAAAAAAACAAAAAAAACCCGAAAAGTCACAAGAGGAAATGAAATGGAAATCATGTTCAAAGTATTGTATAGTTTTAAAAAATCCGGTTTGTATAAAGGAAATTTTATACTGCAGAGAAATGCAGGACGAAATGATGATCACTGATAATATATAGAAAACAATGACAGTTCATTTTACATGATCGCTACGGTATTCGTAACATATGTCATGATAACGCCGTAAGCAACTGCAAATGACTTACCTTTACAATCACATGGGCGGCCCAGTTCAGTAAAGCGATTATTTTTAGCAAACTACGAGGCTGAGTCAGTAAGTAACCAGCCTAATTTATTTCCGGTTGAGATCCACCTCTTCTTTTTCGATGTAATTGCCCTCTAGTGTGATGCACTTAGACCAACGGTTTTCAAGTGCCATCAGCCCAGAACTGAAAAAGTCAGGGTCCTTTCCATTGACCCACTCCTCAACTGCCGTCATGACTTCTTCATCAGACCGAAAATGAAGTCCACGGATATCCTATTTCAAGTTTGGGAATAGGAAGAAGTCGCTAGGAGCTAGGTCAGGCGAATAGGCAGGATGTGGTATTAATTCATACCCGTTTCGCTCTACAGCATCCATTGCAACTTTGAAAGTGTAGACTCTCGCGTTGTCCTGTTGCAGCAAAACACCTTTAGAGAGTTTACCTCGGCGTTTTTCACGGATGGCGGTTCTCAGCTGGTCTAACAAGTTTGCATAGTACACTCCAGTTATTGTACTTCTCTTGGGTAAAAAGTCCAACATAATAATGCCTTTTGCGTCCCAAAATACTGTGGCCATCACCTTGCTAGCAGATGGTTGCGTCTTGAACATCTTATGCCTCGGGGACCCAGGCCCTACCCACTGACGACTGAGTTTTATTCTCTGGCTCATAATAATGAACCCAAGTCTCATCTACAGTCACCAGACGCAAACAAAAATCATCTTTTGACCTAAAACGCTTCAACAAGGCGCTGCATACTGATGCTCTGGTAGCCATTTTGCTCATCGCTAAAGGATTTGGGGACCCAACGGGCTGTTAGCTTGCGCATACCTAAACGATCATGTAAGATTGTTGAAACGCTATCATGTAATGCCTGCGCTATTTCTTCCACCTGAATTCGCCTATCAGAGTATACCAGATCCCGAACTTTCTTACACATTTCTTCGTCGGTGGCATCCAGTGGGCGTCCAGACCTGGCTTCATCTTCTAAAGATGTTCTACCGCGTTTGAATTCCCCTACCCAGAATTTAACCCGAGCATAAGATGGTGCAGAAGACCCATAAACCTCGGCTAACTCGCCGTGTATTTCCTTGCCTGTTTTACCTTTTAAATACAAGTACCGAATTACAGCACGGTACTCACCTTTAGATGAAAAGCATGCCTTTGCATCACTAGCCATGTTTGACATTCAATATCTTATTAAAGAATGACTCGATACGTGTGGAATTTTGTACCTATGTATAAAACATATATTGAAACAAAGCATGAAAATCGTGACCGTCTCGGTCCATCGGAAATGGGATAGGCTGGTTATTTATTAATACGCCCTCGTATTTTGCATCTTCTAAACGATTAATTGCAACTCCGTCTTATGTGACCTGAAGTTAGAGCGTAGCCGTTATTCTCCATGACGCAACTGTATCTTATTCAGAATAAATTACATAAAGTTACGTGTATTCTTTTTTTCGCACAAAGTTTCCAGTTGTTACTGTTAAACAAAACCTTCATATTACTTTATATCAGATTTGAGCATGTATTGAGTAAAGAATTGCAAAAGAAAAAATGTTTACGTTGTCTTTTACAGTTTGTACAGAAATCCTGCATGACGTATAAAGAAACCCGATACCATCGCCGCTCCTGCAGGATGTGACTAGAAAGTCAGCGGACGGTGCAGATATAATTATAATATGATTCAGAGAACTAAAAATAGTTTAAGCATCAAGATGGGCATCACAAAGTTCAAAAGACAAAAACGTCACGCACTACACCCATGTCCAGCTACAGACGTCACAACTCTGTTTTGCTCGGCATGAGAATTGTTGAAAATAAATTTGAGCACCTTATGTACAAGTTATCAACGGTGTAAACACACACACACACACACACACACACAGACACAGACACACACACACACACACACACACACACACACACACACACACACACACACACACACACACACACAACATTGCAGTCAATATTTGCGTTTTTTCCTATTGCTTTACTTAAATGGAATAAACATTGAACACTTCTTCAATGTAAGCTATACTTGTTCTTACAGCCTGCTGAAGTGTTCCCTTAGAGACGTACACAGCATATCTAATAAGAGAATAAAAGAAGTCCAACTATTCTTCTATATTTTTGTAATCGCTCAACAGTTCCCTATTCAGACACAATCGGATATTATACTAATTATGTTGCTCAGCTATATCAAACGCCCCAAGATTACATCGCAAAATTGTTCTACAACAGGATCCTTTTGGTAGTTAAGCATTTTCGAGAACATACGGTTAAGTAAAATATATTATCATATACCTCCTAAATACTTTCCCGATGAAATAGTTCAAAATATTAAGTATATATTGTTGAACTGTGTTTGGCTGCCATTTCAATACAAACCAGTCATCGTATTTATTAGAATACTTAACTTTTAAGGGCAAAATCATAGGCTGTGGTTTTATTCCTTAGTTCCTTCTGCAAATACAGATTCCAAAAGCAAGCATGTATGAAAAACTATACAGTTCCCATGAAGAAGGCCGCACACGGGCGGATCTAACCACGTTTTTAGTTGGGAGAACGGGCATAACATCTAACAAAAAATCTTTTTGATAGCACTGGATACAGAAAGGATGCTGAAATGATAGGGGTTAAACCACATATTGAGAGTTAATCATTAACAGTGCAAATGATTTGTTTATCTGAGGCCTTTCGGCGTTCGCCTTTTTCAGAGATTTTCTATTTTATATTTAAATAGAGATATATAAAAAAGGAAATAGAAAATATAAAATTTACAACAAAAGTTACATGAGTTGAAATAGTTAGTAAAATATTATGTCCTTTTCGGGCCCATGTTATATATCATGAAGAGCCCTCGGACAGCCTACTACACTTAGACAACCCCGGTACTAGCAGCGGAACAACCATACCTACTCTCAGACTCAAACAGCAGATTAATTCCACTAAAGAATGGAGGAAAAGAATATTTACGAAGCCAGCAAGGCATTTTTTCTGCTTTATAAACAATGCTTGGTGTATATTACGCAGCTAAAAAAGAAATGTTAAAAACGCTGTCTAGATGAACGATTTTACACTGCAATGAACTGCTCCTAGTATGTTAGTGATAAAATGTATATTTTGTTCAGATAAAACAGGTCCTTTATGATCACTGAACTCATTTCGGGATTCTTGAAAAAATATATATAAAAGTCATTGATGAGCCTAATTGGCCAAAACTAGCTAGTCTGGTCCAGAAAACTAGCTAGTCTGGCCAGAAAACTTAACATTTTAGCTATTTTCACTTTTGCGAGTGTATTCGTGTCGATTACTCTCAAGGGTAGTTTCTTCTAGAATCTGTTGCAAATACTTTACTGCAAACTCTTAAGCGTGTCAGTCGTTGGGGCCCCAGTGATCATTTTTGAACCAGCTAATCTCCCTTTTATCTGTCTTCCACTGCCCTTAACGAGCTTGAATAACTAAAACCGGTGATATTCTTGTCTTTCCATTGCTTAGTTTACTACTGCCGCGGCTGTCTGAGCAAAAAAAAGGTAAGAGAAAAGTCAAGGGAGTGTCACAATCACAAGCCGCAGCCCTTCCCAGACACCAAGAGGAAGAGAAAACAGACAAAACCAAACAAGCGCAAAGCGAACAAACGTACGAAAAGCACTAAGATTAGCTCTCTTTTCCCCAAGCGAGGTATTATCTTAGACAAAATCATTGTTTTGGAACTGTCATCAGATATGATATATCTTAATTATGTAAACACTTAAATGTTTTAAACATATATGTGAAGGCACCTAGAAAATGAGACAGAAGAATGAGAGATGTAGAACAAATAATCACAAAACAAACACCACCTATGAAATCACCAACGTACAAACAAAGCAGAACTGCAACAGTTGGACAGCCTTGCAATGATCAGGGGAAAACAACAGTAGTAAAACAATCCGCTAAACCTCACCCTTAATTCTAATGCAGTTCCAAATTACAAGTGTATGTTCGGTTTGCTTAGGGATACCCTTCCCCATCTGTGAAAATCACGGTGAAGCACGTACAATCAAAAACACCGTGATAAAACAAAGCGAAGGGCTCAAAGGCGATCTGAAATCAGAACACAAGAATGGGAGCCGCTATTTAGTCTGAGCTTGTGTCGTTCACTCTGATACCAAGCTCGGATTCATTTGAGTTATTCGTCATCACTTTCGTCTTTCCTGTTTGGACGCCTTTGTGGTATAGTCGAGATCAACTTTGTTTTTGATAATCCTTTAAACTCATTCTCATCACTAGAATTTTAGCATCGACATCTTCGAATCGGATGTTGACAATTACTCTGCCTCCAGTGCTAACAATCCCTTTATGAACTTTTAAATCATCAATCATTACCCCATCGAGGTACATGTTGTAAACTGTTGGTGATTAAAAAGCGACCCCATCCTCACTACAACTGTAAACTTGAACTATTTGCCTGCGGTGCCGTGGAAATGAACTGCTCTATTGGCATTGTCGTGAAGTGTCTCCATGACGAGGACTAGGATATCATTGATGTATAAGTCCTCGTTGTTGCAGGTAAGGTTTCATGGAACACCCTGTCAAACGTTGTCTTAAACTCAATGATCACTTCATATACTGCTGATGTGGAAGGGGCTTCGCGTCGAGAACTCCGGGATTATTTGCTCAGTAGTACTTCTTCTTCCTCTTGTTCTTCAGCAATTATCTTTTCTGCCTGTAGCTGGAGTCTGAATTAATATCTAAATATTACATTGCCTTAAGAAACTGCTTCAACAGGGTCTTTCGGAACTCGAGTTTTATGATAACTTCCGTACAGATAACTCTTAAAAAAGTCTTGGTAGGACATTTCTTCTGAACAATTCGAAACGATTAGTATTCGGCTATAAAAATATAGAATATAATGTAGATTTTATGCGACAGACTGCATGCTTAGTGGTGAACCCATTCCAGATTAAGGCCTCGATGACTGTCACTTTGATATGTACTACTAAAATAAAGTGGTTGGGGTATGGCAGTGTCAGTAAAGAATGTTTAAGGAAAAATAATTCTGTTGCATTGCAGACTCATTGCAGTGTAATTACATGTAAGTTTATTGATTAAAAAAACATAAAGTGTTTTACATGCAAAATAATGCATGTTTTCTAATGTAGAAATGAGGTACCTTAATTCACAATTTATAAATCTGTTTTTATGATTAAATTAAATCTGGGAAAACAAAGTCTAACATACTTTGTGAGCTGAGAAGTAGTTTTTTTTGTTGTTTTTTTTTTTTTTTTTTTTTTGTTTTTTTTTTTTTTTTGTTTTTTTTTTTTTGTTTTTTTAATATCTTCTTCAATGTAAATTTGCAGTAAAAGTAAAACACACAAGTCCAGAAACCTTCATATTGAGATTATGAATAATACACAGACAATGAGTAAAGTAGTACCTGATTTATACAGTTATTTTAGTATGGTGGTTCAATATTGTCATCACACACAAACCTTTACTGTTTTTCTACACAAAGTTATTTCAGTATGGTGGCTGAATATTGTCATCACACACAAACCTTTACTTTTTTCATGTACAAAATGCAACATGTATGTCTCTAACAACACTTAAAGCCTATATTAAAAAGGCCCTGGAAATGGCCCACATGTATCATATATGAATTATCAAACACATGTGTATACAGTGCAATTTCTCTAAACAGTCAACAACTAGAATAGAGAGGTGGCTGTTGTTAGGAGGGTTTGACCGACGCGCTTTTTCATCGGCATCAGACTGGTAAAGCAACTGTTTCAATAATGCAAATATAAACATTTTGTGCAAAATAGAAGAGAAGGCAATGATCAGCAATCGATACAGTTATCCCACACCTCCCATCAGAGACATCAAAGGGAAAGAAACACAAACACGAAATAACTAGACCCCAATAGAAACATCACTAGCAGAAAGCCAAACGCACAGTTGCTTTCCCACAAAGTGGCCAAATGGCTATCCAAAACAAAAAGATGTAAGCGACACACACATTCAAAGACGAACTATAACAAAAATAAACCATGACAGAAGAACCGCCTTGGAACGGTCAGTGAAAAGTATTTCACTGGGGGCTAAAATCGATTTTACGTGGCCACAATCATCGCGCTTACTTCTGCCGTGGTTTAGACACATAATTTGTTCAGTCCGCATGAAGGCAAGCCTTACGTTCACTATATACACCACTTTCTGATAAATGAAAAACAAAGATACAATTTCAACTTCTTTTATTTCTATAATTAAATGCATGTTTTATTATTATTATTATTATTATCATTATTATTATTTCTTTGTTCATAGAAAAACTTAATGCATAAATATATATGTACATGACATACTGAAGAGTAAAAATTCCCATCAGAAAACATGAAAATCTCTGCTAATCTTTAATTTATAGAAACAGATTTCTCAGTGTAAACAAATGTGTAGTGTTTCGGTCTGTTATGTATGTACATCTCACAGTCTTTGATTTATATTATTAATATTCATTGTAAGTTCTGTCCCAGATAATCTGATATTGTCCTCTTTGTCTCAGATGTTGTTTTTCTTTCCATTTTCTTCATAAAATGTGATGTTGGATCTCATAGGACTCACCTGCCCCATGATTTAAATTAGATCCCCGTGTTTTGCATTTAAGGAGAAATACGAAAAATGAGCTTAACTGTCCTGTGTTGGCAAGTTTAAGCAAGCTCAGGCAAGAGCTGCAGATAAAATGGATATTCAGATTGTTTTTGTATTTCTCCAGAAAACATGTCGTGAGTACTCATTAGAAGTGTCTTGGCAAGGCACTTCTAATGAGTACCCACAATATAAGTTTTTTTTTTTTTTTTTTTTTTTTTTTTTTGTTTTTTTTTTTGTGTGGAGAAAGCTGAAAAATATCAATACTATACTTTCTAAAACCTAATCACTTGATCTAGAGCTCCATTAAGACTAGATAATCTAAATGACTCTTTCATAATCACCCTGGTATTTTAAGACACTGAATAAAATCTATATAAATGGAATAGAATGTCTATGATAATAAAAAGAAAAATCAGCACATCTTAACTTCCACTGTTAAAGGAATAGCTATAGATAAGCAACGCATTAAAAATCCAGATAAAACCCGAATAAAATGGTCTATTCTGATACTCCAAAATATTTTAGAACATTTTAACTATTCAAATCATAGCTTCAGGCATGAAAATTATAGCGCTAGGTATGATGGCTTTTGTTTATCTCTCCACAAAATCATACATGGGTATTTATTTAAACCACCCCATCCCCTAAACTGGTTCAAATGAGTACTCAACATATGTTGTCATGAAGAGAATAAGACAAATGCTTACCTGGATAAACTTACATGTAGCTATAAAAATAAATCTGGAGAACAGGTTTATTTCTGTATTATGTATTCTAGACATTGAGGCGAATACATTCTACGATAGGTCTAATCAGTTATGTAGCGTAGCTTTCTTAACTAGAGGTTATACTCAATATGCTCTTCGTCTTTAAATCGATTCTGAAATTAACCACAAACATTATTTTATCAAAATTTCTTTCATAAATAAAGGGAAGAATTTTATTGATTTGTTTAGTAATTTGTATCCAATTTCGACATTGATACAAATACTTCTGAAACCCGAACTTGTAAAGACTCAGTGTATTGCTATCCTACAGCAGGTCATATAATCACTAGAAATTTAAAAACAATTCCTGATTCTTGAATCCGAAATATATTTTCTAAAGGGTTGAAATATCGGTTTTCTTCTAATATTGACTTCAAGAAATGTAGGGAAGAAATTGCTGCTGCCTTTAATGAATTCGGTAATCGATTGTGTAAGCGGGAGTATGTTGAACATGCAACCCTTAAAGAATGGATATTGAGCATTTTGAGAATAGTTAATAAACGCATTTCTTTCTATTGTCAAAATACTAATTTATTACCTCCTAAACCAAAGACGTCTTTACTTCACCTTAAACTAGGTATTTAAGAATTTCATAGGAAGTATGTTTTGGCTCCGACAGACAAAGCAGCAAATAGTGTCGTCAGTGTTTTACGGCTACATTATGTTAATATTCTGAAGCAAGAACGTGGAGGCATAAACGCCTATAAACTACAACTCTTGATTGAAGAAAGGTATGTGGTTAATAATCATACATACAACTAAGCTACCGAGTTTGCTGTTAGTGTTAAAGAAGGCCAAGATAAGCTTTCTACATTATATTGGTTACCTAAACTTCATAAAAAAGCATGGTTTATTGCAAATTCAAGCTCTTGTACCACTACTGAACTTTCTAAATTGTTGACTTCTTGTCTTACTGTCATCAAAAAGCGTGTGATTAAATATTGCGACAAGGTCTATCAAAGATCAGGTAAGAATCTGTTTTGGTTTTGGTCCATAAAAAATTTGAATGAAGTTTTGACAAAAATCTAGAAGTTTTTATGAATCAAGCCAGTCTACATATGACTTTTTCACGCTTTACACTACACTATCTCATAATCTTATAAAAGAAAAACTTGAATTTAATTAAATGGGCGTTTCATAGGGAAGGGTCCCTCTATCTTGCATGTAACGGAAGAAATGTTGTTGTCTTTTTTTTCTTTTTTTTTTTTTTTTTTTTTTTTTTTTTTTTTTTTTTCACTTTCAAAACGCATAGAAAGTATATTGAATGGTCATGTCAGAAAGTGTGTGAAGCTCTCACTTTTCTACTTGACAATATTTATATAAAATTTGGTACTAAGCTATTTAGACAAATTGTCGGTATTCCGATGGGAACGAATTGCGCACCGCTTGTGGCTGATTTGTTCCTGTTCTGAAAGAGACTTCATAATGAGTCTTTCTGAAGAAAAGCAATCTGAAGTTGTTAAAGCTTTCAGCTCGACGTCTAGATATTTCAACGATTTCTTAAATATTGACAAAAACTACTTCGATGGTTTGATCAGTCAAATTTATCCTTCAGAGCTTCAATTAAATAAAGCAAATTCTTCTGAAGAGTCTTTCTGAAGAAAAGCAATCTGAAGTTGTTAAAGCTTTCAGCTCGACGTCTAGATATTTCAACGATTTCTTAAATATTGACAAAAACTACTTCGATGGTTTGATCAGTCAAATTTATCCTTCAGAGCTTCAATTAAATAAAGCAAATTCTTCTGAAACTAAAGCCCTGTTTTTGGATTTGCATTTGTCTATTTTAGATGGGTTTATTCCATGCAAAATTTATGATAAACGCGATGATTTCGATTTTGAGATTGTAAATTTTCCTTACTTGGACGGGGATGTTCCTCGTCGAGTATCCTATGGCGTTTATATCTCGCAGCTAATTCGGTTCGTCAGAGTGTCTAGTCATGTTATCGACTTCGACACTCGAAGTAAGTTATTAACTGCTAAACTTCTAAATCAGGGTTACCGGTACCATAAACGCCGCAAAGCCTTTTCTAAATTTTATAGACGTCATTTCGATTTAGTTTCAAAAAGGTAAAAGAAAAGTCCAGGAAGTGCCACTATCACAAGCCGCGGCCCTCTCCAGACACCAAGAGGAAGAGGTAACAGACAAGCCCAAACAAGCACAAATCGAACAAAGGTACGAAGTGCACTACGATTAGCTCTCTCTTCCCTAAGTGGGATTATCGCACTGCTGAAAGGAATGCAAAACACAAGAACAAAATAATACAAGACTTAAAACAAATTGCCTCGTAGAATAAACCACAACGCAACAAAGAGTAAAACTAACACCGGGACCACCGCTTCAGAACGGTCAGTAGGATAAACTACCGGGGGTGCGGAGGGGAGGGGGCGGGCGCGGGGGCGGGGGATTGGTTTATGTTATACTTAAATCTCTTCTGCAACAAGGTCTATCGGAACTTGACTTTTATGGTAACTTAGTCGTCAACCCAATCATTGTTGATGGCTATGCTTCACTCTTTAATTGCACGACGGTGGTTCGGGCCTCAGACTTCGTAAAACTTAAAGCAGTGGGTCGGGGCTTGACGATATATTTTTGGCTTGGCCCGCCGTGGTTCAACTATTGGTTTTCATTTACTCTGGCATACAGTAGAATTAGCCTTGAGTATTTGTCTTTGTTTATCATTGTGATTAATTTGATTTTTATGTTTTCGCTTTGATGCATTGTCTGAGTTGGGAGCCTTTATGCGAACCGAATTTTTATGTATTTCTGTATTAAGAGTAGCATCGGGACCCAGAGTGAAGTTGGCTGGCTGTGAAAGTGCTTTAACCCCCACCCCTTCCCCCCGCGGTTTATTCTGCTGACCGTTCTGGGGCGGTGGTCCTGGTGTTAGTCTTACTCTTTGTTACTTTGTGGTTTATTCTACGGGGCGGTTTGTTTCGTCTTGTGTTGGTTTGTTCTTGTGTTTTTCAGTCCTTTTGGCGTAGCGGTTGCTTCGCTTGGTGGTGGGGGGTGGGGGGAAGCGGGGGAGGGCTAATCTTAGTGCTTTTTGTACGTTTGTTCGATTTGCGCTTGTTTGGTTTTGTCTGTTTCCTCTTCCGCTTGGTATCTGGAAAGGGCAGCGGTTTGTGATTGTGGCACTCCCTGGACTTTTCTCTTACCCTTTTTAGTATATAAAGTCAGAAAAAATATATGCTTGCAACGATTTTAGCACTCTATTTCGTAAAATTATTCTCCGATATATAAAGATTGGGTACAACATAAATGTAATACGACTGACTACATGCATGGTAGTTAAACCAATCACGGTTACTCTTTGGTAGCACGCCGGCGGGTCGGGCCTCAGACTCTGTGACGGCTCCAGCCTAAAGACTTTTCGGGCCCACCGGAGTCCAACTGCTGGTTTTCTGTTGCTTCAGCACATCAGATAGTTCTTGCTGTCGAGTCCTCATCGCAGTTCTCGGAGACGTTGCACTGATGAGTTAGGAACCCTTCACACGGACTGAACAAATGTGTATACCACGACAGAACTAAGGGCGAGGGTTGTGGCAACATAAGATCGATTTAAGCCCCCAGTAATATTTTACTGACCGTTCCAAGATGGTGCTTCTGCTGTGGTTTACTATTTCTTTCATTGTATGTATTTGCATTTATGTCCTTGTGGAAGTTTTATTTTGGATACCATGCATGAAGTCTGTGGTATTATATTTATGTTGAACCCAGTCTCACGGTTTATTTTATGTCTTTACCTTGTGTTATTTTGTTCTTGTGTTTTTCAGTCCTTTTAGCATTGCGATTACCTCGCTTTGGGAAGAGAGAGAGCTAATCTTAGTGCTTTTCGTACATTTGTTCGATTTGTGCTTGTTTGATTTTATCGGTTTCCTCTTGGTGTCTGGAAAGGGCTGCGTTTTGTGATTGTGGCACTCCCTAGACTTTTTCGTTACATTTTTTATATATTAAAGTTTAGTACCAAATCTTATATAAATATAGTCAAATAGAAAGGTGAGAGCTTCACACACTTTCTGACATGACCATTAAGTATAATTTCTATGTGTTTTGAAAGTGAAAAAAAAGCATTTCTTCCGTTACATGCAAAAAAAAAAAAAAAAAAAAAAAAAAAAAAAGAAAGAGAGAGAAAAGTCCAGGGAGTGCCACAATCACAAACCGCAGCCCTTCCCAGACACCAAGAGGAAGAGGAAACCGATAAAACCAAACAAACACAAATCAAACAAACGTACAAAAAGCACTAAGATTAGCTCTCTCTCTTCCCCGAGCGAGGTTATCGCAATGCTAAAAGGACTAAAAAAACACAAGAGCAAAATAACACAAGGTAAGACATAAAACAAATCGCCTCGTAGAATAAACCACAAAGCATCAAAGAGTAAGACTAACACCAGGACCACCGGTTTAGAACAGTCAGTAGAATAAACCACCGGGTTGGGGTTTAAAGCACTTTTACAGCTAGCCAACTTTACTTTTGGTCCAAATGCCACTCTTAATCACAACTAGTAAAACAGAAAGCAAATGGGCAACTGTTGAAGGTGACCAAAATGCTAACATCACAACACAACTAGTAAATCAGAAAGCAAAGTGAGCAGCTATTGAAGACGGTAATCACAATGTTAACATCACAACACATACAGAAAAAAGTACAAAGAGTAAGAACTATACCAGGACCACCGGTCAGTAGAATAAACGGTCAGTAGAATAAACTATCGGTGGGGAGGGGGGGGGGGTGCGGTTAAAGCACTTTTACAGCTAGCCAACTTCACTCTGGGTCCCGATGCTACTCTTAATACAGAAATACATGAAATTCGGTTCGCATAAAGGCTTCCAACTCAGTCAATGCATCCAAACGAAAGTATAAAAATCAAATTAATCACTATAACAAATAAAGACGAGTACTCATGGCTAGTATGGCTAATTCTGCTGAATGCCAGAGTAAATGAAACCAATAGTTGAACCACGACGGGCCAAGCAACAGACATATCGTCAAGCCCCAACCCACTGGTTAAAGTTTTACGTGGAGGCCGTCATTGAGTCTGAGGCCCGAACCGCCGTCGTGCAATTAAAGAGTGAAGCATAGCCATCAACAATGATTGGGGTTGACAACTAGGCATGCAGTCTGCCGTATAATATCCTGGCTACAGCCAGTTCTTTCATAACGGTTAATAAGCTTTTTGAATCGCTCCGAAAAGTTAGTTTTTTCTACAATTTTTCTAAATCTGTACACTAAGTCACGTAAAATTCTGGTTCCGATATACCTTGTTGCAGAAGTGTTTTCAGACTGTCGCTATATTTTCTACCAAGGTACTGTGTCTGCGATAAAATTTCGAAAACGCCTTACGAAGTTTAAAATAACGATAACCCTGCCTAAGAAGTTTGGCAGTAAGGGCTTTATTACGGCAGTTAAAGTCACTAAGATTTGAAGAAGCTTTGGCGAATCTAATAAGTTGAGATATGTATAACCAACATGAGGTACGCCGGGGGACATCGCCATCCAGAAAAGGGAAATTGACTATATCAAAATCAAAATTGTCCTATTTATCATAAATTTTGGTGGAAACTGTACTATTAGATATACATAGATTCAAATCCAAAAAATGTGCCTCGGTATCGGAAGAATTTGCTCTATTTAATTGGAGTTCTGTAGGGTATATGCGGTCCACGATTTGGTCAAAGTAAATATTGTTAATATTTAATAAATCATCAAGGTATCTTGAAGTTGAATTGAAAGCCTCAATAATGTCAGCCTGATTTTCACGTGAGAGAGATTTCATGAAATCTCACTCATAACAAAAAAGAAACAAATCTGCAACAAGAGGAGCATAATTAGTTCCCATCGGATACCAATAGTTTGCCTATAAACTTTAGTTCTAAATCTAATAAAGATATTATCCAAAAGATAAACAAGGGCATCACAGACTTTTTGACACGACCAATAAGTTTCTTTTTTTATAAGATGATGAGGTAACGTAGTATACAATGTAGAAAATCATATGTAGACAATTTAGAAGCCTGGAAGTTTTTAGATTTAAACTTATTGAGAACTTCAATGGAATTTTTAATTGACCAAAAATAGTTTATTCCGTCTTTTTCCGTAAACAGTATCATAGTGTCTAATCCAATATTTTTTTTAACAGCAGTAAGGCATGAAGTTAGCAGTTTGGACAAAACAGTAGTCGTACATGAACTAGAATTAGCAATGAAACGTGCTTTGTAAAGTCGTTTATGAAGTTTCGGTAACCAATATAACGTAGGAAGTATGTCTTGTTTTTCTTTAATACTCACTGCTAACTTAGCAGTAATATAGATAGAATGGGTATCAACAATAGATCTCTCGTATGTAGAAATCCGTTCATATGTTTTGGTACTACCGAGTTCTTGTATTAGAGTATTGATATAATGAAGTCGTCACACAACAACAACATTATTAGCAGCTTTATCAGCTGGAGCCAAAACAAACTCCCTATGAAATTCTTGGGTACCTTGTTTTAAATACCGAAAAGATAATTTAGGCTTAGGAGGGAGAAGGTCAAGGTTATTACACGTTCATCAATGAGCTTAAAAATCATTAATTTCCAATTATTTAAAGCATTAGACTCAACTTGCTCTCGTTTACACCAACGCGTACAATAATCATTTAAAGCACTTGCAATTGTTTCCTAACGTTTATTGAAATCAATGCGGGCTAGGAATCTAGATTTAAGTCCTTTTGAAATAACTGAACGGATTCGTGAATCAGTTATAATCTTCAAGTTACCGGTGACAATATGACCCGCTTGTTGATAACAAAATTTAGAATCTTTACAATTTCAAGAATCAGGAGAACTAGTTGCAATATCAAGATCAGAAACTTATTTATTGAAATTAAGTATAGTATTACAGATCGGTTTGTTATATTTATAACAGATAGAGGGAACCTTCTTTATGAAATGTCCATTCAATTAAATCATAAAGATTTTCTTTTATACGATTTTGAGGTAGTATAGTGTTAAGTGTGGAATAATAACACGTAGACAGACTTGATGCATGAAAACTTCTAGAGTTTTGTCAAAACTTCATTCGAATTTTCAGTGGACCATAACAGATTCTTATCATATATTTCATAGACCTTGCTGCAATATTTAATCACATGCTTTCTGATGGCAGTATGACAAGAAGTCAACAATTTAGAAAGTTCAGTAGTGGTACAAGAGCTTGAATGTGGTCTTCTGTGAAGTTTAGGCTACCAATATAACGTAGGAAAAAAGTAAAAAAGATTGCCTATGGAAACAAAGAACACACTATAGATAGAAATTGGGAGTCTTGGTTTTATTGGGACTCTTCATAAGCAGTAAGTTTGCAACACTGCTTACGCCCTCTAGCGTATACATGAGTAGAACTCCAATTGCAGAGACCATAATGGGCCCAGTTATCCCAAAGGAAATGAAAATATAATCTGAAGCCTATCTTGGCCTTCTTTAACACTTACAGCAAACCCGGTGACTGAATGGTAGGTATGATCATTAACCACAGCCCTCTCTTCAATGAAGGTGTGTAGTTCATAGGCCTTTGTGCAGTTCTTGCTTGAGAATATTAACATAATGGAGCCGTCAAACGTTATTTGCTGCCTTGTCTCCTGGAACCAAAACATACTTCCTATAAAATTCTTGAACACCTAGTCTAAGGTGACGTAAAGACATCTTTGGTTTAGGAGGTAATAAATTAGTATTTTGACAATAAAAATAAGTACGTTTATTCTCAAAATGCTCAGTTTCCAACAATATTTTCCCTTCATTTATTGAAGTCAATATTAGAAGGAAATCGGTATTTCGGTCCTTCAGAAATTATATTTTGGATTCTAGAATCAGGAATTATTTTTAAATTCCCAATGATTATATGACCTGCTGCTGAATAGCAATACACTGAGTCTTAACAATCACAGGTCTCAGGACCGAGTCTTTACAATTTCAGGTCTCAGGACCCAGTGACGGTTAATAACTTTGCTTCCCGCTTTGGTTGCACGTCGGCGGTTCGGACCTCAGACTCTATGACGGCTCCAGCCTAAAGACTTTTAAATAAGTCGGTTGGTGCCTGATGCTCTGGCTCTGGTCGGTTGGTTTTCTTTTGCTTCAGCATTTCATTTACTTCTTGCTGACGAGTCCTCATCGTTATTTTATTCCTTTGATTTATATTTTCTCGGATATGTTGCACTAATGAGTTAGAAACCCTTCATACGGACTGAACAAATGTCTTGTGTATATCACGGCAGAAGCCCCCAGTAATAGTTTTCTGACCGTTCTAAGCTGATGCTTCTGTAGGGCTTTGTCCGCCGTGGTTCAACTATTGGTTTTCATTTACTCTGGCACACAGTAGAATTATCCATGAGTGTTTTCGCTTTGATGCATTGGCTAAGTTGGGAGCCTTTATGCGAACCGAATTTTTATGTATTTCTGTATTAAGAGTGGCATCGGGACCCAGGGTGAAGTTGGCTAGCTGTAAAAGTGCTTTTAACCCTCGGGTGGTTTATTCTACTGACCGTTCTAAGGCGGTGGTCCTGTTAGTATATTACTCTTTGTTGCTTTGTGGTTTATTCTACGAGGCGATTTGTTTTGTCTTACCTTGTGTTATTTTGTTCTTGTGTTTTTCAGTCCTTTTAGCGTTGCGATTACCTCGCTTGGGGAAGGGAGAGCTAATCTTAGTGCTTTTCGTACGTTTGTTCGATTTGCGCGTTTTTGGTTTTGTCTGTTTCCTCTTCCTCTTGACGTCTGGGAAGGGCTGCGGTTTGTGATTGTGGCACTGTCTGGACCATTCTCTTACATTTCTTGTTTTACTATTTCTGTCATTGTATGTGTTTGCATGTTTGTCCTAGTGATTTTCTTTTTGTTTTCGATAGCCGTTTGGCCATTTTTGGGAAAGAAACTGTCCTTTTGGCTTTCTGCGTTTTTGATTGTGATGCCGTTACTTTAAGTGCGTCCGTCTTTCCCTTTGATGTCTTGGACGAAAGGCCTTAGGTAATTGTATCGATTCCTGATCATTGCCTTTTTTTCTAGTTATCCAGTTTTAGAGGATTCACTATAATAGCACTGGTATCACTTAACACCTTTCAATTTCTCATTCTTAGAACCGAGTTAATAAGCTTTAGATCCAGTATAATCACTACTGTTTTTTTGCTGGAAAATAGTTTTTTTTATCTTGTTTTGACAGCAGTTCCGCGCTTATTCCAGAGGCAACAGCAGAAAATTCCTTAACATTTTTCAGAAATTTGACATTTCTTTTGTGACATGCAAATGTCTTCAAATGGTCTATAAACAGATTTTATTTACTCAGTGAACAAACATTTAGAGTATTAGTCCGGTCATGTTCTTATTATTTTGTCATCATCATTTTCAGTTTGATTCCTTAGAATTTCTGAAACTGGTAAATCCCAGTTAATTTCGTAACTATTACATACAGTCCTCTGCAACAATGTGTTTCTATTTTTTTTATCCATAAACCTATTTAGAACGAACCAATAAGCTAATGATATCCGTCTTCATCACTTTCTTCAACATCTTCACTTTCTTCAGTGTCTTTTAATTAATCAAAACCACATTTATCAAAACAGTTCACAATTGTAGAAACTTCAGCTTCTCTCCAATCCCGGCTCACAAACGACATAGCATTTAGAACATTAACATCCTTGAATAGCTCTGAGCCACATTTTGTAGACTTTGCATTTGAGTAAGAACTTATCAAGCCACCCGTAAGAGGCCTTCAGATCCCAAGTCCCAAGTCTTCCGCAAACTTTAAAGCTCTTTGTTGAATAAGTGACCTGAAACACTGATCTTTCTGTGTTGGCATCATTTTTGAACCACTCAGTCACAAAGATGTTCATTAGCACTGATGTCAGTTCTCTGTCTCTTTCTTTCTGGGTTGTCATTGTTGTCTCTATGGGCCAGATGCTCTGCCTTTCTTTTGAGGTTGTCCTGAAAGCAGAAAAGCGAATAATGTTGAAACATTTCTGCATTCGAGTTTTCCTTATCCCTCTGTGAAGACATATTTCATGGGTAATCATGGGAATTGTCTCAGTGAAGCGTCCAATCAGTATCCACAATATTTGCATGGAGAAATTGTACGGAGGTTATTATGGACATTTTCGGTCGGAAATGGTAACTGTTGACCGCAAAAGGGCGGTTACCGGCTATGAGAGGTTAAATATATAGGAAATCAAAGTGACCATTGTGTTGAGGTGACCGTTGTTGGGAGGTGACAATAAAGGTGGCTGGATTATATATACACAAAATAATGGTTGCAAATGTGACATTTTGAATACGCCTCGTTTTGTAGACTGATGGTGCCTATAAATAATGCTGTTAGCATAACATAATATCAAGAGGCATTTTTTTCAGTTTAATTTTTTCTTCAAAATTACAAATGACCCTAATTATGAGAAAACCTGTCTTCAGATGTATGTAACTAGGCGAGATGCAAACCAGTCTGTTCAGCCTTAAAAGCACAAACTTCTGTATACAGTAGTTTTCATTAATACGCTGCCTAAATAGTGAACAAAGTCGCTGATCAACGCGTATGCACAAGCTGATCTGTGCCTTTTTTGTTCGCATATGTCATAAAGCATCACCCAACCTGACCACTGTACCTTACCTAACCATCCCACACTACTTGATCCTATCCTCTATTATAATCTACCTACCACATGCTACTAGTGATGCCGGCAACGATTTATTATAACTGATCATCAGTCACTTTTACCTTTTGTGACTGATTATCGAAAAGACTTTTTACAGTCAACTTATCGAAAGCTCTGTTTTTAGAAACTTTTTGTTTACTTTTTATCAAATAGACATGTTGTAAAAATAACAAACTAAGCTGTCTATTTCAGTCGTTTTAGAACTCAGTGGTAGTCAATATAAAATGTGAAGAAATTTGATCAAATAGCCCGAAATAAGACACTTTTTCAGCCGAAAAGTACTGACACTTTTCTTATTTCTCTACTAAAACATATGCTGTGTATACACATTAGAAGCGCCTTGGAAAAGCACTTCTAGTGAGTACACACAGCATATATTTTAATGCAGACCTAAGAAAAACATTACCTAGATGCCGCTTTTATTAGTCTGGAGCTTTGTATAAGTAACTGGAAGAGGGCTAAGATAAGAACGGATATATTTTCTACAAGTCGATTATCAGTCACCGATCAGTCGTTTTTCAAAATCGATGATCGAGTAAGAAATTTTGGCCGATTACCAACACAACATGCTACACTAGTGTAACCCGGTAATCAAGATAGTAGAACATAGGTGATCTATTGCAGATCAACAAAAAGGGTTCCCTAAAAAATAAAATGCAACATTATTTACACAGTGCCATAGATGTACACATTAAATGTATTACGAAGAATCTGCACAGAAAATCGGACAACGGACTACAGCTTATATCAGACATAGTCAGTAGTTATAATAATTAAAAAGAAATACGAAACATCTAGAAATTTTCAACTAAGCAAGATATTCCATGGTAACAATAATTCTTTATCATAAGTCACTGAATTAAGTTTCGACAAAGCGTTACTTTGGAATCCCGGATAGATAAATTTAGTTGTACACAAGATATAAATAGAAATACTATCATTCATTGTAAAATGTAATCGTACCTGTCTTGATTATTTGAATAGATAAAACTTGGAGTATTATGAAATTACTTTATCATGCCGGCGATACAAGATGGACGACCAGATTCACAAAGAAGAGTGCGATTGTGCGCGTGAATTTAACACGTGAAATGGTATGCATATACATTATTGGTTGTTAGTATATTATGACACACACACACACACACACACACACACACACACACACTTTTCAATCTAAAATGATCGCTACCGTAAAACACCAGCTCACAATAACGGTGAAATCACCGTCTAATTCCATTCGAAGAGGGTCGTTTTACAAGGAATTGGAATAGTGTAACTGAGCCACAAGTATAAAATTAATTACCCCGTTTCACTAATAAACCGAAATTTCACCTTTGTGATACCAGTAACCCTACTCCACCCTACCTTTCTTTACCCTTCATAACCCTCACTTCTACACACTGCCAAGTACTTTTCAGTATTTACATAATTATGCTTTCTGGTATGCTTTCTAGCATTTCGGTGTTTTTCAGTATTTATATGGACCCTCATTTATCGCCATATACCCACTTTATGTGTTGTTCCGATCATTTGTATTCTCAGTTCCTATTCAAACACTCTCGACCGCTAGCGAAAGACAATTTTCAATTTAACATTATAGTGGATTATTGCACTTTAAATTGAGACTTTTAGTTCATCACGAAAACATACCTATGTAATTTTGACCCCCTTAAACCCCATTTTTAGTAAAACTGGGGTTTACAGGGGTATACATTATTTTTCTTATTTCTGCTCAAAACATAGATTGTGGGTACTCGTTAGAACCGCCTCGGTGAGGTGGTTCTAATGAGTACCCACAATCTATGTTTTGAGCAAGTACCCACAATCTATATTTAGAGCAGAAATATGAAAAATATCAGAATTTTTATCTGAAAATTTTCATTTTTTGCTGGTAAAATTTTCAATATATTTGAATAGGCCTGTTTTCGTAATGTTCTGGAAAAATTCCAAGTCCACTGAATGTTGCTGTTGCACATAAACGTTTCATAACAGTTTACCAAATGCTTTGAATGCATGCAATGGTCAGTATAATTCAGGTTTTTTTTAATCTGCCACGGTATTAACTTCATGGAAACTTTCATCCACCATACACAAACCTAGATTCCGGCGTGTAAAGATCAAAATAATACACGAAACGACATTGTGATTATATTTGCTTAAAATCCTACTAATTTTGCTTTAATGACGCTGAAGATCATTATGCGTTATTGTTAGTGTCGTTTAAATTTGTCATACGGAACTTACTGATGCAAACGTATAGCCTGATCCTCTTGTATTTCAGAACTCATTTCAACACAGAGAGTAGTTTCCATGAGAGTCTAAAAACTACCTGTAGGATATGTTTACGCCGTTTATAAAATTCTGTTTAGGTTTAGCCATATAAAAGTACAAGCGTAGAAATTTGTCTCAAACTGAGCAAAATTACGATCTTTTCTTCGGCCGAGAGAGACTTAAGTAGTAATACTTGAAATATTTCTGTTGTGAGGCGTGAAGAAACCTCATAGAGTAGCCATTCGAAGGAAAAAACAAAGATCTGATCGAATCATCTGAAACATCTACAATTTCACCAAACTAAAAGAAGATGCTATTTTTGGACCAATATTGAATTTGCTGGCAGGCTGGTGAGACGAGTTTACTATTGACACATTTCAGCTTGAAAGTTATCATAGCAACGGTGTAATTGGTGGCATGTCAGAAATAATGACTGACCGTTCTAGCAAACCAAAGAGAAAACCCAAAAACTGTTCCTCAATGGCACAACTACAGGTATACAAGTAAACAATGATGCCTAAATGTTTCCCCAAAATGTGAAAAAATAATAAAACGACGGTAAGGCATATACTTTCCTCCACTAATACTTGCTTTCACCATTTGCAGTCAAAAGTAGCTGAGCCAAAATTTATCGCAAGTGATAAGCATTTATTTCATATACGTTTTATATGAGGGCGTGCAGCTGAAATTAAGTTCTCAGCTGAAATTAAGTTAATACCCCACGTATCATTTTTCACCGATATTGAATGTCAGCGAAGCCTTAAGCTGTCATCTCTAATGATCTAATTATATGTGGTTGGGCTTACTGCTTGTGTCCGAGTGGTTTCCTTTTTCTGTGACTTCCAGTTATTGATTGAGCTTTTATCTTTGTTTCATCACAATGTTGATAAAATAATATATATGCTCTGTGTGTGTGTGTGTGTGTGTGTGTGTGTGTGTGTGTGTGTGTGTGTGTGTGTGTGTGTGTTAGACAAGTTAGAAAGCCCCTACATGGACAAAACAACTATGTGAGGCTGAGAATGAGAATTAAAAGCGAGGTTTGGCGCCCGCAAAAGCAGGTTTAAGCATCCCTAAACAGTTGTGTTGTTGCCCCTTCGAAGGCGGGTTTGCTGATGCCGTTTCTTTTTGTTTTCGATAAACGTTTTTGTTATGATATTCGCTTATCCGGTTTATTGAAAGTGCTGTGTACCGTAATTGTGGGCTTTCCTGAGTATCTCCATATTTACTTCTGTTGAGAAATAGAGTTTGTAATACATTGTTTGGAGGGCTGGCGAGACTGGTGGTTCAATAGTTAGTTCTGGTACTGCTGTTAGTTTCCATTTTTTTTTGGAAGTGTAATTAGAACTGACTAAGTAAATGGGGTAGGTCATTCGTCTGTTTTCCATATCTTGTTGCAGACTAACATAATGGGGTCGATCATATCTTCCCTTCAATATTGGACTTGTTCTGCTGGTATTTTGTCGACTCCCGCTAACATTCTCTTCACCAATGCCTTGATGGCTGCTTCATCTTCTTCTCAAAGGCTTTGACAGTCCTCATCTTAACTTTTTGAACACGGAGTACTGCTTAATATCTATCAGCTTTGTGATTTTTGTGATCACAAAGCTCTTCTTTCGTATCTTTCTATTTATTGCTTTGTATTTTTACGACACCTCCTGGTTCATATTTCTTTTTTTTATCGCTTTGTAGTATTACGATAACTCCTGGTTATATTTCTTTTTCTTGAGTTCTCTTCTTTGATCAGAGTTCAAATGATACATTTGTTACCCAGTTTTATTTTTCGTTGCGATCTTGCTAGCCAAAACCCTCCTTTTCTATGTGAGTAAAATACATGGTGAATAAGCCGAATGTGCGCGGGCGCATTTTATAATATTTATGGGAGAGTTTTTTTTGTTTTGTTTTTTTCTTTTAATTTATCAAAGGCAAGTTGATATATAAACAAAATTAAAATGGACCGAGCCTGCACACGCAAAAATGTTATATTTTGTTAAGCAGTAGTAATATCTTCGGCTTTGTTCTCTTCTAAGATTATGGTGCGAGCTGAAGCCGTCACGTCGTATTTCTTTCTCAGATCAACCAGTCTCTTGTTAAATATAAACTCGTGTAAAACGAATTTCTTCTTGTCAGTCTTGGATAAATTCAAACCAAGAGGACAGACCCTGCACAGAGAACAGACCCTGTCTTGTACAAGTGCAGTCGTAATGTGTGTGCTATTAGTTTTGTAGCTTTGGCTAGTACTTTTATAGCTATAAGTTTATCCGTAGTGTCCAGCAAGACACACACAATATAACCAGCTTGCATGCCAGTTGCGAAATAAAATTAAAAAAGATTGCCTTTGGGAACAAAAAATACATTACAGATAGAAAATGGGAGCCTCGGTTTTATTGAGTTCTTCATAAGCAGCAATGAAGTTTGCAGCACTTGTGATCTCAAAGGAAATGAAAATATAATCTACACTATGGTGAAGTACGGGGAGACGTTTTACGGCCACCACACGGCACTAATACCAACTGCAGTTAGTAAAATAAAAGTAAAAAAGTTTGCTTTTGGAAACAAAGAACACATTTCATATAGAAAATGGGAGCCTCGGTTTTATTGAGACTCTTCATAAGCAGTAATGAAGGTTGCAACACTGCTTACAGCCTCTTGCGTATACATGAGCAGAACTCCATTTTCAAAGATACCACAATAGGCCCAGTGATCCCAAAGGAAATGAAAATTTAAACTGCATTATGGTGACATCTAATATGACTGACAGGAGTCCAACGTCAGAAACGACGAGGTGCATGCTAGTCACTCAAAGTGCACTTCCATCTTTTATATTGGTTTCGCGTCTATAATTTTACATAGCAAAGCTCTAGTTTGCATCGTCCTTTCAAATCAATGTTTTATTTTAGTGATGTGTTGAAGTCGATGATTTGTCTCCGATCAAAAGTGATGCGTAAAGAGCTATACTGACGGAGTCTGTCTTACCAGCCAGCAGTATCTAACATGGTATTTGACAATTTAGGATGATGGAAGGCTCTGCTGCTGTGATCGTTAGTGGGATATAACGAAATCTCTTCTGACAGACTCGACCGAGAAAACTTTTAACGGTTTTAACCGTTCTATCTTATGCTGCATAGCACCTAGTGTGAAACTCTATCTAACACCTTAGTAAAGCCCCAGCCTCTTTATTGGTGTTATGACCACATGTTCAACAGGTCGGTTCTAGACAGTAGTGGGGGCTGTCGTTGCAAATATTTTATGAAGCCCTAACCTCAGAAAGTTACAGATCTTTCGGTGGAAAGTCAGAATCAAAATAGTTTGTGCAGAATGTGGTACAACAATATAGCATAAAAAGCTAGTATTTATATAAATATCATTAGAAAAATTAAGCTGAATTATATACTTGTTTTATTTCAAATTATTTTTTTTTTTAATTTATGCAACGCGTTTATCATGAGTACATTTTTATAATGTTAAATCTACAAATAATCTGAAAATGAAAAAAATAAGATTAGAAATGTAATCTCAGACGTCACATCTTGAACAGACAGTGAAATTACACAGATATTGATTCACGCTGTCTGGAGGCTAGCTTAGAGTAGATGCGCTCATTTGACATACGTACCTTTGGGAAAATGAAAATCAAATTACACTACCTGCCTTGGAGCACAAAACTAAACTGCCATGTATTGTACATGGTATGAAGAATTGTTGGATCGGAGGAATGTAAGTGGAGTTTATCAGAGGTTTTGATTCTAGGTCCTAATCTAGATTCAGTATAAATAATACAATTATAAATCAAACCTATTTCGTACTATATTAACAGCTTACTTCGTTTAGATTTTGTTTTACATTTTGAAGACATTATATTCTTTGAATATTATCATTACTGTTTTTGTAGACGTTAAAATAATAGCTTTCGTTTTCTTAAATGTATTGCAGTGTTTTGAATCACAAAAATATAGACGGAAGATAGGTTTACTCTGTTCTAATATTCAGTTAGTGGAAACGGCCATTAGACGTACCATCACCTTGTAGCTGGTACTAAACCAGTTACCTTTATTTAGTCATAAACTGTAAAAGTTGCGCGGTTTCCCAAAGACTCTAAACCCGGTATGGAATCATTTCATCGACCAATAACTTCCAACAGAGTTTCGAATGGGAAACTTCGAAATAGTACTATACTTACAGTAAAGATACTATGTGTAGGCTGCAGTTCCAACGCTGAAAAACATTTCCAAAATATACCCATGACTATAACACTGAGAAGAAATAATAATTAATATAAATAAGGGAGTTTCAACATCTGTGGATTGTGATTAGTCTAGAGACTAATGCTAGGAGTTATTGTGTGATGCATGACTGTTATTACAATCCCTAGTATACTATATTCATGAAACTCAACGCATTAGTCTATCGTATCGAGACAAGGTGCCGCAAAAAAAAAAAAAAAAAAAAAAAAAAAAAAAAAAAAAAAACTTTCCTTGCTTTTGAGTGATCTACCCGTGACATGTTGGCATGTGGTTGATCGGTCAATCTTGACGACCATAACTCTTGCACTGAATGGTATAGATTTATGAAACATCATAGATGATTTTATACTTTTGAGATAATTTGTCGAGAACAAGAATCTCTCTTCGTTTACGAGTCATCTGCTCTTCGGATATCCACTGTGAATTTGTGAATCAAGGTTATATCTCTTGAACGGCTTGAAACACATCCGTGAAATTGCCGAGATGGGTTTATCGATTCGGTTTCAGCACTTGAAAAAAGGAGATAAAATCAGAATTCACCATCAGGCAGTAATTTTCTTTATCATCATCATCATCATTATTGAGAAGTTGCATTCTAAAGTGACGCATATTAGCGTATACTTTAATTGATGTGCCCTTTACGCACTAATAGTATCGAGAATTCAGAAACTGCTTATAAAACCAACTCATCCATTTTAGTAGGATTATACTCAGTTTTGGAGCAAATTTTCGATATTCGGACACAGGTCTGTACGGATAGTTAGATCTATACATATATCCGTACAGAATTGTTTTTATTATGTACTTAACAGTACAGTATAAAAATATCTCGGTAAAACGAATAGCATGTCAAAGGTAAACCGGCAGACATGACATGATTAAGGTTGAAAACTGTGCTTCCCTCTGAAATCGAAAGATGTGGGTCGGTCCGTACACTAAATAACGGCTCCCTTCTTAATATATTCCAAAGGGTGGTACCTGAATGTCGATGTCTGTGGTCCATCGCGGTCATGTTTGTGGCTTTCTTGTGGTTTTGCCTCAGGTCGCCATTGAGCCCTTTGCTTTGTTTATCGCAGTGTTTGTGATTATATGTGTATTTCGCAAAAGAGGTAGAGGACCTGTATGCTGACCAAATTTATGTTTGAGCTGTATGAGAACTAAGGGCGAAGTTTCACGTAAGTAAAACAGTTCAAGTAGTACAGCCCCAGTAGTTTTTTACTGGCCATACCTCTGTTGCAGCTCTTCTTTGTGTGTCTGTGGTTTCATATGTGGTGTTTGTTTTATCATTTTTTGTTCCTCATCTTTTCTTCTTTTGGTCCCTCGGGAAGGCTGTGATTCGTGACTTTGGCATTTCCCAAGTATCTTAATTTGTATTTTGACAAGTATACTATAATCGATTTGTCCGGCCGTCTGCCACCAGTATGTGACTCTCGGACCATTACTCTTGAACCGCATTGGAAAGATATATAAAACTTGACTGACCTGTATGTCTAATCAAGATAATTCTGTAGTTCAGGCTTATGATACTGTCCAATTTAGTGTACGCTACTGGTAAATTTGAGAATCCTGGGCCTCACTTCTTGAAAATGATGGGATAAATTTATGAAACTGGGTAGATTCAGTTATTTTACCGAGTTTAGGATTGTTGTAATTATTTTCTTTTAACTGTTAAATCAAATATGTTTTGAAATCGTTTATATTCTACTGCTAACTTGTCTAAATTTATTTTAATGATCTTGGTTCAAAAAAACACTACACTTGCACTTGTGTTCTTTTAATTTTAGTTACCGTTGATACCTTTTGGATCATGGTACTTTTCATATCCCCGAGAGTGGATATTCATGGGCGACGATTGTCTGACTTTGTAAGGCCACTGACCTCTTAAAAGCCAGTGGACGATTAAACATAGCAATAGACAGTATGACTAGGCTTACAGAAGTAGGTATATGAGTTTATGGTGTACTGTTATTAGTTCATTCGCCGTTTGGGCCGTTGAACCATAGTAATGATTTCCTCCGCCCCAGCTGCCGAGGCAGACTTTACATAACTGGAACAGGCATATCCAGATATGCAGGGTTTTTTGTCTTAATTTGCCAACTCCTAGATGGATTGCCGATCAGGGCTTGAGAGCTCCATCTACCGTAGATATTGCTACACAGATTCACTTAATAGCTATACAGAAGCAGTAACTTAAGTGTCTTATGAAGCAAACTTCTTTTGTGCCTTGTCATGCTCTCAACATGTTGTGGAGTATTGAGAGCATGACAAGGCATAAAAGAAGTCATGGTCATCCACTGCATCCGGGTTTAGCTTCAGACATCCTGACACTGTCTTGCCTCTGGATCCAGCTAGGTCAGGACGATAGAGTGAGGTTGATTCTGCGCACGTCTCCCTCACTATAATCCAATGCACAGCGTATGTCATCTTAATCAGCAATACACCGTCACAGCAAGCACACATATGGAAGTCATACAAAAGCCCTGTGGCGATGGGCGGGCGGCGAAGCAGCAGGAGAGGAATCACTGGAAGCTGTAGTTGCGGACCTGCATACAGGCGGCTTGGTTCTATATGGTCGCTTTCCTTAAGAATGAAGCAGTACAGGGAATTCGGCATCTAAACTGAGCGATTGAGCAGACCCTTTTAGGATCGCACTGCTCACCCCCTTAGCATGGGGAAGGGGCTAGAAAAGGTGCCCTTAACAATTGCCTGCTTCAAAACTCCTGGCTGGTTTACCGCGATCAGCGGGGATCCCACAGCGGTCGAACAAGAAAAAAGAAGACAAAGGTGACATCGGCGCATGGAATGTGCGCACTCTAATGGACAGCGCAGGTTATGACAGACCTCAGCGAAGAACAGCTCTAGTTGGTAGAGAGCTTGACCGATACAAAGTCGAGATTACAGCTCTGAGTGAGACTCGCCTTGCAGGGGAAGGACTTTTAAAAGAAGTTGGTCCTGGTTACACTTTCTTCTGGAGTGGACGCAAGAAAGAAGAGCGGCGTGAAGCAGGAGTAGGATTCGCCATCAAGTCACACCTCGTCAGCAAGCTCTCAGGACTTCCAAAAGGCATAAATGACCGCTTGATGACGCTGACACTTCGTTTATCTGGCAAGAGGCATGTAACAATTGTAAGTGCCTATGCACCCACAATGACCAATCCAGATGAGGTTAAAGACAAGTTCTATGATGATCTGGGTTCTGTGATTTCTGCCGTACCCCGGACAGACAAACTCATCCTCCTCGGCGACTTCAATGCCAGAGTGGGCACAGACCACCAAACCTGGGAAGGAGTGATTGGAACTGAAGGAGTAGGAAGTGCAACAGCAATGGCCTCCTCCTTTTAAGGAAGTGTGCAGAGCATGAACTACTGATCACCAACACAGTCTTCCGTCAACCAACTCGCAGAAAGACATCATGGATGCACCCTCGCTCCAAACACTGGCATCTCATTGACTATGTCATAGTGTAATGGAATAGGTATATAATATCACTTCTACAGCCTCGCTGTGGAAGCCTGCTTTTATGGCGACACTGGCAGAGTGATTGGCTTTTTATGCAATGCCACCAAAAAAGTGGCGGGGTATTATGTTATACCCTCTGAAATTTTGATTGTCCGTCCGTCCGTCCGTCTGTCCGTCCGTCCGTCAGCGCCCCCACCATTCTTCTGCCCGCAACTCCTCCTACAGTTTTAGGCCAATCCTTTTCAAACTTTACAGGCGCTTTTAGGATGGTCTGAAGATATGCATATTGTTTTTTTAGAATCCTGAAATTATTTTTTATTACATCTTTTGCATTTTTAACTTATACTTTTTTCGAGCCCTAATACTACAGAAACGTATAAGGAGTATGTACCTTCTGCCCGCAACCCCTCCTACAGTTTTAAGCCAATCCTTTTCAAACTTTACAGGCGCTTTTAGGATGTTCTGAAGATATGCATATCGTTTTTTCAGAATCCTGAAATTATTTTTATCACATTTTTTGCATTTTTAACTTAGACTTTTTTCGAGCCCTAATACTACATAAATGTATAGGGAGTATGTACCTTCTGTCCGCAACTCCTCCTACAGTTTTAAGCCAATCCTTTTCAAACTTTACAGGCGCTTTTAGGATGGTCTGAAAATATGCATATTGTTTTTTCAGAATCCTGAAATTATTTTTATCACATTTTTTGCATTTTTAACTTAGACTTTTTTCGAGCCCTAATACTACATAAATGTATAGGGAGTATGTACCTTCTGGCCGCAACTCCTCCTACAGTTTTAGGCCAATCCTTTTCAAACTTTACAGGCGCTTTTAGGATGGTTTGAAGATATGCATATTGTTTTATTAGAATCCTAAAAAAATTTTTTTATTACATTTGTTGCATTTTTAACTTAGACTTTTTTCGAGCCCTAACACTACAGAAATGTATAGGGAGTATACACCTTGTACGCGCAACTCCTCCTACATTTTCAGGCCGATCCTTTTGAAACTTTACACAGGCTTTTAGGATGGTCTGGAGATATGCATATTGTTTTTTCAGAATCTTGAAATTATATTTTATCACCTTTTATTGCATTTTTAACTTAGACCTTTTTTTTTTTTTTTTTTTTTTTTTTTTTTTTTTTTTTTTGTCATGAAATAACTGTTAATTTGCTTCTCTTCTTATTTATCTTAGATTGTTTTCAGCCCTTATACTACAGAAGTGCATAGGAAATATGTCGCTGTGGCGGGGCATGGTGCATGGCTTGCAGTTTTATTTATAAAGTTAAGCAACGTAGATCGTGGTTAGTACCTGGATGGGTGACCGCGATGCTTGACTTCGTGGAAGACCCGGTTTTACGCTACAATGGTGGCAGCGGCGGGATGGAAAACAGTGTCCTTAGTGTGTTGCACAGGTTCCGTCATCGGATTTGCCTAGAGAGGCGCGAGTGTCTTCGGGACGAAGTCAAGAGAAGAGAGGGGGTGGGGGGAAGTGTAACGGAATAGGTATATATTATCACTTCTAAAGCCTCGCTGTGGAAGCCGGCTTTTATGGCGACTTTGGTGGAGTGATTGGCTTTTTTACAAAGTTAAGCAACGGAGATCGTGGTTAGTACCTGGATGGGTGACCGCGGTGCTTGATTTCGTGGAAGACCCGTTTACACGCTACAATAGTGCGTAGAAAGGACAGACAGGATGTCAGAGTGACAAAGCTTATGTGTGGTGCAGACTGTTGGACAGATCACAGGCTTGTTGTCAGCAAACTCAACCTGCGCATTCAGCCTGAACGACGACCACAAGGCAAGAAAGTGCCAAAGGGATGTCTCCAAGCTGAAACAAGACAGCAAGAGGCAAGCATTCGTCAATGATATCTGCAGCCGTTTAGATACACTGGAACACAGTTCAGAAGATGTAGATGAGAGCTGGACAGTCTTCAGAGACACCGTTCACTCTTCATCAATGGATTTTCTAGGACCAGTATCTCGCAAACAGCAAGACTGGTTTGATGAGAATGACAAAGAAATCCAGGGACTCCTTAGGGAGAAATACAAAAAACACAAGGCATACCTCAGTGATACCAGCTCAGCATCTCGTAATACTGCCTATTCAAACATATGTAAGACAGTCCAGACTAGTCTCAGAGATATGCAAGACTCCTGGCTGAGCAAAAAGGCTGACAGAAAGGATATGAAGAGGTTCTTTGATGCACTTAAGACAGTAAATGGTCCCCAGAGCTCAGGAACCACCCTACTCCTTAGTGCAGATGGAACTAGTCTTCAGACTGACAAGGAAGCTATTTTGAAAAGATGGGCTGAACACTTTGATGGTATCATCAATCGGCCATCATCTATCAATGATGAAACTATCAACAGACTACCACAGGCGCAATCCACTGCTTGATGAGTACCCAACTGTCTCTGAAACAGTGAAAGCAATAAAACAAACTCCTGTCATCTGGCAAGGCTCCAGGATCAAATGCAATACCTGCAGAGATCTACAAAGCAGGAGGTCCTCCAGTTGCAGAGTTATTTCACATTATGCGGAGAAAAGAAGCCATCCCTCAAAAAATTCAAGGATGCAACAACTGTCCACCTATTCTAAAGGAAAGGAAATCCTCAAGTCTGTGACAACCATCGAGGCATTTCTTTATTGTCAATTGCTGGAAAGGTCCTTGCTAGAGTCCTAGTCCTACTGAATCGATTGAATGAACATCTTGAACAGTCAGGGCTTCTACTAGAAAGCCAGTGTGGATTCAGGAAAGACAGAGGAACAATAGACATGATCTTCACAGCAAGACAGCTCCAAGAGAAATGCCAAGAATAGAATGTGGATCTCTACATGACCTTTGTCGACCTTACCAAAGCATTTGACACAGTAAGTCATGAGGGACTTTGGAAAATTATGAAAATTTTGAAAAAGTATGGCAAAGCTTGGCTGTCCTACCAATTCATAGCAATCGTGCGGTAGTTCCAAGATGGCATGCTCGCAATGGTCCAAAACGATGGTGAGTTTTCTGATCAATTCCCTGTGATAAATGGAGCTAAGCAAGGCTTTATACTAGCTTCAACACTGTTTAGCTTGATGTTTTCTGCCATGCTTACAGATGCTTTCCAGGATGGTGACAATGCTATACCTACTAGGCATTGCTTTGATGGGAAACTTTTCAACCTAAGAAGGTTGCAAGCTAAATCCAAGGTGCAGACAGAGGTGCTAGATGAGTTCTTCTTTGCTGATGACATGGCAAAGGGTGGTTCCAACAGAAGAGAAAATCTGATTCATGTGTCAGTTATGATATTCATCAGCATCAAAAGTAATGAGGTACTATATCAGCCAGCACCTGGAACCTTACAAGCAGCCTACCATCACAGTGAAAGGTCAAAGATTGCAAGTGGTAGACATGTTCAACTACCTTGGAAGCACATTGTCTAGAGTTGTACACATTGATGAAGAAGTCAATGCCAGGATTGCCAAAGCTAGTGCAGCATTTGGCCGACTACGAGGAAGTATTTGGGACCGAAGTGGAATCAGACTTGACACAAAGCTGAAAGTAGTGCTGCCAACACTGCCAAATGAAAATATAATCTGCACTATGTTGAAGTACGGGGAGACGTTTTACGGCCGCCACTCGCACAAAGACTGCAGTATAGCAAAATAAAAATAAAAAAGACTGCCTTTGGAATCAAAAAACACATTACAGATAGAAAATGGGTGCCTCGGTTTTATTGAGACTCTTCATAAGCAGTAATGAAGTTTGCAACACTGCTTATGCTCTCTAGCAAAGAGCAGACCTCCATTTTCAAAGATACAACAATTGGCCTAATGATCCGCAGGGAAATGAACATATAATCTGCACTATGGTGAAGTACGGAGAGACGTTCTACTGCCGCCACACGGCATTAACTCCAACTGCAGTGAGGGAAAATAAAAGTCTGAAAGGTTGCCTTTAGAAACAAAGAACACATCACAGATATAAAATGAGAGTCTCGGTTTTATTGACATTCTTCATAAGCAGTAATAATGTTTGCAACACTGCTTATACCCTCTAGCATAGAGCAGACCTCCATTTTCAAAGATACAACAATGGGCCAAATGATCCGCAGGGAAATGAAGATATAATCTGCACTATGGTGAAGTACGGAGAGACGTTCTACTGCCGCCAGACGGCACAAACGCCAGCTGCATTGAGGTAAAATAAAAGTGAAATGTTGCTTTTGGAAATAAAGAACACATCACAGATAGAAAATGAATCTCGGTTTTATTGAGACTCTTCATAAGCAGTATGAAGTTTGCAACACTGCTTACGCTCTCTAGCGTAGAACAGAACTTCATTTTATAAGATACAACAATGAGCCAGTGATCCCAAAAGAGATGAAAATATAATTTGCACTATGGTTTGTTATATATTCTTAAGAAAGAAACTCCGGTAGAAGAAAAATATATAAGAACGTTTGCTACATATTCGTTAGCAAGAAACTCCAGGAGGAGAATAATTGCTACATATTCGCTAGCAAGAAACTTCGGTAGAAGAAAAATACTTTAGAAGTTTTGCTACATATTTGTTAGGAAGAAACTCCGGTAGAAGAAAATACATTAGAAGTTTTGCTACATATTTGTTGGGAAAAAAACTGCGGTAAGAGAAAATACATTAGAAGTTTTGTTACATATTTGTTGGGAAGAAACTCCTGTAGAAGAAAATACATTAGAAGTTTTGCTACATATTTGTTGGGAAAACACTCCGGTAGAAGAAAATACATTAGAAGTTTTGCTACATATTTGTTAGGAAGAAACTCCGGTAGAAGAAAATACATGAGAAGTTTTGTTAAATATTTGTTAGGAAGGAACTCCGGTAGAAGAAAATATATGAGCAGTTTTATTACATATTTGTTAGGAAGAAACTCCGGTAGAAAATAATACATTAGAAGTTTGATACATATTTGTTAGGAAGAAACTCCGGTAGAAGATAATACATGAGAAGTTGGATACATATTTGTTAGGAGGAATCTCCGGTAGAAGATATTACATTAGAAAATAGAAGGTAAGGCAATGATCTGAAACCGATACAATTATCCCACACCTCCCATAAAAAGAAAAATATGTAAGCGATACACACATTCAAAGACGAACTATAACAAAAATAAACCGCCTTGGAACCGCCTTGGAACGGTCAGTGAAAAGCATTTCAGTGGGGGGTGGGGGTGGGGGCTTAAATCGATTTAACATGGCCACAATCCTCGCCCTTACTTCTGCCGCGGTTTAGACACATAATTTGTTCAGGCCGCATGAAGGCTTCCTAACTCACCAGTGCTACATATCCGAGAACTCAAAAAAATCAACTAATTACAGAGATGCAACAACGACAAGGACTCGACAGCACGAAACAACTGAAATGCTGGAGCAAAAGAAAACCAACAGTTAGAAGTTTGATAAATATTTGTTAGGGAGAAACTACGGTAGAAGATAATACATTAGAAGTTTTGCTACATATTTGTTAGGAAGAAACTCCGATAGAAAATAATACATTAAAAGTTTGATACATATTTGTTAGGAAGAAACTGCGATAGAATAAAAATGCATTAGAAGTTTTGCTACATATATTTGTTAGGACGAAACTCCGGTAGAAGAAAAAATACATGAGAAGTTCTGCTACGTATTTGTTAGGAAGAAAAAAAAGGTAAGAGAAAAGTCCAGGGAGTGCCACAATCACAAACCGCAGCCCTTCCCAGACCCCAAGAGGAAACTTCAGTAGAAGCTAATACATTAGAAGTTTGCTACATTTTTGTTAGGAAGAAACTCCGGTAGAAGATAATGCATTAGAAGTTTGCTATATATTTATTAGGAAGTAACTCCGGTAGAAGATAATACATTAGATGTTTACTACATTTTTGTTAGGAAGAAACTCCGGTAGACGAAAATTATATTAGACGTTTTTTTACACATTTGTTAAGAAGAAACTCCATGAGAAGAAAAATGCATTTGGAGGTTTTGCTACATTTTCGTTAGGAAGAAACCCTGAAAAAAAAACAGTAGAAGTTCTGCTACATATATTCGTTCGAAAGAAACTCATAAGAAGTTGCTACATATTCGTTAGGAAGAAAAACCTGTACAGGAGGAAAAATACATTAGAAGTTTTCCTACGTATTTATTGGGAAGAAATTCCGGTAGAAGAAAAACGCAACAGAAGGTCTGCTACGTATTCGTTTAGAAAAACTTCGGTAGAAGACAATACATTAGAAATTTCGCTAAATATTTGTTAGGAAGAAACTCTAGTGTAAAAAATACATTAGAAATTTTGCTACATATCTGTTAGGAAGAAACTCCAGGGTTGAAAATACATTAGAACTTTTGCTACATATTTACTAGGAAGAAACTCCGGTAGAAGAAAAATACATTAGAAGTTTTGCCACATATTCGTTAGGAAGAAACTCTGGTAGAAGAAAATACATTAGAAGTTTTGCTATATATTTGTTATGAAGAAACTCCGGGGAGAAAAATACATTAGAAATTTTGCTACATAGTTGTTAGGAGGAACCTCCGGTAGAAGAAAATTACATTAGACGTTTTATTATACATTCGTTAGGAAAAAACTCCAGGTAAGAAAATTGCATTTACGGTTTTGCTTCATTTTCGTTGGGAAGAAACTCAAAAGGAAAAAAACTTGTATAGTTTATGAGATTTTTGTTTGGGAAGAGTCCTAGTATCACTTATTCATGTATTGCAAAAGTAATATTGCTTAAACTGTTATCCTCATCATCAGATTTTTAAGTATATATCATGATATAACCCTGTTGAATAAATTTGAGTTTGTGTATGGATTAAAATATACTTTCCCGGCTTGACAAATTATTTTGATTGATTCAACATGGTTAAAAATGAAATTCTGTCAATTTGAATGACTTCACTTTAGGTTTAAACAACGTGTTGGCCATTTTTTTTTCATTGATTGAACAAGATTTTGAAACCGGCGAAGCAAGTACGCCGATCTTGATGAATTGGTTGCCTGTCCTGAAATCGCTCTGCAAACCTTTTATATGTTTTAATATATATATAGGTTTCCAGCGAAACCATAGAACAGGCAACCAGATTATTGGTTTTTTATACAGGCGCTAAAAATAACTAGTTAATAACAAACACTAGTTCTGCAAAACAACAGCAATATTCTAGAAGACTGGAACTATTAAACCAACAAAGCGAATATCTATATACAATTCTACCATGGCATTTACAATAATATGCCTTTACGGTCTTATCAGGGACGTTGTCTTCTCCCATTCGGACAGTCTCAACTGAGCCTTTACTGTCCAGTTGTATATTCTAGTGAACCTAATGATTGCGCAAACGGGCATATTTACCTTACATAAGTTAGAGCAGAAAGTAGATCAGTGTCGTGTAAGAGTTAACTGCTAGGGTTTCATTCGTTTCTGTTGGAAAAAAGCGCAATATGATGTTTCAAAAACTGGGCAATGATGTTGTTTTGATATTCCACTATTGCTATGCATGCGTTAACTATTACAAAACGTTATTGTTGTGCATGTGTTAACTATTGCAAAACGTTACCGTCTTTTATAGTTTATTAATATTACTTTGAAGTAGAACCAGTTTACAGGGAAATATCCCATATTTACCCTCTTTGAACAAGTGCTTTTCTCTACCTTTTCATGTCTATTAAAATAGCTAAATGAGTAGCAAACAGTGTAGAGTAGACCCTGACAAGACATCGTCTTCTTCGATAACCGATATACACTATTTGCTCAGTTCTGCCTGTCCAAATACTTAGGGTAAATAGGTTAACACTCTAAATACAGTCTTGGAAACTAGTCTTGAAGACTACAATCAAGTCATACGAAGAATCTCATTGAAACCGAGACTAGGATTTTCGTTCTCTTTTGTGGTCTTTGTTTCCAAAAGCAACCTTTACAGATTGTATTTAACGTCACTGCTGCAGGTGTTACGTGCCGTGCGACGGCCATAAAAGTCTCACCGTACCTCATTATAGTGCAGTTTTGTTTCCCTCGGATCTTCGTTCATTATCATAGCTTAGAAAATCAAGTCCCGCTGAAGCCAGTGGTAGAGGGCGTATGCAGTCCTGCAAACTATATTGCTGTTATGTGAAGAATCTCGAGGAAACCGATTTTTATTGGTTTAGTCTTCTTTGTTTCCACAGGCAACCTTTATAGATTTTATACGCTGTGCGTTTTACGTCCCCTCGTAGTCTGATCAGAACACTCATCGTCTGGCTGCAGAATCAGCGACTGATGTAGACTATATAAGCGAACAACGAAAACTTTTATCAAACTATGATTATCTTTTAGGCCGCTTCAGGATTATTTTTGTGATTTGTAAACAGAGATTACCCGGGGCGAGGTGAGCATCTAAGCAGCTTTACTGGTATTTTTTCTTACGCTTCGCTGATTTATTTTGCAGCATACACTAATTCCGAAGGCGTGTAGGAAGGACACTTCTGATCGGTCTATGTGGATATATAGACTGATCTAGGCCATCGTTGTTCGCATATGTCATAAGAACCTTTTATCTCATGCACATCGCTGTATCTATACCGTTTGAATATTTGATTAAGTAATTATGAAATTTATGTAAAACTAGTGGATAGATTCAAGGTTTCTATAGATAAGTTGTAGATGCAAAAAACTGTTTGATAGTTTTATAATTTACTGAACAGAGACTCGAATTTATTAATTTAAACTGGAAAACGGAAGATAAATGTGTAAAGAAGATCTGTGGTGGACTTGACAAGCCGTTTCTGGCTTACAGTGCTACGAAGATCACAGATGTATGTAAGTGACTCTGATCACGTTGTGTATACGCTTCAGATGGCTTTGGCTTCAGTGGCCAAAACCTTAGCTCTGTATATCCCACCCCGCCACCAACATTTTGGCGGTAGCTAGATCGTATACTGTTTATCTCTGTCCGTACATCTCTCCGTTCAAAAAAGTCCTGATACTGCGTTAATCTACAACTTTGATATTTGGGTAGATGTCTGTAATTACAGCTCCTTTCACTGTGACTAACAGTCACCCACCCATGACCTCAGAGAAGGTCACAAGTTGTATTTCTTGTGCTTTCGTCTGTTCTTTCGCCCGTTTACCCTGAAGTCCTCGTTATTTTTTCTGACTGCTAGGATTGATAGTCTGTATCAACAAGTGATTTAAGCCACCCATCTGTTATCTGATATCAAAATCATATGCTTAAAATATTTGCGTTTACGTCCGTTAGTTCATCCGTTCACCTTATTTTTTGGAGTTTATATTTCTGACTGAATTCTATGTAGCAAGCTACTTTGGTTCATGGTTTATAGCGTCAGTTCCTTGAAGTGTGACCGTCAGCTGCCTAACAGTAATTTCAGGGTCAAAGTCACATACGTATAAATTTTTTATTTTATCCATTAGTCCGTCCGTTCACTTACGTTCTGTTATTAGTTTCTGACTACTTTCATCTGCTGTTTCGATATTTTGGTTTGAGTTGAGCAGAAGAACCTTCAGTATAATAAACAACCAAATATGACGTTAGTCACATTCCTAAGTAGTTCGCGCTTCATGCTGTGTTAGCATTTGGTTAAAGTTCCTTGTTTTGCATTCAGTTTTATGAGCTATTGCTACTTATTTTTTCACATAGTTTGTATCATTAAAAATAATTCTACACAGCATCCTCCTCCTTAAGACCTCGGGACCAAGGTCATATGCTTAAAGTTTTTGTTTTATTGTTTGCTTTTACGATTTCCTTAATCTCACTTCTTCACTTTAAGTTCTAAGTAAATAATTTCTCTGTTGCACTGATAGTTGTGATGATGGTTTGTAGAAACAAGTCCTTTCTTTCGGACAAGAAAATGCTAACACTGCCCTCTAGCTGAAATTTGCATGCTTAATATAATTGTTTTAATGTTTGTATTGAGCATTTGGTTACAGTTTAGATTTTGCTGTTTTCTCCAAGTGTTTTTATCTGTAGCATTCATGTTTGGCCTTATGGTTTGTAGCAATGAGACTTTACTTCCGGCTACTGATCTCAACTTGGTTACGCACTAGCGATTTTGAATTCTGAGCGGTCGTGAAGCAGACTAATTTGTACTCTTTGGACACATCTCTAGTTCAAGAGAAATAGATATGGAGAAACTCTGGAGAGCATAGCCATCTAGGCACTGGATAAATGTGAATGACATGAGTCAGCAACACAAAACAACACTTCACTGAAAAGGAAAAGAAACTGCAATGTTCAGAAATACGGCTTTGCAAAGGTCAACTGCAAAGCTGCTAAAGAAGGGTAAGCGGTAGAGCGGGGCGTAAATCTGTTTTTATAGGCGCCTAACCCAACACTCAAGACTACGCCATTTGTATGACGTTGTTTTGACGTTAATTCATTTTCTGTATATCTGTGTTTTACCGTTTGGAGTAGCATTCCATCAATCGTTCAGCATGTTGTTAATGACCTTTGATCCTTTATTAGCATACGGCCATGTTTAAGTTAACTTAATTGAGATGCTTGTTATAAAAGCAGAGACATACAATTAATTGGATCTTGTTTACAGGGAGTACTTAGTAGAGATAACTGACTGCTGTCATCCATTATGTCATTTTTTCTTATTTGTGCCCCGCCTCTCCATGAGTTGCTGTATAGAATGTGTCTGCAGGTAACTTAAGATAATACACTTGGTAGATTTTCGCCATTTGTACAAGGATACGACTTTTGTTACTTCCTGTTATTTTTCCTGCACAACAATTCCTTCTGAAAAAAAAAAGGCATCTACTTTAGATAAGAATTTGCCCCCTTTAAAAATGGGTCTACTCTAAAAAGAAAGAATGTGCTCCTAAAGATAGCAAATTCTTTACTTTTAAAGGTAGGCAAAGCAATTTTGACAAAGTTGTCTTTCTTGAAAGTGCGTCCATTATTTTTAATGTTCAATTGTACAATGGTGTGCTTTGGAACAGATCTTTCAATTTATATACTAAGCACTTGACCGATCCAAATAATTGTATCTTATGTTGGAACAATCAAGCGTTGATAGAATCTTTATTGGATAAATCATTTATATAGCACTCATTTACTTGTCTGTTTCTTTCATTGCGTTATAAGAGATAGGGGTTAAACATGTTTTTCCATGCACAAACATGTGCAGAGTCCCGAGTAAGTTATTGAAAACCCAGCCCGAAAGCCAAACTCATTCCGAGGGATATTCATATTTTGGTACATGGAAAACCACATTTAATCGCTATTATTAAAAAAAACTTACTTAAATTGCATGCGGAAACGTACAAAAAGCAAATAGAATGTGAATAACACATCCCTTTTTTGATGGCCGAAAATAGGCGGGAAAGCGACGTCAGCTGTGTTTCTTGAAAATGCGGTTTCCATGACGATGACGTAACGTCATATTTGACATCATTATTGTAATGTTCAGATGTTGACATATATGCAGGTGACGTCAGAATAAGCAGTGGGCATCGAATGAGATTATTTAAAGTGGCGAAAGATGTTTATATTAATGCGTGAAAATCATGGTTAAACCGCTTTTCTCTCCGTTAGAACATAGCTGTATAATAATACCTTTGAGATTATCTGTTTGTTACGGACACATGTGAGTTTGTTAATCAGTTGTGATATGCTGTATAGTTCAACCATTTTCTTTTATGATTTCAAGCTTTTCTTTCTTTTCGCTTTCATTTTCCTTTCTGCAGAGTAAAGACGTGCATTTTAGTGTTTATTCATGTGGCGGTGTCAGCACATTAAACGCAATTAACTGCATTTTAAGATCAGTTTAAAAGAACTTATATGTCTGAAATATTATAGTGTTAGTCGATCCTGATTCAGTCAGCTTAATATTTTGCGGTACATGTTGTGAGCTTCTTTATATCGAACGAAAATGAGTAAAATACTGCTAAGTGTATCAATATGGAATCATTATCTAATTTCCCCTTTTAGACATCATCTTTTACTGTGGTTTAACCATGTAATGGAAAATCGATTTTTGTTCTGTATGAGAATTCGTGAGAAGGTTTTCACCACTGGGAATTATTGAATGCTGTCGTTGTTTGCGTCATTGATGTACTTTCTGCTGCAGAAGTTTTTCTTTTAAACTATTTTCCTTCTACCACCAAATTTGGCAACGCTACATTTGCTTTGCTTAATAATAATGATAATTTATGAGAAATTCAGTTTCAGTGTTTACACTTAAAGACGTTAGTTTGGCGGCTGGGAGTGTGAAGAATGTTACATTTTTAATTAATTTTCCCCGTGAAGAGATTCAATCAAACCGAGTCTGCTATTATCTGTTTTTAGTTTATTCTGGATTTCGTAAGATACTCTAGAGAATTGTTTTATTATTATTTAAAATAACCTTACTATACTGATCTGTACCATAATGGTAATTCGTCAAAATCTTGGTTTTGTAAAGTCTAGTGGTTTAGGAAGCGTTCATTCTTTGCTACTCAAAATATCCTAATTGTAAAGTCTAGTGGTTTAGGAAGCGTTCATTCTTTGCTACTCAAAATATCCTAATTGAATACCAAAATCGTTTAGTGTAATCTTTGAATATTGTGAACATACTCATTTTTGTCTCTAATAGTGGTTACTTCCCTGGAGCGGAGGTTTTTAGAATACACACGTGTCTTATTACATTTTATAAAATACGAGTCTATGGTCTTGCTGAAATACAGTAGCCAATCTGCATACAGCTCCTGGTCAGGTTGACCCCGCAACATGCATTCATTACTTTTCATACACAAACAGCCAACAGTAAACTAAGATAGCATTTAGCTTCTATATTGTTTCATACAGACACAGCCTATAGCAAACTACCAAAGCCTTTAGCTACTATACTGTTTCGTACCGAAATGATCTACAGCAAACTATTATTGCCTTTAGTTACTACACTATTTCATACAGATACAGACTACAGAAAACTTTTATTGACTTTAGTATTTTATACAAAAAAATACAGCCCACAGAAACTAATATAGCTTTTAGCTACTATACAATTTCATACAGCTACAGCCTACAGCAAACTATTATTGCCTTTAGCTACTGCGCTATTTTATGCAAAAGCAGCCCATAGCAAACTATTATAGCCTTTAACAACTATACTATTTTATGCAGAAACAGCCCACAGCAAACTGTTAGCCTTTAGCAAACTATTCAAGCCTTTAGCTACTAAACTGTTTCATACAGAAACAGCCCACGGCAAACTATTATAGCCTAAACGTACTATACTTGTTCATACAGAAACATCCCACAACAAACTATTTTGGCCTTTAACTAATATATTATTTAATACGCAAACAGCCCACAGCAAACTATTATAGCTTTACCTTCTACCTATCTTATACAGAAACAGTCTACAGCAATCTGTTATAACCTTTAGCGGATGCACAGTCTCATCTGGGACTCTCTTGTTTTCATTGTCAGGCGTATATGAACTGGTAAATGATAACTATGTCCAGCTGGGAACAGTGGAAACCGGGGCGAAATCTTCCGACTATTTGTTGACCATTGAGTCCCTGGTCGTAATGTGCAGACTGTTGCTTATACGATTCGCATGGTGCATCGCTGCCTTTGTGTCAGTTCCTCGAGTGACTAGTGAATGGTGACTTTACATGAAAGTAAAACATTAGAATCATTACAGCTGTTGTAACTTTTGCTGACATTATTTTACCGCTACTGTTCACAGTGCACGAGTATTAAAGGCACGTGCTGTAAGTGCGCGTAGCAGTACTAACTATAAATTGATGAATGATTACTCTCCATGACGTGGCATGCAACTCCCATGTTTAGCATTTAAAATTAGCCCATGTGAGGCCTTATTGTCAAATGTCATTTATCTGTTTGTAACGGTGACCTTGAATTTGTTTGATATTAACCTTTACCACTCTCTTGGCTAATTTAGCTGACGAAAGACTGGTGATATATTTCTTACTTTTCCCGGAGTACGGGATTGGCATTCATGTATATTGTCTACACTAAAGACAGTTTGCATGAGAAGTCGGTGACTTTTCTGCGTGGGGTTGGGGGATGGGGTGAGAGAACAGTTTCAAAATGTCGTCTGCTTACGATCTTACCCGGAGTGTTAAGCATTAAACGAAATATACTATCATGTGTCCACCATGAGATGGGCAGATAGGACTGTTCGGAGGGGAAGGGGAGAGGGGCTGACCTTAACCCCTATAAGAATGCAGTCTTAAATGTAACCAGAGATGATGGTGATGATGATGGTGATGATGATGGTGGTGATTGTCCTATGATATTGATATCGATTATACATTGTATACTTCTGATGATTAAGATCGCTTCGGCCACTATATCATTGATTATAAATATTATACTCATCCATTACTTGAAATACAGTATAATAATGCTCTAACCTCTATATTTCTGAAGTAGATTATTCCATATTTGAATTCTGAACACGTCCATAGTTGCAGATAGAGTTGTTAGTCGTGGATGAAACACTGAACGGTAAATATTGTGAATCCTGATTGGATAGTTCATTACGAGCCGTCTAATCAGGATATACAAGCATGTATCTGAGCGATAACGACTAGTTTGATTATAATTGATATTATTTTTCACATGAGTTAATAATTTTCATGTCTTGTACAAGGATCCGTTGAAAGTTGTAAGTGGAGAAAGCCTTGTAGAGAACTATGGTTCCTCGGCATAGCTGCTGTGCAGCTGTTCAAATGCTGTTACCAGTTTGATTTTCTGAAATAATCGTACCATTATCTTTAACTTCAACAAAGTGTTGTTTTGTTTTCTTTCTTTATCTATTCTTATTCTGCAATTCCTGGTACTGAGTGTCAAGTCGTTCAACAGCCGCACTGTATTTGTGTTGCAGGTTGACATTTAAATGGTAGATACATACAGGGGGTTAAATATATCTAACGGCACGACTGAGACTTCTGTGAATCTCTTTAAACGTAGTTGTATAGCTACCTGTTACTTAATATGGATCTGTGACAGGAAGCTAATTAATATTTGCTTCTAGATTTCCTAGGGTAACAAACTTCAATTTATACTCTTTTGTATATAGCCAGTAGGATTGTGAGTAAAGTTGTTTTTTTTATCTGAAACTACCCGTTGTCCTCGGCAGCCAGGGCTAAAGTGTAAGTGCATGAGCTGCATTGTTTGTTATAAACGCAGAGTTGGAGTTCCACTAAGACGTCTGGGTATACTGAAGTTTGTATATATGTTTTCATGTTATAATTAATTGGCGTGTTTTCTCTTGTTTATATTTCCAAATCTAATATCTGACGTTATCGAAGATTGGTAACACAATTATTAGACCAAACTACACGGAAATTCTCTTCTTTCAGATTCCTTATCACTATATTATCTACATATTCTTCCGTTTGTTCGTCTATCGAATCTGCTTTCCTCCTTGCTATATTTTTCTTGGGGAATTCAATTGTAGCATATAGTGTTCACCGATTCGCGGTCTGGAAGATGTATTGCGCTTTAATAAAGTGCATAACCAAATGACTGTTGATATTAATTTACAGATCGCGAGTCTGAAATCACTATTGTCTTGAATTAAGGCACAAATGACTTAATTTTTTTCTAATTTTGATTTTTTACTCTTTATAAGTATCATTTTGTACAGATCAGGTCGAAAGTATCCCGGGAGCCAGTAGAATAAAATTACCACGAGCTCGGACGATGGTCGCGATTTTGACATCGCCTCATCTTTATTCTGTCAATATATTTCTATAGTCCATTAGAATGTTCAGCGTCTATTGCCCAAACTTGAGTTGAGTGAATGTGAACTTAGCAAATTTGACTGTATTGCTCTTACAGCAGCTTGGTTGAACCAGCCTATTTCCAATAACGATATTTGCATACATGGGTTCAAACAACCGTATCTCTACGACAGACCACACGATAGTCGCGGTGGCTTTGCAGTTTATGTAAATGGAACTCTTTTATTCTAAACGATGAGGAGACTTAGAAATATGCGACGTTGAATACGTATGGATAGAAATGTCAATCAAGCACAAAGTAAATAAGTGAACTCAGGAACTGATACAATCAGATCTTCATCAAGCCCCCAACGCCAAAGGGAAAGACAGACAAATACAATTAAGCAGCCTCAAAATGAACATTGGAAAGCAGAGCTGGCAACTTTTCCTAAAAAGGTGGCAACTCTGTTACCCAAACTGAATATATCTTAAACATACATACTTGTTAAAAGGAAAGCATTAGAAAGTGAACACTATATGACAATTAACAAAAAAAAACAAAAAAAAAAAAGAAAAAAAAACAAAAAAAAAAAAACACCACAATGGAAGTACCGCCTTAGAACGTTCAGTAATGAATAACTAGGGGGCTTAAGTTAGATTAATGGGGTCCCAACCATCGCCCTCAGCTTTCATAGTGGTAAAAACATATATCTGTTTAGTCTGTGTGGAGGTCTGCTAATTCATCTATACTCAAAGGCAATAAAAAAGTATACATTTTTGAGTTTTGAGTACCGGCTCGTGTTGTACTTTTTTTCGTTAAAATGTTTCCATGCTCAGTTTTGTAAATCATTCTTTGAAAATCACAAAGGTAATTCTTTCGCAGTCATACATTATGGAGTTATGAGTCCTTAACTAAAAACAGCATTTCCAGTCATAAATCACTTTGTATAAAACAAATGTCATTTTACTTTTCATAAATGTCTTGTAAAATGTCTGTGAGTTATTTAATTCGAAATTTCAGTCAAATGATGTCAAGCTGAATTTGTATGTCTTTCCGTCTCAAATTATCTCCCTTTGAATGAAAAAATATAGGGAATTTATAGAGCCTATATCTGAAGTGGCGTTGGTCGTTTTACTTGAGTTTTTCGAAAAAAAGTGTTGCTTGCCTTAGCCTTCTTGTACCACACACAGATGAAATCTCCTAAAACCGTTTATTTTTCAGAACAATATCAATTAATGTCCCATAGAAATTCAGTGCATTCCGTCAGAAGAGGAACGAAAATTTCAAACACGTCATGTCCTTGGTATAGAAATTTGACAGTGTGCTCTTCTATGCATTTGAAAGTGAAAAATGTCCTTACAGCATTTTTATCCTTCTATCAACTGAATGCAATACAAATGCACAATTGTAAATTTCTTTGTCCAAAATCCACTTTTAAAGGGAAGCTACTCAAAAGCAAATGTTCATTTCGACCCCTTATTCGTTTCCGTAAAAGTCATTCCCTTGTTCTTCCTGAAAATGTTTGCAAATTATGCGTAAATAATTGTTCTTAACTATAACATCAACGATTAATGTACATGTGTAAAACTCCGGTGAAAAAAATAAAAAGTTACCCGTATACTTATTTTGCCTCTAAGTATATGAATCATTACGGACAACAAAAATCACAGATAAACGTAAAAAATGCTAGAAAACTCTTAAATCCTTAAACCGATTATTAAAACTTCAGTTCCTCTTCTTTCTAAATATGGTGCTATATTTTCTGATAATAAAACCAAAGCAGATATATACTGAATGAATATTTTACAAATCAAACCATGCTACGTGAATCCAATGTCGAATTACCTACTTTAACTCTTGAAAACAATCGGATAGTTCTCTTAAACATCGAAATCATCCCCAGCGAAGTTCAAAATGTCTTACAAAGTCTTAAACTACGGAAATCCTCAGGTACATGTAGTAATGGCATAAATAATAGAGTGCTCAAAGAACTTTCATCCGGGCTTTCTTTGTGAACTATTCAGTTCGTCCTTATCTGATAGCATTGTTCCCATATCTCGGAAGGAGGCTGACGTTACACTCATTTATAAAACAGAATGACCCATTTGAACCTTTGAATTATAGGCCTATATTCCTTTTAAAAACTATTGGAAAGGTCATGGAAAACTGGTCCATTTTCAACTTCTTTCTTAAAAATAAAACGATTACTTGTCTACATTCTGGATTCGTACTCGGTGACTCAACTGTTAACCAACTTATCTATGACACCTTTTGCAAAGCTTTGGATGAAGGCACCTCGATCTAGTGTTTTCAAATGATGGAACATGGCATGAACATATCAATCTTATTACATCCAAATCGTGGACTAGAATTAATGTAATGAGAAAACTCAAATATAAACTTAACAGGAAGACACTAGAGATAATATATCTTTCATTCATTAGACCAGCAATGGAGTTTGCTGGTATTACACGGGACTATTGTACCAGTATGAACAGAACGAAATTGAAAAAGTTCAGGCCGAGAGGCCGGTAGGATTTTCTGGCACTAATAAACTAGTTTCAATAGCTTTATTATACGAAGAACCTGGATGGAAAGAAGGCAGGTTAAGAACCCTTAAACAAAACTTACTGTGCTTTCGACATCTTTCAGAAAGTCGTTTTTTGCTTGACGATTTACACAGAAGAAGTAAATTTGCAATTTTTTGTCATGATTTAGTGCAAAACCATTTGTCGCAACTACCTATGTACAAAAAAGTTTATTCTACTTATTGGTTTTTAAAAAATCAGCTATTTTCACTTTTTCCCATAGAAAAAATGAAGCCAAATCATGCGGAAATCTGTAAGGTAGGTTACTTGGAATCAAATTTTCAACAAGTTCTACTTGTTCAATTTTTCTGAAATTTTCACAATATTGTTGTAAAAGGTCAATAATTCAAATTCAGCAAAGAAAAATATAAAATATTTTCTTAGACAAAAATTCAAAAAAATCACTTTACTATAGAAATTGCATAGGTCAGACCAACTTTTGGCCGTAACTTAAATTTTTGTGTAAATATTTGAAAACAAAACATAGAAACATAAAAGATAAATGGTTTCTGATAAGATATGGTCAACCAGAGCAAAACATTTTCATTTAAAATAAAACGCTAAGCAAAAAACGTCTTTCAAAGAGATGTCGAAAGGACAGTAGTTTTATTTTACAGAATGCAGAATGGGTTATGCCCAGATTATCTTTCTCTGTCCCGAACACTGTTATTTATAGATCTTCATATAGTCTAAGAAAAAGCTGAACATTCACAAACCATAGCCGCAGGAACACGACTCCATTATAACTAATTTCTCCCATCCCTCGTTAGACAATGGAACAACACCACCTTCTACATGCAACTCAGCTTACAGAAACCTACTATAGCCTTTACTATTTCATACAGAAACAGCCCAAAGCAAATTGACATAGCTTATAGCTACTATACTATTTCATACAGAAATAGCCCATAGCAAACGCATAATAGCTTCATGTACTATACTGTTTCATACAGAAATCGCCCATAGCAAACTGACATAGCTTAGAGCTACTATACTATTTCATACAGAAATAGCCCATAACAAACGCATAATAGCTTCATGTACTATACTGTTTCATACAGAAACAGCCCACAGCTAATTGTTATAGCCTTTAGCAACTATACTTTAGCTACTAAACTCTTTTATACAGATACGGTCACCAGCGGACTATTATCGCATACTATACTATTTTATACAACAATAGCCCACAGCGAACTATGCCTTCACTAACTATACTATTTCATACAGATACCGAGTACAACAAACTAATATTGCCTTTAGTTACTATATTTTTATACACAAAATACCCACAGCAAACTTTAGACTTTAGCCACTAAATTATTCATACACAAACAACCTATAGCAAACCATTATAGCCTTCAGCTACTAAACTGTTTCATACAGAACCAACCCACAGCAAAATATTGTAGCATTTAGCTATTATACTATTTTATATAAAACAGCCTATAACAAACTATTATAGCCTTTAGCTAATATACTGTGTCATACAGATACAACCTACAGCAAACTACAATAAATTGCAGCTACTATACTGTTTCATACAGAAACAGCCTGCAGTAAATTAGTGTTGCCTTAAAAATAGCTCACAGCAAACTATTGTAGCCTTTAGCTATTATACTATTTTATACAAAAACAGCCCACAGCAAACTATTATAGCCTTTAGCTACTATAGTATTTTATACAGTTACAGCCTACAGCAAACTATTATTGCCTTTCGCTACTATACTATTTGAAACAAAAACAGCTCACAGCAAACTACTGTATCCTTTAACTTCTATATTGTTTCATACAGAAACAGATTACAGCAAACTATCATTGCCTCTACCTACTATATACTATTTCAAAACAAAAACAGCCCACAACAAAATATTATAACATTTGGATACCATACTGTTTCATACAGATACAGCTCACTGCAAACTACTGTAGCCTCCAGCTACTATACTGTTTCATCCTGAAACAGCCCTACAGTAAACTATTATTGTCTTTAGCTACTATACTATTTGATACAAAAACAGCCCACAGCAAACTATGATAGCCTTTAGCTAGTATAATATGTAAGAAGAACTTGGCTTTCCCACATGTGAACCGAGCAAGACTCGAACCACAGCGGTGAGAAACCTAATGGATTAAGAGTTAACTCTCCAATCCACTAGGCTACGGGGGCCCAATATAATATGTTATACAGAAACAACCACAACAAACTGTTATAAAGCCTTTAGCTACTAAAATATTTCATACAGAAACAGCCCACTGTGAATTGTTATAGACTTTAGGTACTATACTATTTCATACAGAAACAGCCTACAGCAATGTATTATAACCCTTGGCTTTTATACTTTTTTACAATAACAGCCCACAGCAAACTAAGCCTTTTTTAATATTGTATACAGCCATAGTCTATAGCATAGCCTTTAGCTACTATACTTTTTTTCATACAGCAGCAGCCTACAGCACATAAACAGCCCATAGCCAACTATTATAGTCTTTAGATATTATACTATTACATACAGAAACAGCCCACTAAAAGCTATTATAGCCTTTAATTACTACCCTATTTCTTACAGAAATAGCCTGCAGCAATCTATTATAACCTTTAGGTATAAAACTATTCCATAAAAGAAATGGCCCGCAGCAGTCTATTATAGCATTTAGTTACTACAATATTTCATACAGAAACGGATCACAGCAAACTTTTATAGCCTTAAGCTTCTATACTATTTCATACAGAAACAGCCTATAGCAAACGATTATAGCATTTGACTACTATACTATATTTACAGAAACGGCCACCAGCGGACTATTTTAGCCGTTAGTAACTATACAGACACAGCCTACAGAAACTAGCATAACCTTTCGCTACTATAATGGTTAATACAAAAACGGTACACATAAATCTATTAACGCATTTAGTTATATACCATTTCACACAGGAACAGCCTACAGCAAACTGTTAAAGAATTTCGCTACTATACTTTTTTATAAAGAAACAGCCACCAGCGGACTATTATAGACTAAAGCTACTATACTGTTTCATACAGGCACAGCCAAAGCAACTGTTATAGCTTTAAGCACTATACTACTTCATACAAGAACAGCATAGAAGAAACTAATATAGCATTTAACCAGTACACTTTTTCATACAGAAACAGCCCACAGCAAACTAATATAGCTTTTGGCTACTATACTATTGCATACAGAATCAGCCCACCCCACAGTAAACTGTTAAACCCTTTAGCTAGTATACTATTTCATACAGAAACAGCTTACAGAAACTGTTATAGCCTTTAATAACTATACTATTTTATGCAGAAACAGCCCACAGCAAACTAATATAACCTTTAGCTACTATAGAATTTCATACAGAGCTTACTGCAAATTGTTACCACCTGAAGCTACTAAACTATTCAATACAGAAACCGCCACCAGAAAACTATCATAGCCTTTAGCTACTATACTATTTCGTACAGATACAGCCCACGACAAACTGTTATAGCCTTTAGCTACTATAATAATTCAAACAAAAACAGCCTACAGCAAACTATTTCTGGTTCCGATATACCTTGTTGCAAAAGTGGTTTAGACTGACATTATATTTTTCTACCAAGGCTTGATCAGAAGCCTTCTCTCAACCAAATCTATTATCCTATTACATACAGAAACAGCCGACAGCAAACTGTCATAGCCTTTAAATACTATACTATTTTATACAGAAGCGACCACCAGCGGACTATTATAGCCTTTCGCTTCTATACTATTTTGCTCACAAACAGCCTACAGCGAACTATTACAGCCTTAGCTACTATACTATTTTATAACACAAAAGTCTACAGCAAACTATTATTGCTTTTAGCTACTATACTATTTCATACAGAAACAACTCACAGCGAACTATTATAGCCTTTAGCTACTACACTATTTTATACACAAACGCAAACTATTTTAACCTTTAGATGCTATATCATTTTATAAAAAAAAACAGCAAACCATTGTTACCCTTAGCTACTTAACTATTACAAACAGAAACGGCCACCAGCGGACTACCATAGCCTTTAGCTACAATACTATTTCATACAGACACAGCCTGGGCTAAACTGTCATAACCTTAAGCTACTATAATATTTCATAAAAAAAAAACAGCCCACAGCAAACTAGTACAGCGGTTTTTATCTACTCTACTATTACAGGTACATACAGAAACAGCCGTCAACAAACTGTTATAGCCTTTAGCTACTATACTATTTTATACAGAAACGGCCACCAGCGGACTATCATAGCCTTTAGCTACTATACTATACCATACAGAAACAGCATACAGCAAACTATTATAGCCTTTAGCTACTATACTTTTTCCTACAGAAACAGTCCATAGATAACTATTATAGTCTTTAGCTACTATACTATTTTATACAGAAACAGCCCATAGCAAACTATTTTAGCCTTTAACTACTATACTATTTTATACACAAACAGACCACAGCAAACTATTTTAGCCTTTAGCTACTATTATGACAAGCTTTTCTCTTCGAAAGAAAAAATGGCAAAACAAAATCATGCTCAATTGATAATTTAACTGTCCTCAACTCTCTGTTCACTAATAAGTATGCTAAAAAGAGACGGCATTACGAGATTTACCTGAGGGACTATTTTTCTCTGATATTACTGTCCCCTGCACTATAATATATAATCATAAAATCTTTACTTTAAACGTAGGAAACCGTTTAAAATGTGTAACTGGATTAAATTTTAATGCAAATTTTGAGTTTGGAATCGGTTTTGAGCTACTTTATTGTGTTTAATGTTTAAGAATATTTCGTGTGGGTTTCTAGTTAACTGTCTTATTAGTATTACTTAAATGGGCTGAAAAACACAAGAACAAAATAACACAAGGCAAGACTTAAAACAAATCATCTGATAGAATAAACCACAAAGCAGCAAAGAGTAAGACTATCACCGGGACCACCGCTTTAGGATGGTCAGTAGAATAAACCGCCGGGTGATTGGGTTAAAGCGGTTTTACAGCCAGCCAACTTCACCTTAGGTCCCGATGCTACTCTTAATACAGTAATACATATAAAAAATCGGTTCGCATAAAGGCTCCGAACTCAGTCAAAGCATCAAAGCGAAAACATAAAAATCAAATTAATCACTATGATAAACAAAGACGAGTACTCATGGCTAATTCTACTGTGTGCCAGAGTAAATAAAAACCGTTGAACAACGGCGGACCAAGCCAGACAAATCGTCAAGCCCCAACCCACTGGTTAAAGTTTTACGAAGAGGCCTTCATTCAGTCTTAGGCCCGAAGCGCCGTCGTGCAGTTAAAGAGTACAGCATAGCCATCAACAATGATTGGGTTGATAAATAGGCATGCAGTCTGCCGCATAGTATCCAGGCTAGAGCCGAGTTTTTTATAACGGTTAATTGGTTTTCTGAATTGCTCCGAAAACTTAGATTTACCCACAATTTTTTCTTAATTTGTACACTGAGTCACCGTAAAATTCTGGCTCCGATATACCTTGTTGCAAAAGTGTTTTTAGACTGACATTATATTTTTATATCAAGGCTTGATCAGAAGCCTTCTCTCAACCAAATCTTTATATAAAGTAGTAACTAAATTAGATTTTCTGGCTGGCTAATAAAAAGAATGCCAATAGAAAAAAGACACCAATATACTATATTAGCTTTGTCAGAAAAAAAAATCATGCATTCTGCTCTATTAATCAAAATGTCTGGAGTAATCGGTTCTGCTTGCTTCTTTCTGTAAGGGTTTAATTCTGCTATTCCTTTCAATGTAAGATTTTAAATAAATTTGTTTATTTGTTCCATTGGATATCCAAATAAGATATGCATTGATTTCACACCATTAATATAATTTCTTATTGAATCTACCGACTTAAATGTCCTACTCAAGAACTGAATTAATAATTGTAAATTTTAGTAGAAGCTGGCTAGGTAACCAAGTCAAAATAAAAGCAAGATAATAAGTAAGGCTCCCACTCCACTCTCAAATTTCTTCTGGTACCGTCTACATATGCAGCTTTATTGGAGTGATCCAAATCTCTTTCCAAGTTTTGTCATTGCTCATCTCAAAAAAGACATAGTGTCAGGGAAAATGGTAACTGTAAACGTAAATTACGCGCAGTTAAAAGAAACTAGAGCAAGTGCCCGGAGGGTCACGAATACCTCCGATCGGCGCCATTTCTTAATTATGAAATATTTTAAAGTTAATGACAATAATATAAGACAAGATATAGTTTACAATGTCAGTCTCTGAGTGACACAGATCTATCATCCCAAGCACAACTTTCCTGGAGTAAATAGTCTTCAAGACATTAAGCAAATTTTCTGGGCCATAAAATATAGATCATTGACCTACATATACTTGAGAAATGAATCTGATGGTCACACTGATGCATTATACCAACTATGATGTTAATCAATTAAATAATCTAAAAGATATTAAGTAAAATCACTAGACCATGAAATATAGGTCAAACTGATTTATATTTACTTTTGAGGTGAAAGTTTGGTTCACACGTGTCATTATATGTAAATATGGCATTCAGGTATCAGATAGTGGGAGATATAATACAAAATCACAGGGCTATGAAATTTAGGTCACATAATCACAAAATATGATAACAAGACATCAAATTGTCTTCAAGATGTACCATAAAATCACTGGACTATGAAATATAGGTCACAATGACCTGCATTTACTTTTAGGTCAACTGTTGGATCATATTAATTCATAATCCCAAATAATGATGTTCATACATCAATTAACATTCAAAATATGCGGCAAATTTACTGGACCATGAAATATAGGTCAAGGTGACCTACATTTCTTATGCTGTCAATTGAGGTGTCTCACAGAACCAATATTCCAAGTATCACATTAATCCATAAGCAAAAGACAAAAACTTACCGTAAAATTTTGACGTAAACATCACACAATTTTCTAAGTCCGTGGCCATGATCTTGGGTCAGCAGCATCAGCAGAATGATGACAGCTATTCTGTAATCATCTCGTTGTAACACTAACCACACATCAACATCCTAAAGTGTAAGCTTTTAAAAATATATGCAAAAGGAAAAAAACTACACGCAAAACTTTGACGCAAAATGTTAACATTCGTACGGACGCACTCACGCACGGACGGACGGAAAGACGAGAACTATATACCCCTCGACATACTTCGTATGCCGGCAGTATAATAATACTGGGCTGAAATGACTGTCGAAAATATTACAAAATCATGAACGCCACTCTATGCTTGCCTTTGTAAGTTTATTACCAATTTCTGAATTACGTGTTCCAGACATTGAGGCGAATAAATTCTACAATAGTTCTAATCATTAATATGACGCAGCTCTCTTAACTAGAGGTTATACTCAACTTCATCCTTACATCGGTTCTGAAATCAATCACAAACGTTATTTTATCAAAATTTATTTCATAAATAAAAGGATGGAGTTTATTGATTTGCCTAGTATCTTCCGGGACAATTCGGTCATTTCATCCATTCCAACTTATTTTCAAAATACGGAAACACCCATAATTTGCTATAAATATAACAAATATATTCGACCTATCATTTATGATTTTAATAAACTTGTTTCAGATCTCAATATTGATACAAATACTCCTGAGACCTGAGATTGCTAAGTGTATTGCTATTCAGCACCGGATCATATAATCATTGAGAATTTAAAAATATTTCCTGATTCTAGAATCCGAAATATAATTTCTAAAGGACCGAAATACCGATTTCCTTCTAATATTGATTTCAATAAATGTAAGGAAGAAATTGCTGCTGCCTTGAATAAATTCGGTAATCGATGGTGTAAGCGAGAGTATGTTGAGCAGCCCTTAAAGAATGGAAACTGAGCATTTTGAGAATACTTAATAAACGCATTTCTTTGTATTGTCAAAATACAAATTTATTACCTCCTAAACCAAACAAGTTTTTACGTCACCTTAAACTAGGTATCATTACGAAAACACGCCTATTCAAATATAAAGAAAATTTTACCACCATAAAGATGGAATATTTTCAGATAAAAAATCCTGATATTTTTTATATTTCTGTTCAAAGTATAGATTGTGGGTACTCATTCGAACCGCCTCGCCGAGGCGGTTCTAACGAGTACCACAATCTATGTTTTGAACAGAAATAAGAAAATAATGTATACCCCTGTAAACCCCAGTTTTACTATATAAAAGTGGGATTTAAGGGGGTCAAAATTATATAGGCGTGTTTTCGTGATGTCAAGAATGTCTTTGAAGTATGCTTTGGCTCCGGCAGACAAGGCAGCGAACAATATCATTGTTGTTTGACGGCTCCATTATGTTAACAGTCTTTAGTAAGAACTCGGTGGTACAAAGGCCTATGAACTCCAACCCTTGATTGAAGAGAGGTCTGTGGTTAATGATCAAACCTGCCATTCAGCCACCGAGTTTGCTGTAAGTGTTAAAGAAGGCCAAGATAAGTAAGTCTCTTTGTCTTACTGCAATCAAAAAGCATGTGAATAAATATTGCGACAAGGTCTATGAAAAATCAGGTAAGAATTTGTTTGGTCCAATAAAAGTTCGAATGAAGTTTTGAATAAACTAAAATCCAGACGCTTCTGTGCATCGTCTGTCTACGTATGATTTTTCCACTTCCTCATAATCTTATAAAGGAAAAACTGAATTATATAATTGAATGAACATTTCATAGGGAAGGTTCCCTCTATCTTCATGTAACGGAAGAATTTTTTTTTTTTTGTTTACTTCCGAAAAGCATAGAACTTATACTTTATGGTCATTCAAAAAGTGTGTGAAGCTCTCGTCTCTCTTCTTCAGAATATTTATATAATATTTGGTACTATGCTATTTAGACAAATTATAGGTATGCCGATGTGTACGAGTGGCGCGCCGCTTGTGGCTGTGTTCTTATTCTGTTATGAAAGAGACTTCATGATGTCTCATTCTGAAAAAAAAAGCAATCTGAAATTATTTAAGCTTTCAGTTCGACGTCTAGATATTTTGACGATTTATTAAATGTTGACAATAATTACTTCGATGGGTTTGTCAGTCAAACTTATCCTTCAGATCTTCAATTAAATAAAGCAAATTCTTCTGAAACTGAAGCCCCGTTTTTTTATTTGCATTTGTCTATTTTAGATGGGTTTATTTCACGCAAAATTCATGATAAACGCAATGACTTTGATTTTGAGATTGTAAGCTTTCCTTACTTGGACGGGGATATTCCTCGTCGAGCATCCTACGGTTTTTATATATTGCATTTAATTCGGTTCGCCAGAGTGTCTTGTCATGTTATTGACTTCAAAACTCGAAATAAATTATTAACGGCGAAACTCCGCAAAGCCTTTTTTAACATTTTATAGATGTCATTTCGATTTAATATCAAAAACTCATTGTTAGACTTAAATCTCTTCTGCAACAAGGCCCATCGGAATCTAAATTTTATGGTGACTTAATATATAAATTCAGAAAAATTATATGCTTGCAATGATTTTAGCATTCAATTTCGTTACATCATTCTGTGATTCTGTGATTGGGTACACCATAAATGTAATAAGAACAGACTGTATGCATGGTAGTTAACCCAATCACGGTTAATTACTTTGCTTCCCTCTTTGGTTGCACGCCGGTGGTTCGGGCCTCAGACTCTATGACGGCTCCGGCCTAAAGACTTTTAAGTAAGTCGGTTGGTGCCTGATGTTCTCTAGTTGGGCCCATCAGAGTCCAACTTTTCATGCGTTTCATATATTCAGTGTTATTTTTGGTGTTTACTTGATTCTGAAACCATTGAAAATTATATTTCCCTGAATTTTGTACTTGTTTGTATATTTGCAGATTATGCTGAATATCCTAAAAACTTAAACTCTTAGCTGCCGCACAAGGTTTGCATTTCTTCTCATATTGACAATAATGTTTACATAAATCTTTAAATATAAAAGAAGAATCATTATTGTAATTTAAAGCAGAAAATGAACCTTTCCCTTATTTAAGGTCACTACTGGTATCAGTAACGATAACTCTTGCAAGACAAAATGACATTTTGCCTCAAAACAAGAGTATATATTACCCTATTCATCTGACACTTACATATATACATTGACTTGGCACTTAAAATGCAATTATACTAAGGAAAAATGTTTTTGTTCTAACATGGTTTATTGCCCCTGAATACTATTTTTCTATTGTGTATATGAAAACCTGTAAACTCAGTAATAATGCAATATCTTAACAGTCTATTTCTAAGATAAGACGAAACTTTTATGAAACCTTATTATGACAAACTGCACACAATAGATGCTTCTGACATATAGTGTATTTATTCTTGCAATAGTTATTGTTCCTTGAATTAAAGCATTTATGTAGAAAAATGGGTAAATTCATGTTTTAATTTAATAATTTTCATACTGCATCGGATTACAATAAAGTCTGAATGGTAGTATCCATTTGATAAATGCTCGCAACTAGTACACCAGTTTACATAAAACAGTGTTTATGGCATGAGTTATTATTGCTCTTATTTAGCAATTTTGGGTGGTAAAATTACCAATGTACGCCCACTAAAACTCACTCAGTCTTCCAAATGAGCAACGCATGCATATAATTCAGTATGCATTTTAATTTATTAGACGGATCCTGCAATATGATGTATTTATTACAAATAAGAATTATATTTATGTGGCTAATTGAAACATTTTAATCACATTTTATAATGTCGAGCATATGTTCCTTGAAAACATATATATATTTATATATTATAATTATGCAATTATTTAGAAAAATAGAAATTTGCTTTTTGCTATTTTGGGGGTAGGGTTAAATATCAAGCATTATCTCATTTCACAAAATGGTGAAATTTTATGTAATTTCAGAATCATACTACACAATAAGTAATAATTATTATTTACAAGTTTAATGAAAATTTACTTTCTGGAAGTGTCTTTGATATTTGAATATTTAGTAATTTCCGTTAAAACTACAGTAATTTTCACCTTTTCGGTGGACCAAAACTGTTTGTTATAATGTATATTAAAGTTTGCTTTACACCCTTAAGGGTGTCCTTCATTTTGCATATTCTAATGACATTCTGTTGCAATTATTGAAGGCATCTCATATGTGTTAGTTGCTGCGTTAGAATAATTTTCTCAGTATTACTAGGTCCTAGAACAACTTTGAAGAAAAATGCTTAAAGAGGTATATATTTGAAGCATCAGAACTCTAATACAAGGTGGTGACTTCAGCTTTTTATTGTTTTATAACGTACAATGAAATGGGAAAGCTAAATGCATAAGTTAAAGAAAATGTATCGTAGGGATAAAGAATTGCACCAGGTGTCAATAGCGATCTTAAATATTGTTTAACCACTGCTGATTTGACTACATGTTTTAGGTTAATTAACACCAAAATCCTTACAAAACGCTGGTAAAAAGACTTTCTATATAAAAACTCTTTGTTTGTTCAGATCTTTTAGAAGCGTTATGAAGTCACACTTTAGTATAAGTAAAAGGATTGAAGATGTTCCACATTTTTAGTATTTTCTTTTGCCAGCGTGAGTCAAAATATGTTGAGCGAAGTGCATATGTCCCTTCTTTATCTTTGCGTGATTCATTTTCTGTGGCTTTTTTTTTTTTTTTTTTTTTTTTTTTTTTGATAAAGGAAACAAAATCAAATAGTTTATTTGATTGATTTTTTTTTTTATTTTTATCTTTCTTGCTTTTGAAGCCAGATTTTTTCGTGAACTGTAGTTTTTGTATGTTTTACTACAATTGTAGACTTAATCTGCTGAAAATCATCCTGCCAACTCTTTAAAACTATTTCAATTTCATTTAGACATTCAGATAAAAATGTTTTCAAAGTTTTGAAGTCATATGATAAATTAAGATACACAATCCTCTTTAACAAATTTAATCGACCTGATTTCTCAATTTCTTCATTTTTGCTACTTATGTTTTCTAATTCTTCCGCTATAAAACAGTTAAGGTCAAGTTTCTCAAAAGAAATGTTACAACTAGTATACTCATACCTCAAATACACTTGTGGGTATTTTTTGCGGGTAACGAACTGTGTCTGAAGCTTTAGCTCTGATTTCTGACTATTTCTTTTCATTTTTCTTATGATCATCAGATGAACAGGAATCAGAGATTTCATAGGATAGCAAGGTTGGTCAGTAAATTCCACCCCGGTATTTATCGGTGGTATTTATGTTACGACTATGAGCAGACCGCTGCGAAAACTGATCATATTCTAGTTTTCTTTACCAGTTGTGGTCCCACTTCTACTGTAGTACCACTTGTTTATTAATAGTCCCGTGATATAAAAGGTTACGCAACTATAATTGGGCTAAACGCCTTACTATATATACACCCACCGACACTGTCCAAACGAAGGACAATCAGACAACGAAACAGTGCCGTGAGTGTTTCTCATTGGACAGTTCAGTGAGTGGTACTTTCATATAAATATTATATAATTGTTTGTAGGTTTTTCTGTTAGAATTCCGAGAAGCAGAAAAGTGAACAGGAAACCCGCAAACTATATATTGAAGCGCACGCTAATCTGATCCTGCATTTGTTACCTGAATTATTTACAAATATCGAGCAGGCTGCGTTGTGCAGTTAGTCCGGACTTCTCAGGTTGTGCGAATTGTAGCTGCTGTCGTGAGCACTAAGCAGGATGCGCTGACATGTGCAGACTACTCAGTCATATTTTGCTGCAGCAGGCGCAAGGTGTAGTTTAGTTCATACGAATAAAAACAGTGCAGGGTCGGATTAGCCAATATAATATGTGCGGTACCATATGAATCGCGTAAACAGAAAGATTAGGTTTTACATATATTATATACAGGGTGTTTGATTATTTTAAATATCATTTTTTTTCGTGTTTACTAAAATTATATATATATATATATATATATATATATATATATATATATATATATATATATATATATATATATATATATATATATATATATATAACTTTCTGGTAAAATATGTTTATAATAACAAGCTGTTTATGTTCTTTTTAGAACTTTCCAGAAGGAATAATCCAAATTAAGCTATTTTTGGTATCTCATAGAACATTTAGAATGTTCTTGACAAAACTGGAAAATTAGTGATGCCTCTAGCAAATTTTTTTTCTAGAATGTTCTTGGATATTATATAAGGAGAAAAACAATTTCATATGGGCATCTTGTATACTTTCATCGGAAATTATTCTATACTGGATTACTTTAAAATTTTATTCATTCTGGAATTAAAATCTGAATTCAGGGACTTTAAACGATGATATCAGAAACTGTAATTTAATGGATTTGTTTTAGAAATTCTTGTGATATATTTCTGAGGGACTTTGTGACGTAAACTTGAAAGGTACTGTTTACTTAATTTTTTCTGTTTTGCACATTGTCTTATTTTAGGTTATCAATAAATATTGTAAATAATTTTAAAGCTTGTTGCTGGTTTCACTTTCATTTCTTTCTTATTACACCTGGCTCGTAAAACATACGCACACGCAACACGTAAACAAACGCACGAACATATAGACATGCACACCCACATACATACGCAAGGTTTTATTATTATTCTTATTATTACTATTATTATCATACCCCCAACTACTTCAAAGAAGTTGGAGGGGCATATTGCTTCTGGTTCGTTCGTCCGTCTGATACATAGCATACATATTTCTTGAGTTATAGTCCTTTGTCATTTTAGGCATTTTTACATTGCACACTTTTTGTTGCATAGCATAAGTTTTGAACTGTGCATGCTAGGGGTTTGAAATTTCATATTTGAATTTCCTATGAAAAAATAATAGCTGACATGTTTTTTTTCTTGTCAGGATTATGCCCCTTTCCTGAGTTATGGCCTTTTGAAAAAATATGGATGAGATCTTGCTAGCAAAATATCGTAAAAACTATTGAAGGTAGAGACTTGAAATTTGAAGAACAGATTGGTAGCGATGAGTAGAGTTAACTTTTGAATAAATTCTGAACAGTACATCTTGAGTTGTAACCCTTTGTCATTTTTGGCATTTTACATTGCACACTTTGATGCATAGCCTAACTTTTGAACTGTGCATGCTAGGGTTTTGAAATTTAATATATGGATTCCTCATGAAAAAATAGCTGACAGCAAAATATCTAAGGACCCACTTGAGTTATGCTCATAAAATTTTGCAAGCAATTTGGAACCAAGTTGTAAATAACCTGATCACATTTTGATTGGAGTAATGTTCCTTTTCAACTTTAGCATTTTGTATTGCCAAGCATATAGTTAGGGACAAAGTGTTTTACAAACACATTTCTATTTATTATTATTATTATTATTATTATTATTATTATTATTTTAAACATTAATTTAAATCAATTGTATTGTGAAAATGTAGTGATAATTATCCTTGTAAAACAAGTTCGTTGTACAATCTAAAAGTGTTTATTAAACATGTATAAGTTACTTAAAGCTGTTCAAATTTTGTCTGATCAGGGCACTGATCAGGGCACTGAGTTACTCAAGTTGGATTTGATTTAATACTACTCTCCCTCTGATCATAATTTGAAAGTTGGGTGTGTTTGACAATTTTAATGTCAGTGACATTTAGCATTGCGACATTTGGCATGTCATATCCCTGCTTGTTATTAAGACAATCAGTATAAAGCCGTATGTATGGAAATGCAGTTTGCGTATGACGTTAAGTGGGCGACGTTGCCGACGATAAGCGGACGCTCACCGTCGACACCGTGGACGTCATTAATTGGGAAATAGTCACGGATGAGTCACATCGACGTTAATAATGGGTTTATCATGCCGTCGGAGATTCAGCCACCATGTCAGTGACGTCACTCACTCTATGCGGTGACGTGCATCATTTTGAGATTATGGGTAAAATCAAAACAGCAGATTTCATCTTGTATTATTGTACGATATGTCCTCGTCCCTGTTTTTGTTTTAGTTGTGTCATTCCAGTGTCCAAGAACCACAGCCCAGTTGAGTCTTACAAAGTCGCGCCAGGGCCGACAACTCAATCCACCTGGGAGGTGATAGTTGATAACAATCACAAGTATAACCAAACAAAAAGTGCGCGATATATTCGCGAAAAGTTGTGCAAACTGTTATAAATATTTTAAATTATAATAACGGTTGAAACAGCAACAGGCTGTATATGGGCCAAAGAGCCATACTTAGACACAGATTATTAAATCCAAATCATATTAATTAGACGAAAGAAAATACACACGCGACCACGCGATGGTTAGAGGCCGGCAGCCGCGAATGTGATATTTAGTAACATAAGGAGAAGGGGAAGCAATGTCTTCACAGTAGCACGATAGAGATCTCTTCACTTGGGGGTTTATACTGGGTAAATAAAACTGATGAGTTAAGCCAGGTTAATCAAGTAACTTACCGGTTTAGTTCCCAATCGTGCAGAGGGACCAGCGTGAAGGGACTTGCGATGATTAAATATAATTTATCTGTAACTGTATCTGTAATTGTATATCTATGTTGTATATCTATATGTTGTCAAAAGAGTAATAAAAAATTCTAACTTTGTTAGTCTTCTGTGAAGTAGTACAGTTAGGCATCTCCCAACCCGGAACTTAATCAAATTGAAGTCACCCTCGGTGCGTCTTGACCGCCTATGGCGTAACAATTTACCGGTATTTACCAGTCCGTAAAATACTCCTAAAATTGCAAATATTGGCAAATACTGATCAGTTGAACTTTTTCGCCTAAAAATACTGCAGAAATCCTAACAGTAGAGCAACTTTCAGCTGGTACGATGCATTATTATGACGTGTACCCGGACTGGAAATACAACAAAGGTTGTTATATATCAAAATGTTGGGCGTAGCCAGTACTTTAAGGATACGGAATAAGGCTTTCAAAATGTTTGGTACTGACCTGGAAATTTAAGATGGCGTCCAAGATGGCTGCCGATTTTAAAAAAAATCTGTATTATGTATATGTATGAAAATCCTCGAATAATGGTTCGAAGAGCATTAAAATGCTACAGAACATAAAAAAAACAATGATAGATTATATATAATTATCAGATGTCATAAAGGTCATTTCTAAGGTTAAAAGGTCATTTTAGAGCTGAAATGTATATTAGTTCCATACTGTTGTTTCCTGTCACTTTAGACCTTGGGCGGCTATAAACGCCCTGCCACCCGCCCCCACCCCCACACCCGAGGGGGAATTTTGTACACTATGGTTTTCTAAAATACATTATATAAGAAACAAAATGACACATGTAAGTCCTCTGGTGATAGGGGCGTTTGCGTGTAACAGCCATGTTACCAACGTTACCCTCAAAACAATGAAAATAATTTGGTGTAAATACTAAAGTATCCATATTCTTGCTTACTAGCATGTTATTTGCCACCAATGCATGTGGTTTTATACAGACAGGTACTAACGTAACGTAACGTAACGTATCTCAATATATTGAGCAGTCAATGACTTGTTTTATAACTGTTACATACTTTACTAACAGTCATAAACCTCATATATATGTTTCCTGATACAACGTTTTGGACGATTATGACCAGTTAGTGACTACAGATTTAATCTAATGCTGTTTATTTACAATGAGAGCGTGTACGTATATGTGTGCGTTTGTACTGTGAATATTCTAGTGAGCTACCCAATATTCAGGGTTTGCACTGCTTGCCTGTATCCCTTTATAGATGCAAAACTTGCATGGCTTAATGTATACATATTTGTTATGTAAGCAGTGCATGTGTGCTCTGTATACTTTTGATTTTGACCTTTATAGTTTGGTGAATTAAGTGAAAGAAAACTCTCGCCAATCTTCTGTTGGTGTGTCCGATTGATAATTTTATCTTTAAAATAGCAAAATGCACCCTATAACAAATACAGAAATATCCCTTTGTTTATAATACATAATACTTACATGATATGAGCTCTTTGTTGCTTATGTTCTCTGCATAAAGCTGATTGTCTAAATTAAATCCATCTAGACTTCCAGAAATATTGTACTGTTACACACGTTATATATCAGTTTAAGTGCTGTGATATCAGAACACTGTTTCTTATAGACAGTGTTTGTAGGAGAAATCTCTTCAGTAAAGCTACATCAATGAAAATACTGTATACTTTCCTAATATCAACTCAAAAGCATGAATAAAGTGAAAACAAACATTCTGAGGGCACACGTTATTCAAGGAGAATTATTTCATTATTTAAGTTTACATAAAAATGCAGAAGTAATCATGCTGATAATAACATTATACATATATCAACACTACACTGCAATTTTAAGTCATCTCTAAGATGTAGCCAAATACACAGCATGCGCACTCTGGCACTTCTCTGCTGCTACAGTGTATAAAATAAAACATTTTATGCTGGCTGGAAGACAGTTTGCTTCAATAAAATCTGCTTATTTGAAATACCATGTAAAACAACACATATAGGTCAGTGATATATAATAAAATTTGACGACAAACACATTAAATAAATGAGTAATATTGTTAACAACACAGCTTAACGATTTACATTCTCTTTGTTACTTTATAATGGACCTTAAAAACATGTACTTGACAGTCAGAATGGAGATAGTATAAAACAACTGATAGGATTGGTTGTGTCTCTTAACCTTATATGGCTTACGCCGCCAGAGTCAGAAAGATTTAGCTGCCAAGAAACTATATATATATATACAAAAAAACAACTTGGCCTACCCCTGATATACCATTTATTTCTTGATTATTTTGATGCCAAGATACGATAAAGTATTTTATTCTCACCTTTTAATTTCACTGCAATTTCAGGAATGACAATAACTTAGTACCTGCTGATGGTCAATGATTCTGTTAAGGTGAATAGTTTACTACCAATATAAAATGCCAGTAACAAACCTAATCATTTTCCTAATATGTCTCGTAACGTATGTAACAAAACTGTAAATGCTATTCCATAGCAACAGATAAGGCACTTTTTTCATCCGAAAAATGCTGATATCTTTCTTATTTCTCGACGAAAACAAATGTTGTGGTACTCATTAGAAGCGCCTCGCAGAGGCGCTTCTAATGAGTACCCACAACATATGTTTTCGTCGAGAAATAAGAAAAATGATATGTGGATACCCCTCTTTTCTGTAGCAATGTATTCTTAATCAGACTCCTTGCATATCTCCATTTAGACTTTTCTAACTTTTATTGTGCTTCTAAAGACATACCCTACCAAAATAAGAAAAAATGATTTTTCATAATTATAATTAAAGTTCCATATCCTTTAAGGCCGTATTCCTTCTGCCCAGAGACAAATCACTCTTCAAATTTCATATTTGATGCATATTCTGGTGCTTAGAATACAACTTCTACTACTCAGAATGAATATTGTGACACTAAGAATAGATTTCTACGTCCTTTCATAGAGTTAACTACAAGGTCATATGTAATGCTGACTATAGCTTATTATATCCAACAATATTGCTCTGATGTTTGTTCATGTGTTTTATCTAGGCACAGGTAGTTTATGTTATAATAGGAAAACGCACAAATAGATGGAAAGATGGAAACAGATGGAAAGATGGAAAATCAACTAACATACTTTTTTTTATTTTCAATACAAGAGTGGAGTCAACCTCTTAATGGTATTAAAGTCACTGAATTGCTTTAATATATACTTAATTTCATTGTGATATGTATGTTTCTAAAATTGCCTAATGTTACACACTTATCTTTAATGATTATTGTATTCTGTATATTTAAGAGATAAAGCAACAATGTTTGTTTGCGAGAAATTATATTACCGTAAGGCAAAGTGTTATATGATTAACTTTGTTATCTTAATGTATTTAAGCCGCTGTATGACAAAACTAACAATTGACTTGTGCACCTGGCGAAGACTCAGATCAGCCTGGTTGTTCGCTCAGTCTGATAAGTCTTTGCAGTCTGCAAGAAGAAAGCTGAGGTTCTCTGCGATTCGTTGAGCACACAGGGAAGACATTGACCAGTCATCGCTGTATTCACAGACAGCTTATGATAGTGATAAATATTTTGTTTTGACCAGGACTACATGTAAATTATACTCTGGTATTAAATGCATGCACTTCTTGACACGAGACAATGCTTGTACCAATAATGTTTAATCAAAACTAATATTTCATGTTACATAGATTAAACATGTAACAGAAAGACTTTGTGCATAACTGCATATTTAGCCATGTTTTTAAATAGATTCGATGGTCATAAATAAAAATTATAAACAAAAATTAGTGCAGCAAGCTATAATTTGGATATTCTTTATATACCAGTAAAATTCTTGAATTGATATGCATTGGTTTGCTAGCCTACAGATAAATAAATTATCTACGTAAAACACCTGATAATGTAACAGAATAAATAAGGTGAAAGTGTCATTTATCCTTTTATTCTGAAAAATCTTATTTTAAAACCGAGTATTAATTCAAGAGATAAAAGTATAGATAAAGACATTTACAGAGAGAAAGATTCCTTAAAATTAAGACATTGAGGTGTTATATATGTTACCACTGATATTATTAAGCAAAGGCATGTGAGGGTCTGACATATAATTCGTCTGTAGATATTTTATGTAGACATACAGAAATCATAAGCATTTGTTATAAATTGAAAAATCCAGGAAAGTATTCAGTATTTTATGTAAAAGTGGCCTAGATGCAGATAGCTACTTTACTGTTACCAGAATAAAATATATGTTATAACTGACAGACAATATCGGCATTAAATTTGCAGTTTCGAGAATGCTTACAAAAACTTCTAAATGATACAAAACAGATGCACTAAATACTAATGAAGATAACCATACAGAAAACCACCAAAGCCCACAGTATGAAGATATTTTAGATGTTACCTACTTTACTATATGCAGAATGATATGGTAGAGACATGCTTTAATGCACCTTTGTATCTCATATTACTAAGATATAATGCTAAAATAAGAATTTTCTTTACTTGTACAACTTCTAGACTGCATTTGATGTTATATTATGTAAAAATGACTTTTTCAATGTTACATTTCACAGTGGGGTGACTTTGCTTAACAGTCAATAACTTACAGAGTATAAAAGCTAGAGAAAAAATTTGTGCAGCTTTGGAAAGGGTATTTAAATACCTTATCAGAAATTACAATTTTAATGTCACACGGGCAAAATACAATCTGTGAAAATGAACTATATGAGTTAAAATACTCCTTTCTAAAGGGTACATTAGAAAATGTAACATGCGTAACGCTATGTAATGCCAAAAAGAAGTTTCAAACATCACATTTTGTAGCTAGTGGACTGTTCTTTTGCTTCATATATTTAGTTGGAACATATAATTACCTTTGTTCCAATTCTCGTAGGTTTAATAATTCCTATGGTATTATACGTTTTGTAGGGGTAACAAATTTAACAGGCTGTTACTCGGTTACTCGGTAAACCCTTCCCCCCCTCCCCCCCCGGCCCCCTCATCGCCAGATGGCTAACATGCTGCAAAATTCTTGCAAGATAATAGGCTTTAAGAAAAACATGGTCTACAAAACCCCCCTTGTGTGTGTGTGGGGGGGGGGGGGGGGCAGGTTAACCATATCTGGCCAGCGGCCAACTTTGTTATCATATAAATTTAAGAATTTTACATTGAATTGCAGCTACACTGCTGCTAACAGCGTAAAAATATTCTCACAACATTCTGCTACATCAACGCAACCACTGCATGTACAAGCAATGGTACAAGGCTGTTCATTGTGTAGACAAAGACAATCCTCTTTGTATAGATCCTTGCAAAAGCACACACGGTCATTGAAGAGCTCAGAGTGTCATCATCTGAGGTGTTACTAACTGTGACTCTGGTTCAGTCTCATAACCATGCTCCATGAAGTCTGTTATCTGTAGCAGAGGTGCTAGTGTTTGCGTCCATATCAGATGCTGATACTGACATCTGAGAAGATGCAAAAATGCATCGTCAGTCGGAGGCACCCTCTTTGGTTTTACTGGCTTGTTGCTCTTCAACTTTTTTATTCTGATTTCATTTAAAGATTCACATTCAGCACTTCCACACATTGGACCAGGAAAATGAATTGCTGTTGTTGTCTTTTTCTGTTTTCGATAAGATCTGACTTCCACCGAGTTTTCATGCTTTGGAAACTATCAAAAACCTTCATGAGCAGTTTAGAACTGATTTCTTTCCAATCGCATAAAGTCCACAGCGTGTATCACACCCAGTGATGCAAAAGATTGGTAATATATTTAAAGTGTAAGTTTTTGTGCATTGGAATGTATCTTGTGCGATCAATGTGCGTTTCTTTTCTACCAGTCTGAAAATATATTTTTCTTAGCCCAGTAGCTGAAAAAAGGTGTACACTGAGAACAATTACATCTGTGTCTGGGCATATTATGATAACTGACTTTGCTCCATTCTTAGCTTTGTTATGGGCATGGAGAATAAGCTTAGTATCAGCTTCTTCCTAGTTACTGTCTAATTCGCTGATATAAACAACTTTATTACATTCCACTTTCAAGGCTGTGTCATCTAGCCCACCACTTAGTATAACAATTTTGTCTTCTTTCAGCAGAATATGGGCACTTTTTGTAAGAAATGTTTTGTAATATTAAGATTTACTGTTGGTCATGCCTCTTTCCATTCTGGTATTTTCATGTCAGGTTGAATATGACATGATAACTGTGATTCTGTTTGTCTACGCTTTGTTCTAGTTTGAGACCTTATACTGTTTTTAAATATCTAGCAAATACCACAGTCACTTTCTGGATTTGTTCATTTTTTGAAATGATATATTTTCAGAATAATTAAGCCATGTCTCTGTATGTTAGTTTACTTGTGACTGGCTTAAGCATTTGAATTACTGCCAGTCTATCGATTAATAAACAGTCTTCAACTGATGTTAAGATGTCTTGTGAAATCTTCTTTTCCAGCTTTTGCATGAAGTCTGACTTTTTTGTCGAAACAAATCCACCATCGTCATTAAACAAGCTCAAAGGTACCGGAGCATTTTCAAATGACATGACATTTTCCAGTGGCACCTTTTTGTTGGTATTGATTGCTAGAAGTCACAAATACATCTCCTCTCCATTTATTGTGATTTCCTTTGATTTAGATTTCACTGTCTATTTGGAGGATTTCATAGTTTTGATGTTACATTTAGACAGTGGTTCATAAAAGCTCTTTGCTGGAGCACCCTTTCCATCAGGAATGACAAATCTTTCATTTATAAATTTAGACATATTAGATCAGCCCCTGTATCTAATGCATTTATTTGCTTTGTTCTGTTTCTGCAAGGTTCATCATTTCTGAAACATTTTCATTGTATTGTGCTTTATTAGCAACAGTGTCTGATTGATGTTTCAGTTTTTTTTTTGTTTTGTTTTTTTTTCTGTTTACCAGCTATGTCCTTAATGTACGTCATAGAATATTTCGCTGTCACTGGTCGGCAAGAAATGACTGTTCTAGTGCGTTATCCTGGTTTGTAAAACTAATGATGCCCCAGAAGATTTCAGTGCCTTGTTTTCCGTTATTCCCGAACATAATCTATCCACACTGAGTTGAATTTCTCATCTGATCATTTGGCCACAAAATGACCATCACTGAAAACATGTTTAAACGTATTCAGGCAGATGGCTCATTGGAAGTGTAATGAAAGGCATTAATCTTGCATATACTATTCTGTTTCATGCAAAAATGAACGGAAGAAGCATTGTTTTGGCATACTGATTTAAATCCCAGGATGCAAGTCAGGAGGAACTCAAAAACAATTTTAAAGGTACAGACACTTTTGTAAGATCATCCCAGAGCTTGAATGTTGAAGACTGGTGTGTCTTTTTTTTACGTTTATTTTACTACACACACTGCAGCTGGTACTAGTGCCGTGTGGCGGCGGTAGAACGTTTCCCCGTACTTTACCATAATGCAGATTATATTTCATTTCCTTTGGGATCAGTGGGCCTATTATGGTACATTTAGAGATGGAGTTCTGCTCATGTATACGCGAGAAGGCGTAAGCAGTGTTGCAAACTTCATTACTGCTTATAAAGAGTCCCAATAAAACCGAGACTCCCATTTTCTGATCTGTGGTGTCTTTGTTTCCAAAGGCAATCTTTTTGACGTTTATTATCATGTCCTGTAACCCGGAACTTGTCCAGCAAGGGATTTACCGTTGACTCAAGAAACGTACATGCATTTGTAATGGTCTCTTCTGTATTGTTTCCATGGTTGTTTCTAAGCTTATTCAGTTGTTGTTTCAGTTCAACGGGTAAATCATGGTAATTTATGTCACACCAGGATTAAAATTGTTTAAGAAGAGGATGATGAAAAACTTCATCTAAGATAATAAAGGCACGATCAAAAACTTTTCCAGTCAAACTATGCTTAGCCGTACCTGCAGCAAATACATCAGAGTCACAAAGTAACTGTTCCAAACCTGTATCTCCATAAAGAAAGCCTATCCTAGAAAACACTGACATCAGTAAGTGCATACCATCATCTAATGGTATTTCCCCTTTTCCCTTTGACGTTCTTCCGAATTGGCCCACACAACTTCCAATGTTTTGGTCAGTAAACCCATGTCAAAGAAAAGTAGGACAATGTTGTTGTCTGAGAGAATTCTTTTGCTCCTTCACCCGCTTGAAGGAGTGTACAGTGTGCTATAATTAGTTGGTGGAACCATAAGTATTGGATTAAAAATAATTCTGATGGTTCGTTCAGTTTGTCATATATAGTGCCTGACTGAAAAAACTGTCCAAGGTGGCATGCTACCGATCGGTCATCACAAAAAAATCACAACGACCAAAGTTATATAGAAGCTCCTTCATGCGCGTGGTTTTAGCTCTCTCTGGCTCAGTATACCTGATGCCATCCGGTACTATTGACTTGTAGAAATCAGGTTCGGGTCTATTTGTTTCATTCCTGTAGGAAATGACATTAGACAATCCACGTGCTGAAGAATGAAAACATTTTAATATTGTAGCACCAAGGGCTTTTACGTTCCTTTCATATTACAAGTTATATGTTGTATATGCATGCTAACAGAAAACAACAGTATTTGCAGTTTTTGTGACGCGTCAGTAGCTTATGTATAGATAAACAAAATGCCTTATCCAATGCTTTCCATTACACACAGACGAAGGTCAATTAAGAATTTGGAATTTGCTAGATAATCAGAATATACAACAAAATGAAATTGCTAGGTATTAGATCATTTTTCTTACCTGAAAATGCTGATACTTCCAAAGTTTGTTCCTGAATTCTTTTTAATGTTTTAATCTGGTGTTGCCTGGCAAGATGTTGGATTCAGGAGTCACCAGGATTGTTGTCATGGCATGTGTGGATCTTTTACCTTCGAGGGTATGTTCAATATGGTCCCAATTATCACCAGCTGCAACAAGAAACTTTCATCAAAGTGTTTGATGTTGTTGGGTACTAAACCACCTGATAGTGTTGTCTGCTGAGAATGGGACATATGACTTGCAGCTGAGGTTAAATAGTGCCGACTTTCCGAATATGATAGAGTTCAATCAAGAGAATGCACATCTTCAATGAGTTTCTTGCTGTCATACATATGATGAAGATTAACTGTCAAGCCAAGATGTTTTGGAGTTAAACATGTTACAATGTTAATTAGATCACAAGAAAGTGCGAGCAATCTAGGCAATATTTTAGCGTCCCTTATGTCAGTGCCTTTGTCAAAATGTTTCTTATTTGCTAACCACCCAATGAATTTGAGTAATAAGGGGTCAAGAGACCAACAAAATTTATTCAAGTAAAAAATACTCTTGTTCTAAGTGAACAGTTGAGCAGGATCTATTTCTGATGATTCCACCAGCTCTATGTAATATTGTTTTATCACTTTTACCACAGTCACTAGTAGTCAAGTCGGCGGTTATTTCACTATCTTCTTTCAATTCAGCAATAACCTTTCCCATCTTATTTGCTGTTTTCACAGCATCTTCAACTGTCACATCAGAGGACCAGACAATGTCAGTTTGCCCTGGTTTTAGTCTTACTTTTTATTGCTTTGTGGTTTATTCTAAGAGGCGATTTGTTTTATGTCTTAACCTTGTGTTATTTTGTTCTTGTGTTTTCAGTCCTTTTAGCATTGCGATTACCTCGCTGGGGGAAGAGAGAGCTAATCTTAGTGCTTTTCGTGCGTTTGTTCGATTTGTGCTTGTTTGGTTTAATCGGTTTCCTCTTCCTCTTGGTGTCTGGAAAGGGCTGCGGTTTGTGATTGTGGCACTCCCTGGAATTTTCTCTTACCCTTTTCTGCTAATAAGTAAATTATTTAAAAACGCAAAGCGTCCATATGCACAAATTATAACATGCAGCTTAAATGCAACATCTGGGAACGAGAAAGGGGCCTTTTTTCTGACTTTGGCATATTAAATATCTTAAACGTTGCAAACGTGTGTGACATAATAAATTAATTTCCTTGATATAATAGTTTATTCTGATCATCAGCAAAACAATAATATAAAAATAATATGTTGTCAAACCACATTGTGTGTCTACACACACACACACACACACACACACACACACACACACACACACACACACACATACACACACACATATATATATATATATATATATATATATATATATATATATATATATATATATATAATCTGAGTCCATAATGCGATGTATGCTGCCTCGCCATCTTCTCTAATTCTACCACAGAAATGTTTAGTAATATCATAAATGGCAATGTTACTGCTTTTATTTACACAATAAAATGCATTCTAAATTAAATTTTATGCTACACGATCCAACATAATTGATATTAATGCATGTTTGTTTGTTTTTTTTTTTTTTTTTTTGGTTTTTTTTTTTTTTTTTTTTTTTTTTTTTTTTGCACTGAATTGACTTTTTGACCTCGATATTGACCTTGACCTTGTGATATAACATAAACAACATATTTAAATCAATGAATGATCTAATTGTAGTAGATTAGGCATGACATATGCATTACCAACAAAAAATATAGTTAGTACACAGCAAAAAATAAAAATTACCCCTATGAATGGTGAGTGTAAGTTATTGTATAAATTCCAGGTAGTTCAATTCAATCGACCAAAATTTGCCGGTATTTTCTAGTATTTACCGGTAAATACCACCGGCATGGAAAATACTCATATTTGCAGACATTTTGCCAACCTTGTAGGATAGAAATATATCGGAATCTGTGGCATTGCCAGATTTATCAACAGTGACATGTTTTCTACTTTAACTGGACAATGCCTCAGAATCCAACAAACAGTCAAATCAGTAGCAAAATTTTGGTCAAAACTAAGACAGATAATATCATCTATTATGCCTAACTTTTTCAACATTTTATTGACGGACTTGCTTAGATTTTCTTAATTTATGCACATCGATACCTGAACCAACTTACATGTCATCTAGTGTTTTAAAGGACCTCTGACAGTAGCAATGTAAATTTGCCTACAAAATGATGGAAAATAAAGTTTCAGTAAATTGCATATTTTTTATTGCAGTGGACCTCTTAGCACCTATTATTAATGTTATAAAAACAATTTTTCCAAATAAAGTGTAATTGAACCCTAAATTTGGGTAAAACTGTCCATTTTTTGCTATTGAAATGCATGGAAAATGGAAAAGTTTTTATAAAGTACTGTTTCCCCCCATCCGCTCCCCCACCCCCCACCCTCAAACACATACACACTCCCGTGCCTCAGCTAATCCTTTTGCAGACATTTGTATATGCATATTTTACACAATATATGTAAGTGGCTACCTAAGGCAAGAGGGGGTGGGGGGGAACGATACCCTAGAGACAAAAAACCTTATTTTTTCACTCTCAGTTTAACAGTTTTAAGCATAGAAAGAAGTACAACTCTTATAATTTGAACTATTTGAACTGTTATGTCCTGGCATATTCATGTCAGTAAACACTACAATTTAATTGGTCCATATATTTGGCCATGTGCCTGACATCTGTTGCAGAAATTCAGCTTCCACTCAATACCTTAAGGATTTAAAGCATGGGTCAGTAATGTGCATTTGGAAGGCAACCGTACAACAAAAGATACCTGTACATATATTATATATATAGCCAATGAAGTGGAACTTACAGGTAGATGTGGGATACACAACAGGGCTCCAATTAAGTAGTCAGATATATTTTCTTATTCTACTGTGACAAAAATAACCATGGTTCTTAATTATCCATTTTGTCTTGTAGATCTAATAAGATTTCAAAATTTATCAATTTGTATAAAAATGGTAAAAAACATATTTATCACTAGGATAACAAGCTTAGCTGGAGCACCTGGTTACATATGGGATCACTGAACAATAAATGCTCTCACTGCTATAGGGTATGTTAAATGTTTGGTAGAAGTTTTTTTATTTTTCAGTGGAAATGTAAATTTATACCATCACTTTTAGTCGAATAATTGGCTATATACCCATGTATAAGTGTATTTTTATAAGAATATACATAAACATTCACTTACATGAAAAAAATCCAAATCTGGATCAATTTTTTATTCTAAAAATGTTACCCCTCCCTCCTATAGAAATAAAATACAGCTTCTGTACGACAAATATTTACAATTTGGCTTCTTCTTTATAGAACATGCGTCTTCCTAAAAATACTAATTATAACAGTATGGAGAACTCATAGAAGCTGGGACAACCCTCCGAAAAATAGGCAGATTGCCTATGTCACCGTCAGAGGTCTTTGGTTTTTGGAAGTTTTGACTCTGTTTTTCTGAGATTTATCAATTTGTTTACATCATTCGGAATACTCGTACCTTTCAACTTACCATTCATCTTGTGCTTATTGGCAGTCCAGCGTCTCGAGTTGTCAGCCTCGCCACGTTTCTTGAGCAGTTCTTCCTCAAACCGTTGGACGAGAACAAACAATAAGCAATTTTAAAACACAAAATAATAGAGATTGCTGCTCAATGAGCGAAAGTCAAATATTTATCTTCTTGGATAGTTACGACTTCATAATACAATTTTTAATTGCAATATTCAATCGAAGAGAGTAATTCTATGAATTCTGGCTATAAACAGTAACAGCTAATCCTAAGCCAGTCAAAATATCAAGCAAAATAAACAGCATTTGTTTTATAAATCTTAACTTGTCGATGGCCACAAAAGCTGTGATGAAATATGCAAATTTACTCAACACCTCAGAGCAAACACATGCTGACCAATTAGAAAGCTGTTGGTATGGGAATAGTCATAACAAAACTAATAAAGTGTAAATAACAGAACGAAACAGCTTATTGAGCGACTGATTATACGACTACCAAATGTTTACTCAAATTCAATTTATGAACACTGTCAGAAGAATTCCAAGGTTTAAATCTATGCTTATCATTAATCATTTTAATTGTTAATTATTAAAAGTAGTCTAAAAGGATGGTTCTTTTGAAAGCAAGAAGCGCATTGGATGAAAATAGCAGACTCGGCTTTACTGAGTCTGTTCATTAAAGGTAATGTAACGATCAACACTATGTTAGCCCTTGGCCCTAGAATAAGCGATGTTTTATTTTCAAATACATCTAAATGAGCTTAATGACCCTAGAGAACAAGAATATATATATATATATATATATATATATATATATATATATATATATATATATATATATATATATATATATATACATATATATAAAGTACGTAAAGCCGCTTCATGTCCATAACACAACACTAATCAGCTGTAGCAAAGATAAAATGATGCTGAAAGGAGGGGTCATTTGGTAACAAGAAACATATGAAAGAAATGAAAAGAGCAAACTTGCTCTATTGAGCCTCTTTAGAAATAGAAATATATAGTAGACTAACTTGTTTCGGTGACTTTTATATAAAACATGCTAGCTTCTTACAGACGGCTTCAGTGATGTCATATGTCAGTTAGATCATACATATTAAACATGTTCCTTCGCAGAAGTTAACAGCTGTTTAATTTTACATATCAGATGGAATTTTAGTTGACTTTCTTAATGATTTTTTTTCTTTGCTCATTCGTAGTGTACCACAAAATTGCCACGCGACAGCGGTGTTTGTATTTTGCTATACCAAGCCACATGACCAACATGGCTTCCGTTTAATTAATCATCTACAGAATGCGCCTTGAAAGTAGTAAAAGGCGCATATGTCCCCTAGCTTTTGACATTTATTTTGTGTTGTGAAGAATATGGTACTTTGAACGTATTCGACTTCCAATCACTATAAGAGTTAAACAGCTGGAATTAATACTTGTCCGGTTTGTTTTATGTTGATTCAATAATGTTAAACTTTATTTCAATTATTTTTATGATTTAATTATAAGTTCATATTGCCTACCCACAAATAGAAATTGGGAACCAGTCATACTTCTTTGAACTCTTAAGGGCTGTTTTTTTTAATCCCTTTGTGTCACTAATGTTGCTCACTCTCTTAGTTTTGTTGATAGTCTGTAGATTCAACTTGAATCATTTATTACTTGGAATAAAGTGAATATACACAGGAGATGCCACACTCATTGATTGCAAAGGACAAGAAAATATACACTATACTAAAGTGAAGGATATATTCGAAATATATTTCGATCTACACCCAGGCTGCGTTCAGTAAACATAATATCGCGAAGGTTTTGTCGACTTAAACAAATTGTCCGTCCAACTGTAACCATTTAATTATTTATTTATTTAGTTACTTACTGGACTTAAGTGGGTGTCATTGAAGCATTACAGCATCCAGAGCTGTCTTTGGGCTCAGCTAACGTGACATCGTATGCGAATAAAATTATATGCTTGTATGCAACAAAATATGGAACGTTTGCTTCGTTGATAAAATTTGTTCTTTCCTAAATAAAAACCATATGATAATTGATCTATATATATTTAATAGCATTTTCCGTCAACGAGAACAACTGCTACTATCAAATTTGTGGTCGCATGAGACGGGTTTGTTATACCCGTTCAAAAGATACAAAATAGATTATGTACACGTTTCCGAACACTCCCAGTATCTGAACGCAGCCTTAGTTGAACTAAACTATAGTCTGATTCAAAGCTGTTATTTATACAACCAATAGGTGCTGTACTTAAAAATAATTGTGTTCTATATTTATGGCGATGACTATATTACAGCAGTTTTTTAGTTGAAGAAAGCTTGATTCTGAGTTTGGAATGCAACTCCATAACTTTTTAATGGAGCCGGAAAGCATCTCAGTATGAACGCTCCATATGAGATAGATTAACTTTTCTGCCTGTGTGACTTAGGTGCTGTAAGACCGGATACCGAAACTATGGTGCGCCTAAACACCCCAAGGCACCCTACGATACCCCAGGAAAACCTTTTAGTGTCACCGTCTTTACTCCAGACTGTGCACTCAGAATGGATAAGCTAAGACAAGATACTATGGTGCGCCCAAACGCCCCATGGCCGTGGTGCAGTGGTAAAGCATCGGATTCAAGATCCTGAGTTCGAGTACCTAGTGTTGTGATCTTGAGCAAGACACTTTATCCAAATTGCATAATACTCATAAAAAGTATGCCGCACTATATATATGAAGCAGGGAAAGGACTCGGCACAAGAGGAGAATATAGAAGAAAAATAATGAATTCACATGCTCTTTTTTTCTTTAATTGTCTCATTAATAACTGCATTTCGTTAGACAACTCTTCAGTGTCAACGTGACAATAAAAAATGGCGGCTTTTTTTTCTGTGGCAATTAAAGAAAAAAGAGCATGTGAAGTAATTTTTATTTTTTGTATATACATATATGTGTGTGAGAGAGAGAGATTCGCCAAGGCCCTATGCGCGCTAAGCATTCAAAACCAGCTGAATCAATTAGTTCAAACTGTAGAATGGCTGGTAGAAAGCGCAAAAACAGGCGGTTTATCAGAGAACAGAACGATGAAGACTGGAAACGCTCAAAGAAGAGGAAACATCAGATTCAAAGAGGGAAAGAAACAGGTCTGAATCTAATCAGATTCAAAGAGGGAAAGAAATTGGTCTGAATCCATCTAGTAAGCTTCTCACAGACACTGATTATATTCTACTCAGAAAAGGGTTATCGTTTTGTCCGAGGACTAGGAATCATAACGCTATAAACTCGCAGAAGAGATGATCAATTTTAGCAAAAGGTTACATCTGAAGGAATACTTTTAAGTAAAACCCGAAGAGGATGCTTTAGTAAATAAAGATTTAAGCGAGTATAAAGAAATGTCTTTCTTAAAAAGGAAGTCTACATTTACCCCTTCTGCTGGACGGGATACATACTTGGATTTCTACATTGAGGCCATACATCAAGAAATTTTTAATTCGCTTCCTAAAAAGTCTAGATATACAATCATATCCGAAGAAGAACTAAAGTGTCTACAACGTCTGTCCATCGACCCTGACATTATCATCAAGAAAGCAGATGAACCAAGTACTATAGTGATAATGGACCTAGGTAGTTACATTCAGGAATTTGATGACAGGTACACAATGATACATATTATGAAAAACTGGATGTGGAATTTTCAGGTATTGTTGAAATGAATGTTTTAAACTGCCTCAGTGAAATCAGTGAACATAATGAAAGCAAGTTTAAAGCTTTCGATGCGTTATCCGATAGTATACGTATTCCTCAATTCTACATTCTTCCAAAAATACATAAATCATGTGATGATGCACTTCCTATAGGATACCCAGATCGTTCTATTGTTTCTGCTTGTAACTCGCACACTGACCATGTTTTGATATATATAGATTATATTTTGAAACTCCATATGCACTGGGTCACTGCCGTCTTATGTCAAAGATACAACTGATTTTATCACAAAACTAAAACAATTTCAAGTAACATACTAGAAGATTTACCTAGTCACTCTTGATGTTAGTTCATTGTACACTAATATCCCCATGAAGACGGTATCTAAACGTGTCGATATGTTCTTAAGAATAATGGCCATAGTAGTGGCAGTTTGTCTGTAGATAACATTTGTTCACTTATTGAATTAGTTTTGAAAAAAAAAAACAGTTATTTCGTTATATGGTATTTGTTATCATTAGAGAACAAGTACGGCCATGTGTAGTTCTATGGTTCCGGCATATGTTTCCCTTTTTGGACAGGTTTTTCAAAATCCTACCTTTAAAATTGCGTTGGCCGAGCGGGCATCGGGCGGGCGGACGTCGGGCGTAAGGCAAGGTTTATCTTTCAGTTAACGTTTTTGAAAAACCCGAACGTAATGCCGTTAGGCGTTTTCATTTTTATAGGTAAATTTGAGTTGGATTAAATGAAAAGTTATTCTGAAAAGTGCACACTTTGTTTATGGTTTTTAGAGGACATTCTTATTGTTTGGACACAAGTCTCGATAAATTACATGAATTTATCAAGTGCCTTATCTATTTTCATCCATACTTTAAATTTTCGTATGATATTACGTATGATATTTCTGAAACAAAAGTATCTTTCCTGGATGTAGATATTCTGCTACAGAAAAATTACATCTCAACAAGTGTACATGTAAAAAGTACCAACATTCGTCAATACGTTGAGTAGTCATGATGTCATCCCAGGGCGTGTAAGAATGGCATTCCTTACAATCAAGCAAAGCGCTACAGGCAGATTATGTCTGATGATGTAGATTTTTCAAAACGCTTTGACTGATCTCAGAGACTTCTTCACTGTAAGAAACTATCCAGAAGCTGTGATCAGCGTTTAATGAAGTATGTAAACTTTCCCAAAGTGAGGCTTTTGTGCCCAGTTGGAAAAAAGACAACAGTTCAAATATAATGCATTTGTTATCGAGTAAAACACATCTTTACCTCATATAGGATATATCATGAACATATATAGGGATTTCTTACAAATCTCTAGTAACTCATCTGTAAAAGAACTGCATGAATATAAAACTGCGATGGCATACAAACGTCCTCGAAATATAAAGGTTATAGAGGTTATAAAGTCGAAGTTTTCAGAAACGTCAGAGCTTAAGTTTTCTTCCTCTAAATGTAAGAGACCCAGATGCACTTACTGTTCACGCATTATTGAGAGTGTACATTTGTCGAGTTCACAAACTGTACTTCATTCAAATTGAACTATGATACAAACTGCAATACAAGAAATGTTAATTACCTCATTTCGTGTGAAAAGTATGACAAGCAGTACCTTAAGCAAACTACTCAACAAGTGTCGAAAGGAATGAACAGTCATAAATTTGCTATCACTAATTTCAAAGACCCCGATTTCTCAACTCATGTTGCTACACACTTTAATGCTGATGATCATAGTTTGAGCCAGTTTTATGCCTATAGGCATTGTTCCGGGCGATATCGAAAGGCTGTTTAAGGATATTACTGGATTCATAAACTAGGAACAAAGTTTCCCAGCGGACTAAATACAAAGTTGATATACAATGTTGAACAGGAATTTTAGGGTATGCAGCTAACCCTTCCCAGCGGGCGCTTAGCGCTGGGGCGGCATCGATTCGGCGTTGATTCAATGTCAAGACGTTAAATCGACGTTGAGTCGACGGTTTTCAATATTATGTGCCCGCTGGGTCTATTCGTTTTGTATTTACATTCGTCCGTGGCTGTTAAGTATGGCTCCGCTTCCGTTTTAGACAAATCTATCCGACTTTCCTTTTGAACTTATAATTCAATCAATATACGCATAAGGGTATAATTTTCTTTATAGCACCTGTGTTTTGCTTGCTATTCAAAATACTATTGGTAATGAGTGTTGGCCGCTTGCTCGAAATGTATACTTCCGAACGAACCTTCAATACAACTGACTTTTGGTATTATGGGGTGCGAGCGGTAAGATCAACCTGCGCGCCCGCTTTGTCTGGGGCAGAGATTCTTTGGGCGCGCAATCCGCGTACGCATCCGCACGTTCATATGCTTACGTATGCGAATGCGCTTGTGGATGCGGGTGCGGGCTGTATATATTGCGCGCGTATGGAGTCCTTGCCTTTTCGGTATAGTATTATGGGATGCTAGCAGTAAAATCTTATATTACAAGACAAGGAGAGGGATTCTATGGGCGCGCGATGCGCGTATGCATCCGCACGTTCATGCGCTTATGCATGCGTGTGCGCTTGTGGATGCCGGTGCGGGATGTATGTTGCGCTGCATGGACTGCTTGCCTTTTCGATGGTTTTATTGTCCGCACTTAACGACTGTCCATGGCTTTCCTATTATTTTTTGGGTGAGACTAAAACGCTGAATGTTTTGCTGAATTCAGCAACCTGCTGATCAGCTAAAAGGATCTAAAACGGTGGATTGCTGATATGCTGAATATAAATATTATACCATATTTTGGTTAAATGTTAATTAAGGATGTCTTCCTATAAATGTATAGCCTGTCAAACTTCCAGATCTTATAAGTATGTATGGGTACTTTTTAGAATGAATGAATGACTGAATGACTGAATGAATGAATGAATGAATATCATGTTTATAAATAATTCAGTACGATTTTGACATGAAGATCAATAGTTTAACCTGAGAAATCTAATTAATCATTGACAATTGTTTCATTCATTATTAATAAATTTAAACAGTCCCTCCAAATTGAAAACAACTTTCAGATATATAGCCAATGTAGACAAGACAACATTGCGCTTTATCACAATTTAGATGGTTTAGTTTTGTTTTATCCTTTCTATTTCTTTCAGTTTTTACCGTGCTATTGTTTATGTAATGATTCCAACAAAACATTTGGACACAACACAATCTTTTTTTTTTTTTCATAAAACATCATGAAGCATATCGACAAATATTTGTGACTTAAACCAGTATATCAAACAGCAGTCTGAAACCATTACATGCTGGCATAATGGGTCATGATCTATGTTAAGCATCCGACTTAGCAGAAACAGACATTTCTCTGCTACGAAACCTTCCTAGATGTATGCAGTGCACAATAAAATATCTCGACAAACAGCCAAATGTGCCGTTAAAACTATTTCAATAATAAATTCAGCATATCGACTACTCAGCGTTTTAGACCCCTTTAGTTTATTAACAGGTCGATGAATTCAGCAAGAAATTTAGCGTTTAAGAACGACCCTTACTTTTGGTATATATTCGGACCACCTCGTGCGTGTGCATGCACAGGCTGATGTGAATTATAGCTTGAAGCCCTTTGTTACTTACAGGATATGCGCCTCTGTTGTATACCCGAGTAAGTCTGTTTGCATATAGTAATGTATATTACACAAAATGTTTGTTTCTTTGCTACGGATATTTTTCAGTTACTTTCAGATTTTTTTTCAATTAATTTTGATCTATTTTGTCACGTTTTGCTGTGAAAAAAATCATGACAAAGTCTGCTTTATACCTTTGCAAATAACAAAGGCGCAACTCAGCCTGTACATCCGCGCAGTCCGATCGGCTTCTTTCTTGTTCGCTGCTTCATATGGCTCTTTTCATATACTCGGGATTCCATGATCTGATACAGTAGCGTTGCGTATGTCACGTTACGTTTCACAAACGGAAGTGACATAAAATGTATTTTTTTTTTTTTTTTTTTTTTGCTTTTTTTTCCAAATGGAGTTCTGAAGAAGACGTGAAGTTGAAACGTTAAATAAACTGTGTTTCGTATTATTTCTTTGACCAGAGAGAGAGAGAGAGAGAGAGAGAGAGAGAGAGAGAGAGAGAGAGAGAGAGAGAGAGAGAGATTGTCATCGCCTTTACTCCAGACTGTGCATTCAGAGTATTCACGTTTCATGTAACACAATCTTAACACTTAGACACCCGTAAGACTACCTTATCATGTGATCAACTTCAATCCATACAGCATGGCGACCTTTTAATGTTACTGCCTTTACTCCAGATTGTCTAAGCATTGAGAATCTTTACGTTGCATCTCACCCCGCCTGAAACTATGGTGCACCTTAACGCTCCAAGACACCCTATGACACACGGCCTGAGAACGCTCATTATTTGATGGAGATTCGGGGCCCTAGAAAGTTGTGGACGGCGTGCTTAGGAATCGTATTCGTTACATTTTTATTATACTGTCTTTAGGTGACAGACCTATAAATGTAACGAGAGCCTCGATTTGCTAAAATCGGAAAGGTTTATTAACGACCTGCAATGACCTGCATATAATTTAAAATTATAACAACACTGCTCAAATCGGAAAGGTTTATTGACAACCTGCATATAATTTAAAATAATAACAACAACGGAGCATTTCCAAACTTGTTTGTGTTTTTCAATCAGTCGATCTGTTGTCTTTGTATGGCCGAGAAAGCAGAAGTTATGTAATAGTGTGTGTGTTTGTTCGGTTTCTGAAATTAGGGTACCAGTATTTGATAGGTAAAAGCAGCCTTCTATGTTGGTTATGACCTTAGTTCTTTGGTATTCTTAGGTAGGCTTGAGAACGTTCTTTAATTTGATGGTAGACTGAGGGGCCCGTAAAGTTGTGGAGAACGTGCTTAGTAACCGCATTCGTTATATTTAGTATAGAAATACGAGGTACAGTCGAAAAGGTCCCCGACTGATTGCATAACTTCAACACTACTTCGAATTTCAAAACGAAAAATACATCAGAGTAAAATTTGAATTATTTCCGAAAATTTGGTGTATTCCTCTCAAGAGTGAATAAGAAAAACCGTCTAACATTCAATTTTAAAGACATGGCGGTTACACACCACGGCGCACGTCAGACAGGCGAATCGTGACGTTACGTAGTCGAAACGGAACACATGGATTTCATTAGAAAAACTACTTTTTCGCAAAATATTCGCCACCAACTCTTAAATAATGTGAATGTCTTTTCATCTATTTATTGGAAATGCCTTGTACCAATTACTGTCGTATCCGTTCACTATACTTCTCACTTTCATACGAAATTCCATAAGACAATCCCCTTAACAGCAATTTCATCTACAGAAAGAGGTCTTGTAGTCCTGTTATAATCATGTATATAAACTCTCCCGATGCCAGTCAAATACGATGCTTCTACTATATATTCCTGGTTGTTCTGGCGTGCATATACATCCAGTGTTTGTAGATGTCATTTCCACCCTACACAAAATTTAATCATACTTCGCTGTGCCGTACGTTTTTTCTGACGTTACCTTTCTTTTGCAGGTAATCGGTTTTCAATGTCGTCAAGATGTCATTTTATGACTGATGATGTCCAAACCTAGCACACGTCATGGCTATTCCTTCTTCTAGCGTCATGCGAAAAATTACGAAATTATAATGCGTATTGATCAAGTCTGGAAGAAAAACTAACCAGCCAGCTGTGTCAAATGTGAACGTTTACGACGTGCGCCGTAGTCACGACCGTGCATTTCTATAGCAGCAGACTACGCGCGTGATTTTAAATTCAAAATCATAAACTGAGTAGCGAAAACTCACAATAAATCAATCATTTTATTGACAGTATTTTGTAAACAAGTTCAGTCATTAGACTGAATTTCTATTGCTGTCCAGGAACTTTTTAACTGTACCTCGTATGAAAAACTATTTATATCGGCTGTTCGAGGCACGACTCCTCATACAAGCACTTCGTTATCACTCACTTCTACGATTTGCTGGGACTAAATAGTTGTCGTTCTCGGGCCAGTAAAATAATCTCGTTTGTAATTCAAAATAGGCCAGTTTCATAAATATGTAATCCATTTGTAGCCTTTGTTTCATATATTAAGAAGCAAACATAAAGAAAGATGAAAAGCGTTGTTTCAGTTTTAGGACAATTTTAAAACTCGCGAACATTCCAAGACAATATTCACTAACCCCTAAAATTGACTGGCTGAACTTTTTCAAAAGCTAACACTGTTTCTGTGTTATACAAATTAACTATTTGCAAGTAATCGAATAACGCCATTGTTCATTTGTGACGTCATCAGAGTTAGACTTACGTGACGTTATTAAAAAAAAGTAAAATGGCACCTACAACGTTGAAAACCCCATTCAAAAATAGTTTAGCAATTTTCTATCTGTCGCCAGGAAAGTTTTAATAAATTGAGGTAAATTCTAAATGATTTTTCTTTTATTCATAAGTAGTAAATTTGTTATTGAGAACCACATACTTTTTGCACAAGAAGCTGAAATGCGTGTCCAAAAAAAACGATGAATTAGATTATAGGACATCCAATTCACATTGACAGATTTAAATATAGACATCATATAGTGACGTTCATAACTATTGTAATGATGTTTGCCAGGTACGACCGCAGTGTCTATCCAGGCGACTGCATTCACTGCTACAGTGGCTCGATCTATAAATTTGGCCTGGAATGAGTCCCGTAGGACTATTAGCCTAGATCCATCAGGACCTATGCCAAATAGATCTATTTTTCTCTGCTGCAACACCCCCTCGCGGGGATTATGTGCAGGTTGAGTGCGACTTAAGTCCGGAAGCAAGAACAGAAAAAGAAAAAAAAAGTTATATGATAGTGTCCAAAGAGCATAGACAAGTTCAAAACAGAGTAAAACAGATTTATTGTTGTATTATGGCAAGCGGTGGTCCAGACTCCGAACTACCACACTAGTCTGATTTAGTGTAGGCAGCATGACAATCTCAGCTGGTAACATATTAAAAAAAGACTATGGGCAGAGGGAAAAGGAATACTTATAGTAATCAGCAGAAAACATCTCCGCACCCCACCCCACCCCACCCCACCCGTACTTCATCGTAGTGCAGATTATATTTTGTTTCCTTAGGGATCATTGAGCCCTTTCTAGTTACTTTGAAAATCGAATAACGCTTAAACCTGTGCTAGGGGCATATGTAGTCTTCAAACCTCTTTGTTTCATATGAAGAGACTTAATAACCGAGCCTCCGATTTTCGTTCTTTTGTGTGTTCTTTGTTTCCAAAGGCAAGCTTTTAGACTTTTGTTGTAAATTTGGTGATAGGAACACTGGACGTGGAATGGCTGCAATGCCATGAACGATTTCGTATAACATGAGAACATAAGTATCTGCTCATGAAGAAAATGAACCAAACACAGGGCTAACTACGTGCACCCTGGATATGCGTGACAAGAATCTGTTTCGGTCAGCGGAGGACAGACTAATGCCACCTCTAATCTCGAAAAATGGCTAGTTCCGTCCAGTGATTAATTATAAAGAAACAACTATGACATAAATGCAGGAAATCAATAAACTGATCAAAAGCGAACTGATGTGATTAGTCAGTTCGTTTTATTACTGATTAGAGCATCGATAGGTCTGAAGATTCAACAATATGTATTACTATCCACATTATGAAAAGTGGAAACCTGCAGATATCTGCATGAAATAATAGAGTACAGCTCGAAAGTATCTACAAACTCTAAATGAATAGTCACGCGCGGATTATTAAATTAGCTACATGTTTAATTAATTCTGCAGGTTTGGATTAATACTTTACTGATTAAAACATCGTTACTCTAACTGTTTTTTTTTTAATTTGGTAGCCTAATATTATCTAAGACAAATATACTTATGAATGTTCTACATTACCATATAGCTGCATTATTATAAAGCTAGAAATATTTCTCTCTTTTCGCTTCCTATTCTGTATTTGTTTTTAATTTGACGCAGAAAATAGCGCTTTCTGTAACAGTGCAAAACTGATATCAGAAAGTGATATCATTTTTGCACTAGTGCAATATCAACTTGATATTTTTTTTGCACTGTTGCTTTTTTGCATCGAATCTAGTCTAAACTTAAAATTATTTGAACAAAAACCAGTTTGATTGCTTCATTTGCGACTTTCAAATTTGAAATGTAATTTATATGTTTTGGTATAATGTGACGTCATATTTTACAACGTCAGGTAAAAGTGACGTCAGCAACTAATACGTCATAGAACGTCAACAATTCACAAAGGTAATAAAGTTTAAAGTTTGTAAATGGTCGACAAAAAAGCATTACTGATCTAAAGAAAGCATGCAATTTTAATATGGCGTGTTGGTATTGAGAAATATCGGTATCATTGTTCCTCGGATTGTGTCGCTTATTTCGCATCATTTAATATTTATAGCTGTAGAATAATTATGTTAATCGTAATTACGTCACTTTTGACGTCGGAAAAGTAAAAATGGTCAACTTAAAAAAAATACAGTGTCATAAATGAATAAATTTTTGTTGGGTTTAAGATGTGTGAAGTACCTTTCTTACAGTTTGCTAATCGTACAAATTCGTGTTTGCGCTCTCGTTTTCTGTTTGATTTGTAAAATAATAATGCAAGAAATTTCTATCTCGAGAATCACTTCACGGGTCTTGAACTAAAGATGGAGCAACATCTATATAATATGATTATGTGTTATGTTATTTGTGTAAATATCCGTTGTATGTTTGTGCTAAAAACTAATATATTACAAAAATAGCCACGCTTTTTTTTTTTTTTTTTTTTTGTTTTGTTTTGTTTTTTGTTTGGAAATAGAATGGAATGCTGCAAAATTACATTGCCACGAGATGACAATAGAAAATAATGCTTACTTTTACTTTTATTATTATTATTATTTATTGTGTTCTATTATGGTTGGTATGTATTTACACCCAGGTGTGATTTAAGTTCAGCTGAAAAAAGTAGAAAATAAATACAGAAATACCGGATTAGGTTCTCCGAGGGTATAGTAAATGTTACATGATATGAAACAACACGAAATAATTTTTCATCGGCGCGGTTTAAGTGAATGTTCATGAGTAGTGATGTAAAAACACACCTGGTAATCTCGTATGGGGTAGCCGGTGGTTATGCACTCAAATTCTTTACGCGAACTTCCGGCCATGACTTACGAGACCTCCAAATGTCAACAAACGGGTAAGTTCTCCTGATTTATTGATTTTTAGTCAATTTCATAGACATATTTTGAAAAATCGGACAATGCTATTCCCAACAACTTTTATTTCTGCGTCGGAAAAGATTGGTATAGGCTTAAAAAATGAAACAAAAAACGAGCTGCTAATTTTTAATTTAATTTCACCCGGAGAAGGGTAGTCCAATATTCCTGTTTTGACTTTTTTTCCAGTGCAAAATGAAGGTATTTTCAGCCATCTGGGCTATGAAAAACTTGTTTAAAATATCAAATAAGATGTACTGCAGCCCACGTCTACGTTGAAATACATAAGATGCTAAATTTTCCAAGCATTTGTTCCAGGGACTGAAATATTTGTGCCGAAAATGACTTACCAGGCCGATTACCCCTTACGGGGGCATTAACCCTTATGGGGACAAAAAAGCCAATTGTCAGGTGTCTGATTACAAGGCCTGATTATCCCTTATTACAAGGCCTGATTATCCCTTATGGAAACGTTAGCCATTGTCAGAATGCCCCGCATTTAAAAACATGCAGATTTTAGACCAAATCCGTTTCAAAATATTCCATTTTATGATTTATATATAAACAATCAAACACCATGAAAGGTTTGCAAATGAGACAGCATGTGTCAGTAGGGTTCTGATATGGCACATTTGCATATACAGGAAGCTCTAAATTGAGAAAATTCGTATAGAAGTTTCATTTTACTGCCGTAAAAATTGCTTTGTGATGTATTGGCTTTCTTGTCCCTAAAAGGATAATGCTCCCGTAAGGGCTAATCGGCCTCGTAAGTCATATCCGGCACAAATATTTCCGTCCACGCAAGAAATGCTTTGAAAATATAGCATCTTATGTATTTCAACCTAGACGTAGGTTGCAGTACGTCTTATTTGAAATGTTAAATAAGTATTTCATAGACAAGATGGCTGAAAATACCTTCATTTTGCACTGGAAAAAAGTCAAAACAAGAACCGGACTACCCTTCTCCGGGTGAAACTAAATAAAAAATCAGCAGCTTGTTTTTTCAAGCCCACACCTACCTTTTCCGACGCAGAAATAAAAGGTGTTGGGAATAGCATTGTCCGATTTTTCAAAATATGTCTATGAAAAAAATTGACTAAAAATCAATAAATCAGGAGAACAACCGTTTGTTGACATTTGGAGGTCTCGTAAGTCATTGCTTGAAATTCGCGTAAAGATTTTGAGTGCATAACTAGCGGCTACCCCTTAGGAGATTACTAGGTGTGAAAAAGCATGCATTTGTATTTTTATTTTCCTGTTTTTAAGGAGCGTAGTAGACGCTTATCTGCTACATTTTATTAGAAGGCTGATTTTTATATTCTTTGAAGTTTCAGACTACGTAAAAACAACTACTACATTAAATGTGATTTTTCTTTCTGTCTTTACAGTACATTTTCACAATTACTTACAAGTCAGAAGGCCAAAGGAATTATGATTTACGGACTGATACAGAGTCAGAGTGCAATGCATGGATTGATGCCATAAGACGAGCTAGGTATGTAGTTTTGAGTAATTGTTTACAGCTGCCCTGCAAGTTCAATATGTAAGGGTTACAGTACGAGCATGTTAAATGTCACTGAGCCGCATTTGCGTGATGAGGTGAAATTTAACATCAGATTATGTTGGGATTATAACGAAGCTGTACTATGACGTCACATAGGATACAATGAATTCGAGTATCAGATTATTGTACACCTGTTTAGTGGTATTGGATTAATGTTTACTACTACTTTACAAACAACTTTGGAAGTCATACTACATTTTATGTAGTGCTACGCATCGACGCATTTATAACTCTGTAAAATATTTTCTGCTGATATATATAATCATCAGATTAAATGTCAACAAACACCCAAAGTACTCTCAAAAAAAAGGTAAGAGAAAAGTCCAGGGAGTGCCACAATCACAAACCGCAGCCCTTCCCAGACCCCAAGAGGAAAAGGAAACCGACAAATCCAAACAAGCACAAATCGAACAAACGTACGAAAAGAACTAAGATTAGCTCTCTCTTCCCCAAGCGAGGTAATCGCAATACTAAAAGGACTGAAAAACACAAGAACAAAATGACACACGGAAAGACATACAACAAATCGCCTCGTAGAATAAACCACAAAGCAACAAAGAGTAAGACTAACATAGGGACCACCGCCTTAGAACGGTCAGTAGAGTAAGCCACCGGGGGGTTTAAAGCACTTTTACAGCAAGCTAACTTCACCCTGGGTCCCGATGCTACTCTTAATACAGAAACACATAAAAATTCGGTTCGCATAAAGGCTCCCAACTCAGTCAATGCATCAAAGCGAAAACATAAAAATCAAATTAATCACGATAATAAACAAAGACGAGTACTCATGGCTAATTCTACTGTATGCCAGAGTAAATAAAAACCAATAGTTGAACCACGGCGGGCCAAGCCAAAAACATATCGTCAAGCCCCAACCCACTGGTTAAAGTTGTACGAAGAGGCCGTCATTGAGTCTGAGGCCCGAACCGCCGTCGTGCAATTAAAGAGTGAAGCATAGCCATCAACAATGATTGGGTTGACAACTAGGCATGCAGTCTGCCGCATAATATCCAGGCTATAGCCAATTCTTTTATAACGGTTAATAAGTTTTCTGAATTGCTCCGAAAAGTTAGATTTACCTACAATTTTTCTAAATCTGTACACTAAGTCACCGTAAAATTCTGGTTCCGATATACCTTGTCTCAAGTTCGGATGCTTGCTAGCCCTTAGTACAGCTTAGTTAATAGTGCACAGTCTAATAAAAATGATTGCTAATGTTTTAAACACAACGTTACGTATATTTAGAGTTGAAGGTAATCTCCCTGATTCGTCGCCTTTTTATATAGTAAGAGAATGACATCGGAGAGCTGAGGAGTTATGAGGACATTTACCTGGTGCGATCTGACTTAAGCCTTACAAAACACATTCAGTTAAGATTTAAGAGATAAGTATTCAACCAAGCAAACTACATTGCTTACCAAATATCATCACGAAAACATGCCTATATAATTTTGCCCCCCTTAAACTCCACTTTTATATAATAAAACTGGGGTTTACAGGGGTATACATTATTTTTTTCTAATTCCTGCTCAAAAACATAGCTTGTGGGTACTCGTTAGAACCGCCTTGCCAAGGCGGTTCTAACGAGTACTCACAATCTATGTTTTGAGCAGAAACATGAAAAATATCAGAATTTTCGTCTGAAATTTTTTTCAGTTTTTGGTGGTGAAATTTTCAATATATTTGAATAGGCGTGTTTTCGTAATGTGACCCAAAAATCCGAGAGTCTGATTTTCGACCGTTTGTACGTTCCTTGTTTTAAAAAGCAACCTTTGTGGATTTTATTTAATATACTGTTATTAGTTGTTCTTGCAAACATCTAAGAACTTCAATACTTCAACACTGGTATGAGAGCTATACGTACTTAGATGGGTGCGAGCGGTCAGCATTAATAAAATGATTTTAAAGCCGATGCGATGGGAATTTGATTTTGAAGTAACAAAATTTAAATACTCTACTGTGTCACTTATTTAGTGTGGACTTCATTCATAGCAGATTCTGTGATTGCATTTTGATAGTAAGTTGGCTGCGATTCTAGTAGTAGAATAAAGATGGGATTCAATGCTTTTGAGTTGTCTATAAAAGCGGATTTTCCAACGATTAAATTTATGATAGATTCTGGTAACCAAATTTCTGGTTGATTCTTGTGAACAATACCTGGTAGATTTTTAACAGTCAATTGCTCGTTAGCTGAATGGGTGATAATCCCTACTCGGTCATCGACCAGTGTGACGGTTTAATTAAAGCTCGTTCATTTGCTCCCCTCCCCCATCACCCCCCCCCCCCCACAAACACACTCCCCTTAGGGGTATATTGTCCAATTCTGGGTGTCGGCCCCTAGGATGAAGCCATCGAAACTGTTTTCACTTCACTATGCCATTTGACTTCATTACAGATTCAGCTCATGCCATGTTGCGGCCGTCAAAATGTCTCCCCATACTTCATCATGGTGTAGATTATAAGTTCTCGTCTTTTGGGACCACTGCGTTTATTTCATTTGTTTATTTCATTTGTACGGGAAAAAAAATGTCCAACTCGACACTAGAGGACGTGCGCAGCGTCGCAAAACCTTCTACTGTACATGAACAGACCCAATCAAACGGAGTCTGCTATTTTTATTTCTATGTGTACTTCGGTTCCAAATGATCCTTTTCACAGAACATACCTGAATTTACTACAGCTGATGTAAAAGGCAATCATAAAACGTCTCACAGTTCTTTTGTGAGTTCTTTGTCTCCAAAGACAATCATTTAGATTTCTACTTTACTTCACTGCAGCTGGTACGAGTAGAGTCAATAAGAAACCAGCCTAACTTATTTCAGGTTGAGATCCACCTCTTCTTTTTCGATGTAATTGCCCTCTAGTGATGCACTTAGATCAACGGTGTTCAAGTGCCATCAGCCCAGAACTGAAAAAGTCAGGGTCCTTTCCATTGACCCACTCCTCAACTGCCGTCACGACTTCTTCATCAGACCGGAAATGAAGTCCACGGATATCCTTTTTCAAGTTTGGGAATAGGAAGAAGTCGCTAGGAGCTAGGACAGGCGAATAGGCAGGATGTGGTATTAATTCATACCCGTTTCGCTCTACAGCATCCATTGCAACTTCGCAAGTGTGGACTCTCGCGTTGTCCTGTTGCAGCAAAACACCTTTAGAGAGTTTACCTCGGCGTTTTTCACGGATGGCGGTTCTCAGCTGGTCTAACAAGTTTGCATAGTACACTCCAGTTATTGTACTTCTCTTGGGTAAAAAGTCCAACATAATAACGCCTTTTGCGTCCCAAAATACTGTGGCCATCACCTTGCCAGCAGATGGTTGCGTCTTGAACTTCTTTGGCCTCGGGTACCCAGGCCCTACCCACTGACGACTCTGAGCTTTATTCTCTGGCTCATAATAATGAACCCAAGTCTCATCTACAGTCACCAGACGCAAAAGAAAATCATCTTTTGACCTAAAACGCTTCAACAAGGCGCTGCATACTGATGCTCTGGTTGCCATTTGCTCATCACTTAGGGATTTGGGGACCCAACGAGCTGTTAGCTTGCGCATACCTAAACGATCATGTAAGATTGTTGAAACGCTACCATGTGAAATGCCTAATGCCTGCGCTATTTCTTCCACCTGAATTCGCCTGTCAGACTATACCAGATCCCGAACTTTCTTACACATTTCTTCGTCGGTGGCATCCAGTGGGCGTTCAGACCTGGCTTTATCTTCTAAAGACGTTCTACCGCGTTTGAATTCCCCTACCCAGAATTTAACATGAGCATAATATGGTGCAGAAGACTCATAAACATCGGCTAACTCGCCGTGTATTTCATTGCCTGTTTTACCTTTTCAATACAAGTACCGGTACTCAACTTTAGCTGAAAAACATGCCTTTGCATCACTAGCCATGTTTGACAATCAATATCTTATTAAAGAATGACTCGATACGCGTGCAATTTTGTATTCATGTATAAAACATATATTGAAACAAAGCAAGAAAATCATGACCGTCTCGGTCCATCGAAAATGGGATAGGCTGGTTATTTATTGACACGCCCTCGTATTAAATGCCGTATGGCGGCCATAAAAGTCTCCCCGTACTTTACCATAGCGCATATAATATTTTTATTTCCTTTGGGATCATAGAAATGATTCTGGTACTTTAAAAATATAATGCTGAAGCTGGTGTTATCGGGTGGGCGTATGCAGCTTCGCAAACTGCATGCTGAATATGAAGAGTTTCAGTCAAATGGAGACTCCGAGTTTCCTTCTTTTATGTGTTCTTTGTTTCCAAAGACAATCTTCTACTAGATTTTTGTTTATCATATCGTTGGTAATCTGTTCTGGTCATTTTGGTCAGATTTCTGCCGAACGTGAGGTAAGAGAGCATGTGTAGAGCCGCATAACATACAACTGTACATGAATAGACTCAATCAAACCGAGTCTGCTATTTTCATTTCTTTGATGTGTTTTTGTTTCTGTGTCCGGAGGATCCGTTTTTATGGAACATATCTGTTTTAATTTAAATAAAAAAAATGAACTATTGTCACGTTTGTAGACGCCACTTCTAAAATGTCCGTTTTAGTGACCGTTTATTTCTGAGACACATTTTAACTATTACCGTGATATCGTCATTCCCACGTTTCCTGCTTTTTTTCTGAAACCGCTGCATTCTACACAATTCTAGTTCCGAGTTGCAATAACCGACATGCAAACATTAAGAACTGCAACAGAGAACACGCCTTGGAAGTTTCAGCAGATGGGCTAAAGGGGTGGGCTCAAACTAGTTTCGCTTCATAACTTGGCCTAAATTCTGATGTAACTTCAAGTTACATGTATGTGTTCGGTCCGCATAAGGTCCTCTGCCTCATTAGTGAAACACTCCAGTAAAACACAAAAACTGCGATGAAATAAAGCAAGTGTCACAGTGGCAATGAGAGCAAAAGAAAACTACAAGTTGGACGAATATGGGCCTAACCACAGACAACATTAGTCAGGAGACAACCTTCAGAAACAGATCGAGAACGGAGCCGTCGTTCAGTTTGAGGTTCGACTGAGCGTCGTTCAATTAAAGAGGGAAACACGATTATCAACCTCATCCATGTATGCATTTGGCCGGATAACATTCATTTGGCCAGTCAGTTTAGTCCAGATTTAGACTCAACCTAAATCTAATTGCAACAGAAAACATCAAGGTATTTTAGTATCACAGCAAAAAAAAAGTCCTCTAAAATCAGTCGGGTGGAACGATGAAAGAAAGCAATATGTGGCATGCAGAATATATAAACTAGTTTATCAAGGAATCTCAAAACCCCGTTCACCTTAAAATATATTTGGCTATCAGCTGTGAATCACACATATGCAATTAACTAAACAAGACAAGCTAAAAGAAAAATATAACACTAATAAAAATCAGAAAATATTTAACTTCTGGATTTTGTTTTGTTTACACACTCACCTGTTAAATATCGATCATCAGGAAGTGCGATTGAGGTCATCGATATCCTAGAACTCCGTTCACTTTGAGAGCTGAGATATTCCAAAGTCTGCTACAGTCACATGCCACAAGTACAAGACCAGGGAATATAAAAATGTTTTACAGAAGTCATTGAACATCACTTGCTAGCTTTCAAAAATGTGTGGGAAAATGTTTTGAAACATTTTTTTTAATTTACTTAATATGAAGTCTCAAGGAATAAGGAAACATCACGAAAACATGCCTATATAATTATGACCCCTTAAACCTCACTTTTATATAGTAAAACTGGGATTTACAGGGGTATACATTATTTTTCTTGTTTCTGCTCAAAAACATAGATTGTGTGTACTCGTTAGAACCGTCTAGTCGAGGCGGTTCTAACGAGTACCCACAATCTGTGTTTTGAGCAGAAATATGAAAAAATATCTGAATTTTTGTCTGAAAACTTTCAGTTTTTGGTGGTGAAATTTTCAATATATTTGAATAGGCAAGTTTTCGTAATGAGGTGACAAAAAAGCAAGAAATGAATTAAAAAGCAATTAAAAAAGCAAACTGTGGATGAAAATTAATAAAAAATAAAATAAAAAAAAAGCTGTATAAAATATGCATATTTCTGTAAACACCCAGGTCAGAGGAATGATCCTCCACTCCAAACAAATTTCACTTCTTAGCAGAATTCAAGATGGACCCAACCATGACAATCATCACACTATGCTCATTTAACAAACTTAGGATAAGGTAAGGAATTTAGTTTTTCTGGTTTGCTTGCAAACAAAACATTTTTCATTTTCATCATCGCTTCCTTCAGATGTGATAACTTTTACTTGATGAAGCCCACTGGTTGAGGGCCTGGTGACAGTAAATTATTTGGGGATTGTTTTTTCTGATGATTTTGGTGGTAAGCACAACTTTGTTTTAGCGTTTACATTTTTCATTATTTGCTTTGGTTTCAGTTCTGGTCTTAATAGTTCATATGCCTTGATTTTTTTTTTTCATATGCATTTTAAGTTATAGTCTGGCCTTCAGGGTCCCTTTATTTTTTCACATACTTTCTCTGACTTTTGTGTGTTTGGATCGATGTTTCCTTTTCACTTTCAGTCTTTTCAAACTTCTGCTGCAAAAACTTCTCCGTTGCCTCTTTATTACCTTTTAGGATAACAACTCTCTTCAGAGGCTATTTCTCTCGAAAACCTTTAGTGGAATACAATTGATGTGGCTAAATTGCTTTACTGAATGAATAAATGGCTGTTGTTTTTTTTTCTAAACGCAGCTTGAATATGAGCGGGTGTCATAGTTTTCGAATAAGCCTTGCAAGCAATGTCACACTTATTAATAATTTTAAAAAAATTGCCTTTGGAAACAAAGGACACACTACGGATTGAAAATGTGAGTCTCGGTTTTATTGAGACTCTTCATATGCAGTACTGAAGTTTGCAACACTGCTTACGCCCTTTAGCGTATACCTGAGCAGAACTCCATTTTCAAATATACCACAATGGGCCCAATGATCCCAAAGGAAATGAAATATAATCTGCAAATTAAACCTGTTTATTGTCTGACCAATGTTGCTTCTCATGAAAAGACTACATTCCGAATTATAAAATGTCTTGAATGGCCCAAAAACAGTGAGGAGGAAGTACAATCTGGTGGTCTAAGGCCCAGTCAGTTAGGGAAGAAGATACATGGGAAGCATGTAGTAGTAACGAATACTGTGATGGATCTGGATCTGATTGTTTAAAAAAAATAATCCTGGAGATATTGTTGAAATATAGAAGGGTTTGATCAGCCAGTCTGACATGACCCAGCATGCACCTGTAGTAGCTCCTTTCATCAGATCGGGATTATACCTTTTACCCATAAAACGAAAAAAAGGTGGTAAATAATTGCCAACAGCATTGATGCAGCCAAGCAGAGTTACTGTGGTTGATCTGGGATAAGTAATTGACTAAGGTTTACTGTTAGCTGGTGCAATTATATTTGGTGTGTGATTAGGTTGAAGTCCCGTTTCATCTAGGTTGAATATTAGATGTGGTGTTTCGTGTGTTCTTTGTTTCCAAAGGCAATCTTTTTTTACTTTTATTTTACTATACTGCCGCGTGGCGGCCGTAAAAATCTCCCCGTGCAGGTTATATTTTATTTCCTTTGGGATCATTGAGCCCATCCTGGTTATTTTGAAAATCGAATACCGCTTAAGCCGGCGCTAGGGGCCGTATGCAGCCTCACAAGTTACAGTGTTGCATATGACGAGACTCAGTCAAACCGAGTCTACAATTTTCGTAATTTTGTGTGTTCTTTGTTTCCAAAGGCAATCCTTTTTGACTTTTATTTTATCCTTCAGGTGATATTTCTCAAAAATATAATCAAGTTTATTGCAGTAGCTTTCTATAATTTCTGGAATGGAACCCTTGGCCCTGCAGGCTTTAAGACTTTTTGGATCCAATGATCTCAGTCTGTTCTTCCAGCACTTGAAGAACCCTGTTAGCCAGTTGTTATTCAGTGGTTTGCTTGATGGCCTTCTGTTGAGAGGCTGAGCTAAGTCTCTAGCCAGCGACTTCAGCAGCATATTTGTATACCCGTAGCCAATTTCAGCTAGAACCAGCCAATGTTATTTCATCTTTTGTCAATAATGGGTCGGATCCACAAGCCTCATTCTCTGGGTCAACTAGACCAATAACTCTGTCTCGCAGTGTCTGCACAGGAACTCCAAAGGCTCGGGCTGCTGTCCTGATAGCTTGATTACTTTGTTTCACAGCACTGTAAGCTGTGGCTACGTTTTCTTTGCTGTATGTAGACCTGTTTTTTCTTATTACTTTTACTGGATTTTGCTGAAAAAAAATGCAAAGCTGGCATCAGAATGGGGGAAAATACTGATGGTAGATTCAGCAGATCTTTTTACACAGGAAACCCATCCCAAACGGTCTGGTAAACTATGAATATACAATGAACAGTTGCTCATGCATTTAAAATAAAACTGTATCATGAGCCTCTTACTTATGATGATGATGTTCGGTAGTACTTTTTTATCACCTTTACTATTATGTTTGCAATTATTTATGTACACAATTTCATATGGTCACTCTCAAAACAGAAAAAGAAAAACACCTTTAAAACACATGGGGGAAAACATTTGGGCATCAACTGTAGATCTGCACCTTTCACAGACTAGTCACGTGACTTTGTTGACAGGACCAGGACGCTAGCAGACATGTCAGACTGGATATTCTTTGTAAATATTTCTTTTTTTAATGGTAAAAACAATCAAAAGTTGCATTTTCAATGGGTGAAAGATTTTATAGGATCATGTCATTGATAAGGTAGGTTTGATTCAAAAGAACTGTTTTTGTTTTTGGGGGTTTTTTTTTTGCATATTTCTGTCATATTTTTTGCATGTTTCTGACAACTGAAGCAGAATGCAAACTTCCAGATTCCTTAATTGGTGACGTCAAAATAGCCGATTTACACGAAAAGCATGCGAATGAAAGGAAATGAACGGAGATATGAGACTGAACAGAGTTGTTATGAGACACTGCCATAATATAGGCGATCGCTATTGATACCCGGTTTTCTCCAGCGAAAGTTCACTAGTGATAGCCGGCTGTCGCCAACAAAAGTTCGCCAGCTTATCAATTGGATGGCTAATTGTGCTAATAACTTCTATATCATTTGTCTGATTTTGTACATTTATACACTACTTGGACCCTCGTGCAAGGCGTGTGATAGGAAAATACGGGCTGTAGGGTGTTGTTTGTTAGAGTTATGCCCCTTTGTAATTCCACTAATTAAATATGGATTTTGCTTTATATAAACTTTTACAGCTTTTGAGTGATTTTTAGCTCACCTGAGCACGAAGTGCTCATGGTGAGCTATTGTGGTCAGTCAATGTCCGTCATCCGTCGTGCATCGTCCGTCGTGCGTCGTGCGTCGTCCGTCGTGCGGCGTCAACAATTGCTTTAAAAGCCTACTCCTCCTACACCCCTGGGCCAATTAACTCGATATTTGGTAGGAAGCATCAGGGTGACCTGTAGATTAAAAATAGCTAAAATCATGCCGATCGAAAATTCAAGATGGCCACCATGGCCGCCATCTTGAAAATCTATTTTTCGCTTCTTCTCCTGAACCGAAAGGCCAATTGACTCCAAACTTGCTAGGAAGCATCGGGGTGACTTGTAGATCAAAAATAGCTCAAATCGTGCCGATCGGAAATCCAAAGTGGCCGCCATGGCCGCCATCTTGAAAATCTATTTTTCGCTTCTCCTGAACTGAAAGGCCAGTTGACTTCAAACTTGCTAGGAAGCATCGGGGTAACTTGTAGATCAAAAATAGCTAAAATCATGGCGATCGGAAATCCAAGATGGCTGCCATGGCCGCCATGTTGAAAATCTATTTTTCGCTTCTTCTCCTGAACCGAAAGGCCAATTGCCTCCAAACTTGCTAGGAAGTATCGGGGTAACTTGTAGATCAAAAATAGCTAAAATCATGCCTATCGGAAATCCAAGATGGCCGCCATGGCAGCCATCTTGAAAATCTATTTTTCGCTTCTTCTCCTGAACCCAAAAGCCAATTGACTTCAAACATGGTAGGAAGCATCGGGGTGACTTGTAGATCAAAAATAGCTAAAATCGTTCCGATCGGAAATCCAAGAGCCATCTTGAAAATCTGTTTTTTGCTTCTTCTCCTGAACGAAAGGCCAATTGACTCCAAACTTGCTAGGAAGCATAGGTGTGACGTGTAGATCAAAAATAGCTAAAATTGTGCCGATCATATATCCAAGATGGCCGCCATTGCGGCCATCTTGAAAATCTATTTTTCGCTTCTTCTCCTAATCCCAAATGTCATTTGACTCGAAACTTAGTAGGAAGCATCGGGGTGACTTGTAGATCAAAAGTAGCTAAAATCGTTCCAATCGGAAATCCAAGATGGCCGCCATGGTCGCCATCTTGAAAATCTATTTTTCTGTTCTTCTCCTGAGCCGAAAGGCCTATTGACTCCAAACTTTGTAGGACGCATCAGGGAAACTTGTAGATCAAAAGTAGCTAAAATCATGCTGATTGGAAATCCAAGATGGCCGCCATGGTGGCCATCTTTGAAAAACTTTTTTCGCTTCTTCTCCTAAACCCAAAAGCCAATTGACTTGAACCTTGGTAGGAAGCATCGGGGTGACCTATAGATTGAAATTGACTAAAATCGTTCCTATTGGCAATCCAAGATGGCCGCCATGGCAGCCATCTTGAAAATCTGTTTTTCACTTCTTCTCCTGAACCAAAAAGCTTATTGACTTTAAACTAGGTAGGAAGCATCTGGGTGACATGTAGAACAAAAACAGCTAAAATCATCCCTATCAGAAATCCAAGATGGCCGCCATGACAGCCATCTTGAAAATCTATTTTTCGCTTCTTCTCCTGAACTGAAAGGCCATTTGATTCAAAACTTGGTAGGAAGCATTTGGGTGACTTGTAGATCTAAAATAGCTTAAATTGTTCGGATCGGAAATCCAAGATGGCCATCATGGCGGCCATCTTGAAACTCTTTTTTTCGCTTATTTTCCTGAACCAAAGGGCCAGTTGATTTGAAAATTGGTAGGAAGGATTGGGATGACTTGTAGATATAAAAATAGCTAAAATCATTCCAATCGGAAATCCAAGATGGCGGCCATCTTGAAAATCTATTTTTCCCTTTTTCTTCTGAACTGAAAGGCCAGTTGACTCGAAACTTGATAGGAAGCATCGGGGTGACTTGTAGATGAAAAATAGCTCAAATCGTTGCCATAGGGAATCCCAAATTGCGGCTATGGTGGCCATCTTGAAAATCTTGTTTTGAACTTTTTCTCCTGAACCGACTCAAAGTTCATTGAAAGTATCGAGGTGACTTGTAGATCAACAATAGCTAAAATCATTCTGATTGGAAATCCAAGATGGCTGTAATCTTGTTTATGTTTATTATGTTTCCCTGCTACTGTGCTGTTTACATGTATAAAATCATGATTCTTCAGAAACAAATTAGCCAATCGCCTCCAAATTTCACATTGATCCTGCTGTTGAAATGTGATTGAGAGTTTGTTCAAATGATCATGCTCCATTGACTGTCATGCCATATAATATTCTTCTTCAAAATTAAGAACTGCTTAAAGGTTGATCTTTTTATTAGCTGCGATGACAGGACTGGAAAAATGTTGCATAACATCTGTATATCTGCAGTGGCTATGTCACTCAGGTGAGCGACCCGTGGCCTGTGGGCCTCTTGTTATTAAATTTATATCAGATTTAGTCCCTTTTGCAAGGCAGGTGTGATAGTAAAATTAGGGCTATCGGGTCAAGTTTGCTAGAGTTATGCCCCTTGTAATTCTTACAGTTAAATATGTATTTCGCTTAATAGTTTCTATACTATTTTCAAATTTTGTTAAAGGCTCCATATTCCGCAAAAGGCGACATTTTTTTTTATCCAAGAAAGGTTTGATAAATTGATATATGGTATTAATACGATCGTAAATTGTGGCATCTGACAGCCTGTCAGTCTCTTGTTTTTGAACTGGGTCAAAAATGAAATGGTTTTTATCGTAGCTCCGAATTAATGTTGCCAACATTTATTCAGAGATACGATAAAAAATTATTTCATTTTTTATCCAGTTCAAGAACGAGAGACTAATTGACATTTTACAGGCTGTCAGTTGCCACATTTTATGATTGTATTCATAACATTTATCAATGTATTAAACATTTCTTGGATAATAAAATGTCTGTTTTGAGGAAAATGGAGCCTTTAAAATTTATCCCAATTTTATCCCTTATGCAAGAAAGGTGTGATAGAAAAATAAGGGTTGTCGAGTCTGGTTTGATGACCCATTTGCAATTCTTAGAATTCAATATGTCTTTTACTTAATAACTTCTATACTTTTTATCTGATTTTGATAACATTCATATAATACTTTGTCCAGCTTAATAATTTCTATACACTTCGTCTGATTTTGTTGAAATTTGGCCCAGTCGTCTTAGATCCTTATACCAGCGAGTTGTGATAGGAAAGTAGGGGATGAAGGATCAGGTTTGCTAGAGTTATGACCTTTTTTTTATTATAGTTAAATATGTATTTTGCTTAATAACTTCTACAGCTTTTGTGTGATTTTGAAGAAATTAATATCACACTTGGTACCTCTTGCAGGGCGGATGTGAGGGAAAAATATGGGCCGTGGGCTCAGGTTTGCACCTTTGTAATTTTTGCAATTAGGTCTGAGTTTTACTTAATAACTTTTATACCTTTGGTCTGAATTTGATAAAATGTATACCACTGTTGGTCCCTTATTCAAGGCACGCGCGCGCGTGTGTGTTTGTGTGTGTATATGTATGTCTGTCTGGCTGTGTCTGTGTGTGCAGGGCTCTATATCACAGTCGGTAGCGTGTCTGACTGCATATCCAGGGGTCACAAGTTCTAATCCCAGTTTGGCCACATAACTTCCGTGGATATTGATAATAAAACTATTTTATGGCCATTCTCCGCCTTCCACTGACCTAGAAGGGCAGTTGCCAGTTATAGTCCAGACGCTGAAATTCGTATAAGCTCTAAATCGCGAGTAAAATCCCCAATCGTTCGAAAGGATAATTTTGGTCCCAAATTAAAGCTTAACATCTCAATTTTCATTTGCCGGGTGTTGTCGCGTCCGAAAATGGTAGCGTCATATAATAAAATGGGGAGATAACTCTATACCATGGCGGCCTGAGAATGGAATCATAGGTATTTAGATGAGAAAATTAACGTTCTTAGTCATTTTAAATTCTTCAAATTGCAACGTTTTATAAACATAAAATATGTACGCTACAGAACGATGCTGTTGAACAGATTGCTAAAAGTCGATTAGTGTAATTTACGTGATACAACTTAGAATAACCCTATAAAATGAGTAAGTTGCATTTTTGCCGTTTAATTGTGGAACTTCAATATATCAAGTTGTGCTCTGTTTTTTTAAATATTCTAAATGAGCAATCCATAAGCTTTTCAAAACTGTAAGTTACATTTGTCTATAATGTATACTCAATCAGCTATATCGTGTCAAAGATTCGTACCCTGTGTGCAAAATATCCGTCAAAATGCATGTTCCTAATACTGTTATATATGTATGACCATTGATCTAAACGTTTCTTGAAGGCTTTCAGCTAAAAACAATGTAGTACATTGTTATATAAATGATGAACAGGGTACGAAAATGCAAATGATTTAGTCCATTTCAAAGGTAGGTCCTAATATAAAATACGGTAACGTACGTAACATAATGAAACATTACTTCCTCATCATCTAATGTTTTATTTAACTAATATTTTTATGTTTGTTTTACTAAATACATTGTACTTTGCTCTAGTGATAAGATTTGTGCATTACCACATTTAAGTCCAGGTCAAGTTCAGCCTCAAGCCCTATTATTTTTCAACTACAATGGACACGGTTAACGAGTGTGTTACCGTTAGTAAAACAGCGCGTGTGAGTTTTGCAGTCGGATCAGTTTTGTCCGTTTGTATACACATAGACACTACGGGAAGTAACGAGCTTCGTGTAACAGAAAACACTTATTAATTAACCTGCATGATTGGAAAGTTGGTCTTTACCTGGCTTATTTTTATGTTACGCCGGGTCTTGTCTTATGTACTCTAGTGTTAATTACGTGAATATTTTAGACTTTACATTAAGTAAATCACAACTTACATCATTCAGTCATCAAAGATCCATACATTTTTGTACTGTTTGGTCAACCAGATTGTTATATATGTAGATCTTGACAACAAAGAGACAAAAAGAATGCACGTAGTCTGTAAATAAACATCCCAGGACCTCTAGTCCAGCCACATAATCAAACATAGGATTCCTAAATGAGAATTGTTAACAGATAAAGAAGAAGCGGACATAAAAAGATGCTCCTTCGTTCTTCGCGTAGTATGTCTAATGACTCCTAGAAGTAAGATGTGGATACTCTTACCTATACCGAGGAAGTTTGGAGACATCGTTGATAAGCTGCATCGTTACTTAATAAAATAGAAGATTATATTATTATACTGGCTGTGCGTTTTCTATCTGACATATGAAAGTAGCTAGAATTGTCTGGTATATCCGCTTTACTAACTATCATAATATTTATGAATGAAGTATAAAATGTCTGTTGTTTAAATATTTAGAATAAGTTCAAGCCCATAAATTCAAACCTGCTTTTAGCCTAAGCTGGACCTACTTTATTTGCGAAATGGTCTTTTGTATGACTACTTAAAAAATGAACAAATTGATTTGGTTTGAAATGTTAGTCACTTCCAATTTTCTTGTCATAAGAATACAAGTCTCACTGATGAGGTTTCAGATGCCAAAACTAGGTAGTCTTGATCATATGCTTATAAGTAATACTAAAATAAATAAAATAACAATTATTTTACCATTTATTGTTTCTCATAAACTATGTATGTATAAGTCTATGCATGGGAACATATTTTTTCTTTCTTAACTCCTCCCTATTAAGATTCCCCATACAGAAATAAACTTCATAGTTCTTTTATGCACGATATATTTTGACTGAAAAACGAAATCTACTTTATAATTGATATAATTGTTTGTCGTCTCTGTTACTAAAATTACAGAAGTCATTTCAGTATTTTATACCATAATAATAGTAGAAATAGAACAGCTTAAGTTATCCGGACTAAAATTATATTATATTTATACTCCTATTAAAGTCATGCATTACAAACAACAGGCTGGGTTGATTCTGAAGTTCATACGTGCTTAAAAGTTACTAAAGATTCTATACAGAGGTTTCAGTATGTAAAGCTTAAGTATCCATGACTCATTGTGTATATAGCATTTAAATATGCATTTCATTACAGGATTAATTATTGAGGTGAGTATATTTCAACAACTGCGACACTAAATATAATAATTATAGATTAAAAAGGTCGCGATATTTATTAACACTGGAAGGCCAGTTTATTAAATTATCAATCATTTGATTTTTGTGTATCGCAACAACACGCAAGCTCTTGGTGTCTGGGAAGGGCTGCGGTTTGTGATTGTGGCACTCCCTGGATTTTTCTCTTTCCTTTTTTGCTCCAATAGATCAGTGTAAATAGCATCAACAACTTATTATCGAAATGATCTTGCACATGGCATAGATATCAGATTATGTATCGGTTCTTCTGTGTTTATTTAAAATATGTTATCTTATTATCTTCATAACGTTCCCATGAGTGTTTTACGTTACTAAAGTTAAGATCGGTATTGTGATTGTCAATATCGCTTTGTCAAAAGGCACGAACAATGACATGCTGTACAAGTTATGTTAATGAAATGGTTTTATTTTATTTTGTATAATCTGCTAGAAAGTAAAAGTAACGATGACATAAAGTATTAGAAAAAAAAACAAAAAAAAAAAAAAAAAAAAAAACGTGTAAATCTCACTTGCGAATCCACTTGGGAGACAAAAAAGATTTGTATGAATTTGAATAAGAATACAGGACGAAAAACAGTAGAAACACAATTGAACTTTTTTTTTCGTAGCTACTTGATATTTCTGTCACTGTCGATATAATTTCCTTTGAACTGTCTCTGGTTTCTCCAATTATGGACTTCTTTTGTGGCTTCAAAGATCAATTCAAGTTGAATTACAAACTAGATGGACAAAGTACCATAGTAATTCATGCATTTGAACACTCAAATATGGACTGGACAAAAACGTATTTTAACCTGACTGTAGAATAATATTTGTATCACTAGAAGTCTTACGGTATAAAAGGCAAGAACAAATAAAATAGAATTAATACAACAATAAACCATCCATGTTTTCTATTTGACATCGTATAGATAAATGTCCTCATTTTATGCTAACCTGAAGCACGCATCACATATCACAAATTTACGAAAATAGTTACGACTAGACATACGACTGAAGCAAACTTAGAAACATATTTTTATAAAAGCAGGAAGACCAATAACGTGTCACACACTTTAATCCCAGTCCCAGTCTGACAACAACTCATATCTTTTGTCTTAAAACTGCAAACGTAAAACTGGAAAGAACGTCCCACAATAACGTTAAAAGTCAGGTCAGGTCAGGTTAACTGCAACCAAATTCTATCCCGTTTAACAATACAGCAAAACAACATTATTCCAGATTTATTCAATTACACTCAGTGTGTAGTTCAAACTATATCGTATGCGTAATTACCTTCGTGTCAACACAAATGACAACACTGATATCTCTTAACTAATATGCCCATCTTTCCTCCTAGTGACAAACTATCGACATAATGGTCAAGATAGAAAAGACAAAAAAACTAATAATACAAAATCGTTTAGAAATCTGAGGTAAACAGTTCTTTCCTGGAAAGAGTTTTAAAATTTAAAAGTAATAATGGAATATAATTGGACTAAAAAGATAGGTTTTGTTTTGTTACTTACGTTACCTCTTGCGGAAGATGTTCTGTTAGAATAAAACATAGTTTTAAATGACAGGTCCTGTATAATCTCAAGTAATGTTGGAGAATATATTGCTTTCATTGTTTAGTGAGAGGAAAAAGACTGTCAGTGTATGTATTCGACTCGTTTTGAATGTCTGTAAAATTTAAATAGGATACTTTAATACATTGTATGTGGCAACGTGGGCAACAGAAAATGTCTTTTGAGTGTTAGAGAAATATATATGCAACTGTCTTTCTTCGAATGTAGAACAAAACGCTATTTGACATAGACCATTCCTCAGATGGAATCAGTTAAGCTAAATATCAGTTTAATGTGTTGTTATTGATTTTGTTACGTATGTATCATCAGTTAAAACCATATATATTTTAATAAACAACATAATATTGCGATCTGCAGATCATGAAAAATCTCTGTTAGGCAAAAAAAAAATAAATAATCAGCCGTTCATGCCTTTTAGCTATTGATAATTTCACTTTTATTCTCTTATTCTCATTTTAAGCTGTGCGGAGACGAGTTATCCGCCCCATCCCCTCATTTTATGTATGATATTATTAACACGCTAGAAATAATTGAACAGAAGTGTTAAGCTTCAGTTTGATTCTTTTGACGGACAGAATCAAGTTTGTCTCACGATTTATGGTCTAACTGGAATGAATTAGATAGTCATAGATTAGTACGATAATACAAATGAGCATACTGACAGATATTTATACACAGGGTGGGCGCCTTTGATACGTAATATCTGAGTAAGTATACTACATAGAGACATGACACTTACATTTTTGAAAAGCTTATGAATAGTACTCGTAGGAAATTGAGGTAATGGAGCAAATAATACAAAGAGAAGCTTTCTAATTAAACGACGAAGGTGCACATTGCTGGTTTTATCGGGTCATTGTACGTTACATCACGTAGGTAACACCAGACGACGTATAACAAATTGTTCAAAGTATGTACCTGTAGCATGTTGATTGTACATTCATAAAACGTGGTATTTCGTAGAATTGAAAAGGATTTATTATGTTCATATTTTATTTAAATACCTACATCTTCAATCTCAGGCTACCAGGGTACAGAATTATCTCCCCATTTTACAATATGACGCTACCACTTGCGGACGCGACAACACCCGGCAGACGATAGTAGAGATGTTAAACTTCAATTTGATACTAAAATTATCTTTTCGAACGATGGGGGGATTTTTCGTCTCAAAAATAGGACTCCGCGACTGGACTATTACAGACAAAATTATACGTACGCACATGTACTGGTTAACTGCTTAGAGGACTACGCCTGTCAAGGAAAAGTGTAAGTAGGTTAACAAACCAGCTGAACATGACAACAGTTTTGGCCAAAAACTAAAGCTCATACTCAAGGTAGGTACGACTGGAATACTGGGGCTGTGGGGTTAAGTTTATTAGAGGAATGCTCCTTTGCATTGCTGACAAATATGGCCCTTGACTAAATAACTTCAGTACCTTTGGTCTGATTTTTTATGAAATTTATATTACACTTAGTCTATCTTGCAAAGCAGGTTGACAGAAAAATGGGAGCTGTTGGTGGTCCTCCTTCCAACATATATTGTTTATTTGACTCAATGATGGCCTCATCGTAAAACTTAAACCAGTGGGTTGGGGCTTGATGATTTGTCTTTGGCTTGGCCCGCCGTGGTTCAACTATTGGTTTTCATTTACTCTGTCTCACAGTAGAATTAGCCATGAGTACTCGTCTTTGTTATCATAGGGATGAATTTGATTTTAATGTTTTCACTTTGATGAATTGACTTAGTTGGGAGCCTTTATGCGAACCGATTTTTTATGTTTTTCTGTATTAAGAGTTACATCGGGACCCGCTATTTGTACGTTTGTTTGATTTGCGCTTGTTTAGTTTTGTCTGTTTTCTCTTCCTCTTGGTGTCTGGGAAGGGCTGCGGTTTGTGATTACGGCATTATTTGGACTTTTCTCTTACTCCTTTTTTTACGTTTGTGTAGAAGTATCCAGAGTAATTTACCCCTAATTCACCTTTCTTTAGCTGTCAGTGCTTGAGGTCTTTGCCAAGCGCCCTCGTCCTTGATCCATCACAATACATGAAATATTCTTAAACATGTATTCCATTAAACGTTAGGTTTTATAAATAGCTTATGTACATTTGAGTTGACCCATCCAGGGTAAGTTATCCCCACTCACTTTTCTGTAGCCATAGCTGTCAGTGCCCTCATCCTTGATTCCTCACAGTGTTTTAATATTTACTTGTTTTTATTTCTACTATTTTTCACTGATTGAGTAAAGGAGCCTCATAACAAGCCAAACATGTTGCTTTAATAGTTTTATAACATTTGAACAAGGTGAAAATTAGGCGCCAGAATAATACGATTTCATTCCCCTCTCCCCCTCCCCCGTCCCCCCGTCCCCCTCAAGTAGTCTTTACTAGTGATCGTTCTAAAGCCGTGGTTCTAGTAAGATTTGTATTTTATGGTGCCTTGTGGTTGCTCACTGCAGAGCTTTTTTTCAAATTTAGTCCTCTTAAATGTCTTATTGGGTTTGCTTGGTTCTATCTGGCTCTTTGACGATCTCATAGGCAAAGGGAGCTAGTTGATTTGCTTTGTTTGTAATGTGTGTGGTGTCCGTCGTAGTTTGTTTACTCTCTCTCTCTCTCTCTCTCTCTCTCTCTCTCTCTCTCTCTCTCTCTCTCTCTCTCTCTCTGTCATATTTAGGCTTCTCTGATTGTAGCACTTCTTTGACATCTTTATTTTTTGTACCAGATATTTAACAATTCTCATCTAAATTGCTTTTACCTGACTTTTGTATCACAGCTCTTAATCGTTAACAGATTACTATTGTTGGTGACCACGTGTTTCTTCTTCTGCTGCTGCAGTTAGTTTGGTGACAGTGTTTTACAGATCAGTTTTTTCACCCTGGGGTATTTGTTATTCCGTAGGCGGGGTTCAGCTTTACTCCTTTTTCTTCGTTGCTATCTAAGTAATTTTGTCCGGAGTTAGTTACTTCAGTTGTGAGTCAATAACACGCGTAATAAGACATTTTATATTTCAGCACAATATGCTGCTTATTTGTTTAAAATCGTTAAAACCAGGTAGTTACTGTTGAACACAGATAATATTTCCTTGAAAACAAAAAGGCTTGGCAAGATTAGAATCATTTAAAAGCAACAACAAACGAGAAAATTGCAGTAGGTGGTATCGCGTACGTATTGAATTTGTAGTAAGGCGGATAGGAGAAAAAGAAACAAAACGGAAACCGTCAAAGGTGTTTATCGAATTACCTAAAGTTAAAACAGACGAAAAGTAACTGCATATAGAAATCTGCATACGTTAACATCGATATGTAATGTAATTACGTAGATTGTTTTCTAAATAAAGAAACAATACGAAATATATTTCGCAGAATGTGTTCAAAAAAGTAAGTGTACTTGTTTTAGTCATTTTGTAAAATAACTTAATAGAAACAAGAGAATATTATTAGCTAGAAAGGCAAAGCGAACCGGCAATTTTCAATTTGTAATGTAGTTCCAAAGGATCCCTGCTAAATTAAAATGAACAACGCACATTTTGAATACTATTCGGGTAAGTGAACTTCCTATTTGCCCATCGTCCGTCTGTCAGTCCGTCCGTTCACACCTTTGAACGACTTCTTCTCCGAAATCCCTGGGCAAATTTTCTTCATGTGGAGCTGTCTGTTAAGAGGGGGTTGAAAATTTTTACAAGTGATCACAGTCCGTTAATTAAGTTGGCTGACACGCTCATATATGGTTAAAAACATTTAAAAATCTTCTCCAGAATCAAGAAGGCTTTGGGGCTCAATCTTGGTATATAGCATGAGGAACTAACGGCCTACTAAGTTTATCAAAATGATGATCGTAGGTTATCCTTTGACATTTTTTATGGCAAGATCAAATTTGCATCTCCATACATTTGTATGGGAAAATGTTGAAAAAATCATTTTTCAAAACGTTTTGAAGTGTAATGACTGAAACTTACCATGTATAATTAGAGTAGTAAAACTTTTAGTTGCAATCAAAATGTTGTCCCCGGGGGTTATCTGCCCTTGCCCCTGGGCTAAATACATGTATAAAATTGTGTAATCTTTAAACGTCTTATTCTCTGAACCAGCTCGACCAATTTTACCAGATTTCACATGGGACCTTATGTCAAAGGGGTATTTGCAATTTGTTCAAAGATTCCGCACAGCTGGTCAAGATAGCCGCCATGCCCATATATGGTAAAAATCTTATTCTCCAGAACCAAGAAAGTTTTGAGGCTGAATCTTGGTATATATAGCAATGGGGACTCGAGATCTACCAAGTTGTTCAAATGATTATCCATGGGTGATATTTTAACAGCTCGGTCAAATGTGTGTCCCTGTACATGTGTATGGAGAAAGATTGAAAATACATTTTCTCCATCTGTATTAAGGACAAATGGTTGAAACTTGTATAATGTATAATCGGAGTAGTAAATCATTTTAGTTACAGTAAAAAATGTTCACCAGGGGTTATCTGCCTTTGCCTCTGGGCTATATACATTACAACACTGTCAAATTTATGTCCTACATGCTGTGGCAATACTGGAAGAGTGGAAGAGTGATGCATGGCATCTCCAGATATGTAATGGCTGTTTACTCAGGTGAGCAAATCGTGTCCAATGTGCCTCTTGTTTGGATTTCTCATTCATAGTAGAATATATCTTTACGCCTTGTAGCTACAGCAAAGTGCTGGAACAGAAAGAGGAGCTAGAGCAGAAACATCTTCATGTTATACAGATTCTGGAGAGTGAGCGACAGGCTAAGTGGCACTATGTACAACAAACGGAAGAACTCGTAACACAAGTGAAGAATTTAAAGGCTGAGGTAATGCACCATTTTATTGACAGTGACCTTTTAATCAATTAATGAGATTCGAAACAGGGGATGCAATTTGATCGTCTTTGTATGACGAATTGCAGTTTATAATTGTCATTTAATGTCATTCTGTCAAGTTTGTCCAGAGTCATGGGAAGGCTGCGATCCGTTATAGTAGATGTCCTGAGCATACATGAATAAACGTTTTGAAATAGACATAATGTACCAAAACTACCTAAAATTAAGAAATAAATTATATGTTCCGGATGTACATTAAATGACGACATCTATTGAAACAAAGAAATGGTGAAGGAAAAACATGCATTGGATTGATTTATAGATGAATGTTTTGAAACCAGCCTAGTGGACTATACCTACCAACAGTTACAACAAATTAAGACCTCTTATCGATTTTACCCAAACAGCTTAAACTATTTCAATGGCCAAAAACTAAAGGTATGCACTTCTATATAGCATATTTTGGAATTTAGCAAAATATTTCGAAACTGTGTGTATGTTTAGAAACTAAAGATGTCCCTCAAAATCGTCAAACGGACACTAACTATCGAGCCTAAAACAAAGTAATTTGAAAAAAAAACTATGATCAAACGTACGAGACCTGCACATTTTGAAAGTCAATTACAGCACATAAAATGCCAATTTTCAGCATGATAGAAAGTATGGGTATGATTAAACAAATTAAGTAGGTTCTGATGACATTTGATGGTGAACTTTGGAAAGTGAAACATCACATTTGAAGTTCCTTCTGCGAGCGTTGTAGAAATGATACCGCTAAAACAAAACGATCCTTGCACTCTATAATACCAGTTAGCTGCTTTATTTATGCATTAAATGTCCCATACGGTGAGGATTTGCGGATGGCACTGTAAAAATATCAACAACTGAATTACAAAAATCGGAATACAAATACCATGTCTTCTTTTCATTTCGTAATTAAAATGCTTCGAAACGAATTTTATTCTTCATGAAAATACATATGTTTGTAGGACCCTCAGATGTTCCAAAGAACGTTTGATCAACTTGAATTTACTTCGTGTCATTATGTTTAGTGTTTCCGTTTTCACTATATAGGGTTTCACAATTCATACAAATTACCTCAAATTCTTAATTTAAAGACTTTCTAGTCACCATTTTGAAATGTTTGCCTCAACAAGAGAGATAATAATCGTATGAAATAGGCGTGACGATGACTCACTGTAGTCCCGGAATTCAGTCTCTAATATCGATTTTCGGATATGCGGCTTAGGGATGAGGTATTAAATATGAATTTCAATGAAAGCCCAGTTTAGAGTTCAAGTTCTGGTTTGAGTAAAGGATTGGGTCATGTGAGGGCACGCTTAAGATGACCGAGTACACATAGTCAAACTTAATTGAAAAAACATTTTTTTTTTTTTAAGTTTGTTCTTTCAGTTTTTCTAATATGTTCAAATATATAACGTTTCAAATGAGAAAACATGAAACGTAACTGCTAAACGAAATATGGTCTCACACACATACATATATGTACAAAAGTATATACATACGGAAAAAGGACACTCGGAAATCCATATGGAAAGCAGTACACTCCAACAATAGCGTGTGGCGCGATATTGACATCTAGAGATTCTAATCTGGATACTGAGATGCATAAACATGTATATCCTAAGAGCCCTAAAACGGAGCCCCTTGCCTATATTATCAACTGCTGGTATAAGATTTTGTTAAGAGTCTATTATTTGCTGGTTTCACTCCTCTTAGTTTTATATACAATGTTACTAAGAAGTATGCTTAATTACTTTGACTAAGTTTGCAGAGACTCCAGAATCTCGTTTTGAACAGTCATTAGCGGAATGTTCATGAAATGTTGCAAGTCTGAATACAGTTTCAAAGAATATAATTATCAAAACACTAATCTGGGGAATATCAGTCTGGAAAAATAGCAAGTGAGGTTCCTTTCATTTTAGCTCATCTGAGCAAATGCTCAGGGTGAGCTATTGTGATCACCCTCTGTCAATCGTGCGTTGTCCGTCGTCAACAATTAGTTTGTTAATAATCTAGAGGTCACAGTTTTGACCCAAGCCTGATTAAACTTGCTCAGAATGTTTGCCCTTATAAAATCTAGGATAAGTTTGAAACTGGGTCACTTTGGGTACCTAATTGACTGCGATCGTTTTAAACAGTATTATATTTGAGTACATCGTTACAGAGGAATACAAAATACATGTCATATATACCATATATGATATATATACAAAAAAGGATCCAGAAGAAAGTCAACTGACTTATTTTAATCTGTATTATTGTGTTTAGAGGCCATAAAACCATCATCGTATGGGGTTCTGTTTGGTTCTTAAATTTCCAAATTTGGAAGAAAAAGAACACTACACTACTAAGAACTTTTGAAAGCTCTGTTAGAACATTTTTTCAACTCCAGAATCTTGTTACTTCAAACTTTTAATGTGACCATTCAAAACACAAACATTTGAAACTGAAACTATGTGCCACACCATACGAACGGAGCAGCCATTGCATATGTGAACCAAAAAGGTTCAGGCAAATCTGCGCATTCAAGTCCCACCAATATCTTTGTTGGTCGCTCACACAAGGAATCGGTCAAAGGGAAACATCAACCAAAGAATTAGACATTTTGCCTTGTTAAAGATTTACTCTACGGAATGTCTGAGGAGCCTTTTTTGTGTGATGAAGCACATATAGTAATTTCATAGGTAAATGGTAATTAAGAACAGCATCATGAGAATAAATGCTGTATGACATATGAATAACAAAGGCATAATACAGTCTGCGCGGAGTCTGAACGTATCTTTGCTGTTGGCTGCTTATACACAAATGTATGCGTCTAAGGGGCTTTCGAAGCTGATTTAGCAAACGTTTGTCTTATGTAGTCGCACACCCACAAAAACAGGTTACCTCAGGCCAAGGCTATTATTTATGCAACAGGTAAAATATGTCATTCATTACCACATTTAGTAGTTTTCGTTAACAAAGATAGCATAGGATTTAAATGATTGAAGTATATGTAAGATCATGCAACAAAACACCTCTTTAAGCAGGATTGATTATGACTACCTTTGGCACCGAAAACAAGAAAATTTCGCTAAAGGTTTAAGTATATTTAAACAAACTGTTTTAAAGTTGATACAATAAGAATATTGAACAGTATACCTCCACAAAGTCATTTGCAGGGTATGAAATAGAATGCACTGTTACCTGGGCTAAAGAACATAACCATTCAACACTAAACAACTGTTTAGCCATTCAAAGCAATAAAAACTGGAGTACCGCAAAATACTTGTTTTCGAATGGGACCGTCTGGACAAACATTGCAGACCCAGATCAAACTGCTCCTAGACCTAGGTCAGCCCTAGAGGATCAGGATCTTTACTGTTTGCAATTCTATTGGCATATTTTGGACACATTCTGGTATGATAAAAGCACATTGTTTACATTTTAGGATAGATAAATCTTTTTTTTTTTTCGGGTGTCCGAATTTTTAGATTTTTTTGGTCGCATTAAGTATGACGTCAAAATATAAATAATGTGGCCTACCAGTTAAAATCCGCGGAAAACTTATCAACTACAAGTTGTTACTTCGTGTACAAAACGGGACTAGTTTAATTACAAAGCTGTATACAGGTACTAGAATTACCTTTTTTTCAAAACCTGGCGACCGTTTAGCATAAAACGTTTGCCAGAAACTATTTTAGGCTGCTGCTTCTAATGAAATGGGTGTTTGTTCATGTTATTCTATCTGTCGGATATGTAGACTGTGATCTTATAACAGTTGGTTAAAGTATTTGTTGCAAGAACATTATTTCACAAATATTATAAAATGGAGCTTGCAGAAAACCAACTTGGAAAATGTGTGCCACACGCGTCTATTCACAAAATAAGTGTTTTACGTTAAGTTGTCATTAAATGCGGGTCGTGCACTTTAGCCAAAGGTGGTTTAATGCATGTTTAGTCTCCGTGCGCAAAAGGAGGTATCCAGAGGAAAGATCTTTCTTTGACTTTGCATTAAAACGTCACTTTCCCAACGTTACGCTAAAGCGTCGGTTAGTGACTTCGTATGTAAATATTCATTAGGAGTTGCGGAGACAGCATTTATATAAATGTTATATCGTGTAGGAAAACGTACGAAATTATCTTATATATTGTGTAAGCCACCCCTTTAATGACGCCACGTAAACGTGGGTTGGAGACGGCCTACACAAGGGTTTGATGAGATTGTGGCGTTTGAATCTGCCCCATTACGGAATTATGGGTATTGTCGGCGATCGGATTGAAAACGACAAACCTCGTCAGTAATACTGCTATGGCTCAGAGGAAAAAGGGCCTGATGTTTGTCTCGTGAGGTTCAATCATACTAGTCTGCTATTTTTCCAGGCGTCTAAAGAGTACTAAGAAAATAGTTCTGAAGAGCACTAGATATTGCACCTAGTTCTCGATGCTACAAGTTCACTGGGTTTGAGCCGGCCGTGCTGAATCCCAGTGATGTTGTACCATCGAATTCTGGGTGTAACATCTGGTATCTGAAAAAGATTTACTTCCTGTTTTATTTCCAGTTGTTGTTGCACACATAAACAACTTTATATAATTCCATACTGATGATGTGCGGTAGAATATAGTTCCTATTCTGAGAGACTTCAATCTAATTACGCCATCTGAAGGGAACCTAGCTGACCTCGAATGTAGACGTTGGTCTTAAACTAAGTAATTACTGACATGCTTAAATATTATCATTTTTGGCCCATGTTCTTGTGGCTAACAATATTAGTATCCTATGTTATGAGATGAAAATAGAAGCACAGTTCTGAGAACCGCTTGTAAATGTAGGATCTTGCGTATAATCCACTAGTCTATTTGTTTGCGTGTATAAATCTATTTAACATCCATAATGTTGACTGGTATCCCAGGCAGTTTACATTAAGGTTTCATATTACGTGAAGTCTTTCTCCCTAACGTCACATTTGCGGAACATAGTACTTACGTACGTTATACATACTTATAAGTGCTACCGTGCATCGCGTAACGTAGACAATGTTGAGTAACATTATCTTTAATGTAACGTCAAGTCTGACTAACCGTCACGGTTACTTGAACGTCATATATTGGCAAAGCATCAATCGACGTGAACTAAATGGTCCCCGCGCCTATATAGATGAGGCCTCATCTCCCAAATCGAGTCAGAATATGACGATTTTTAGGCTTGGCTACAAAAGAATCATATGTAGGGGTAGGCAAATGATAATTTGATCCAGACGTGATGAAGCGAAGCCTAAGATAAGATTGGAAATTACTTAAATTTCTATTTTTCTTCGTTATTTATGTTTCGTACGTACTTTTAGATGTTTTCCGGCTTGCTGTCAAAAGTTGGTTGACGGGTACCCACAAAATACTAAAAACGGTATTACAAACAAACGGTACTGAATGTGTCTCCGGCCCCATATAGCACCGGGCCTTTTTAATTCACGTCAACAAAATTTGTTGCAATGATTCTACATTTTTCTATATAGTAGACACGACAACAGATTATTTTAATAAATTTATCTTGAAATAACCTATTTTCTTACCATTATCTTCATGGCAACTAATTATTATTAATAAATGTATCATGAGATAACCCATTTTCTGACTTTTATCTTCGTTAGTATTCCACATTATCCTACTGCCATTTTAGCTGCTGACCATCAAAAAACACTAGAAAAATCACATTTTTTTACCAAACTCTCAGTGTATTAGATGATGATGAGTTCAGATTTAACGACGCATCAACCCATGAGGGTCATTAGCGTCTAAATGGTGTTCTAACTTGGTTTTGAAATTTATCGGTTATAACGATAAGTCATACATGCCGAAAATGTAAAACTAAAACGAAGTTAAAAAGAAATTAAAATTGTTATATTTTGTTTAAAATGTTGATATGTTTTAAAAACGTAAGTGGGTTATCAGCAGGTACATCTTCAAATAAGTATCTTAGGTCATTTGTTTGGAAAAATTGACGTCGCACATGAGAAATTTCAATGCAGTCGATCAGAAAGTGTTTCACCGTAAAAGATTCATTACAGCTTATACAAAGTGGCTGATCTTCTCGTTCAAGTAGATAAGAATGTGTAAGTCTGGTATGACCTATACGTAGACGAGTAAGAACCACTTCTTCTCGTCTTAATGATCGATAAATGGTATTTTTTACCAAGAACCGGTTTTACTTTATGTAGTTTGTTGAATGTTGCTTTGTCTCATGACATCTGTCATTTGGATAAGATGTACCTGTTTATAAAAGGTTTAAAATATGAAAATGGAAGTGTTAAATTTGAAATACCTAGATCGAGTGAGGTCTTTGCTTTTACATCAGCAGCCTCGTTACCTCTTATGCCAACATGGCTGGGGAGCCAACAGAACAAAATTTCCTTAGTTCTCGATAACTCATGATGTTTTTCGATCAGGTTCTGATTTTTTTTTTCATTTTGAAGCTGTGTGGTTGAGAGATTTCAAAACAGAAAGTGAGTCCGAGAAAATAACGAATTTCTTGTTTAAAGAATTATTCCTAACGTAATCTAAGGCCATATCAATAGCCTTTGTTTCAGCAGTGAAAATAGAGGAGCCATCAGGAAGACGAATCTTTTCATAGTGGCTGCCCGATACATACGCACATCTAACCTTATCTTCAACTTTGGAGCCGTTAGTGTAGATGTGTTGATAATCTGAAAGTCGCGATTGTAATTCTTGGAAGTTTTGTTTTATCAGATGTGAATCAGAAAGTGACTTTTTGCTGTTGTGTAAATCGAAAAGAATAGTTGGTTTAGTAATGCGCCAGGATGGAATATGAGTAAAAGAGTGTTTTTGAATGTTTTTAGTGTTAATACTAGCAGATTCTAAACGTGGTGCTCTACGAAGGCAAAAGGATTTAATTGCGTTAGGTTTTCTTTCATAATATTCCTGAAATTGTGGTGGAAATGTGACTTCAAAAGCAGGGTTAGAAGGGTTAGCAGCAAGTCTGATGGCATACTGAAGAGAAAATTTTTCTCTGCCTAGCCATAATGATGGCTCATCTGCCTGCACGTTAAGTCTCGATACTGGAGATGTACAAAAAGCTCCCAATGCCAAACGAAGTCCTTGATTATGTACAGTGTCTAACATCTGTAGATAAGATTTTCTAGCAGATCCGTATACTATGGACCTATAATTAAGTTTTGATCGAATTAAAGAGCGATAAAGGTGAAGAAGAGTTGTTCTATCCGCACCCCAACTTTTATGAGATAAAACTTTTAAAAGGTTTAATGCTTTTAAACATTTTGCTTTCACATATTTTATATGGGGTATGAAATAGAGTTTGCTAACAAATATAACCCCAAGAAATTTTGATTCAGCAACAACTGGTATTTGAGATCCATATATGTAGAGTGCTGGATCATTGTGTATTTTCCGTTATTGACAGAAATGAACGCACTGTTTTCGACTTAAAAAATTTGAAGTCATTTCTAGTAGCCCAGTCTTCAGTTCTATTTAGACATTGCTGTAGATGTATTTCTATTGTGCGCATATTTTTCGAGCGAAAACATATACAGAAATCATCAACGTACAAAGAACCATCTGTCTTGTAATCCAGACAGTTTATAATATCGTTTAATTTCACGTTGAATAAAGTGGTTGAAAGTATGGCTCCTTGAGGAACGCCCTATTCTTGATCATAGAGGTCAGACAGGGTCGATCCTACACGCACTTGTATAGTGCGATCTTCAAGAAAACTTTTAATAAAGTTTGGTAGTCTTCCTTTCAAACCAAAGTTGTATAGGTCTTTTAAAATTCCATATAGCCAAGTAGTATCATAGGCTTTTTCCAAATCGAAAAATACAGCGACTACATGTTCTCGTTTGATAAAAGCATCACGGATAAAAGTTTCTAGTCTAACTAAATTATCATTGGTACTACGTTCAGCTCGGAATCCCGACTGAAACTTTGTTATAAGATTGTTAGATTCTAAGTACCAAACAAGTCTTTTGTTTATCTAGTGTTTTGCAAAGGCAACTTGTTAGTGCTATTGGTCTGTAGTTTGTTGGTTCTGCATTATCTTTCACTGGTTTGGGAATAGGTATAAGAGTGGCCAAACGCCAGCTTTCTGGAAAAAATTCCTGTTGTCCAGATACCATTGAAGATGTGTAAAAGTGTGTCAAGGGCGGAATCGGGAAGGTGTTTAATCATTTGATAATGAATATCATCAGGGCCTGTAGCTGTATCTTTTGATACTGTAATAGCATCTTTAAGTTCTGTTATATTAAACAGATGTTGTATTCTTCATCATTTGAAGAGGTGAAATTAAGTTTGATCTTTTCTTGTTGTTTTTTGATGTTTTGAAACTTCTCTGAATAATTACGAGATGAGGAATTATCCAAAAAAGCTTCGCCAAGGGTATTCGCTATCTCTTCCTTTGGTGTGGCCTTTGTTCCGCGTTTTGTATTTAAGTGGGTGAAACTGGGTGATTTTGATTTGCCAGATTTTTTTCGTATCATATCCCAAACCTTTTTTACTGGAGTTTTATGATTTAAGTTTGAAACGTAAGATTTCCATGATTTGCGTTTGGAGGCCTTTATTGTTCGACGGACCTTTGCTCTCAAGTTTTTAACCTTGTTCAAGTTCTCCTTTGTTGGGTATCTGCAGAACTTTGATAATGCTTGCTTGCGCTGTTTTATGGCATCTTTGCATTCGTCATTGTACCATGGCTAGCTTTTCTTTGGATTTGTCGAGGTTTTCGGTATACTTTTATTAGCAATGTCAAGAAGAGAAGAAATAAAATCATCTAGAGGGTCCAAGGAATTGTCAAACTTATCTATTTTGAGACTTTCTTCGCATAATGAGTGATATAATTCCCAGTTTGCTTTATTTAGTTTCCACTTTGCGTTGTGATCATTCGTGGAATTATTTACGCTTTCAATAATAACAGGGAAGTAATCACTTCCATGCTGGTCTTCACTGATCGTCCAGTCGAAGTCTAGTAGGAGAGATGGGTGACCTATGGAAATCGGTGTATTAGACATAGCAATAGATTATTTTTAGTAAATTTATTTTGAAATAACCAATTTTCTAACCCTTATCTTCGTTAGTATTCCACACTGTCCTACTGACATTTTAGCAAGTTACTGTCGAAAAAGGACTAGAAAAAAAAATCACATTTCTTTTACCAAATTGACGTGAATTAATTGGTCCCGTCCCTTATATAGGGAAAGTAAAAAAAAATAAAGCATGAACAAGGTGGAATACTAACGATGAAAAAATCCTGAAAAAATGGACAATTCACAAATTCACCAAATTCTCTATTTGACACTGGACATTTCTCAAATTTAAAATTCTCCATTTGACAATTGACATTTTTCAAGCCTAATACAAAACAGAAAGACACTTGGAAAACCCCTGAATTTATACCAAATTTTGTTGACGTAAATTAATTGGTTCCGTCGCTTATATAGGAAAAGCAAAAAAAAAAAAAAAAAGACATGAATAATGTGGAATACTAACGATGGAAAAATCCAGAAAAAAATGGACAATTCACAAATTCACCAAATTCTCTATTTGACATTTGGACATTTCACAAATTCATCAAATTCTCCATTTGACATTTTTAAGCCTAGTACAAAACACACTTGGAAAACGCCTGAATTTTTATAGCCTAGTACAAAAGGAAAACAGTTGGAATACTAGTGGAAAAACGATTTCGTCCCTATATAGCGACGCGACCACATTTTTTTACATGGTTTATATAGAGGAAATATTTTTCCAAGATATTTTGCCCTTTACTATCAAAAATCACTGGAGTTTCTATCTTCGTTAGTATTCCACACTGTCCTATGGACAACTGTATTCCGCACTGTTCAAAAAAAAAACTTCGAAAAGTAATGGAAAAAAAATTGTCCCTATATATGCGACCACATATTTTTACATGTTTTATATGGAGGAAAAAATTTTCCAAGATTGTTTTGCACTTTACTATCAAAAATAATGGAATTTCTATCTTCGTTAGTATTCAAAAAAAAACGTGAGGTCTTTGGTCATTTTACTAGATTTTTTTCCATGGTTAGTATTCCACACTGTTTCAATTTTTTTGCTCCCTATATAGTGGTTGTTATTTTTTTTACTAAACTCCATGGAGTTTCTATCTTCGTTAGTATTTCACACTGTCCTATGGACTACTGAATTCCACACTATTTAAAAAAATGTCTCGGCTTGGCTATACGTGTTTTCAGAAAGTCTTCTATTCCTATATAGCGATATATCTAAGAAAAAAAATGCCTTTACTGATAGATTTCAATGGAGTTTTTATCTTCGTTAGTATTCCACACTGCCCGTTGTGAAATTTAAGGAATTTGGCGATTCACAAATTCCCTAAATTCTGACATTTGGACAATTCACAAATTTACCAAATTCTCTACTAACAACTTTGTAGAAGGCATAACATATAAACATTTGGGCATAGGCTTGATAAATGCATTAAAAACAACTATTTTATGTAAAAGTCAAAATTCCCTGTTCCCTGATGATTTGTTTTACACTTTCCTGGCCAAAATAGTGGTATTTAACACTTTTCTCTTCTTCCAGCAGGGCAACCAGATTCCCAGATGGCCAAGAATTATTTTCAACAGCCCGAAAATTTGCGTTTACTGATAAATTTCAATGCAATTTCTATCTTTGTTAGTATTCCACACTGTTACTATCCAAGCCAAGGTCGATAAAACTGTGTCGAATACAATAGTCTATAGGACAGTGTGGAACAGAATACTAACGAAGACAAAAACCCCATTGAAATTTATCAGTAAAGGCAATTTTATTTGTCTTAGAAAAAGTTTCATATAAACATATATTACAAAAATGTGGTCGCGTCGCTATATTGGGAGAGAAAACTTTCTGCAAACACATATAGCCTAGCCGAGAATTTTTTTTTAAATAGTGTGGAATACAGTAGTCCATAGGACAGTGTGGAATACTAACGAAGATAGAAACTCCATTCAGAGGTTTTCCAAGTGTATTTCTATCTGTACTAGGCTGTTAAAAATATCAAAATGTCAAGTAGGGAATTTGATGAATTTGTGAAATATCCAAATGTCAAGTAGAAAATTTGGTAAATTTGTGAATTGTCCAAATGTCATATTGAGAATTTGGGGAATTTGCTAATAGCCCAATTCCTTAAATATCACAATCGACAGTGTGGAATACTAACGAAGATAGAAATTCCATGGATTTTAGTCAAAAAATAGCATTTTTTTTTTAAAAATACACATAAACTGTGTAAAAAATGTGGTCGTGTCGCTATATAGGGAGAGATTTTTCCCACTAATATTCCAAGTCTTTTTTTTTTTTTTTGACTAGGCTATAAAAAGTCAGGGGTTTTTCAAGTGTGCCGTACTAGGCTGTAAAAATATCCAAATGTCAAGTAGAGAATTTGGTGAATTTGTGAATCACCAAATTCCTTTTCGACAATGGACAGTTAGGAATACTAATGATATTAGAAACTCCATTGAAATTTATCAGTAAAGGTTTTTTTTTTTCTTACAAAAAAAAAGGTATCATATAAACCATGTAAAAAAAATGGTCGGGTCCCTATAAAGGGAGAGAAAACTTTCTGAAAACACATATAGCCTAGCCGAGGACCCCCGTGTTGGTGCCGGGTTTAGAATAGGCCAGACGTACCCTCTGCGTGACGTACAAGCCGTCTAAAAGAGGCTGCCCGTGACCACCCGGGCCCTCGAAATAGGTGGCTGCCTTCCGCTTCTGTGGCAGTTGGGTAAAACCCCTAACATACAGAGCAACCGTCCGTTCAACCGGTATAATTCCAGACTATAAAATTAAATTTATTGAAATGCATCTTAAATTGGAAAAAACAAATTTCGCTAGATCTATCCTTTTAAACCTTTCCTATCTCATGGTTCTAACATGTTTCATTTGTTTGTGTATCATCCTGTGCCCGTGGGTCGCACATGGGACGAAGATTATAACCTCATCTGTATTTAACATATGTGTTTGTCTTGTGTTTGTGTCATTTTTCCGAACTCTAGCGTTCTCTACATTAAAAAGTAAGATGCATTTAATATTGTTAGATAAAAAAACTAAGGTATGAAAGCTACATATCATTTGAAAGCTACATATCATCTAACACAGCTTGTTTGTTTGACTCTCTTAAAAAATGAATCCAAAAATATATCATTCTTTCTTAATCAACTTTTTTTTATTTTAAATATGGGTCCCCTAATATCAAAAATAGCCTTTCAATTTCCCAGACGTTTTCGGCCTCCCTTGTCTGTAGGGAATAAAATTTACAGATCACTTTCCTTCTGTAGTGGATAGGGTGTAATCCCCTTTTAAAACAGGAACCACCTGTTTGCCGTGGGTGGCGTCTCGTATGCTGGGAGAGGGGAACCTGATGATTGAGGAAAGCCCAGGGATCTCCAGCTTTTCAACACATCATTTTGGCCCTTATTTCAGATAGAAGAGCGGTCTGGGTTAGATCCGGCCTGGATCAATCGGCTCAGTCGTGCCAAGCTCTAGAAGCGCACAACTTGTTCTTAGCTTCTTTCTCTCTTGTTGGTATCTCTATGGTACCAACCGGGCTTATTTGTCTCACGTTCCTTTAACTTTAAGTGAGTTTCAATGGGCGGCGGCTGAAGGGTCAATTGGTGGGCTTGTATTGGGGCTTTGGCGGAAACCTCTGTGAGTGGAGGCTGTGGTTAGGGGGATGAACTCAACTGTTCATAAATTTTTCATTGGAAATTTAGATGAATAGGTGGGAAATCATCTAAGCATGAGGCCGAGCTTAAGACTCTGATCTTGACACCGAGTATAAAGCAATGTAGCCTTGACGTAAGAAATAGGAGATCCATTTCTGTTAAACGTCCCCTTGTAGGGCTCCATGGAGGGTGGGGCGCATAGCTATCGAATCAAAAACTTCATCACCATGGCCTCTCGAAAACGATTTCTGGCGTTCGACTCTTCGGAGGACGACACGCAACCGACTACCTTTACGTTCAAAGCTAATGAGAACTTCGCGAAATTTTTAGTGATTTCGAGTAAGGAAGACAAACCAATTACTTCACTGTCTCCATTCATCATAAAAAAACAAATAGAATCTATTATAGGCACTCCAAAAAATGTTAAAAAATTAAAAAATGGAACTCTTGGTCGAAACAAACAGAAAATCTCAAACTGATAATCTCTTGAAAATTACAAATTTTTTTAATGTCACGGAACATAAAACACTCAACAGTTGCAAAGGTATTATCCGTGACAGAATGCTAAAACATGAAACAGAAGAAAATATCACAGAATATCTTAAAACACAAGGAGTAACAGCTTGCAAACGATTTACAATTAAAAAAGATGGAAATTTTATAGAAACAAATACACTTTTACTAACTTTCAACACCACAACTTTACCGAAATCACTAAAAAAAAATTTATCGAATTATACCGGTTGAAGTCTACAGTCCAAATCCTCTGCGGTGTTTCAACTGTCAGAGGTTTGGACATCATGAAAACGGCTGTCCTGAATTACCTGGATCAGTATGTGAAAAATGTGGTATGGGTGACTTTGATCACCATACAAATGCTTGTAAAAATGAAGCCAAGTGTGTGAACTGTCACAAAAATCATATATCAAAATCAAATCAGTGTGAAATTTGGAAAAAAGAGAAAGAAAGTATGAAAATTAAAGTTACATAAAAAATCACTTATTTGGAAGCTAAAAAAATTCAAGAAAACTAACCTGAAATTACCTTTGCAAAAGTTGTTCAATCCCTAAACACTAAACCTGAAACCAAAGAAACTTCTACCCAGTTTAACGAAAAAGATTGTCATTAAAGCAAATTCAAAAGTCATTACTCCCACTCAGAAACCTAAACCTAAACCCGCATCTACTCATCAGTCTAGACCAGCAACAAAATCTCAAAACAGTTCACAAATACAGCCGAGTAAAGCAAGTGGATCCCAAAGATCCAGATCCAGGAACAGGACAGCTGATCAAAAAAGAAAAAATGGAAAAGAAAAGGATAAAGAACCAAATCCATACAGTAAAGGGGGATCGGCCGATCCGATCAAGTTGGTCAATCGGTTCGATTCCCTCGACAGCATGGAGTTAGAGATTGACTCCTCCATGCTGTCGCAGACCTGGAAAAAATAAAAGGATTAAGTTCCTTATTTTAAAATCATCTCTCGATTCATCATGGATAAAAAATCAATTATTCAGTGGAACTGTCGAGGACTCAAAGCAAATTATAACGAAATTTTAATTTTAACAACACTACTTTCTCCGACTGTCTTTTGTCTCCAGGAAACCTTTTTAAAAACTACAGATAATATTAATTTTAAAAATTATAGTTTATATAATCATATCGCAACTGAAAATCAGAAAGCATCAGGAGGTTCATCTATCCTTGTAAAATCAAATGTTCCTCATAGACAGATAGATATAAATAGTAATTTACAAGCTGTTGCTGTAAATGTCACTCTGTCTAAATCCATAACAATTTGTTCTCTATATCTTCCACCACACTGTAAATTTTCTAAACACGATTTAGAAAATCTTATAAACCAGTTACCTCGTCCTTATTTATTATTAGGTGACTTTAGTAGTCACAGCAAACTATGGGGTTGTCTGGATACAAATGACAAAGGAGAAATAATAGAAAATTTTATTGCAGAAAATGATCTATGTTTATTTAACGATAAACAACCACTTATCTTCATTCTCCTACAAGAAATTTTTTTTGCTTTAGATTTGTCTATATGCTCTCCAAATATTTACTTAGATTTTGATTGGTCAGTTCTAGATGACCTTCATGGGAGCGATCACTTTCCAATTAAAATTGAAGAAATTGAATCGACAAATGAAGACCATCATTCCCGATGGAATCTGAATAAAGCAAACTGGGAGAATTTTATGGAGCTATGTAATGACAAATTAAAACCTGAAATGTTTAAAACAGCAGATGATATACAAGCGTTTACTGATACATTAATTCATATAGCCGAAAAATGTATTCCGAAGTCCTCGACACGTTCAAAAAGAAATAGACCTTGGTTTAATAACGATGTTAAAAATTCAATAAATAAAAGAAAATCTGCCTTACGAAAGTTCAATAGGCAGCCAACAAAAGAAAATCTAATCCATGCCAAACAAATGCGAGCAAAAGCCCGCAAGACAATAAAAACGGCTAAAAGAACATCTTGGCAGCAATACGTCTCCAAACTTAACTCTAGAACTCCAGCAAAGAAATTATGGGACATGATTCGAAAAATTACTGGCAAAAATAAAAATAACAAGCATGTCCATATTAAATCAAATGGAAATATATGCTCAACGACTAAAGATTTTTCCAATGCACTAGGAGAGAATTTTCAGAAAAACTCTTCTAGTGCAAATTACTCTGAAAATTTTCAGAACATAAAACTAGAACGAGAGAAAGAGCATTTAAATTTTATGTCACTAAATCATGAAAAATATAATGTACCATTCACAGCTTCAGAATTATTAGATGCTCTTCATAAATCTCACGATACAGCTGCTGGTCCTGATGACATTCATTATCAAATTCTTAAACATTTACCCGATAACGCTTTAAAAACTTTATTAAATATTTTAAATGATATTTGGATCACTGGAAAATTTCCAAAAGACTGGAGTAAAGCAACGATTATACCTATACCAAAACCAAATAAAGATCATACTGAAGCTACTAACTATAGACCTATTGCTTTGACAAGTTGTTTATGTAAAACAATGGAGAGAATGATTAATGATAGGTTGGTTTGGTTCTTGGAATCAAACTAGCTTTTAACAAAATATCAACCTGGATTCAGAAAAAAATAACTATACAAACGATCATTTGATTCGTTTGGAATCATTTATTCGTGATGCCTTTGTTGAAAAAGAACATGTCGTAGCTGTCTTTTTTGATCTTGAAAAAGCTTACGATACTACTTGGAAACATGGCATCATGAAAGATTTACATAAATTAGGCCTTAAAGGCCGATTACCACTTTTTATTCAAAATTTTTTATCAGATCGAACATTTAATGTTCGAATAGGTAATACGTTATCGGACATATTTAAACAAGAACAAGGTGTACCACAGGGAAGCATTTTATCACCTACCTTGTTTGGCATTAAAATTAACGATATTGTTAAATGTGTGAAAGACCTTGATTGTTCTCTTTCTCTTGACGATTTTGGAATATTTATAAAAATCGAAAAATATGGAAACCATTGAATTCAAACTACAACGATGTTTAAATAACATAGAAGATTGGGCAACAGAAAATGGTTTCAAATTTTCAAAAACAAAAACTCAATGCGTTCATTTTTGTCAAATACGTCAGCTACATTTTAGATCCTCATCTTACCATATATGGTAGTCCCATTCCAGTCGTCAGTGAAGCGAAATTCCTGGGTCTTTTGTTCGATAACAAATTATCTTTTATTCCACACATCAAAGCTTTAAAAGCTAAATGTTTAAAAGCACTTGATATTCTTAAAGTTCTCTCCAGTTCCGACTGGGGAGGAGATCGTACTGTTCTTTTAAATCTTTATAGATCTTTAATTCGATCTAAACTGGATTATGGATCCATAGTTTATGGATCCGCTAGAAAATCTTATTTGAAATCTTTGGATACTATTCATCACCAAGGTTTACGTCTGGCTCTAGGGGCTTTTCGTACTTCCCCCATCGAAAGTTTATACGCTGAATCAAATGAACAATCACTGTATATAAGAAGAGAAAAATTATCTCTTCAATATGTTACTAAATTAGCCGCCAATCCACGAAATTCAGCTTATGATTGTGTTTTTAATCTTAAATACGAAAGATTTTACAACAATAAACCAACGGCTTAAAGATTTACACCATAGAAACCCATTAATTCAGCAAATTCTTAAAAAATATTATAACCTTTCAGTTTCAAAAGAAATTGTATTTTGTTGGCTTCCCAGCCACGTTAATATTCGTGGAAATGAATTAGCCGATTTAGAAGCCAAATCTGCACTATCCTTAGTGATAACAAATTTCAAAATTCCTCACTCCGACTTTAAATCGAACATCCGTCTATACATAAACAATAAATGTCAGTCTGTTTGGGAAACACAAACTCAAAATAAACTAAATGAAATAAAACCAAATTTTAACAGCAAATGCACATTCTCTAATTACAGCAGAAAAGAACAAACAAAAATCACCAGATGTAGAATTGGACACACTAGAATTACTCATTCTTACATATTAAAAAATGAACAAGCTCCATTCTGCATTCCTTGTAACGAACCTTTTACAGTCAAACATTTTCTTATCACTTGTGCTGAATTTAATTATATTCGCACAAAGTATTTTAATGTAAAAACTATAAAGGAACTTTTTAATGATATGACAACTCAGAAAATACTCGACTTTCTTAAAGAGATCGGACTTTTTAATAAAATTTGATCAGTATTTTTAATAACTTAATTTCATAGATACTTTATCTTTTTAAAATAAACACATCAATCCTAGATATTTTTAATTTCTCATTAAATAAAATCATCATATAATATACAACTTATTAGACGCTATATGCCCTTTTAGGGTTGAGCGTCTATAAATAAAATATCCATCCATCCTAGCCGAGGATTTTTGTATAGGGTGGAATACAGTAGTCCATAGGACAGTGTGGAATACTAACGAAGATAGGAACTCCATGGGTTTTAGTCAAAAAATAGGAAACGTGTAAACAATGTGGTTGCGTCGCTATATAGGGAGAGATTTTCTTTTCCACCAGTATTCCAAGTGTCTTTTTTCCCGACTAGGCTATAAAAATTCAGGGGTTTTCAAAGTGACCAAAATATCCAACTGTTAAGTGGAGAATTTGATGAATTTGTCAAATTTTCAAATGTCAAATAGAGAATTCAGTGAATTTGTGAATTGTCCAAAGCCATCTAGAGAATTTAGGGAATGTGTAAATCGCCATATTCATTAAAATTGACAATTTGTTTGCGTCAAAAACTGCAAACAAAAGCAACGTTTTAAAGCTATAATATTTTAATAATCACAACTTGTTTCAATCGTAGGAGATTCTCAGCCTTTCAACTTGTTTCGAAACACAGCCTTTATCACTGACTTTTGGCGCTGAAATAAAACTGATTTAGTTAGGTATTTGAAACTTCATTTACCTGCATATCGTCGTAGAACTAGTGCCTCGACTTATCAGGCGAAAACATGTACACAGAAAGGCATCATCGGAGTTGAGTCGTCTTCCATTACCAGGCGAAAACATGTCAAGTTGTTAGCCAATACATCATTTTACTAGATTTTTTTCCATGGTTAGTATTCCACACTGTTTCAATATTTTTTTGCTCCCTATATAGGGATTGCTAATTTTTTTGACTAAAATCTATGAAATTTCAATCTGTTAGCATTCCACACTGTCCTATGGACTACTGTAGTCCACATTTTAAAAAAATAGCTCGGCTTCGCTATATGTTTTTTCAGAAAGTCTTCTATCCCTGTATAACGATATATCCAAGAAAAAATGCTTTTTCTGATAAATTTCAATGGAGTTTATATCTTCGTTAGTAAATTTAAGGAAATTTTCACAAATTCATCAAATTCTCTTCTTGACAGTTTGACAGTTCACAAATTAATTAAATTCTCTACTTGACATTTGGATATTTTTACAGCCTATCTTTGTTAGTATTCCACATTGACCATTATGAAATTTAAGGAATTTGGCGATTCACAAATTCCTTAAATGCTCTAGATGACATTTGGATATTTCAACATATTCTCTACTTGACATTTGAATATTTCACAAATTCACCAAATTCTCTACTTGACATTTGCATATGTTTACAGCCTAGTAGAGACAGAATGATGCTTGCAAAACCCCTGAATTGTTATAGCCTAGTCGGAAAAATACACTTTGAATACTACTGGAAAAAAATCTCCCCCTATATAGCGATGCGACTACATTGTTTTACATGTTTTTTATGTATTTTTTTCTAAGGAAAAAAATGCCTATACTGATAAATTTCAATGGAGTTTCTATCTTTGTTAGTAATCCACATTGTCCATTATCATTTATGAAATTTAAGAACCTTGGGGATTCACAAATTCCTTCAATTCTCTAGATGACATTTTGACAATTCACCAAATTTTCTAATTGACATTTGGACATTTCACAAATTCATCAAATTCTCTACTTGACATTTCGACATTTCACAAATTCATCAACTTCTCTACTTGACATTTGGATAATTTTACAGCCTAGTAGAGACAGAAAAAACCCTGTATTTTTATAGCCTAGTCGGAAAAAAGACACTTAAAATACTAGAGGAAAAACAATCTCTCCCTATATAGCGACGCGACCACATATATTTTACATGGCTTATATGTATCTTTTTTTTTCTAAGAAAAAAAAAAACATGCCTATCCTGATAAATTTCTATCCTTGTTAGTATTCCACATTGTCCATTATGAATTTTAGGGAATTTGTTGATTCACAAATTCCTTAAATTCTCTAGATGACATTTGGATAATTCACCTAATTCTCTACTTGACATTTGAACATTTCACAATTTATCAAATTCTCTACTTGACATTTGGATATTTGTACAGCGACGCAATCACATTTTTTGGTCCCAATACTAGATTTTTTTTTTTCCATCGTTCGGATTCCACACCGTTTCATTTTTTTTTTTTTTTTTGCTCCCTATATAGGAGACGGGGACCAATTCACGTCAATAGAATTTGGTTTAAAAACGTGCGATTTTGAGTCTTTTTTCTGGATTTTTTTCCTTCGTTAGTAGACCAAACTGTTTCAAACTTTTTGGCTCCCTATAAAAGGGACGGGACCGATCAATTCACGTCAAAAGAATATGGTAATCCTCTAATCTATAGAAATACGGAAACTGCAAAAACTTTTGATCAGGGTGCTCCGATTACTATTCTATTCTATTTTATTCTATTCATATAGTAGAGTGCTGGGTTTTACCCATATCGTTATACCGGATTTTAGTAACTAGAGCTAGGAACCAGCATAGAAATGCCGATGGACTACAATTCACATCGATCGATGTTTTTTGCCCATATGTTAACTTCATATCAACATTTCTTACGTTATGTAATATTCAGCGTTTAGTATAAATTGATGTATTAATGATTTTGTGTCCGCATTTTAGCTGACTACAGTTGTGACTCATATATTATAGTAGACGTGATATTTTACGCCATCCATCATAGAGCAATTAATTAAGTTAGGTAAGACAATGGGCTATTACGGGAAAGAATTTCAGGAATGTGTTTCAGAACAGCGAAAAACAAAAAATAAAATAATAAAAATAAAGGGAGGAAAGGACTTTGGCTAGGGAATAGGAAAGGGCTAAGTTAAAATTAGAAAAGGAACAAGAAAGTGCTGCTAAAGTGGAATTAGAAAGGCAAAGGAAATTGAATTGGCAAGAATTCACGCGGAAATGGACGGCGATAAAACAAAGGCCGAGGTTTGGATCGCTCAAGAAAAAAAAAAGGAAAAGGCGGCTCGTTCAAAAGATCTGAAGTTACCGTTCTTTGATGAGGTAAAAGATAAGACGGGCAGTTATTTAGCGCGAAAAGTATACGATTGTAGACACATGGGATAAGGATCGGTCGTTGGGCGATCAGTCTTAGTACATTATTGAGAGGGCGTGCGCTGGAAGTAAACGATAGGTTGTAGAAGGAAGTTTCAGGGAATTATAAGAAATAAAAGGAATTTTGATATGACTGAAAGGGGTTTTAGGTAGAAGTTTCGTAATAGGATGCCTGAAAAGAATGAGACTTTCATTTAATTCAATAGCCGGTTGAGAAGTTAATTAGAAAAGTGTTTATCCTTGGGTAAAGTTCATAAAACGTTTGAGGCGTTTTGTAATTTTTTGAACGTGACCAGTTTTTTTTTAGATTGTTGTAGTAAGTAATTGTATGTACATTTGAAACCAAAGAAGTTTTCAAATTTTGATGAGATGACAATGGAATCTGACATTTTCGCTGAGACGTAAGGTGGCGTATTAAGCTGTATTGTAAGGGAAAGCAATGAGTTTCAGATAGCTGGTCCTCCGTCTAAACCTATTAAGGACGAGAAACCGAATAAGACTAGGTCAAGTAGTAAACCTTGAAATAAAGTGCTGGATTTGCGAAAAACTGCAGCTTACATACACATGTTGGTATAGCCAAGATAAAACGATTGCATCTAGTGCCCAGATTAATGATAAACATTATGAGAACGGTCAAGATAATTTCCAGTGTAATTATACTGGGGAGTCCCACGGGGAATGAAATAAGTTTAATAATGGTCCAAATAGAAGGTGAGAGGGAAGCCGAGGACGCGGTATAATGCGCAGAAGGAATAGGGGCCATGGTAGGATTTTTGAAAAATCAGGCGGTGCACAAACAAGCAGACATCTGGTCAGCTTTTTGTAAACTGGAAACGGAAACGGCATGGGATGATATTGGAGATATATACATGTACCGCGGGAAACGGACACTTCTATTGACTTAGTGAATGAGGAAAATCTATTTTTTTTAAAGACGAGAAACAGTAAATGGCTTCGTAAGCGGACAAAAAAGAAGTGTTACAGGCCACTGGATATACGGGTGTTGTAGTGCGCAGGAATTTAATTTCGGACGATCAGTAATCAGATAAGGAAACGGACGTAACATTGATCGATGAGACCGCGCAAAGGTATCCGAAAGCGGTTATTTAGGTAGATTGTCTTTTATTTTTCAAGACACTACTGATGCATTATGTATGGAAGATACTCTATACGACTTATTCATAGGAATCATTGCTGAGTTAAGGTTACCCGACATTTCACATTTCGGTGTTGCAACAGTTGTTACAAGGACTAACCTAAACCGCAAGAAGAGTAACCTTATAAGAACCTTAAGGTACACAATCAGGTGTTAAGTGGGATATGGAGGCCTTTACGAAAGCTCAGCCCTGTGATCCTAAGTAAGAGAGTATACAGCAGCGAGTGTCGACCGGTGCAATAACTAAACGTCAAGGTCTTAACAGGGGCTAAGTTTATTTCCAAATAGGCTTTATTATGTAGACAATTTACAAAAGACATCGTCCGTTTTACAGTTAGTGATTCCTACCAAGTTTCAGGATAAGGTGTTAAAGTTAGCTTATGAGTCATTAATGGCAGGTCACTTAGGCATGAAGAAGACTATCATCTAAGAAGCTCTCCATAATAGTACTTTCCCGGTGGGAAAAGATACTGCGTCTAATGAGGATATAACTATCTCAGGTAAATTAACGGTTAGTCAAAAAAAAAAAAAAAAAAAAGACGAAATATGGGCTCTGATTAAGCAGTATCCCCACGGATCGTACCGATGGATTACAGCATAATATAAAATTGTTCACAACTGAATCGATTAGTACGAATATGTATTCGACAAGTCAAGTAACTATATGGAGAGGGAGGCGGGCCCCCGTAGCCTAGTGGATAAGAGAGTTGACTCTTAATCCATTAGGTTTCTCACCGCTGTGGTTCGAGCCTCGCTCGGGTCACATGTGGGAAAGCCAAGTTCTGCTTACGGGTGGTCAGATGGTTTTTCTCCGGGTTCTCCGGTTTTCGCCCACCTTTGATGAACGATCGGCTCGATATAAGTGAAATATTCTTGAAAGGGCCGTAAAACCCAAATCAAAAAAAAAAAAAAAAAAAAAAATATGGAGAGGGAGATTCAGGAAATGTTAGAGTTAAGGGTCATAGACCCTTAAGTGTTCCCATGCTTGTCGTCTGTGATACTCGTGCCCAAGAAAGATAGGTCGGTGAGATTCTGCATCGACTTCCAGAAACAAAGTGACCGTATTCCATGCAGAGCCTATGCCGAACGTCGAGAAAGTCGTAAATGAATTGTCTGTGTATACATATTTTACCAAAATAGATTTATGCCATAAATATTAGCAACTTCCGTTTTCTGAGGCAGCTGAACCTCTGACGGCTTTCAAGGCTTCCAAGTGTCTGTTTAACTTCTTTACCACGCTTTTTGGATTGGTAAATGCTAGGGCTTCTCACTGCAGAATGATGCAGAAAGTTGTACAAAGGGTTGAAAGACAAAGGCCGCTAGTTAAGGTAGATATGTTAACTGAATGCATTGCAAAAACACTGCCAGAATCAGATAGATGGTGTTAGAAATATATTTGCTGTACGAATTGTTATCTTTTTCTTGTTGGTTTTATTTCTAAATCCTCATAAAACAGACCTTTCACAAACTTGTTTTGTATCTATCTGTTGCTAGCTGCAGAAGTTTAAAAAGGAAAGAATAACAAACAATCTGGTAAATGAAGAAACGGATGAAATAAAGAAAATAAAAAAAGTAAGTATTGTTTATCGGCTCGTGTTACCATTAATTGCCTCATCATAAAAAAAAAAAAAAAACAGAAATGTATGGTTACAAAGACAGCCTTGAATCATTTTAAACGTTAAACATGCTTTTATTTACAGCGCCGTGTACCGAATTCCTGTAATGTTCCACCAATGCAATTTCTTTCTGACCTTTGTTGAAGTGTGGGTAGGAAATCTGTATTTAGGTCCTTTAGAGATAATTGAACGAATTCTATAGTCAGAAAAATCACATTGATAACATGAACATCCGCGGGATGACATTTTTTTTTATTTATTAAATCTCAAAATTTGAAGGTATGAAACCTGGTTTGATCAATCTTCTTTGAATCATCTATAGCTGAAACGTACAATCACTTAGACCAAACTTGACCTCAACACGGGCCGAACAAATTTCTGTTTTTACCACTATGGAAGCTGATGGCGAGTGTTCGGATCCCGTAAAGCTAGCTTAAGGTCACTACCGGTACTAATAACCGCAACTCTGGAATGAGAAGGGAGATAATTAGGGTGGTTTTCGATTAAAATAAAGGAGCAATGTTTCTAGACCGTAGTAGATAATTTCTAGTATTAATACAATCCGTTTCCGCGTAGTATGGCCCATCAACCGTGATATAATAGTGAAAGAAAAACGATAAAATATTTTGAATCTGATCCTAATAAAGGGAAAGAAAAATAATACTAACGTTGAAATGATTCTAACGACGGACGCTCAGCTCCGAACATTCGGTGTAAATGAACACACAAAAATTATTCACGTTTTTTTTTTTTCGCGGGAAATGTCAAACGACGAATCGAGACTGTGAACACAGAAAATCAAGGATTGTTTTAGTGATATTTGAACGCGCTTCTCTCGATTTTTTTATATTTATTCTGATGAATTTTATATTTTTATGTCGTGATTTTATTTACTTTTCTACATAGTAATTGGATTACACTAAAATGTCCGAAAGATTGAGGCAAGGAGACAGGTTCAAGAGAAAGGGTGCTCCATCAATTCATCTTGTATGAAAGTAGGAAAATAGAATATTATACGAACTGTCTGTCTCAGGCCGAGTGATGAGCTGCATTCTATTTATCATACACATATTGCGTAAAAGTGTTTATGATAAAAGAAAAATCTTCTTACATGTAATTTAATGTAAGGTCTATATATTATAACCGGATTGAATGCAATGTGCTCTCGCTAGCCTAAACCCAATATAAAAGAGGGCAGAAAAAATCAGACAGGAAATAAAATGATTTACCTTCAGTTTTTCGGTCTCAAATTGAAGAGGCTGATCAAGCACTCACGTATACTATGATTGACATGGGTAGGTCATTAAATCCTTTTTTTGTCACTTTGCAAGAAATAGACAAATCTAAAGGTTAAAAATCTTCATTAGAATTCGTTGAAATTGAGCATGTTGACATTGTTATCTTTTTTAACACTTCACCGATGATGTCACAGTTACATGTAATGAAGTAAGCAGTTAGTTTTTTTTTTTTTTTTTTTTTTTTTTTTGTTGTTGTTGTTGTTTTTATGAGGGCCTCAGCGGGGTAATTTCGTTGAATAGGAAGCTTAAATCACCAGAAAATAAACACTTATGCATTTACAGTAAAGTTGAGGCAAAAATACTTGTTGACCCTGTTCCTTTATTTTTCCAAATTATTACTAGTTTGGTTTCAATGGCGACAATGAAATGGACGGGTCTTTTTCACACAATTTTTATATTTTATCAAGACCTAGTCCTTTTTAATGGTAATACGCCATTATATTTAAGGCATATTTCCTGTTGCCATATTCCTGTTGCCATGGCAACCAAAGTTTGAAATTAATTTTGTCTAAAAGTAACTTTTCATTTCTTACTGCGTATGGATATTGTACATGAATTTTTGTAAAATTTTGTTTCAAATTTTATGGTTATCTTTAGAAATTACTGTGTATAATGTAGCGGTTTGGCTAACTGTCTATTGTATTTTCAAAAAATAATCAGGTCACATGTGCCTAATTGTGTGCAGAAGTAGACAAAATGCTAGCTATGCTGTATAAATGTTCTAATGCGAGTGTTAATTGCAGGAAAAAAACTTCTGAAGGTACAGAAAAGCCGTCGCTAAAAATATTTCATGATCCTGATTCTTTATTTCCAAATTATTACTCTTTTGGTTTCCATGACAACAATCAAATGGATGTATCTTTCGCACAAAGTTCTTACATTTTATCGAGAAATACTCATGGAAACATTTTGGTTAAATTTTGTTGAAACGTATTGATTAGTATGACCTTTTTTATGGTAATTTTCCATTATGTTTAAGGTTTTTATGGTTGTCATGACAACAGAAGTTTAAAATAATTTGGTCAACAAGAAATATTTTGATTCATATTGCGTATGTGTGTTGTATGTAAAATTTTGTAAAAATTGTATCATATTTTCATAACTATCATTAGAAATTACTGCGTATGATGAGGTGGGTGGGGTAACTTCCTATTGTATTATCAGGAAACAAATGCATGCATGGATGAGGTTGATAATCGTGTTTCCCTCTTTAATTGCACGACGCTCAGTCGAACGCTAATGTCGTTCATTCAGAACGCTCTGCTATACAAACTGAGCTAATGACATGTACTAATAGGTATTTTTACAATTTACAATACAATTTTCAATATATGACAGTAACGCGGGAAGCAGTCTATACAAGGTTAACGCGCCACGAAATAATTGTCATACTTGCCGTATCAAGTAAAACATGTCTGCGGTATTTACTGATCCTGGAAGCAAACAGCAAACCCCAGATCAGACTGTTCTAATTCCCATTTTCTATCTGTAATGCGTTCTTTGTTTCCGAAGGCAACCTTTTAGATTATTATTTATATCACTGCAGCTTGTGTTAGTGCCGTGTCGCGGACGTAGAAGGTCTCCCCGTACTTCATCATAGGGCAGATTATATTTTCGTTTCCTTTGGGATCATTGGGCCAATTGTTGCATCTTTGAAAATGGAGTTCTGCTCATGTATACAATAGAGGGCGTAAGCAGTGTTGCAAACTTCATTATTGCTTATGAAGAGTCTCAGTAAAACCGAGACTCCCATTTTTTATCTGTAATGCGTTTTTTGTTACCAAAGGCAACCTCTTAGAATTTTTTACTGTCCGCATAGACCTTAGTTCGTGTGTGAATTATGTCATCATTATTGGGGCATATCTTGATAAATAACAGGGTATGAGTACCTAAGAAGCTCTATATCTCTGGGTTTTCTTTTTTTTTTTTCTTTTTTTTTTTTTTTTTTTTTTTTTTTTTTTTTTTCTTTGGTAGAAGCAATATTTTAAGATGTATATACACTGTCGTATCAAATTTATGCACTATATATGTTTTGTAATATTTTGATGGTGTACATTATATGCTGCCAGTGAGTGCTATTATCGCGCAAAAAAGCTTCGGCATGTACTATACATTGGCTGTCTTTGTAATTTGTACAAAAACAAAACATGTTTTTCGTTATTATATTTTAACCCAGTTGCTTTTGTATGCTTAAAATATACGTTATAAGATGTTATAAGTTTTACAACGTCTTTTATACGTTTTTTTACATTTATCTTGTTTTAAATATTTGGTGTTTGTATGCTTGATACCGCAATACGCCAACTGTGGTAATAGTGTAGGATGCCACCAGCTGAAGTTACCTATGCTCTATACTATTGCTATCTGTGTAATTTATATTACTAATATTGTCGTGTTTTTATTGCTTTTGAAACGTTCGATTTGTTTTGATGAATATTTTTTAACATTAAAATGTGTAATATCAGAAGCACTGTGAATACAGACGGATAACTAAACAAAGTACCTATATGCTCGCTTTTGTATCGTTTTACACGTTTCTCTTCATCTCGAAGTTATATTCAGCTTGAAACTAAAAAATAAAAAATAATAAAATAATAGGAATGAGTCAGCTTATTTTACCGTCATATTTTCGTGCATGATTAAGGTGAGTATGCGTAAATATGAAAACATACACATCGACTTTTCTCTTAACACTATTGTTGGCATAGTGTGATTAGGCCGCAAATATCGTTTTTTTTTTTTTTTTTGTTTTTTTTTTTTTTTTTTTCTTTACTATTTGTTAGTAACACTATTAGCTATTCTTATTAGCTGAGAATTCCTTTTTTTTTTTTAAACAAATGTACTCTGATATTATCTATTTTAATACTTCTAAAGACCATAAAAAATACAATTCCATATCATTTAAAAACGTTTGTGCAGACCTCATTTATCTTTTGGATAATGTGTTTATTATATTTTTAACTTTATAGACCTAAAGCTATAGACTAATAGTCTGTTAGTTTATAGATCAATCGTGATGGTAAAATATATCAGGACTATCTGTGCTCCTCTTGTTGCTGAATTGTTTTTATTTTGTTACCAGAAAGCCTTCATCTGTCTGAAAAAGAAACAAACTGATGTCAACTAAACGTCTAGGTATCTAGGTATCTAGACGACTTTCTTAATATCGATAATATGTTTTTCGAATGCATGGATGATCAAGTTTATCTGAAATTCAATTAAATAAAGCTAATGTCTCTGTCTCTGTTAACAAGGCGTCATTTTGTTTTTTTTATTTATCCCTGACTAATGTTAAAGTTTCTAAAATAAAAAAAAATAAATAGATAAACGTGATATGTCTCGACTAGCGACTGAAACGGAGACTAAGAATCATCCGCTGAAAACAAAGGGCGTCGGACACACGCGACATACAATTTGTTACAATATTGTACCGGAAAAACTTACAAATGGCGGCAACAGCTTCTTTTCTTTTTGTCCATAAGAAGAGCTCTTGATTCCTACTTTAAAACAAAACGAAAGAAATTTCTTCAATAATAGACTATTTTCATAATCAACAAACAAAACACTGCTTTACTAGATCCGCCCTTGCATAGCAAAATATGTCAACCGTAAAGTTTTAATGTAATTCATCATCCTGGTGAAGGACTTTGTATGGCACAGGGCTGCGGACTTGGTTTTTTCCCATCCTGTTTGGTGTCTCTTGTGTTTGTTTTGTTCCATTTAGGTTTGTGATCGCATGATTAGAGGCAGAGAAAGCTGGTCTTTTGGCTAGATGTATGTTCTAGCTGTGGTTGTTTCTGTTCATTCTCTTTTTCTAAATATCAGCGGTGGAGAGCAATCTGCGACTGACTATATGTTCTGGCTGGGAATATTTCTGTTCATTCTCTCTTCTTCTCAATATCGGAGGCAGACAGCAATCTGCGACTGGCTATATGTTCTGGCTGGAAATATTTCTGTTCATTCTCTCTTCTTCTCAACATCGTAGGAAGACACCAATTTGTGACTGGCTATATGTTTTGGCTATGGATATTATTTTTACCATTCTCTCTTCTTCTCAGTATCAGAGGTAGACTCGACCTGTGGCTAACCATATGTTCTGGCGGCTGTTGATGTTTCTGTTCATTCTCTCTTCCTCTCAATATTGGAGGTAAAGAGCGATCTGTGGCTGGCTATATGTTCTGGCTGTGGATATTTCTATTTATTCTCTCTTTTTTTCAATATCGGAGGTAGACAGCAATCTGTGACTGCCTATATGATCTTGCTATGGATATTTCTATTTATTATGTCACCCACCCCCTTTAGGCATGGGAGACATATTTTTTCCCCCGGGCGTCTGTCTGTCACACTCGTGTCCGCTCTATTACTTGAAAACCGTTCAAGCTATCTTCACGAAACTTCATATAAATATCAATCAGTATTAGATGACGTGCATATCGCAAGAATCATAACTCTTGCTTTTGTATTTTTGAGTTATTACCCTTGGTCTCTGTCACAAAATCGTGTCCGCTGTATAACTTAAAAACCGTTCAAGCTATCTTCACGAAACTTCATATAAATATCAATCAATATTAGACGACGTGCACAGCGCAAGAACCATCACTCGTGCTTCATACTTTTTGAATTATGTCCCTTGGAACTTTGTCCATCATAAAAAAGTGTCTACTCTATAACTTGAAAGCCGTTTAAGATATCTTCACGAAACTTTATATGAATATCAATCAATATTAGAGGACGTGCAAAGCGAAAGAATCATAACTCCTGCATGTATACTTTTGAGTTATTTCCCTTGGAATTTCATAAGTTAATATAATTGTTCGCTGAATGTACAATACAATATGACACCGAAAAAGGGGGAGTCATCTATGTTTTTCTAGAAAAACAAATTCTAGTTCTCTGTCTTTTCTCACTATCGGAGGTAGACAGCAATCTGTGACTGGCCATATGTTCTGGATGTGGGTATTTTTGTTCATTCTCTCTTCTCAATGTCCGAAGGAGAAAGCAATTTGTGACTGGCTATATGTTCTGAGTGTAAATATTTCTGTTCTTTCTCTCACCTTAATGTGTGTGTGTGAGGGGGTGTAAAAAGTAATCTGTGGCTGGCTATATGTTCTGGCTGGGAATATATCTGTTCAATCCCTCTTCTTCTCAAAAACGGAGGTAAAGAGCAATCTGTGACTCGCTATATGTTCTGGCTTTGGATATTTCTGTTGATTCACTATTCTTCTTTGTATCGGGGGTGATGAGCAATCTTTGACTTGCTCAATTTATGGCTGGAAATATGTTCATTCTCTCCCCTTGCCAATATCGGAGGTAAAGAGCAATTTGTGACTAACTTTTTATTCTGGCTACGGATGTTTCTATTCATTCTCTCTTTCTCAATTCTCAATATCGGAGGTAGGCTGCAATCTTTGACTGGCTATTTCTTCTGGCTTTAGATATTTCTGTTCATTCTCTCTACTTTTCAATATCGGAGGTTGACAGCAATCTCTGATTCTGGCTGTGGATGTTTCTGTTCATTCTCTCTTCTTCTCAATATAGCAGGTAGAAAGCAATCTGTGACCTGCCATGTGTTCTAGCTGGGAATATTTCTGTTCATTCTCTCTTCTTCTTTATATCTGAGGTGAAATGCAGTTTGTGACTTGCTCAATGTTCTGGCTGGGTATATGTCTGTTCATTCTCTCCTCTAGTCAGTATCGGAGGAAAAGCGTAATCTGTGACTGGCTATATTTCTGGCTGGGATGTTTGTAGTTTAGCCTCTCTTCTTCTCAATATCGGAGGTAGAGAGTAATCTGTGACTGGCTGTATGTTCTGGCTGTGAAAATTTCCGTTCATTCTCGCGTCTTCTCATTATCGGAAGTAGACAACAATCTTTGGCTGGCTATATTTTCTGTTCGTGGCTATTCCTGTTCATTATATCTTCTTCTCAATATCGGAGGTAGATAGCAATCTGTGACTTGCTCTATATTCTGGCTGTGGATATTTCTGTTCATTCTCTCTTCTTCTCAATATCGGAGTCAGACAGCAATCTGTGGCTGGCTATATGTTATGCCTGTGAATATTCCTGTTCATTTTCTCTTCTTTTCAATATCGGGGATAGACAACAATCTGTGGCTGGCTATATGTTCTGGCTGTGGATATTCCTATTCATTCTCTCTTCTTCTCAATATCGGAGGTAGAGAACAATCTGTGACTGGCTATATCTTCTGGCTGTAGAGATTTCGTTTAATTCTCTCTGTTTCACAGTATCGGAGGCAGACAGCAATCTCCGACTGGCTATATGTTCTGGCAAAGAATACGTCTGTTCATTCTCTTTTCTTCTTAATATCAGAGGTAAAGAGCAATCTGTGGCTGGATGTATGTTCTGGCTGTAGATATTTCTGCTATTTCTCTCTTCTTCTCAATATCGGAGACAGACAGCAATATGACTGGTATATGTTACTGCTGGGAATATATCTTTTCATTCTCTCTTCTTTCCAATATCGGAGGTAGACAGCAATTTGTGACTGGCTATATGATCTGGCTGGGAATATTTCTTCCATTCTCTCTTCTTCTCAATATCAGTGGTATATGGGAGCGATCTCTGAATGTTTATATGTTCTGGCTGTAGAAATTTCAGCTGATTCCCTCTTCTTCTCAATGTCGGCGGTAGGGAGCAATTTGTGACTGGCTGTATGTTCTGGCTGTGAAATTTTCCATTCATACTCGCTTCTTCTCAATATCGGAAGTAGACAGCAATCTTTGACTGGTTATATTTTCTGTTTGTAGTTATTTCTGTTCATTATATCGTCTTCTCAATGTCAGAGGTAGACAGCAATCTGTGACTTGCTTTATGTTCTGGCTATGAATATTTCTGTTCATTCGCTCTTCCTCTCAATATCGGAGTCAGACAGCAATCGTGGCTGGCTATATGTTCTGGCTATGGGTATTTCTGTTTATTCTTTCTTTTTCTTAATATCGGAGGTAGAGTGTAATCTATGGCCGGCTATATGTTCTGGCTGGGAATATTTCTGTCCATTGTCTCTTGTCAATATCGGAGATACACAACAATCTATGACTGGCTAAATGTTCCGGTTAGGAATATATCTGTTCATTATCTCTTTTTCTCAATATAGGAGGTAAAGAGTAATCTATGACTGGCTATATGTTCTTGCTTACCAAGTAATGCTTACCATCCGCGGACGTCTGATTACACCCTTTATTCTGGGGTCCATGTCTGTTGGTCTGAACATTCTGATTCTTCATTCGTTTACGGATTTATGAGCTTGGATTATGGCTTAAGTACCATGACCCCAACAACTTCTTGCTTTGGATATTTTTGTTCATTCTCTTTTCTTCAATATCGAAGGTAAAGAGCAATCTGTGACTAGCTATATGTTCTGGTTGGGAATGTTTTTGTTTATTTTCTCTTCTACTCAATATTGGAGGTTGACAGCAATCTGTGACTGGTTATATGTTCTTGCTGGGACAATTTCTGTTCATTCTCTCTTCTTCTCATCATCGGAGGTAAAGAGCAATCTGTGACTGGCTATATGTTCTTGCTTTGGATATTTCTGTTGATTCTCTCTTCTTCTCAATACCGTAAGTAGACAACAATCTGTGGCTTGCTATATGTTCTAGCTAGAAATATTTCTGTTTATGCTCTCTTCTTCTCAATATATGAGGCAGACAGCAATCTGTGGCTGGCTATATGTTCTGGCCGGGAAAATTTCTGTTCATTCTCTCTTCTTCTCAATATCGTAGGTAAAGAGCCATCTGTGACTCTATAATGAACATATAAGAGGGTTAGACTACAAACTAAAAGTCATGACATAAGATATCAATAGTAGAAGAACCACACAGTCTGACAACAAGTTCAGGATCGAATCGGTATTTAGTGTGCTGCCCCAATCAACGTCACACAACCTATGAGGTCTGCTTTGTTATTACGTATATTGGCTTAATTCTTAATTATGCACGGTGTCGCATAACGTATATAGTATGTCCAATCCTTTCATACCGAGAACATGTAATCGTAAATATCTAACGTAACAACTTCTCTCCTGCGTTTACAAAGCAAGTCATCATAAAACTCAGGTTCCGATAGTGGGATAGGCCTTAATCTTGTTTTAAAGTATAACAGCTAAAAGTCTGTTACACAAGTTAACATCCCGCTAGTAACACTTCTTATATATGCATTACTCTTCGCGAGGGTCGTCATAGCCTAAACAGGGAATAGTAGAACTAAAACAATACCATTAGGAATATAGGAGGTAAAGAGTAATCTATGACTGGCTATATGTTCTTCCTTACTTGATTGTAATATAGCAGTGCAGTTGCAGTTTGGTCGTGACAATTTTTTCACAGTATTTCATATAGAGTAAAGTGCATGTTATAAGCAGGGAAGTACAGCATGCTTTACAATTTGCCAAATTTTGCCAGTTGCGCATCATTAATGGATGTTACTCATCGCATACGTTTGTAAATGTAACGGCTATGTTTTGTGTTTAATGTGTTTGTCTGGTTTCTAAGTGTCCATAAAGAATTAATTTACAGGCAGATTGTATGTCCATTTTCAGCAGAGAAACAACCTGTATGATTCCCTGATTGCTTTCCCTTCTTCCCTTCCGAAATGGGATGTACATTGAGTGGACTCTAAAAACACCGAATTTGCTTAGGGGTGCAAACTCGTTTCCATGTAGAGTACATACCTTTTCAGAACATAGGCAAATTTATGTAGACAGCGTTGTGTATTCGTTTCCCTTAATATTATATATGATGCATATTTAGGAGTAAAGTTATTCCTGTGTGTTCACTGATCGACTATACGATTATACTATGTGTTTTAAATGACAGTTGTGGAGGTATTTAGATTTCCCCCGGTTTGTCCGTTCCTCTACCCGTCTGCCCTTTTCACTTGATGGTAAACAGTTCCATTCATCTCACAGCTTTTATTGTATCACGCAGGAATTTAGTATGTCCGTCACGGACAGAATGGACATGTGGATGTAACATGAACCGTCGTCGCAAAGCAGTATTTGTTATACGAAGATTGTAGGACCAGATACTCGTACATCTTTTAAAGACTCATTTTGAAACTCTGCTTGTATCTTTCTGACATTTAAAAACGTCCTTTTGGATTTCTGGTAGTCAAAGCTGTTTTTTCATTAGCTTTTTAAACTTACACATTTTCCTAAAACAGTCAATATAGTACTGGGAATAATATGAATTTAATAGGTGCTACCGATATCCGTGCGTTCAAATTATCATCGCATGCTTTATAGGTGGGTTGGCCAGATCTAACTGAATTTGATTTCAGACCACGCTTGACTTCTAGTCCACTGCATGAACTGCGATATAACGTCCAAGTCAACCATATGTCAGTAGTTCACAGACATTGCCTCCAAATTTGTGGGATTTTTACCCGACCCGATCACATGAATTCGGGTCCTGCTTAGTTACTAGCAGCTCTGCTATGAAGGCTTTAGGCAGCCCATCTATTTCGCGGGCCCCGATGGGCGGGGGTTTCCGAATAACGAAAACTAGTGTATGCCGATGACAGGTACAACGACAATATACTATCGATCGCTTACCTGTGTCGAAGTTTTTCGAGATTATCACTTGAAATGAGCGTAAAGTCTATGTGTTATCTAAAAATCTACATCAAAGTGTACCTTATGCCCAAAACGAATCATGCTTAGCTTGTAAATAGACGGAGAACGGATAGAAATAAAATTCGAAGTGGCGACAAAAGAATGTTGTAGGCTGACGTCTAAGTCTCGTGATTCAGCCCCTTGCAATTGAAATACTTGGCGTTATTGGCTGTTTTGTTGTTATTATCGGGACGGGCGCCGTGACAACAGTCTCTGCCAAATCACGGAACGCTTATTGTTTTTCAGGATAAGCACCGAACCACCTAAGCGTTTGTTGGACCATCACACACATCACTGGTCACATCGGTAGTCTATAGTGGTTCGTCTGCAGGCCGAACCGCTTCGCGGTTCGGGGAACTGCACCCGTTTGACGCACTTATTTAGTTATGTAATCAGTTTCTACTATAATTTTGTAAAGAATCTTCTTTTGGAATTTGCATGATTGGCTTTTTAATTGTCATAAATGTTGCTTAATAAGGTTAAAGCTTTTCAAACCTAGACATTTTCCGACAACTATCGTGATAATATAATGTCGGGGTATACATTTTATGCAATTCATTACTCCTGTTTGATAGAGTTTCAGCTTTTCAAATTTTGGTTACTTTTTCGAACACTTTGAACTTAGATGTTGCACTCTTGCTGTTTTTTGGATTTAATTTGGAACATTAAGAATGTACTTTTGGCTCAATAAACATACGCATGTGGTTTGCGGTAGTACATGAGTCTGAGGTTAACATACCAAAATCGTATTTCAGTCATAAAGTCCATATACAAAAAAAATGAAATTGGGAATGTTCAGACAGGCAGACATGGACCAAAAATGCATGGGGTGTTATCAGGCGTCCATGGAAAATAAGCACTGCTTGGTAAGCATGCTTCGTCCACCATGACTATAAGCCTAAACAGAGATTTAGGAAAATACAGAATAGTAATGTCCGAAGTTTAGAAAGTCTTTTTATGGCTTGTCTGACGCAAAAACATGAGACATAAGTCTAGAAACAGCCACATTGTAGGGACTGACAAGGTCATGATGCCTCCCATAGAGCTTCTTAAGTTGACACCGGTTTAGTTCTTTGATATCCCTGATCAACAGTTTTGTAGTGAGCAGTCTTCCTCGTTCGATAAAGTCCTGATACTCAGAGCAGGTTCTAGACTAACGGGTTAAACTGCAGCTATTTACGAAGTTACAGCTATATTTAGGAGTACAGTGGTAGTCCATATTTTATCATTTTTTACAAAGCCAGAACACGAGGCATCATATGTGTTGTATGGACACAATTTTCTAGTTTATCATTATACACAAAGCCAGGACACGGAGCATTATATGTGTTGTACGGACACATTGTCTAGTTTATTAGCTCACCTGAGCACGAAGTGCTCAAGATGAGCTATTGTGATCGGTCAATGTCCGTCGTGCGTCGACCGTCAACAATTTGCTTTAAAACCCTACTCCTCCTTCACCCCTGGGCAAATTTACTCGAAACTTGGTAGGAAGAATCAGGGTGATTTGTAGATTAAAAATAGCTAAAATCGTTTCAATCTTAAATCCAAGATGACAGCCATGGCGGGTTACTTGAAAATCTATTTTACGCTTCTTCTCCTGAACCAAAAAGCCAATTGACTTGAAATCTGGTAGGTAGCAACTGGGTGACTTGTATATCAAAAATAGCTAAAATTGTTCCGATCTGAAATCTTAGATGGCCGCCGTGGGGGCGATCTTGAAAATCTATTTTTCGCTTCGTCTCCTGAACCAAAAGGCCAATTGACTTGAAACTTGGTAGGAAGCATTGGGGTGACTTGTAGATCAAAAATAGCTAAAGTCGTTCCGATCTGAAATCTTAGATGGCCGCCGTGGTGGCCATCTTGAAAATATATTTTTCGCTTCATCTCCTGAACCGAAGGGCCAATTGACTTGAAACTTGATTGGAAGCATTGGGATCAAAATTAGCTAAAATCGTTCCGATCGGAAATCCTATCTCCTGAACCAAAAGGCCAATTGACTTGAAACCTGGTAGGAAGCATCGGGGAGACTTATAGATCTAAATTGCTAAAATCAATCCGATCAGAAATCCAAGTTGGCTGCAGTGGCGGCCATCTTGAAAATCTATTTTTCGCTTCTTCTCCTGAACCGAAGGTCTAATTGACTTGAAGCATCGGGGTGACTTGTAGATCAAAAATAGCTAAAATCGTTCCGATCTGAAATCTTAGATGGCCGCCGTGGTGGCCATCTTGAAAATCTATTTTTCGCTTCATCTTCTGAACCGAAGGGCCAATTGACTTGAAACCTGATAGGAAGCATTGGGATAAAAATTAGCTAAAATCGTTCCGATCGGAAATCCTATCTCCTGAACCAAAAGGCCAATTGACTTGAAACCTGGTAGGAAGCATCGGGGTGACTTGTAGATCTTAATTGCTAAAATCAATCCGATCAGAAATCCAAGTTGGCTGCAGTGGCGGCCATCTTGAAAATCTATATTTCGCTTCTTCTCCTGAACCGAAGGTCTAATTGACTTGAAACTTTGTAGGAAGCAGCGGGGAGACTTATAGATTAAAAAAAAGCAAAAATCATTCCGATCGGAAATCGCAGATGGCCGCCATGGCAGCCATCTTGAAAATCTATTTTTCACTTCTCCTGAACCAAGAAGCCAATTGACTTGAAACTTGGTAGGAAGCATCAGGGTGACTTGTAGATAAAAAAATAGCTAAAACGTTTCGATCGGAAATCCTAGATGGCCGCCGTGGTGGCCATTTTGAAAATCTATTTTTCGCTTCATCTCCTGAACCGAAGGGCCAACTGACTTGAAACTTGATAGGAAGCATTGGGATCAAAATTAGCTAAAATCGTTCCGATCGGAAATCCTAGATGTTTGGAACTTGGTAGGAAGCATCGGGGGACTTAAAGACAAAAAAAAGCAAACATCGTTCCGATCACAAATCGAAGATGGCCGCCGTGGCGGCCATCTTGAAAATCTATTTTTTACTTCTTTTCCTGAACCAAGAAGCCTATTGACTTGAAACTTGGTCGGACATCGGGGTGACTTGTAGACCAAAAATATCTAAAATCGTTCCGATCGGAAATCAAAGATGGCCGCCGTGGCAGCCATCTTGAAAATCTATTTTTCACTTCTTCTCCTGAACCAAAAAGCCAACTGACTTGAAACTTTGTAGGAAGCATCGGGGTGGCCTGTAGATCTAAATTAGCTAAAATCGTTCCGAGCGGTAATCTAAGATGGCCGCCGTGGCAGCCATCTAAAAAAATCTATTTTCGCTTCCTCTCCTGAACCGAAAGGCCAATTGACTTGTGATTCGGCAGGAAGCATCGGGGTGACTTATAGATCAAAAATAGCTTAAAGCATTCCGATCGGGAGTCCAAACTGGCCGCCGTGGCGGCCATCTTGAAAATCTATTTTTCGCTTCTTCTCTTGAACCAACTGACTTGAAACTTAGTAGAAAGCATCGGGGTGACTTGTACATCAAAAATGCTAAAATTTCTCTAATCAGAAATCCAATATGGTGATCATGGCCGCCATCTTTAAAATCCATTTATTAGCTTCTTCACCTGAACTGAAAAACCAATTGACATGAAACTTGGTAGGAAGCATCGGGGTGACTTGTAGGTACAAATAGCTAAAATTGTTCCATGGCCGCCATCTTGAATTTTTTTTTTTTACTTCTTCTCCTGAAACTAAAGACCGATTGTCTGGAAACTTGATAGGAATCATCAGAGTGACTTGTAGATCAAAACAGCTAAAATCATTCTGATCGGAAATCCAAGATGGCTGCCATGGCTGCCGTCTTAAAATCTATTTTTCGCTTCAACTGGGTAGAAAGCATCAGGGTGACTTTGGGATCGTTGAGTCCATCCTGTTTATTTTGAAAGTCGAATACCACTTAAACCGGCGCTTGGGGTGGGGGAATGCGTATGCAGCCTCGCAAACTACAGTGTTGCATATGAAGAGACTCAATCAAACTGAGTCTCCAATTTTCGAAATATTTTGTGTGTTCTTTGTTTCCATAGGCAGTCTTTTTTTTTACTTTTATTGTAGATAAAAAAAAGAATTAAAATCGTTCCAATCAGAAATCTGAAATGGCGCCATGGTCGCTTTCTTAGAAATCTATTTTGCACTTCTTCTCCTTAACCGAAAGGCCAATTTATTTGGTAATCAGATGAGCGATGCAGGGCAATCTTGGCCCTCTTATTGTTATTGACAAAGCTAGGACACAGGGCATTATATGTGTTGTGCAGACACAGTGTCTAGTTTATTGTTATTGACAAAGCTAGGACAAAGGGTATTATATGTGTTATACAGACACATTGTCTAGTTAGTTAACCTGAGCCGAAGACTCAAGACGAGCTATTGAGATCGCTTGCCATCCATCGTCCGTTCGTCTGTCCACACCTTTGAACGACTTGTCCACTGAAACCCCTGTGCCAATTATTTTCAAACTTCATGTGGAAACTTCTGTTTAAGTGGGTTTGACAATGTGTACAAATGGTCACGGTTCGTTTTTAAGCTGGCCATATATATGTTAAAAAAGTTAAAACCTTTTTTCTCCAGAAGCAAGAAAGTTTTGAGGCTGAAACTTGATATAAAGCATTGAAGACTGAAGATCAAACAAATGGTGATCATAGGTTGACCTTTGACCTTTTTTACGGCAAGGTCAAATTTGCGTCCCCATACATTTGTATGGGGTAAAATTTTGATGTCATTTTCTCAAAATATATTTACGACAAATAGCTGAAACCAATGTATGATCAAAGTAGTAAAACGTTTTATTTACTATTAAACTTTTGTGCACCCAGGGGTTATCTGCCTTTGCCCTTGGGCTGTATATATGAATAATATCGTGTAATCGTTGAACGCCTTCTCTGACACTACTTGACAAATTTTCACCAGATTTCACATGAGGCCGTCTGTCGAAGGGGTATTGACAACTGATTCAAATGGTACCGCACTATTGAACAAAGGCTGGTCACTAAAGACTGTTGAGTTCCAGTCTTACCCGACCCGCTAGCTGGTCGGTGTTTGACAAGGGATCATAAATTCTTATGTATGTAACCTCTTGGCAGAGTTCAAGTTTCTCCAAACCACTCGGCACATGCTATTAATCTATCTCACCGATTTATTTATAAATTGGTGCTTCTTACACAAAAATCGTTTTTTTTTTTTTTTTTTTTTTTTTTTTTTTGTTTTTTTTTGTTGTTTTTTTTTTTCAATCTTCTGACCATAAACCTTGAATTGACTAGTGAAACAGATTCACTTTATCAGAAATTGTTAAACTTTAAAGCGCCAAGTAAAACTTGTAGCAGATGACATTCTATTTTTCTTTTTTCATAAAAAATAAGTCTTGACATTTCATGTAAATCGTCTGCTCCAAAAAACGTCAAGACTGATTTTCTATGAAAAATAATAAAAAAGAACATATTTAACAGTGTCGTCTATTGCAGTTAATGGTCAAGTGTTATATATGTATAATAGTAGAAACAAGATGCAGATTTTTATAAAGTAATTTTATAAAGGTTTCTTTTGGAAGTTTTAAGATATTTAGTACGGACTTTAGTGCTTAATTTTTGCTAACCCTAGCATCGAAAAGATATACGATTTATTTCGATATAGGAAGAAAGCCTGGACATGTCTGTATATAAAACAACTGTATAACATATATGCATACATTGCATTTCGCGAAGTGTTTATCTTTATATGCACATATGCAAACATGACGCCATTAGTGATATCCCGGTTGTTTCCGCATTTAAGGGAGAGTACCCCGTTTTCCTGTCTGACATCAATTTTTAGATTTCGCATGCAAACGGTGTTTCAAATACAACTTCTACCTTTTTAAACCTTTATTAGAAGGCATACAGAAATAGATTAACACCAAAAATGTTCGATGTTTCGTCCAATATGGCCGCTACAATAAACCTGAAAGAAAACGTTTGATAGCAAATTTTATGACACCATTTTAAAGGCCCCATACTCCTCAAAAATAGACATTTTTTAATCCCAGAAAGGTTTAATAAATTGATATATAGTATTAATACGATCATAAAATGTGGTATCCGACAGCCTGTAAAATTTCACTTAGTCTCTCGTTTTTTTAACTGGATCAAAAATGAAATGATGTTTTTATCGTATCCCTGAATTAATGTTGGTAACATTAATTTAGAGATATGATAAAAAAAAAACATTTCATTTCAGGAACGAGAGACTAACTGAAATTACATGCTGTACCAATTTTCAATGCTCTACAAATTTTCACCAGATTTTACACGGAACCTTCTGTCGAAGGGATATTGTCAAATAATTCCGCATCATTTAACAAGACGGCCACGATGCCCAGTATGGTAACAAACACTTAACAATTGTCTTCTCCAGAGATCTTTTTTCCCTAGAACCAAAAAAAGCTTTGTTGTTGAATCTTGACATATGGCACTGGAGACTCAAGATCTACCAAATTTATTCGCATTATGATCTTACGTTGACCTTTGACTTTTTAACGGAAGGGTCAAATTTGAGTCCCTTTACATTTGTATGGGGATAATGTTGAAAAATCATTTTCTCACAACGTATTAGACTGAAAGCTGAAACTAACAATGTATAATTAACGTAGTCCAAAGTATCAAAATCCTGTCTCCCAGGGTTTTCTGCCCTTACCCTAGGCTATATACATGTACAAAATGATGTAAACTTCAAACTTCTTTTCGAAAACCGCTTTACCAATTTTCACCAGATTTTAAATGGAGCCTTTTTGTCGAAGTATTATTGACAATTTGTTCAAATGGTTCCGCGCCATTGAACAAGATGGCCGCCATGTCCATATAAGGTAAAACCGCTTAAAATATTCTTTTCCAGAACCAAGGAGGCTTTGAGGTTGAATCTTGGTATATAACATCGGTGACTCAAGCTCTACCAAGTTTGTTCAAATGCTGATCTTTGGTTGACTTTTGATCTTTTAACAGCAAGATCAAATGTGCAATCCCATAAATTTGTATGAAGATAATGTTGAAAAATCATTTCTCAAAATGTATAGAAGACGAATGACTGAACCTAAAACGTATGATTTAAGAAGTAAAACTTAATTTACAATCCTTATCACATAGTGGCCTAAATTCCCAACATTTAGCATCAAATATCTCGCTATGTAGATGATCTACATGCATGCAAATGTGATAAATCAGTTATACCATGGTTGTGCGCATGTACGTGCGATAATGCACTCGCTCACGCTCGTGCATTATCGCATCGTACATGCGCACGAACCATGGTATAACTAAGACTTAACCAATGAATGTTCCATTGTCTCTAAGTAAATAAAACTAAGGTTAAATCTCAATAACCAAAACTTATACCATAGCTAGACCATGGGATAATTTTCAATTTTGAAAATTAACCCATGGTTTTATTTATAGATCTCACAGGTGTACTTTAGAATGACTGTCAACCCATCAGTGCACCGTAATCTTTTTCACTCTCTGGACTAATTCCGCAGGCGATGGCAATTTGATATTTCCCTCAAAAAACAGATTGTTGTTTTCTGGGAAAAATAAGAAAAATATTTCAAAATGTTGTATGTTGAGTTTTGTTTCAGCAGACATTTTGAAACATTTTCATATTTTTCCTAGAAAACAGAATTCGACATTTCATGCAAATTGTCTCCAAATGTCAAATGTTTATTGGAAAAATAAATGTATCATCAATATGTTGTCTGCTGAAAATGCCCAGAGTGCTAACCATCAATTTTCAGCAGATGACATTTTTTAAATAACTTTCTTATTTTTTTCTCAGGAAACTGGATTTGACATTTCATGCACATTGTTTCAACTAGAGACAGTTTGCATCAAATGTCAAATTCTGTTGGCTGGAAAAAACTAAGAAAGTATCATCAAATATATTGTCCGCTGATATTGTCCAGAGAGTGGTAAAGGTTAGAGAAACTTCAAAATTTACTGAGCAACTTTCTATTTAAAAATGACCTTTTTTGTTGAATAAAACACATGGAACCAGACAGTCTGTCTGGAGAATATTATAATGACCAAAGCTACAGCTGACCAACCAGATTGCACCAAAGTTTGACCAAATTAAGATGCTGATGTAATTTATTTTGATTGACAAGATTGCAACCAATCAGATTTTAGCAGTAGTGCCTCAGTTAGTTTTATTCAAAAAAGGTGGGGTGTTGCATCCTTTTTAGTACACAAGGTCAATAGGTCCATCATTACATCAGACTGCCTGTTACCACTTTACCATAAAAATATTTAAAAAAAAAAGAGAAATAGAGGTAATGTAGAAAAAGATATACTAAATAAATAAAAGTATAGTTTTCGTAAGAAAAAAACAAAACAAAACAGTCCCATACATTGGTTAAAACAGATAAACCATGTTATTGTCTCGGTTTTGGGAATACTGTAAATTATATCATAATTTGGTGAACTTCACTGTCTGACCCAAACTCGGCTCCACCTCGTTTGGGGTCAGACAGTGAAAGGTCACGAAACTATGGTATAATTTACAGTATACCCAAAACCTCGACAATAACCATGGTTTATCTATAATTTGGTGACCTTTCACTGTCTGACCCAAACTCGGCTCCGCCGCGTTTGGGGTCAGACAGTGAAAGGTCACCAAACTATGGTATAATTTACAGTATACCCAAAACCTCGACAATAATCATGGTTTATCTATAACATATTTTGTCCCCAGGGGTTACCTGCCCTTGCCCCTGAGCTATATACATGTATAAGATCATGTAATCTTTAAACTTCTTCTCTAAAACCGCTTCACCAATCTTTACCAGATTTCAAATGGAGCCTTTTTGTCGAAAGGGTATTGACAATGTGTTCAAATGGTTCCGCGCCGTTGAAAAACCATTTCTCAAAATTTATAGAAGACGAATGACTGAACCTACAACGTATGATTAAAGTAGTAAAACTGTTTAGTTATAATAAAACTTTTGTTCCTAGGGGTTATCTGCCCTTGCCCGTGAGTTATATACATGTATAAGATCATGTAATCTTTATACTTCTCTGAAACCGCTTCACCAATTTTTACTAGATTTCACATGAGACCTTCTGTTGAATTGGTATTGATAATTTGTTCAAATGGTTTCGCGCTATTAAACAAGATGACTGACTGTCCATATATGGTAAAACCACTTAAAATCTTCTTATCCAGAACCAAGAAAGCTTTGAGGCTGAATCTTGATATATAGCATCGGTGACTCAAGCTCTACCAAGTTTGTTCAAATGATGATCTTAGGTTGACCTCTGACCTTTTTACGGCAAGGTCAGATCTGCGTCTCCATACTTTGTATGGGATATCCGTACATTTGTATGGGGATAATGTTTAAAATATAAGTGAAGATACCCAGGAAATAAAAAGGTTACAGTCAAGCCTTTTTCTCACGGGGGTTATCTGCCCTTGCCCCTGGGCTATATACATACATTAAATCTGTAATCTTTAAACGTCTTCCTATCTGAAACGTTAGACTAATTTTCACCAGATTTCACATGGGGCTGTCTGTCGAAGGATACAGACATTTTGTTCAAATGGTTCCGTACTATTGAGCAAGATGGCCACCATGTCTATATGTATTGAAACACTTAAAATCTTTATCTTCATAATCAAGAAAGCTTTGAGACTAAATCCTAATAAATATAGCATGATTTGCTCAAATGATGATTCTAGGATGATTTTTTACCTTTTTGTGGCACGGTCAAATTTGTGTCCTAGTTGCGGTGGCAATACTGGAAGAATGTTGCATGGCGTCTGCAGATATGCAATGGCTGTTTTGCTCAGGTGAGCGAATCGTGGCCCCTGGGCCTTTTGTTTATTTTTATTGACGAATGGGGCAAAGGGACAATATATGTGCTGTACACATTGTCTATATTATTATTGTCAAAGCCAGGACACGGGACACCATATGTGTAGTACAGACACAATTTTCTAGTTTATTATAATTATTAACTAAGCCAGAATATAGAATTTGGATTGTACAGACACATTTTTTATGTTTTTTATTATTAACTAAGCCAGGCCTTGTGATAGCATATGGGTTGTACAAGCACATGTTGGAGGTTTATTATCATTATTATTGACTAAGCCAGAATATGGGATATCATATGGGTTGTACAGGCACAACTTTTGTAGTTTATCATTATTACTGACAAAGCCAGCACACGGAATATCATAGTAGTTGTACATATACATTTTCTGGTTTATCAGTATAACTGACACAGCCAGTCAAGGGTGTTTTGTGTGTGTGTGTGTGTGTGTGTGTTTTTTTTTTGTGTGTTTTTTTTTTTTTTTGTTTTTTTGTTGTTGTTTCTTTTTTTTCTTTTTTTTTTTTGTTTTTTTTGTGTGTTTTTTTCGTTTTTTTTTTTTTTTTTGTTTTTTTGTTTGTTTTTTTTGTTTTGTTTTGTTTTGTTTTGTTTTGTTTTTTAAGTTTGCATTCTTAGTTGTCATTTCTAAATAGTTTCAATCATTTATTTCCTAGAAAAAAAATATAAAATATATCAGAAACCAGAAAATTCTCCAATTCTCGCACTCAAACTTTGATTAAGAAACAATAGGGATAATTGCTTAGTTATTAAAAGGATGCATACATTAGATACTTATATTTGTAGCTTTTGTATCCGGACAATGAAAGGTAAATTATATATAACGGAATTCGTGATAAACTGTGAGCGTAAAACGTGTTTACGTGTTTGGTGAACGTCTAATACATTTAATTTTAGGAGCTGATTGATGAGCAGCAAGTTGTATTAAAAGTAAGCTTATGTACACTGACCCTTTCTTCTCTTTACACCTATTGCCTGCCTTCTAGAGTACGCACACTATTTGTCGTCGTTAAGACTAGCGCATGTTTAATTGTAGAACAACACAGCTTTGTTTATACCTGTACTCTCTTCAAAATTTCATCTCTCCGGTAAAAATACTTCTTGTTTCATAAGATATTTTCAAATCCTAATGATTTGATATGTTGTAGATAATGCATATTTGACAATATTTAGGTATTTATGTTACCAGCAAACGTTCAAAAATATTATTATTTTATAAAATGACAACATCTTGCAATACTTTTCTGAATATATGTTACTGTTAGACATGTTCTGCCAGACTATTGCTCCGCTATACGCAGCATTTTCATTTCTTTTACAATGTCTAATTATGATTATGCGAGATGCATGTTGCTATAGGATTTGTGTTTAGGATACTAGATAATAGACTAGGTTTCCCGGATCTATCCAGCTCTTATTTATTATATGTGTAGATTATAATGTTAACATCTCTCCTCATTATAACGTCATTAGTTGAATCTAAGAGTTATGTGCTTTTAGTTACCTTCTTATTCTACACTTATTCTCATGCTCATACTTTTGAAATGTGACATAACTGTAGTTCCGACCACTTTATTTAGTGTACATACAAGACTTTAATGATCATTCACCAGTTTTCCAGCATAATTTGGCCATAAATTGTTTGGTCTGTTCAGCACTCTTGCGAAAAATAAACATATAATGGCACTTTTATAGCAAAGATATTTATTATTTGTGTAGTCTTATTTTTCAACTACAAAGTGAGAAAACTGTAATAATCAACATATATCTTTGTAACAATTTCAAGAATCTAATGCTTCATAATTACATTTAGAGTCCAAATGGATTCAGTCCAAGAAACAGCATGTTCCTCTTCTGAATACTACTCAAACAAAAGTAGTAATACAGTAGATAAATATCTAAAGTTATGTCTTTGTGTTCAATATGGTTCAAAGCAAGCTTGATACTCAGGGGAGACATCATTGCCAAAATGGTATTAGACCCTTCTGAAAAGGGTGTATTCTAAAAGAAAATAATTTGCTCCCTCTGAGATGGAGCAAATGCTTTCCGTACAGAGAAGATCCCTTTAAAGAAGGTCTTTGGCGTGCAATAAAGCAAACAGGAATTAAAAAAAGTGGTCTCCCATCGCGGAAATGGTGAAAATTCCACCAGGAGTATCTTGTCCCCTTAAAAGTGGTAGCATGCAGAGATAAGGCTCACGTTTGTTGCAATAGAACAATATGAAGACTTTGTAGGGTTGTTGTTAATATTGTATTTTTTCGTCAACCTAACATTCATAGGAAGCATGGATGCTTTAATTCACGAAGACTTTCTCAGGTTTAGGTGAGATCATATAGTCACTCGTTGCCTGTCCTCAAGTGCAAGTCACTGTTTGTACTTTAAAAGACCGCCTCAGATACTGCAAATCAGACACCACAAGGGTCATTTAGACTAAAATATAAGGCTATATCTAAATTGTTTTCTTGCTGAATTCGACACAGGTCACCATACCTGTTGATTCTCCGTGCGCACGATTCACTTTGGTTCTCCATGCAATAGGGAATATTATTATATAGCTATAAATATTGAATTATTCAAAATATGCGATAAAATCCGAGGAGCAAGCGTGCTGATATCACACGATATTGACACGCTTACTTGATATTGCACTTATTCGGATGCCTTCGAATGTTACCGTTATATGACATATGATATCGCACTAGTGCAAAAATGATGTCGCTTTTGTAATATCAATTCCGCACTGTTAATAGAATTGCTTTCAGACAAATTTGGCCATAAAATTGGACAGAAATTTGTCTATAAAGCATTTAATTGAGCAAAACTGTTTATACCTATATAATAAAAGGATTATTGCACTGATATTGGTTAATATTGTCCCTCGTTTGGATATCTACGTACACTCGTAAGCGCTTTCCTTTGATATCCGGACTCGGGACAATACTCACCAATATCAGTGCAATAACCCTATATTATTATACACCTACTGAATTATAAACGTATTTGTTTGACCGAAAGTTTAACAATCATTTTACGCATTGCAGATAACAAATGTGACAACTTTTATTGTCGGCCCCATTATTGTCACCATATTCACAATATCTGCTTGCAGATCTGTGCACTTTTATCAGGCCATTCATCGGCGCGGTTGCAGAATCTCTAGTTGACGCATAAAGGCTAATAATGCATAAAAATGTATAGAAAAGATCAACCTACCCATCCATCCACTAATCAGGAACATTATTTACTTAGAGAACTCTTTGCATAATGTAAAATGTACGGGAAAAAGCGAAGGTGCTGATCAAATAGTTTGGATGTTCTATGTTCGCATGTGCCTTTTACGCCATCTTTGAGCCTCGCGCATTGAAAATGCTTCAAACATGTTGATGAATCTCCAGTTCCAAGCAATGTACTTTAAACCTTTGTTGTCTGCATGTGTAAGATATGGAGAACAACCAAGGACCAGATCAGACTAGATTTCCCCTGTACTGTAGTTGAAACAGCTCTCGCGTGACTGTTAAAGTAAGGTCGGCTGTTCGTTTGTAATAAAAATATAATATTTATATATATTATAACGAAATATAATAAACATAATACAATGGTCTTTTCCTCATGTACTGTCGGATATTGCACTATTTAAAATCTCAACTCAAGTTTAAATATCGATCAGCCGTAGCGGGTGCGCCCACATACCTGTAAAGAAATGAAAATCGAAAAAAGGTGCCTTTGGAAACAAAGAACACATAAAAGGAGGAAAATCGGACACCAGGTTTCATTAAGTCTCTTTATATACGGCAATGTAGTTTACAAGGCTGAACACGCCCCTAGCACTGGCAGTACAAATTTTATCGTCTTTATACCGGATTCAGTGGTGTGAGGTCTATAATTCTGTGATGTCCCCGTACCTATTTTCTTTCTTTATGTTTATACATTTCTTAAATGTTCGTTACAACCTCTAATAAAAAGCATATCACTAATGTATGTGGGACGTTCATACAGTAATTCAAAAAAAAAAAAAGAAATAGTTTCATGTCCCGTCTTCTGAAAAGTCAGTGGCATATACCATTTTGGTCCGTCTGTCTTTCTGTTCGTATGTCTTCGACTATAATTGAGGACATAAGGTCTGCATGATTCAGCTAATCAATGATTTTCTTTATTTCAGTTTATTTTTCCACATTTTTTAGAATTGGCAGTATCTCGCAATCTAAAATTGAAGTTTAAGTCGTTTCCTCAACATTTTCCCGAAACAAGCGGTCTTAATCTGTCCTGAACGACGTCTACTCTATAAGGAATATTTATGTTAAATGATAGGGATAAACGTAGAATTACAAAGCCCTCGCAGAACTTTTGTCCTTAAGAAGATTTAGGTTTGCTTTATTACTAAAGGACAATTTTCGCTCGGGTCTTGAATTGTTTATGTGGTTCGTACATTAAAATATGCTGGCGCGTAGTGGTTTTACGTCAGATTGTACTTGCCCCCTTTTCCAAAACTTATCTTATTACCATGACTTTGGATACGCATAGCGTTAAGACACCTTTATGAAGGAAGTTCTCCTTAACTGTAGCCAGTTTTAAACAAAACCTACTGACATGTCCCTCATATTTCCATAAAAGTACCTGTTGTGAGTACTCGTGGAAGCGCTTCTGATGACTGCCAATAAATATGAGAACTGTTTGGTTGTAAAACGCATTAAGAGAGCTTTATACAGATAAGATGTTACTAGAAGTAAAGATTAAATTAAAAAGCTGATTTAAAACCTGTATATGTCTGAAAATCATCCTAATAATGTAGACCCTTGCATAACCCTGTTTTTACAATATAGTATTGAGGAATGAAGGTAAAATTAGGCTGCCTTTATCCAGCTGACAAAGCCGCAAACAACATAGTTGTTGTTTGACGGTCTCATTATATTAATACACTGAAACAGGAACTGAGCGACATCAAGGCCTTTAAAGACACTTTGGAAGAAGAGGTCAGTTGTCTTTGACCACAGCAACCATTTAGCCCTGGTTTTCTGTTAATGTTAAGAAACGGCAAGATAAGCTTTCTACGATGTATTGGCTACCTAAGCTTCATAAAAAACGTATAAAGCAAGTTTTCTCGCTTATTCAAGCTCCTTTACCACTACTGAACTTTCTAATTTAATGCCGCACTGCTATTAAAACTCATGTAATTAGATATTGTGAAAACGTTTACGAAAGATCAGGCAGGAATTTGTTTTGGTCAGTTCAAACTTTTGAGGAGATACTTGATGAACTAAAGGCAAGAGGATTTTGCGCGTCCAGTTTGTCAGTATGATTTTTCTACGCTTTATACAACTTTGCCAAATACTTTAATCAAACAGAAAGTTACAGACGTAATTGAGAGTACTTTTCAACGGGATGGCTCTCCTGTTCTTGCTTGTAATGACAGGAATGCATTCTTTACTTCTGATAATCACAAAGGTCTTTTCAAAACGTTTGTGACGCATTATTATACCTTTCAGACAACGTTTTCATCAGATTTGGCTCTAAGTTACATTTTGGGAATGCCGATGGGTACTAATTGTGCTCCTTTTGTAGCACATTCGGTTGTTTTGTTATGAAAAAGATTTAATGAAGTCTTTCTGGTGATACACAAGCTGATATTATCGAAGCTTTTAATTCAACTTCCAGATATTTGGACGACCTTATGAATATCGACAATTCTTAATTTGAAGGAATGGTCATTTAAATTTATCCTAATGAATTATAATTGAACAGATCTAAATCTACTGATACCGAAGCCGCTTTTTTAGATTTGCATTTATTAATTTCTAGCGGTTTTGTTTCATCTAAAATGTATGACAAACGCGATGATTTTGATTTTAATTGTTAATTTCCCGCTTTTGGATGGTGACGATCCTCGTGCCCCTTCTTATGGTGTTTACATTTCTCAACTTATTAGATTAGCTGGTCATTTGGGTGCCTTAAACGCTCGTCAAACTTTGACTGCCAAACTTCTCCAAAAGGAGTATCGGTATCATAAACTTAGGAAAGTATTTTTTCAAAATTTTATCGTCGACAATACGAATTGATCTCTAAATACGATACCGGACTAAAAGCACTTCTGCTACAAGGCTTAGCGGAATCTGAATTTTATGGTGACTTAGTGTATACGTTTAGAAATACTATAGGAAAACCTGAATTTTCTGATCATTTTAGTAAAATTGTCATATGCTATAAACGGAAGGGGTATAGCATTGATGTCATAAAACAATCTGCTTGCTTAGCGGTTAATCCAGTCGGGGTTGACCACTTTGCTTACCTCTTTAATTGCAAGTTGGTGGGTCGGGGTTCACTCTATGATGGCCCAAACTTAAAAACTATTCATTAGATTGTTTGGGCCGAACATTTTATGTCTCTTTCTTGGCTCACCGGGGTAATTTTCTTTTGCTCAAGTATTCCAGTAGTTTGTTTGACAGTCCAGGGATCTCCAAATGTCTCAACACGTTGTTTCTGTCATCTTTGCTTCATTTGAGGCTTTATCTGTGATTTATCTGTTGCCCGTAATGATTCATGGATAAGTAAGAAGACCTCCACACGGACTGAACAAATATGTGTTTTCCACTATGGAAGCTGAGGGCGAGAGTTGGGATGCTAGCTTAAGCACCCCCGGCACCCCACCCCTCCCCCCAGCCCCAGTAATTCATTGCTGACCGTTCCAAGGCGGTACTTTTATTGTGGTACTTTTTGTTAATTATTATGTAGTGTTTCACTTTCTAAATTTTTGTCTTTCTTTTAATAGTTATGTAAATTGATTATATGTTCAGTTAAGTTTTGATAGCAGAGTTCCCACCTGTAAGGGAAGAAGTTGCTAATTCTTCTTGCCATCTGTTCATTTTGTGGCATCTTTATTGTATTTGTCTGTCCTTCCGTTTGGTGTTTGGGGCTGGATTTGATTATATGAGTTCCTGAGTTTTCTTATTTACCTTGAACATTTTCGAGAAAAGCCTTGCTTATTCAGGACCAATGATATTTAATAGTTTTCTTCTGCGACTCTCATATCTGTCGCGGAAAACATTGGTGAATGGATCACACTCTCGCAATGTATGTCAGTACCTATCGGTATAGTCTTGTATACCAAATTTCAACACTTTGTTTCACTGAAACTGTTTTTATTAGCTGTAGACGATGTTGTAATGTAGAACACTTTCCCTTCTTATCTCTCTGTTTGGATAAATGTAAATGAAGTTACCCATGAATGGCTACAATCTTAGCACAGCTTTCCCGATGTGTCAAAATAAGAATAGATTAGTAAAATAGTAACAAGACACAACGACACAATTGCAAAAATCGACATTTAAACAAGAGACACAATAAAGAAACCACTTTATAATGGACAGCCGAAAACTACTCTGAGGCTTACTCGATCGAAACTTCGCTTTTAATTCTGATGCACCTCCAAAGTACAAATATGCTTCATTGCATTCGTCTGTCTTTCCCTTTGATTTTGTTGGCTTGATGTGGATCTGATTGTATCAGTTCCTAAGTTCTCTTATTTATTTTACTCTCCTTTAATGTGAATAGACGTGACTGGAAATTCCGTGAAATGTATTGAATATTACTTGTAAATAGCAGATCTGTATTGTTTTTTATATTCGTTGCAATTGTACTCTCAGAGTATAAAATAAATTCCTGTTTCTATAGTTTCGTAAAATGAGCTAAGACATTGATATTTATTATATTATTTCAGCTTAAGCAGTACATAAAATGAATAACAACTAGTCGAATTCTGTAATTTTTTCCGGGCTGTGGCTTTTTAGGATTTAAGCTTATTTTTATAACTTATGAACTATTTTCATTATGCTACAGTTATTATTTTAGAGATAATCCTTTTTATAATATAAACCGGGTCACAGCATTTCCTACACGACAGCATGTGCGCCCAGCGGACTTTTAAGCGTCTTCACTGCCCGCCTAAAGACGATTTGGATTCTTGACAACCTACAGAGCTCCTGTGAAGATTGATCTGACTTAGCGTATGCGCAGGATAATCTGAGTTTTTGCTGGGCTCACATATATGTAATGTTAAAGGAAATGCTGTGCCCCGGCTCATATCATAGAAGTCGTAAGGTACATACTGTAGCTACAGCTGATGAATATTCATGGTAACGTCCTACTAATTCAGGGTGGCCAATCACGTGATACACATGTGGTAATCTCACACGTTTTAACGGTGTTTTTCTTTCGATTCAGGGTATGTTTTCATTTATTTCTCTTGATTGTGACAGCTTTCAGATCTAAAACCTAATGCAGAGTACCCGGATAGGAACAATCTTCTCTCCGCCGTGATTATTTTTTGCTAGAAAGGTCCCATTTTCCGGCTTTTCTTTGCACAACGAATCGTTGCTTCTTGGTAGGAATCACACTTTTGTCAAACAATGCCGTTTGGTTGAGGTTTTTAGCCAGATTATGCATTCTGTGCCGTTTTTGTGTGGAAGTAGACAACTATTGTTAGTTAGTAGAAGGCTTGGGAAAATTGTTCTGCTAAAATGCAATCATTGTTTTTGAGAATACAACAGGGAAAGTACGATGATAGGAGTACCTCCATATGGTAAGAATAACACTGAAAATATTGACAGCCGTAAGATGGGAATCACACGTCGTTTCTTTGTTTTAATTATGAGCGGCTACATCACTAGATAGAATTTTATTCAATATTTCTTTTCTGTCGGGTAGAAAATGGCGACCGATTTCAACAACGACGACTTCAAAATCGGGTCATATGAGTTTTGGTTTCCATTCTTTTTTTCAACTCCACGGAATCGAAGGAATTACTTAGGTGACATTGCATGCGAATATCGTAATTCTCCGAGCTTAGTAGAGGACGCTTCTCTATTAATAATGCACCCCCGCCCTGGCTAGCTTTTGATCTTTGCTAAATAATAAATATTAAAATAAATGCCCTAACTAAATTTGAGTACTGGATTTTATGTTAAAATATTTTAAGGCAAAGTGATCCTACCTTGCCTTAAAATAACACAAAATACAGCACTCAGATTTAAAACCTTGCCCCCAAATAAATTTAGGTAGGTCCTTTACTTTAATCAAAGATGAGATATGAGATATTTGTCTTTCCATTCAGTTTTATTCCCACTGTGACCTATAGAAGATATGCACATTATTACTACAATAACTTGATCTGACGCATTGTATCTCGTCGAGTGTATGCTTCCATCTCAAAGTGCTTAGGATCTTGGAACATTCACGAGACGTGATATTATGCGACAGATCAAGTTACTATAGTGATAACATATTTATTATATTCCTTTTCTTCTTCTGATAGATTCAATTTTGAAATGCAAATACGCAGGGATTTTCAACGTTTTGTTCCGCATGCTAAAGTGACGTCATCATGCTTACCTGTCTGGTTCCGCGCTGCGATAGGAAGTTTTCTAACGTCACTGGAAATGCTGAACCTCAGAAGTTGTAAACCGAATAAATTTGCCCCCGAATATACGCCACCCTAACTTCTTAAACATTTTGGTTTGATCCGTGTACCTCATAGTTGTACTTGATCCTTGCTGATACCAACGTACAACTTCTAACCATAGAAGAAATGCAAAATTATCGAAAGGGAAGCGATTTTCTGATACTTGACGGAAAAAGCCAGCAAATCTTTATCAGTCCCATATTTAGAGTGCTCAAGAACAACTTTTGGCAACAAACAAACCATTTCATTTTCAACAGATTCCGTTTCTAAGTTTTTTCATCTGTTTGTTGTTCAACATTGATCTGCTCTTTAGTTTTATCTGGGTAAGCAACATACATGCAGTCATTACTACTATTATGTTCATCGTCAGAATCAATGATTTCAATTACATTACGAAAACACGCCTTTTCAAATATATTAAAGATTTCACTTCCAAAAAATGAAAAATTTTCAGATAAAACCCCCCATATTTTTCATATTTCTGCTCAAAACATACATCGTGGGTACTCGTTAGAACCGCCTCAGCGAAGCTGTTCTAACGAGTACCCACAATCTACGTTTTCGAGCAAAAGTAAGAAAAATAATGTATACCCCTGTAAACCCCAGTTTTACTATATAAAAAGTGTTTAACGGGGGTCATAATTATATGTAGGTATGTTTTCGTGATGACTCATCTTCCCACACATGTTCCATCTATTGTATTGATGTCATACAATAAAGAATTAAAACAAGGACTTCGCAGTTTTCTTTTTTCCCCTACTTCGCAACAGCTTGGTTGGGATTAAAATTGAGTTTTTGTTTCTGCTTAATGAAGATTTACAAGGAATATCACGTTTTTGTGACTGTTTCTTGTTACTCAATGACGTGCATTTTCTAGGAGAAAATCGAATAGATTTGAATGGCGATTTGAATGGTGATTTTCCTAATGATGCTGTCACCTTTTGTTTCTTTTGCAATGGTGACTTCAGTGTGACATCATTGCTATTTGATGTTCTTTTAAACGGTGATGTAGTAACAAATGTAACTCTTCGCCTTTTTATTCTATGTAAGATAAGGTTCGATCTCTTCTTACCCATAATTGTTCACAGTAAAAGTCTGAAAAATACAAAAGACATTTTATTTAAAGACTAAAGAAAAGAAAATAAGTTAATAAATAAATGAATAATTTTTCATCCCATTTCTGTAATCTCAATCAACCGAATAACTTTTATCATAATGCCCGTTCTGAAAGACTTTACTAATTTAATTTGTACTATCTTAAATTGCAAAATATTTCCGTATTTGTCCATCTTTCCTTTTGATGTTTGGGATAGGTTTTGGGTTCTGATTCGGTCAGTTCCTGAAGTATCTTTACTCATTTAATTCAGTAGAAAAACACCTAAGCCACAACATACAACACAATAATGCACCAAATATCATAGTAACTTTCGTAGTTCTCCCCAGACGAACAGCAAACATCAAAAGCTAGTCAGGGCAGGGCAATATTAATGGAGAATCGTCCTTTAGTAAGCCTGGGGGAAAATTGATATTCGGATGCAGTGTCACCTACGTAATTCCTTCGATTCAGTGGGGTTGGAAACAAAATGGAAACCCAAAACCCCAACGGTCCAATTTTGAATTAAAGGAGTAAAGATACCTAAGGAAGTGACCGAACAGGAACCTAAACATTATCCCCAACATCAAGGCGCCGTCGTTGTTGAAATCGCATAGTATCACGTCTCGTGGATGTTCCAAGATCCCAAACAAATATAGAAGATATGCACATTATTACTACAAAAACTAGATCTGACGCATTGTATCTCGTCGAGTGTATGCTTCTATCTCAAAGTTACAATGCGTCAGATCTAGTTTTTGTAGTAATAATGTGCATATCTTCTATAGGTCACAGTGGGAATAAAGCTGAATGGAAAGACAAATCGTATCTCATATCTCATCTTTGATTATTTTACTCCCTAAATTTATTTGGAGGCAAGGTTTTAAATCTGAGTACTGTATTTTGTGTTATTGTAAGGCTAGGTAGGATCACTTTGCCTTAAACTATTTTAACATAAATGTCACCTATGTAATTCCTTCGAATCCGTGGGGTTGAAAAAGAATGGAAACCAAACCTCATACGATCCCATTTTGAAATCGTCGTTGTTAAAATGGGTCGCCATTTTCTACCCGACAGAAAAGAAATATTGAATAAAACTCTATCCTACAGTTAGTGATGTAGCCGCTCATATTAAAACAAAGAAACAATGTGTGATTCCTATCTTACGGCTGTCAATATTTTCAGTGTGATTCTTATCATATGGAGCTACTCCTATCATCGTACTTTCCCTGTTGTAGTCTCGAAAACAATGATTGCATTTTAGCAGAACAATTTTCCTAAGCCTTCTACTAATAAACAATATTTGTCTACTTCCACAAAAACGGCACAGAATGCATAATCTGGCTAAAAAACCTCAACCAAACGGCATTGTTTGACAAAAGTGTGATTCCTACCAAGAAGCAACGATTCGTTGTGCAAAGAAAAGCCGGAAAACGGGACCTTTCTATCAAAAATAATCAAGGCGGAGAGAAGCTAGTTCCTGTCCGGGTACTCTGCACTAGGTTTTACATCTGAAAGCTGTCACAATCAAGAGAAATAAATGAAAACATACCCTGAATCGAAAGAAAAACACCGTTAAAACGTGTGAGATTACCACATGTGTATCACGTGATTGGCCACCCTGTAATTCCTACAACAAATAGCACTATCTTGCGTGTGTGTGTGTGTGTGTGCTTGATAGTGTTACTGTGTTTACTTTTGAGTTAGCAAAGTCATTCACGTTTTTCAAATATAAAGTACAATCTTGTTATCAGAATTACAGAAAAAAAAATATTTGAGCTGTGTTAGTCTGCTTAGTGTTAACCCTATGCTTAGTGTAACCCGTTCACACTGAGCGTTGCAAAAGCAACGCATAGTTTTACCCCTTGACACTTATCGTAACTACTTCAACACTTATTGTTACCCTTGAACACTAATCGTCGCAACTGCAACGCTTAGCGTTAAGGGGTGACAATAAGGATTCGCGTTGTCAATTCATTGTGCAATACCAATGCATAGTGGTAACGTTGCCGGTATAGGTCTTCATTGTTTCTTTCGTTCGCTTCATGTCTTTCAAGTACCTATATCATTAGACAGTATTCCTATAAGAATTATGGGCACCCATTACACATTGATGGCAGTGCATTGTGATATCATGGCTGACCAAGTAACCAAGTTATATATATATCCTAAATCAATACATAATGTTATGTGGTGACAGTATTGATTTCACTGGCACCGGTTAGTGCTAACGGGGTTGCATTAATAGTTAGTAAAATATTTTGCGTCAAAATTAACAGTCGCTAAAAACTGGTATTCTAAATATGACAGTCACTCACAAAAAACTTCCTTAAGATACAAGACAAAATTACTAGACAAAGACATATAGCTCAGGCCAACTAAACATTTCACGAGGTCATGTTTGTGTCACGCTGAACTATCAACTAAATATGATGTCCATCGATCAAACAGTCTCCACAATATATGGCAAAAATCACTGGACCGAGAACCATATGTCATATAAAACTTAATTAAATGCACATCAGTCAATGTCATACTGCCCTGCTGTCTTTCGAAGGGATTTGCATAAAAGAAAAGCCGAGTCCCTAATAACGGAATCCTCCTAATATCTAGTCAAAGTCTGGGCCATTCAAGGATTAGTAGTGAAAGAATAAAAGCAGACACTCCAAGGTACCCATGTCCCAGGTATGAATTCTCACTGTTGAATGATTGTCAATTCACAGACGCAACTACGACAAGCGAAATGCACAATAAGTATTTAAACCAAGGTTTTAAAATTTAAACATAAATTTGAACTTCACACTTAGATTTCAAATCTTCAATCCTGCCTTTAAAACTAGGTTTGGAGACTTAATGTGCATTTGGCTTGCCATATAACGGCCTCTTTTTGGCCTAAAGAAATGCTAAATCAAAGCTGAAAAGCACATCATTCCGGTATGGCTAAAGTGATTACCTACACAAGGATTACAGTAACGGTTTTTCTTTTATCAACATGATCAACGCTAAGTGTAACCACAGCAAGGTTAACAGTATGCGTTGCATGCTTATCGTTAACAGGTTAAACTAAGCATAGGGTTGACAGCGGCGCCACAGAGCTGGGATAATGTTTATGTTACGCTGAAGATGAACTTTTTAAAGCCTGAACAAATCTAAAATTTGTACTTTTTTGATTATTTACAACTATGTATTGACAGTTTCCAACATTTCAACCAGCTGATCTAAAAAGCTGTTTTTTTGTCTATCATTTTTATCTGTCTGAGTAAAAAGCATACAGTTTAGGACAGTGTTATACAATTACATGTCCTAGTTTTCTTTCCTTTCATTAAACACGTTACCTGGTCAAAAAACAGTGTAAAGTCATCATCAGTATTTCGACATATAAAGCGCCTTCATGAATACGGACAAGTGTTCAAAAACACCACGCACTGCTGGAACAGTAAATTGTGAGTACATCGGAGTGATAACAATAGTAAAGAAGCTATCCAAGAGGCGCCACAATTACAGCACATTGCCTACCAATGATACGAAGAGGTAAACAAACTGTGATAGATATAGATCAAAGCATGACCTTGTCAGTTGACTGGAGCCTTCTGGTTCCCAGCTGCATTATGTCAAATAGAAGATTGTCACAGGTCACGGGACAGCGTTATATTAATACCTATTGTACCTACCTAAAAACACCGGAAAGCAAAACAGCATTTTCTCTCTCTCCATTGAGGTATACTGCAGTGCCAGGAAAGGACCATCATACACAATAATAACACACTAAACAGGAACAAACACGAAATCAAACTGCAGTGAGTGCTGAAGGGGGCGGTTACCTGAAATGCTGTAGGCCTCCAGAACTGATAGGGATTAACGCTAAAATTGAAAAAAAAAAAAAAACACATAAAAAGTGCTTTATAAAATCTATTTATAAAATGTTATCTAAGAGCAGAAAGCCTAGCATGAGACACTGACCTTTGTTCACATTTTGCAGATTTAGTGACTTCGTATACTGCATCGGCCCGAAATAGGGATATCGGGTACCGAAAATTCATAGCAGTACTTTCGATATTTCTTAATAATTCATATCCATGCAACCATTTTCGGTACTGGATATCCCCTAGCTTTTGCGGGTTAAAATCTTTTCAATGTAAAAAGTCATATGTTAATTGTAATTTCATATCTGCTGCGGATTTGGCACGTTTTACTGGAGCATTCCTATTCGTCTGCCGATATTATACCTATTATGATTAAAATCTTATTTTTTCGAAAATTTGAAGTTTTCTTTGGTTCTGTTTATTCGCTCGGAGTATATAAGGCTAATATGTTTGAATGCAGAATTTAGCGTTATCAGCGTTAGCAGGGAACTATTTGTTAGGTACGAGGGTGAGTCAATAAGTAACCAGCCTAACTTATTTCCAGTTGAGATCCACCTCTTCTTTTTCGATGTAATTGCCCTCTAGTGTGATGCACTTAGACCAACGGTGTTCAAGTGCCATCAGCCCAGAACTGAAAAAGTCAGGGTCCTTTCCACTGACCCACTCCTCAACTGCCGCCACGACTTCTTCATCAGACCGGAAATGAAGTCCACGGATATCCTTTTTCAAGTTTGGGAATAGGAAGAAGTCGCTAGGAGCTCGGTAAGGCGAATAGGCAGGATGTGGTATTAGTTCATACCCGCTTCACTCTACAGCATCCATTGAAACTTTGTAAGTGTGGACTCTCGCGTTGTCCTGTTGCAGCAAAAAAAGTAAGAGAAAAGTCCAGGGAGTGCCAACATCACAAACCGCAGCCCTTCCCAGACCTCATGAGGAAGAGGAAACCGACAAATCTAAACAAGCACAAACCGAACAAACGTACGAAAAGCACTAAGATTAGCTCTCCCCTCCCCAAGCGATGTAATCGCAATACTATAAGGACTGAAAAACACAAGAACAAAATGACACACGGAAAGACATACAAAAAATCATCTCGTAGAATAAACCACAAAGCAACAAGGAGTAAGACTAACACCGGGACCACCGCCTTAGAACGGTCGGTAGAGCAAACCACCGGGGGGTGGGGGTGGGGTTCAAAGCACTTTTACAGCTAACTAACTTCACCCTGGGTCCCGTTGCTACTCTTAATACATAAATACAAAAATTCGGTTCGCATAAAGGCTCCCAACTCAGTCAATGCATCAAAGCGAAAACATAAAAATCAAATTAATCAATATAGACCTTTAGAGAGTTTACCTCGGCGTTTTTCACGGATGGCGGTTCTCAGCTAGTCTAACAAGTTGCATAGTACACTCCAGTTATTGTACGTCTCTTGGGTAAAAAGTCCAACATAATAACGCCTTTTGCGTCCCAAAATACTGTGGCCATCACCTTGCCAGCAGATGGTTGCGTCTTGAACTTCTTTGGCCTCGGGGACCCAGGCCCTATCCACTGACGACTCTGAGCGTTATTCTCTGGCTCATAATAATGAACCCAAGTCTCATCTACAGTCATCAGACGCAAAAGAAAATCATCTTTTGACCTAAAACGCTTCAACAAGGCGCTACATACTGATGCTCTGGTTGCATTTGCTCATCGCTAAGGGATTTGGGGACCAAAAGGGCTGTTAGCTTGTGCATACCTAAACGATCATGTAAGATTGTTGAAACGCTACCATGTGAAATGCCTAATGCCTGCGCTATTTCTTCCACTTGAATTCGCTTATCAGAGTATACCAGATCCCGAACTTTCTTACACATTTCTTCGTCGGTGGCATCCAGTGGGCATCCAGACCTGGCTTCATCTTCTAAAGACGTTCTACCGCGTTTCAATTCCCCTACCCAAAATTTAACCTGAGCATAAAATGGTGCAGAAGACCCATGAACATGGGCTAACTCGCCGTGTATTTCCTTGTCTGTTTTATCTTTTAAATACAAGTACCGAATTACAACACGGTACTCAACTTTAGATGAAAAGCATGCCTTTGCATCACTAGCCATGTTTGACATTCAATATCTTATTAAAGAATGACTCGATACGCGTTTAATTTTGTACCCATGTATAAAATATATATCGAAACAAAGCGTGAAAGTCTTGACCGTCTCGGTCCATCGGAAATGTGATAGGCTGGTTATTTATTGACACGCCCTCGTAATTATTACTTTGGTAGTAACAGGAAAACTGATTGTCGAAATGTGGGCTGTTAAATCTGGTGGCGGTTTGGTAACTGCCCCCAAAAAGTCCTTTGATGAGCAACCACAAAGTCCAAGACGGAACGGGCAGCACCTTCAAATGGTCAGTAATAAATTCTGCCGGCGAGGGAGTGGAGACGGAGAGGTTTATTCATTTTAGTGGTACCTGGGTTGTCGGATTTAGCTTATTTATTCGCTATATATAAGCATCGGAGTGTATAAGGCTAATTAGGTAATTATTAGGTTGGTAGTTACATGAAAACTGATTGTCGAAATGCGGTCTGTTAAATCTGGTGGCGGTTTGGCAACTGCCCAAAAAAAAACCTTTTTTAAGCAACCACAAAGTCCAAGACGGAACGGGCAGCACCTTCAAACAGTCAGTAATAAAATCTGCCGGCGAGGGAGTGGGGACGAAGAGGTTAATTTACTTTCGTGGTACCTGGGTTGTCGGATTTAGCCTGTTATTGCATTAGGTATAACTGTTTATGTACGATTAATATTAATATTTACCTTTGCAAAGGGTTTGATGCTACTTTCATACTACTTTGCAACAGTTGAACGCTTGCTTGCAAATGTACACAAGTAAATATAAATGAATACAACGAAAGATAACTGTTCAACTTATGTAGTTTAAGCATGTTTTATTGCTTTAACAAATGCAGCAAAGGGGTTGAATCACAAGCTCTCACGCCATTAATTACGCCCTTGCCCTAGCAAGTACAAAATAATAATTGAATATAAGTGTCAAAGGGCGAATGAACATTATTTAATAGTTTATTAAAAACCTAAAGGAAACGTGGGACTAAGTAAAGGACAACGATAACAACAATAATAATACTGATAATAATAAAATAGTAGTAGCAACATACTAACTATGAGAAATTAGTAACGAAAACAAGATCAATAATGTTTATTACTGTTATTGCCATTATTATCCTCGCCATCAATACAATAAAATGATATAATTGTTAAAGTAGTAAATAAATAAGAAAACAAATGAGATACGGGTGCAAATAAATAATTATTTTGCATGTCCGGTTTTCCATAATAGAAACAGTCGAAAATCCAGTCTTATATTTCATTTCCTTCGGGATCATTGGGCCCATTGTGGTATATTTGGAAATGGAGTTCTGCTCATGTATACGCTAGAGGGCGTAAGCAGTGTTGCAAACTTCATTACTGCTTATGAAGAGTCTCAATAAAACCGAGACTCCCATTTTCTAATCCGTAATGATGAACATTTCAGTTTGCGGAAATTACGTCAGTTATTAAGTTTGATCGTCATAAATTCTTACCCAGTATAGTTCTACAACGATGGTTTTGAAGTTATGGACACGAAGAAATGCGCGGCGATTCCCCTCAACATGTATGCTTAAGCATGTTGAGTTAATGCTTTAAATAATTCGAAACTAAAGATTTTTAAGATCATTGATGAACGTGTGTTATTTTACTCTAATAACCTTGATTTTCTCCTTCCTAAGCCTAAATTATCTTTTCGATATTTGAAACAAGGTGTCCAAGAATTTCATAAGAAGTATGTTTTGGCTCCAGCTGATAAAGCTGCTGAAAATGTTGTTGTGTGACGACTTCATTATATCAATACTCTAATAAAAGAACTTGGTAGTACCAAAACATATGACTGACGAGAGGTCTGTTGTTGATACCCATTCTGTCGATATTACTGCTTAGTTTGCAGTGAGTACTGAAGAAAAACAAGAAGACAGACTTCCTACGTTATATTGGTTACCGAAATTACCGAAACGACCTTCTAAAGCACGTTTCATTGCTAATTCTAGTAAATGTACGACTACTGTTTTGTCAAAACTGCAAACTTTATGCCTTACTGCTGTTAAAAACATTGGATTAGATACTATGATACTGTTTACGATAGGGTCGGAATTAACTTTTTTGGTCAATTAAAAATTCCAATGAAGTTCTCAATAAATTTAAATCTAAAAACTTTCAGGCTTCTAAATTCTTTATATGATTTTTCTACACTGTATACTACGTTACCTCATCATTTTATAAAAGATAAACTTATTGATTTAATTAACCGAACGTTTATTCAGGAGAATACCCAATATTTGCCTTGCAACGAAGAATGTGCTTTTTCAACTTCTGATGTATACAATAATCACAATTTATGGTCATTTCAAAAAGTCTGTGATGCCCTTGTTTATCTTTTGGATAATACTTTTATTAGATTTGGAGCTAAACTTTATAGGCAAACTATTGGTATTCCAATGGGAACTAATTATGCTCCTCTCGTTGCAGATTAGTTTCTTTTTTGTTATGAGAGAGATTTCATGAAGACTCTCTCACGTGAAAATCAGGCTGACATTATTCAGGCTTTCAATTCAACTTTAAGATACCTTGATGATTTATTAAATATTGACAATATTTACTTTGACCAAATGGTGGACCGCATATACCCTACAGAACTCCAATTAAACAGAGCAAATTCTTCCGAATCCGATGCACTTTTTTTTTATTTGAATCTATGTATATCTAATGGTACAGTTTCCACCAAAATTTATGATACATGGGACGATTTTGATTTTGATATAGTCAATTTCCCATTTCTGGATGGCGATGTCCCTCGGCGTACCTCATATGGGGTATACATATCTCAGCTTATTAGATTCGCCAGAGCTTCTTCAAATCTTAGTGACTTTAACTGCTGTAATAAAGCCCTTACTGTCAAACTTCTTAGACAGGGCTATCGTTATTTTAAACTTCGTAAGGCGTTTTCAAAATTTTATCGCAGACACAGTGCCTTGGTAGAAAAATATAGCGTCAGTCTGAAAACACTTCTGCAAAAGGTATATCGGAACTAGAATTTTACGGTGACTTAGTATACAGATTTAGAAAAATTGTAGGGAAATCTAACTTTTCGGAGCAATTCAGAAAACTTATTAACCGTTATAAAAGAATTGGCTATAGCTTGGATATTATACGGCAGACTGCATGCCTAGTTGTCAACCCAGTCATTGTTGATGGCTATGCTTCACTCTTTAATTGCACGACGGCGGTTCGGGCCTCAGACTCAATGACAGCCTCTTCGTAAAACTTTAACCAGTGGGATGGGGCTTGACGATATGTCTTTGGCTTGGCCCGCCGTGGTTCAACTATTGGTTTTCATTTACTCTGTCATACAGTAGAATTAGCCATGAGTACTCGTATTTGTTAATTATAGTGATTAATTTGTATCAAGAGTTGCATAGGGACCCAGGGTGAAGTTGGCTAGCTGTAAAAGTGCTTTAACCCCCCCTCCCGCCCCCCTCCCCCCCCCCAGTGGTTTACTCTACTGACCGTTCTAAGGCGGTGGTCCGGTGTTAGTCTTACTCTTTGTTGCTTTGTGGCTTATTCTACGAGGCGATTTGTTTTATGTCTCACCTTGTGTTATTCTGTTCTTGTGTTTTTCTGTCCTTTTAGCATTGCGATTACCTCGCTTGGGGAAGAGAGATAGTGCTTTTCGTACGTTTGTTCGATTTGTGCTTGTTTGATTTTTTTCGGTTTCCTCTTCCTCTTGGTGTCTGGGAAGGGCTGCGGTTTGTGAATATTGCATTCTTTGGACTTTTCTCTTACCCTTTTTTACGTAAGTGCAATACCATGTTCTATACGAATACTTTTTATTGAAACACAAAACATAAGCTAGAACGCCCGAAAGATGTCTGGTAAAATTTAAACGTGTTATTCAAAATGGTGTCATAAAATTTGCAATCAAACGATTTCTTAATCTATTTCTGTGTACCTTCTTAAAAAGGCTATAGAAAACGGTAGAAGGTTTATTTGAAACGCAGTTTACATGCACAGTTTAAATATTGATGTCAGACAGGAAAACGGGGTACTCTCCCTTAAATGCGGCAAACTACCGGGGTATCACTAATGACGTCATATTTTCACGTCTTTTCTGCTATCTGTTTTGAACATTTTGTTTTTCTTTTTTACGACTTTAACCTGAATACATATTGTTTTGTATAAGAATTTGTTAAGTGTTAACTGGGCCACCATAAAAACGTGCAAGTTTTCGCGAAATGCAATGTATGCATACCTGCTATACATTTGTTTTATATTTTGTTATATACAGACATGTCCAGGCTTTCTTCCTATATCGAAATAAATCGCTTGTCTTTCCGATGCTAGGGTAAGCAAAAATTGAGTACTGAAGTCCGTACTTATTGCTATATCATATTTATTTATTGTCAAATATTTTGGTATCTTATGTTGCCATGAACTTCATTAACCGAAATAAAATTACCTTCATTCACCGAACAGGATGATAATATTTGATGGATGAAAAGCCCCGCTATTTTGGAATAAGATTTCTCCCTGATTTATGTAGTTTCTGGACGTAAGAAAGAAATGTACTGCATTTGTTTTTCTTTAATTTAAACATTTATTTCATTTATAATATTAACATATTTTAACATATACAAGACATGTGTTGACTACATTACAATATTATACAATGGAATTCAGAAGAAAGTCAGTTGACTTATGAAGTCCGTCTCCCATTTTTGCAAATATAAACGTACAAATACAACATGTGACTTGAAATAGAACAAATTAACAGTGATAAAAAAGACAGAGTGAATTTAAATGGAACAATTGTTTAGGTACATCCTTCAACCAATGACAGCTCCACGGGGATGTGGGAATACGTTTTGCACATATGAGGTGGAGAAGTAGAACAAATGAACAATAGATTAATCTATCGTCAGGCCAGGTTTAGGTAATATTCATTAGATAGTACGAGTAGAGGTTAAATAAAAAAAAAACATTGTAATTTTAGACGAGTTTGCCAATTAATAGCAATTTTATAAAACTGCTGGACACGTCCTTCCAATAATGTTAGTTATCGTTGGTTATTTATGTATCACTTCAAAACGTTTTGATTTTGTTAGGAAGTATTGAACGGCGTGGAAGATTTGCCTGTTATCAGAGTCAGAAAGTTCCTCACTACTAAATAGAAATACATTTAAGGATGGCTGAGACACAGGTGTTACTCTATTAACAAGTTCTTGTCGCAGGTTTATGTATCATGTACAGGACATTAAGAAGTGCTGAGTACCTTCACTTGCTTCACAGACGCATATCGGACTGTCAATAATATTTTAGAGAATAAATGTGCATTAAGAGTACTACATCTTATTCTTAATCGAGCATGATAAACATCACGAAACACGCCTATGTAATTTTGACCCCCTTAAACCCCACTTTTATGTAGTAAAACTGGGGTTAACAGGGGTATACATTATTTTTCTTATTTCTGATCAAAACATAGACTGTGGTATTCGTTAGAACCGCCTCGACGAGGCGGTTCTAACGAGTACCCACAATCTATGTTTTGAGCAGAAATATGAAAAAAATATTAGAGTTTTTTATCGAAAAAATTTCAGTTTTTGGAGGTGAAATTTTCTATATATTTGAATAGGCGTGTTTTCGTAATGTTTGGCTAAGTCTTTTACCATCAAAAAAGAATTTAGGTACCACGTTGAGATCTGAATCGAAATGACGTTTAAAAGAAGATAGAGTAGGAGTGTTTCTTAATTCTTCAGTTAATTCGTTCTAGTCCCGTGTGACAGGAGGAAGAAAAAATTTATAGTAAAGTTGAGAGTTTGCTATTACAGTATTAAGATTCTGTGCATTTCTTAAGTTATACGCAGAATTGTTACCTACGTTGTCAGGCACCAAGGAAGAGAGATAGTTAGGAGAAAGACAATTTTGCATTTTATAGAAGAGTTGCATTTATGTTTTTTCTATGTTGTTTCCCACCCAGTTTTAGTATAAAGAGAATCTATGGATACTAACTTTGTGGCTTCTTTTACAATACGGACCGCTTATATTTGTATGTTCTCTAACTCGTTAGCTTCATATAGGGTACAGTTAGCCCAGACGACATTAGAATACTCAATAACTGGTCTGATGAAAGAAAAATAGATGGTCTGTAATGAGCATCTGTCTAGTTTGTATTTTAGTTTTCTCATGATGTTAATGCGGCTCCAGGCCTTAGGTTTGATATATTCCAGATGTTCATGCTATGTACAATCATTTGATAATACTACCCCAAGATTTTTATGAGAAGTTACTTCTATTTGTATTTGATCCATAAAGACAGGAGGATGGTATGGTTTGTTGTTTTATTCTTGAAAATAATTGACTCTGACTTGGCTGAATTAAATGTCACAAGCCATGTTTAGCCCATAAATGTATTTGCCGTAGATCTTCATTTAACTTATTAGCAGCATCGACAGGATCTAGACTTATGTCGTCTGCAAAGAGCCTTATAGAAGAGTGAATATTTTCAACAATGTCATTGAAATAAATTAAGAAAAGGAGACGATCTAGTATCGAACCTTGAGGAACACCTGCTTTTATGGAAGTCCAACTTGAGGCTGTCCCAGGTCACACAACACGTTGCTTTCTATTGTTTAAGTAATCGGTAAACCATTGTAAAAAGAGATCCAGAAATTCCAGCAGAAGAAACTTTATGTAGAAAACCCTTGTGCCATACCCTATCAAACGCTTTGCTGATGTCACAAAATATAGCTCTTACTTCTTTTCCTTCATCTAGCGCTTGGCATGAGAGACTGGAGGTTATTAGGAGGCGTTATTCTTGTTTGAGGCAGGGAGGCATTATGTTCGTCCAAACTAGTTTGTTGTGTAAAACATTCATTTAGTTTATTAGCTTTTTGTTCATCTTTACTATAAATAATATATAATATCATTTCTTTTCAGAGGCGGAATAGAAGAGTCTTGATCCGGTTTTACAAAATATTTTAGGGTTTTCCACCAATCATTTTGGCTAATATTGAGATCTCTGAGTTTGTTTTTCAGTTTTTCTAATTCTTCATTTTTAGCTTTACGACTTTGAAAAGTGACACCGTTTCTTACTGTTTGTAGTTATTAAAGTCTTTCTGATTTTTCGATCTTTTGTATTTATCATAAAGTCGTTTACGTTTTCTCATAAGTTGTTTAATATTGTTAGTTAACCAAGAAGGGTCAGATTTTCGAATGTGTACAAGTTTGTTTGGAATATGTTTATTTACAAGATACAAAATTCTGTCGGTAACATTTCGGGCATAAGTATCAACATCATTGTATTTCACTAGGCTCCAGTCAGTTTCAGTTAACTCATGAGAAAGCGATTCAAAATCACCCCTGTGATATAGATAAATGTGTCTAAAAACGACGGGGTATCAGTATGCACTTTACAATCACCTTTCGTATTCCTCTTCCTCATGATTCTAATTTCCTCTTCCTCTTAGTGTCTGGGAAGGGCTGCGGTTTGTGATTGTGGCACTCCCTGGACTTTTCTCTTACCTTTTTTTTGCATACCACGCCTGTTGTGTTTGTGCCGTGTGGAGACCCTAGAAAGTCTCCCCGTACATTCATTTAATGGTGTTATTATTTCAAGTGCCAGTGTTTGCACTTTACAATCACCTTTAATATTCTTTTTACTCATGATTCTAATTTCCTCTTCCTCTTGGTGTCTGGGAATGGCTGCGGTTTGTGATTATGGCACTCCCTGGACTTTTCTCTTACCTTTTTTGTAATTTTATCAAAATTATAAACACAATAAATAGGGCAGTGAAATCTTATAGTTTGGTCGAGAAATGACTCATCAACACCGCTGAGAAGTACCCTGTTCTTGTTTGATACCAGAAATAATAATAGAATCAGAATTTTCTGTATGATGTGTTGGTTCGGTTATTATTTGATCAATGTTGAACTGTTGACATTAGTCGTTACTTTTCCTACATGAGGCAGGTTTTGAAACATCAAACTTAAAATCACCAGTTATTGTAATATTAGCAATATTTGTATCAAATGCCAGGCCAATAGAGTCTTCAATACTGGAATAAACTAAATTGTTTGAGCTTGGCGGTCTATAAAATGTGCCGAGCAATTCTTTCCTATTGTGTAAAGAGATCTCAACCCAAACATATTCAAGTTGTGAAAGTTCAAGGTCACGTCTTCTACATGAAAAACGAGACTGGTTTATATAAACACATATTTCGCCGTGATTATCATCAGCACGATCACGGCTGTATAAGTTAAATCCGTTCATTTTAATTGTTTTGTCAGAGGTACGACGATCAAGCCACGTTTCAGGTAAACATATGGCATCAAAATCTCTTAATTCGGACTCAGTTATGTCAACTTTATATTATAGTGAACAACAGAAATTTGCTTTTAATAGATGATTTTTGCAAAGATTCCACTCGCGGATGAAGCGTTTGAAAATTCATCTAAGCGAGGTCCTGGATTATTTTCTATACCCCCAATTAGTAATGCTGACATATTAATATATATCTCAAAATAATTCAAATGAGCAATACCTTTCACCCTAGCCTGACGACAATAATTCCATCCAATCCGCATCCTATAGACTTGAATCTCAATTATGTTATGCAGTCAACAAGGGATCGGAATTGTTTCAGTGATGCGGATTGGATATGTTGAGTCGTTGTATTTCCATGACAAGATAAATAGCACGTATAGTTTTCCCCGTGGAGCAACAATGCAAGCATTGGATTATATGACGAATAACAATTCAAAAGAATATGTAAGCAGTAGATAAACAAAAGATTCATAACATTGCATGATTCGGAAAAGGAATAGTTAGGTACAATTTGGGATAATATATTGTACAACATGCATGTAAGTTGAGTAATTATGCTGCAGAACCCTATAATCATTCAACAGTGAGTAACATACATAATGTTACATGCTACGAAGAATTTACTAAACCCCTTCTTAGAGCAGACATTGTAAACAAAACATTTGAAAACTCTATAGCTATTCAACAGTGAGTAAAATATATATATGCTATGAATAACTTACTTGACCCCTTTTCGAACAGACATTTTAAAATGCGCATGTCAGCTGAGTAATCGTGTTGAAAACCCTAAAGCCATTCAAAAGAGAATAAAGTACATATATACTACGGAGATTTTACTACTTTCAAGCAGACATTGTAAAATATACATACAAGTTTAATAATCGTGTTGAAAACCTATAACCATTCAACAGTGCCTAGAATACATATATGCAAGTAAATTGAGTAATCGTTTGAAAGATACAATGAGTAAGAATCTTATACAGTTTTAAAATTCAGAATTAAAAGTATTATCAAATATACCCTGTGCATTCAGAAAGATAGACCTAAGCAGACAGTCCAAATCTTGATGAGACACCGCAGTACGCGGTGCCTCATCAGGTTCCGCATTGTCTGCCACTCATCCAAAACCATTCAGACCCAACATCGGGCAGCTAACTGTCCTTTCTCAAGTGTTATATATATATATATATATATATATATATATATATATATATATATATATATATATATATATATATATATATATATATATATATATATATATATATATGTATATATATATATATATATATATATATGTGTGTGTGTGTGTGTGTGTGTGTGTGTGTGTGTGTGTGTGTGTGTGTGTGTGTATATGTGTGTGTGTGTGTATAAGTTGGGAGAAGGAGCATAACATGTAAAAAAAATTCTTTTTGGCAGCACTGGATCCAGAAAGGATGCTAAAATTATAGGCGTTAAACTACATGTTGAGAGTTAATCATTAACAGTGCAAATGATTTGTTTACCTGAGGCCTTTCGGCTTTCGCCTTTTTCAGAGGTTTTCTATTTTTTTTTTTTTTTTTTTTAAAAAAGGAAATAAAAAAGTAAAATTTACAAATAAAAGTTATATGAGTTGAAATACTTGGAAAACAGATCATGCCCTTTTTGGGCCCATGTTATCTGGCCAGGTGATTGTGTTTGGATATATGTGAAATGTAAACATTACGCGTAAACACAACGTGCAAAAAGTAAAAAACTTATCTTTACTGAACACCACTGTGCCCATATACGCAATGTATACAATGCACATAAACCTTACACCGAAAGGGATATATGCCAACCTGATTTTTCCTCACCAATACTTAAGGCAAATGGGCCCAACTTACGCTGTGATTCCGGAAAATTACATAAACAAAACGTTCCACATAAGTTGTCGCATGCCTTGACTAAGGAACGACGATTCCCTCTACTGGTCGCTCTTGTTGATACCATATGGCCGTAGAGTGTTCAGATGTCGGATCCAATGGCTCTCTCTCTCCCTCTTTTTCCTGGTTCGATCTGTCCACTCTGGGTTATGATCTAAGCAGCAAAGCGCGGCGTGTTTGAGGAAATCATGGTCTGGTGAAGTGTTCTGCGACAGGGGACCTTTCGAACCGCTTGTGTTTCCAATCATCCCGGTGGCCGTTACTCCGTTGGTTCACATGATCACCGGTTTCACCAACATATTGTTTTCCACATTTGGTGCATGTTATAAGGTAGACAACATTGGTTGTCTTATAACTAGTGTTGCACCTAAGCTTGATGGTTGCCCCAGACGCTAACTTCGCGATCTGTGTGGGGGTTATCATTTTGCAGGTTTTGCATCTTGCTTTGCCGCACGGTCGTGTATCCCCAAGTGGTTCATCACCACGCATGTCTGGTTTGAGCTTGGCACGTACAAGAAGATCCCGCAGACTCTTGGGTCTTCTGTAGGCCATGGTCGGTCTTTCTGTGAAGAGCTCGCTCAAAGTGCTAGAGGACTCAATAATGGGCCAGTGTTTTTTGACTATATCCCTCATTTTTGGTAAGTCTGGGTCAACACGAAGGGGAGAACGCTCGACTCAGATTTAGGCCTATAAGAAAGTATGTCTTCTCTCTTATGTTTCCGTGCTCTCTCAATGGCAAGTGAAATTTCCTGTTTCTGATAGCCCTGTTAGCAGAGGTGGTCAGTCAGTTCTCTTGTTCTTGATTCAAAAGTGTCCGAATCGGAGCAGAAACGTTTCAGGCGAAGCGCAGGACTATAAGGAACATTTTGCAGCAGTGTTACTGGTGGCAACTTGTGGGTAGGAGATACGATACTGGTGTGTATCTGTTGGTTTTGTTACAGATCAACAGATATTGTATCGCCGACAAGACTTGATTTGGTGGCCAGAAACATCTTGGTTGAAATTTCAGCTGTGAAGTTTATGCTCGGGTGGAAGTTCTTGGCCTCGTCGTGGAAAGCTGTCAAAGTCTCGCAGCCGTGCGTCCACTTCATGTCAATATCGTCAATGAACCTTAACCATGAAAATGGTCTCAGGGCCACTGACCTCAACAGCTGTCCCTCGAGACTACCAATGAAAATGTTGGCGTATGCAGGTGCAATTTTGATAGCCATAGCAGTGCCTTGGACCTGGAGATAATGTTTCCCGTTGAACTCAAAGTTGTTGCATTTGCGTATGAGGATCAGAAGTTTGACCAGAGTCTGTGTAGGTGGGTCCTTGATTTTTCTTTCCTCCCAAACCTCCTCGCATGCCTGGATGCCATCTTGATGAGGAATATTGGTATAGAAGGAAGTGACATCCATGGAAACAAGGAGGGTATCGGGTGGAAATGGTGTCTGGGCATCTTGCTTCCTCAGGAAATCTGTTTGTCCTTTAAAGTAGGACGGCAGGTTTTGAACATGAGGTTGCAGGTGCAAATCAACAAACTATGATATCTTTTCCGTGGGATGGTCATTGGCAGAAACTATGGGACTGTACGGTTTGCCGGCTTTGTGTATTTTGGGGAGGAGATATAATCTACCTGCTTTAGTTTGGTCAACAAGCAGGTAATTTCTGTTCTTCTCGCTTATATGACCTTCATCGTGCATTTCACTGATCGCTTTAGACACTTCTTTGGTGAACTCGGGTGTGGGGTCATGATTTAGAAGTCTATAGTAAGTTGAATCTCCTAGTTGTTTCTCAGCCTCTGAGGTGTAGTGATCTCTATCCATAACAACAACCGCAAAACTCTTGTCAGCGGGTTTTATGATGATCTCTTGTCTATTTTGAAGATCATAGAGAGCACTGCGTTGGGATTTTGTGCTTGTCATTTTTAGGCTTCGAGGGCTTGTGTGACGCTATGTCAGACTCCATACTGCTAATAAACGATCAGGACCTTGTTTGAGGGGAGGGGGTGGGGGGTTGCCAATCGCTTTTAGGTACGAAACTCGGATATTTCTCCGATGAACGGTTAGTGTCATCACGATCATTGAAGTGCGATTTGAGCCGCATGTGTCTGCTGAAGACCTTGGTGACATGTAATAGGTTTCCTCTGTCATAAACTCTTTGGGCGGGGACAGAAACCTACACCTTTGGATAAAAATGCTTTTCCGACTCAGTAAGATCTACGATTGAGAGGCTGACGACAGGGGTGTCGTTGGTAGTTTTGCTAGTTTCCTCTCGTCTCTGGCGGCGGAAAAAGCGTCTGTTTCTAGGTTTCTTGCACTTGAGGAATGACAAGTTGGAGGGTCAACAACATGATCGACACCTAAGGCCTTCATCTTTTTGACGCTTTTTAAGCAAGCATGTCTCCTCCTTTGTGGTTTGGAGCTTGACAGAAGAAAGCACACTTTGGCTTTCGCCAGCACCAATTAACACCCCAACTGGTCCCTCAGTTTGTGTAAGAAACAGTCTAAGTTTCCAGCCAGGGATTGGTACTGGCCCAGGAGCAGGTTCATTAAGTCGAATGAAGCTTTCCTTAGAATGCCTTGTGCTCGCTTCTGGACTCGTAAGGAGGCGTGCCCTGGGAAATTGACTTTCAAACCAATGTTTAGGCCTTTTGGTATCACTTTATTGTGCAAACACTGGTTTAGAAAATCACATTGGTGTACGTATCGAGCCTTAGTAAGGGCCTTGAATAGGAGTGCAATTCCTGTCTTCTAAGTGCTCATGGTACTGATATTGACAGGTGAAATACACATAAAATGTGTAAAGCATGCGAAATGCAGAGATTGGGGCACAAATGATGGAACAAAGAAAAACAAAATCAGCGAAAAGATTTTTCGGATCAGAATGATGCACGATGTTTGCCAAAAATTAAATAAGTTGGGAGAAGGAGCATAACATCTAACAAAAAACTTATTTGTAGCACTGGATCCAGAAAGGATGCTGAAATGATAGGCATTAAACTACATGTTGAGAGTTAATCATTAACAGTGCAAATGATTTGTTTACCTGAGGGGGAATTTTGTTCACTGTAATTTTCTAAAACTACATTATATAAGAAACAAAATGACACATGTAAGCCCACTCGCGATGGGGGAGTTTACGTGTAACAGCCATGTTACCAACGTTACCCCTCAAAACAAAATAAATACTTTGGTGATAATACTGAACTATTCATATTCTTACTTTATAGTATGCTATTTGTTACCAATGCATGTGGTTTTATAGAGACAGGTATCTTAATATGTTGGACTCTCAATTATTTGGGATATAACTGTTACATACGTTACTAAAAGTAAAAAAAAAACGTCATATATAAGTAGTAGACTTCCCAAATCCCGGACATACGCTTCTTTTACCGACATTTCCTTCATTCAGGCCTATGGGCATGGTGGGCGAAGCTTGCTTACCAAGTAATGCTTACTATCCGCGGACGCCTGATTACATCCTTTATTCTGGGGTCCATGTCTGTTGGTCTGAACATTCTGATTCGTCATTCTTTTACGGATTTATGAGTTTGGATTATGGCTTAGGTACCATGACAGCAACTACTTTCCTGATACACCGTTTTGGTTGACTATGACCAGTCAGTGACTAGAAATTAATCATTATGCTGTTTTACAATAGATTAACACCATATATCCTCCTTTGTTCATCAAGAAAGGAAAACAAGCCAGCTTGACTAAGCAAATGACATAAGGAACGATAGTTACTTTAAAACAGCCTAAATTTCTTATCTGAAAAGTATCGTTATTTCAAACTTCTTAACATTTCATCGGCTGTGGTGGCAATTAGTTCGATATATTTAATTATCATGATTGGACTAATGCATTACAAGCTTTCAAATGCTTTTTACACTTCTTAATGTTACCTATGTTACTTTTTAGTGATACTTTATCTATATCGTATAAATGGCTTTTGATAATTTGTACATAACGGTGAAGGGGCATCAGCTCAAAAATTCTTTCAATAACAAACAAAGTAAATTATTTCTCAGATACCTTTATACTTTTTGTGAATTAAGTGAAATAAAAAAAACTCGCCAATCCTATGCTGATTGATAATTGTATCTTTAAAATATATAGTAAATGTACCCTGTAACCAATACAGAAATATCCCCTTTTCATAATACTTAGCTTTTAATTGCTTATCTTCTATGCATAAAGCTGATATTCTAAAACTTAAATCCATCTAGACTGCCAGAAATGTTTCACACTTATTATTGTTACACACGTTATATGTCAGTTTAAGTGCTTTGATACCAGAACATTGTTTCATATAGATAGTGTTTGCAGGAGAAATCTCTTCAGTAGAGCTCCATTAGTAAAAATACTGTATGCTTTCCTAATCTCCACTCAAAAGCATGAATAAAATGAAAACAAACTTTCTGAGGACATAAATTATTCAAGGAGAACTATTTCATAATTTAAGTTTACACAAAAACGCAGTGGTAATCACAATGATACTAACATCACACACATATCAACACCATACTGCATTTTTTAAGTCATTTCTAAGATGCAGCCAAATACATAGCATACACAATTTGGCACTTCTCTGTTGCTACAGTGTATAAAATAAAACATTTTATACTGGCTAGAAGACAGTTTGCTTAAAAAATCTGCTTTATTATGAACAGTAGAAACACATATTGGTCAGTCATACATTATAAAATATGATGACAGTAAATAATTGATTACCATATTTGGCATCTATATAGTGATAAGAAAACATTTATAGATATAAAATTATACAAGAGTCATGTTATTTTTATTAGTGATATTAGTGTTCGTTCGTCTGTCATTACTGACAATGGCCAATCCTAATCAACTGTGTGATGTGTTATTATTTGTGTGTTCTATGGCTGATAAGACCAATCCCAATCTTAGCTCTAAACTGCCTGTTGCAGATAGAACAAGAGAAGTCTGAGGAAGAAAGCTCTGTTGGTGATGCCTTAGCTCTGGCTTTCCGCTGTGCACGTTTCTGCTCGGCTTCGCCGATTCTTTTTGCTTCGTATTCACCGGCAGCCCTTCTTATGAGGCCTCGCCACTTTGTTCGATCCTGTGCAATATGTTCTCACGACTCTGTTGGTATGTTGAAGTCTTTAAGTGAGGCTTTGAGGGTGTCCTTGTATCGCTTCTTCTGACCACCATGGGAGCGTTTTCCAACTTGTAGTTCTCCATAGAGGATTTTCTTTGGCAAACGTTCATCAGGCATTCTGGTAACATGGCCTGTCCATTTTAACTGTGCCAATTTCAGAAGAGTATGTACACTCTGCATCCCTGCCCTTTTCCGGACTTCTGTGTCTGGAATCCTGTCTTGCCACTTGATCTTTAGAAGTTTTCTAAGACAGCTTGTATGGAAGTGGTTCAGTCTTTTGGCATGCCGTTGGTAAACTGTCCAAATTTCGCATGCGTATAATAGTGTTGGCAGCACCACCGATCTGTATACTTTCAGCTTTGTGTCAAGTCTGATTCCACTTCGGTCCCAAATACTTCCACGTAGCCGGCCAAATACTGCACTAGCTTTGGCAATCCTAGCATTGGCTTCATCATCAATGTGCACAACCCTAGACAATGTGCTTCCAAGGTAGGTGAACTTGTCTACCACTTGCAGTCGTTGACCTTTCACTGTGATGGTAGGCTCCTTGTAAGGCTTTCCAGGTGCTGGCTGATATACTACCTCAGTTTTTTTTATGCTGATTGTGAGATCATAGCTGTCACATGAATCAGATACTTGATCCACACCTTTTTGCATTTTCTCTTCCGTTAGAGCACCCTTTGCCATGTCATCAGCAAAGAGGAACTCATCTAGCACCTCTGTCTGCACCTTGCATTTAGCTTGCAACCTTCTTTGGTTGAAAAGTTTCCCATCAAAGCGATACCTACTAGGTATACCATTGTCACAATCCTGGAAAGCATCTGTAAGCATGGCAGAAAACATCATGCTGAACAGTGTTGAAGTTAGTACACAGCCTTCCTTAACTCAATTTGTTACAGGGAATGGATCAGAAAACTCGCTATCATTTTGGATCCTTGCAAGCATACCATCATGGAACTGCCGCACCATTGCTATGAGTTTGGCAGGACAGCCAAACTTTGCCATAATTTTTCAGTCCCTCGCGACTGACTGTCAAATGCTTTGGTAAAGTCGACAAAGGTCATGTAGAGGTCCACATTCTATTCCTGGTATTTTTCTTGAAGCTGTTGTGCTGTAAAGATCATGTCTATTGTTCCTTTGTCTTTCCTGAATCCACACTGGCTTTCTGATAGAAGCCCTGACTGTTCAAGGTGTTCATTCAATCGATTCAGTAGGACCCTAGCAAGGATCTTCCCAGCAATTGACAATAAAGAGATGCCTCGATGATTGTGACAGACTTGAGGATTCCCGTTCCTTTTGAACAGGTGGATAATTGTTGCATCCTTGAATTCTTGAGGGATGGCTTCTTTTCTCCACATAATGTGAAATAACTCTGTCAGTTTCTCTGCAACTGGAGGACCTCCTGCTTTGTAGATCTCTGCAGGTATTGCATCTGATCCTGGAGCCTTGATAGTAAACGGTGTCTCTGAAGACTGTCTAGCTCTCATCTACATCTTCTGAACTGTGTTCCAGTGCATCTAAACGGCTGCAGAGATCATTGACGAATGCTTGCCTCTTGCTGTCTTGTTTCAGCTTGGAGACTTCCAATTTCTTTGGCACCTTCTTGCCTTGTGCTCGTACAGGCTGAATGCGCATGTTGAGTTTGCTGACAACAAAAAAGGTATGAGAAAAGTCCAGGGAGTGCCACAATCACAAACCGCAGCCCTTCCCAGACCCCAAGAGGAAGAGGAAACCGACAAATCTAAACAAGCACAAACCGAACAAACGTACGAAAAGCACTAAGATTAGCTCTCTCTTCCCCAAGCGAGGTAATCGCAATACTAAAAGGACTGAAAAACACAAGAACAAAATGACACACGGAAAGACATACAACAAATCGCCTCGTAGAATAAACCACAAAGCAACAAAGAGTAAGACTAACACCGGGACCACCGCCTTAGAACGGTCGGTAGAGCAAACCACCGGGGGGGGGGGGGGGGGGGGTTAAAGCACTTTTACAGCTAGCTAACTTCACCCTGGGTCCCGATGCTACTCTTAATACAGAAATACATAAAAATTAGGTTCGCATAAAGGCTCCCAACTCAGTCAATGCATCAAAGCGAAAACATAAAAATCAAATTAATCACTATAATAAACAAATACGAGTACTCTTGGCTAATTCTACTGTATGCCAGAATAAATGAAAACCAATAGTAGAACCACAGCGGGCCAAGCCAAAGACATATCGTCAAGCCCCAAGTCACTGGTTAAAGTTTTACGAAGAGGCCGTCATTGAGTCTGAGGCCCGAACCGCCGTCATGCAATTAAAGAGTGAAGCATAGCCATCAACAATGATTGGGTTGACAACTAGGCATGCAGTCTGCCGCATAATATCCAGGCTATAGCCAATTCTTATATAACGGTTAATAAGTTTTCTGAATTGCTCCGAAAAGTTAGATTTACCTACAATTTTTCTAAATCTGTACACTAAGTCACCGTAAAATTCTGGTTCCGATATACCTTATTGCAGAAGTGTTTTCAGACTGACGCTATATTTTTCTAACAAAGCACTGTGTCTGCGACAAAATTTCGAAAACGCCTTACGAAGTTTAAAATAACGATAGCCCTGCCTAAGAAGTTTGGCACTAAGGGCTTTATTACGGTAGTTGAAGTCATTAAGATTTGAAGAAGCTCTAGCGAATCGTATAAGTTGAGATATGTATACACCATATGAGGTACGCCGGGGTCATCGCCATCCAGAAAAGGGAAATTGACTATATCAAAATCAAAATCGTCCCGTTCATCATAAATTTTGGTGGAAACTGTACCATTAGATATACATAGATTCAAATCCAAAAAAAGGTGCCTCGGTATCGGAAGAATTTGCTCTATTTAATTGGAGTTCTGTAGGGTATATCCGGCCCACCATTTGGTCAAAGTAAATAGTGTCAGTATTTAATAAATCGTCAAGGTATCTTGAAGTTGAATTGAAAGCCTAAATAATGTCAGCCTGATTTTCACGTGAGAGAGTCTTCATGAAATCTCTCTCATAACAAAAAAGAAACAAATCTGCAACACGAGAGCACAATTAGTTCCCATCGGAATACCAATAGTTTGTCTATAAAGTTTAGTTCCAAATCTAATAAAAACATTATCCAAAAGATAAACAAAGGCATTACAGACTTTTTGACACGACCATAAATTGTGATTATTATATACATCAGAAGTGAAAAAAGCACATTCTTCGTTGCAAGCCAAATATTGGGTATTCTCCCGAATAAACGCTCGGTTAATTAAATCAATAAGTTTATCTTTTATAAGATGATGAGGTAACGTAGTAGACAATGTTGAAAAATCATATGTAGACAATTTAGAAGCCTGAAAGTTTTTAGATTTAAATTTATTGAGAACATCATTAGAATTTTTAATTGACCAAAAAAAGTTAATTACGTCCCTTTCATAAACAGTATCATAGTATCTAATCCAAAGTTTTTTAACAGCAGTAAGGCATGAAGTTAGCAGTTTGGACAAAACAGTAGTCGTACAAGAACTAGAATTAGCAATGAAACGTGCTTTATAAGGTCGTTTATGAAGTTTCGGTAACCAATATAACGTAGGAAGTCTTTTTTGCTTTTCTTTAATACTCACTGCAAACTTAGCAGTAATATCGATAGAATATGTATTGACAATAGATCTCTCGTCAGTAGAGATCCGTTTATATGTTTTGGTACTACCTTGTTCTTGTATTAAAGTATTGATATAATAAAGTCGTCAGACAACAACAGCATTATTAGCAGCTTTATCAGCTGGAGCCAAAACATATTTCCTATGAAATTCTTGGACACCTTGTTTCAAATATCGAAAAGATAATTTAGGCTTAGGAGGGAGAAGATCAAGGTTATTAGAGTAAAATAACACACGTTCATCAATGATCTTAGAAATCTTTAATTTCCAATTATTTAAAGCATTAGCCTCAACATGCTCTCGTTTATACCAACGCGTACAATAATCATTTAAAGCACTGGCAATTGTTTCCCGACATTTATTGAAATCAATGTGGGCTGGGAATCTATATTAAGGTCCTTTTGAAATAACTGAACGGATTCGTGAATCAGTTATAATCTTCAAGTTACCAGTGACTATATTACCTGCTGGTTGTGGCCCGGCCTCGGTGGCTCAGTTGGATGCGCCGTCCGACTGGAGACCAGGAGGTCGCGGGTTCAACCCCCGCCGAGGTCGGCAACATTCTTTCGTGGAGATTGATCATGAAATATTTTCTACGGTCATTCTCTCCCTTCCGCTGATTCAAGAAGGGCAGTTGTCAGTTTCTGGCGAAAGAATGTGCACAGTACTGGTTAACCGCTTAGAGGACTAAGCCTGCCCAGTAAACGTGTGGTTAGGTAAACTGACCGCGCTCGACATGACCCCATTGGGTTGACTGGGCCGTAAAACCTCAACACAAACAAACCTGCTGGTTGATAACAAAATTTAGAATCTTTACAATCTCAAGAATCAGGGGAACTAGTTTCAATATCAAGATCAGAAACTAGTTTATTGAAATTAAGTATAGTATTACGGATAGGTTTGTTATATTTATAACAAATAATAGGAGATTCCGTGTTTTCGAAATATGAAGGTATAGCTGATATAACATTATTATCTCGAAATATGCCAGGTAAATCTATGAATTCAATACCTTTATTAATGAATGGAATTTTGATGAAGTGTCTAATGTGGTTAATTTCAGAATCAATGTAAGGACGAAGAGCATGTTGAGTATAACATCTAGTAAGGAGAGCTGCTTCATATAAATCATGTTTTCTATCATAAAATTTATTCGCCTCATCATCTAACTTACGTAATGAAGAAACAGACAGTGAAGCTAGTTTAGAAAGCATTTGATGACGTCCAGAATTTAAGAGAATATTTAAATCAAAAGGAGATAAAACAGTTTTATGTTTTCATTTAAAATTGCCATTTTTGCGCTTACCATGGGATCGTTTATTACGTTTTTAATATCAAAAAGGGAAAAAGCATCGAAATCCGGCATTTTAGAAATAATTCCTTCATGGTAAATATTATCATTAAATCCAAGTGGAAAAGGGGTTTGTAAACGTTTAATCCGTTTAAGTTCAAGTTCATGTCTTAAAATATTTTTGAATATTTCGGTAGAATTGGACTTGTGTATAATTTTTTCAACAGGCTGAACCAAAACTTTACTAGATGATCATGAATGACCAGTACTCCGGAAATGTTGATAAAGAAACGTATCAATTTTCTTTGCTTTTTTGATTTTAAGCAAATGTTCCTTAAACCTTATTTTAAGGTTTGGTCTGTCCAACATACTGCATTCCTCAGCCTCCTTCGCTGCAAGTGAGAACATATATAACATCCTCTGATTTTCAGTCTAAATCAGAGTTGTTTACAACTGAAAATTGTCTATGATTAACTGAGGAAATTATAGTTGACCGACAAATTAAATGATTGCAGCAGGTGCAACTCTTGGCATTGCACTTAGAAATATTAGGGTACATATTTGATCTGTCCAATAGTCTGCACCACACATAGTCTCTGTCACTCTGATATCGTGTCTGTCCCTTCTTCGCACTATGACATAGTCAATGAGATGCCAGTCTTTGGAGCGACGGTGTATCTATGATGTCTTTCTGCGAGTTGGTTGACGGAATACCGTGTTGGTGATCAGTAAGTCATGCTCTGCACATGCACACTTCCTTAAAAGGAGGAGTCCATTGCTGTTGCACTTCCCTACATCTTCAGATCCAATCACTCCTTCCCAGGTTTGGTGGTCTGTGCACACTGGCATTGAAGTCCCCGAGGAGAGGAGGATGTTTGTCTGTCCGGGGTGCTGCAGAAATCACAGAATCCAGAACCTGTCTTTAACCTCCTCTGGGGTGGTCAGTGGGGGTGCATAGGCACTTCCAATTGTTGCATGCCTCTTGCTAGATAAGGGAAGTCTCAGCGTCATCAGGCGGTCATTTATGCCTTTTGGAAGTCCTGAGAGCCTGCTGACGAGGAGTGACTTGATGGCGAATCCTACTCCTGCTTCACGCCGCTCTTCTTTCGTGCGTCCACTTCAGAAGAAAGTGTAACCAGCACCAACTTCTTTTAAAAGCCCTTCCTCTGCAAGGCGAGTCTCACTAAGAGCTGCAATCTCGACTTTGTATCGGTCAAGTTCTCTACCAACTAGAGCCGTTCTTCGCTGAGGTCTGTCAGAACCAGAACTGTCCATTAGGGTGCGCACATTCCAAGCGCCTATGGTTAAAGGTATCACCTTCATCTTCTTTTTTCTTGTTCGACCGCTAAGTGGGATTCCCGCTGATCGCGGTTAAGCAGCCAGGAGTTTTGAAGCAGGCAATTGTTTAGGGCATTAGGCGAGTCTCACTTAGAGCTGCAATCTCGACTTTGTATCGGTCAAGTTCTCTACCAACTAGAGCCGTTCTTCGCTGAGGTCTGTCAGAACCAGAACTGTCCATTAGGGTGCGCACATTCCAAGCGCCTATGGTTAAAGGTATCACCTTCATCTTCTTTTTTCTTGTTCGACCGCTAAGTGGGATTCCCGCTGATCGCGGTTAACCAGCCAGGAGTTTTGAAGCAGGCAATTGTTTAGGGCACCTTTTCTAGCCCCTTCCTCGTGCTACGGGGATGAGCAGTGCGATCCTAAAAAGGTCTGCTCAGTCGCTCAGTTCGGCTGCCGAATTCCCCATACTGCTTCGCTTTTAAGGAAAGCGACCATATAGAACCAAGCCGCCTGTGTGCAGGTCCGCAACTACAGCTTCCAGTGTTTCCTCACTTGTTGCTTCGCTGCTGTGAATGTATGTTGCTGATTAAGATGACATGCGCTGTGAATTGGATTATAGTGAGGGAGAGGTGTGCAGAGTCAACCTCACTCTCTCGTCCTGACCTAGCTGGATCCAGAGACAAAACAGTGTCAGGACATCTGGAGCTCAGCCCTGATGCAATGGATGACCTTGTGTCTTGTCATGCTCTCCATGCTCCACAACATGCTGCTGCATCGCCGTTTGAGCCGTTGAAACATAGTAATGATTTTCTCCGTCCCAGCTGCCGAAGCAGACTTTACATAACTGGAACAGGCAAATCAAGATATGCAGGTTTTTTGTTTTGAGTTGCCAACTCCTAGATGGATTGCCGACCAGGGCTTGAAAGCTCCATCTACCATAGGTATTGCTACACAGATTCGGTTAACAGCTATATAGAAGCAGTAACTTAAATGTCTTATGTAGTGATATCAGTAATGAGAATAACACCCAACAACATACTTCTTAATGAAAACTAGGTCACCTGGCTAAATCAGCAGAAAACCTTGTTAACACTTTAGCGGTCACATTTTTCAAGCAATCATCATGAATCTTGCTCAAAATGTTTGTCTTGATGATTTCTAGGTCAAGTCCGAAACTGGGTCACTTGGAGTCGAAAACTAGGTCACCAGGCCAAATCAAAGGAAGACCTTGTTAACACTCTAGAGGTCACATTTTTGAAGCAGTCATCATGAATCTTGCCCAAAATGTTTGTCGGTGATTTCTAGGTCAAGTTTGAAACTGGGTTACGATGGGTAAAAAACTAAGTCATCATCAGTTCAAATCAAAGGAAAACCTTGTTAACACTCAAGAGATCACATTTTTTTAAATAATCATCATAATGGGATCAAAAACTAGGTCACCAGTCCAAATCGAACAAAACTCTTGTTAACACTTTGGCGGTCATTCTAGCGGTCACATTTTTGAAGCAATTATCATGAATCTTTCTCAAAATGTTCGTCTTGATGATTTCTAGATCTAGTTTAAAACTAGGTCACTTGATATCAGAAACTAGGTAACCAGGCCAAATCAAAGGAAAACCTTGTTGACGCTTTAGAGGTCACATTTTTGAAGTGATCATCATGAATCTTGCTCAAAATGTTTGTCTTGATGATTTCTAGGTCAAGTTTGAAACTGGGTCACTTGGGGTCAAAAACTAGATCACCAGGCCAAATCAAAGAAAAAATCTTGTTAACTCTCTAGTGGTCATTTTTGAAGCAATCATCATGAATCTTGCTCAAAATGGTTGTCTTGATGATTTCCAGGTAAAATTCGAAACTGGGTCACGTAGGGTCAAAAAATCAGCGGAAAATCTTGTTAACACTCTAGCGGTCACATTTTTTCAAGCAATCATCATGACTCTTGCTTAAATTGTTTGTCTTGATGATTTCTAGGTCAAGTTTGAAACCGGGTCGGTTGGGGTAAAAAACTAGGCCACCAGACCAAATCAAAGGAAAATCTTGTAAACACTCTAGCGGTCAAATTTTTGAAGCAATCATCATGAATCTTGCTTAAAATGTTTGTCTTGGTGAGTTCTAAGTCAGCTTTGAAACTGGGTCACTTGGGATCAAAAACTAGGTCACCAGGCCAAATCGAACAAAAATCTTGTTAACACTCTAGCGGTCATTCTAGCGGTCACATTTTTTAAGCAATTATCAAGAATCTTTCTCAAAATGTTTGTCCTGATGAGTTCTAGGACAAGTTCGAAACTGGGTTATTTGGGGTCAAAAACTAGGTCACCGGGCCAAATCAGCAGAAAACCTTGTTAATACTCTAGCGGTCACGTTTTTTAATGCAATCATCATATATCTTGCTCAAAACTCAAAATGTTTGTCTTGATGATTTCCAGGTCAAGTTCGAAACTGGGTCACGTGGGGTCAAAAAACTAAGTCACCTGGCCAGATCAGCGGAAAACCTTGTTAACACTCAGCGGTCACATTTTTTCAAGCAATCATCATGAATCTTGCCCAAAATGTTCGTCTTGAAGATTTCTAGGTCAAGACCTTGTTAACTCTCTAGTGGTCATTTTTGAAGCAATCATCATGAATCTTGCTCAAAATGGTTGTCTTGATGATTTCCAGGTAAAATTCGAAACTGGGTCACGTGGGGTCAAAAAATCAGCGGAAAATCTTGTTAACACTCTAGCGGTCACATTTTTCAAGCAATCATCATGACTCTTGCTTAAATTGTTTGTCTTGATGATTTCTAGGTCAAGTTTGAAACCGGGTCGGTTGGGTTAAAAAACTAGGTCACCAGGCCAAATCAAAGGAAGGCCTTGTTAACACTCTAGAGGTCACATTTTTGAAGCAGTCATCATGAATCTTGCCCAAAATGTTTGTCTTGATGATTTCTAAGTCAAGTTTGAAACTGGGTTACGATGGGTCAAAAATTAAGTCACCAGGTCAAATCAAAGGAAAACCTTGTTAACACTCCAGAGATCACATTTTTAAATAATCATCATAAATTTTGCTCAAAATGTTTGTCTTGATGATTTCTAGGTCTAGTTTAAAACTGGGTCACTTGATGTCAGAAACTAGGTAACCAAGCCAAATCAAAGGAAAACCTTGTTGACTCTTTAGAGGTCACATTTTTTAGGTGATCATCATGAATCTTGCTCAAAATGTTTGTCTTGATGATTTCTAGGTGACGTATATTTCACTGTCCAGTGACTTTCTTAAGTTTTTCGTTTAGGTCAGTTTCTCAGTAATTATTGGTCCTACAGAGTGATATTTGGTACCTGTGAGTAACTATTGCTCCTACAGCCAATGATCTTAGTACATGCATACATCTTAGCATGGTCATCCATATTTGACCTTGACCTCTATTTCACAGCCAATTAGACATGCTATATTGTCTTACTTGTTGATATAATCATTTTGAATTTTGATCAGAATGTTTGCCTTGATCAGTTCTAGGTCAGGTTCTCAAAGAGCTATGATACTCAGGTGAGCGTTACAGGGCCATCACGGCCCTCTTGTTTTATGATGCTTCAAAAGACTGTTAGGCGTGTTATTTTTGATATTATGTCGGTGTATAATAACGCGTAAAATTATTTGGAAGACGGAAGTTCCGCAACTGGCTCAGAAAAATGATCTGGTAAAAAGTATAGTAGTGTACAGAAGGGGGTTGTTCTCGCAGCCCCCTTTAGTACACTACTCATTTACATTCATGGGTTAATATTTATGCATGCACAACGGACAAACTACGTTCTGATTTCAGTCTGAACAATATGTTTCATCTTAACAATGGTAATGGCGCGAATTAACAAGATTTTGGATACTTGGAATTGGGCAAGTATCGCCTGGTCCTCCGTAGAAATTTGCGCGTTATAACATAAACACAACACTTGCAGATCTGCTACACAGAGGTTTTATATACAGCATTATGCAAGACTTCTTTCAGTAACAAAAACTGCTGTATATCTTTCCTGTACTATGGTTAGCAAAATGTACCCACTGGGTCCCGAACAAATGTTCATTTATATAGTTCTGCACACAAGGAAGAAATGTGAATTTTTTTTAGTTATCGGTATGCGATGGTTATTGTGAACGTCTGCTGTAATTATGTTGTAATCGAGAATGAATGACTGATAAATAATTATTGTCGTCCTCATAAAACAATAGAACTTTAAAACTAGAATTTTCTTAACGTGGTATTTAAACAAAGAGAATGTAGCTGAGTCTTAATTCGTTCTCCAGTGAATTCCAAAGGTTAATTGAGGATGGGATGCAGGATTTAAGAGATAGTTCAGTGCGAGTATAGGGAACATATATACTATTTTTGTCGCATATATAAAGGGTATCTTAATACTTCAGAGACTAACGGTGGCATTAAATCATGACTATAATGAGAAATCCTGCCGTTTTCACCTTGGACATAGAGTGAGGTTCTATTGACGTCGTCTTGCAGATAATAAAATCGACCCACATCCTCTGTAAGGGTATCTAGGGAAGCTGATCTAGCGAGCCATCTAAACAAATGAACAGCTTCAGATTGCAATTGTTTAAAGAGTTTATTTTTGGAGTGTTCAACCATTTCAAACTTAGCTTTCCATAGTAATTAGAAAGGAAGGCAATTACCAGGAATAGATACATTTACCTAGCACGACACCCAAAAAAGGAAGCACCTAAAGCAACGAGACCACAATCAGAACATTACAAGCAGAAAACCAAAAGGACAGTTCCTTTCCCAAACATTGGCCAAACGGCTATTCAAAATAAAAATTTCTCCAGGACATACACGCAAAGATATACAACGATAAAAATAGTAAACAGAAGAAGGGTTTCTAACTCATCAGTGCAACATCTCCGAGAGCATAAAAACCAAACGAATAAAGTGATGAAACAACGATGAGGACTCAACAGCAAGAAATAAATGATATGCTGAAGCAAATGAAAACCAACAGTTGGACTCCGGTGGGCCTGACCAGAGCCAGAACATCAGGCACCAACCGACTTACTTAAAAGTGTTAAGGCCGCAGCCGTCATAGAGTCTGAGGCGCGACGCGCCGGCGTGCAACCAAAGAAGGAAGCAAAGTTATTAAACGTGATTGGGTTAACTACGATACATGCAGTCTGTCGTATTACATTTATGTTGTACCTAATCTTTATACTTATATATTTATGCAAAAGCGGTAACATTCCCAATGTAATTACGTCACCACCCGTTACAGTCCAGAGTTAATCCTAGATGTTTATGGTTTTCCAGAAACTTTAACCTAGTCAATTGAAAAATCTGAAGAAGCGCTTCAAGTTTAAGTAGAGAAAATATAATTGCTTCAGGTTGAATTTAATCAAGAATTCCAGCAATTTCATGAAACTCAGAAGCCAGGGTTTCGCCCAGTCTAATAAAAGCTTCGGACATAACAAGTAACACGTATACTTTCATATCGTCGGCAAACAACGTGATAGACTTAAAATAAATTCTGATACGTCATTTACATATACTAGAAATGGTTGAAGACACTTGTGTTGACTGTCTTGATAGATGGTGTACTAGACTTTAGAAGAACCCTTTGCTTCCTATCAGATCAATATGTTTCAATTCATTTTATTAAATTGCTGTTTACACCATTTTTTTGTTTAAATAGTAAACCCTCGGCAAGCTATCAATTAATTATGTTGGGATTTAACGACACGTCAACCCCTGGTAGGTCATTTTGTGTCGTCGACAAACAAACTATAAAATGCCTAAGATATATAAAAACATACATGCATGTTGGATATATATATTAAGTGTTGAACGATTTGGGGGGGGGGGGGGGGGAAGAATAAAATGTTGTAAGTAAAACGCATGAAAGTTTTATCTCCAGTAATTAAGTAAAACGAATTGAAGTTTTATCTTCAGTAAGACAGTAATATGGTTGTTACTTAATTTCAAAAGGCAACCTTTGAGATTTTTATTTTACTTTACTGCAGCTGGTGTTCAGTGTAGTATGGCCGCCGTAGACGCTTCATGTGACAATATTATAACTTGCAGGGTTTCATATTCCCTTAGCTTAAGCAGAACTCGATTTCCAAGGATCCCAAAAAAGGCTAGGAAATTAAAAGTAAAAACTGCAATGATATATATGGAAAATGGGGGTTCTGCGGTAAAAATGTATACTAACACTCCACAGGCCCTGAGATTAATTTTTTGACAAAAAAAAATTAAGCTATTATCTCTCCACAGGCTCCCAGGTTGGTATTTTTTTTTTCTTTTATTCTACGAATGTATTTTTTAGTCTTTATAGTCATGGTTATTTAGAAAAATCATGCATTTTTCATCGCACAGTCAATTTTATAAAAATCGTTCTATTGAAAAAAATTATATTAAATAAATATAATTTAGTCAATATAAAAAGGAAAAACTACAATGGCGCAAACGGGAAAAAAGATCCAATTTGATCCACCCACAGTTGCAGAATTTGATAGATTGCTCAAGGAACAGACACCAGAATATAGTAAATGGACTGATTTAGAAATTAATAAAATATACACAGTCACAAATACAACTATGGTTAATACTAAAAAAGGTGAAACGATGGTTTTATCTTTATATAACTATGGCGACGTATGGGCACCAGGTCATTTAAAAACTAGAATTACAGAAAATAACCTTAGCCCACCGTTATACATAAGGCCTCTTGGTTTGAAACCTTGTAAAAGCAATCCAGCGAATAAGTATCATGCATATGATTTGGTAGTTAGAAAAATAGGTGAAAAAAACACATATGTAAAAAAAAATATATTGGTTTTTAATTTTTTTTTTTAAGAAAATATACTAATCTATATTTATATTCCTTAATCGTTTACATTCACATCTAAATGGTTTAATAACATTATAGTATCTAAGTCTAATGCTTAATTTATTACCATCACATCTATTACAAATTTGTACTTTAGAATATGTTCTCTTACCACAGCGTAAACAAGCTTTCACGTTACTATTCTTCATCATAAACTTATGCATTGCACAGTATTGTGAATTATTTACAGGTTTCTTATGACAAAGATCATCTCTACTAACTTTCAGGAATGCACATTCCATTTTTTTTTTATTATATTTAACAAGTATTTAATATAAATATAAAAAATGAGTACGAATTTAGAATATCTCTTACAATTGCATCGCAATGGTGTTATTACTGACGATGATTTACAAAAAGGAATAAGAATATTGAAAGAACCGTCAGAAGCACCGGCGGAAGTACCGTCACCACCAAAGACGGAAGTACCGTCAGTTCAAACAGAAAATAAATGTGCCAAACGTAATAAAAAGAAGAAAGAAAACCGGTTGAAAAAGAAATATGAACAGCTGCAAAAGGCTGTTATTGATGAACTGAAACAGGTTTTATCTCAAAGAGAGAAAAGAAAGTCTGTTTCAGAGTTAAAACTGGTTGACAAACCATTGCGCAATTATTTCAAAACATATGAAATTGATGCACACACATATAAAGATCCTTCTGCTTTGTTTAGTGATAAAAAATCTATGCTCGTTAATCAAATCAGTCAAGATATTAGAGAGTACAATGGTATCAAATTCTCAATTGGTCTCTCTGTACAGTTTTATCATGATGAAGGTGATGGAGAACGAAAGCTTGTTGTTGGCCAAAATCATGGAGAACAAAGTGCTGTTCTTGATGAAAATAATGTAGATGAATTCTATGACAAGCAAACCGCTTATTTACAAACATGGATTGAAAAATTTACAAACACTGCTTCTGGTTTAGAAATAGACCATTGCATCAAATTATATTTGAATATAGCAAAATATGAACCACTTAAAGGCTCATCATATATTCCTTTGCCTGAAGCATTAGCAAACAAAAAGGCAATAATTAATTTACCAAATGAAGATAATAGATGTTCGGAATGGGCTTTGTTGTCTATTTTATACTACAATGAAAATAATCCAAGTAAATTATCAAGCTATAGAAAATACCTAGGCACGTTGAACTTTGATGGTATTGAATTTCCAACACCAATCTCTCAAATACCAAAACTGGAGAAACAAAATCCTAATCTTGCAATCAAAGTTTACGGATATACAATATCATCAAAGATGAAAAAGATAAACATATTCCCATACTACATATCTGACCAACCCAAAAAAAAAAATCTAAGATCTAACTTACTCTTGATATCAGAAGATGTAGAAGTTGGTGCAGATGATAACAATGATGAAGACATAATAGATGAAAACTATGATCCTGCAGACTATGAAGATTATCCAGAGCAAAAAAAGAAAGAAACAAAATATCATTATTGTGGGATTATAAAACTTGATAGACTACTCTTTGATCAAAACAAACATAAAACTAAAACCTATTTCTGTGATCGATGCCTATACGGTTTCACCAAAGAAGACCTGCTTATCAAACACAAAGAAGACTGCTGTGGCATCAATACGAATTCAACACGAATAGATATGCCTCCAGAAGGTAGTTACATCAGATTCAAAAACCATCAAAACCAAATGCCTGTTCCATATGTTATTTATGCCGACTTTGAAAGTATAATCAAACCAAAAACAGAAAAAGCAGGTGATAAATCAGAAATCAATAGTGAACATGAAGCTTGCGGATTTGGTTATCAAGTTGCCAGATATGATGGTCAAACTGAAAAACCTGTAATCTACAGAGGTAAAGATGTCATTGAAGTATTTCTGAACCACTTTGAATGTGTGGTTAGCAATATCAATAACACCTTTGCTCACCCTAAACCATTGGTTATAACAGAGAAAAACAAGATAGATTATGAGAATGCCACACATTGTTGGATATGCGAACAAGAAATAACAAAAAACAATCCAAAAGTTAGAGACCACTGTCATTTTACAGGTGAATACAGAGGTGCAGCACACAAATCTTGCAACCTTAAACTCAAAATCAAACCAGGCAAGACAAAAATCACAGTAGTATTTCACAACCTTAAAGGATATGACAGTCATTTCATAATGCAAAAAATACACAAAGCAAAAGGCAACATTATCTGTATCCCAAATAATGCAGAAAAGTACATCTCATTCAGTATTGCACAACTCAAATTCTTAGACAGTTTCCAGTTTATGGCATCTTCACTGGAAAATTTAGTGAAAGCCACTAACAAATCAGATTTCAAAACAACAAAAAGCGAGTTTGGTGATAAAACAGATATAATTCTACGTAAAGGTGTTTACCCATATGAATACATAGACTGTCTAGGCAGGTTTAATGAAACACAACTGCCACCTATAGATAAATTTTATAGCAAACTTTCAGATGAAAAGATCAAAGATGTAGATATGAACATGCGCAAAAAGTGTGGAATGAATTCAACTATAAAACTATTGGTGATTATCATGATTTATACTTAAAAACTGATGTGGTTCTACTCGCTGACGTATTTCAAACTTTCAGAAAAACATGCATGGATTCATATAAACTCGATCCTTTACACTATTACACTGCACCTGGCTTATCTTGGGATGCTTTACTCAAACACACAAATATAGATTTAAAACTTTTGACAGACATGGATATGCATTTATTCATAGAAAAGGGTATGCGTGGTGGTATAAGTATGGTATCCAAAAGACACGCCAAAGCAAACAATCCTCATATTGCAGATTATAATCCTGAAAATGAAAATAACTACATCATGTATTATGACGCAAATAACCTCTATGGGTGGGCAATGAGCCAGTCACTTCCATACTCTGATTTCAAATGGAAGGCAAGAAATAAAGATGGGAAATTTGATAAAAGACAAAAGGGAAAAGGTTGGATACTCGAAGTAGATTTAGAATATCCAAAACACCTACATAAACTACACAATGACTATCCACTTGCACCTGAAAAACTATCAGTAAAAGAAGAATGGCTCTCATCTTATCAAACAGAACTGCTAGAAAATAAAAGCGCGTTAAACTGCTCCAAGCTTGTGCCCAACCTCATGAACAAAGAAAAGTATGTAGTCCACTACAGAAACCTCCAGCTTTACTTATCTCTAGGTATGAAAGTTAAAAAAAGTACACAGGATACTGGAATTCAATGAAAACCCTTGGATGGAACCTTATATCCGTCTAAACACAGAACTACGAAGAAAAGCAAAGTCTGCATTTGAAAAAGATTTCTGCAAACTTATGAATAACTCTGTCTTCGGCAAAACAATGGAGAATCTCCGTAAACGAGTTGACATAAAACTAGTCAGAACAGATGGCACTGAAAATGAAAAGATAAGAAAAATCATAGCCAAACCAAACTTCAACAGACGTGTAAAATTCTCTGATGAACTATCTGCAATACATGTCAACAAAACAAAGCTAACACTAAACAAACCAATCTACGTTGGTTTCTCTGTCCTTGATCTATCAAAACACTTGATGTATGACTGGTATTACAACAAACTGAAAAAGAAGTATGGTGAAAACTGTACCCTGTTGTACACTGATACAGATTCCTTATTAGTAGACATCAAAACTAACGACAAATACAAAGATATGTCTGAAACAGAAGAAGACTATGACTTCTCTGATTATCCTAAAGACCACAAACTTCATGATGAATCAAACAAAAAAGTAATAGGCAAAATGAAAGATGAGTGTGCTGGTACTCCCATAGCAGAATACATTGGTTTGCGTCCGAAGTTATATTCTTTACTAAGATCAGATGAACACTCATCAAGAAAGCTAAAGGAGTAAACAAATACGTAATCAAAAAACAGATAAACTTTGAAAACTACAAAGATGCACTCTTCCACAAAAAGAAGTACACACATAGTATGAACATGCTACGTTCAATACATATATGGACTAACAGTAAACAAAACAACATCTCACCTCTTGACACTAAAAGATGCACAGCAGCAGATGGTATTACGACATATGCATTTGGGTATGAGTATCAGCCGGGACAATAAGTAGTTCCTCTTTAACAAAACCTCTCTTTGGTGCTGGTGCCTTCAAATAATATACTCTTATGCCTTGCGTTATAATGTGATAATCAATTTTGTGTATATCCACAGACCATATAGGATCTGTTGCCCGTCTTCTACCACCACCTTCTAATTCACCTGGTTGATACAAATACCTAACATTGGCATATGGACAAATAGGAGCATCAACTTTTCTTGTTACAATAGGAGGGGCTTTTTTCGTCTCCGCATTTAGTGCTTTGATAACTTCAGTCAGTCTCTTAACCCATTCTCTGTTACGCTTGTGAGGATTTTTCAGCTCTTTTGCATATTGATAGCCAAAGAGTCTTTCAGCTAAAGTCCTGTTGAATCTCTCCACTACACCTTTGTCTCTATGTATTTCTGTTCTACCTCTTCTAATTTTAACACTATGTTTCTCCATCAGTTGTGACACAGCACCCATAAATTCTCTCCCTGGGTCTACCTTTAATAACCTTGGATATTTCAAATGTCTACTGTATATTTTCTCAAAAGCTTTAGCAACTTCTTTGCTGTCTTTTGAAGTTAAGGGTTCAGCTTCTTTGTATCTTGTCCCCACGTCAACCAATGTCAAAACATATCTATATGTTTTGTTTACTCTACCAACCTTGACAGTGTCATGTGGCAAAAACAACCAATCTGCTTGATGTACTTCATCTTTAGCAGACACATCAAATCTTGGTCTGATTATTTTCTTAGGTGCAGGTAAATAAATCTGCCACACAGCTTGTTTCTTTAAGAATTCAAGTGCCTGCTTTTCACTGACTTTTGCTTCTTTGGCTAACTTCTTTATTGCTGAATGACCTTTCCAAAATCCTTTAGGGCTGTAGTATATTTTTTCCATGTCCTTTTTTTATTTAAGAAAAAAATATTAAGTATAAAAAGAGATAAAATCATAAAAAGATGTCAAACCCAGCAAACGATACACAAATCATCACAGCTGCTAAATTCGACAACTTGCTTAAAGAGCAAACATACCAAAAGTGGAGTGACCTCGAAATAAACAAAATATACACCGTTATAAATACAAGGATGGTTGGCACACAATATGGTACGTCTATGGTTTTGACCCTACTCGATAATGGTGAAGTGTGGGCACCTGAGTCTCTAAAAAATAAAATAGTGAACAGCGATACCTATTTCAATCCACCGTTTTATGTAAGGCCACTCGGTTTGAAACCATGCAAAAAAAAAATCGAAAAAACAAGTCTCACGCATATGATGTGGTCATTCTAAATCCACAGTAGCATTGCAAATTAGTCTATGATTTATTTTTTTGCCTACAAAAACTTATAAGCAACAAACCCAGTCACTGTCATGCCTAATACAACAAATGTAATCTCTCTATTTTGCTGGTCAGATGAAGGTGTATAAAAATCACTTAGTTTAGGCTCAGGTGGTAATGAGTCAAGAGACTTGCCAGTTATGTAATAATATTGTTTCATAGCCTGATCTACATCATCAAAAGTATGTACTGCATGGTGTTCCTTTTTTATTTGATCGTTGATAAAATCTAATCTCTGCATCCTTTTTTTATTCCATGCAGTCTGTGCCGCTTCTAATTGTTCCACAGCTTTGTCATGTCTCTCTCTTTCTTTTTCAGCATCATCACTTTTTCCCATATGAGAAAACAAATAATTACTACCAGAGAATGCCAATGCATTCACAACTGCACCGCCTATCATCATTGCTACTGCACTTGCCATTTTTTACATGTAAACAAAACAATATAATTTAAAATTTATTTCATAATATCAGCTGGAATAATACCCTGTTTAATCAGCATACCTCTGGTAGCCATAGCTAACAATATATCTAAAGACAACATTCCAACATCACCCATGTCGAAATCAACTTTGGGCGGTGGCCTTCTTAATAGTTTTCTAGCAATCTCTGCATATCCAATAGTTAACACTGTTCCAGCATGATACAACATGTTTACAATTTGTTTCCCATCAATAGTCGCCATTTTTTATATGTAAAAAAAATCTCAAATTAAAATTAATTCATTTGAAAAGGATCAGGTGTTGACTGTTGTGGTGGAGGCTGTGTAACTTGCTTTGCTTGTATTGGCACTGGCTTATTATACGACATGTAAATGCCTATACCAACCACCAGCACAGCACAAAGTGGAATGTAGTTTTTATAAACATTCACTTTTAATTTAGATTCTGTCTCTTGTGGTTCTCTTGTTACTTTTGTGACTGTTTCTTGCTCCACAGGAGCTTCCTTTTGCTCCGCAGGAACTTGCCGTGCTTGCATCCGTTTCCATCTTGCTTCAGCACCCTTTTTTCCAGCTGCTACTCTTTTTGGGTTGTTTGGTTTTAGATCCTGATTATTGGTCTGATTTTCCTGGTTCTGATTCTCCTGATTCAAATTCTGATTTTCCATTTTTATTATCCATGATATTTTTATTTTTATTAAAATCAATATGCCTTGCAGTTGTTAACATTGCTGTGAATGGTGCCAGGTACATCCCATACTTATAATACAACTCACAACAAACACTTGTCAAGGCATGATTAACAAAAGGATCTTCTTCTAAATCTTCTATTAGCTTAGGTGGGTTGGTTACATTGAAATATCTTGACACAGCCATAACATACAAATTTATAAAAGAGTTACCCAATGTCTTAGTCATACTTGCACCAAGTCTGGCTTCATATCTGCAGTAAAGTTTATCAATTTCTTGAGGAGTCATTTTATCCAGATCCGTTAGTTGAACATCACGTCCAAAGTAATGACGACTTCCACCTCCAACGATAATAGCTAATAATCTTTCTCGTTTTGTGTCTTGTACAGCTTCTTGTGATGTTGCATCTTGTGGTATAGCTTGTGAAATATCTAATAGTTCTTCAGCGTTCATTTTTATTAAGTTGGTCATTATTTTTTTTTAAATTAAAATAATTGTAGAATACCAAACATCCAACTGATATATTCACACAAGCAGAGGCAATTGCTACTAGTTCAAGTAGCATTTTTATTTTTTATTACTATCATTTTATTAGCAATGTTATTTTTACTATTAGCAATGCTATTTTGCTATTCGCAATGCTATGAGCAATGCTAGTAGCAAAGATAAAAAATAAGGAATCAATCAACCAACCAATAACCAGTAGGTTGGTCAGTTTTTAATATTAGTTTACGGTGCTTAACTTTGGCTAATTCTTTTTTTTTATTCTTTGTCGTTCTTCTGTTGGGATAACATCATTTTCTCTTAAACAATTGTCAAAGCTATCTCTATCTTTAGTATTAAACATGCAAACCCATTTTGTTTGCTCACGTAAATCTTTCAAAACAGAAATGTATCTCTGTGAAATAACCCACACTGATTGGTCTGCATGTCTGCCAGAGAATGCCAACTCTGACAGCATATCTTTTTTCTTGGTTAATTCTTTTGTAGCAGAGCAGTCATCAATGATGTAAAATATTGGTTTACCAGCCAATTTATCAAAAAACAACCGTAACAGTTCCTGAAGTCTTTCTGTTCCATCGGGCATCACAGGATTCACTATTGTTATGTTTTTGTCTTTTGGTTTTCGAACATCGCCAATCCAACATCTGTTTTTGTATGCTTTGTTCCAATTTATTGTTGGGCAAAGTATGACTATATTATCAAACACCCCAGCATACTCTAATTCAAGCAAATCTAGCACAAATTCTGTTTTTCCACAGCCTGTCTGACCACAGATAATTGCACTATGTGGATATTTTGGCAATTCACTTAAAGAATCAATAGACAACTTCTTTGAATCTTCCATCTTCGAAATTGATTTGGGCATCTTGTATTATAAAAAGGTAGATATTTAAATTTTCATCTGATTCTTGTTTTTTTTTTTTTTTTTTTTTTTTTTTCAATTTGTATGGTGACCCCCTCACTGGCATTCTCGATTCTTCTGCCGCTGCCGTGTAATGTATTGTCATCTGTAGAACGCAAGTCAAGCCACAGAGCAAATCTAGTAGTAAAATACTTTTTGATGTTAGTATCGCTAAAATTCAAGTCTTTTGCAACTTTGTCTGTCTCTTTGTCTCTTTTTGATGTTAGTGCAAAGTATTTATTAATTTCATCCCACTGTTGGTATGCTTGCATACCTTTGCTATACAATTGATTAGACACACCTTCTATGGTCACTTCTACTTTTGTGATTTTGGGGTTATAATAATCTTCAGTGCTTGTCCTGTTTGGGTCTTCAAAAAGCATCAGAATACCCTTCATGCTTCTTGCTGGAACATTCAGGTTGATGTTCCATAGTGTGTCAGATTTGTTTTTTGTTATTTTTCTGTGTCGCAAACTGCGGTCATATAAAATTGCTATTCTACCGTTGTACTGTTGTCTTATCTGCCGTGCAAGTTCGATGTCAGTAACTTTGTCAAATTCTAAACAGATATTTTTTATCTTATAACTGCTATCAGCATCTGAAGAATTAATTACTTTATCATAGTCATTAAATGTCAGCTCATATTCCAGTCTACCACCAAGTCCTGCTTGATAAAAAGGCATGTGAGTTTCAAGTAATTCGAAGTCCAGTGGTATGCAAAATCTGTTACTATATGCCTTTGAAACAGCTTCGTCTTCAGCATCAGCAGTGGCATTACCAGCGCCGACTCTGTGTTTTAACATTTTGATTCACCAAGACCTTGATATACCATGTTCATTCGCTCTGTGGAAGATTTCCACAAGTCAACATAGCAATGGTAAATGTCACTGTCGTCAATAGACATGACTTCATTGCCACTTATTCTTATAGTGGTTTTCTTGATAATGGCTCTGCCGAGATTTTGGAAAACTGTAGCGTTGGCATCTTTACTTGTTAGTTCAATAGTAAAAGCGAGACGTGCACTTCTGGGGACAATAACATCGTTATCACTCAGGTTGGGGAACCTCACCAAAAGTTGTTGGTTTTGATCAATGGTGCTGGGATTGTTAGTGATTACAACGCTTTGGCGAATTCCTTTGATGCCGCGGGGTTCTCTCATTTTTCTGTAAGGATCGAGTTTGTTTCCGTATGAAGTCAAATTATATTTTTAAAAATAAACAAATAATTCAAATGGCTGAAGGTGGATTTGATGAGTTTGAGAATCCTGCGTTGACAAAGATGATTATGATGATGATGATACCGATGACATTGACGAGAGAATGCCTATGGTGCCTACCGATGTTGATCAGAGAATTATTTCAAATCAGAATGATAGTATTGCAGATTTAAGAGGACAACTCAGACAGAATGCTCTTGACGGTCATAAACAAAAACTCGTGAAGATATTCTATGACGAAATAGGAAAACGATATGAAATGGCTCCAGAAAAGATAGATTACTACCAGTTCAGGATATCAGATGATGGGAAAACTCTGTACTGGGTTGTTGGTGATAAAGAAATCAGAATAACTTCAAAACAGGGCTCAGCAACATTTCTTTCTCTTAGTTCTTTGGTAAATGAATACAACAGAGCAGTAGGGTCTGGTGGAACACAAGCAATACGACAGGATTTGAATTTACCAGAGTATAATAGTAGGACTAAACCGCTGCCTAAACAAGCAAGACAGGTTTTGGAAAGCACACGAAATGATTTGATGAATGTTGAAGAACAAATACCACTCCAAGATTTTTCAAGTGCCACTGAACTGCAGAGTTTGACAAATAGAATAGGGGAGTTACATGGAGCTGTAGAATCATTAGAAACATCGATGATGACTGATTGGGGTTTGGAGCTGCCAGATGTTGCAAATAAACGTACACAAACAGAAGGACTGACATTGCGTGAGTTGCAAGGACTAGACAAGGCGCTGCAAAGTATCCGTGGTGAACTTACTAATAACTTGGCAAAGCTAACTGACATCGATAAAGACATAGCAAAAGAAAAACGTAAATTACAAGAAGCGGAAGATGAAATCAGCAAAAGTGATATAACTGCACGTTTAAAAAATCTTGAAGATGAAAGAAGTGCGAGACTTGAAGCAGCCAATGCAAACAAAGAAGCATTGCGTGGCCAAATAAACAGGATAAAACAAACTATAAATAAAGTTTTGAAAGAAGATTCTACTCTTGGTGAGAGACTGAGGACATTATTCAAAGAACAAGGCATCACCATAGTTAGTGTTTTGACTGCCATTGGTATGATTATAGGGGTGATCGTTCAGGCTGTTATTCCAACAAGTGGGGGATCAGCCACACCATCAAAGCCACCATCACAGGATGGAGCCAAAGAATGGGTTAAGAAACAACTACATAATCTTGCTAAATTACTTGCAAACCTAGCTGGTAAAGCAGCTGCTGCCTTGCCTGGTGTAATTGGATTAATAGTATCATGGCTTCTTTCTGCAACTGGTAAGGTTGTTAATTGGTTTGGGAACAATTTGTGGGCTGTTGTTGTTCTTGTTGCAGGGTTGTTGTATGCGGCAGCCCAGGAATACATTAGTAAATCTCGTAAATGATTAAAGCAGTAAGGCCTAAAACAATACCACCTACAATCAGTGTAGTTTTTTTTGTTTTCGTGTTGTTCACTGCTAGTGTATTCATCTGGCAATGGTTGATCCGGGTGCTGTTCTTTATCGCGCGCTACTAGCCATCTTTTAAATCTGGCTGGGTCAGAACTAATTCCATCGACCCAGCTTTGGGGGAGATTGTGAGTGTCGGCGTAGCTTTGAACTTGCTTGCGGTATTCAGGGGTTAGAGATACCACAACAGCTTGTGCAGCTGGCTTAACAGCTTGCGCAGCAGGTTTAGCAGCAGGCTTGACAGGTGTTAGTTCAGGGTGTGTTTGTTTTGTTTTGGTTCCTTCAACTGTGACAGTTGATCTTGGTGGAATTGGTACTGTATTGGTTTCATCATTCAATCCGAGTGTTAGACCTTCTCCTTCATTAGCAATTACGATTTTTTTGTTGTAATCTTGGATTGTACCTATTCGCAGCTCCATATTGCTCGGTGACAAATACAGCCCAGTACCATAAACAAAATCAACTTTGCTTCTTGCATATTTTAGGGTGCTTTGATATCTTGCTATTTGGCTGGGTAAATCTACAGGGCTGTTTATTGCATCTTCATTGTTGGCAAGAAACTGTTTTTGTGCATCAAATGCAGTGCCAGTTCCTAATATGTCAGTCCTTGTTTGAGACTGTGAACCAAGAATAGCCCAGCAGTATGTTCGGATGCTGTCGTTGATACGTTCAACGCCTGCTCTTGTGAAGCCTTTTGAGTCATCCAGAATGAAAGTTGTCCAGGCTTTGGTGGCTTCGGTGCTCTGTGCGATATAATCTATGTGGATTATATCATTGGTTGTGGCTTGTGTAAATGAATAATCCTTTTTGTCGTATTTGACTCCTTTATCAAAGGGGCGGTATCCAATATTTGTCCAGTAGTTGTATATTCTTCCAAGGCCTTGATTGTCACTCTGTTTTTGCCTCCAATCAGCATTAATGTCAATGTAAATTCTTTACATATTCTTTCATAGGCACTGCGATTATAATTATTGTCAAAGGCATTCCAGCTTGTGTCTTGTGGTAGGGCAACAGCCATTTCAAATAATATTCTTCTTGTTTGGTAGTAAACGTGAAACCTGAACAGGGAACCAATCATGCCTGTATCTTTCAGATGGTTATTGAAGTCAACTCCACATCCAGTCGTTGCACACCAGACAGCAAAGTTTAACCGATTTTGCCAGAATCTAATCCAGCCTGTTCGCCATCGTTGGACAACAGCATCTGACTCAACATATGGAAGAATGTATTTTTCTGATACATCGGGGAAAGAAACCTGAAAGTTTTTGCCGTCCGATGTAACAACTATATTTTGATCAACAATATTAACTGTTTTTACCTTGAACGCACTCCAGTGAGCATAATGTGCCTGCTCGCTATATGCAAACTCTTTTGGAATCATTTTATTTTTGTTTTATATATTTTTATAATTTATTTAAATTCTGCCTTTCCTAAGTTTTTTCAATTTCAGCTGTAAGTGCCCATGTACGCGTGGCGACGTACTGTAACGGGACTGCGTCGTTGTGGTCCAAAGGAAGACCTAAGTCTTTTATTCGGTGTCCTTCCATGTCTATGTCTTCATTTGATTTCAAGTATTTTTTGTCGGCGATTTTAGCATAGTCGTAAATAAATTTGGCTGTGACTGCATCATTCTCATGCTCGATATTATGTTCTGGGTTTCTTGGGTGGCCAACGTTTATTATTCGGTTGTTACCCATGTCCAGATCCGAGGTAAAGGGCTTGGTGCCATCAAGTTGTTGCTGTATGTTAGTTATTTGTGTTTGAATTGCAATAAGTTTTTTTTCTAGATCCTTTGTTTTATATTCGATCCGTTTGTTCATATATCTTTTATTGACGGCATCATATGCATCCCGCGGATTTCTCAGGTCTTTAATTCTATTTTCATTCATATCAAGATCTTCCATTATTTCAAGCAAGTCTACAAATTCGTAATCTGCTCCAAATATGCTCATTGTACCAACACTTCTATTATAATTGGTAAATTATTATTATCCAAAACAATATTATTTTGATCTGTTATGCGCACAGATAGTTCAGTTATACATCCATTTATTAGCTTCTTGAAGATTGGAAATTCAAATTGACAAGAAGCAACTTTCCCAAAGGGTTTGTTAGAAACTGGTATTGTTCCTAGTAATGTGCTTGGTTCACCATCTAGAAAATTATTTGTTGTATTTATTTGATCAAGAAAGGCACGAAGCTCTTTAGTTTTGGCGATGTCAATCATTTTATGTCCTGTGTGTTTGCCTGCTGTGAGCCGTCTGTTTTAAACCAAGTAAAGACGAAATTCCACTGGTCAATTCGATTTCTTTGTTCGGTGGTATTTCTATTGTAACAAACCCGTTGGTGTAATTCGCAGACAAGGTAATATCTTCTGTCTTAGGTCATTAAAATTATATAAGCCAGGTTCGAGGACATTCTTTTTGTTTTTGGTTGCTAGATATTGTTTGCCTGTGACATTATACCAGCCAACCCAGTATGTGATAGATTTTAATCCAATCATTTTGGTGTTGTCTCTGTTATCTATGTAATTTTGCAGCTGGCATGGCTTTTGAACGCTTGTTAAAGTATGAGATATCATTTTTATTTTATTTTGAAATATTTTTAAAACATTAAAAAATGCCAAAGCCAACTGCACCGTTATATCCAGAGTTGCCTACTGAAGATGGACAGAATTATAGATTACAAAAGATTTCTGAAATAGAGAAACAATTAATAACAGAGAGAGATGCAAGAAAAGCATTATATAAGAAGTATAAAAGAGGAATTAATACTACAGATGGAGTTGATACTGTATTTATTTCTGCAAGCATTATTATGGCTGGTGTTGGGTTAGCTGTGCCAGCCCTGTTACCAATGGAGATTGTTGCGATTGTGTGTGGATTTATGGGCGTTTGCATTAAGTTAGTGAGGCATAAATGTATGTCAAAAGTACAGAAACATAAAATAAAAACTCTTGGGGAGAGTAAGTTAAATTCCATAATGAATTTAATTTCCAAAGCCTTAAACGATGGATAAATATCAGAACAGGAATTTAAAATGATTCTTGATGAATTGGACAAATATAATGAGTTGAAAGATAAAACGCACACTAAACAGTCTGGTGTGAGTGAGCAAGAAAAAAAGAAATTAATAGAAGGAAAAGCACAGGCGCTCAGCGCCATTCAAAAAAAGATAAAAGACACATAATGTTGTTCAACAAGTTTGTGTTCGTCAATGAACCACCTCCGAGATATCAAGAGTAATATATATTTCTGCATATGAAGACCAAGAAAAAATATAAAAAAAATACCAACCTGAGAGCCTGTGGAGAGATAATAGCTTAATTTTTTTGTCAAAAAAATTAATCTCAGGGCCTGTGGAGTGTTAGTATACATTTTTACCGCAGAACCCCCATTTTCCATATATATCAATGCAATACTTTGGGAAGACTGGCTAACAAATACAGCCCCTAGTCAGACTATCTTAATCTTGGCTTCTTTTGTTTCATTCCAAGTGTAGATTCTAATGCTGAACATGTTGCAAATTATTGTCTTCTTAGTTTGATGAAATCTTACTTTTTAGCATATTCCTTTATATTTGCACATTATCCAGTTTATTTAGACAGAACTTGTTCTGCTCCATATGCTTCAGTCCCTGTTTAGATGTGTTCTAGAACTAATGTCTGAAATATAGATAAATCCTCAGTAAAATTTATATCATTAGATAAATTTATATCATAAGATAATGTAAATAAAGTAGTCAACACAACATTTTGCAGTTTATGCTTTTTTCTTGAGAAAAAGAGGAACTGCACATTTGCGCAATGTGAACATTTATATCACAATGAGACTGAGGTCAACGTACCAGAATCGGAAAATTTATAAAATCGATATACACAAAGGCAAAATTAAGAATGTTCAGACAGACAGACATGGACTCAAAATAAAGGGAGTGTAATCAGGCGTCCATGGAAAGTAAGCATTACTTGGTAAGCAAGCTTTCGCCCACCATGCCTAGTATCAGCCTGAACAGAAATTTGGGGAAATAGGGGAATGAATGTCCGGGGTTTACAAAGTCTGATAATGGCTTGGCTGTGGCAAACACATCAGACATTAGTCTGGAAACAGCCACATTGTAGGGATTGACAAGATCGTGATGCCTCCCATAGAACCTCTGATGTGTTGACACCAATTTAGTTCTGTGGTATCCCTGAGTCAACCGTCTCGTAGTGAGCAGTCTTTTTCGTTCGATAAAGTCCTGATACTCAGAACAGGTTCTAGATTAACTGTGAAACGTAAACACCGTATGCTGGTGCAGAAGGAATATTCCTGCTCAAAAACGGAAAATTAACTATGGAAAAGTTGATTATTTTAAAAAGGTTCTTAAATAAAAAAAAAAGGTATTTATTCAACTGACATTATGACACGACTAGATATTTACTAAAAAATTTGAAAAGGTTATCATTATTTAGCCAAAGAATTGTCCTGACACAAGATCTTTTTTTTTTTTTTTTTTTTTTTTACATGTAATGTATGGATAATGTTTACACCGAATTGTATAATCAAGCTATTTCAAGGAAACCACGTGTTACACCGTCTTTTTGCGAGTCGCAAGCTTCCGATTATCAGAACTGGCCGTACTCCACACCGGTGCCAGGCTTGCGCCACCGAGAACAGCTGTGCATTCAACATGTCGATAGGACTTCGCTTCTAACCATATTTGCACACATTAATAACGCCAAGCGTGTTTCATTTACATACATACTTTATTTACATATCAGATGACATAAACACATACATATACTCTATTCAAAATAATCACTAAAATGAAAGCTAGCCAATTGTGGCTACATATTTGCCTCCCAGACCACAGTGGGATTGGATAATATTTTTATTAGATTTGGAACTAAACTTTATAGGCAAACTATTGGTATTCCGATGGGAACTAATTATGCTCCTCTTGTTGCAGATTTGTTTCTTTTTTTTTTTTTGTTATGAGAGAGATTTCATGAAGTCTCTCTCACGTGAAAATCAGGCTGACATTATTGAGGCTTTCAATTCAACTTCAAGATACCTTGATGATTTATTAAATATTGACAATATTTACTTTGACCAAATGGTGGACCGGATATACCCTACAGAGCTCCAATTAAATAGAGCAAATTCTTCCGATACCGAGGCACCTTTTTTGGATTTGAATATATGTATTTCTAATGGTACGATTTCCACCAAAATTTATGATAAACGGGACGATTTTGATTTTGATATAGTCAATTTCCCTTTTCTGGATGGCGATGTCCCCCGGCGTACCTCATATGGGGTATACATATCTCAACTTATTAGATTCGCCAGAGCTTCTTCAAATCTTAATGACTTTAACTACCGTAATAAAGCCCTTACTGCCAAACTCCTTAGGCAGGGCTATCGTTATTTTAAACTTCGTAAGGCGTTTTCGAAATTTTATCGCAGACACAGCGCCTTGTTAGAAAAATATAGCGTCAGTCTGAAAACACTACAACAAGGTATATCGGAACCAGAATTTTACGGTGATTTAGTGTACAGATTTAGAAAAATTGTAGGTAAATCTAACTTTTCGGAGCAATTCAGAAAACTTATTAACCGTTATAAAAGAATTGGCTATAGCCTGGATATTATGCGGCAGACTGCATGCCTAGTTGTGAACCCAATCATTGTTGATGGCTATGCTTCACTCTTTAATTGCACGACGGCGGTTCGGGCCTCAGACCCAATGACGGCTTCTTAGTAAAACTTTAACCAATGGGTTTGGGCTTGACGATATGTCTTTGGCTTGGCCCGCCGTGGTTCAACTACTGGTTTTCATTTACTCTGGCTACAGTAGAATTAGCCATGAGTACTCGTCTTTGTTTATTATAGTGATTAATTTGATTTTTGTGTTTTCGCTTTGATGCATTGACTGAGTTGGGAGCCTTTATGCGAACCGAATTTTTATGTGTTTCTGTATTAAGAGTAGCATCGGGACCTAGGGTGAAGTTAGCTAGCTGTAAAAGTGCTTTAAACCCCCCCCCCCCCCCCCGGTGGTTTACTCTACTGACCGTTCTAAGGCGGTGGTCCCGGTGTTAGTCTTACTCTTTGTTGCTTTGTGGTTTATTCTACGAGGCGATTTGTTATATGTCTTTCCATGTGTCATTTTGTTATTGTGTTTTTCAGTCCTTTTAGTATTGCGATTACCTCGCTTGGGGAAGAGAGAGCTAATCTTAGTGGTTCGATTTGTGCTTGTTTGGATTTGTCGGTTTCCTTTTCCTCTTGGGGTCTGGGAAGGGCTGCGGTTTGTGATTGTGGCACTCCCTGGACTTTTCTCTTACCCCTTTTTTGAAAAATAAAAGAAGAAAAAATATTATCCTAACATATCTTTCCTTTCCAACTCTAGTGGCGGGCATGAATGTGTATTGACAACGGACTGCTGATGTATTCATTTCTTAATATGATAATGTTATCTGTTCTTATCGTTTCCCCGTCTTCAGACTGTCTAGAATATAGTATTATTTCATATCATCCGCTGAGTGACACTGGGCCCTATTTAGCGTGAGCTCATAAAATGAAAAAGAAACTTTTCAATGATAAACTTCATTTCACTATTATTCTGAATACCGAAAATTTATCACTTTTTCTGGAAGATATTCATGAGGAGCTTCCCAATACTAGCAAAGGCTCCATGTCTAATTCTTTGGATCACGGAATACCTGGTGTTTGTGCAACATCGAGTTGGTTTGGGTAACTTATTCATATCACAGCCTGTCACAGTAGAACAGAGAAAACACTAATACTACTAAACAAAGCATTAGTAAGGTCTTTTTTCTTAGAATCATGGCTGCAACAGAGAGAATTTGAGTCGAGCAACAGCATTTCCTACAAGATTGCACGTGCACCCGTGCAGTCTGATCAGAGTCTTCAGAGGACACTCTGTGACTAGCCAGTGAGCCAAAGCTTCTTAGGTGGACAGCGAAGACGTGGGCTGATTTGAATCTTTGCTGGGTGAACATGCAATCATGTAGGAAAAGCTTTGCACCGGCACATTTGTAAAACAGGGTCCTGCTGCCAACAATGTCCCATGAGCCCGTACTAAACTTAGCTTTAAACAAGAATTCCGCGGAAGGCGTCACCGCACCTGCTGGGGCAAAAGTCACAGGAGCCACAATCAGAACGTGGTTATTAAATAAGTTTATCTTATTCTTAGCAGTGCTTAGTTGGAAAACTGGGTTTTAAAAAAATGTAGACAAAGTGCCTAGTGGGGCACATATATTCCAGGCCAGTGCCATTCCCTCTAATGGCTATATCTTCAGCACTGACTTTTCGTATTATACAGCCTAATCAAAGTGGAACGTCGACGTAAAATGTGTAAAAGTCACTGGAGCGTGAAATATAGGTCAAGGTCACATGTCAAGGTACCTGCTAATTCAGTACATCGAGGAGAAACACTATGCAAGGTATGGTGGTTGTAGGCCTTATAGTTGAGGAGTTATCAAACATCAACGTAAAATGTGTCAAATATAGGTCAAGGTCACCGGGTCAAGGTACCTGCCAAGCCAGTGCAATGAGTTGAGGCACTATGCAAGGTTTAGTGGTTGTAGGTATTATATTTGAGGAGATACCGAACATCAACATAAAATGTGTCAAAGTCACTGGAGTGCAAAATATAGGTCAAGGTCACCAGGTCAAGGTACCTGCCAAGTCAGTACATCGAGAAGAAGCACTACATAAGGTTTGATGGTTGAAGGCCTTACAGTTGAGGACATATGGAAGGGCGACGTAAAAGGTGTAAAAGTCAATGGAGCGCGAAATATAGGTCAAGATCACCAGTCAAGGTACTACCTGCGGAGTCCGTACATTGAGGAGAAGCACTATGCAGGGTTTGATGGTTGTAGGCCTTATAGTTGAGGAGATATTGAACGTCGACGTAAAATGTGTAAAAGGCACTGGAGCGCAAAATATAGGTCAAGGTCACCGGGTCAAGATACCTGCCGAGTCAGTACATCTAGGAGAAGCACTATGCAAGGTTTGGTGACTAGATGTCTTACACTTGAGGAGATCTGGAACGTTGATGTAAGTTATGTCAAAGTCACTGCAGCCAAAATATAGGTCAAGGTCATCAGGTAAAGGTATGTGCCGAGTCAGTACATTGAGAAGAAGCACTTTGCAAGGTTTGATGGTTGTAAGGAGATATCGAACGTCGACGCAAAATGTGTCAAAGTCACTGGAGCGCAAAATATAGGTCAAGGTCACCGGGTCAAGGTACCTGCCGAGTCAGTACATCTAGGAGAAGCACTATGCAAGATTAGGTAGTTTTACGCTTTATAGTTGAGAAGATCTGGAACGTCAACGTAAATTATGTCAAAGTCAATGGAGCGCAAAATATAGGTCAACGACACTGGGTCAATGTACCTGCCAAGTCTGGAGGTCAGGGAGATGTGTCATGCAAGGTATGATAGTTGTTGTAGAATTGTAGTTGATTAGAATACTAACTTTGACGTAAATGTCGAACTTCGACATAACAGAACTGTTAACAGACGGACAGACGGACGGACGAAAGGACAGACGAATGGAAAAGCGGGCACCTATGTCGCAAAGTCAGGAGGTCAGGGAGATGTTTCATACAAGGGTTGATGGTTGTTTAGTCTTGTAGTTGATTAGAATACTAACTTTGACATAAATGTCGAACTTCGACATAACAGAACTGTTAACAGACGGACAGACGGACGGACGAACAGACAGACGAATGGAAAAGCGGGCACCTATGTCGCAAAGTCTGGAGGTCAGGGAGATGTTTCATGCAAGGTTTGATGGTTGTTTAGTCTTGTAGTTGATTAGAATACTAACTTTGACATAAATGTCGAATTTCGACATAAATGTTGACAGACGGACGGACGAACAGACAGACAAATGAAAAGCGGACGCCTATGTCGCAAAGTCAAGAGGTCAGGGAGATTTTTCATTCAAAGTTTGATGGTTATTCAGTCTTGAAGTTGATTAGAATACTAACTTTGACATAAATGTCGAACGTCGACATAAATATTGACAGACGGACGGACGGACAGAAATGCGGACGCCTATATCGCACCCTGCTACAAGCAGGTGCGATAAAAATCATATTTTCATGTATTTGTAGACGGGGAGAAATCCTTACGAAGAAGCGGGGAGATCACGATATGATATGTATGAGGTATTTCTCAGTTTGACGTTACGTTATTGTCAGTTGGTGACATCCGTATGCAGTTATCATTTAGTGTTTATAGTATAATATGTCTATAATTTTACAACTTGACGGCACAAAGTCGCATGGACGTTGGTTTAAACATGTTTTACTCGTATAACTGACATGTATAATAAATACAATAATGACAGTTATACAATTACTTCAGGGTATACAAATGGGATCCAGAAAAAAAAGCTTGCGACTTAGGACGTTCACGTCGCATCCTCGGTGCCTCTGTGACGTCAATAACCCTATACGTGAAACTGAAATTTATCTACAATATGAACAAAAATTAATCAACGATTAACAAATTGTTTTTGTTTGTTTTTACTTTTTTCCTATGTTCCGTACTGGACAGTGGTCAACATCAAATGTTTCTCGTATCTCGCAGTACGGCTTGCCGATCGATCAACAAAGCGATTCCGAGTTCCGAGCAGCTGTATAAACTCGACCACTGCCTCTGGACGCATGGGGAAGCATATGCTCATCGGCAACTAAAGATGAATTTTATAACATTCAATTTAATTTTAAAAAGTCGGAACAAAGTACCGAACACTTTCTATGTATCCACTACATATTACACCGCTATAGTGTGTGCAAACAGATCTAACAGCAAATGACGCGCAATTTAGTTAAAAGTACGTAAACTGAATATATGGAGTAAATAGAAAAGGGAGACCCTGATCCAACTGCTCATCTAGATTCAAACGCCTTAAAATTATATAAACATGACTCAGCAAGTCAGGGTTTTTAGCATACTAAAAAAACATCTCGTAAGAGTTCTTTCCCCTATACTGTGGCAGTAAAATAGTACCCCGGAAATCTGACCAACTCCGCTCCAGCATACATCTTATTATTGGAAATTTAAATTTCCATAGCAATTATTAGAACAGTTAATTTATCTACCATAATTTATTTCCCTTGAGACATAACTACGCAAAATACCATGGTCTGATAAGCTTTCCCCAACCCATCTCACCCCCACCCCCCCCCCGCTCCCCCCCCCCCCCCACAACACACACACATACACCCGCCCCACTCACATCTAAATACTGGCAAAATCAGCCCCAAACTATATATTATCACTGAAAATAAAAAAAAGTATTATAGTCATTTTATCGACGTTATGTATTTTCCTTGTGACGAAACTGATGGCTCGGATATTCAGGGATGTTTCGATCCAAGTAGCAAGCCCTTCCGCTTACCGCAACTTTAGAAAAACCGTCCAAGCATTTGCATTATAACTGAAAATATAAATTTCTGCAGCAAATTTATTAGAATAATCCCGTTATATACCATTATTATTTTTTACTGGAGGTGAGACTGGTGCTTGGAAGTATTCAGGAGTGGGGATGGGGCAAGAGACCCATAATTAATTTTCTCTTGAGAGCAGGCAAGAAGACAAAATACCGTGTCCCGGGTAGCTTGCTATCATTTTTGAACCTTGAAACATTCAGCCCAAAATATGCATTATCACCGGAAGTTTAAATTTTCACAGTAGACTTACTAGAAAATATTTTATCTGCCATTATATATTTTTGCTGGGCGCAAGACTGGGAGTGTTCAAGGGTAGGGCAATCAACTGTGGCCTGGATGAGATGCCTCACGCCCTCAACCCTGACTGTTGGAAGTATTCATGGACAGAGGCAATTTACTGTGTCCTGGTGTCCTGTGTGGTTTACCTCACGCCCTCAACCCTGACTGTTGGAAGTATTTATGGGTAGGGGCCTAGATGGTTTGCGTCACGCTACAACCCCACAGTCTCCTAAATACATGTTGTTACAGTTCTAAATTACCATAGCAGAATTATTAGAATAATAACTTTTTCTACTGATATTTTTTCCTGGGGGGCGGGGGTGAGGGGTAGGGGGACAACGGGGTAGCTCGGGTGTGACACTTGTTAACACAATATTTTACCAGATGATGGAATTAATTCTTCAACACTTTCATGTACGCGATGCTGCTTTCTTTGTTGCATGTGGCAGCAACTTTTACATTTGTAAATTGGAATATTTATTCTATTCAGAAACAATTGTGTCATAATAGAGCATTACTGACTGTCCATAATCCATTAAAATGGCGTTTTATTGCGTCATAAAGTTAAGCCAAACCAAAACAGACTGTTTATGATGTTATTTTGAGATTACGGTCAACATCTTTGTTAAAAAATTTACTATGTAATACTGAACAAAACTTTTTCAGCAAGGTGTTTTAGCCAAGACACAAGAGAAAAATGAAGTCGACAGGTAATGTAGATGAAAGTAGATGTATCTGATACGTTTGGAGTTTACAGACATTAAAACGTGTTTGTTTATTTGCTTTGTTTTCTTAGGTCAATGTTAAATTTTGCATTTACGGCTGTTTGGGAGAAACTAGAATGCTTTTAAAAGTGGGGATTGATATACTTTCATGGGAGACAACTCTGTCAAACGTGTTTTTGTTCCCTTCTGAAAAAGGCTGTACTTCGTTTCTTATAAAGTAGACACGTTTTTGGAAGGCGCTTGGTGTGCAATTTAGCCAAATATGAAGTCGAAAAGGTTGGCTCCCTTGGCGGAAATGGCTAAAACATCTACAAAACATATCCAGCCTTCTTAACTGTTCTGATTTTTAGACATCAACACTCGTATGTTACAAGTTTTGAATCGAATCCCTTCTGAAAAGAAGTTTTTTTTTTTTTTGTTTTGTTTTTTTGTTTTGTTTTTTTTTTTTTTAAAGGAGAGATGACTAATTACTTCTTTTTTAGAGTAGATCACTTTACAGAAGAGAGGCAGAAACATTTGGGCAGATTTGCCTCCCTGAAAGAATATTCATTCTCCTTAAAAAGTTCATGATCGATTATACAAATAAATAAACTTTCTCTACGTACTCAAACATAGCCCAAGGTCTTACAAACAGCTGCATTATCAACAGAATGAAATTTGTTTTTAGAGCATTTTACATTATGCCATGTTTTTGAATTGGGTACCCGATCTTTTGCATGGTGTCAACAAAACGTACTGATTAGGGTTCTCTAAATGTATACAGTATTTTAACTTCAAATAATGTAGTAAACATATGTAAGCGGAAAGTCCCTCATCATTCATTTTTTTTTTTTTTTTTTTTTTTTTTTTTTTTTTGAAGGTCCATAATTTGTTCAGATTTGGCAGGATTTTGATCGCCATTTAGGGACCAAACTGACGCTAAAAGAAATTACAATGTAACATGAAACCGCATGTTTGCATTCATACTGGCAAACAGCAGAAATTGAACCAGAGATCGAAAAAATATGGAGGCGGAAAAGGGACTTGGATTAATATCATTTTCAGCAAACGTTAAGGCTATATATGGCAGACAGTTTGTATAGTGGAGGACAATGCTAAACCCAAAAGAATCCAGCGACCATCGCCAAGAAAGGTCTATTTTCTCACAAATGTTCCGGCAAAATGTTCCGGCAAACCCCTAACTACAATAGCGTGAGATCAGTGATCCAAAGGCCGACGTTTTAATCATCTTGACATCCAGCCCCCTCCAGACTCACTGTACAGGTTTCATTCTGGCACGAACATGTTTGCCATTTGAAAACAAAACATTTGTAAGTGAAACACTACAATACATTTAGCAAAAAGTACCACAATGAAAGTACCGCATTGGAACGATCACTAATAAATTACTGGGGTGGGTGTAACAGGGGGTTCGGTTAGCCAGCTTTACGGGATTTCAATCCTCGTCCTCAGCTTTCAAACATATACTCGTATTTGTTTGGTCCACATGCAGGTCTTCTAACTCATCCATGAATCATTACGGGCAATAAATAACTCACAGATAAAGCCTTTAATGAAGCAAAGATGAGGACTCGACAGAAACTACGTGTTGAGACACTCAGAGATCCTTGGGGTGCCAAACTGGAATACTTGAGCATATGAAAACCACCAGTTGAACCCCGATGGGCCCAATTAATGCACTTTATGTGGTTAAGAGTCTTAACAATGTCCTCAATGTCAGTTTTGTTTTATTTTGATAATATATGAATAAAAGCAATGCACAAGGGTTCAGACTTGATCGTAGTTTTTGTTTATTTGCTTTTGTTTTGTTTTATTTTGTTTTATTCTTAGACTGAAAGTGCTTGTGCAACTTTATTTTTTATATAAAAAATGTGTTAAAACAAACTGTGAAACAGTCAACAAGGCTTAGGCGAAAACATACTATTAATAATGATTCCATGTAGTGGTAAAAGCCTATACACAAATTTGCAACAATTGTTCTCCTAAATATACCAAGGAACGGTTTTCATATCTTCAGCAGAAGAAGCGATAAATGAGAGTAACCTCCCATCTTGATGACTTGACTCGTGTCCCTGTTGACATTATTTATCGTCATTTCATTATAGATATGTAGAGTGCGATTGTATCAGTTGCCTTACGTACATATTCTGTCACACTTACGTTAATTTAGTACAGCTCATTTTCTCATTGCATTTTATATGTGGCAAGTTTGAAGGTATATGTAGAAATGGAAAGTATACAACCAAAGCCTGAACCAAACGGAAGGCATGCAGATTGTCTTGCTTGTATATAATGCTAAGATTAATCATTTAACTAATATTTATATCAGCTGTTACTTCCATGTAATATATATTCTCACGACATGAAAGCCGTAACAAAGGAATGAAGCATAGCTGAAAAAAAATCTCGCCTTACGTTGGATTCGAATCCGGTCTGCCCGGATAAAAATCTAATGCTCTAACCACTGAGCCAAATGAGTCGACTCTCTGATGCAGTTGTCAGAGATTGAATATATACCTACAAGCTATGCGTAATCTGCCAAGGCAGATAACCGAAGGTAGGAATACTAAATCGTAACAGTCCCCCTTTTCAAGAAAGTTCATCATTTATGATGACGCGAAGCCATTTTCGACGAAGTAATATCCAATCCCGGACAAGCCCCCATCCTACGACATGATAGCCGTCACAAAGGAATGAAGCATAGCTAAAAATCCTGCCTTACGTGGGATTCGAACCCGGTCTTCCCCGGATAAAAATCCAATGCTTTGACCACTGAGCCAAAGAGTCGACTCTCTGACGCAGTTGTCTGAGACTGAATATAATCTACAAGCTGTGCGTAATCTGCCAAGGCAGATAATCAAAGGTACGAGTGCTATATCGTACTTCGATTTATTCTAAGTAGAGCAGGGTGAAAGGCAGTAAACTTGAAAGAACAAAGGAGTTACAATTCATTCAACAATAGACCAGCCATATTTTCTATTAAACAACGAACAAAATTATCCTTGTCTCTAACAAAATACCTCGAAGTGCCAAAGACTTGAAACCACTGGCCATTTATGTTGATATTATCATTATTAGTACTGCTTTAGTGGTTTTAAATCACCGAGTTTCTATTAGACAGACAGGTCAGTTATAACACAGATAACTAGTTCAAAGAGAAATGTACCAACATTTCTATATCTTAGACCTGTTGCATGTATATTGTACTTCGCTCATATATATTTGTAGAAATATCTATAGCTTTATAGAAATAAAGTTGTTTTTATTCAAATACCATTTCATTGTCTTGCTATTGTTGATTAATTATGTACTGGACTATATAATAGCAACACTTCTGTGACATTTTCTTCTGTACTAAGTGTATTGACATCGCTTATTGTACTCACATTAGGAAAAACTCAGTTGAATTTTTATAACCATTACTGGAAAAGATGACGTAACGTGATTGCTTTGTATATGATAACTTACTTTCACGGGTACAAATCAATGGTGGATGCATAACGCTATATAGAATATATGTAAAATAAACATCTAATTTTTTGTTTTTGATTTAAACAGTGCTTGCTTCATTACGAGTATGTTTTCGAAGACTTACATTAAAGAAATCATTATATCTCTTCATACTATTTATTGTTTTTACACTTATTGATTTTGTGCATCATAAATGACTTTTTGTCGGAAAGAATGTTTATCCATGGATTTGTTTGTGTTTTCGAGAGGGAAGTATAGTATAATTTTCTTTTTTACAATTTTGATGGAAGTATGTTTTCAGAAACATATAACTACATAGATTTATATTAAAGCATTTTCATATTTAATTTGTGTTATTTGATAAGCACGGATTTAAATCATAGAAACTACAACTAAACCCGGTTTCATGCCACTAGTTATTAAACGTTTTCGTCATGTCATACATTTGATTTTCTTTTTGATACTAAAATATGGACAAAACTTCTAATTGATAAAGCAGTTATGATGGCAAATAAACATGATTTAATACGAAGTAATTTGTCATTATTTCTTCTGGTTAAACTATGTGCGCAAAAACCAAAATAATTACGTGTTCGTTTATCATTAAACTGAAATAATTGATGTATTTAAACTAAAAAATCGAAATTTGCGTAAACTAAAATACATATAGTACGTTAAATACATATACGAGTACCTACTTTTATTTTGCATCCTTCTAGCCATTGATAATTTGGTCATTGTATTTTTCCTGCAATTATGTGTTTTACGTCCGTTTTTCGTCTTTGTACTATTATTTATGTACATTTTCTTTGCATTGAAGTCGAGCTCTGTGCACATGAGAACACCTGTTGATTTGCAATGATATCATAGTCATATATTCCAAAAATGGCTAGATTGATTAATATTTTTCTAATTTCATTAACTTATATCACATGACGTTATTAGTTATAAATACACATACTGGAAGACTTTATAAAAACTTTTACAAATTACTAACCCGCTTTAAAGACTGGTGCACTACCTACTCTTTTCATGTTAGCGATCTATTGTACACACGTTATTTATATTTTTACAGTATTTCACTAAACGAGGTGTGTTAAAAGGAACACATATGACAAGTGTACGAGGGTGAGTCAATAAGTAACCAGCCTAACTTTTTTCCGATGGACCGAGACGGTCACGATTTTCATGCTTTGTTTCAATATATGTTTTATACATGGGTACAAAATTGCACACGTATCGAGTCATTCTTTAACAAGATATTGAATGTCAAACATGGCTAGTGATGCAAAGGCATGCTTTTCATCTAAAGCTGAGTACTGTGCTGTAAATCAGTACTTGTATTTAAAAGGTAAAACAGGCAAGGAAATACACGGCGAGTTAGCTGATGTTTATGGATCTTCTGCACCATCTTATGCTCAGGTTAAATTCTGGGTAGGGGAATTCAAACGCGGTAGAACGTCTTTAGAAGATGAAGCCAGGTCTGGACGCCCACTGGATGCCACCGACGAAGAAATGTGTAAGAAAGTTCGGGATCTGGTATACTCTGATAGGCGAATTTAGGTGGAAGAAATAGCGCAGGCATTAGGCATTTCACATGGTAGCGTTTCAACAATCTTACATGATCGTTTAGCATGATCGGGCGCAAGCTAACAGCCCGTTGGGTCCCCAAATCCCTTAGCGATGAGCAAATGGCAACCAGAACATCAGTATGCAGCGCCTTGTTGAAGCGTTTTAGGTCAAAAGATGATTTTCTTTTGCGTCTGATGACTGTAGATGAGAATTGGGTTCATTATTATGAGCCAGAGAATAAAGCTCAGTCGTCAGTGGGTAGGGCCTGGGTCCCCGAGGCCAAAGAAGTTCAAGACACAACTATCTGCTGGCAAGGTGATGGCCACAGTATTTTGGGACGCAAAAGGTGTTATTATGTTGGACTTTTTACCCAAGAGAAGTACAATAACTGGAGTGTACTATGCAAACTTGTTAGACCAGCTGAGAACCGCTATCCGTGAAAAACGCCGAGGTAAACTCTCTAAAGGTGTTTTGCTGCAACAGGACAACACGAGAGTCCCAACTTGCAAAGTTGCAATGGATGCTGTAGAGCGAAACGGGTATGAATGAATACCACATCCTGCCAATTTGCCTGACTTAGCTCCTGGCGACTTCTTCCTATTCCCAAACTTGAAAAAGGATATCCGTGGACTTCATTTCCGGTCTGATGAAGAAGTCGTGACGGCAGTTGAGGAGTGGGTCAATGGAAAGGACCCTGATTTTTTCAGTTCTGGGCTGATGGCACTTGAACACCGTTGGTCTAAGTGCATCACACTAGAGGGCAATTACATCGAAAAAGAAGAGGTGTATCTCAACCGGAAATAAGTTAGGCTGGTTACTTATTGACTCACCCTCGTACCTTGAATGAATTTTATGCATATTTCCTGCGAGTTTTATATGCTCGCCACTAAAATACAATATTCTTATACAAGTACACGAGTTTAAATATTGTATCACAACTACACAAATACAACACGTTAACATAACTACTAAGACACAACATTAGACGACTATACGAATATAACATTCTGATAAAACTACATAAATAAAATATCCTGACATAAATAAAGATACACAAACACACGATCTACATAACTGCACTCATAGAACATTCAGTTCAGCAAAAAGTTTCAGCATATTTGCGTATCACTCAATGTAAATTTTAACGAATCGTTAACTAACGATGTCGTTAGTTTTGAACAACTGGGCCCTGGGCTGTAATGAACTACGATGAGAATCTAATGGTCGCCACACATTAAACTAGCTGCAATACGACAATACGACATATCGATACAACTATGCTCCAAAAGTAAAGTACAAAGCAAATTTACAGGTATGCCGGTATCGCTTACTCTCACTAATAAGTACGTTTTAATTTGTAAAACAGGTGCAAAGCTTTTTCCGTGGTTGGTTGTGTCGACGACGGTGGAAACAAATTGTTGAACTTTATATAAGATCTCCTCATGCTGAGAGTATGAGAAAACGAAACAGTATTGTCTTCAGCATGGTGGAGTGTGAGGATGAATATAATCAACAGTTATCTACTCTTGTTACTTGTTTTCTTCGTCCGCTACGAATGGCAGCAAGCTCAAAAAAGCCTCCAATTTCACATGAAGACGTTAACTCAATATTTCTCAACAGGTAAGATTTCCACTTTTCTCTGCCATGTGTTAGTTGCGTATATATAAATATATGAAAGTAACAAATAATCTCAAGCATCGTTGTTAGCGTGGAATTCCTTTGGGATTCCCAGAAGATGACTCTGTGGTTAAGTTTACCATGACCTTTAGAACCGCATCTCTGTTAGCAATGCTATGTATAACATGATTCAGGTGAGCGATATAGGCCATCATGGCCCTCTTGTCTTTCCAGATAGTACAATAGGAGTAAGTGACTTTTCGTCAAAATTTACACAAGAACTGTGTGAGCTTTAAACAACAAACTTTGCAAATGACCCTTTTTATCGTGTGTCAGACATTCACTTTTGCTTGTACTTATATTGTTCTTTCGCATAATAAAGTACAATAGAAAAACTTTATTCAAAGATTTAGCAGGACCAGTGCTAGGTGCAACCTTAAATCTTTGCAGACCCTTTTATCGTTTTACAGAAAAGGGTATGCTCTCTTCCTTTGTTATTCATGTTTGTCTGTTTTTCATTCTCTCTTTATAGCACAACAAACACATTTGTGTCAAAGATTTCTCAGGAACAGTGCTAGATGCAGCTTTGACTGGTTCCCCAATTTTGTCAGTATCCGTTTAAAGCTGGACTGTTCGCAGATCAGTAGAGCAGACAATAAATTCATAGATCCATATTATTTACTTTAAGTGGGGTCTGGCCACATCTTCACTGTTTAGTTTATGATTATCAGTATGAAACTGACAATCACGGATCTAGCTGAACAAAAGCCAATGGACATTTTTCTAGTGTCAGAAGCATGTGCTGTTCGACTAGTTGGCGAAGTTCTTTGTCATTCTTTGAATGTAAATAAAGCTTTGAGACCCAAAGCATTATTCCGTGCGACTTGGAAAGCTTACATAAAACTGGATGACCCTGTTCATTAACAGGCAGCGCTCAATAACTGTGAATGCTAGATCCGCCCCAAGTTGTTGTTTTCTAAGTGGACTTGGTCACTTTTGGTGACACGTTTTCAATGAGTATAACAGGCGGAAACAAAATAAAATGTCTTTATCACACATTTCAACGTAAGATCGGAAATCTTTCTTAATATGTGAATAATTAACTGACATACATGTATAAACTTCGCTAGACGTCTCCTCTTTTGAACGAATAATGCTACGTCAGCAGCTGTATGTGCTGTGTTATGAGCAAACGAGTGCAATTATCAGGGAACCTGAATGTCAAGGAGGAACACTTTTGAACAAAGATTGCACTACTTCAGGATTGTATCCAACAAGTGTTTTGTATGTGTAGAAAATTAATATTGAGAACTAACTTTTACAAGGTGTTTTGGAAGGAAATACATCGATTTCATGTGTTTTGAGAAACCTTTTCCCTCAAGAAGTGATTACAGTTTACGTTGATGGAAAGAACTTATGGCTTGTATAAATAGAAATGGAGTAATTCGCAAAATAAAACAGGCGTTTTCTGAGGTAAATTCTAAATTATTTTAATTTTTTGTCACACTTTTACCTCTATCGGGCTTATTATTAAAATTCTTGAATTTTTGACTTACCTTTCCCCTACAGCATCTTGTATGCATTATTATTATATAAATCTTTTGCAATTTTCGCAAATAGAATTCGAGTTTTCCGCGAAATAAAATAGGTGATTTTAGGGGGAAATTTAATAGTTTTCGTATCATTGAATTTCGTGTTTGACAATACGTCCTTGGAACTTATTTTATGTGTTTTGTGGTGGAATAACATATTTCCTCACAGTTGTAAATGCTTTTAGAATATTCACAATGTTTCTAGCCTTCTCCATATTTCTCAAAGTTTGCAGTAATGGCTGACCATTATCCTTAATAATATATGAGAATGGGGTGGGGGAGGGGGGAGGAGGATGGGGTCCTTTGAACGCATAGTATACACTGAAGGAAGCAGAAATAGCAGAATCAGGAGATAAGGTTGAGGTTTTACGTTAGTAGAGATAGTTTTAAGCCCCACAGGAGTTTTCCTACTGACCGTTCCAATACGGTTCATCTGTTGCAGTTCTTCTTTGTTTGTCGCTGGTTTTATATGTGGCGTTTGTTCTGTCTTTATTTGTTCCTCATCTCTCCTTCTTTTGGTGCCTCGGAAAAGCTGAGCTCCTAGATTGTGGTATTTCTTGGGTATCTTTACTTATATTTTTGTTGAGACTGTTCTTGAACAGTAATTTGTCCACGTTAAAAAAACGATGGGGATATTGTGAACGCCTCCGTCCATCCGTCCTTCTGTCCGTCAGCCTGTAACGCTATCTCCTACAAAACAACTGGACGGAATTTACCCAAAACTGCTACATGACTTTCCCGCGTGGTAAGGGTGTGCGAGAGCAACATTATTTTCCCCTTCTCTCTCCTTAGCGGTGAAAACGTGGGGATTTGCGATGGTGTACCATCGACTACGCGATCTAGTGTCATTTGTAACACTGCTCATGCCTTCTAGCGCCAGCTTGAGCAAAGTTTTACAATTTCAAATTATTCCTAATGGGCTCATTGAGCTCAAAAGGCCGGAAATTATAAACAAAGATATGCCTATAATCAAAACAGTATACTGGCCTTTTTATATGCACAGAGAGCACCGCTTCCCAAAAATTGATATAAACAATTACTCTATTCTGCAGCTCGAAAAAAAAAACGCCTTAAATTGATCCGGCGATAATGATAATAGTGGTCAACTTGCTAAGATAAACATGTAAACGTTATGAAATGTTCAAAGTTTGTAAACAATCACATATTTTAAAGATATTTTTTATATTAATACTGACAAATATTCTCGTTACTGCAAGACATAAAAATAGGAAAGCAAATAGTTCTGCCTGAATTGCTTATGTTTAGTGCACGTTTGTGCTCTGCACAAAACGGTCTGGTTTTCCGTATTGCAAGAAAAAATTCCATATTTTATTTTTACATACCAGTATATTCTGCCAGCAAACATACTATGTGGTATCGACGTCGCGCAACGTCAAGACGTTGCGGCAACGTCGATAAGAGATTGTGGAGACGTGTATTTGCTGGGCTGCATCTGCTTACTTTGTGGTTGCTTTATTGCATTTGTCTGCCTTTCCCTTTGTCACCCTGTTAAACGTATACGCCTGCCGTACGGTCGTAATGCATCATAAACGGTATGGAATTACACCACGACAGGTAAGAAAATACATTCGTTTTGAAGTCTGACGGCGCTTTGCAACCCAAAACATAGTGCAGTTGGTGGAGAATAAACCACGTTTTCTAAATATATAAGAATGTTACCATAGTTTGTTGAGTGTTTCTAAAACATTCAAAAACAAGTTGAGAAATATGTTCGGGTCAGAGAGAGAGAGGGAGACAGGCAGGCAGACAGACAGACAGAGACAGAGAGGTTGTGTGGAGCAGTCTTTTCGTTTCTGGATAAAGACAGTGTAACTCAAGAGTGTATAATATTTTGCCATAATATTCTGTCTATGGGGTCTCTCCAAATGAGAAATTGCAAGAAAAAAAAATGCTTAATATCATAGTAAGGACTTAAAATCTCTTTGAGTTCCGAATATATTTATGTACTGCCTCAAATATGATTGTATTTGTCTGGATGGACTGTCCCAAAATAAAATAAAAAAAACGCGAAGGCTTACGGTGATATGTTGAGAGACAGTGTGTATGAGATCTGCACGTTGATGCGCGTACTGCGGACAATTTAAAAAGAAGTGAAAGGCATTTTCAGTGGCACCACACTGGCAGTATGGAGAGTCGCATATGCGTTTCAGGAATAAATCATTGTTCATAGCACTGCAACTTGTTCTCAAACGGTTATAAAGGATCAAGAAACGCCCTTTTCCAGAGTTATGATATTTTTGGCGCAACAGATCTTTCATTCATAGAGCGTTTAAAAGAATTAACAGATTCACTATTTCTGCACTCTAATGGTAAATTATTCCATTCTCTGACAGTTGAGGAAAAATACGTGCATGTTTGAGTGTCATTGGAACTGCGTAAACTATATTCAGAGAAAGTATTAACAGAAAGAGGAACTAGTGATGATGATAAGGAGGTGTTTGGTTGGTGTCCATCTTTTAAAATAGTGTAAGTTTGTGCTTTCTGTGTTTCGAGTCCAGGGTATCCCAACCAATTTCTTCATAAAGAGCGTGTATAGAAACAAGTTTGGTGGTGCCTGTAACGATTCTTGCTGCCCCATTCTGTATTTTCTCTAGTTCTTTTTTTTTTTTTCTTAGTGCGTGCAACTGTACCATACCACATCTGCATATTCCAAAATTGGTCGAATGAAGGTTAAATAGATTGTTTCTAGGGATTGCCAGTCTAGTTCAAACTTTAGTTTTTGCATTACACTGATCCTGTTCCATGCTTTTTCCTTGATATATTCGATGTGTCTTATGACATGTGCAACCATTTGAAAGATAGATTCCAAGGTGTTTGTGTGATTCAACTTCAGTTATTTGTTGATCGAGCATAGAAAGAGGAGGGTGAAAGGGGCGATTAATGTTTCGTGAGATTTAGTTAGGATTAAATTTAACAAGCCATTCTTTTGCCTACTTGGTGATTTTGTCAAGGTCTAAGTTCAGCAGCTCAGCGGCTGCGATAAGATCGTCAGCTATTTTATACACACTAGTAGCATCTGCGAAAAGACGAATATTTGAACCGAAATCCGTCACAATATCATTTATATATAATAAAAAGGAAAGTGGCCCCAGTATTGATTCTTGCGGGACACCAGCCCGAACAAATTCCATTTGGACTGGACGCTCGGTAGTACTACATATTGTTTTCGATTGGTAAGGTATGAACTAAACCATCTAAGAAGATTTCCAAGAACACCAGCCGCCGGAAGTTCATGCAGTAGGGTGTTTGTTTTTGGGGGCTTGATGTGGATCTGATTGTATCAGTTCCTAAGTTCTACTATTTACTTTTCAGCGTTATATATTCTGGCAGGGAAAAGTCTTTCCTGTTTTTGGACGGGGTTTACACGGAAAAAGCCGTCCTTTGAAATAGCAATGTCCGGGTGGGCGGGCTGCTGTCGGGCGTCGTCCCACTTTTACCATTTGGTTAATCATTTTTCAAAGTTATATGCTGCCTTTATATCTTAAACCGTCATTAATCTTGTTAGGCATTTTTCTTCTCTTTGACTTGTGTTACAACCTTAAACAAAACAAAAACATCTACATGCTACTATTTTTTGTTTCAGTGAAACATTGCTGTTTCTGCATCAGATATTTTACAAGGGACTCTGTGCTCGTCTGGATAATTGGCCTACATTAGTGCTTGGTGAGTATATTGTACATTTATCGCTATTGCCATCTTTCATGGAAGATGGCAGTTTATAATAATAGCTTTTGAGATCTGTACCTCAGCATTGCCTGCAAATGGGAAAAAAGCTTATACCAACGGGGTCTTTATCGTTTCGGCCTTAGGTCAATCATTTGGTGAGCTTTTCGGCTAAATTTTTAAATCGCCAATAAGATTCGTTTATTTATGCTTAGGACGGGAAGGTGAGGTGTATGGACTTAGTAAGGTGACGCATTACCTTGCTGCAGTTTCTGATAAACACACAACAATGTATGACTTGCAGCAGGGACATATTAACACACGATAAAAGATTACCTTGCTACAGTAAGCTACATAATTAGCATACAAGAACGTATAGGTGGCGGCATGGCAGTATTAACATACGATAAAATTTTACCTTGCTGCAGTTTATGATTGCATGCAACAACCTATGGATATCAGCAAAGAAATATTAGCCCAAGATAAAATATTATCTTGCTGCAGTTTATGGTTTCCATACATCAACGTACAACTTGTGGCAGGGAAATGATAGCACACGATAAAAGATCATAAAGTGCTTGCTGCACTTTATAATTTGCAGACAGCAACGTATGGCTTGCAACAGGAAATATTAGCACACGATAAAAGACTTACTTACTACAGTATATGATTAGCATACAACAACGTATGGCTTGCGGCAGGGAAATATAAGCACGCAATAAAAGATTACCCTGCTGCCATATACGATTAGCATACAACAATGTATGGCTACCAGCACAGAAAAATTAGCACACTATACAAGATTCCTTGCTACAGTTTATGATAAGCATTTAATAACGCATGGCTATTAGAAGGGAAATATTAGCACACGATGAAAGATTACATGTTTGCAGTTTATGACAAGCATACATCAACGTATGGCTATCAGCAGGGAAATATTAGCACACGATAAAAGATTACCTTGCTCAGTTTATGATTGATTTGCATACAGTAACGTACGGTTTGCAGCAGGGAAATATTAGCACACGTTTAAAGAGTACCTTGCTGCAGTTAATGACTAGCATACAACAACATATAGCTATTATAGTAGGGAAATATTAGCACACGATAAAAGATTACCTTGCTGCAGTTTATGTAAAGCATACAACAACGTACGATTTGCTGCAGGAAAATATTAGCACCTGATAAAAACAATATCTTGCTGCAGTATATGATTAGCATACCACAACGTATGTCTATCAGAAGGAAAATATAAGTACACGATAAAAGATTACCTTGCTGCAGTTTATGATAGGCGCACATCAATGTATGGCTTGCAGCAGGGACGTATTAGCACACAATAAAATATTAGCATGCTGCAGTACACGATTAGCAAACAACAATGAATGGCTTGCAGCGGGAAATACTAACACACGATAAAAGATTTCTGAGCTACAGTACATGGCAAGACAAAATATTTAGACGTAAACGTCTAAGTACCAGCGCAAATTTTGTTCATGTTTACACAGAGATATGGGACAAGGGTATACTAAAGTTTAATAAATTTTCAATTTAACAGGAAAAAAAGAACAACAGTGTAATTCTTTAAGGTTTGCCTTTATTAAGCTTTATGAAATTTCTTGATTGAAATGAAAACAAAATTAGGGGATAATTGCATTCAAATTTGTCATTTGGGGAGGTAAATCCGTAAAACCGCCGATTTACCTCCCCAAATGACAAATTTGAATGCAGTTATCCCCATTCTAACGCATTTATTAACTTTTTTTCTGTTGAAAAAATGTACTATTTGCACAGAGCAGCAAGTGCTGTGAGCTCCGTAAAACCAAATGCCAGCCAATGAGAAGCGACGTTACGTGATGATGTCGGATTTCCGAAAGTATATCGCAGAATATACCGTCGCAAATTTTTGACGTTATCAAATCAGACGTCGCGTTGCATACGCAAGTGCATTAGAATAGACATTAATCTGTTTATAACAGAATTTGTTATATTTTATTTTTTATATTTGCCGGGATCGTCACAAACCGCCGATCCCGGCAGATATAAAAAGTCCTTAGTGAGCTAATCGAATAGTCTACCATATATAAAAATCCAAAGCTATTAAAGCGATTCCGGCGCCGGTCAATAAGAAAACAACAAAGTATGGCTTGCAGCAGTGAAATATTAGCACGCGAAAAAGGATTACCTTGCTGCAGTTTATGACAGCAATACAACAACGTTCCAAACAGTAATTACCAAGATACAATTTTTAAGTACATATCGTATTTATATGGTTGGTGTTTTTTTTTTTTTTTTTTTTTTTTTTTTTTTTTTTTTTTTCTTTTCAAGCTTAAAGATATTACAGTTGATACTTTTATTTCTACCACAACCTTGAATAATTTAAAGTATGATTGTTAACATTTTTTTATTAAACCACTTTAACCGTACGTAGTCATTGTATTATTTTTAGCAAGTTAATTAATTTGGTATTTTGTTTTTGTTTGTTTGTTTGATAGTTTATCAATAAAAAATTCATTTACTTGGTATGGTTCATTTTCTATTTATTTTCCATTTAGCACCATTTGCCATAGAAAAACTGACTCTTGATTAGACAATATGGACTAAATCACTTTCTAAAATTCTTGGCAACATTGAGCCTCAAATCCCACTAATAATAGACAGATACTATTTCACTAAATTTGATGGGTGAGGCTGGTGCTTGACAGCTATAAGTACTCCAAGCAAAAAAAAAGCAAAAAAAAAAAAAAATAAATAAATAAATAAATAAAAAATAAAAATAAATAAAATAAAAAAATTAAATTAAATTAAAATGCCCATTAAATGTTCGACGTAAAGCTTCAGTTATACAAAGGAAATTATCCAGGAAATGCCATAGTCACAAAACAGCCTTCCCGAGGCACGGAAAGGAGAGATGAAGAACAAATAATGACGAGAAACAATAACCGATATATAAACAAACAAGAACCGAAACAGAGGAACCGCCTTTACGCTGTCAACAGAAACAACTACTGGGGGCTTAAACTAGTTTTACTCGACCGAAACCATGCCCTTAATTCTTAATTCTGATGCAGCTCCAAATCACAAATATGTGTTTAATACGCGTAGGGTCCTCTACATCATCAATAAAACAACACAGTAAAAAGCAAATAATCACAAAACTGCGATGAAACAAAATATACTGAAAGGAAAAAGAAACGCATAGGTTTTAATTTTGCATAATTTCTAACTACCAATAACAAACAAATTAAAATTTGCCCATAGACTAATACCGTGTGCACAAATTGTAACAACATGTCGAACTTACTGAAGCGTCACAATTTCGCACGCGATACACTGATTAGCACTTTTCACCCTCTGCAAGTGAAATTCGCGAGCCACGGACTTTACATATTGAATAATTATATCGGACAGATCTTTTACGTCGTTAAGTTCTATTCCATTAAAATTTGTTTGGCTATGTAACGTCGTGAAATGCCACGGCTATCCGAAAGAAACAGAGAACGTGCAGTTGACGTATTAATGCAAAGTTTCTCACAGTTTCGCCCCCCGCCCCCCCTCTCATGATCAGCCCTAATAAACAGTCCTGATAACAGAGCGCACATCAAAGGCTTATCTTATCTAAGTGATTATGTGGTCATTATATGGATGTTAAGTCTCCTTAGGTGGGGCCATATAAGGGGTAATTCATATAATTAAGAAGTATTCAATATGTTACTTTAGAACCAAATAAATTCATTTGCAAATTTTGCATTTAATTTGTTGATTTGTATTGTATCACTTTATTTATGTTTTACATTTTGATAGTTTTTCTAAAAAATTTTTTTTCTTGCATTATGAAAAAAAAAAACAACAAATAAATTGAAATATAAATTGAAAGTTTTTTTTTTTTTTTTTTTTTTTTTTTTTTTTTTGTTTTATTTTGTAAAGTATTTATTTTTTTTCTAAAGTAAATAAGAACACTTCACCACTGAAACCTTATCCTATTGATGGAGCACTATATAATAAATCTGGAAGGAAATTTAAAAAATTATTGTATCCAAAAATGTGAATATTTATTTTCTGCAATCACACAAACCGAATTTTCCGAAACACAATTATTTCTACAAACTGGTCTATATGTTTAGTGAAGATTCAGATAAGCCTGCACATCTGCACAGTCTGATCAGTCTTCACCACACGCTCTATAAGATATACTGCGTCTTCGTCCAAATAGCACAGGCTGATCAGGCTGCGGAGATGCACAGGCTGATCCGGGTCTTTACTGAGCGAACATATTATTTTGCAGAAATTGATGTGATTTGTTTCTTTAGTACCTGTCAAAAACTGTGAAATTCTTTTTCAGTTGTAATATTGCATTTTTATGAAAATTTTTTATGAAAAAACATGTTTTCCAGTACTTTAGATAATCAATCACTTTACTTAAAGCAGAAGGGCATTATTGACAGACACATTGAACTGCTTGGAAAGAAAGAAGACAGAAGAATACAAAAATATTTTTCATATTTTTCCCGGAAAATAGGAGTTGACAATTAATGCAAATTGTATCCCTTGGAGACCATTCGCATGAAATGTCAAAACCTATTTTACGAGAAAAATAAGAAAAAATCTTATTAATCTGTCGTCTGCTGAATCCGCTCATAGCTTGGTGAGTAATAATTCTCAAATGTCTGTGCGAAAAAAAAAGTGCTTCAAAATTATGCTTTTCCTGAACAATGGATTTATTTATTTCATCATTTTCAGTAATTATCTTTTGACGAAGCTACTAAAATAGTGCTACTGGAAATTTATGCAAACAAGAAACAGATAAAGAGGGCATTTGAAGATATAGAGGCATAAGTATCTGTATTTTTCAATAAAACATGTTGTGGCTGTTCATTAGAGCTGCCTCGAAGAGGCGATTCTGATAAATAACAACCAGCTGTATTTTATTGAATTAAAAAAACAACATCAAATTATCACCAGATAACCCACCTTACCTGTTTCTCTGTCTTCATCATCATATTTGCTGATATCAAATCTAAATTCCCCTTATCAGGCCCCTACCTATAAGGGTGGCAAAAGTCACCAAGGATTTCTTATCTTTATCTGCGTCGTTAGGGTGTTATGCAATCAGAAATGTGTCTTTAAGGGAAGTAGGCCTGTACGCCAGACGACCGTACGTTGGACAACATCTAACCCAGAGAAGACGTCAGAACAGGATGAACTGGTTGCGACGACACAGCCTTCGTCAGTTTCCTATGCACCGATGGAGACAAGTCCTGTTTAGTGACGAGTCGCGGTTCACCCTTTACCGTGCTGAATGACGTAAACGCGATTATCGACGTCGGGGCGGACGATTCACGGACACTTGCGTCATGGAAACGGACAGGTTTGGTGGCGCCTCGGTAATGCTGTGGAGCGGCATAGCCTATGGACTCAAAACGCCTCTAATTGTGGTCAACGGAAACTTAAACGCCATTCAGTACAGAGACAGAATTCTACGTCAGTGCGTGGTTCCGTTTGTGCAGTAGCACAATCTGACATTTCAACAAGATAATGCCAGGCCGCTTGTGGCTCGAGTTTGCCGCGACTTCTTAGCCCAGAACAATGTGATTCCTCTTGATTGGCCAGCCCTGACCTTTCCCCACAGAACACTTATGGGACGAACTTGACTGACGGGTTCGGTCACAACGTCGCATTCTCAATAATGTCCAGGAAATGACGGCTGCTTTATAGCAGAAGTGGAACCACACGCCTCTGAAAGATCACCTCCCTCGTCAGCTCCATGGCTAACAGGCTACATGAAGCAACGCGTGCAAACGGCGGGCATACACGACATTGACTTTGAACTGTAATTTTGATTTCGATACATCATACACTGGAACAGTTAAATAGACATTGTGCATTGGTTTCGCATTTTGTGATATTGAAATTTCGAGAATTGTTTTAAAATGAATTTGGAAGAAAATTAAGTCAACAATTCAATTAAAACACTACTCTTCATGAAATATACTTAAATGAATTTTGTTATGTGTTTCATTTTTCCTTTCAGTATGGAATACTCAATGGCAAGCTGACCAGAGCAAACGAAAACCACAAACCGCGCGTCTTTGCATTGCAAATTTATCGGAGTGTTTGCATTTTATATTTAATGACCCTTTATTTAGTTTGAGTTCCCTTATTCCTACCAGTCCAGTTTGAGCGATGCTTCTAGCAGAGTTCCTGGTCTTTCTAACCAAATATAATTGTAATAACTTTTACGCCTGAGTCCACCTTGTGCATCATAAAAATTCTACTGTTCGTCGAACAACAGGTTTGTTTCTCCGTGTTCCACTGAAACTGCAAAATTTGTACAACAATAATTCATGACAGTTTTTTTTCTATTCATCGCAACTATAACAGGAAAGTCTACTAAATGATCCAGTGCAGAACATCTTGAAAACAAATTCAGAAACAGTAATATTAAGTATTCATTCTGCGGACTGGTGTGTTAATTAGACCAAAAGGCAGCTTAGAGGTTTGATACAGCTGGTAGATTTGCCACCATTCGTTTACAACGGAGGAAACTTTTATGACTTTCTGTTTGCTTTCCTGCACAACGAGTCCCTTCTGAAAAGGGAATTTCCCCCGAAAAGGAGCGTTTTTTACCATTTAGAGTATACCCTTACTCAGAAAGGAGGCTAACTATTTTAATAAACTTACCTCCACCCCTCCACTACAACCCGCCTTGAATGTATATCCATTCCCCTTATAAGAAAAATGGGAGGTCACACGTCTCCAGTAAACATGGAAGAAATCGACTTCTGTTGTCATCATTTCTACCAACCTGATCACGAACACCAGGTCGTCTGATAATGTTACAGTCAACCAATGTATTAGCGTACAAATAGACGTACAATTAATAAATGCAATACAATACAACTGTATTGATACAGAGGTAAGCATTCCTGGCCAAACAATCACTACATGCCCAGCGTGGACTAAATTTTGTTTGAGAACGACGACCTCGTGCATTTCAAATGTTCTGTATTCAGATACAAACATAAAAGGTTTGTGAAAGATGAATGATCCTATACAATAAAGTTATACCTGGGTCGTGCGAACATCGAAGGATAATCAGGCCCTTCGAGATCGACCTTCAAAAGAAACTAGGAAAAAATGTTTAAACAGACTATAGCTCGTCCTAGTTGTCCCTCCTACCAAGCGTCCTGTTGCTAGGTGACCAAGATCGGGTACCAGTCACGCACTGGTCCCCTTCCGCCACGCTACCGTAAGCAACCAATCAGGACGCGCCAGGTATATTCCCGCCAATGCATGCGGCACGCATGCAGCTTGCCAAACGCATGCAGTTGTCCATTGTTACTATAAATATTAGACATGAGGTCGAAAACATCACTAATTTTCGGTCGCTTGCGAGGTTAACACCTTCTGTGTTCCTCGTCTTTGGAATTCAGGAAAGAAGTGTTTTTTTCGTCAACAGATAAGTCTGTATTTTATTTCTGTTTCTTTGCTGAATTAACGCCTAAGTGTTGTTATTATATTGTGCATTAATTGCAAACAAACAAAATCATCGGCAGACAGCCATGTTCTTTGTTTTAGGTGTGGGTGTTCACAGTCAACTCCATGTTCTAGGTCTGCCGAGTGGGCATCTGAGATCTGGGAGGAGATTTCTCACTTCCCATCTTATATTTCAGCCAACCTTGAGCAGGTTCAGGTACCTTTATCTACTAAACAACAAGATAAGAGAATTAAATTTAAACAATCGAACTCTGAGCCTGCTCCGGGTTTAAATCTCAGACTTGGAGGACACCGGGTCGCCGTTACAGTTCCAAGTAATGAGTGCTTGATTAGGGGACCTCGCCTCGCCCCCAGCGATGCTTCCCGACGGGAAGCGATGCCGGGGGCGCCGGCAAACCCCTGTTCTGTCGGAATTTCCGAACCTAGGTGCCTGCCGGATTACCGTACCCCTTACAGGTACGTTAATTCGGCGGCATATAATATGGCGGCTAGATTTCCTAGTGATGTATCTGTGCCTTCCCTTCAGGTTTCGTGGCAGGATGGCACAGATAAGGGTACTTGTTATTGGCCCTATTTTTTATCCTTAGCGTTCTTGGGATGGCTATAGTAGTTGCGGTCATGGTACCAAAGCCGTAATCGTATAGCGGGTATGGATATTATCCCAACTTTAACTTTTCAAACGTTACCTGTTATGAAGCCATTCCTGGCTCGTCTAGGGGGTCGTTTAGCGATCCAAAATCAATTCGCAGTTGTAATGCTGAAGTTTCTCTATCTTCTACTTCCTCTCAGGTTGCATCCTGTAGTAATTTTAACCCTCCTTTGCCCCTTTCTAAGCCCAGAACTATTAATAGGTGTTCTCAATATAGTGCTACTTCGGCCATTCTGACTTGTTCCAGTATTATTTTTCAGAAAAGTACATTCTTAGATTCTTTGACAGCAGAACCAGTTACCGGATCTACCGGTTTCTATAGGAGTAGAGCTAATTGGAACACACGTGTAGAGGGTACTACTTCCACATCCTCTGCTTTACCTTCTGATGTCAGGGTAAGTTCAAGAGTTGATGACACTTATGGGCATGTGGATAATGATGTGCTGAATAGCAGCAGAATTCCAGTTGCTGGCTATTCTTCTGTAGGTCCACTGGGATTTGTGGCGAACGATGTTCCTACAGATTCTAATTTTTCTACAAGTAGACCTTCGGTGACTACTCCTGCTTTGGGCAATGGTAGTTCTCTAGGTCCTACTGCGACGGCTTTGAGGTTAACCAGCCCCTCCCGTAGCACCCCTGACATTGCCTTAATATTAACGACTCTGGCAGGGTTGGGATCCTTGGCTTCGAGTTGGGTGTGGGATGGGGGGGGGGGCAAGCTTCGTCTACGGGTCAGTCAGGATCCACCATCAATGGTCACGGCCATGTTCGTGCCATTAGCCAAATCCCCCGGGCTACAGCTCACGATTGTGAGCCGGACCAGGCTCTTTCTGAGAGGTCACTTAGCCCGTCTCTTGAAGAGCCTGCCATAAATTACCATGAGACACTGGAGGAAGTTTACTCACTTTTGGGAGACCTTTGCCCTGCCCCCAGTCTGATCAAACTCAAGACAGCGCACATGTCCGATCTCTGCTTGAGTCAATACTGGATCAGCCAACTTCCTCCAAGTCGACACTTCCCCAATCTTCAACTGTTAATCAGTTGATGGGGAAGTTGTTCGACAACACCGCAGAGGCTCGAAGTTCTTCAAATTGGTATTTTCCTAGAAAGATTATTGACTCTCTCACTCGACCACATTCATACGTTTGCCACACAGAATTTTGGCCGAGTAATATACCCACCCTTGATGTCGATGCTGGCAGGCTAGGCATCTCAGTGGAGAGATATGCCTCAATACCAATTACTCTTTTAGAGTACCTGGAGCGGTTGGCTAGGAGAGCGGTTGCCATTAGCTCATATTGTGTTTTTTTTTCGGCTCAGCTGCATTTCAGGCCCTCTGCGCAGAACATGTGGACCCTGATGTTCTGCATAGTTTACTATTAGCAATGAACCGCTCTGCTAAGTCATCTGGTATTTGGAGAATTTCTATTGCTGCAAAACAGTAAATAATGTTAGACCATGAGATGGTACAGCACATATTGTTTCGAGGTTACAATACACCAAATTTTGATAGAGTTATTACACTTTTTAAAGATTTTTTTTTAGACTTGACTTGGTTCCCGGATAACTCCTCCTACAGTTTGCATCCGATCAATATGAAATATGGTGGACATTTAGACTAAGGAGTGAGGCAGCGCATATTTTTCCGAGGTTACAGTATATCAAAATTTGTAGAGTTATAGCTCTTTAAAAATTGTTCAAACATGATTTCCTTCACTCCTCTTATAGTTTTCATCTGACCAAGCTGTTATTTGCTTTATGTTGCAGAGAAAGAAGATGTGGAGAATTGTAGCCAGATTACTGTACACCAAATTTTCAAATCTTTCAAGGTTACAGTACACCAAATTTTCATAAGAGTTCTTACTTATTAAAGAATCCTCACTTGCCTCCGGCAGTTTTCCCCAGTACCAGTTAAAACTATGAAGTGATACAATACATATTGTGTCGAGGTAACAGTACACCAATTTTTGTTAGAGTTATTACACATCAATCACAGCCATTTTCTCTATATGTTTTGTTACCAAACAACGGCGGAGTATCATGCGGTGTCTGCGATGTTTTTATTTTCATAAATGTTATCCCCATCAAGGTGCAGCTGCTTTCAACAAGAGGGCCATGATGGCCCTGTAACGCTCACCTAAGTATCATAGCACTTTGAAAACCTGACCTAGAACAGATCAAGGCAAACATTCTGATCAAAATTCAAAATAATTATATTAACAAATAAGACAATGTAACATGTCTAAATGACTGTGAAATAGAGGTCAAGGTCAAATATGGATGACTGCACTCAAGAGGCCATGCTAATATGTATGCATGTATTAAGTATCATTGGTTGTAGCAGCAATAGTTTCTGAGAAACTGACCTAAACACAAACCCTTCACAAGTACCAAATATCACTCTGTAGGACCAATAATTACTGAGACACTGACCTAAATGGAAAAACTTAAGAAAGTCACTGCACAGTGAAATATACGTCACCTAGAAATCATCAAGACAAATATATTGAGCAAGATTCATGATGTTTACTTCAAAAATGTGACCTCTGGACTGTTAACATGGTTTTCTGCTGATCTGGCCTGGTGACCTAGTTTTTGAGCCCACGTAACCCAATTTCAAACTTGGCTTAGAAATCATCAAGACAAACATTTTGGGCAAAATTTATGATGATTGCTTCACAAATGTGACCTCTAGAGTGTTAACAAGGTTTTACACTAATTTGGCCAGGTGACCTGGTTTTTGATCCCACGTGACCAAGTTTCGAACTTGACCTAGAAATCATCAAGACAAACATTTTGAGCAGGATTCATGATGATTGCTTCAAAAATGTGACCACTAGAATGTTAACAAGGTTTTCTGCTCATTTGGCCCGGTGATCTAGTTTTTGACCCCAAGTGCCCCAATTTCGAATTTGATCTAGAAATCATCAAGACAAACATTTTGAGCAAGATTCATGATGATTCCTTCAAACATTTGACCGCTAGCGTGTTAATAAGGTTTTCCTTTGATTTGGCCTGGTCACCTAGTATTTTACCCCAAGTGACCCAGTTTCAAATTTGACCTAGAAATCATCAAGACAAACAATTTGAGCAAGATTGGTGATGATTGCTTGAAAAATGTGACCGCTAGAATGTTAACAAGGTGTTCCGCTGATCTGGACAGGTGACTAAGTTTTTGACCCCAAGTGACCCAGTTTCGAACTTGACCTAGAAATCATCAAGACAAACATCTTGAGCAAAATTCATGGTGATTGCTTCAAAAATGTGACCGCTAGAGTTATCAAGGTCTTCTGCTGATTTTCCCGGTGACCTCGTTTTTGACCCCAAGTGACCCAGTTTCGAACTTGACCTAGAAATCATCAAGACAAACATTTTGAGCAACATTCATGATGATTGCTTCAAAATGTGACTGCAAGAGTGTTAACAAGGTTTTCTGCTAATTTGGCCCGATGACCTAGTTTTTGACCCCCAGTGCCCCAGTTTCAAAACTTTACCTAGAACTCATCAAGACAAACATTTTGAGCAACATTCATGATTGCTTCATAAAATGTGACCGCTAGAGTGTTAACAAGATTTTCCTTTGATTTGGCCTGGTGACCTAGTTTTTGACTCTAAGTGACCCAGTTTTGAATTCGATCTAGAAATCATCAAGACAAACATTTTGAGCAAGATTCATGATGATTGCTACAAAAATTTGACCGCTAGAGTGTTAACAAGGTTTTCCTTTGATTAGGCCTGGTCACCTAGTTTTTGACATCAAGACAAACATCTTGAGCAAGATTCATGATGATTGCTTCATAAAATGTGACCGCTAGAGTGTTAACAAGATTTTCCTTTGATTTGGCCTGGTGACCTAGTTTTTGACTCTAAGTGACCCAGTTTTGAATTCGACCTAGAAATCATCAAGACAAACATTTTGAGCAACATTCATGAAGATTGCTTCAAAATGTGACCGCTAGAGTGTTAACAAGGTTTTCTGCTGATTTGGCCCGATGACCTAGTTTTGACCCCAAGTGCCCCAGTTTCAAACTTGACCTAGAACTCATCAAGACAAACGTTTTGAGCAAGATTCATGATTGCTTCAAAACTTGTTAACAAGATTTTCCTTTGATTTGGCCTGGTAACCTAGTTGTTGACTCCAAGTGACCCAGTTTCGAAATCGACCTAGAAATCATCAAGGCAAACATTTTGAGCAATATTCATGATTGATAATTGCTTCAAAAATGTGACCTCTAGTGTGTTAACAAGTTTTTCCTTTGATTTGACCTGGTGACCTAGTTTTTGACCCCAAGTGACCCGTTTTCAAATTTGACCTAGATTTTATGTAGGCAAACATTCTGGGCAAGTTTCATCAAGATTGGGCCAAAACTGTGACCTCTAGTGTGTAAAGAAACTAATTGTTGACAACGGACGACGGACAGAGGGTGATCACAATAGCTCATCCTGAGCTTTCGCTCAGGTGAGCTAAATATTCATAACTATTGCCCCACTGAGTTGCTACATTTATGTGATCACTTTAAGGGGAAACGCTAAAGTCCCTTTACACATGTCGAGGCTCAGATATGAAAAAGGTGAAATATGTCATGGCACTATTTACTGGCACTGTCATAATTATGCTGATACGAGTGTCGTGCAAAAACTTCTGTCACTAATAGGCTTCCTTGGTTTTATACCAGGTATAATTTAAAATGCTTCACTGCACTTGAATGGTGTGTTGAATAGCTAACATTACCCATTTATTTCGTGCAAATTGCTTTCCAACTGACCGAGTTATTTCAAATTGATGCAGTCATATACACTGACCAATTTACTTGTTACAATAAGAAACGACCAAGCAAAGGATGGTCAGTCTACCTTTTACATGACAATGCCTTCTCTCATAAGTGTGAGGTTGTTAAGTCTTTTTTGGCTTCTGAACAGGTGAAAGTTTTAAACAATCCACCTTATTCACCTGACCTGAGTCCCTGTGACTTCTTTATATTTCCAAGGCTTAAGAAAATGCTTTCTGGAAATAAGTATACGTCTAGAAGTTATCTTGGCAGCGCTATTTATCAGTGTCTCCAACAGATACCAAAAGAAGACTATTTATCTGCTTTTCGCGACTGGGTAGAAAGGTTACAAAAATGTGTTTCAGTAAAGGGGGAATAAAACGTAGCACTGAAGTAATCCGAATCCAGTGACAAAACTTTTTGCAGGACCCTCGTACAATGTATGCTTCTAGGAAAGTTTTATAATTTTGTAAGTATTTTAATAGCTCAGAAAGGTACTATAATGAAAGCATTTTGCAACAGAAATCATTTTGGTGCATAAAGTACAGGCATTACCCTAAGAAAAATTTGATCACAATTTATTCTATTGCTATCAGCCTAGCACATATGACAGCAGAGTTGAAAGAAAAATGAAATAATACAGAAAGATTCTGACCCTTTCCCATTTCATATTAAGATAGGAAGTTTGCACACAGGTCTTTGTAGCCAGTTGGGAACGAAATTAACTCATAATCATCGTCAAGAAACGTAAAATTAAGGTGGTTTCGTCATATCTTGTCACTTCTAACTTAGCAAAGACAATTTTGAGGGAACAGAGTTAAATGATTGTCTACGTCCATGGGCGTAGACAATCATTTAAGTAAGTAAGTCCTGATACAGCACTTATGTAGATATTTTAAATGTTTTAGTTGCAGCATTTTATCAAAGGTTGACAAAAAATGATATTCTACAAAGAAGAAGCTTTCATAAAAGCTGACATCCATTATGGTGAACCAACGGGACGAGATCTAATTTAGACCTCTCGAATTTACTTTTTGCATTATAGAATTTAGCTGTTTTAGCTAAAATTTGCATGTAAAGAACCCAAGACTCTTCTGTAGTAAAATCCAGCTTTAACATTATTATGTGGGAAGCGTACACCAAGCTCTCTCTTCTGTTGATTCAAGAATGGCAGTTGTCAGTTTCTCGCGAAAGTATGTGCACTGTACTGGTTAACCACTTACGCATAAACCTGCCAAGCTAAAGGGTGGTTGGGTAAACTAACCGCTCGACATGTCCTAAATAGTGTTGACTTGGCCGTTAGACTCCAAACCAAACCAAAAAACGAGAGATCACATTAAATTCATCTGTGAAACCCCTTCACCCCACCCCTCCCCCACGTTATAGGACAACACAGGGTAGTCTTATTCATGTGGCAGTAAAAGGTAACATAGCTGATGAACTTTTGGTATTTTGGTATAATATTTCCATAACAAAGCCATATCAGGTCAATACAATACATATATATTATTTTCTTATTTCTGATGAAATAAAAGAGACTGCAAGTACTCGTTTGAACCGCCGGTTGAGACCAGTCTAATAATTGCCCTCAAATTTTCATCTATTAATGTCATTCCGAGAGCCATGAAAGACATGATGCAACTAATAATGTTATCCTACAAAGAGAGGATGGGCTTGCCCTGGGGAATGAGATAAATTTCAAATTTTGGTCGAATTCCCCTCCCTTGAGCCATTATTAGGATTTGAAAATCCACTGGATAGGCATGTAACCTATTTAGTCCTGAATCAAAATTTACGCATTATACATAGCAAGAGTCCATTTCAAAATATTGGGGTGTCCGCTGAAGTTATTTTAAAAAGAAAACGTCAATGGCTAACGTTTTTGCAAACAGTTCAGGCCCTGATCAGATGCCACAGAAAGGAGCATCTGATCTGGACCTTCACTGTTTGCTAGTGTCCCGGTTTTGCTTTTTCCCTTATTAAATTTTGCGTGTATCATCTTTTATGAAGTTATAGCTACTGCATCTCCCGCCCCAGAATCTAGCAGCTTTGTCAAATTCCTGGGTCGAGATTTTTTGGCTGTCTAATCCCCAGGTATGCATGCACTTCTTGGGGAAAACAAAGATATGTGTACTATATTGCATAGATATGTTATCCAAAACATATGACCAGAACTAATAAAAATAGTATATGTATACAGAGGCTCTGACCTGTCGAAAAATAAATTCGGGGCTTCTTTTTTCCACTTCTATATTATTTTTAAATATCTTGTGTTTCACAGTTAATACCTAAGTATTGATTTTGACGACATCATTTTGCTATTCCTGTGGTTTCTTCATGACATCACAAGCTAATATTGATTAGCTTTTTTCACCTGATTAATAAGACACTATTCTAACTCAAAGCTAGAACAGTTTGAAGTTAGAACATAGTTGCATTAAAATGAATAGCAACAATCGGATTGAGCAAAATTCCGAATGTCTTTTTTTCAGGTTTATTCTTATGAGCATGGCTTAAATATTTTATTTGCTTGTGTATTAGCAAAGAATAGAGCAAACGGCATAAACAAATCATTTTGGAAACAAAAACTGTTAGAGAAGTACTGCGTTGAACGATTTGCTCTCTACCGGAGAGGATAATGCCTTATTTAAAGGCTACAGACTACCATTGATTCCCTTAGCATATATGTTTATGCTGTTTTGCGAATGGTCTAGAGCCCATAGTGTTTTCGGTTATTTGTTGTTCTGTTTTAAGTGGAAACACTGGCGTTGATCAGTTGGCTTGTATCTCCCTGTTGCTCACCTACTTTACAGAACAGTGGAGAAAATGTTCAGGAAATGTCTTAATTACACTTTTAGGACTTTTGTGACATATTCAATCACTGTTCAGCATATTGTATAATAAAATTGCCTAACAACTTCCGTCCAAGACACCAAAGGGAAAGAAGGACGCACTTTAAACAACCGCGCCACAATCAAAACACTACAAGCAGAAAGCCAAATGGACAGTTTCTTTCCCAAAAATTGGCCAAACGGCTATCCAAAATAAAACAAATCACCAGGATATACATGCAAACACATATAATGACAGAATAATAAACCCACATCAGAAGCACTGCCTTGGAACGGTCAGTAAAAAATTTACTGGGGGTGGGGGAGTCGATTTTATGATGTGACAAACAACATGTATATATGATGTGACAAAAACTCGTAATTTGTATGTCCATATATATATGATGTGACAAGAAAACTCGGAAATTGTATGTCCTTTACTTTTCTTTATTTGAATGGTCACTTAGTATTGGATTGAATGGACCATTGCGATCTTAAATTATTTAAATTTAACAGTCATTTGCGATGGTGATTTTACGAAAATAATATTACTGCGTTGTTTGATTGTCCTCAGCTACTTCTGACTAGAGCATATCATCAAAGAACCAACTTACTGACTTAAAATACCGCCCTCAAAAGTGTTGAGATTAGTATTGACGCCAAAAAGTTAACACGTATCTGTAAAATAAGGGACGTCCTGATTCTTAACATTTACACTATACTAATAGGCATTCATTTGCAATCTTTACACCTTGATCCCTCAAACTAATACACCAGGTCTCAATTTCGACAAAAACCCTCCATTGGTTACGGAGGAGATGCAATAGTGGAAATGCATCAAGATGGCTGATCCACGTGCATCAACCAGACACTCACAACACACCCATTGACATTTCTAGAAAGAGGCAAAAAATGAAACATTTAATATGAACAATATTCGTATGGAACCAACCGGCCCTCTGTAAATTTTAGCAGTCTGTGACCTTTAAGACTGCGATGCTGATCTGTGACTTCGTTTAAATACATATATTAAATCTTTTCTTACGGTTGCCGCATACATATTCTTAAACTTAATTCAATTGCCCATAAAACACAGCAACTTCTGAAATATAAACATTGCCTCAGAGCAGATGTTATCAAATTATTAAATACGTAGAGGAATTGTAAGACGTATTTAGTATTTGCTTCATTGGCTATCTTTAACGGAAATAAATGGAAAAAAAAGAAAGAAATCTATCTTCGTTTTTAATGACGGTGCTCCGGGCTATTTTTCAAACTTGAACCGGAGATAAAGAGCCCTGTCCCCAACATTGGCAAGTACAAAATGATAGGTCCCTTGTGTCTTAGCTGAGATAATCAATCGCAAAGAGCTATTATGTCAGCTGCCAATGCCTTATCATAACATTAATTTGGAGGTTAGATTTACCCCACCTTACCCTCCAAAACAGCCAAAACACGTCTCTCTCTTTTTCTCTCTCTTTCTCTCTCTCTCTCTCTCTCTCTCTCCTGGGGGATGTGTCAGGTGTCGGACAGGTAAAATATTGTTGTGATTGTGTTAACGTAATTATGCAAAACAAGTGGCGTAAAACAAGTGACGTATCTGTGGTTATTAAGTCCTCGAAAACAGGTTTGTGCAATGGAAAACGTTGATAGACATAACAAACAAAGATATATAATGACAAGAACAACATAAATAACAAACAAATCCCCGTATAAGGTATACTCTTGTATATCCCGGTTTTTACTACATATTAGGAGGAACATGGCGGTACATAATACGTAGACTTGTTATCTTAACTGCCGGTATATATGGTAAAGAGTGTTGTATTATTTTCAGTATTTTTAAGAGCGTTTTTTTTATATATTTTTCAGGTGATTTGTTTGACATGCTGTTACCTATGTTATGCATATATCAAGAATATGTTCGTAATCACCACTACAGTCTCCAGGTTCTGGCTGAATATAAACAGAGGACGGAGTTCAATAATTTGCTCAAAAGATACGAGGAAAAGCCAGTTTGTGAAAACAGAACACTGGAAATATTCCTAACATATCCTATGCACCAAGTAAGCTCTTTTTAAAGATTCATACTTGAGCTAATTCAGATGCATCAAAATTCACTGAAGCATCGGTTTGTTCCAAACGGTTTTGCAAGCGACAGCTTTTTTGATAATATATCATTCGTAGAAGATGTGTTCTGATGAACAATTCAAGAACTAACATATGTTCTCAATGTAAGTCTTAAGATTCTGTATTCATTGTTAAATAAATGTATTTGTTTAGCACGGAAATACAGACAATAGTAATATACCACAAGGTTTATAAAGTGTTTTACATTACTGATTTTATAATCAGTATTTAGCTGATGATATAATTACCTCCCATGACCTAACTTGGCTATTTAACCTAGTTAGCAGTCTTCGGTTGTCGGTAGCATTTATATCAAATTAGGATCAGATGCATTTCGTTTGGATACAGTATTTTCTGATACCAAAATGTACGATTACATCAAACGTAGCTCCGTATCAAACTTTAAAGGCAGTTTGTTATTATTATTTTCTAGTATTGTAAGACAGTGGGGAGATAATGGTGTCAGATATATCAATGAGACAGAAAAAAGTAGAGAGAACAATTATACAAGAAGCTGTCACGCTAATGTTCTGTCATAACAATCTTGTGTTTGTAAATGCCATGGAATTACCGTGAATTATATTAAGTTTATAGTAAACTAAGTATATGTGAAATGCATTGAAAACAAACCCGTCAACACAAGGGATACTGACAAAACTAAACTGTTAAATGTAAAGAATAGTTGACCACGAAACAGATAAATTGTCAGAAGAAAGCGAAGCTTTAAAGAAATTAGGTTATAAACGTATTAGTTTGTATTTGTGTTGAGGTTTTACGGCCCACTCAACACATGTCGAGGTCATGTCGAGCGCGGTCAGTTTGCCTAGCCACCCTTTTACTGGGCGGGCTTAGTCATCTAAGCGGTTTTCCAGTATTGTCCACATTCTTCCGCCAGAAACTGATAAGTACCCTTCTTGAATCAGCGGAAGGGAGAAAATGACCGTAGAAAATATTTCATTATCAAATCTCAACGAAAGCATGTTATCGACCTGGCGGGGGTCGAACCCGCAACCTCCTGATCACCAGTCGGACGCGCATCCAACTGAGCGACCGAGGCCGGCTCTTAAACGTATAAGAATTTGTGACGGTTCTAAGTACTATTCGAGATTTACAAACGAGATACAGCCTCAAAGATAATTTAAAAGTTAACATGATAAAAAAATTAGCCAGAATGTATAATGATTGTTGTGTTGAGGTTTTACGGCCCAGTCAACCCAATGGGGTCATGTCGAGCGCGGTCAGTTTACCTAACCACACGTTTACTGGGCAGGCTTAGTCCTCCAAGCGGTTAACCAGTATTGTGCACATTCTTTCGCCAGAAACTGACAACTGCCCTTCTTGAATCAGCGGAAGGGAGAGAATGACCGTAGAAAATATTTCATGATCAATCTCCACGAAAGAATGTTGCCGACCTCGGCGGGTGTCGAACCCGCGACCTCCTGGTCTCCAGTCGGACGCGCATCCAACTGCGCCACCGAGGCCAGAATGTATAATGAATAAAGTCCACTAGTCCACTATCTCATCAGTGAAACATCGCAGTAAAACACTCATCACAAAACTGCAATTAAACAAAATAGAAGGCTCAATTGCAATCCGAAGCCTGGGCAGAAGAAAACTACAAACTGGACCACGACAGGTCCGGCCATAGACAACAGTTGTCAGGTGCCAGTCTTATGAAACAGATTGAGGAATGAGCCATCATTCTGTCTGAGGCCCGCTGTCCTGCAATTAATGAGCGATGCAAAGTTATCAAACATGATTAACAACCATGCATGCTGTTTGCCGCATACCAGTCTTGTTTTAACCTATCTTTTTTGCAACGACTGACAAGCTTTTTGAACTCTACAAAAATCAGTATTACCAATCATTATCCTTATAAATTTATCGACGAAGTTGCTATAAAATGCGGGTTCCGAAATATCTCTGATGCAGTAACCGCCACTGTTATAGATACAAGTAGGTGTCAAGTTTCATAATATTGCCCTATAAATAAATTACCTAACCAGAAAACATAATGTAAAAATATACAAAGTCAATAAATCATAAAAAAGTGGTAAAGGCTTAATTAATGTAATCCGTTCCCCTTTTCAAAATGTAAGTGTTTACCAGTTTTCATCCATCTAGTCCTGGCTGTACGTATAAGACATGTGAAATCAATAAAGAGTGAAGTTCTAGTCAAACGGAAGCCGTCAGGCAGTCACCTCCCCTCCAATAGATGCAATTGTGTACCAAGTTTCATTAACCCCTTGCAGTTCCTGAGAATGAACCTGAACCGGAAAGCTTCATAACGCCGCTGCCGTAAAGGCCCGAAATGTGATTACTATGTCGTGCCTTAGGTCGCAGGAAAAAAAAATAATGAAGCGTGAGTGTGGACAAACAGCAAGTATGCCATACAGAACACACCTCAGACACAAGGACTTGCACAACACAGCAAACATCAGACAGAACATGTATGTTCAGGGGACATGCCTCCCCGGAACAGACCTCAAGGGTATTGATCCGCGAAACAAGACAGCCACATGCTGTCCACCACAGCAGGCCCACGCAATGGTACCAACAAGAACAAAATGAGCTCATTTTATATAACTACTGAATTTAAAAAAATAAAATAAAAGAAGAGTGAAATCAAAATGATTCAATTATAACAAATTTACTGGGTCCGGCGAACACTTGGATAGGCCTGCGCATCCGCGCAGCCTGATCGTGTCTTAGCCACATGCGCTGCATGGGTTTTAGGGGACTCGTTGGCGAGCTCGAGGGCTCTGATTGGATGCGCTGGCTGATTGGTTTCGTTGTGCACTTGTAGAGTTTTGTAGGGATCGTGGTGCTCTGATGCAAATGTTTTTACATTCAAATTGATGTTTTATAACGAAACACATAATAATTGAATCTCAATCAATTATTTATTATATTGTGTCAGGCCTCAAGCCCATTACAAGCACAATACATAATAAAGCAATAGAGTACATATTGGTTCACCGTTTACAAATGATTTAAGGCATTTTGTTTGCGTTCTGATGCAGAATGTATAAATATAGCTAAGCTTCTTAAGGTATATTCATCATCCAGTTGCAGTAGTCTATTGAAATTATGAATATTTACTGGTCTAACATGTTCGTTTGGAATGAAATCCAGTCTTAAGTCACGACAGGAGGGGCAAAACATTAGAAAATGATATTCCATATCTTCCACATTTGACATCGTACATAGTACACATTTACGTTCATTGCGAGGTATGTCATGATGTCTACCTCTCTCGACTTTCAATTTATGGCTTGAAGTTCTGAAACAAGCTATATTTTCTATATTTTCGCACGGTCACAGCATTAACTCCATGAGTATATGAAGTTTTAAAATCTGAATACAAACAATTTTGAGCTTAGACTTATCGAGCTAAACCATGTTACATGTAGTGGTGTTTGATTATTTTAAGTATTGTGTTTACTATAATTCTATAAATAAAACTCTGAAAAACAACAAGTTTACAATAACATGTTGTTTATGTTCTTGATTCTGGACTGAGTTATTTTTGGCATGTCATAGAATGTTTAGAACGTTCTTGACTGAACCTGAAAAATGAGTGATACTAAATTCTTTTTCTAGAATGTTCTTTGATATTATATAAGGAGAAAAGATTTTCATATGGGCATCTTTGTATACTTTCATCGGAAATTATTCTGTACTGGATTACTTTAATATTTTATTCATTCTGGACTTAAATTCTGAATTCAAGGACTTTAAATTGTGGGATCTGAAACTGTTAATCAAAGGATTTGTTTTAAATATTCTTGTGGATTATTTCTGAGGGACTTTTTGACATCAACTTGAAAAGTACTGTTTCCTTATATTCTTTTTGTTTTGAATCTTATCTTATTTTTTTATTATTATTATTATTATTTTTGTTTTTTTGTGAATAAATACTGTTAATAATTTAAAGCTTGTTGCTGGTTTCATTTTTCATTTCTTTCTCGTTACGCCTGGCTCGTACCAACCATAACTGCAGATACTGGTATTTTGGTCTTTGTTGGAATTCACTTAGAAAATATCTAACATTTGTGACTTCCTGCTGCTCCCAGATATACCCAAATCCGTGTAGGTACAAAGTTCGTCTTATCTGACTAACCCAATTATCGTAAGCCAACTGGTCATAATGTTTCATCATATTATGGCATTTTCTGGCGTACTTATTATCTCTCATTTTCAAAAGTTTTAACCAATATGAAATACTACGCTTAACACATTCTATAAACACAGGGTATCGTCCACAGTCACCAAGAATAGCATCGTTGTTTACGTTTAATGATACACACATGTAGCGTTTACAGGCATAATTCTGCACTCTTTCAATGGTCCAATTTTTCGTATCAAAGATATAAATAAACACTTCTTTTGGTAACTGACCACATTGATATAGTTTAGACAAAATTGTAATTAATACACGCTTTCCTTTCATTGCTTAAGCTTTTGCCATGACGGTTGTTTCTTAAAGTGTATCCCCACATATGTAAAACAAGACACCACTGGAATTCTTTCACCACCCAGAGGCCAACGTTAATTTCGCGCCAACATACCACTTTTCTTAAAAATCACAATTATAGTTTTGTCAGTGTTAATTATCAATCCTTTATTAGTGCAGAAATCATACAGCAAATTCAGTAAGCGTTTTAAACCCTGCACCGTGTCTGCAATAAGTGCTAAATCGTCAGCAAACATTAATAGAAGAATTTCTGTCAATTCTGGAAACAGTTGGACCATGTTAGCAAACTCATTAATGAAAAGGGAAAATAAAATTGGGGAAGCTATGCAGCCCTGTTTGAAGCCTATAGGACAATCGAAATAGTTGGTCAACCCTTCTGTAGTTCGCACACACGCCTTACCTGTTTTATACATTTCCTTGAATGCTTTTGGATAATTTCCCTTTAACACCCGTCTTCCTCAATACGTCCCACAGTTTACTGCGCTTCACCAGATCGAACGCCCTCGTCAGGTCAACAAACGCTACATATAGTTTACCCTTCTTTTTCTGCAAACTTTTATTTATTAGAGAATATAGAACGAAAGCGTTGTCAATGGTGCTGAAGCCTTCACGAAAACCTGCTTGCGATTCAGAGATTTTGTCATAAATATGTTTGAAAAACGTCTGGTTATAATACTTGTGTATATTTTCTCGATAACATCCAGAAGGGAAATACCCCTATAATCATATGGATTGTTAATGTTGCCCTTTTTGAACAAAGTCACAAGTATCGATAATCTCCAAGATGGAGGGAAATCTCCAGTGTTGTATATACGGCTGAAAAATCTGCTCATTATTGGTAATTACAAATCGATACTATTGATAAAAAATTCTGGTATCAGTTTATCTTCGCCACTCGACTTTCCACGTTTTAGGGCATTAACAGCTTTGATAATCTTTTCGTCCTTGATGCCATAATTAAATATTATATCCTCTAGCTCGTTTTCACAGATATCGTAATTAATGTCTAAATCGTCTACACGTACGTATCCGTTTGGTATGTGGCTCCCCCTGATGCCGTTTTGAATTTGCAAGGGATGGTCTTTCTGGCCGAAGTTTCAGTTTTCCTTTATGAAAGTATCCAGTTTTACCCTGCTCTTTCAGACGTTTCAACTGACTTCGCTGTCTCAAAAAAGGTAAGATAAAAGTCCAGGGAGTGCCACAATCACAAACCGCAGCCTTCCCAGACCCCAAGAGGAAGAGGAAACCGACAAATCTAAACAAGCACAAACCGAACAAACGTACGAAAAGCACTAAGATTAGCCCTCTCTTCCCCAAGCGAGGTAATCGCAATAGTAAAAGGACTGAAAAACACAAGAACAAAATGACACACGGAAAGACATACAACAAATCGCCTCGTAGAATAATCCACGAAGCAACAAAGAGTAAGACTAACACCGGTATCACCGCCTTAGAACGGTCGGTAGAGTAAACCACCGGGGTGGGGGGGGGGGGGTGTGGCGTCAAGCACTTTTACAGCTAGCTAACTTCACCCTGGGTCGCGATGCTACTCTTAATACAGAAATACATAAAAATTCGGTTCGCATAAAGGCTCCCAACTCAGTCAATGCATCAAAGCGAAAACATAAAAATCAAATTAATCACTATAATAAACAAAGACGAGTACTCATGGCTAATTCTACTGTATGCCAGAGTAAATGAAAACCAATAGTTGAACCACGGCGGGCCAAGCCAAAGACATATCGTCAAGCCCCAATCCACTGGTTAAAGTTTTACGAAGAGGCCGTCATTGATTCTGAGGCCAAAGTCAGATCATCTCTAACCCGAATACCACAATTTCTGAACGCACCTCGCCCTACATACACCCCGAATTCGTCGTCGCTGTAACGAAAGGTGACGAGTACCATTCTAGGCTGGTTGTGTTTTGGAGTACCGGTTCTGAAAGCTCGTTGAATATCGTCAGGTATCCAGTCTTGATCTGGACATGCGACTTTTAATACTTGTTCCGTTATCATTTCACGTGCTTTCTCTGAGGATTTAGCCTCCTCTTCTGGGATTCCAAAGACGCGCATTGTACTTTTTCGACTTCCTTTCTCCAAATTCTCCATGGTAGTTATAAGTGTTTCCAAAAGATCCAGTTTTTCGTCAAATATTTCCTGCAGAGAATCAATGTCTAGTTGCATTGTTTCTTTAGTATCCTTAAGAGACTGTACATCATTTCGGAGTTTTTTTTTTTTTTTTTTGTTTTGTTTTTTTTTTTCGTGTTTTTTTTTTATCAGCTTTGGACCTTTTCTACGACTGTTTAACTTCTAGTTTGTTCTTTACCTCTGCAAGCTCGTGTTGAACGTATTTATTTCAAGTTTTACGTCTCTGATTTAAACGAGAACCTTTTGATTCACTGGCTTTTATTGCCTAAAGTATAGTCACTTCGCTATCAGAAAGCGGTCCCGAGTACACTTCTGCAACAAGGTATATCGGAACCAGAATTTTACGGTGACTTAGTGTACAGATTTAGAAAAATTGTAGGTAAATCTAACTTTTCGGAGCAATTCAGAAAACTTATTAACCGTTATAAAAGAATTGGCTATAGCCTGGATATTATGCGGCAGACTGCATGCCTAGTTGTCAACCCAATCATTGATGATGGCAATGCTTCACTCTTTAATTGCACGACGGCGGTTCGGGCCTCAGACCCAATGATGGCCTCTTCGTAAAACTTTAATCAGTGGGTTGGGGCTTGACGATATGTCTTTGGCTTGGCTCGCCGAGGTTCAACTATTGGTTTTCATTTACTCTGGCATACAGTAGAATTAGCCATGAGTACTCGTCTTTGTTTAGTATAGTGATTAGATTTTTGTGTTTTCACTTTGATGCATTGACAGAGTTGGGAGCCTTTATGCGAACCAAATTTTTATGTGTAATTATTATGTAAAGTATGTGTTTCTGTATTAAGAGTAGCATCTGGACCCAGGGTGAAGTTAGCTAGCTGTAAAAGTGCTTTAAACCTCCCGGTGGTTTACTCTACTGACCGTTCTAAGGCGGTGGTCCCGGTGTTAGTCTTACTCTTTGTTGCTTCGTGGTTTATTCTACGAGGCGATTTATTGTATGTCTTTCCATGTGTCATTTTGTTCTTGTATTTTAGTCCTTTTAGTATTGCGATTACCTCGCTTGGGGAAGAGAGTGCTTTTCGTTCATTTGTTCGATTTGTGCTTGTTTGGATTTGTCGGTTTCCTCTTCCTCTTGGGGTCTGGGAAGGGCTGCGGTTTGTGATTGTGGCACTCCCTGGACTTTTCTCTTACCTTTTTTTTTTTTTTTTTTTTTTTTTTTTTTTTTCAATTCAACGTCGGCAACTAACACTAATAATCTCGACTGAAAACCAGAATAGAGAGGTGTGCTCAACGAGATGTCTGTCAGTGTACAGCAATAACACCGAGGTAACACCGGCTCCTGCCAATGTATATTCTCACTATTACCACCAGTACAGAGATGCATGATGTCGCTCACTGATACATCCCTAACAGTCATTGCGGCCCTACAACAAACATTATCGAGCCTATGATGCAAAACGTAGCGATCAACCTGAAGTTGATATCCCAGTTGTTTGTCTGATTCGTTGACGCCGACGACTGACCACATCTTCTTGCCCGCCATCTTCTTCCTGGACCAAAAAGATCAATACGTTGACGATAATTCTCAGTACTGTCCCCCATGTTAACGAAAAGATAACGTTCCTTGCTTTCAGCTCTGTTATTTCCTTAAGCCACGACTTGTTTACTATCGAGAATTGTGACACGTTTGAGTCCCCGTACTTTTTTTCCATCGGCCAACCAGCTCCGTTACAACTGAAATTAAAGACGACACGGCTTTACTTCCGTAGATTTTTTTGGACGAGCGACGGTTACTGTTAAAGCATCTGTTCACACTTATTCTTAAAGTTAATTGATATTGAATAGAATACAGGTTCGATCGTAGATGAATACATATTATCGATATATATCATTTGTTGTCTGTTGTCAATTGAAAATGTTAATTTATGTAAATACCGTTTGTATTATTCCAATATTATCCAATGCAAATGAAAGTCCAAGTCACAATAAATACATCGGTGTAAAACTTAATACTAATATCTCTATCTTAAGTCATATTTTTAATGTATTTAGTCACGGAACATAAACAACGTCTAACCGGTGCATCAGTACAATAGAAGTCATTGCCGCAACGTCATTTTCGATGTCAGTCTTTCCCGGCATATTATGACGATAACTTGTGCATAGTTTTTAACAACGTCATTCTATTTGTAAAATACATCCTGCTTAAGACCATTTGTGGATATATATTTGAAGTTGACAATAATTGTAACAGATAAATGTACTGACATTTAGTAGCGGCCAGATACTTTTTTGTCGTTTTATATTTAGAAGAGTTCTATTACTGCTTCTTATGAAGAATATTAATAAAAATCAAGATTTCAATTTTCAATATTTCATTTGTTCTGTGTTGTTTCCAAGGGCAATGTTTTATATTGTATTTCAACTTTCGCCTGTAAGAGTTTATTCCCTTACCTAACTGGATCCAGAATTTAAAGCTTCTATTCGCTCAACCGTGCCTTTGTCTATTACGAATTAAATTGAGACCATAAACTGTGGGGTATTTTCCATCAAATATAACAAGTCCTGCCTATCTTTTATCATGCAGTACTTGCAAACAATTACAAAAGTTGCCTTATACACATGTGAACAGGTAACTATTTATATGTGCAACCTGTTTACTCCCATGTACATGCCAGGGAATCGTCAACTTGTAAGCCGTCGGAGTACTATTGAACAATAAATTGACCTGTTCCGGTAGACAAGTTGAATGTATGTAAACACACACCAGAGACGAAGGTTATTACCTTTACGGTAAATTTATGTTTTCTTTTTACATTTGTCGAAAATAGGAAAATGCCATATGCTGTGGCAATGAATGGAGATAATCCTGACACAAGAATCGTACAAAACAATCTGAGGATTTCTAAAGATATCCTTTTTAGCGTAAAAAATAATCATGGCTTGAACATGCTTTACAGTGATTCAAACTATCTATGAAAGGCAATTTAAACCTTAACTCCAGGACATTAGCAGCTGAAATTCAAGTCCATGTTAAATAAGTCAGTTTATCACACTTCTCATTAAACGAAGATTCATAGTGAAAATGTTTCTATGCGTACCATTCGACCGGAGGCGTACAATTTAACTAATGGAATCTACTGTGCAATCGAGTACATTTTCGAGAAAACAAGAAAATTTGCTTGTTCTTAACATTTTAACACCGTCGATGCTTTGGTTATTTATCTGTAACCTAATTTTCCTTAGTCATCATTTATTTCCTATTTTAGAACTTAAGTACATGTAAAAGACTTTGAAAACTCGAGCATCTCCTATATAATTTACATTCGACTGGTACGCATCGAAGTATTTTAACCTATACCTAAAAAACGAAACATCTTGTTTTTGCATAAACATATTTAAAAGGCATGCAATATCCAATGATTTTTACACCGACTTTTGTAATCTCACTAAAATGCAATGAAATGCACAACAACTGCACCCTTTACCTCGGTGCTTATTGTTCAATGCATGATTTTTGGTCGCAAAAATAAACGATATCTCGAGAAATCTACGGAGTTTTCCGTTAAAACAAGTGTTATAATAATCTTGAACTTTTATCTCAGCATATGACATTCTCCGATTCTTATTAAAACACAAATAAGTAAATAAATTCACATTTTATCCAGCTGATCAGCACTCTGGGAAGTTGTTCACAGACGTCAATAGGTCCACCGGAACAGGTTAGTTTATTCCTGTATAGTATACCATCGGTGTACAAGTTGATCGATTCATGTAATGATGTGCATGTAATAAACAACTTCATCTGCCCTGTAATGTATGATTTTGAAAATAAAGTTTTTCTTTCTGAGTGTGTACATTGCGGAAGTTTTATATTTCGAAAAGAATCCGCATGCTTTTTATAGCGTGGATGCAAGATGCTTACGATTTGTATAAACATTTTTTTTCTTATATATATATATATATATATATATATATATATATATATATATATATATATATATATATATATATATATATATATATATATATATATATATATATATATATTCAGCAAAATGCTACGAGTAGTTTTATAGCCAGCGAAGAGTGGCACTTCAGGTATTTTCCGTTGTGCGTGTGTGTGGGGTGGGGGTGTGGGGGTGCGAGGCGGGGGGATCTATGGCGATCTGAAGCCGATGCAAATAAAAGAAACACAAGTTGGACCACAATGAGTTCGACCACAGACAGTAACCTTTTGAAAAAGTTTTGAGAAAGGACTTGTCAGTCAGTCTGAGGCAATCATCGTGCAATCAAAGATGGACGCAAAAATGTCAACCATAATTCGTTAACAACCACATATACAGTCTGCGGCATAACGTTCATGCTGTCACTTATCCTTTTGTAACGACTGACAATCATTTTAATTGTTTCGAGCTCACCTTTTGTAACGACTGATTTCATTGTTTCGAGCTCACCCCAAAGTGGTCAGAAGGAGCCAGCCACCAGCCATGACAAATCTAAGGTCAGAATTCAGTCAATTAATTTATGTATCCGCATATTGGGATAAAAACGATACTTTGATTCACAAACATGCATCTTATGTCGATGACAGAGTCAAGTGTATGAATTACTTGCATTATATTTCAGATACCTCGGTATATTATCACCCTGCATGAACTACTTGCTCATACACCACATGATCATGTAGAACGAAGTAGTCTAGAATATGCTAAAACTAAATTAGAGGAACTTTCAAAGGTAAGTTTGTTTTCTATTACCTGTGGTTCACCTCTGCTCCTCAGTTACAGAACAAACTCATACTGCAATTCCAGACAGGTTTCTGCTCTACAGTGCCCGAACCCCCCGCCCCCACCCCCAGCCCTAAAATGCTATTAAATACAAAGTTGCTGTCTACTAAAATTGTTCCGTTCTGACCGGGAGGAGTTAAATAACGCACCTCCGTTGGATGCATTCATTTTTTTAAATCGGCATTTAGTTTATAATTACTTTTTCACCTCTAACAAACACTCTTTGAAATTGAGAAAAACCTCTCTGACTGAGCTAATCGCATGATAAACGTACAATAAACGAGCGCTTATTCTTTCTTTCTTTCTTTCTTTCTTTCATCCCTTCTTTTTTTATTAGTACAAATCGTACCTTTGGTTGTGCAAGTCATAGTTCTAATGACTGACTAGTTATCGAGTGATCTAGAGTTCGAGTTCTGCGTCAGGTGCTGAAAAAAGAACCTTAAACATTTGACCAGGGCCTACACTTTCTACATAAATAAACATATTTCTGACGAAAAGAGAACTCATTAACTATGGACACCCTTAAGATCTGAAATGAACCTGTCCATTCTATTAGAAAGAAGATTTTAGTTGTAGAAGTAGGTTAAGCTATACGGTTGACGATGAAGAATGCCGGACACATCTGAGAAAAATGCACATGCAACCGACTGCGTCTACCAGGCGTTGTCGAATATAATAATAGTGAGAAAACCCTGTTCAACCAAATTAAAGAATAGACGGAGCCATTGTGACAGTGATAGACAATGTCATTTGTTCTCCGTCAGGTCTTACCTTTGGAAACAAAGAACACACTACGGATAGAAACCGGACTATAACCATATATGTCCGCAAATCGATACTATAAATTAATCCAGACCTTTTTGCTACATAATTATGCACATTGCTAACAGGATACCCAGGAAATGTCACAATCACGAAGTACAGGCCTCCCTAGGCATCGAAAGAAGAAAAGACGAGAAACAAACAGTGACAAAACAAACGCCACTTATGCAACGACCGATGCACAAACAACGAAACACTGCAACAGCGTAACCGCCTTGGAACAGCCAGTATGAAAAACTACTGAAGGTGGGGTAGGAGGCGGGGTAGGAGGCGGGGTGCTTAAACCAGTTTTACTAGCGCTAAACCTCACTCTTAATTCTGATGCAGTTTTCCAAATTACCAACATATGTTCGGTCCACATAGGGATCCTCTACCTCATGAATGAAACATCACATCATAGTGAAACCCATATAATCATAAACCCTATGATGAAACAAAGCAAACAGCGATGGGCCCGACCGTAAACGTTGATAGTCAGGCGCCAATCTTCTGAAACATATCGAGGAGGGAGGCATCATTTAGTCTAAAGGCCAACTTACCGTCGTGCAATTAAAGAAGGAAACAAAATTATCAACCATATCTGAGTTAACAGCTATGCATGCAGTTTGCTGTAGAATATCTATGCTGTATACAGCAATCTTTATGGCGAGTAACAATCCTTTTTAATTGTTCCGACAAGTCAGTTTTACCAACAATCTTTCTGAATTGATAATCACTACAAAATTCAGGTTCCGGTAGACCTTCTTGTAGAAGTGTTTTCAAATCAACGTTGTGTTTAGACATTAATTCAGAATCGCGGGATAAAACTTAGAAAATATTTTACGTACTTTATGATACCGGTATGTTGGTATTCCTGCGTAAGAAGTTAAGCCGTACAATTTTTTCCGATTATTTAAGTCACTGATTTGACTAGATACTCTAGCAAAACGAAAACTTGGAAATATATGCATCATGAGATGTAGCACGCGGGACATCGCCATCCGAAAAGGAACATTTACAATATCAGAATCAAATTCGTCCTGTTTGTCATAAAATTTAATTAGAGAATGTGTCGTAAAGTACTGATAAATTCAAGGCTTACTTAACTCGTACCCAAGTTGGATAGTTTGATTCTTTTGTCAAGGTTAACAAATTCAATTTATTGACAAACAATCTTGCAAATTGACAAACAATTTGACCAGTTTGTAATGGATATCTCAAATAATACGTCTTAAGGTAACCGAACTAACCTAATTCTTCTTATTTTAAAAATTCCTTTGCGAAGTTAGTCATTTAAATTTCGTCTGCACCCCTGTGACAGTGATATAATGATCAAAATTGATTGAGTTATTTAAAGAAGATAGATAGACCCCCATAACATAAGGAACAAAGAGCTGATCCTCTTCAATGCTTGTCAAAACTAGATTATCTCCTCTGAGGTTTAAAGCCCGCACTACCTGTAGGTTAAATATGATTGGTCCCTTATTACTACCGTACAAGATACAAGAATATTTTTTCACGTCGGTTTTCAAATACATGTATACAATATTATTTAACATCAGCTGAATGCTATTTTACCGATAGAACAGGAGCCTAAAACTGTACATGTAACAAAAGTAATAAAACTCACAGCATGCAAGAGAATATATCACAGTTACAATGAAACAATCACAGAGAATATTGTAAGCAAAAGTACATTTCTTTAAAGTTAAGAAAAAAGTACAAATGCAGCTGTTAATCCAAAACTATAAATAAATCATAAATAAGTCATTTCCGGCAGGGCAACTGGAATAGGAACGAAATATGAAAGGGGAAGGGGTAGCAAGCAGTCCTTGCACTAATAACATGTCTTAAGGAAACTTAAGAAAAAAAGTAAACGAAAAAAAAAAACACAAAAAAGAAACAGCACAAAATAGCAAACTGAAAAGTTAAAAGCAAACATATATCTGTTATGATTTAAACTTGCATAAGGAACATTTACATGAGGTTCTCCAGGCCCGGATCAGCCTCACAAACTCAACGAACTCACCAGTAGCTCTGTTATTATTTGGAAGACTGTTGCTAGCGGCCTCAAAACGAAATGTAGCCTTTCCGTAACGACTGCTTTACCGTAACGACCGGTACTTACTCGTCACACGTCAACTAGATTTTCATACCCGAAAGAATAATTGGTATTTTTAAAAGACAAAGGATCATGTAAATATTTTGGAGACAAAATATGGCCATACTTTTTATTGTATGAATATGAAGAGTAGACATATTTGCTTTATTCCATAGGTCTTCATATGACCTTCTAAAGTCGTATAAACCAGTCGTAAAGCTCTATATTTCACTCTTTCTAGTTTATCTATACCAGTTTTTTAAAAGAAATGCCATACCAAAGGGTGATAATTAAAATTTGAATTTATAAATGACTTGTAAATTATTTGTTTTAGTTTCTAAATTTAAAACATTACTAAGTCTAAAACGAATTTTTACTTGTCTGGCTGCCTTTTTGCCGACATTTGCTATATGGATGTCAAAATTTGGTTTAAACTGTATTTATTTGACTTTACAGTAGACATATACAATACATGCATTAGAAATATATATATATATATGTCACAAGATTTGACGGTAAGCACTATGGCTTATTTGAGTCATCTCCTGGAAACAAAGAGCATAAGTTGCATCGTCTATGAATTGAAGGCAGTGTAACACATTTAATGAATACGAAAAGAACAAAAGGAAAGAGAGAAAGAAAGAATGTAAGAAAGAAAGAAAGAAAGAAAGAAAGAAATAACGAAAGAGAATCTTATTTGTACTGACATGAAGTAACAATTGAACTGATCAGTAAATTCAGCAGATACACATATAGATGTACGAACTAGAAGTAGTTCAGATTTATTATTAGAAATAAAACACAAAGCATATTGTTCAGTTCAAATGCTACAGTTGTGAAAAATTCTTGCGGCAACATAAAAATATTTTGGCTGATTCCCAGTTCCACAAACATGGTCATTTCTAGGGACTACACAAATCATCCGGCTTTCACTATATATTCTTGCACTTTAAGGAATATCTGTTTGTTCTCCGGAAAGGTTAGATTTTGGCTGCCATAGAGAAAATCTTTAACTATGTAATTTAAAAGAGAATCCGAGAAATATCTTCTTCGAAAATGAGCGAGACTAGGACATACAAAGAAAAAGTAATATGCACATTCAAATCCTCCACATGCACAAGCGGGACTTGGAACGATATTTTTTTGCGATAGAGATCGGCGGTTAAGGAGCTACATCCCAATCTCAGACGTGTTTTGCCTATGCGTGTACCAGTGTTGTAATACGAAGGAGGTTTGTTCAGATCCTTGTTTAATTATGATTTGAATGCAGCCACTGATGGCATATCCTTGACTTCGGCAGGGAGATCGTTCCATGCACAGTTCGTTGCCAGGAAAAAAAGAATTCAGAATCAAATTGGTATTGGCACGATAGTTCTGGAAATGGTTTGAATTTCTTAGATTGCAAGAGGTCATGTCTTGCATTTGTGATAGAAGGATATCGTTGAGGTATACAGGACTTAGTGCATGTAGGATGTTGAGTCTGTGCTTTTTATGCCCCCGCCATTTCGAAGAATAGCGGAAGGGCATTACGAGTAAGTGTTACCCCTGTCCGTCCCGTTCGTTCGTACGTACGTCCGTCCCAATTCGTGTCCGGGCCATAACTCCTAAACCGTATGGAATATATTTATGAAACTTTACAGGTGCATACATGACATTGAGACGATGTGTCGTGAAAAAGGAAGACATCTCTTGTTTGTTTGGTTTTTGAATTATCAGCAACATCAGTACTGCACCAGCATAGAGTTGGTTGTCCAAGTCTTTCCTCCCGTTCTCCGCAAGTTTCAGAAGTGTAGTCTGACAGCCGAAACCCTTTCTTAAAGCAGCTTAGTAGTCATTAGAAGTATTCAAAATGTACACTTTACTGATAATGAATTAAGCTTTCAAAAATTTTCAAAAACTGTAGAATGGGCTTTAAATACTAACTAGTCTATATTTTTTATATAAAAGGGTCATATTTCTTTTAACAATGAGGTGACCTGAGCATTCTTCAGGTCGTCATGAAATTGTCCGTTTTTAATACTTTTGATAAAAATACTTGACAATGGGGTTGATATTGTCTCAGCTGATACCTTTATTTATTTATTTTAGGGGTGGGGTGGGTGTTGGGGGAGCAGATTGTCTATACATGTAGCTTTTTTACTGGTATTCCTTATTTATGGTCTTTTTGACCAGCTTTTGGTCAACCGGCTTAAAATTAAAAGGTGCTATATTTGTGAAGAGCAAGTCTACTGGGATGATTCTTCATGTGTCTGACAGCTGATACCAATTTCTTTGGCTATATTTTCATAAAATTCATTCAGGGCATTACAGACCTCTTTTTGGTCACTGAACAAGGTATTACTCGCCGTGATGTCATCTTTTCCTGTCTTGGAACTTAGAAAGGGCTTTATAGTGAGCTAGAAATCCTTGGATTTGTATCCATCGCTACACTTCTCAAAGAAATATAACCTTATGGTTTGTTCCCTTAATTTAGTAACATAATTTCTCTGCTTGCGATAAGCTTCCCAGTTTATTGCTTTTAATCTTTTTGTACTTGTTGTCCCCCGATGTAACTCGAAGGGACTATTAAAATGGGTTCGTCCGTCCGTCCGAGATTCCGTCCGTAGACACAATAAGCTGGGTAGCTTGTGGACGAAACTCCTCTTACAGTTTTTAACCGATCGTTTTAAAACTTTGCAGGTGTTTTTGTCATTGTCTGAAGATATGCATGTGGTTTTGGGGTAAACCTCCCATTATTGTTTTATAAACTTTTTTCCACTTTTTCGACTTAGCTTTTTTCAGTTCAGATTACTATTAGAATAGATACATTGTGGGCGCAACTCCTTCTACAGATTTCCACCGATCATTTGGAAACTATGCATACTTATTTTACATGGTCTTTGGATGTGCATGTGGTTTTATTTGGTTATCCTCCCATCATTTTTATCTACTTTTTCTACTTAGTTTTTTCCAGGTTCGAGAAGTATTAGAATAGATACCTTGTGACGCAACTCCTCCTAGAGTTTTCCACCGATCATTTTTGAACTAAACATACTTGTCCTACATAGGCTGAAGATGTGCATGTGGTTTTGGGATTATCCAGCAACTAGTTTTATCAACTTTTTTCTACTTTTTCAAGTTAGTTTTTTTCCAAGTCCGATTAGTATTAGAATAGATATCTTGTGGGCGCAACTACTCCCAGACTTTTCCGCTGATCATTTGGAAACTATGCATACTTGTTCTACATGGTCTGAAGATTTGCCTGTGGTTTTGGGGTTATCCTGCCATTATCTTTATTTTTCAACTTTTTACATTTTTTCAACTTAGTTTTTTAGTTGTGGCACGATGACGTAGATGGGCGCAACTCCTCTTACAGTTTAATACTAAATTTCTGAAACTTTGCAGGTGTTTTTTCATGGTTTGAAGATGTGCATTTGCTTTTGGGGTTATTCTCCCATCATGTTTTTCATTTGTTCGACGTTGTTCAGGTCCGATTAATATTAGAATAGATACCCTGTGAGTACAACTCATCTTACATTTTTACAACCATCATTTTTTAAACTATGCATACTTGTTCTACATGGTCTGAAGATGTGTGTGGTTTTGGGGTTATCCTCCCATTATTGTTTTTATTAACTTTGTCCACTTTTTTGTCTTAGTTTTCTTCTAGATTTTAATTAGTATTGGAATAGATGCTTTTGTGGACTCAACTCGTCCTAGAATTTTCTACCAATCATTTTGAAACTATGCATATTTGTTCTACAGGGTCTGAAGATGGCGTGTTGGTTTGGGGTTATCTTCCTATTATACGGATTTAAAACAACCCCTTTACTAACAAAGCCATGACGTCGGGGGATGCTTGTCCGCAACGGGCTTTTATTCAGGAGCATTTTTTTAGGTCACCTTGGCCGAAGGCGCGGGAGGTGAGCTAGCTCATCTGAGCCGAAGGCGCGGGAGGTGAGCTTATAGTATAGGCTTGTGACGTCGTCCGTCGTCGTTCACACTTTGAAACAAGAATATCTCTAAGACCAGTTGGACAATATGAATCAAACTCGATTGTTGGAATTGGGGATTGATTGCATATTGGTTTGAGGCAGGTCCTTCTAAAACTCTGGTTGATGTGGCAACCGAAATGTCTTAATTACTTATAATGGCGAGAACTGTGTCTCCAACGTTTCTCGGTTATTTTTGATTGGATTTTCTTCAAATTTGCAGGTAACCAGGATAGGCTTAAAGTCTTAAACGGGTTTAAATTTCAGCTAGATCAGACCACCCACTTCATAGTTACTTGCCCTTGAGTTAAGAAATAATTCCCCATATGGTTAGACTTTGAAATAAGAATAGTAAGATCATGAAGCCAATCTAAATCAAACTTGATATGTAGCATTGTTGGAATGGGGGATTGATTGCATATTTGTTTGAGGCAGGTCCTTCCAAAACTCTGGCTGGTATGACAACCGAAATTCCCATTGACTTATAATGGGAAAATGGTGTCTCCAACTTTTCTTGGCCATTTTTTATCGCATCTTTTTCAAACTTGCAGGTAACTAGGACAGTCAGAGTCACTTCAGAGTTTTGTGACCTTGAATTAAGAAAAAATCCCCATATATTTACACTTTGAAACAAAAAATATCTCTAAGACCAGTAAGCCATTCTGAATCACCCATATGGTTGTCATTCGAAAAACACTGTCACCAACTTTTCTTGACCGGTTTTAATCTGATCTTCATCTTACTTCGAGGTAAGTGGGACTATAATAAAATCTCAACTGAGTTTGATTTCTGTGCAGATCGGACCGCTTACATAAGATAAAAGTTACATGCTCTTGGACTTACAGAAAATGATGTCTAGAATTTCCTCAGCACACTGTAAATAGAGGTAGAATCTTGAAAACGTGGAATCAGGATGGAAAAAAATACCTTGAAACTTGGTATGCTGATTGGGAATGATCGGTAGATGACCTGATTACATTTTAAAAAAAATCGAATTTTGTCCGGAGTTATGCCCCTTGTAGAAAACTGATAATGAAATCTTGTCAGCAAGATATTTCAAAAAGTATTTGAATTTGGGCCTTGAACTTGGTTTGCTGAATAGAGATGAACAGTAGTATTACCTGATTAACTTTTGAAAAAAAAAATCGATTTTTCCGGAGTTATGCCCCTTGTAATATAATGATAATGAATCTTTTTCAGCAAAATATCTCAAAAATTATTTTGAGCTAGTGCCTTGAAACTTGGTGAGCTTACTGGGAATGGTGAAAACATTACCTGAATAACTTTTGAAAAGGAGTTATACCCCCTTGTTATATAGTGATAATGAAATGTTTTCAGCAAGATATTTCGAAAGATGTTTGAGCTGTAGCCTTGAAATTTGATGAGCTTATTGGAGATGATGAGTAAATCACCTAATTAACTTTCTGAAAAATTCTGATTATTTCTGTCAGAGTTATGCCCGTTTCCAACTTTAGAATTTTGTATGAACAAGTATATAGTTGTGGACAAATTTCTAGTGCCAGTGTTATTTGCGCTTGGGCTTAGAAAAAAACTTTCCGATAAAGTTTTATTTTGGAAAACGGTGTCTCTCACTTTTCTCAGCCATTTATAGCTCACCTAAGAAGGCTCTTAACGCCTACATTACATCAAAAACGACAGTCAGCCAAAGATTTTGTTATTGCTGTTGATCAATCGATTATTTAATTGGCAACGGGAGCTATTACATTAAATGTATACATCTTTACTGGCCTGCAGTAACATCAAAGCTTTTAGCATCCAGTATCCGATGGCTGATGACTGATACACTTGTCCAATAATTACAAATTCAGCCATATCGAGTATTTTATGCTGGTTATTTGTCCTTGGGTGCAAAAAAAAAAAAACATATTTGCAACCTTTAAATCTTAGATCAAGTGAAGCAGTTAGCCAGACTCAGATGAGCGATCTTTGCCCATTGGGCTACTTGTTTATAACTGGCTCTCCTCAGTTCACAATTCATAAATGAAGGGGGTCTTTTGTGGGGTGGGTATTTCTGATTTTTTTTTTTTGAAGGGCATGCTCATTTACAACGTCTATCAGGAGAGACTGTTATTTCCAGTAGCTGCCACTTACATTATCTATTAGTCGAAATAACATCAATAAATGTGGATGGGTTATAAAACATGTTTCTTTTTAACAAGATTTGTAAAACTGAAGGAATCACAGATACGCTTTAGGTCGGACTTTTTTCAAACGCAAACCTGCAATGGTTTAGATCATCAATCACACAGACATGGTCATATCTGATAAAAATCTGATCAAGTTTTGAGCCGAAGTCTAATTCAAAGACATAATCATTTGTGGATTATTACAAAACATGCCTGAAGTTCAATATTTTAGTTTTATTTCTAAAAATATGGACTCACTTTTCTCACATTTGAAAGTTCTTAACCTCATTATAGGTAAGTCAGACCTGTAATAGTCGTCTTTTCTTAATGTGTTCCTTTTCATAAATATTGTTACAGTAAATCGCAATCCACATGTGTATATTTCTTGCGAGTGGTCACTGGGGTACTGCAGAAAGAAAGAAAGAAAGAAAGAAAGAAAGAAAAACGGCGGTTGAAAATGTTTCAGTCTATTCCTGTTATTAAATTCACGCACTTGAGCTTTAAAGGGAAGGGTTACTTTGATAAAGATTGAGATGAAATGAAACACCAAATCAAACCATTCATTTTGATCAAATCGGGCAAATAGAAACTTATAAGGATTTAAAGATTTCAAAATTGTTTTTATAGGCGCTGCCATTTTGAATATTTAATGAGAATTTATGACGTCATAAAGCCTTAACTGAATGTACAAAACCTAAATATGCTACAATATTTTACCTCTTAATTAGTATATATAGCTTCTTTATTTGTTTTGCTTGAAAACCGCACTGTTTACTGTCAGAAGGAAGATTTTCTTTAATATTTTAAAACTAACTTTTATAATCTCATTAAATATTTAAAATGGCGGTGCCTTTGAGAACAATTTTAAAATCTTTAAACATCATTAGTTTCTCAGTTTTTATCCGATTTTGATCAAATGTGCATCAAAGTGCACGGTTTGTCAGTGTATTTTGTCTCAGATCCAGTCTTCAACCACGTTGCCTTTTCCTTTAAAGTTCAGTCTCGGCAATCCTCTTTAGACGTTTGAAACCCGGGAGATTCAAAAGCTGTGTCGTAGATAATGCTTCTGGATACCCACTATACCAACTTCGGTTAAGGACTGATGGCCAGAACTTCAAGTATCTGTGATTTACGCTAACAAATTAGGAAAAACCTTTTAGAAAAGTTAATATGTATATTTGTTGTAATTGTTGTTGTTTTCCGCAATGTATGTTCCTTCGGTTTGTAGTCATACTTACTTCACTGTTTATCAAATTGGAAGCATCTGTTACTGTGCGATACAAATTAGTTGGCCGTATCAACAACAAATGCGAGTACATGTAATTTCAGCATAAACAAAAAACATTGTGTTTGGAATAGCGGGTGATTTCAATGGTTAGATATATTCCTTTTCATATTTGCTTTGATTTGGAACCGTGAACAAGCGATTTTCATATGCGGACCCGTGACAAATTCTCTATTGCATCACTGTTTGCGCTTGCCTTGAACGATAAATTTCTACTTGCCACAATTCTCGAGGCATCCTGAACATATTTTAAATTACATAGAAATTTAAAGAAATTATAATTCACCATTTCTCAATACTCATCAGATCCTAAAGTAATTGTCCTACGGAAATTATTCGACTGTTGTTGATGTCCTATTTTTATGTTGACTGTACGATTAGTTGAATCTGTACGCTATCATTAGCTGCAAAATTTCGACAAATAATCTGTATACCTAGCTGAGTATATATGCACCCATGTGAAAAATGGAGATATCAATTTAAATACACGAAAACATTAAAAAGGATATTTTTTTAAACACATGGTTAGTAATTTAAGACCGCATTTGGATACTATTTCACATAGTTCGACAAATCACACATCAAAACAGAAAAACGAGGACAGAAGGACAAAATGTTTCGATAGATAACTTATTTCTCTGTAACACAAGTTGCAGTGCAACCAATTTATTAAAAAGGAAATGTGCTCAAAACAATTCGTTAAGAGTGATAAAATGATAACTAACTGATACGTATCCCAGTACGACAACAACTCGTTTCCAACCTAGACTAAATGGCACCAAATTTGACACAGGTTAGCATTGGTGTTCCGACATAAGCTTATAATATCTTTTATAGAAAAATACATAATTTAAAGAAAAAGTACATGCTTCCTTGAGATCAGTACCTGTTGATTCAGTTTATTTTCACGCGAAATTGATTTTTTTTTTCAATTGTGGCGGTCAACACATTTTTATGAAACATACAGTATAATGTAGATTGTAAGTTAAAGACAGCTAAAATGGGACCCAAAGTGGTACCACTCACTAATGATTTTATTGCCCATACCTAGGCGCTATGCAAGGGAGATCAAAGACATATCATAAAGATGTGATTATGAGATCCGAGCAGTGGGTGGTAAAGGGGTCTTCTGAAGGGTAATAAACATTTTTGAGGGGCTCATATGATATTATCCATGGATCAAATAAATAAGCCAGTACTAAATTCCCCTATTGGGCCCCCACCTGACTATCGTTTATTGACTGTATACCAGCTTTTGCTGTGCCCAGTCTTTTATCAGTGATAAAACGATTGACTGAGACACATCTTATTTTTATGTCTTTAGGTAAGCACATCCATTTCATAATTAATCTTACCCTCTCAAAACTCAGTCCCTTATAATTCCATAAAGAGATATTACCTGGGAAAATATAGTTATTGCACATTTGGTTTGATTTTTTATTTCACAAACTGATAGTACATTTTTACATACAAATGCATTATCATTTTACTAATGAGAGTGTACAGGGATTCGGAAAGAAGTATAAATGCTAACATGTATTACATATCGTTTAAAGTAAAACCAATGATAATTATATGTGATGCAACAAAATATACATTAAACTGATCTTATACCATTTTAGCTCACGTAAAAGTGCAATTGTTTAAAACAAAGAGGAGATTATTCTACAAAGCCATTAAAGACTCTGTAAATGTGATAGCATAATAACCTCCCGTACAAATAAAGTCTGAAAATTCAGTCTGAAATAAAGTCTGAAAAGTCCATCCTATAAAATTACAGTGGTAAAACGTGAACATGACCGCTCCAATTTTAATACCTAAAACCGGTATGTTTTCATATCGCTAAATGTAATTTCGAGGCACATTTTGTTTGTATTTTGACATTGTAATGTCTTCTAAAAATAGACCCAAAATGAACTGTTTATGCCTGCAAGTTTTTGAGCCGGAGACGACGATTTAGTCAGACCATATTTGATCCTCTCCAAATCATTATGGGATTTATCATTTTACATACAGGGGAGACGGTTTCCTCGTCTCTGCCCTGGACTGGTCTGAAATATCCCGCATGTAAAATACTGGACTCCATCTAGACAAGGAAACTTAAACAGACAACCACTTCCATAGAATGATACAACGTCAAAAATGAAGTAGCAGATGAAAACCCAATTTATTTATACATAACAACGTTTGAGAAAATACGGGAATTTCTGAGACTATTGCGGTCAAAAATACTATGAGAAAGATAACCCCATTAATGTGGTCCAACAAAATTTGATACTCGCCCCCACCCTCTCGCTGCTTAGGTAAATCAAGAATCCACTTCCCGAGATAAGGACCCCCATTCAGGTAAACATGATCCCTAGAAACTGAAGTTTGAGTCACAAAAAATATTGATGGCTCACCATCTGCACAGCAAATACTGCCATGCCTAATAATAATTTTGTCTGCATGCTATAGAACAGTCCTGAACGGATATAGATCTAAACTCTGTCCCATCTCAGTGTGCAAATGCTACTAAACTCGATCGCATCTCCGTGAATACGTAGAAAACTGCGAGAAAACCGGATGTCTATCCCAAAACCTTTAAGCGGTAATACACTTTCAAAGTAGTTTTCTCTCTCTCTCTCTCTCTCTCTCTCTCTCTCTCTCTCTCTCTCTCTCTCTCTCTCTCTCTCTGTGCGTGCGTGTGTGTGTGTGTGTGCGCGCGCGCGCATGTGTTTGTGTTTTGTTAAAATAGAAGATTTTCGCTGCGTCATATTGGGAATTTTTATAGATAAGAACTTAGATAAAAAATTTTAAAAATACCACTTAAAAGTGAATGGACTGTTTTGCGCGAAATAGACGATTTACCACGTAATTACTAAGATGAGACGAAGTTAGCATAAGTTTATGTTTGACCGGGCTGTATGCCTGTGTCAAAAACATACTGGGTGTTAGAAGGTCTCAGAACTGCAAAACTACAGCGTAGCTAACAAATGCTCGCATTCTGAATAGTCACTAAAACGATAATGCATGGCTAAATAGGGCATGCGTCATTGTTCGTTGTCTCCCCGTTTAATGGAAACGAAGTCATATTCGTTGTATATAAAAATCCACCAAAAACTCCACATTGGTCAGTCGATTTTTAAACGTATTAACATATAAGACATGTATTTATTGTGCCCATTGTTCGCATGATGCATTTTACATCCGAACACATAGAAAAAATGACTTTTAGCAATGATTTAAATTGTATTTTATTATCGTCAACAGCGAACTCAGCGTTGGTCCTCCCAGGAGCTCTTGTACATCTCCCGTCTGCTTCACAAAGACCATATCCGAATTTCCTGAATAAATCTGAACATAGTGTCTGTGATCCGTAAGAGTAATATGATATTTGAAAGCGGGTGTAGTACGAAAGGAAAAGTAAATTAATATCATTTACTGTTTCGCCTCCTTCAAAATCATCCATTTTTGTTGTTGTCTCTACGCTAAAATTACGAAACCTGTACGCTGCTTCCATTGCCCGTTATGAATGCCAGACCAGTGTGACCTATATAATGCCAGACCGGTGTGACATATATAATGCCAGACCGGTGTGACCTATATAATGCCAGACCGGTGTGACCTATATAATGCCAGACCGGTGTGATCTATATAATGCCAGACCAGTGTGACCTATATAATGCCAGACCGGTGTGACCTATATAATGCCAGACCGGTGTGACCTGTATAATGCCATACTGGTGTGACCTATATAATGCCAGACCGGTGTGACCTATATAATGCCAGACCGGTGTGACCTATATAATCAATTAATTCAATGTGGTACATGTTTACCGATACCGAGGCATGAAAATCACAATACAGGCACTTTGACTATATACTGTACTGGCAAAAATGAATAAAATTTCATAAAATTAAATCCATCCAATAGTCGAGAGTGTTGCCTTTATATCGCGAACCGGGACTTGGACTAAATACTGCAATGGCAAAAATATACTTTAAAGAATTTGATTTATCTTATAGCTTGGGATGTTGCCTTTTAACTGTTTTTGTTGTTGTTGTTTTTTGTTTTGTCTTTTTTTTCGTTTTTAATTTCTTTTTAAATATTGTGCGGTTACGAACTTGAATACCAGGACAAGTGAATCTCGATACCGGGAATTTGACATCATCCTGCAACATCAAACATCAGTAACAGACAATTTTAATGGATTTATATTCATTTTATAGATTGAAGTGTTGTTTTTAATCGGGTGTTTGATTTGTTAAAAATCAATTCAGTACTTTTGATGTTATGCTATGTCAACACAGACCTCTTTGAATACCGGGACAGGAGAATCTCGATACCGAGACTTTGACATTCTTCTGCAAGATCAGCGACATTTTTTTTATCAGTTATCTTCATTTTGTAGAAAAGGCCAGTGTCTTTAATCTTACCGCAACAGAAAACAAGTACCGTACAGGTATGAGCCGCAATGGCAATAAGTGATATTACTTACGTTATAGATAAAACAGAAAACAGATTTTGACATTTCATATAAATTGTCTCCATTTTGAAAACATGCCTATTCAAATATATTGAAAATGTTACCACCAGAAAATGACAATTTTCAGATAAAAAAATCTGATGTTTTTCATATTTCTGCTCAAAACATAGATTGTGGGTACCCGTCAGAACCGCCTCGCGAAGGCGGTTCTAACGCGTACCCGCAATCTGTGTTTTTGAGCAGAAATAAGAAAAATAATGTATACCCCTGTAAACCCCAGTTTTACTATATAAAAGTGGGGTTTAAGGGGGTCAAAATTATATAGGCATGTTTTCGTGATGTCCAATTTGCATGAAATGTCAAATCTTGTTTCTGGGAAAAATAAGAAAAAGTATTTCAAAATGTCGTCTGCTGAAAATTGATGCTTATCACTCTCTAGGCAATTTCAGCAGATAACATATTGCGATGATACTTTTCTTATTTTTTCCAGAAAACATAATATGACATTTCATGCAAATTGTCTCCATTGCATGAAATGTCAAATCCTGTTTCCTGGAAAAATAAGGAAAATATTTCAAAATGTCGTCTGCTAAAAATTGATGCTTAGCACTCTAGGTAAAAAAAATCACCATACAACATTTTGAAATATTTTTCTCATTTTTCCAGGAAAACAAAAATAATATCATCAATTTGTCGTCTGCGGAAATAGACTAGAGAGTGATCAAGTTTAAGGTACACTGATACAGCTGAAACACTCTAAAAGATGTGCACGGCTGACATTCATTCTAAAGTACACCTGTGAAATCTATTAATAAACCATGGTATAATTTTCAAAGCTGAAAATTATCCCATAGTCCAGTTAAATATTAATTTTCGTTAATTGACAATTAAGATTAGTTTTATTTACATAGAGGCAATGGAATATCCATTGGTTAAATGCATTTTATAAATAATCTAGATGGTATTGGTTCTCTTATTTACATTTAAAGACCTATTTATAATTAAATAATACATCCCTGTTATATCTGGTGCAACATTGCGATAAAACGCCCTTGTAATGAATACCCCACTATTTTCCCTATATAGTAAAAGTTGGCGTTTGCAGGGACATATATTTTATTTCTGTTAAAAAACATATGTTGTGGTTACTCATTAAATTTGTCGAAATGTTTGTTTCCAATGAGTACCAGATAATCTATGGTTTGAGCAGAAATGAAAAACAAAAAGGCAGAAAAAAATAAATATATAAACATCAATACTTATAGTCCCGATAGACAACATTTATTACATAGGCGCACTAACGTAATGAGCCCGAAGCTTCTGCAGAGCACAGAAGAAAATTGGCAAAATGCAAATGATTTGTAAGAGAAGCGATACTGACCGCTTCTGAGACATTGTCTATTTATTGCCAAAATTACAGACTTTGATATTTTAATTTTCTTTACAGCTAACACAACCCCACAGTAAACTGTCAGACGTTCTGCTTATATCTACGCATTTTTAATGAAACCACCTCGAGTAGCCACTCATTTTACATTGAATCATGTCATTGTGTTGATTTGGAAATCCACACCCTGTTGCGCAATCGACAGAAATTGTGTAGCCCAATACATGAAATTTCCCCCTTTTTAGTTATAACCTCCTCCTAAGTTTTGGAAAAGGCGCGATTCCTGAATAGACTTCATTGGCTCACATGAGCCTAAGGTTCAGGATGAGCTATTTTGATCACTCCCCGTCCGTCGTCCGCCTACACCTTTGAACGACTTCTCCTCTGAAACCCCTGGGCCAATTTTCTTCAAACTTCATGTGAAAAAAAAGGTACGAGAAAAGTCCAGGGAATGCCACAATCATAAACCGCAGCCCTTCCCAGACACCAAGAGGAAGAGGAAACCGACAAAACCAAACAAGTACAAATCGAACAAACGTAAGAAAAGCACTAAGATAAGCTCTCTCTCTTCCCCAAGCGAGGTAATCGCAATGCTAAAAGGACTGAAAAACACAAGAACAAAATAACACAAGGTAAGACATAAAACAAATCGCCTCGTAGAATAAACCACAAAGCAACAACGAGTAAGACTAACATCGGGACCACCGCCTTCTTTCAACAGAAAATTGAAAATTTATACAAATGATCACGGTCCTTTATGTAAGTTGGCCGCCATGCCCATATATGGTAAAAAATCTTCATCTTAAAAACCAAGAAAGCTTTTAGGCTAAATCTTGGTATAAAGCATGGAGAGCTCAAGGACTACCAAGTTTGTTCAAATGATGACCCTAGGCTGACATTTGATTTTTTTTTTTTTTTTTTTTTTTTTTTTTTTTTTTTTTGACGAGGTCAAATTTGGGTCCCTATGCATTTGTATTGCATAATACTAAAAATATGAAAAATCATTTTCTCAATGTATTAAAGACTAATGGTTGAAACTTACAATGTATGATCAAAGTAGCAATCCCTTTTAGTTGCAATCAAAATTTTGTTCCGCTGGGTTATCTTCCTTTTCTTTAGGGCTATAAAATTTTTAAACGTCTTCTCTGAAACAGCTCGACCAATTTTCACCAGATTTCACATGGGGCCCTTTGTCGAAGAGCTATCATTACTTTGTACAACTGGTTTTGCATCAGTAAACAAGATGGCCGCCGTACCCATTTATAGGAAAACACTCGAAAATCTTCTTCTCCAGAACCAAGAAAGCTTTGAGGCTGAATCTTGGTATATAGCATTTGTGACTCAAGATTTACCGAATTTGTTCAAATAATATTCCTAGGATGACCTTTGACCTTTATAAAAACAAGGTCAAATTTGCGACCCCATACTTTTGTATGGGGAAAATATTGAAAACTCATTTTCTTACAATGTATGATTAAAGTAGTAATCTTTTTAGTTACAGTCAAAATTTTTCCCCGGGTGTTATCCGCCCTTGCCCCTGGGCTATATACATGTATAAAATCGTGTAATCTTTAAACGTCTTCTTCTCTGAAAGCGCTTGACTAGTTTCACCAGAATTCACATGGGCCCTTCTGTCGAAGGGACATTGACAATTTGTTTGAATGGTTCCACATCATTGAATAAGATGGCTGCCATGCCCATATATGGTAAAAGCACTTAAAAATCTTCTTCTCTAGAACCAAGAAAGCTTTGACCTTGAACCTTCGTATATAACATCGAGGACTCAAGGTTTACCAAGTTTATTCAGATGATGATCCAAGGATGACCTTTGATCTATTTACGGCAAGGTCAAATTTGTGTCCCCATACAAAATGTTGAAAAATCATTTTTTTTCAAAATGTATTAAAGACTTAAAGCTGAAATTTACAATGTATGATTAAAGTAGAAATACTTTCTAGTAACAGTCAAAATATCCCTAGAGTTGTCTGCCCTTGTCCCTAGGCTATATACATTTATAAAATCATGTAATCTTAAAACATCTTCTTCTCTGAACTAATTTGACCAATTTTCTCCAGATTTCACATGGGACCTTCTTTTGAAGGGGTATCATCAATTTGTACAAATGGATTTGTATCATTGAATTAGATGGCAGCCATGCCCATATATAACAAAAACACTTAAATATCTTCTTTTTTCCGGAACCAAGAAAGCTTTGAGGCTGAATCTTGGTATATAGCATCAAACACTCAAGGTCTACCGATTTTGTTCAAATGATAATCCTAGGATGACCTTTGACCTTTTTATACACAGGTCTAATTTGTGTTCCAATACTTTTGTATGGGAAAAATATTAAAAACTCATTTTCTCAAAATGTATTAAAGACTAGTGGCTGAAATCTACAATGTATGATTAAAGTAGTAAGACTTTTTAATTACAATCAAAATTTTGCACCACCACCCCCCCCCCCCCCCCCCCGGGAGTTAGCCGCCCTTGCCTAAATTCCGTTGCGGTTCACACCTGTACGGTATTTGTTTTCTGTTGCGGGAGGGGGTTTCATTCTGTTGTTGGGTCATCCGGGCACTTTCGCTCATTCGGATTCCCCTCGGTCGTTGCTATGGAACCCTGTTTAGGTGACAACAACTGCTTCATTACACGCATTGTGTAAACACGTTGCTTCCAATGTATTGTGAAAATATCTGTCTTACTTTATGTTCAAAACGAGTTGAAAACAATTGCTTAACCTTTACCACTCTCTGGGCTAATTCAGCAGACGACAAACTGGTGATATTTTATAATATTTTTCTCCAGAAAGCAGGTTTTGACATTTCATGCAAATTGTTTCCCATTACGAAAACACGCCTATTCAAATATATACTCCTTGGAAATACAAACTACAAAATATGCATGGGCGTCGGAACAATCATTACGAAAACATGCCTAAAATTTTACCACTAAAAAATAAAAATTTTCAGAAAAATTTTCAGAAAAAAAAAAAAAAAAAATCTGATATTTTTCATATTTCTGCTCAAAACATAGATTGTGGGTACTGGTTTATACATGTAACTCTAATGCTTGGAAATGTAAAGAAAAAATAACGGGTGCAGTATTACCATTATTAAAATTATCATTATTATTATAAATGTTTATTTCATTATAATTAACTAGGTTAGTATCATTATTATTAAAAATATTATTATATTTATTTCACTATAAATTTTTTTTATCGAACTTGTATTTATAATTCACTCAAGTATTTGCGCGCTAATTGCACCCATTAGTGATCAGTCAATTAATGTGCATATTCTAAGTCTTTTTATTATTATTATTATTATTTCCAGATGCCTTCGCGGTAACTTGGCCGCCCAATCAGGAAGATTAATTTAGAACATTGTCATGGCATTGATTAGTTTCACACATCAGACAAACCAGCATTGCAGCAACAAAATGTGCAAAATAGGTCCTAAAAATAATCAATTTTAATTAACATAGTAATAATAATAGTAATAATAAAATTAATAATATTAATATTATTAATAATAATAATAATGTAAACATAAATATCTTCTAATAATGATAAAAATAATGATTTTCTTCATCCCGTTATCATATTTGTTACATTTCAGTATTTTACCGTTCCGATCAGTACCCATCAAAATAATGTCGAAGTTCAGGGAATAAAGTTGAAAAATCGAGATTTTTATTCTGTGTCTACTAATTAGATACAGTATTGGAAATAGGTTGAAAATAATCAACAGCCGTATATCTAGCCAAATGCAGTGGGAATGGCTAAAGATACGGAACCGTATCTCTGGCCTCCGTGGCTTAAAATACGGGACCGTATCTCTAGCCACTGCCAAATAAATAAATAAATTAATGATTATGTATTAATGATTATGTATTTCTATTATTCGGGGTATGTTGGTCCAGCGTTGGCGCAACGTTGATCCAACCTTTAACTCTTTTAATTTACAGCCTTAGTTATTGATCCACACAACCAACTTAAATTGGATTTAAAACATGGAAATCAAAATTATGCATACCGGTTGATATATGAAATCACATTTTGGCAACATGTTTTGTCATTTTAGCAGTATCAGCGATGAACGCATTGCTGTCGTTGGCCCAACGTTGGCCACACATTACATAAAAGAGTGCATGACTGCATATTTTTGGTAACTTTGGGCCAACGCTGGACCAACCTTACACCACATATCAAATGCAGCAGTTTATTTTCAATATTTTGCATAACGTTGGCCCATTATCTTGCCAATTATGACATTATTTTACTGACTTTAAAATAATTCATTGGATTGATATCATGGTTGGCCCAAGGTTGGGCCAGCATTGGACAGCCAATGGTTAACAATTAGCCAACGATACAACTCAATGCCAACGTTGTGCCAACGTTGTCATGCTATCTGGGAGTAATATAAACTCTGAGTAGAGTGTAAAATCTTTGCAAGAAGTTCTGAAATAAATAAATAACTATCATGTAAAACCTCTCCTTTGCCGTTCTCTGGGCTAATTCAGCAGACGACAAGTTAATATTTTCTTATTTTTTCCAAGAAAACCAGATTTGAGGCTTCATGCAAATTGTCTCCATTGGAGACAAAATGCAATATGCATGGAATGTCAAATTCTGTTTTCTGAGAAAAATGATAAAAATATTTCAATATGTCGTCTGCTGAAAATTTTACCCAGATATACACTCGGAGTAGAATGGAAAATCTTTGAAAGAAGTTCTGAAACTGATATCTCCGAAAGCCGGGTTGGGACATTTCTTATTTCTAACTTCTAACACTTCTTACTTCTAACTTCTTACTTCTTACTTCTAACTTCCATGTTGTATGTATGTATGTATGTATGTATGTATGTATGTATGTATGTATGTATGTGTGTGTGTGTGTTGGGGGGGGGGGGACATTTCTTATTTTTAACTTCTTACTTCTAACTTCTTACTTCTAACTTCGAACTTCTTACTTCGAACTTCTAACTTCTTACTTCCAACTTCTTCAAACTTCTAACTTCCATGTTGTATGTATGTATGTATGTATGTATGTATGCGTGTGTGTGTGTGTGTGTGTGTGTGTGTGTGTGTGTGTGTGTGTGTGTGTATTTTGGTGTGTGTGTGTGTAGGGATATTTCTTATTTCTAACTTCTATCTTCTTACTTCTAACCTCGTACTTCTAACTTCTAACTTCTAGCTTCTAACTTCTTACTTCTAACTTCCATGTTGTATGTATGTATGTATGTATGTATGTAAGTATGTATGTGTGTGTATGTATGTATGTGTGTACATGTATGTGGTGTGTGTGTGTGTGTGTGTGTGTGTGTGTGTGTGTTAGAAGTTAGATGTGCCCTTACCCCCCTTCACACACATACATCACATACATACATACATACGTACGTACGTACGTACGTACATACATACATACATACAACATGGAAATTAGAAGTAAGAAATTAGAAGTTAGAAGTAAGAAATTAGAAGTTAGAAGTTAGAAATAAGAAATGTCCCTACCCGGCTTTCGTAGATATCTCTTCAAAATAATAAAAAAAAGAGTATATAGTAGTTACAGATATTTCCCCCATTCTACCTCCGACCACTTTGTAGGATCATTTTTACATCATCCAGCTGGGAGTTTGTACTGAAACTCATTTATATTAATTAATTCCAACTTTCGATTTATCCACGCCGTAAAGGCTATCATAATAATCTATCTATCTGTCTCTTCATAATCTAAAACCCTCTTATCGTGTATTATTTGGATGTTATATGCACAAGGCATGTTAGTAGTATAAGTAGTTCAATGCTAGTGTAGATTAAAAGAATAACAGTGAGAAGAAGAAGGATGAACGTGTTAGGTGTTAGTAAGAAGGAGTTAAAATCAGATTAAAACAGTATACTCTGTTTAGGATTGTACATGATTGATCTTAATGACGCCTAATTCAAAGGAGTCAAGGTCAGGATTAAGGACTACATCAGCTGGTAACTTATTCCAGAGGACTTCAGTCATGGGGAAAACCGAATACTGATAGTAACAAACAGTTGTATGAATTTGTATATCAGCCAAGGGATGCATGTGACGAATGTAAATCTCAGGACGCTCAAAGTATGGCGGAACTGTTATTGCAACTAGGCCATAAAATGACTTTGTAAAACATCGCGAGGCGCGCGTCAAAGCGTCTGTTTTCGAGGAACCGCCATCCAAGGTTGCTCATCATCTCCGTGGCACTGCTGTATCTTGAGTAGTCATTTGCCACCGATCTGGCTGCTCTTTTTTGAACATTTTCAATCTTATCTTTGTTTTCCTTCGTGTAAGAGCTCCAGGCCGTTGACCCATATTCAACGAGGGCGCACCAGAGAATTATATGCCAGTGTTCTAATATTTCTGTTTTCATTTTGGACATTTCTTTTTACAAAACCTGAGGTTCTGTTAGCAGTGTCTGTTATATTAGAAATATGAGTATTCCAGCTTAGGTCGTAGGAGATCTTAACACATCAGTTGACAAAATATGAATGCTTATTAATGTCTGGTGCACAATAAATGACACAATTCAGTTAGCATCAAGAGAAAAAAAATAAAATCTGATTATCTTGAAAATGTGACCTGTTTTGGAAAGTTTCAAATCTCTGGAGACAAGATTTAGCACTTTCGGGATAAGACTTTCATGATGAATCATGAATTTAGCATGGTTTGTAAGTAAAGCCACATGGGGAACGGACGTTACATGTATATGGATTAAACAAGAATAAAATGAGACAAAAAGATTGAATTCTCTAAATGTGTACTTTGTTGAATAGAACACAACTAATACTAATAGAAAAAATCATAACTAAAGCAAATGACATGATGCAAATGGTATCATTCACGGACACACTGGTGAAGAACTTAAAGTCAGGTTTTTTATGCTTGAATGTAGTTTATCATAAATGATGAACAAGCTGAGATTTATGGAAAGTAATGTACCAAACTAAAGGATTTTCATTATCAACATACAAATATAAGTAATGTCTTGCTAAATTATTTGTATCATGATGTTCAAAGTCAATAAAACATTGAATGCCCTTGGGGGCGGACATTACATAAACTGGGGTCGGACATTACAGAATTATTATACTTATTCTTTTCAACTGAAAGATCTTAGGCCCTTGATATTTTGTCATTTTAATAAAATATATGCCAATCTGACATCAAATGTATCAGTTAAAGGTTATTCTGATCTGATAAACGGCATTTTCCTTTTACTTAAAAGGCATAGTTAAACTACAAACTCCATTGTACATGTCAACTACTGTTAAACATTTCCTATCTAATGAACACTACTTCTTCAATGGACCAAAGGTTAATATTCACCTGCTTATCATTATCAAGAATAATCAACAGGATTATTAAGCAAACATATACTGAATTTCAGACATGCACTGTACAGATGTATAAGGGTACGGACATTACGAAATTATGATCAGCATCTTTCTTCACAGCCTTGGCACATTCTTCCCGTAACCTACTTAGGGATTTGAAAATTGTATGCAGGAAAAACAACAAACCATGTTGAAGCTGCTATTCTTGATCATATTAAAAATTAAGACTGGACTATTATAACTGATGATCAATCGAAAATAGGTTTCCATTTTACTAGGGCTAATTGTCATGCCAAATTATCACGATACTATCACTATCAGAGACATCCCTATCACGATACTATCACTATCAGAGATATCCCTTCACGATACTATCACTGTCAGAGATATCCCTATCACGATACTATCACTATCAGAGATATCCCTATCACGATACTATCACTATCAGAGATATTCCTATCACGACATTATCACTATCACACTCTCATGCATAAGCTGCTCAGATGTCTGTGATTTCCAGAAAGCAGGGAGTGCATAAATGATAATCAAAGAGCCATTAGTAAGTGGCATGCTGTGACTTGTCAATAACTTGTTAATATTGCCCTGCTGATAGGTACCATATGGCCAGTTACACATATCTCTGTCTTATAGATACATAATTTCAGTCCTATGCATAAGCTCTCAAACCAGACTCAGATCTTAGCCGCCTTCAGTTAAATTGGATAATTGAACAGTCAGTTCATTATCACAGCGGGCACTGACCACCAACAATTGCGAGACCCCAGTTATCTAAGTGTCCCAAGGTGTTTAAGGATGATAATGTAAACCTGCTTGCTTGCTAACATTCATAATTTACTTTTCTGAACAATGCTTGGAACAATATTTTAAAATAATTTATTTTCAAAGGTGCAATAATATATCTCAAATATGTTCATTTATTAATAGTTGCAAGTGTACTGAATCTTACTTTGACAAAAATTCGTCCCATAATTTCAGAGGTTATAATATTAGTTGAAAACAATTATAAAATGAGCTGCCACATGACAAAACCAACAATTAGGCTTGTGCTCTCTGCGAGGACTCAGATCAGGTTGAACCGGTCTGATTTGTTTCTTCGCTATGCGTTCAGTAGGTACCGAAGTACCTAAGGTGTCTTCATGTGGACAGCAAAGACACTAATAGGGTAAGCACTATACGAGGGTCCTGCAAAAAGTTTTGTCACTTGGTTCGGATTACTTCAGTGCTACGTTTTATCAAACATATTTTTATTGCAAACCTTCAAAGTATTCCCCCTTTACTGAAACACATTTTTGTAACCTTTTTACCAAGTCGCGAAAAGCAGATACATAGTCTTCTTTTGGTATCTGTTGGAGACACTGATAAATAGCGCTGCCAAGAGAACTTCTAGACGTATACTTATTTCCTGAAAGCATTTTCTTAAGCCTTGGAAATAAAAAGAAGTCACAGGGACTCAGGTCAGGTGAATAAGGTGGATGGTTTAAAACTTTTCAGAAGCCAAAAATGACAACAACCTCACACTTATGAGAGGAGGCGTTGTCATGTAAAAGGTGGACTCCTGACCAGCCTTTGCTTGGCCGTTTCTTATTGTTTTCAAAGGTTCCCGGGCAATTTAAGGCGTTGTGTCTTTTGCTCCTCAGTGAGCAAATGAGGGACCCACCAAGCACAAACCTTTCTCAGGTCCAAACGCTTTTTCAGAATTGTTTGCATACTGCCTTCTGATATGCCAGTATAAATAGCTATATCTTTGACAGACAATCTCGCATCCTGTTCGACCACAATCTTAACAGCAGCGATGTTAGCCTTGGTAACAGAGGTTTTGGGCCTTCCAGGACGGGTATCATCTTCAACAAAACATTTCCCAGCTTTAAAAGCTTTAACCCACCTAAAAACTGTGCGCATTGAAATGGTATGAGGTCTATATATACCACACAATTCATTAAATATCTGCTTTGAATCTATATTAAACCTAATGTGGCATTTAATATAGCTACGAATTTCAGTCTTCTGGTCCATGTTCCAATGTAACAAGTAAATTGGTCAGTGTACATGACTGCATCTATTTCAATTTGAAATAACTCGGTCAGTTGGAAAGCAATTTGCACGAAATAAACGGTTATCATTAGTTATTCAACACACCATTTAAGTGCAGTGAAGTATTTTAAAATATACCTGGGATAAAACTAAGTAAGCCTATTAGTGACAGAACTTTTTGCACGACCCTCGTATGCCCGTCCGCCATTTGCGGGGGCACAAAACATGTAACCCTCGAGATTCCGAATTTTATCCTGGTAATTTAAATCATAAAAAATTCCTGTATGGTGCAATAGTAATTCTATGTCTGTTTTAACTGCATTTAACAGTACTAACTCTATATTTCATTTTTTTTCTCTTTTATTTATTTATTTATTTTTTGCTCAAGGTTTTCACAATAACAATTGGTTATTTTAAGATATAATAAAAATGTGCATTAACCAGTGAAAGAACGGGAAATAAAGGTGAGTAGGTAGCCTTTCCCGTCAACCCCACTCCATCCGTCCCTGTCCAACCTCCCTAAATGCCAATAACCAGTCAGGGGATCATTTCCACTGATAGTGAAAAGAAAATGCCTGCATTAAATCGAAAAGTTGCGGAGGTTGTCAACAACAAACTTGTCGTTGAACATGTTTCGCTAAAATCAAAAATAAATGTTATTGTGAAAAACTTAAGCAAAAAAAAATAAATAAATAAAATAAAATAGAAAAATAAAAAAAAAATAAATAAATAAAAAAAATGAAACATAGAGTTTAGTAATGTTAAATGCAGTTTAAACAGACATAGAATTACTATTGCACCATACAGGAATTTTTTATGATTTAAATTACCAGGATAAAATTCAGAATCTCGAGATTTACATTTTTTGTGCCCCCGCAAATGGCGGACGGGCATATAGTGTTTATCCTGTTTGGGTCTTTGCTGTCCACATGAAGACACCTTAGGTACTTCGGTACCTACTGACCGCACAGCGAAGAAACAAATCAGACCGGTTCAATCTGATCTGAGTCTTCGCAGGGAGCACAAGCCTTAATTGTTGGTTTTGTCATGTGGCAGCTCATTTTATAACTGTTTTCAATTCGTAATATTATAACCTCTGAAATTATGGGACGATTCTTTGTCAAAGTAAGATTCAGTACACTTGCAACTATTAATATATGAACATATTTCAGATATATTATTGCACCTTTGAAAATAAATTATTTTGTAACATTGTTCCAAGCATTGTTCAGAAAAGTAAATTATGAATGTTAGCAAGCTAGCAGGTTTACATTATCATCCTTAAACACCTTGGGACACTTAGATAACTGGAGTTTCGCAACTGTTGGTGGTCAATACCTGCTATGATAATGAACTGCCTGTTCACTTATCCAATTTAGCTGAAGGAGGCTCAGATCTGAGTCTGGTTTGAGAGCTTACGCATAGGACTGATCAATATCACGATGCATCACGATAGTATTATTATCTCAAAATCATACAGTATTTTAATGAATTTTGTCAATTTTATATAAAACTGAAGTACCTGTAAAGATACCTAACATTACTGGCCTCTCAAATATCAGCTTTGCTACCATTTTAACAAACATTTTTATAAAACGGAAATCCTTTTTGTTTTCATACTTTGTTAATTAAGATAAAAAAAAGAACCTTCAGAATGGTATTACAGAAGGAGAAAATCTACACGGACAATACCTATCAAAACTATCGATATACATAGTTGAAGAGAATATTGGCAATAGTTATCGATAGTTGAAATCTATCACGATAGTACTGTCATGACAGTCACTATCATGATGCATCAGCCGGCCTTGATGGCTCAGTTATATGACTGGTGATCAGACTATCAGCGACAGTTATCGATAGTTGAAATCTATCACGATAGTACTATCATGACAGTCACTATCATGATGCATCAGCCGGCCTAGATGGCTCAGTTATATGCGCGTCTGACTGGTGATCAGACTATCGGCGACAGTTATCGATAGTTGAAGTCTATCACGATAGCACTATCATGGCAGTCACTATCATGATGCATCAGCCGGCCTAGATGGCTCAGTTATATGCGCGTCTGACTGGTGATTAGACTATCGGCGACAGTTATCGATAGTTGAAATCTATCACGATAGCACTATCATGGCAGTCACTATCATGATGCATCGGCCGGCCTAGGTGGCTCATCTGGATGCGCGTCCAACTGGTGATCGAGAAGTTGCGTGTTCAACCCCCGCCGGGTCGGCAATATTCTTTCATTGAGGTTGATCATGAAATATTTTCTACAGTTATTCTCTCCCATCCGCTGATTCAAGAAGGGCAGTTGTCAGTTTCTGCCGAAAGAATGACATTGTGCACAATACTGGTTAACCGCTTAGAGAACTTAGCCTTCCAGTAAAAGAGTAGTTAGGTAAACTGACCACGCTCGACATGACCCAATTGGGTAGACTGGGCTGTAAAACCTCAACACAAACAAAATGACGCTACACCAGTATAGCAATTAATCGTTACACCCCTTAGCAGATTCTACAAATCGATTATGTCATGCCTTTTTAAAGTTACAGTAACCCCTTCAAGTCTTTTGGTAACTATCTTGAAAGAAATATGCTAGATGTTATGAACGACGCTGTAAAAAGATCGAATATATATTTACGGTAAATACTGGAAACTGGCTGCCAGTACATGTACCGTAAATTTTACGGGTGCTGTAGATTATTTTCAGTAATAATTACGCATACAAGGCAGTGTAGTGCAAGGTAGGTAACGTATAGGACATAGCAGGGATGTGAGGTACCGCACCGTATCTTAAGCTTACACACCCTTACCCCATCCTACAAGGAAATTCTTGCAAAAGTTGAACGGGCACCTGTAAAAAGTTTCGGGTAAAGGCGCTGACAGCCAGTTGCCAGTATTTACCGTAAAATCTACGGGAATTTTTTACAGTGTATACAAATTCAATATGTTAAAAATGACAAAAATAGTGTTCTGCGGCAAGTCATATTATCAACTTTTAATGAAGCTTACTGTTATAACCCTAAGTATTGGAACGGGGTATGACAATTGTCCTCCGTGAAATCACCTGACCAGTAAATGACACCAAAATCTGACCAACCAAAATAGCTTACCAGTTAACGGTTAATGTTATTGCTTAGACAAACAATATTACCTGTGTACTTTTTCATTGATAAATACAGGTACGAATGCAGTTTTCATTGACAAATACAGGTATCACGATATTGTTTGTCTAAGGATTTACGCATGGGCGTGGTTATAGCCTTCTGACGGAGGAGTCAATTACCCACCCGGACCTTTACCCACTCATATATTTACCCACCCCTCTAAACCTAAAAGAGGACGTTTACCCACCCCAAAATGTCTTTGGTAAAACTGTCCTTAAGTGCAAAGATATCTTATAGAAGTGATCTTAAATCTGTCATATTTTATTTTTCATTCATTCCAAATAGTTGACAATATACCATATTTCATCATATTCAAAGACCAGTTTTAAAAAAGTAGCTGGAGCAAACAAAAGCCGAAAGCGGTCATATGTAGGAATTGTGTAATGTCCGACCCCATTTTTGTAATGTCCGTCCTCATTGCATTTTCTCATAAAGTATAAGCCATATTACATTTAATGTAACTGTAATGTTTTTTATACTTAAACACAACTTAAATGACATACTAAGAGAAGCAAATATGGAAATACATCATAAATTAGTTATTAACTGGTGGAAAATTAGGTTTTGAAAATTACTGCCAGCTGTTCAAGTATCAATTTTTGAGAAAAACATCTTTCCAATACCAATTGTACACTTCCCAGTATAACTGGATTATCAGAAGGTCAGACAAGGTTATGAGGCACAAAAATAAACAATACTGGATGAGATAGACAGCATTTATTAATGCTCCCCAGTAAAGGGACGGACATTACGGGGACGGACATTACACATAACTTTTGCGTTTTCTAATAAGATATGTATAAATTTAAGCAAATATGGTTATTTTCCCCAATAGTTTAAGAAAAATACTTGAAATAGTTGTTCACAGCCCAAATTTTACAGTATTGTGCCGTATACTTCTATTGATTGTGTCGGGGTTTAACGACACAATCAACCCTTGTGGGTCATTTTGTGTCGTCTCCCAGAGAAAGGGAGAAAAGAGATAAAAGAGATAGCAGAGGAGATGAAAGAGAGGAACAGGGAAGAAAGAGGAACAGGAATGAAAGAGAAGAAACAGAAGAAAAAAAATATCCCCCCCCCCTCTACCCTTACCTGCTACAAGGATAGCAAGCCTTGCCCAACTGTAAGCCAAGGTGACATAAGATACACGACACCTTCGCACCACCCGACCACCGCGGTCCGTATATTTCTAAAAATAAATAAGGGGGAAGGACATTACATTTTTGCCACAAATCAAATTTACGTAATAACATGTTTAAAGTAGGCAGATTCATGGTCACTCGTGTCATTCTTTTTCTGAATTTTATTACCATTTATACATTAAATAAGGTTGTTTGACAACCAGGTCTTTGCAAATTATTAGTTTTCCAAGCCTTTTTTATTTTCAATGGGCTCTGGAAAACAGCTGGCATTACACAAGGTGCATTTCCATTTAAACTGCTGTAATTCAAACAATTTTATTGTGATTTTCATACAGTTTAGATCAAACGTTTTCTTAATTTTCTTAATTAATGTGCTTTTCAGTCCAATTGTTTGTTCTTCTAGTTATTCCTAGGATTAAATTTGACAAGGATTAAAAAGTGCGAAAAAAAATAGATGCTAATTCATTTCATGCCAAATTCAATCGTTTTTGACACTATAATAGCAGTTATCTATGACGCCATCGCAGATCGTACAGGTAATCTCACGCAGATGGCATATATAGGAAATAAATGGAAATAAGGCTACAAAGACGAATAATATTGATAAATAGTATAATTTCTTAGCAGCAACAAACATACAATGACTAAATTATGAGTGGTTAGAAGAATGCCAAATTCTAAATGATAAAAGAAGTTATATTTATTTTAAAATAAGGTGATAGTAGTTTTCATTGTCAGTGTCATTTTCTAGTTAACGCAAACTTTCTATTAAACAATATCTATTATCCAAAGTGGAAGATTTTTAATATAAAATTACACGAAACAACTTTGTGTTTCGCACGCATACGTTTTCACTACGGTAGTTTTAGTACCAAAGAGCAGATTGGGATGAATACGGATAAGTACGAAAGCCGGGCAGGGACATTTCTTATTTCTAACTTCTAACTTCTTACTTCTAACTTCTAATTTCTAACTTCTAACTTCTTACTTCTAACTTCTAACTTCCATGTATGTATGTATGTATGTATGTATGTATGTATGTATGTATGTATGTATGCGTGCGTGCGTGCATGCATGCGTGCGTGCATGTGTGTGTGTATGTGTGTGCGGGTAGGGACATCATTTCTGACAAAACCAAGTACATGCACAGCGAAGACTCAGACAAGCTTGTATATCTGAGTAGTCTGATCAGTCTACATTTGCGCTATATGGGTAATGAACACAATACGTCTTTAAGTTATTAGTGACCTCTCATCAGATTGGACAGACTTATCCGAGTAATTGCTATGCATATATTGTATTATTATTACTATTATTATTATTATTATTATTATTATTATTATATTTGGAAATGATATGCCCCGGTGGCTGTTGCAATTTAAAAACACAGTAATTTTTAATGGGCCTTGCCGTGAGAGAATCTACATATTGCATATATGAATAACTAAGGCACAGATCATGCTGCGCATCCGCGCAGTCTGATCAGTGTCATACTGTTTGGTATGTATGTATGTATGTATGTATGTATGTATGTATGTATATGTGCGCGCGTGTGTGCTTGCGAATGTGTGTGTGCGGGTAGGGACATTTCTTATTTCTAACTTCTAACTTCTTACTTCTAACTTCTTACTTCTAACTTCTAAGTTCCATGTTGTATGTATGTATGTATGAACGTACGTACGTATGTATGTATGTATGTATGTATGTTTGTATTAATGTATGTATGTATGCATATGTGTGTGTGTGTGTGTGTGTGTGTGTGTGTGTGTGTGTGTGTGTGTGTGTGTGTGTGTGAGAGAGAGAGAGACACAGAGAGAGAGAGAGAGAGACAGTCCGGTAGGGACATCATTTCTGACAATACCAAGTACATGCACAGCGAAGACTCAGACAAGCTTGTATATCTGAGTAGTCTGATCAGTCGACATTTGCGCTATATGGGTAATGAACACAATACGTCTAAGTTATTAGTGACCTCTCATCAGATTGGACAGACTTATCCGAGTAATTGCTATGCATATATTGTATTATTATTACTATTATTATTATTTTTATTATTATTATCATTATTATTATTATTATATTTGGAAATGATATGCCCCGGTGGTTGTTGCAATTTAAAAACATAGTAATTTTTATGGGCCTTGCTGTGAGAGAACCTACATATTGCATATTTGAATAACTAAGGCACAGATCATGCTGCGCATCCGCGCAGTCTGATCAGTGTCATTTGTTTGGCGTGTATGTATGTATGTATGTATGTAAGTGTGTGCATGTGTGCGTGTGTGTGTGCATGCGTATGTGTGTGTACGGGTAGGGATGTTTCTTATTTCTAACTTCTAACTTCTTACTTCTAACTTCTTACTTCTTACTTCTAACTTCTTACTTCTAACTTCTTACTTCTAACTTCTAAGTTCCATGTTGTATGTATGTATGTATGAACGTACGTACGTACGTACGTATGTATGTATGTTAGTTTGTATTTATGTATGTATGTATGCATGTGTGTGTGTGTATGTGTGTGTGTGTGTGTAGTGTGTGTAGTGTGTGTAGTGTGTGTGTATGTGTGTGAGAGAGACACAGAGAGAGAATGAGAGAGTCCGGTAGGGACATCATTTCTGACAAAACCAAGTACATGCACAGCGAAGACAGACAAGCTTGTATATCTGAGTAGTCTGATCAGTCTACATTTGCGCTATATGGGTAATGAACACAATACGTCTTTAAGTTATTAGTGTCCTCTCATCAGATTGGACAGACTGATCCGAGTAATTGCTATGCACATATTTTTTTATTATTGTTATTATTTTTTTTTTATTTATTTATTTATTTCTTTTTTTTTTTTGAAATGATATGTCCCGATAGTTGTTGAAATTAAAAAACATAGTAATTTTTAATAGGCCTTGCCGTGAGAGAATCTACATATTGCATATATGAATAACTAAGGCACAGATCATGCTGCGCATCCGCGCAGTCTGATCAGTGTCATATTGTTCGGTATGTATGTATGTATGTATGTATGTATGTATGTATGTATGTATATGTGCGCGCGTGTGTGCTTGCGAATGTGTGTGTGCGGGTAGGGACATTTCTTATTTCTAACTTCTAACTTCTTACTTCTGACTTCTTACTTCTAACTTCTTACTTCTAACTTCTAACTTCTTACTTCTAACTTCTAAGTTCCATGTTGTATGTATGTATGTATGAACGTACGTACGTATGTATGTATGTATGTGTGTATGTATGTATGTAAGTTTGTATTAATGTATGTATGTATGCATGTGTGTGTGTGTGTGTGTGTGTGTGTGTGTGTGTGTGTGTGTGTGTGTGTGTGTGTGTGTGTGTGTGTGTGAGACACACAGAGAGAGAGAGACAGTCCGGTAGGGACATCATTTCTGACAATACCAAGTACATGCACAGCGAAGACTCAGACAAGCTTGTATATCTGAGTAGTCTGATCAGTCGACATTTGCGCTATATGGGTAATGAACACAATACGTCTAAGTTATTAGTGACCTCTCATCAGATTGGACAGACTTATCCGAGTAATTGCTATGCATATATTGTATTATTATTACTATTATTATTATTTTTATTATTATTATCCGCGCAGTCTGATCAGTGTCATTTG